>OU452299.1:4002500-6402500 GCA_911728535.1 Pammene fasciana
GAACTACGTTTGTATGGGAATGCGAGTTCACGCGAGCGTCCTGGCGACTCATAATAGCACTGCCCGATTTTAACTGCAATTCTGGCTGAGCATTAGAAAAAGAACAGAAGCAAGAAGGAAGAATATGACGGCAAGGGGCATATGAATCTGTAGTTGTAGGCGCCCATAGGCTACGGTAACTGGTGCGTTCACATGTACGATGTTCAGGTGACCAATGAAAGCAAATGACCAAAGAAAGGAATAGCATTCCAAGCTATGTAGGTAAGTACGGAGTGCAAGCAAGTCGATCGGTTTGGTGAACCAGTGTAAAAGCGGTATTACACATTGCAACCTGCAGGGCCCAATCTGTCAGGTTGGAAGGTGTAATTGAAGGTAGGGCCCGAGGGGGAGGAAGAGGCAGGGTACACAACAGATTGGGCCCTGCAGGTTGCAATGTGTAATAACGCTTTAATTGCGCTCCGAGAGCCTAAGCAAACATTGTGTTTGAGCCACAGACTACTAGGTTATCTGTGGTTTGAGCGCACCTCTACTGGTTCGTTAAGGTGTTTTCACAGAGTGCGTCTCCATCTCCATCATACGTTAACAACTGAAACACGACCCGGACCCGGGTTTGTTGGATCCGGGGTATGTCCGTAAACTACGTCCGGACATGGGTATGTCCTTAAACAACGTCAAAAAGAGAAGTATGGGTACTGCGAATGTCATCTTGCTATGTGTAGTAGGGCACAGCACAGCGAATGTCATCTCGCTCAAATCTGGAGCAGAGCCCGACTGGGGAAGTACCTCCACCTTATAGAAAACCACAGCCAAATAGCACTAGACCCTACTCATGGTGTTGTGTTCCTGTTGAGTAAGGTTGCCAAAGAGCTCAAAGAGGACCCAGTGAATTGACGAAGAGGGACCTCTCTTGTTCCTTTAGCCGTCAACACAGTGAATCCTCCTGTTTTTACAGGGTCGGCAACGCGCATGTGACACCTCTGGAGTTGCAGGCGTCCATAGGCTACGGTAGCTGCTTACCATCAGGTGGGCCGTAAGCATTTTTGCCACCATCGGTATAAAAAAAAACGTGCACAGGCACACGCAGTGAGTTCGGTATGAGTACTCAGCTGCTGATAGTACAGTGAAATTAGGTTTTAACTTGGACATTTAAAATTACTAAACGGGACCTTTTGGAATATGTTCGGACACCTTCCGGGATGATGCTCAAAAGTCCCAGGACCTCCTTAGTGGGATATCCGGGAAATCCTGGAAAAACTGGAATTTCAAGGAGATTCCTGGAGCGTACCTAAAATCGTTATAAATAACGCATTTTTTTTGACATACTAGACATCTGAGTTTTTAATTTTATTATCCAATACATTCAGTGTCAAAAAACCTGGAAAACCTGGAACTGAAAGGAAAAGTTAGAATTGGTTTAGAGCAATGGCAGAACGCCGTTTTATAATCCTAAACGACTTCTTAATAATGTTGACGTCAAATATTTTCCATTCCAGGATTCCAGGGCACCTGGAAGTTACCTTGGAGCGAGATAAAAATAGTTAAAAAATAAGCTGCTTTATAAACTTTTTTCATTCTTATGCATTTTTGCGCTCTACGCAAACCATTGCCTCTACAAGTACAGGATTCCTGGAAATCCTTGTTTGTCACGTTTTCATATTATTGGTATTTATTATTCGTCTGAAATGAGTGAGGAATGTACTGATATGATATTTTATTGTAAGTAAGTAAATCCATCTAATTCTAAATGATTATCACAGCTAGCAGAAGTCTCCAGCACTGCTCAGTTCCATATCAGTGTCTGAAACAAATAAGTGTATTAGAAAAAAACACATCCTGTAATAGAGGAAAGAGACGTGACTATGTACGTTCGTTGACGTGCCAGCACACGGGATCGGCTCAAGGTCTCCATCCGGATCGTCGTCGTTGTCCTCGTCCTCTTCTCTTAACGTATTACAACATCCATGCACCGCGCAGTACCCGCAGATGTTCGAGCATACCACCTTATGCCTTCTGCATGAACAGTTTCTGGTTTCGCACCTTTGTGTGCCTTGAGCGCTTTTAGCCACTGAATCCTCGAACTTCCCTGCTTCATTGTACGTCAACAAAAACCTAATTTGTGAAGCATGTCAATGAGTAGTTTCGAACCAAATAGTCTGGGAGAAGTTACGCCAAGTCCAAATAAGAGCAGAGAAAGACAAGAGCGGGGACGAAGAGCAGAAACGATAACTTGGCCAATGGCTACTATCTTTCTCTGTCTACTTTCATGCACTTTCTTGCTTTTAGTTTGCAAGAGCGTCTCAAGAAATAATTGAAGAGAGTCGAGGACTAAATCCTGTCCCCCTCCTGACATGTCTGAAGCAGATGGATAATGGAAAGTGTCATATGATTTAGAGAGTATGTCCTGACGAAGAAGACGAGCTGCTGTCTAGATGATTCTCAGCCTCTCACTTTGAGTGTCCTCATTTCTGTTACTGTACCAGTTCTCACTTAAAATCTTATGAGTAATGCCCGTGAAACATACAACAGAAATTCGACCCCGACCTTCAGTGAACACAACTCCTCCTCTTAAGATGCTTTTCACTGTAAGTATCGTGGGTTGGATCATACTGCTTCATTTTTAATATTAGCTCTGCAAGAGTATACTGGCAGTCATCACAATCGTCTTCAAGCTCTTGGCATAGTTTATCGAAAGCTGCACTTTTCATTGAATCGGCTTTTTTGCCCTGTACACTAGATGAGCCTGGGAGGGAAGATCCAATTCGCTTGAAATAATTGTAGCACTCCCTATGGTGTCTACCCTCAACTGCCACTAAATCTGAAACTGTGCTTAACTTTGTGGTGACCTGCTCACCCCACTGGTCATTTCTCTTGACAGCATACTCACGAATGCTCCTTATTATTTCTAATGTCCCCACCTGGCAGAAAGGCATACGGTCTGGGTATTGAACATCCACCAATCGATCGCAGAAGAAGCAACCGAGCTTGAAGTCGAACTCCATGGCCGATGAGCGAGTTACTTTCTCCAGTTCAGTTGCAGTAGGGGTCTTATTTGGACGCCTGGTGTAAACTTAGCGGCACTGAACATGTAACTCCACCGAAGTTTTCCCTTTAAATAGTTCACCGGCTCCATCTTTACGAATATCACTACTTTTTATGATTGTCTCAATACCGCTTGGTCCACACTGAAACGTATTTCCACCACCGCACTTCACATAATGACACACAAAAGACACTTTTCCATGATGAGACGGTAAACATAAAGAAAAGCAAATTCTCGGTGTATTTTCACTGCGCACTATCAGAACTGTGAACCCTGAATTCCTGGAACAGAAAATATTTAACGTTAACATGTTGAAAACTACATTGGCATCTAACAGTACGGCCCCACAGGGTCGCGGAGGACAATGCGAGCGGCCACGACATGACCACACGCCTCTTCCTCCGCGTACCAAATATATTTAAAAAAAAAGGGGTCCTCTTTTCTTCACCGTGAGTCATCAAACCACGGCTATTGAGCCCCCCCCCCCCCCCACCATGATAAGGCGAGAACCCGTTCGAGGGGGAACGATTTTAGACCCGTTCAAGAAATTTTCTTGAAAATCCAGTTATTCCAGGATATCCCGGTTATCCCACTACGGAAGTCCTGGGACTTTCGGGAGCGTCATCCTGGAAGGTGTCCAAACATATTCCAAAAGGTCCCGCTTAGTAATTTTAAATGTCCAACTTTGGTCAAAAATTGCCCTAATATGACTGAGCTATGACGCCGATGGGGCTAGGTAAATGGTAGGTAGGTTAAGGTTAGTCCCGTATTTTGTCAAAATAATGAGGTTAAGGTTAGATAGTGATTATTAGCCAATCAGTATTGTAGATGCGCTGTTATTGGCTTAGCTGTGGTGCACTCCATACCCCCCTGACTTCAGAATGACCATTTTTATTATTGCACTAAAAGTCTATCAAAAAAAGTGCGGTAAAAGTGGCATTTCTTTTTCAAATGTTGTCCTGCTTTAGTAGCAGCAGGAACGGCATATCAAAAGGCTAGTTATTGAAAAACTCCCTGTATATTTGTTTGCCATAGATACGCGCCACGCTTGGCAGGCGGGTTGGCACGCGCAGTTATTTTTTTGTTTATTGTTGTTTAGGCTTTCGGAAGATGCTGCTGCCCATCTCCCGGTATATTCTTTTAGCAGACTCCTACTGCAACCACGGGACGATATGGTGGGGGACAATTCTAAGGCACCCCACGGCTTTCAACTAATATTAACAGATTTTTTAAATCTGTATTTTATATATATGTTACTGTAAAAGCCCGAAGTGCTGTTAAACCTAGGTTTTACCGGTAACACCTAGGTTTTACCAACTCGATTTGGTTAAAGCCCGAAATGTTGAGATATCTTCTTTAATTTCGGACTTTTACCACCGTCGAGTCGGTAAAACCTAGGTTTTACAAAAGCGACCCGTAAATTATGACAAAACATTTTAGTCCTTGCCACGTTCTTTTAGAATTTGCCGAAATTTTGTGTCACAGTGTAAAGACGATTATAGTTAACTATCTTTCACCTTTTTGAAATTTATTCGGACTTAGCGTTCAAAAGTTATTGGGGACAATAGGGTTTGTTTTGAAATTTTGCATACTTCTATTTTGATCTCTAAAAAATTAATATATTTTTCATTTCTTATCTTATCTTTTATTTCTATAGCGTAAAAATAGTGTTTTGATAAGGTCTAGCAGTCGGCGTTTACTGCATAATTTTAGGACGTATAGTTCCGAAGTTATTCGAGGGAACGTAGATTGCTATTCCTGTTTATCAGGGGAATCTAGCTTTTGCATTAAGGTTGTAATTGCCGTTACTTTTGAGGGGGGGGAGATAAAAATTTGCGCTTTATATCGTCGTATAGAGGGCAATTTCTCCTATCGTTCGACGCCTTGCGCGGAATTTTAAACCAAGGGAAAAAGTGGTGAAGGGCCGAAAACGTACCTCGCTAGTCCTTACGAGGAAGCCGATTTCGTAAGCCGCGTACCCCCGCAGGGATTGCCGTTGCAAGTACAGCTTCCAGAGTTCTATATGTGTGTGTTGCATTGTATCCATAGCTCCCGACATCAGGTAACGCACATAAAACTCCTCGTGGACCCCTAGGTTTGTGTTAGTGTAAACACCGTCTAGAACAAAAAGTCATTCTAAGGCTCAAAACACCGAGCGGAATGGAGGCGGTCATGTGTTGAGGTCATAGACAAATTAAAGCTACCATCGACAAAGCCTTTAAAGGGGAGGCCTATGTTCAACAGAGGACGTCTTATGGCTGAGATGATGATGATGATGATCGACAAAGCTCCATACATTACTGCCTACATTCCACTAAATGTGTTTTGAGCCTAATTGAACGGGGAATATTACGCAAACCTCGGCATAGGGGGCGCTAGCACAATCGGTAAACCTCAAAGCAAGGATTTAACTAGAGACCGCATACCCTCAAGGACAGAATACACGCAACGCGACTGATTTTAAAACACGTTTCAAGATGGCTGATAGCATACCGTAACTAACCTACATAATTTAGTCGGTTTCATTGTTACCCTTCAAAGAGCGGTGGAAGGTGATCAACGTTTCTATTGTACTTAGGGCCTGTTGGAAGTAAGCAATAATCACAAGAGTGAGTCTATGATCTTTATCATAGACTCACGCTATTATCGTTGGTCCTTACCAACGATAATAGCGCCTTCTCTGTCATATCTATGGAAAGTGTAATAAGACCACCCGTTCAATCTTGGTATTATGATTTCTGTACCCGAAATGTATATTGAATGACTGCCATTGCACGGATTGCACTGCCATCGCCATGGCCAACTCGATTGTGCCGGGAGGTGCGTGCCGGCGGGCGGGGCCCACCCGGATTTTCATGATGATATCGAATTTTTGCTTATTATTTGATAATAATAACATCGTTACAGATAAGACATTTGTTCTAACTACTAACGAAACAATCTTTTTTTATGGTGGTTACAACACTTATAACGTGCGGTTTTTGAACGCATCATGGAGGGTTTATGATATGGGTGCAGATAAAAAATTTAATTGTAAGAACTTATCTTTAAGTAGTAGATTTTTTTGTGTTTTTATCAACAAATCAACCATTTTCATTCAATAAAGTAACATTTGATGAGGTGGAACTGCTGATGATGTGATCATCATATGACGGAACTCAGAACGGAACTCCTCAACGACGCATAGTTCGCGTTTGGCGATTTGTCCTTGTTGTATTTATTAAGCAAGTTACATTTTCAAGACAATTTTTTGTCAAGCTCGAGTTCTGATGATGGGATCCATAAGGAATCGAGGGAACTCCTGAAACGTTAAAGGTATACATATAGTGTTTTTAGTATATTCTTCAACAAATCAAGCATTTACATTTAAAGAAGTGATATTTGATGAAGTGAAATTTCCAAGACATTTTTTTTTATTTCATTGAAAAGAATCTAAGGCACTGGTCCCACCGCGAGCTAGGTAAGCTATGAGCTATGAGCTCACCGCTGGGCGAGTAGCTATAAATATCGCCGTCTCTTTTATTTACACGGGAGTGCTTATTTTTTGTTCGTGTTTATAGCCGATAGCTCATAGCTTACTAGCTCGCGGTGGGACCAGTGCCTAAGACTGCTCTAGCTACAATAATCTTTGAAGAATTGAGGTGGGTTTTTTTTTCTTATAAATTATTACAATGTTTAGAAATCAAGGAAAAGTAGGAAAATCCAATGCCTCTGGCGAGACCGAGCGGAGCGAGGTGAGGTCTTGCCTAAGGCAGTGGATTTTAATACCTTTCCTGTATTTCTAAACATTGTAGTAGTAGTAGTATAATACTTTATCGTACAACAAAGAAAAATACAACAGTAAGAAAACACAATATTTGTATAAAAGCGGACTTATCCCTTAAGGGATCTCTTCCAGTCAACCTTTGAGCAGTTGAGGGAGAATTGGAACTGTGAACATTGTGGTATCGTTAGCAAAAATAAAAATAAATTATAATTTTTCGTCTAATGGACTTTCTAGGTCTTTCTTCTTAAGTTCTTATCCAGCCGGATTTTTATTTGGTCCAATACAAGTTTTTGATCCTGATTAAGAATGGGATCGAATGGCATAAAAAAAAGTTTGTCAAAAATTACCTTTTCCTCGCGCCCCGTATGTTTTCTCCAAAATCAGTAAACACGAACCTTCATTAATTTGAAATCGTGGGAAGGTCTTCTAAGTAAGTTACGTAGCAGCACGGGATCCGGTAGCTGCCCTCACTGACCCAAAAAGAAAATCGATCTGTATACAAAACTTTTTTTTTCGCTAGTTTTTTTTCCCATTTTTATAATATAATTTGAATACGATTCCTATTATGCCCTTAAAATTATCACCGGCATTATTTTTGCACTTTGTACTTAGATGATGTGAAAAGCAGTATTTGTAAGCTACAGATGGGAGCAAATATTGGCATAAACAAATAAATAAACAAACAAATATACATATGGTATTTCTCTTAGGGTCACCACACACCTAGCGGTTTTCCTCGCGGAATTAGCGGAAGTAGCGGAAATTCATAGACAAAATGCTTAATTTGTCTATGGTAGCGGAAATTTGTCTATGGCTTCCATACAAAAAATCTGCTACCATAGACAAATTTCCGCTACCATAGACAAATTTCCGCTACCTCCGCTAATTCCGCGAGGAAAACCGCTATGTGTGTGGTGACCCTTAAAGTGGTTTGATATGCTCTCTTATAGAACAACGCAATTATTCATATTTTTAATAACTTAATATGTAAGTACATACTCTTGTTATGAAAAAAATAAGTCCCGCCGAGTTTCTTGCCGGTAAAAAGTAATTCTTCTCGGGTCAGAGGTGTAGGGTTAGAACCGGTGTAGTTTGTTTTTCTCTCTCTTTTATCTATAATATCTGACGTGTAAAAGTGCTCTTGTGGCCTACTTACTGAATAAATGTTTGATTTTCATTTACATGTATATGATTATAATTAAGTGTAATTAAAAAAATCTTAGTTAATGATTCACTTTTGCCCGTATTGGATTTACATAGAAAAAATTACGACAATGCACTCACCAGTTGCGGGGCGTCCATAGAGCTCAACTTCCACCGGCTTACCCAATCTTCAGAAGCTAGAGCACTTTTGCCAAAGATTGTTGAGATAAATAATATTAAACAAAAAATAATCGACTTCACTTAGGCTCCTCTTTTCCAAGAGGAAATACCCGAGTTGCTGTAATATTTAAATATTGCACTCACTATAGCTGTGCCTATAATAGTCGAAGAGTTCCCTCGATTTCTCCAGGATCCCATCATCAGACCTGGGGGGTGATTTTTGAGAGTCGAGTGAGAGTTTGTTTTACAGAAAAGAGCCATTCGCTTTATGTATAACTTAAAGGCAGGTACATCAATTAGATAATTATTTAAAGAAATTAATATTTTAACTCTTGCGTCCCAATATATCTATGATAATATTATTTTTGTTGTAAAGAATATACACACATTCAAGAAGAATTCTGACATCCACAGCTATAACACTAGAAATAAAAACAAGCTTGCTATCAGACGATGTCGTGTCCGCAAAGCATATAAGTCATTTTTTGGCCAGGGTATTCATATTTATAACAAGTTACCCGTCGATGTTTTGAATCTATCATTTCCCGCTCTTAAGAAATACTTGAAAAAAACTTTAATGTCAAAGGGTTATTACAGGGTCGAGGACTATATGACAGACATATATGCATGGCCCAAACCAGAATCTATAAAATCATCTAACATTTAGAGGACACAGTTCAAGTAAGAAAGAATATCAAACGTATTGCGAAGCAGTCAGATTTGGATTTTATATTTATTTTTCATTTTAATTACACAATAGGCAGGTACATGTCTGTCTCTCAAGCTGTTTTGATATGCCTTCTTGAAGAACTACGCATTATTGTATATAGTATCTTTAATGTATTTGTAGTACTGTTTTGAAAAAATAAGTCCCGCCGAGTTTCTTGCCGGTAATAAGTAATACTTCTCGGGTCAGAGGTGTAGGGTTAGAACCGGTGGTAGTTTCTTTTCTCTCTGACGTTCATAAGTGCATTGTAATGTGCCTAAATTGAAGAATAAATATCTTTTATCTTTTATCTTTTTATCGAGTACTCGAAAGTGACATTTACAACTCAGAATAAAAGATGAAATTATGTTTTAAAAATAACAGCAATAGGAATTTAAAATCATGAGTATTGAAACTATTAATTTCATGCAAAAAAATCAGCGGTAAGCTTTTGTGTGCCATTATTTTCGAGCTTAAAATTTTAGAATTCGGGCGCTCGAAAGTCAAAAATTGGCCCCCTGGACCTGATGACAATGGGACCAACTGTCAAGTTTACCCATGCAACCAAAAAAGAAATTCCCAAATCGGTCCAGTCGTCTTCGAATAATCGGTGAACGTACAGTCAGCAGCAAAAGTAGCTAAGCGGGTAGGGTGTTCAAAATGAGCTGGACACAACTTTATTGTTAAGAGAATAAGAGCGTGTGTAGCTCATTTTGAACACCCTACCAGCTTAGCTACCTGCTGCTGACTGTACGTACATAAACGGTTGAACAAAACTGTCAATTAACAAAAATATTCCTCGTTAAATTGTCTACAGTATTTAAATAATAGTAGTTTATGTAACTATTAAGTAATAAGGGTCCTTAAAATACGAGTGTATTTTTATGAAACGAGCCGCCGGCGAGATTCATAATAAGATCACACGAGTGTTTTAAGGCCTAATAGGGATGATGACACATGTTGAGTTATGTAATAAAATTTGGTTGATAGGATGCAAAATGATCATAATACCAAAATAAAGTAAACTTTAAAAAAATCTATATCTATGGTTCAAAGATAATATCTGGCTTCAACATTTTTAGTTTTTTAGATTTTTTTAATACGAAATTTAAAAAAAACCAATGACACCATTCGGTTTTTAACATTTAATTGTGAAATAAATTGTATAGCAACCATATCCATAAACGCAACATTTCACTACAAAAAAATAGCAATTTCATAATTTTTCCATACTTTAAACAGGGCAAATATGAAGCCGTGACGTCACTGCTTCATATCATTTTGTTAGGAGCGTTTTGTGAAACAAATGCAAATCTTAGACTTTAAGTCTCTTTTCTGTGTTTTATGTTGATTTAAGGCAATTGGCCCCATATAGATATTTGATCCTCACAACAAAACGAATCGAATGATACCACGCATGAAAAAAATTCATCTAGCCTATTACGTACAATTGCATAGGTACACTTTTTTATCTACACACATACGTGAAACCGTCCAATTTTGCCCATTATGGTATTTTTGCCCGCTGAGTAAAATATAATTTAATATTTGAATTACACGAAAAAAAACCGTGTTTTAGTAACTTTTGGTTGTAATAGCAGAAAATAGGTTATATAAATGGCACCACTACGAAGTGCGCTTAGGTCTAACCTTATTCCGTTGGCTGTAACATCTTGTCGATGTGACAGTGTGTTTTGTTGCGGGCGAAATGTGACTACACTATTTTCAAAATATTGTGAAATGGCGAAGACAAAGGTGAGTGTTTCTTTTTGTATAATGTAACACAAGTTATTTGAACATTTACTTAATACTTTCGGTGCAGTGACTGGCTTAAATCGTAAATTATGATGATTTTTAAGCAAGGCAATTTAAGCCGCAACTGTAGGGCCTCGTATCGGTCAATTTTGCCCGCTCTAAAGTTTAAAAAGTTTTGAATTTTTGACTATGGATAGAGTGCCCCACGATTAAGGCCGTTCCTCGATTCGGACAAGCCACGCCCATCCGTTAGAGACACGTTTATGGCTCCCGTGCACGAAAGAAAGAGATGCAGCGCTCTTAAGGATCAGACTTTTTGACCAAACTACGATAAATAAGCGAATCTATAAAGTTTTGTCTAATTTTGCTTCTGTGACTTTTTAGATAAACCAGAATACCATATTTTTTACTTAGTTATATTGCTTAATCTTTTATAGTTTACGGATGCTAAGGAAAATAAGGGGAAGAAGGACCCAACTTCGGATTTTTTTTCTATCGAGGCAACTTTCAGCAATCGTGTTTCGGCTTGTGCCAAAAACAAGAGTATATAGTCTAGTAATATATATTCGAAAAGAAATTCAGTCCTTTTTCCCGTTTAGTCACTAGAGCGTCTGAAAAAACCTATAATTTTTCAAAGTAGCCCCTTAATGTTTTTTAGTATTGGAGGTCCATACAAACAATTTTCGGACATTCACGTCAAAATAGGGGTCCCGCGGGATATTGCACGCGTGCAATATGTTATTACGACTTATAACATAGTTTAAAATACCTACTCTCTGATTAAGGCTGCTAGGGTTTGTGTGGTATAATTTTCATATAAAACAGACATTGAGAATTCATTTTCGATATTAAAAAAGTAAAAACCATTACATTTTACATTTTACAATTTAGTAGAAAAAAGATGACAATCATCATCATCATCTCAGCCACAAGACGTCCACTGCTGAACATAGGCCACCCCTTTAAAGGGGGCTTTGCCATACGCGCCACGCATGTATGACAATCATACATTTGGTGAATTTTCAAAAAAAGAATTACCCACCCTATTCATAAACGTCTCTCAAGCCTTAATTAGTTAATTTATTGTTTGTCTGTTTCTAGCAAACACATCTGTCAAAGTGTCAGATAAGGACAAAAATAAATTAACTAATTGAGACCTGAGAGACGTTTGAATATCTATTTGCATTAAACTGTTGTCCTGGTCACGGCCGCGAAATGCTGTTCGTAGGTAGGCCGCCCTCAACTAGATGGCGCTAAATACTTGAAGCCTCAAAAAGTTCTTAGACTATGGCCGTCTATTGTATCTTTAAGTCTATGATATTATTTAAAGAAACAACTAGCTGTACCCGCGCGGCTTCGCTCGCGTGTGTTGCAGTTGATTCTGTTACTTTTCGTTATCCTCAACAGTCCATTGCTGAACGCTTTCTACTTGTTAAATTTTATAAAGTCAGTTTAGCAGTTTAGCTAAAACCGACTTCTTCCATATAACTTCGACATCCCAAAAGATCGACGGAAAGCGTCTAAGATTGGACTGTGTCAGCCATGGTCAAGAGAAGCATGTGAGTGGGAAGATCTGGCGAGCTAAAAAGTCAGAGCTTCCTTTGTAGAGTCATGTAGAGTCGAACGGCCGAAGTATCTCAGAGGAAAGTGCAGCAGGAGGTCAGAGATCGAACACAAATTAATGATAAGTCTTAAAAGTAAACCGAAGGGTGGAAAGACCAATAATAAGGCAGCCCTTCCACTAAGGCGGAGATGAGAGGAGACGTGCGGGAATCAACCAATAGCCGGGAATTAACTAAGAACCGTCACCGTGACCATGACTGATGCCTTGCTGATGATCGATTCCCGCATGTCCCCTTATCTTTAATCGTATCCGTATCAATAGCAAGGCAGCTTTAGTGGTAAGGTCTGCGTAGGCCGACAGCTAAACACTAATTAGAGTTGAAAACCCGAAGCGTCCCAGAGAAAACAACTTTGATGTTAAAGTGTAAGCAAAATGGCCCCCAAGCAGCCTTTCACGTAGTAAACTCTATCAACTGTTATTGATTCCGTCTTAAATATTCAACTTAACCATTTTTGGTATTAATAGTGAAAGTGCTGTGTGTTTTTGGTTTATGCAAGCCTTCTGCCGCTTATGCAATAACGCAAACTCTATCAAAACATTATTCTTCCCATCTGAAATATTCAACCTTACCATTTTTGGTAACAATAACAATGGTACGGTGTTTTTGTCTAATGCGGGGGGCTCCGGCCCCAGGCCCCCCTTGTACCGTCTGCCGCGTGGAAAACTCTGTCAAACTCTTGCTCCCATCTTAAACATTCAACCTTACCAATTTTAATAACAATAGCAATAGCGCAGTGTGTTTTTTCTTTATGCTGGTGGTCCCCCTTTAACCGCCTTTCACGTGCTAAAACCTATCAAAACTCTTTTTCTCCCATCTTAAATGTTTAACCTAACAATTTGTGGTATAATTAGCAATGGTATGGTGTTTTTTTATCTTCAGGCGGGGAGCTCCGCCCCCTGAGCCTCCCTTTGTTTACCGCCCGTCACATGGTAAAACCTATCGAAACTCTTTTTCTCTCATGTTAAATGTTCAACCTAAAAATTTTTGGTATAAGTAGCAATAGTGCGGTGTGTTTTTTCTTTATGCGGGGGCTCCGCCCCCCGGGGCCTCCTTTCTTTACTGCCTATTACGTGGTAAGCCCTATAAAAACTCTTTTTCTCCCATCTTAAATTCTTTATATAATCTAACAATTCTTGGTATAATTAGCAATACTACGGTGTGTTCTTTTCTTTATGCGGGGGGCTCCGCCCCCCGAGCCCCCCTTTCTTTGCCGCCCGTCACGTGCTAAGCCCTATCAAAACTCTTTTTCTCCCATCTTGAATGTTTAACCTAACAGTTCTTGCTATACTTAGCAATAGTACGGGGTATTTTTTCTTTATGCGGGGGGATCCGCCCCCCGAGCCCCCCTTGTTTACCGCCTGTCCCGTGGTAAGCCCTATCAAAACTCTTTTTCTCCCATCTAAAAATGATTAACCTAACAATTTTTGGTATAATTAGCAATACTACGGTGTTTTTTTCTTTATGCGGGGGGCTCCGCCCCCCGAGCCCCCCTTTCTTTACGGCTTTCTCCCATCTTGAATGTTTAACCTAAAAATTTTTGGTATACTTAGCAATAGTGCGGGGTGTTTTTTCTTTATGCGGGGGGCTCCGCCCCCCGAGCCCCCCTTGTTTACCGCCTATCCCATGGTAAGCCCTATCAAAACTCTTTTTCTCCCATCTTGAATGTTTAACCTAAAAATTTTTGGTATACTTAGCAATAGTGCGGGGTGTTTTTTCTTTATGCGGGGGGCTCCGCCCCTCGAGCCCCCCTTGTTTACCGCCTATCCCGTGGTAAGCCCTATCAAAACTCTTTTTCTCCCATCTTAAATGATTAACCTAACAATTTTTGGTAAAATTAGCAATACTTCGGTGTTTTCTTTTTTTTTTTTTTTTTAATTTATTTATTAACAAAGTTGGTACAATTTAAATTTATATTAAGTTTCGCCAAACATAATGTTTATCGGCGAATGTTGCACTCATTTACAGTTTTTGTGTACCCGATCTTATCTTAACAACTTATTTATCTAAGTATTTATGATTATAACTTATCCTAAGTGTTATATAAGTATATGTATGTATGTAGCTTTATATTTATAATTTATCTTATTTCCTAAAGTAAGAACTTGAAAAAACTAGTTGCCCAAGATTGGGATTGTATTTTTTTACTTATTTATTTATTTATTTATCTTAAGTTTAGGTAGGTATGTTTTGAGTTGAGGTATTTAGTAGCAACTGTTTAAGTTTAGTTTTAAATATGTTTTTGCTTCTACACTCGTCTTCAAAGGGAATCTTATTAAATATTCGCGGTGTGAGGTAGCTGCGCGTTCGTTCACCGTAGTAGTTGTTGGCGGTGGGCTCCGCGTACCTCCGTCGCTCCCCTCTTTGCGGTCGTGTGTACACTCGCGGCGTTTTATACTCGGAACATTTAAACTGATCAGTTGCTAACAAATACCTAACCTTGTCATGCACTGGTAAGACGCTTAATATTTTGAATAATGATGCATAGTCATTTTTACATGTTTTAATGGTATTACCGTCCGTGATATTTTTTAATAATCTCAATTGTAAATTGAACACATGATTTAAATAGGTTTTAAAAGTACGTCCGTAGGCTATCAATCCATATCCAATTACAGCGTCAGCCAGTGAATGATATAACATACGTAATGTTTTTTTATTTACAATATTATTTAAGCTAGTTATTTTACACAAAATGGACCTTAGCCTATTGCACACTATATTTATATGTATTTTCCAATTAATGTGACAATCAATAGTTAAACCCAGATATTTGAAATGTTGAACTACTTCTATTTTACTACATTTACAATTATATTTGTTGGTGTGTAAACAATCATACGTATGACCAGTAATTTGAATCGGCATCTGACATTTTTTAATATAAGGGGAACTTATAAGCAAAAATTTTGTTTTCTCTATATTCAAAATTATTCCGTTGTCGTGAGACCATTTGAGTATATTTTCAAAATCATTCTGTATACATGTTTGTATTATGTTAGGGTCTTTATCAGCATAGAGTAGGCACGTGTCATCAGCGTACATGTAGGTGGAGCAGTTCCGCACTACATTTATCACACTGTTTACATGCATGATGTACCCCAGTGGACCATAGACTGAGCCTGTAGGTACCCCCGATTGCACGTGTGCCTCCTCCCCGCTTTCTCCGTCGATTGTGACTCGGAGAGTCCGTCCTTTTAGGTAAGTACGGAACCACTCCAGCACTGGACCACGAACCCCACATTCATCCATCGCCTGCAGTAGCTGATCGTGATCCAGTGTGTCGAACGCTTTTTTGAAATCAATAAAAAGAACCCCCACATACTTAACACTATCTAAATTACGATAAACTTCATCTGTGAACCGTGCTAAGGCCGTGGAAGTACTTCTGGATTGCCGAAAGCCATGCTGCGCATCCGAGATAACATTATGTTTTTCTAGATACATACTGATCTGATTTACAATAACTTTTTCCGTGATTTTATTAATAACAGGTAAGATAGCTATTGGCCTATAATTTGAAAACTCGTAATGGCTACCCTGTTTATATATCGGCCTAATTATAGATTGTTTTAATTTCTCAGGATACTTTCCTGTTTGCACACACATATTTACGAAATTTGCTAAGACGGGACTAATTTTTTTATGTATATATTTTAATTCCTGTATTCTTATTCCGTCTATACCCGCAGACTTTTTACTTAATTTTCCAATAATTTTTTCAATGTCCAGACTACTTACTTTTTGATACCTAAAACTCACATTACATGGTTTAATATAAGCTTGACGTTCCAAAAACTTTACATTGCAGCTGTGTTTAATTTGACATATTTCCTCTGTAAAAGTTTTAGCAAATTTTTCACATATAATGGGCACCGAGGTCGTTTTACCTAAATATTTTAACACTACTGAATCAACGGTGGGCTTCGGGGCCCCCAACCAACTATTTATAGTATTCCACAATTTTCTAACATTACTTTCACACATTTTTATTTCATTTTGCTTGTAACGTAATTTAGCTATGTATATATATTTATTTGTTAAGTTTCTATAGTTCGTATAATTTAATCTATTAGTAACACTTTTTGGGTTACATTTCCAAGCTCGAAATAGTTCGTCCCTTCTTTTAATCATTTTATAAACTGTACTGTTTATCCACTGTTCTGATTTTCGCTTTTGTTTGTTGCATATATTAATTTTTGATTGCTCATAAATATCACTAAAAACACTAAGTAGCTTATCGTATAACACAATCGGACAGGCAATGCTCCTAAAAACGTTCCAGTTTACTTTATCCAACAATTCATTAATTAACTTGGTGTTAAGCGCACATACTGGTTTCCTTTGTTGTACTTGACCTCTAGAACAGCTGATCCCGGCCGCTATATTCGCACCTATTAGATAGTGATCGGAGAGTTTGCAGGTGAGGATGTGTGCGGCGAGCCGCTGTCCGGGCGCGCGCACGCACACATGGTCGATGCATGACGTCACCAGCCGGTCGCCCGACACCTCCTCGCGAGTACAATCACTTATCAAGCATTGTAGGCCGTGGGCACACAGAGTAGTTTTGTACTCCTCAGTTATATTATTATTTAACATGATATTTATGTTCGTATCTCCTATGATTATGATGCGTTCACTTGCTGGTATACTTTTTAACATATCATCGATCTCCTTAATAAAACGCAATTTATTGGTGTTAGGCGGTCTATAAATTCCTACAATATGTGTACAGTGTTTTTCGTGTTGGAATTTAGTGTGTAGTATTTCCGTAGCATGTCCTTGGGTTTTGTGTAGTATTGTATCAATTCCGGTCTTGATATATATTAAGATTCCACCCCCTCTTCGCTTTTCTCTAGTTGTAGAATGCATTTCATATCCTTGTATATAGTATAACGGCAATTCTTCTTTCTTTATATTAATTTCGCTTAGTATAATAATGTCGATGCAGTCGGTGGTGTTTTTAAGTAGGCATATAAGTTCATTAAAATTTTTGCGTAGTGATCTTATGTTTAAGTGAATGATTTGTAAATCTTGGGCAGTTTTATTTATATAATTGCTCCATGTTTTTGTATCGTTAAACGTATAGAACTCTAGGTTTTCAACTAAATCTTCGATAGGGTCCGCAACGACGATGGCTTTTGATTCGCCTGGTGTATCCCGGCGCTAACATACTAGACATGGGCGCCGACCCCTAAAATCGCAGCGGCGGCGCGCCGGCCTTAAAAGGTCGGCGGCGGCGTGACGCCGGCGGCGTGGCCAATTTTTCGTCAATTAAGGTGGTTTATTAATGTTTGTAAAAAAATAAAGTCAACGTATAAAAAATCAGTTTTATTAGTAGAATTTTGACAAACAATCATTATAACCTATAGGTTAATCTCTTTTCAACTAGCCAACGACTCGTACTCCTTATGTCATTCTAGAGAGTTTTTAGTTTCCTTATAATTATCGTGTATGAAAATTATTTTATTTACTCTCGTGGGTAACGCGAGTTTCGTCCTTTTGGCGTTTACCACCAGCCCTGCTATTGAAAATAACCTTTCGCTGGGGGTGCTGGTGGCGGGAACGCAAACTAGACAACCAAGGAAAACCCTTGCTGTTGGCCCTCCAAAATGATCGAAGATCTCCATCCTTTAGTTTATGTGACCCCACTGCGGTTGCCAAATATCGCCAGCACTCCTGTTCCACAGGGTCTTCATCCTGGTCTGCAAAACTTTCTGTGCAGTGTTTTTTCGAGAGGCGGGCCAGGACTGAAGACACTGTGCTGGATGAAGTGCTAGCAATATTTGAAACATCTTCTTGGTAGTGCTACTAATGTGAAACGTCATTAGATTTGATAATTTCCTTCACAAAAGCTGAAAGAAAGCCAACTTTTTGTTAAATTTTGAGACTCTAAATAAACATGAAGCGCTAATCAAGTAAGGCTGCAGCGATGATTGCTTTAGTAGCCGGGAACCTTTTGTCAACGTCAGCCAACATATTGCGTTTGAGACGGAACATATCATCCGAAAGAGATTTCAGAGCATCAATAATTTCAGAGCGAAATACTAGTGCAACGTTTAATGTGCTAGTTTTTTGAGACGACATAATTTCAACAGCTTCTCGCCGCTGACATCCACCATAGATAGACTTGGTTTAAAAAGTAGACAAACCCCATCTCTTTATACCCATCTCTTTTTATGGAGTGCTCGCATAAGGGTTAGAAAAAGACAGTACAGTTGTGTTGTCTTTGGTCTACTACGCTACGCTTATCTATGTCTGTAATACAAACTCTGTATACGACCCGCAACTCCCGCTAGTTGGCGCTAGAGTGCATGGCGTCACGCCGCACGTCGGGTAGCCGGCGGCGGCGGCGCGCCGCCACTAGATGGCGCGGCGCCGCCGGCGCGGCGCCCATAGCTATAACATACAATAATTAGCTAATGCTAGGCTCCTCCTTATCAGCGCCTAGGTGCTTTGAGATGTCGGCATCCGATTTAACGTTATAGATTCTGGAGCCATCAGTCTTTTTTATTAATATTTTAAGGTCTTGTACCCATATGTATTTGTGGGATCCTTTTAAAGCTGTTTTTGTGTTCCAGAACAAGGTCCGCAGACTCCTAGTGAGGTTTTCATTAATATAGACTCTGTTAGCATTGTTGTTTCCTATTATGTCTTTGTTAGTAAGCACGGTTTTTTTCTTTTTAAGCCAGGCGGCGCGCGCGGCCCTCGATCGCAGCTTGACAACGATGGGGCGCGGTCGCTTCTCATCTTGTTTTTCTCTACCTACCCTTCTAACAGATTCTATTTCTTCTGGGTTCAATTCCAGTTTAATGGCAATATTTTCAACCAGGTCTTGCGGGTCCTCGTTCACTAATTGTTCTACTCCTATTAACTCAACCTCAGTTTCAACCTCTTTTACTTCCAACTGGCTGATTCTTTCTTCAAGGGATTCGTTTATTTTTTGTAAATTTACGTTTTTCTTTTCTAGAGCCGCTATCCTCTTCTCAGCGTTAATTTTGAATTCTGTCATCTCTTGATATTGCTCTGCATAAAAGTCAACATTTTCTTTTAGACTTTCCAGTTTTTCCTCCAGTTTATAGATTATTTCCAGTTTTTTATTGACCTCCAGTAACACTGATTCCGCTGTAGCCTCGCTGATGTCGATGGACATTTTTGGAGTGTTTTGTCCCGCTGGGCTGCCCTCTTTTTTGCTACATTTTTCACAATTTTTGCTTTTTTGCTACATTTTTCTCTTTATGCCCGAGCCCCCCTTTAATTGCGGCCCGTCACGTGATACACCCTGTCAAAACTCTTTTTCTCCCATCTTGAATGTTTAACCTAACAATTCTTGCTATACTTAGCAATAGTGCGGGGTATTTTTTATTTATGCGGGGGGCTCCGCCCCCCGAGCCCCCCTTGTTTACCGCTTATCCCGTGGTAAGCCCTGTCAAAACCCTTTTTCTCCCATCTTGAATGTTTAACCTCACAATTCTTGCTATACTTAGCAATAGTGCGGGGTATTTTTTCTTTATGCGGGGGGCTCCGCCCCCCGAGCCCATCTTGTTTGCCGCCTATCCCGTGGTAAGCCCTGTCAAAACTCTTTTTCTCCCATCTTGAATGTTTAACCTAACAATTCTTGCTATACTTAGCAATAGTGCGGGGTATTTTTTCTTTATGCGGGGGGCCCCGCCCCCCGAGCCCCCCTTGTTTACCGCCTATACCGTGGTAAGCCCTGCCAAAACCCTTTATCTCCCATCTTGAATGTTTAACCTAACAGTTCTTGGTATACTTAGCAATAGTACGGGGTGTTTTTTCTTTATGCGGGGGGCTCCGCCCCCCGAGCCCCCCTTGTTTACCGCCTATCCCATGGTAAGCCCTATCAAAACTCTTTTTCTCCCATTTTAAATGATTAATCTAACAGTTTTTGGTATAATTAGCAATACTACGGTGTTTTTTCTTTATGCCCGAGCCCCCCTTTAATTGCGGCCCGTCACGTGATACACCCTGTCAAAACTCTTTTTCTCCCGTCTTGAATGTTTAACCTAACAGTTCTTGGTATACTTAGCAATAGTACGGTGAATTTTTTCTTTGTGCGGGGGGCTCCGCCCCCCGAGCCCCCCTTTCTTTGCCGCCCATCACGTGCTAAACCCTATCAAAACTCTTTTTCTCCCATCTTGAATGTTTAACCTAACAGTTCTTGGTATACTTAGCAATAGTACGGTGGATTTTTTCTTTGTGTGGGGGGCTCCGCCCCCCGAGCCCCCCTTTCTTTGCCGCCCATCACGTGCTAAATCCTATCAAAACTCTTTTTCTCCCATCTTGAATGTTTAACCTAACAATTCTTGCTATACTTAGCAATAGTGCGGGGTATTTTTTCTTTATGCGGGGGGCTCCGCCCCCCGAGCCCCCCTTGTTTACCGCCTATCCCGTGGTAAGCCCTATCAAAACTCTTTTTCTCCCATCTTAAATGATTAACCTAATGATTTTTGGTATAATTAGCAATTTTACGGTGTGTTTTCCTTTTTCGCGGGGTGCTCCCCAACCCCCTCCCCCTTCTACCAACCACCTCGTGGAAAATTCTCCCATCTTGAACATTCAAACATTTTTGGTAACAATAGCAATAGTAGTGTGTTTTTCTTTATGCGAGTCCCCTTTAACCATCTATTACGTAAATTCTATCAAAACTGATTTTTCTTCTGTCTTTAACATTCAACTTAACAGTTTGTTGAATTTTGTATTTCTAATTTATTTTTTCCCCTTGCATAGGCTTATATTGGCCCTATGGTTGACGACTGGTAGAGAATACAATTTGGTATTATACTTACACGCCATTTCGTGCAATATAGATGAAATAAATAAAATATTCTAAAGGGTAGGCAACGTGCATGTAAATCCTCTGAAGTTACAGGCGTCCATAGGCTACGCTAACTGCTTGGCATCAGGCGGCGGGCCGTATGCTTCAATGTCACCGTCGTGGTATAAAAAATATATATTAAAAATACGATGGCATATATTCCCATATAAAGTCATTTCCCATACAAAGTTCAAATCTAAACAGACAAACAGACAAAAATTCTAAAAATCGTCGAAACGTGTCCTGTTATTAAATAAAATAAATAAAAAATCATTTATTGTCGCAAAAAAATAGACACAAAAAAAAGGCAGGTAACATACACTAGAAGTAAACACAAAAAACAATACACAAGAAGGGAAAGAAAAAAAACAGCAAACAAACAACTTAAGAACTATTAAACTACTAATAGTTTCGCGACAATAGGCTCGGAGCTCAGCATTTGCCGCGAGCGTGGTCGGCTGCACAGCGCTGTTTTTCAGCCCGCGCCTGTCTCTTGGCTTATACAAAATAAAATAAAAATTAAAAGCTGGCTATAGGGGAGACATCGCAATTCCAGCGTACATTTAGTTTTCGTTACATACTACCTAATACATAGCAATAAACATTACAACAAGATAAGTTGTCACGGTTAGGATCTGGGCTACTAACTATCGAGAGAGAAATGAGTAATCACAGATACGTGCAAATATTTTATAATTAAATAAAAAAAAACTAAATTTCAAGTGAAAGCCGTGGGTCGATACTAAATTCACACAATATGGTCCCGTCTACTTTGCGGTTAGGTACTCTCGCCTGGTGGTGCCGTCGGTGATGGGCTCGGGCGCTGGAACTGTGGCCGACTGTACTAGGGGCTGCCCGGGGATGATAAAAGTGGTAGTCTTCCGACCGGCGAGGGTGGCGTTGGTGCTAGGCGTGGCTGCCGTGGATCTTCCACGTCAAATTAGCAGCCCGAACTTTGGACCCTGGAACGCGCCATCAATTCCATAAAAATACAGTCCACTTCAATTTGTGAGCATCCCGGCAAGCGGCGGTGAAAGAAAGCACCTTAAATGTAGCAGTGATGCCGTGGATGTTCACAATCAGAATCGGAGATTACATTTTGGAAGCATGATGCAATAATTTAAGATTTCAAAATGAGGGTGGAAATAATTTCTGATGCAATACCGTTACAGTAGCATGATCGTGCAAAATCGAATTAACATTTTACTGTGAAATGATTAAGATGAACTAAGATAAAAGCACTCAATTCATCCTAATGTCTAATTAGCAACTAATTTCTACATTTGCTTTAATAAATGTACCACTTACCCAATTTGGGGTTGTTTCACACTCGCGTTATTATTTTTATATTAAACATATTAAGCACTTCGAGGAACGTACAGGGACGACACGATATTTAAATTCGGTTACGGAAATTACATTTTTAAATGTCCACGTATGAGAGACCGAGAATATGTGACGTGCGTTCTGGCTTAGTAAAAGATCGGGAGTGTCGGGAGGGCGATGCGCTAATGCATCTGACCATATGAGAAACAATAGAACGGGTTACCGTGAGCGCTAAAATGTTGCATTCGAAATCGCTCGCGGAGCGCTAAGACGGCGCCGATGAATACATGTTGCATTATTTAATGTTTTTATATACTTTTTAATGTAAATATATTATAAATATTAGTTTGTAGGATTGGATTTAAGTGGTATTTATATTTATTTGCTATGTTTTATATTAATAATAGTCGTATGTAACGTATAACGTTACATATACCCGCCTCGTCTGGGGAAGGGTTTTGTTCTTTAACAAAACCCGCCTTTCATTTCTAACATTTACAGATTCATTCTATCAACTTCCATACATTCTTTCAAATTTCCTTAACATTAGAACATCAACAACTTTGAGACGTGCTGTTGATGCACACATTCAAAATTTTGAGGCAACAGCTGGCATAGCCTATGACTCATGATAGAAATTGGGTGTTATGGAGAGTGCGACTGATTTATCTATTATTATATAGTTTAAAATCTTTTATATGCCAGGCTCCAATGTTTTTACCTGCCATATCCTCTAAGATGTAAACTAACGGTGAGCGTTTTTCAACAACTTTGCATTGTAAGTATTTAGGTGCTAACTTCTTACTAAAATATTTATCCTTATCACTAAGAACGTAAGTTCGCTTAAATACTATATCGCCTACGTTATACTCTGCTGGCTTCCTACGCAAGTTGTAGTGCATGGTATTCTTTACATGTGCATTCCACAATGAGGCTTGCACATCATTAAATACCGTAGCAAGACATCCCAAGTTCTCAGCATAAATATCGCGAGGCAAGAACAAAACTTCGTCACCTAAGTCTGTGTCAGTGTAGTGCGATCCACAAGTGACCAGCTCCCTACCGTGTACTAGGAAAGACGGAGAGTAATTAGTTACTTCGTTTACGGAATTGTTCATCGCAAATTGTATCTTTGGGATATAAGTGTCCCAGGATCTATGGTCATTACCCACAAATGTAGACAGACAAGTAACAAGAGTCTTGTTAAAACGCTCTACTAAGTTTATTTGTGGACAGTACTTTGGTGTGAAGTAGACGTTTGGTACCTTATATTTCTTAAATAACGCGTCTGTGACAGAGCTAATAAATTGGCTTCCATTATCGAGGAAAATCGTTTGTGGTATACCATGTACCAGGAAAATTGAGTCTTCTAGGACTTTAACGACCGCGTCAGCAGTAGCGCGACGAAGTGGAAATATGTTACAATACTTTGTATAGCAGCAAGTTACGACAAGAATATAACTATTCTGTTTGCGAGTGACTGGAAGTGGACCTACAAAATCAATCGAGATCATTTGATGGGGGCGGCTGCACTGCTTAGGTCGTCCCATTTCTCCCAAAGTAGTGTGATTTTGTGACTTATATGCCAGACAAACGGAACAAGAGTTAACAAACTGAACGACGTCGTGATGCATCCCGGGCCAGTAATATGACAATGCCAGACGCTTGTACGTTTTGAATATGCCTAGATGTCCAGCAGTCGGTTCAGAGTGATTTTCGGCTATGACCTTGTCACGAAATTCGCTGGGAACAACCTCCTTCCAAGCGAACTCCGAGGTGAGCTGTGTAATATTTTTGGATAGCCTATACAAAGAGTTGTTTTTAATAATGAAATTTGGAAAATTTGTTGGTGAGTTAAGACAGCCGTTATACATTTTAATAAACCATTCGTCTTTAGTATTGGTGACTGCATTAGCAAGTGAGATTGCAGCAACGGGGACAGCGCGTGACAGAGCATCTGGAATCACGTTGTCAACGCCACGTCTATGCTTGATTTCGAAATTAAACGCACTGAGTCGGACCCCCCAGCGCGCAAGTCTGCCAGTTGGATTCTCTAGGGACAGGAACCATTTCAACGCAGAATGGTCGGTATATAGCGTGAACTTTTGGCCATTCTCTAAATAACAACGCCAGTGTTCGAGCGCTACTATCGCACTGAGTGTTTCTCTCTCGGTGATGCTGTAATTTTTCTCGGCACCGGTAAGAGCTCGGCTCATATAAGCCACTGGGTGTTCTTTTCCATCCAAAGTCTGCGTCAGCATAGCTCCAACACCGTAGTTGCTAGCGTCTACGTGTACTTCAAAAGGCTTCGAATAGTCTGGGCAAGCGAGGACCGGCGCGGAAACCAAACAATCCTTCAGAGCATTAAAAGCCGCTTCAGCTTCGGGTGTCCACTGGAAAGGCGGTGCTTTCTTACCATTCGAGGTTAAACTATTGAGCGGACCGGCCACGGTGCTGAAGTTTGGAACGAAACGTCGGTACCAGGTTGCTGTGCCGAGAAAGCGTTTCAATTCCGTTTTACTTGTCGGAGCAGGAAAATTCAAAATGGCATCTACTTTATTTGGATCCGTTCGCAAACCACGAGAATCAACTACGTAGCCTAAATATTTTAATTCGCTACGGAAGAATTGGCACTTTTCGAAATTTACTGTTAAGTTAGCCTGCTTTAGCTTGTCTAATACGCGTAAGAGACGCGACACATGTTCTTCGAAAGACGAGCTAATAATGATAATGTCGTCTAAGTACGCAAAAGTTTTAAGCTCCATGTCGCCAAATAACAAATCTACGAGTCGCTGCTGTGTCGCGGGAGCGTTGGTTAAACCAAAAGCGGTAGTTTTAAACCTTAGAGTCCCACGGCCTGGTACGTAGAAAGCCGTCTTATCGCGATCCGAAGGCTCTATGGGGATCTGCCAAAACGCTTTAGAAAGGTCAACGCTGGACAGGTACTTTGCGTCTCGAAGATTATCGAGGATTTCGGAGACGTATGGCAAATTGTACGCATCACGCTTAGTCACAGCGTTGAGCTTCCGACTATCGAGACAGAACCTGGGCTGTCCATTTTTCTTATTCACTATAAGTACCGGAGAAGACCATGCGCTCTCACATGGTTCAACAACGTCCAGTGTCAACATTTCGTCTACTTGCTCAACTAAAATACGCTGTTTTTCGGGCGACATTCTGTAATAGCGTTGCCTAATGGGTTGAGCATCACCGGTATCTATTTTGTGCGTTATAAGGTTCGTCCTACCTAAACCCTTCTCTTCCATAGATATGGATTTGAATTGAGCTATGACATTATCAGCTATGGACTTCTGAGAGTCGATTAGGTTTTCATAGGAGTTGATAAAAGACTCAGGATTGGCTACTTTTAAATCATCTAAAGGCCTGTCAGACAATTTTATGCTGCCTACATATTTGGGACAGATATTAAATGCACGCCAAAAGTCAACTCCTAATATGATAGATGTAGGATCCTCAGGGACAACATAAGCCTTAATGACATGGAACTGGCCTTCAAAAGTGATGGGTAGATTCATGTACCCGATACAATTTAAGCTATGATTGCCCGCTGCCGTTAAAGGAACGTGGGCACCCTGTTGCAAAGTACAGTCTACTAACTGATGATGGGCATTGTTTCCAATTATAGTTACTGCAGCACCAGAGTCAAGTAAAGCACAGGCGTCTATGTCGTTTATTTTAATATTTACATAAGGCCTAGAATCGAAGAGTGACTTATCCTGCAGAATTGTAGATATTTTATAAGAAGTGGAAAATGTTTTGATAAACGTAAGCCAAGAATCCCAATCTTGTTTATCGAAATAACTACAATTCTGCCGACTTAGTTTTTTGAGTTTTTATCTTTGTTACAAACAGGACAGTCAGGTGTTTTTACGTCTTTCGTACCGCACTTAAAGCAAAACACGTCCCTACTGGCTTGACATTGCCGAATATGGTGCGTGTTACTACGGCACCTTGGGCAGTAAGGTTGTTGTTTATTGTTTTGAGCTGTATTAGACACTGAATGTACATAGTTTTGTTGTTGTGATTTGTTTTGATTTTGATTATGACTATAACTTGTGTTTTTTGAGTATTGCCCTTTATTGTAGTTATTGTTAAATGTATGATTTTGTTTATTATATGTATTATTATTGTTAAATCTATTTGTGTTTTTATTTGATTCCCTAGAGTACGCAAATTCGGGTGCAACAGTTTCAGAAGTCGCTCTCGGCGGCTCCTGGAATTGTGAGAGACGAGAATGATAAGTCTCGTAATTACGACACAATGAGCGTAAGGAATCTATAGTTTTAATTTCAGTAGATGACGCCGCAAGTGTGCTGGCGTAACAAGGTCTAATATTGTGCAATAAGATTTCAAGTTGTTCTGCTTCGCTTGGGGGTGTGGAGAGACGAGAGAACATACCACTCATAATCGAAAGGTAAACTGTTATGTTCTCATGTTCACCCTGCGTGCGAGAGCGAATCTCCGTAGTAAGCCGGTAATCATAATTTGATTGATCGAAGTCTTCTTTCAATTTAGCAGCGAGTTCAGGCCAGGATGAAATTTTGTCCCGTACCGAGCGGAACCAATGAAGTGCGTTGTCTTGAAAAATTTCAGTGGCAAAAGCCAACACTTTTGTTGATGCAATATTACGTGCAACAATGAATTCATCGACGCGCTGTATGAATGAACGGACACAAGTTTTTCCGTTAAATTTTAATTTACTCAGGTCAGCTACAGTGCGATCGCATGTCACCGAAATCAAGTTTTGTACCTCAGGCCCTGACGATGAGGTCTCGCTAAGGGAACCCGCGCCTAAGCCGGAAGAAGTGCTTGCTGCATATGCAGGTACTGCAGGCCTCTTAGCTTGAAGAGCCGCGAGCTTTTTAGAAGCAGCTTTATAACCCTCCAGGATATCCTTATACTCCTTTTTGTCGTCACCGCACGTTATCCTCGCTAAACGATTGTGAAGATGATTCATCATATTTTGTGTACGCATAATAGTAGGTACATTAGGGTCCGAAATATCTAGATTCAATTGTATTTTTGTAAGTACTTCTACGCAACCCCTAAGATCCTGTCGAACATCCAGCGGAGACTCTAATATGTGTTCAGCCGGGTGTTCTGCGGCTAATTTTACAATTTGTTTACGCATTTCCTCAACTGAAGAACCGACAGTAGCACCGCGGATCTGAACCTCATATTCTAGCTCCGATTTTTGGAGAGAAAGATATTTGACAGGCAGCATTGTGTTTTATTTTTTTTTTAAATGAGAGGGTAAGTGGTAAGAAGCGTAATCTACAATACCTAATACTAAAACAAATTCTCCGATCTGTTACAAAATATTTGATCAATGATGAACGTTTGGTTTTCCTTAATTAGTAAAAATGAAAAGAAAAAAACAGGTTAGTTGCAAATAAAAAGAAGAAAAAGCGTGCTACTAATGTGTACTTTCCACAACAATATCAGAGTTAAAAGCGAAATACTCAATGTATTCGTCTATAATATTGTAAAGTAAGTAAAAGCGTAATTCCAAGCTGAAAAAATAAGCTAAATATACAGAATTGAAATCCAGGAAAAAAAAAATGTGGGTAGACGAAAATAATGTTAACTTTTACAACCAGTTATAAACTTAATTCACTAATAGTACACCTTAGTAGCAAATAAAAACCAAGAAATAAAATAAAACGTTTCACAAAAAATAAGCCACAAACATACACTAACTACATAAGCCGAGAAATAAACGGGATATGTGTGAATTTAACCACGTTATTGGGCGCCAGTGTCACGGTTAGGATCTGGGCTACTAACTATCGAGAGAGAAATGAGTAATCACAGATACGTGCAAATATTTTATAATTAAATAAAAAAAAACTAAATTTCAAGTGAAAGCCGTGGGTCGATACTAAATTCACACAATATGGTCCCGTCTACTTTGCGGTTAGGTACTCTCGCCTGGTGGTGCCGTCGGTGATGGGCTCGGGCGCTGGAACTGTGGCCGACTGTACTAGGGGCTGCCCGGGGATGATAAAAGTGGTAGTCTTCCGACCGGCGAGGGTGGCGTTGGTGCTAGGCGTGGCTGCCGTGGATCTTCCACGTCAAATTAGCAGCCCGAACTTTGGACCCTGGAACGCGCCATCAATTCCATAAAAATACAGTCCACTTCAATTTGTGAGCATCCCGGCAAGCGGCGGTGAAAGAAAGCACCTTAAATGTAGCAGTGATGCCGTGGATGTTCACAATCAGAATCGGAGATTACATTTTGGAAGCATGATGCAATAATTTAAGATTTCAAAATGAGGGTGGAAATAATTTCTGATGCAATACCGTTACAGTAGCATGATCGTGCAAAATCGAATTAACATTTTACTGTGAAATGATTAAGATGAACTAAGATAAAAGCACTCAATTCATCCTAATGTCTAATTAGCAACTAATTTCTACATTTGCTTTAATAAATGTACCACTTACCCAATTTGGGGTTGTTTCACACTCGCGTTATTATTTTTATATTAAACATATTAAGCACTTCGAGGAACGTACAGGGACGACACGATATTTAAATTCGGTTACGGAAATTACATTTTTAAATGTCCACGTATGAGAGACCGAGAATATGTGACGTGCGTTCTGGCTTAGTAAAAGATCGGGAGTGTCGGGAGGGCGATGCGCTAATGCATCTGACCATATGAGAAACAATAGAACGGGTTACCGTGAGCGCTAAAATGTTGCATTCGAAATCGCTCGCGGAGCGCTAAGACGGCGCCGATGAATACATGTTGCATTATTTAATGTTTTTATATACTTTTTAATGTAAATATATTATAAATATTAGTTTGTAGGATTGGATTTAAGTGGTATTTATATTTATTTGCTATGTTTTATATTAATAATAGTCGTATGTAACGTATAACGTTACAAAGTACCTAAGTTATCGATTCTAAAAGCTACTAACTCATTTTTTTACTAATATCTCCAATGTACCTACAGATTTTCGACCCTTTTCAGCTTTATTATATGTAGGTATAGATAGAAGATTTACAAACTATTCACAAATATTTATAATACAGAGGTGATCGAATAATTTTCCGATGAAAAGGAAAAATATACAAATTCGTATCCGCAGCAATCATTCGTCTTTTCAACCACAAACATCAGTGTTTTCAACAGCTCTGTTGATGAGATAGGCGTTGCTAAGCAACCGCGTGCTAGCGCGCCAGGCCTCAACAGAAAGAAGGAAGGAAGAGGTAGCATAGATAGTACCTACCTACTATAGCCATCTAGGGAAATCTCTGCGAACTCGTGTTGCATTTAGTATGCACCTAAACTACATATGTAGTGGTCAGATTTTGCGTAGGGAGGACTCGGTTAGTGACAAAGTCCTGCGAGAGATAGCGTTACCTAATCGTATAGCCAAAGACATATCTAGATACCCCTTTTGATGGTACATATTTTTTACTTTTCCACTATATTTAACCAGTATATTATTATTTAACCCATTTATTTATTTATATATGAATGAATATAAACTAACCGAAAGTAGTTAAACAAATATCAATTTGCTGCTTGAGCTTAACACTCATATTCAAAGTTTAAACCCCCCTTAAACCCCCTTTAAATCCAAAATGTTCGTATTTTTTATAGCCTATGTCCTGACCAGAGGTCTGTTGAACCTGCTAGTGAAGTTTTTATCGAAATCGGTTCAGGCGTTTTGACGCCAACTCTCCCCATCCAAACAGACAAACAGACAAACAGACAAAAATTCTAAAAATCGTCGAAACGTGTTCTGTTATCGATTCTAAGAGCTACTAACTCATTTTTTTACTAATATCTCCAATGTACAGATTTTTTACCCTCTTCACCTTTATTATATGTATAGAAGATTGTCTTAAAATTGTTATTTCATGCATTTCATTATAAATGTTTTTACTGGACGATTATAACGATAAGCCCCTTAAAAACGAAGTTGAAAATAATTATATAGTTTTGCATAGTATCTGATTATATACAAATATATAACAATTTTATTGTGAAGCGATATCAACATTTTGGTGTTCGTTAGAAAAAAAACTTATGTCAATCGTACGCTTTGTGGATGTACGAAAATATTTCCGCTACGGCATTTCACACACGGCATACAAAATGTTAAAAAGTCGAGAGTCAATATGTAGATAAATACGTAAGTAACTACTGCTTTGGTATAAGACTATTTAAACCCCCTGAAGGGGCGGAATTTTCTAAAAAGCTGAAAGCCTCGAACAGAGAACTCGCTATTTACTTGCAAACGCGAAGACCAATATATCAAGACCCATATGAAGTCCGCAAAAGTTATCGCCGAACAAGCTCTCAAAATCGAAAAGCCATCAAAATGCCGAGACAAGTTATTCGTAATAACTCGCTTAGGCCGTGGTCTCCTATAAACGCCAGCGGCCGCTTACAGCGTCTGCGTCACGATGCTTGCTATAGAGAAGTACCTACTGTTGTGGTCTGTTTCAGACGTCGACGTTGGCGTCTTTTTTGTATAGGAACGTTGACGCTGACGTCAGACGTCCCGTATAGCATAAATTAGGAGACCCGTAACGGCCTTACGCTCCGCTCGTTCAAACTAAATGTCGAAGTTAAAAATAAATTAGAAAAATATAATACTTACATAATATACAGAGAAAAACCGCCGCTCGCCTCATCTCTTCTTAGTCTTTCTTCATCAACACAAATAAGTGATTTAGGTGATAAGCTGTTGTAAAGATTTATTAGTAATGTTATCGATTTCCAATTAACTACTAAATAATTAAATTGTTATTGTGTAAAGTAATTTAAATTCACCAAATGCAATAAAAACTCGTTAATACACAAATAGGTAAAACTGTTAGGTACTAATTTAAATGTTGTAAAACAGTAATTACATTTTTATAGGTTTTCAATTTTTACGTAATTCATTATATATTACCAATTACCACAAAACTCGTTAATAATATAAAAAGATAAGAAATATTTATTGTTAAACGACGGAGAGCAAGGAAAGCGGTTGTCTTACTCGTATATTTTGTACGTATGTTTTTTTTTATCAGTTACCATTTTATATTCTTCAACTAATTTCTGCACGAAATTATCGGCGTTAAAGTCGGGAAAGCTCAACGCCAAAAATATGTAGACACTTTTGCACCGTACTCCATTGTAATAAGGTTCAAAATTTGACTAGACGGGAGTGGTGTGGGGGCGAGAGATCAGATAATTTAACAATTTCAAACAAAGTCACGGAAGGTAGCTTATAATAGCTTAAGAATAAAGGCCTTTATAAGTCAGAGGGAATTATTAATTTTGATTTTATTTCAAAGAAATAGGGTTCAATTGCGCAATTTTTTGTTTAATTACTTCTTTTAAATTACAATATTATGCAACAAATTAATAAAAAGAAAACTTAAAATCTACCTACAAAACTAAATAATTCTAAATCCATAAACTAGGTAAGGTCACCGTGGTCCCACCTTTGCGGAAGGGCGACGTAATGCTGGCTGCGTTCCCTCTTTTGACGGCTATACCACAGAATAATATAATAGTATATCATACAGAAAGTCATCTCCCCTACAAAATCAGTGTTTGACAGAACTTTAACAGATAAAAGTTGACAGATGACGTTCCAAGTACGTTGGCAAGTACGCAATTAGTATTATTGCTGGACCTGCTCCAATCTGCCTCAATCTTCCTAATCTATCAGTAATTTTAATACAAAACTAGATAAATGTCAAATTTATTACCTTATTTGCCCATTCTAATTATTATTTTCATACAAAACTTCTACTATAAACTACTTAAGGGTCACCACACACCTAGCGGTTTTCCTCGCGGAATTACCGGAAGTAGCGGAAATTTGTCTATGGTAGCGGAAATTTGTCTATGGTAGCAGATTTTTTGTATGGAAGCCATAGAGAAATTTCCGCTACCATAGACAAATTAAGCATTTTGTCTATGAATTTCCGCTACTTCCGGTAATTCCGCGAGGAAAACCGCTAGGTATGTGGTGACCCTAAAAATGTTATCTTGTCTGTGGTCATGCCGCAAATAAACAAAAGGGATTTTGACAACCCCGAAAACGTATCCGATATGTTCCGAGGTGGTAGCTGTCACTTCGTGGAGATGAACCCCCCTGGCTATACCAATCCGCATAATTTTTTACACGCTCAGAATAGGGGAATTACGCAAAACTCTGCATAGGGGGCGGCACTAGCACATCCAGAGGGCCTACCACGAAACAGGAAAATAAAAATTTCGTTACCTGAGGGCCTACCGCGAAGTTCGAAAATCGACAAATCGATGGTCCCGTCTCTATCGCTCTTGCATATACGAAAGAGAGTGATGGAAATAGACGATTCGATGAACGAAGTGCTTCGCGGTTATAGGCCTGGTTCTCTGTCACTCTTTCATATTCGAGCGATAGAGAGGCACATGTCAAAATTTCGATTCTCTCGTTTCACGATAGGCCCTTTGTAAACAAACCGCCTTGGTGCGCAAATTACATATTTATTCGATATATATTATTTATGAAAACTTGTAAAATAAAAAATAAATTAAAAAATTTAAAAAACCCGCCTGCGTAAAAAACTAAAAGGCCGAAAACAAGGCCAAAATACGTTACGAATTTGTTGTTTAATACTGAAAAGCATAAGATACATATTAATAGTACATTGTTGTAGAGGCTAGAAAGTAAGCTATAGGTGGATCGAGTTAGTTCGAGGGCCGACCCGCCAGGGGAGGCCCTCGAAGATACGAGTCCACCTATAGCGCTTTCGGCCGAGACATTACATAGTGCTTTTCACGACTACTGTGAGGAAATAAAATATAAAAATTAATTGGCATATACAAACACTTTAATAGATACTATTTATAGGTATATTGACGGTTCATGTTTTTCACAAGCACGATAAAGTAAACGAGCATGTAACTTTCTGCAAATAAATGCTTCTTTTCGCCATCCTTCCATAATATGATGATGATGATGATCCTTCCGGCCGATTTCGACCAAGGCGACCACTTCAACTCCTAGTTAATATTTCGGCGCTCGTGCGCCCGAAGATGACTGACGTAGCCGATCTTCGAGGTGAACCCCCGTGCACATTGAGGGCACGTGAGGACACCAGCCACGTAGTGGTAGTGAATGGCAGCAGGCTGGCGTGTTTTCAGCTCGTCGCGTATGGCGTCGAGGTCAACTTTACGTTGCTCCTCGAAATCACGTACTTTGTCCTGCACCAGCCTGCGCCACTCAGGACGCTGTGCTGCCAAACCTTCCCACTGACAGGGCTCGATGTTGCATCTTTTCATGTGCCGTTTCTGAACATCTTTGTATCTGAGGAGTTGCCCGCCCTGTTTCCGCTTACCCTCCTCTAGTTCAGAATAAAAGATGCGCTTCGCCACTCTCTCTTCCGCCATACGCGATACGTGACCGCACCACCGAAGCTGCCGACGCATTAAATAAGCCTCTATTCCACCGACCTCGGCTCGTCGCAAAACTTCGGTATTTCGCACACGGTCAGACCATCTGATATTCATGATCTTACGCAAGCATTTGAGGTGGAAACGGTCTAAGGTACGAATATGGCGACGGTACACGCACCACGCCTCGGAAGAGTATAAAAGGTTTGGCAGCACGATCGCCATGTAAACAGAAATTTTGGTGGCCAGTTTTAGGTCGTGCGAGCAGAAGACCTTGGAACACAGCTTCCCAAACGCTGCAGATGCAGCACTAATCCTGCTGTTGATCTCAGCGTCAAGGTCACACTTGGAAGTTAAAGTGCTCCCCAGGTAGCGGAATTTGTCGACCTGCTTCAGCACATCCTCACCAAGTTGTACAGCCAGTGTCTCATGACCCAACGAGTCCAAAGTCATCACTTCTGTCTTTTTGACGCTTATTTTCAGGCCGTACTTGCAGCAGGCTTGGTGAAAAACAGACATCAGCTGTTGCAGGCCATCTGGGGATTCTGCTAGAAAGCATAGGTCATCAGCATACATGATCTCTGTGACCAATGCATGCGAAACTTTCGTTCGTGCCCTAAATCTGGCCAAATTAAAAACACTGCCATCGGTACGGAAGCGTATGCGGACACCTTCGGTTACTGTTTGTAAGACTTCCTTGACTACAACTGCAAAGTATAAAGCGAACAGTGTAGGGGCTAGGACACACCCTTGTTTCACCCCACAGGTAACGGGGAAGAAATCTGACTGCTCACCATCTACGGCGACGCAGCACTGCATGTCGTCATGCAGGAGTCTCAGAAGTCTAACAAACTTTTCCGTGCATCCCAGCTTTTTGAGTACCAACCAAAGGGCTTCGCGAGGCACACTGTCAAACGCTTTCTCCAGGTCAACAAAACAGAGGTACAACTGACGGCCTTGTTCCCTGCTTTTCTCTTGTAGTTGACGCACACTGAAGATAGCTTCGCATGTGCCTCGGTCAGGTCGGAAGCCGAATTGGGTTTCAGGCAGGATTTTTTCTGATAAATCCGTTAGGCGATTTAGCAGTGTCCTGGCAAAGACCTTTCCAGATGCTGTCAAAAGCGAAATACCACGGTAAGAGTTGCAATCTGAACGGTCACCCTTGTTCTTATAGAGAGCCTGTATGCGAGACACTTTAAAACTATGCGGGACTCGTTCTTCCTCCCACATACGAACAAACAGCTCCCAAACAAATGCATGCAACTCCTCACCGCCGTATTTTAACAGCTCTCCTGGTATAAGGTCTATGCCAACTGCCCGCTTGTTTTTCTGCTGCCTGATGGCTATGACAACCTCGTCGCGCGTCAGCGGCTCGTCCAGCTCGATGGCTACGGGGAGTTGGGGCATTAAACTGATATGTGTTAGATCAGCTGATCGATCTACGTTGAGCAAAGAGTTGAAATGTTCTGCCCAACGCTGCAATACGTCCTCTTTGCTAGTCAGCAAACGGTTGCCATCTACAGCCCGCAGAGGCACTTTCACTCTGAAGGACATACCAATCAATTTCCGCATTTCACAATAAAACTCCCCAAGCTGGTTTGTGTCCGCGAGCCACTGGATCTGACAAGCTTTCTCACGCCACCACTTGTCTTTAACTTGTCGAGACAGCCTACGCATTTCTTTGTCACTCGCTTTGACTGCTTCATCGCTTCTACCCTGTTGACTCTGCCGTAAGAGGTCTCGGTGTTTGCCAAAAGCTGCCCGGAGAATTTCATCATTCTCATCGAACCAGTCTTCGTTACGTCGGTCTTTATTACCTAAGGTAACAGAAGCGGCTTCCATAAGATGAGTAGACAATTTCCCCCAAACAGCACCAACATCATCCCTGACACAGATTGGCAGGAGTCTCTCGGACAAAGCTTCACGATATTCCTCCACCACTCTGTGATCTTTCAACTTGTCCACGTTCAAAGACGCCGGCTTTTTCATTATAGACCTACGCGGGCGACGGAGGCGGAGTCGCAGCTTAGTGACAATGAGCCGGTGGTCAGTCCAGCAGTGCGCTCCGCGCATTACTCGGGTGATTTCCACCTGACTGAAGTCTCTTTGCCGTACGATGGCATAATCTATCAAATGCCAGTGTTTGGATCTTGGGTGCCTCCACGTGGTTTTGTACTTAGCGGCAAGTCTGAACATTGAGTTCGATATTGCCAGCTCATATTGAGCACAAAAACTGAGTAGCAACTGACCACTGCTGTTCATGTTGCCGACTCCGTGTCTACCCAGAACTCCGGGCCACGCCTCATAGTCCCGTCCAACTCTGGCATTGAAATCGCCTAGCAATAAGACCTGCTCTCTGGCGTCTATGCCATCTAGGCATTGAGATATTTGGTCGTAAAATTGGTCCTTTATGTCATCAGACTTGTCTAGCGTCGGAGCGTAGACACTGATGACATTAAGAAAGTTGTCCTTATCCAAGTGAAGGCGCAATGTGGTCACGCGGTCCGAGATATGTACAGGGTACTCCTCCAGACGCTTCACTAACTGGGTCTTAATGGCAAATCCTACACCTGAACGCCGGGGCTCTGAAGCCGCGGTACCCTTCCAGAAGAAAGTGTAACCGCCACCATCTTCCACCAGCTCTCCTTCGGCGGCAAGATGTGTTTCGCTAAGAGCAGCCACATCCACGTTATAGCGACGAAGTTCCCGAGCTACTATGGCAGTTTTGCGTTCAGGGCAGGCGTTGCCATCTCGATCAATAAGCGTTCTGACGTTCCACGCACCGAATGTCATGATAGCGGTTTTCATGCTTTGATTATTGTTGCGTCGACCACGAATTGTGTTGATGCGATGGCAGCCGCGGTTACTACCATCCTGCAAGTGAGGACGAGCATTTGTTTAGGGCACCTTTTCTAGCCCCCTCCCCGGCTGAGCGAGGAAAGCAGTGCCTCCCTAAATAGGGCTGCTTTGTCATCCTAGGTGCTGCCGAATCCGTACTGTCGCCCCCAATTTGCAGTACGAAAGCGACCACGGCGTGTACTCACACCCCAAGGACCGCCCGTGTGCAGGAGTCGGACAAAGCCTGGCGTGCATCGCGCCTGACCTCTCTACCTCTTCCCATCGCCACAGGACTTAGGATATAATCGGAGCCCATTATTCGGAAGCGGTCAAGTGCGCAGGATATATTGAGGTGCGTAAGCGTTCGCGCAAACACAGACGCACACACTCGTCTTCCCTCTCCCAGGATCAGTGGAACAGAAAACTGCTACGACTGGAGGAGAGGTCGGATGATATGTCTGGCCGACGATAACTTCACGCCCCCTACCGTCGCCCTGGGCCATCCACCTTGCCTTGCCGAGTCGCCGAGTCAGCCATACCCTGTTGCATATCTGCAGCGGGTTGCCTTCCTCGCCAAAATGGACTTTGTCGTGCGCTATGCGGGAGGTGGCCGCGTATAGCTAGCGCATCGACCGCAGAAAGCGAAAGTTTTATCACAGGTATGCTGCTGCCCATCCCTGGAATGAGCATTTACTTTCGCTATATTGCTCGAATGGATAGACCGCCATTGATCGGTTGACTGACTGCACTGGTTCCCCAGCGGGCGATGGGGTCGTCACTTCCCGACGCCACACGAGTTAGTTCGAGGGCCGACCCGCCAGGGGAGGCCCTCGAAGATACGAGTCCACCTATAGCGCTTTCGGCCGAGACATTACATAGTGCTTTTCACGACTACTGTGAGGAAATAAAATATAAAAATTAATTGGCATATACAAACACTTTAATAGATACTATTTATAGGTATATTGACGGTTCATGTTTTTCACAAGCACGATAAAGTAAACGAGCATGTAACTTTCTGCAAATAAATGCTTCTTTTCGCCATCCTTCCATAATATGAATTGTTCGTCGGATATTATATTGTATACAAAATATCACTGTTCATGGGCCTTCTTATTTAGGACGCGATTTCACTGGTAACAAATTTCTACGCCTGTGCAGTTTCTTGAATTTCGGTGGGCGCCAGCGTATTAATAACATTTTCTACACTTATTGAACTCATTTTTACTGCATAAATACAACTTTCTTGTTTTTCAGTCAAACATTATCCAATTCAATTTGTATTTTTCTCGCTCCACCTTTATTACTTGAAAAAAAAAAAAAAAAAAAAGTTAATGGCGGCAAGACGTGTTTCGAAAATTGTTGTGTGATTTAATTAATTTTTCATTGATTTCACGCTGTTTTCTACGTTCTTAGTGTTTTAAAATACTCATTAAATATTGTATTTGTGTTTTTTGATTACACTGAAGCGGTCCCGACTGTCTCAGCCGGGATCCGAATACAATGTCTGAGGAGACGAATGTTGGTGAGACAGATGAAACTACAGATCACGTAAATAGCTCGGAAAAATATGTTCTAAATGATTCCGTAGACTCAACACAAGGTGATATGGATTGCGAGGTAGAAAATTTAATGACAGACAACTATGCACCGTCGCAACCGCACCCGCTCCCAACATCGGCGGCGCCCCCAACAAGTGACCTAACACAGGAAGCTCAGGTTAGTACAGAAAATATTATTGAAGATCATTCTTACGCAGCTAAAAGAAATAGAGAATCTGAAGATGACTGGACATTAGTCATCAACAATCCTAAACGGCGTTATATGTTCAACCCAAACTTACCCGTTGGAACAGAGATAAGCATTACTTGCAAGGACAAGTTGCCGAAACAATTTGCGCTAGCAAAAATATTAAAAAGACATGATATTTTAGGTATCATTAGAGTCAAGTACGTGAACGCGTATAAAGTACTTGTTCAATTTGATAGCGAACCTAATTCCGCACGGCTTATTTCCTTGGCAGCTGCACGCGAAGACCTGGGCTGGCGGTGCCAAAAGACATACGAGGTTGGTTTATCCTATGGTATTATTAAAGACGTAGAGTTGGGTCTAGATGAAAAAGAGATGATGGAAAGCATGATTTGTGGAACAGAAATAGTTTCAGTAAAAAGACTGAATAAGAGAAGTAAGGACGACGAATCAGGATGGACGGACAGTGAGACTATACGAGTTGGTTTTAAAGGCCCTTCATTACCAGGTTACGTCTACATACATGACATGCGAGTTAAGGTAGAACCGTATCTATTTCCTGTGTCACTTTGCTCGAATTGTTGGAGGTTCGGTCATTCGAAGAAAATATGCTCAAAAAAACCTACATGCCCTAAGTGTGGAGGCAATCATTTAAATTGTGAGACGACTGTATTCACGTGTCGCAATTGTTCAGGAAATCACATGGCTCTCGACAAAAGGTGTCCTGCCTTCCAAAAAGAAAGACAAATTAGAAAGATTATGGCTGAATTTAACTGTACATATAAAAAGGCTATGAATAAGTACGAAGCCTCTGATCCCCCGCCGGCCCCCTCGGACTATCAGGCTAACTTCCCCGGGACTCTGAGAACAGTAGATACGCCCTTAGTTTCTGAACCTCCAACGTCAGCAACTCCGATCATAGAACCATTATACTCTAAAGTAGTGACAACTCAAGCAGTAGTGCATAGCGAGTCCTCAGCTCAGCCGCCGCCGCCGCCGCCGCCTAAAAAGAAAGACGGCCGAAGCAGAAGAAACCTGTAATTACTCAGAAAGAGGTAAGAGAAGAAGCTGCAGACTACATATCTGATAATGACTCTGTGAACATGGAAACTGAAGACATTGACATACCACCACAACCAAACCAACCTACTGAAGTTAAAAAAGACAAGCCGAAATCTAGTTCATTACAAGACAAGTTAAAAAATATTATATTCCTTAAAAATCTGACGATTGCTGAAAAAATCAAGCAGTGTGTTCAAATGGGCATTGAATGGTTCTTATCTTATCTTATGAAAAACATATTTGATATGTCCTTTTTGCAGCCACTACTAAACGAAACAGATGGCTAATAACGACTTTAGGAAGTGTAGACTTACCATGTTGCAATGGAACGCGCAGAGCATTAGACCAAAATTAGTATCGTTTGAAAATCTTCTTATTCAAGAGAAAATTCATATAGTAGCGCTTAGTGAAACTTGGTTAGATGCAGACTGTTATCTTCGTATTAGTAATTATAATGTATACAGGGAAGATAGAAGTGATGGTTACGGCGGTGTCGCAATTCTTACGCACAAATCGATTAGGTCTGAGCAGTGTCGTGTGCAATCTCAAAACCCCGGTATACAAGTAGTTTACGTCAAAGTGTTTAATTGTGATCAAATTCAAAATGTGATAGCTGTGTACTGTCCATCTTCCGTAGTGACTCAGCAGAGTGATTGGGATTTTATTTTTTCAATGGTGAAAACTAACGTGATTTTCATGGGAGACTTTAATGGCCATCATACTAACTGGTCATATAAAACAGATGCCCGAGGCACTCAAATATTTGATTCACTTATGGACTTTAACCTAGTTTCGCTGAACGATCGCAGTCACACAAGGATACGCCTTGTGAATGGAGTATTACAGGAGTCCTCTCCAGATGTTACTATAGTATCACCTGATATATGTTTGGCACTTAATTGGCATGTTATGAAGGAGTCATTAGGAAGTGATCATCTAATAATTAAAATATCCACATGTCCTAATTCTAGTGCCAAGCATATAAGAAGGAGAAATTATAAAGCGGCTCAGTGGGATGAGTACAGATTATATCTTGAAAATATATTTAATGATTTGTCTTTGCCTGAATCTCCTCAAGAAGCATATAATCTCTTGTTAGATTTAATAAATAAGGCAGCCGAACTTTTCATCCCCGTTTTAAAATTTAATAATAATCCTGCAAAATCATTTCAACCAAAGCCTTACTGGAATCAGTCCTTATCCAAAGCCGTTGCCGAACGGCGATTAGCGCTCTCTTTGTTTAGACGGAATCCTACTCCACTAAATCTTGAGAACCTTCAGGCAAAGATAAGAGACGCTCAGAGACTAATTAGAAAGCATAAAAATGAGGGGTGGCATCAATTTTGTAACTCATTAAGCGAGTCATCATCAGCATCTGAAGTCTGGTCTCGAATGAAATGGCTCAAAGGCTACAGGACTCCTCAGTCTCATGTTAGTGTAGAGAAAGCGCACAATCTCCTTTGTTCTCTAACACCAGATTACGTAGCTCCGCGGACACCAGAGATTGAGTCATGTAGCACGGCCATAGACGAGCCATTTACCATACAAGAATTGGAGTCGTGTATTAAATCAAAAGATACTGCACCTGGTAGTGATGGTATATCATTTTCAATGATTAAAAACCTTCCTATGAATGGTAAACTATTACTGCTATCGGTGTATAATAAATTCTACTTATTAGGTTTTGTCCCCGCTCAGTGGAGAGAAATTAGTGTAGTTCCAATACCTAAACCTGGACGAGACCCCTCCTCTGACTCTGCTCTCCGACCGATCTCGTTAATTTCTTGTATTTGTAAAATATTTCATTCTGTAATCAATAGGCGATTGGAATGGTTTTTAGAAAAAAATTGTATGTTCGCTGAAGAAACAGTCGGCTTTAGGAAGTGTCGATCATCTTTAGATAACTTGAGTAACTTAGTAAGTCGTATACAAACTGGATTCTCAAAAAATATGGTTACTTTAGGGACTTTCATAGATATTGACAATGCATATAATAACGTTAAAAGGTGGTTCCACTTGGATGTCCTGCCGCTTAGCGGCCAAAAGATGGCGCCTGTTTGGAATTTCTGTGGGATTCCCAATTTTTCTCAAAAGTCCGACGTTTTTTATAACATGTTTTGATATTGGCGCAAATCGCAAAAATTAGGAATTAAACGAACTTACCTGTAAGTGAAGTTCTATTCCAATTATATTAGCTGCACTATTTCGAAATGATGTATAATACTAAGTAGTACGTGTATTCTGCAAAGCATTTGACCATGATATTCAGAGTAAAAATATATAAAATTCTCGAAGAGAATGAAAAATTTAACAACACATACCAGATTTCCGAACGCAGCGGCCATGTCAATCCTTCACTAAGCTGTCAAACTCACTTAGTTTAGAGTAAAGAGACCTGTAACAGATATAAATACTTTGCCCATAATTATGAATAGGTATCACTGATACCGCATCAGCAAAGCCAGTTATCCTGAAACTTTGACAGGGATCAGACACTATTAGGATCCCTGGTTGTTCTAGGACAACACGGGTACAGGGCGGGAGGGATCATCATTTCGAAATAGTGCAGCTAATATAATTGGAATAGAACTTCACTTACAGGTAAGTTCGTTTAATTCCTAATTATTATTACGCTGCACTATTTCTTCAATGATGTATAATACTAAGTAGATGTTTAGAGATATTAAAAGTTTATTCCTGGCTTTGTAAATGGGCCAAAGTTAAGTCTTCATTGAGCTTGTTATTAATTTAACAAGGTATATAATTAGGCGGCATACACCTACATGTTAACTTAAAGATCAATTTAATTTTGATAACATTTTTATTTATTCATAGATCTAATTCAGATCATCAACTAATAAGACTAACTGGTTTATGATAGTTAAAACAATTTAGAAAATAAGTAATCAATAATAACCATTCCATTAATGAGGAACTATCGAAGTCAGCTAATAACATTAGCTGTAAGATCTAGTAATATCCACAAATAATTTAAGTGACTATTGTTAGTGACATAACACTCATAACTTCCAACGTTAGGTAACACTTATTCTTCATCAATTAGATACAAAGGACCTAGTAAGGTCATTAGATAGCACCATCAGTTAACTATATAGCTAAATAAGTGTCATTGAATCCGTCCGGAGGGTTCACATGAAGGTATACCACTGTCATTAATGACAATTGACTTAACCCTTCTCGTATAACTTCTATTATAACCGTTTGGAAAGTAATTTCTTTGCGAGGTATTTTGAGGGCAAAAATTAACCGTTCACGAGCTTCACGAATCTCCTTATATCAATGATATATTATACCTAAATGTGACATATTTTGGCCTATATACTTTATTTCAGGATTTTTCTTGAATAATATAGGATCAGTACACATTGCTCCATAACGCACCCTTTAAATCTCAAAATCTAAAATATTTTGGGGATGCATTTGACAGTTTTATTAAGGAAAAGTTTTGCACTTTATATTCTCTGTGAATTAACAATATTTGGTGACATTATTGATGTACTCATCGACATCAAGAATATTAACAAGGTATGCCACACCTTGTTTATGTTGAGATGTGTGTTATCGAAAAAACGCCCTTAAAGCGTCTTTCTCTATAATCCGAAAATATCCAAGTTCTAATGAAAACTCAAGAGCAGATTCACAACAATGAACACTTTTGTATTTAAAAAAGGCAAGTAGGTACTTCTGGAATAGATACTTTAAATTTGTAATGTAATTATAGCAACAATAATATGTATATTGATATACGACCAACGTAAGTATGCCAAGATACTGTCGACAACACTGGATGACATTCCATTTAGTGATATCGTTTCCTAGATAGCACTATGGCAACCAGAAAAAAAAAAAACTTAAAACTGCAATTGGAATAAGATTAAATTAACACATTCACTGCTATGCTAAGCGCGTAGCGCTACGCCGTAGCCGATAACATGGGTCTCCCGTTATGTAGCGAAAATGCTTCGTAAAGCCGTGACGACAACGTGTCGTCATGGGCACTGAATGGGTCAATTAAGTGCTGGGGCCCACTCGACACATTTAGAAAAAAGTGTTGCGCAGTGATAGCCTTGAGCTTGCCACTTCAGGTTCCTTCCGACTCCTCCTTTTTGAAAAAATAATCATTGGGAATACTAAATGTACATATAAGCGAGATTAATGGGAAAACATACATAAATTAAATATATGAGGCATCTATGAAAATGTGAAATTGTTTACTTGAAAAGCATCAGGGTAGCTTTCCATAATATTACATGGTAGCTTTTACAAAGCATAGACAGACAAGTTTATGTGTGAAAAAACCAAAATAATCTATCTATCTATACATATAATAAAGCTGAAGAGGGTCGAAAATCTGTACATTGGAGATATTAGTAAAAAAATAAGTTAGTAGGTCTTAGAATCGATAACAAAACACGTTTCGACGATTTTTAGAATTTTTGTCTGTTTGTCTGTTTGTCTGTTTGGATGGGGAGAGTTGGCGTCAAAACGCCTGAACCGATTTCGATAAAAACTTCACTGACAGGTTCAACAGACCTCTGGTCAGGACATAGGCTATAAAAAATACGAACTTTTTGGATTTAAGGGGGCTTAAGGGGGGTTTAAACTTTGTATGGGAAATGAATATGAGTGTTAAGCTCAAGCAGCAAATTGATATTTGTTTAACTACTTTCGGTTAGTTCATATTCATTCGTATAAATAAATAAATGTGTTAAATAATAATATACTGGTTAAATATAGTGGAAAAGTAAAAAATACGTACCATCAAAAGGGGTATCTAGACATGTCTTTGGCTATACGATTAGGTAACGCTATCTCTCGCAGAACTTTGTTACTACCGAGTCCTCTTTACGCAAAATCTGACCACTACATATGTAGTATAGGTGCAAACTAAATGCAACACGAGTTCGCAGAGATTTCCCTAGATGGCTATAGTAGGTAGGTACTATCTATGCTATGAGTATAATAGTAGGGTTTTGCCTCAGTACAAATGCGAAAAAAATTGTGCGCATCGAGAAAAAGTTGTGAATTTTTGACCATAGATAGAGTGAGCAAAGATGAATATTTTTTAGTATTGGCGGTCTGTAAAATTTTTGGACCTTCACGTCAAAATCAGGGGTCCCGTGCAATATGTTATTACTCTCTGGTTAAGACTGCTAGGGGTTGTTTGGTATCGTTTCCGTGTAAAACAGACATGCAGAATTCATTTCTGATATTAAAAATGTAAAATTTTGTATTAAAAAAAAGTTGTGCCGCGAGGAAAAACACAATTTTATTTTTATTTTTTTAGAACGTCATATAACTAATATATATCCTTTATTTCAAATAATAAAAAATATTATAAAGAAGCATATTTAATATAGATTATAGAAACATATACATTTTATACACCTTAAATACAAAAAACTTCCGGTTTTTTTTTTACTAAAGTTGAGTAACGGAAAACAGACGTCGCGTCGTTTGAATTGTGACGGTTTATGTTAAAGTTAAGGAGGAAATATATGTTTTTATTTATTGTATTTTTTTATTTCTGCATTTTGTGAAGTTATTATAAATAAAATTTACTAATAACAAGCAATACATGCATTTTAAGGTCAATTCGCTACGGATGTTCACGTTCACATTGATTATCGATACTTACTATGGAGAAAACATATACACCACGAAGCAAACATTTTTTTTCGCGTAGTTTTTGTACACTATAAGCCTAAAAATTTTATATATTTAGAAACTACATTAAATATGCTTATTTATAATATTTTTTATTATTAGAAAAGAAATGATATATATTAGTTATATGACGTTCTAAAAAAAAATAAAAAATTGTGTTTTTCCTCGCCACACAACTTTTTTTTTAATGAGAAATTTTACATTTTTAATATCACAAATGAATTCCGCATGTCTGTTTTATACGGAAATGATACCACACAACCCCTAGCAGCCTTAACCATAGAGTAATAACGTATTTCACAGGACCCCTGATTTTGACGTGAAGGTCCAAAAATTTTACGGACCTCCAATACTAAAAAATATTTATCGTGGGCCATTCTCTCCATGGTCAAAAATTCACAACTTTTTCTCGATGCGCACAATTTTTACAAATTCGAGCTCTGCTATAATGGGAGGCTTCTTTCTGCTGAGGCCTGACGCGCCAGCACGCGGTTGCTTAGCAACGCCTATAAAAACACATGTTTGTGGTTGAAAAGACGACTGATTGCTGCGGATACGAATTTGTATATGTTTCCTTTTCATCGGAAAATTACTCGATCACCTACCACTACAAAACACACCGTACTACTGCTTATTATACCAAAAATTGTTAGGTCGAACATTTGAGATAGGAGAAAAAGAATTTTGATAGAGTTTACTGCGCGAAAAAAAACCATACTATAGATAATTATACCAAAAATAGTTACGTTTAACATTTAATATGGGAGAAGAAGAGTTTTGATAGAGTCAACCACGTGATGGGCGAGGAAAAAAGGGGGGCTCGGGAGGCGGAGCCAACCGCATTAAGAAAAAACACACCGTAGTACTGCTTATTATACCAAAAATTGTTACGTCGAACATTTGAGATAGGAGAAAAAAGAATTATGATAGAGTTTACCGCGCGATGGGCTGTAAAAAGAGGGGGGCTCGGGGGGCGGAGCCCCCCGCAAAAAGAAGAAAACACACCATACTATAGATAATAATACCAAAAATTGTTACGTCGAACATCTGAGATAGGAGAAAAAGATTTTTGATAGAGTTTACCGCGCGATGGGCTGTAAAAAGAGGGGGGCTCGGGGGGCGGAGCCCCCCGCATTAAGTAAAAACACACCGTAGTACTGCTTATTATACCAAAAATTGTTAAGTCGAACATTTGAGATAGGAGAAGAAGAATTTTGACAGAGTTTACCGCGCGATGGGCTTCAAAAAGAGGGGGGCTCGGGGGGCGGAGCCCTCCGCAAAAAGAAAGAAATACACCATACTATAGATAATTATACCAAAAATAGTTACGTTGAACATTTAAGATGGGAGAATAAGAGTTTTGATAGAGTCAACCACGCGATGGGCGGGGAAAAAAGGGGGGCTGGGCATTAATAAAAAACACACCGTAGTACTGCTTATTATACCAAAAATTGCTACGTCGAACATTTGAGATAAGAGAAAAAGAATTTTGATAGAGTTTACCGCGCGATGGGCTGTAAAAAAAAGGGGGGCTCGGGGGGCGGAGCCCCCCGCAAAAAGAAGAAAACACACCATACTATAGATAATTATACCAAAAATTGTTACGTCGAACATCTGTGAACATTTAAGATGGGAGAATAAGAGTTTTGATAGAGTTTACCGCGCGATGGGCTGTAAAAAGAGGGGGACTCGGGGGTGGAGCCCCCCGCATTAAGAAAAAACACACCGTAGTACTGCTTATTATACCAAAAATTATTACGTCGAACATTTGAGATAAGAGAAAAAGAATTTTGATAGAGTTTACCGCGCGATGGGCTGTAAAAAGAGGGGGGCTCGGGGGGCGGAGCCCCCCGCAAAAAGAAGAAAACACACCATACTATAGATAATTATACCAAAAATTGTTACGTCGAACATCTGAGATAGGAGAAAAAGATTTTTGATAGAGTTTACCGCGCGATGGGCTGTAAAAAGAGGGGGGCTCGGGGGGCGGAGCCCCCCTCAAAAAGAAAAAAAACACCATATTATAGATATTTATACCAAAAATAGTTACGTTGAACATTTAAGATGGGAGAAGAAGAGTTTTGATAGAGTCAATCTCGTGATGGGCGGGGAAAAAAGGGGGGCTCGGGGGGCGGAGCCCCCCGCATTAAGAAAAACACACCGTAGTACTGCTTATTATACCAAAAATTGTTAGGTCGAACATTTGAGATAAGAGAAAAAGAATTTTGATAGAGTTTACCGCGCGATGGGCTGTAAAATGCGGGGGGCTCGGGGGGCGGAGCCCCCCGCAAAAAGAAGCAAATACACCATACTATAGATAATTATACCAAAAATTGATACGTCGAACATTTGAGATAGGAGAAAAAGAATTTTGCCAGAGTTTACCGCGCCATGGGCTGCAAAAAGAGGGGGGCTCGGGGGGCGGAGCCCTCCGCAAAAAGAAAGAAATACACCATACTATAGATAATTATACCAAAAATAGTTACGTTGAACATTTAAGATGGGAGAATAAGAGTTTTGATAGAGTCAACCACGCGATGGGCGGGGAAAAAAGGGGGGCTCGGGGGGCGGAGCCCCCCGCATTAAGAAAAAACACACCGTAGTACTGCTTATTATACCAAAAATTGCTACGTCGAACATTTGAGATAAGAGAAAAAGAATTTTGATAGAGTTTACCGCGCGATGGGCTGTAAAAAAAAGGGGGGCTCGGGGGGCGGCGCCCCCCGCAAAAAGAAGAAAATACACCATACTATAGATAATAATACCAAAAATTGTTACGTCGAACATCTGAGATAGGAGAAAAAGATTTTTGATAGAGTTTACCGCGCGATGGGCTGTAAAAAGAGGAGGGCTCGGAGGGCGGAGCCCCCCGCAAAAAGAAGAAAATACACCATACTATAGATAATTATACCAAAAATTGTTACGTCGAACATTTGAGATAGGAGAAAAAGAATTTTGACAGAGTTTACCGCGCGATGGGCTGTAAAAAGAGGGGGGCTCGGGGGGCAGAGCCCCCCGCAAAAAGAAAGAAATACACCATACTATAGATAATTATACCAAAAAAAGTTACGTTGAACATTTAAGATGGGAGAATAAGAGTTTTGATAGAGTCAATCACGCGATGGGCGGGGAAAAAAGGGGGGCTCGGGGGGCGGAGCCCCCCGCATTAAGAAAAAACACACCGTAGTACTGCTTATTATACCAAAAATTGCTACGTCGAACATTTGAGATAAGAGAAAAAGAATTTTGATAGAGTTTACCGCGCGATGGGCTGTAAAAAAAGAAGGGGCTCGGGGGGCGGCGCCCCCCGCAAACAGAAGAAAATACACCATACTATAGATAATTATACCAAAATTGTGACGTCGAACATCTGAGATAGGAGAAAAAGATTTTTGATAGAGTTTACCGCGCGATGGGCTGTAAAAAGAGGGGGGCTCGGGGGGCGGAGCCCCCCGCATTAAGTAAAAACACACCGTAGTACTGCTTATTATACCAAAAATTGTTACGTCGAACATTTGAGATAGGAGAAGAAGAATTTTGACAGAGTTTACCGCGCGATGGGCTGTAAAAAGAGGGGGGCTCGGGGGGCGGAGCCCCCCGCAAAAAGAAGAAAACACACCATACTATAGATAATTATACCAAAAATTGTTACGTCGAACATCTGAGATAGGAGAAAAAGATATTTGATAGAGTTTACCGCGCGATGGGCTGCAAAAAAGGGGGGATTGGGGGGTGGAGCCCCCCGCAAAAAGAAATAAACACACCATACTATAGATAATTATACCAAAAATTGTTACGTTGAACATTTGAGATGGGAGAAGAAAAGTTTTGATAGAGTTAACCACGTGACGGGCGGGAAAAAAGGGGGGCTCTAGGGGCGGAGCCCCCCGCAAAAAGAAAAAAATACACCATACTATAGATAATTATACCAAAAATAGTTACGTTGAACATTTAAGATGGGAGAAAAAGAGTTTTGATAAAGTTTACCATGTGACGGGCGCCAAAGAAAGGGAGGCTCAGGGGGCGGAGCTCCCCGCATAAAAAAACCCCGTTCTATTGCTTATGATACCAAAAATTGCTATGGTAAGGTTGAAAGTTCAAGATGGGAGCAAGAGTTTGACAGAGATTTGCACGTGGCAGGCGGTAAAAGGCGGCTCGGGGGGTGGAGCCCACGCAAAAAGATAAACACACCGTACCATTGCTATTTTTACCAAAAAATGGTAAGGTTGAATATTTAGGATGTACATAGAGTTGACCACTATTAATACCAAAAATGATTAAGTTGCATATTTAAGACGGAAGCAATAACAGTTTTGATAGAATTAACTATGTGAAAGGCGGCTCGGGGGCCATTTCGCGTACACTTTAATATCAAGTTGTGTTCGATATCTCCTTACTATTGGTCTTTCCGCCCTCCAGTTTACTTTTAAGACTTAGTCATTAATTTGTGTTCGATCTCTGACCTCCTGCTGCATTTTCTACTGAGATGCTTCGGACGTTGGACTCTACAGAGAGAGCTCTTCTTTTAGCTCTTCAGATCTTCCCGCTCACATGGTTCTCTGCCGCAGACGCTTTCGGTCGATCTTTTGGGATGTCGAAGTTATAACTGACTTTATGAAATTTGATATGTAGAAACCGTTTAGCAGTGGACTGTTGAGGGATGAGTGTAACGAAAAGTGACAGAGCCTACTTCAATGCACGCGGGCGAAGCCGCGCGGGTACAGCTAGTACAAAATAATTTCGGACAAAATAAGTACGGTTTTTGTTCATGTAGGATTTACTTCCATCTATTGAGCATTTTTGGCACTACTGCGACACGTCACCGTGTAATGAAGCAAGCAAGTGACATCTTTTAGAGCTAAAGATTAAACTAACTGTCAATGGTTGTCAATTGCGGAGGCCATATTGCCTTACACCTATGCTATAAAAGTCACTCACACAAACAAAGCGCAAGCAAAATTTTATCATATTTTAAATATAATTTTCTTTAATATCATTGCTTTTCTTCATATTTTTATCGCATACGCGCAATCTAGAGAACACGTACTACCTATATACCAAGGGTTACATTGTGGAGAGTCTATATATTACGAGAATACATGTCAAGAAAGTTGTATGAAAAGCGAACAAGTAGAACCACCATACTTGACAGGCTGAGGGTTGGTCGTAACATTTGTCAATATTTGTGGAATTTTTTAAATGAAAGATATCTGTCAATTCAAACTGATAGCACTAGGTTACGCAGATCGACTGGTCGAGGCTTAGCTCAAGGAGACCCTACTTCGCCACTGCTTTTTAATGTTTATACTATGCATATTCAAAATTCACTTACAGGTGTATTCTTTTCACAATACGCAGATGATTACATTTTATATGTTACAAAGAAATCTATCGCGGAGGCTGAAGATATATTGCAAAAGTCTCTGAATGTATTTAACAAATGTCTAAACAATCTTGGTCTTGAAATATCTACATCTAAAACAAAGTTATGTTTATTTAAAAAAGGTATTAATAGAGAACATGTAAACATTAAAATAAATAATTGTAATTTAGAATTAGTTAAGTGTGTTAAATATTTGGGATTGTGGTTGGATCGTTCTCTTAAGTGGGAAAAACATATTAACGAAATAACACAGAAGGTTCAGAAATATTGCAATATTTTAAAAGTTTTAGTCGGACCGGGATGGGGTGTCCATCCAAAACATCTTAGGAAACTATACTTTGCAATAATTCGTAGCAGAATAGATTATGCGTCTTTTTTATACGATGATAGTTGCAATTCCAATTTGTATAAACTCGACAAAATTCAAAATCAAGCAATGAGGACTATAGGCGGATTTATCAAATCTACACCTATACACGCAATGGAATCTGAATTGTGTGTACAGCCCTTATACATTCGTCGCTTTTATTTGGCTTCCAAGTTTTGGTTAAAATCTAGATCTTTTGAGAATAATATAACTATTAAACTCTTAGATGTTTTAAATAACGACATTCAAACACGTGATACTTTGCGAAATAAAAAACCTCTTCTACTTACTGTACATAACAAGTATAAATCAACTACTATGCATGCCAGTAACATATTGGAAATGTTTACGTTGGACCGATGGGTTAATTCAATCGATATTTCTAAATCTTTTAGGTTTAACATAGCGTCTATCACTAAATCTAAGCGTGAATATAACAAAAATGTTTTAAAAACTACCGTAGATGATTTCTTGTTAACTCATTATTCCGAATATCATTGTATATATACAGATGGCTCTAAAGAAGGATGCAACTTAGGCGCTGCATTCTATGACCCTCAATTAAACATATTAATGAAGGTACACATAAAGTACAATATGTCCATTATGCATGCTGAGCTGGTTGCCATTGCTGAGGCCTTATCCCACATTCAGAATTTAGATTGCATTAAGATTGTTATACTGTTGGATTGTGAAAGTGCGCTCCAACACGTTGCTCGATGCACTTCAAATATTCGAGGTCTCCCGATCGCTTACACCATTTTAAATTTTATTGACAAGCTGCAATCAGAGGGTAAGACCGTAATATTGCAATGGATCCCATCTCATGTGGGTATAATCGGCAATGAAACCGTGGACACTATAGCGAGGCAGGCCTGTGAGGATGGTGTAGAATGTAATACGTTACCATATTACTCCGATTGTATTATTTTCGCCAAACAGTGTGATGCATACTGGTCATATTGGTTATGGTCTTGTCTATGAATATTGAATTTTGAAAAAAGGAACTCTCGGTACTCTATGTGAAGATGGCGTCTCGAAATAAAAGTTGTTCTCTTATAAATGGATTTATTATTTAAATAAATCTACAATAGAACCCAGTCAATGAACAAATCATGGTGTCAGAAGATGGTGACTCAAATTATGAGGACTATGAAGAACGACGCACCAAAGATTCATCCATTATTGGATCCATAAAACCACTGAAAATCAATAGTCAAGTCACAGAAAAATGGAAAATATGGAAGCAAAAATTTGAAATCTACACTGAAGCGAATAATCTAGACGATTACTCCGAATCACGTAAGGTGGCAATATTTCTAAACCTTTTAGGAGACCAAGGACTTACTATTTTCAACTCATTTTCTATAGACCGAAAAACCGCCACCCTCGAAGAAATTATAGAAAAATTTGACGCCAAATTTAACCCGTTAAAGAATGTCACGGTTGAACGATACAATTTCTTCTCCCGTCAACAGCATCATGACGAAGGATTTGAGGAGTACGTCACCGCCATAACGAATTTAAGCAATTCTTGTGAATTCGGCACATTAAAAGACAGCTTAATAAAGGACAAGTTTGTAATTGGAATACTTGACAAAAATGTGAAACAGCGTCTACTACAAGAAGAAAATCTGACTATTGAAAAATGTCTTAAGATAGCAAAAAGTATGAAGTTATCTCAAGAAAGATCTTCAAAACTGCAACAGAACAGTGAAGATCAGCAGACCATTGACGCAATTTCACAACCTTATCCGTATCGTCCCAGCTCAAGAGGAAGAAATGTCGTACAAAGGACGGAACCGTCAAACAGCAGGCATCAACGTCATACAAGAAATGATCCCAGTCATCGTAGTCCCAGCAACCAGCGCACATGCACGCGCTGTGGTCAAATTCATCGTTTTAGATGTCCTGCGGAAGGTGTCAAATGCAGAATATGCAAGCGGAACAATCATTATGAAAAGTATTGCTTCTTTAACAAAAAAGTCGACATGGTAAGCTTACGCAGAAGAAATGATACATATATAATAGCAAGTATAGATAATCCGTCTAGTGAGGGTAACTGGATCATAAATTTAAAAATAAGTGACAAAATTTTGCCCTGCAAAATAGACACAGGTGCAGAAATCAATGTCATTTCAAGATTTGTATTAGAAGATCTGGATAAAAATGTAGCTATTATTCCTGCTAATCATAAACTTTATTCCTACACAGGCAACAGAATTCCCATTATTGGAGGATGCTATCTGAAGTGCACATTCTCTAACAATAAGACGGCAATAATCTATTTTGTGGTAGCGGATATTGTAAGTCGAACAATTATTGGACAACAAACCATAGATGATTTTGGTTTGGTTAAAAGAATATTAAACGTAGAAGAACAAAAGGTTAGTCAATCTCCTAAAAAGTCATGTCTCAAGTCAGGGTCAGTACCAAATATAGTTGACAAATATGCAAATTTATTTGAGGGTCTAGGGTGTTTACCTGTAAAAGTTCATTTAGACGTAGACCCTAGTGTCAAACCTAAGATAAGTGCTACCAGAAGAATACCCTTTGCTTTACAATCGCGTCTTAAAGACGAATTAGAAAAAATGGAAAAATTAAATGTCATTGAAAAAATTGAAAAGCCAACCGATTGGGTCAACTCAATTGTTGTAGTCGAAAAAGCAAACGGTACCCTTCGAGTCTGTTTAGATCCTCGTAGCTTGAATGAAGCTATAAAAAGGCCTCACTATACCTTTCCTACATTCAATGATTTACGATCAACTATGGCAGGAGCCACAGTGTTCAGCAAACTAGATGCTAGTTCAGGATTTTGGACAATACCTTTAGACGAAGAAAGTAGCGACCTCTGTACGTTTAATACACCATTTGGGAGGTATAAATTCCTTCGTCTACCTTTCGGAATTAATTCTAGTTCGGAAATATTCCAAAGAACTATGGTTCAATTATTTGGAGACCTGCCTGGTATCCAAATATTTATCGATGATTTGTTGGTGTTCGGCAAGACACAGGCTGAACATGACGAACGATTAGTCAATCTTTTTAAAAGAGCTCAAGAAGTCAATATTAAATTCAATAAGTCGAAATGTCAATTTAATATGTCTGAAGTCTATTATGTGGGTCATATGATTAACAAAGATGGTATTTCTCCAGACAAATCAAAAATAAAAGCTATTATGGAAATGCCAAGTCCCACAAACGTCAAAGAACTGCAAAGATTTTTAGGAATGGTTAACTATTTAGGTCAATATATTCCTAATTTAGCACAGGAAACTAGCATTCTTAGAGACTTAATAAAGAAAGAAAATATTTGGCAATGGTCAGAGTGTCATGAAAAACAATTGGGCAAGCTAAAGTCATTAATATGTACGGCACCAATTCTTACCCATTTTGATTTAAATAAGCCGATAAGAATGTCAGTTGATGCTTCCAAGTCTGCCGTAGGTGCTGTCATTTTTCATGGAAAAAATCCTATAGCTTTTGCGTCTAAGTCCCTTACCAAGTCCCAAGAAAACTATGCCCAGATAGAAAAAGAACTATTTGCTATTTTATTTGGAGCTAGAAAATTCCATCAGTATTTGTATGGAAACATTGTCCATGTAGAGACCGATCACCAACCCTTGGTGACACTATTCAAAAAACCTTTAGCCGAGGTTCCCGCTAGACTTCAACGTATGATGATTGCCTTACAAGCATATCATTTAATAGTCACATACACTAAAGGGTCAGAAATGTATGTCGCGGATACCTTGTCACGAGCTCCCATACAAAATGAGTCAGATCATAGTCAGGTTGATTTCAATGATATAGAAAAAGATGTAGAAATTCATGTAAATTTGCTAACTTCTCATTTGGCTATTACTGAAGAAAAGTTGAACAAAATTCTTGAACACACTAATAAGGATGAAAGCTTACAAAAACTGAAACTTTATTTCAAAAATGGATGGCCTCCGTCTAAAAAAGAAATTGATCCTATTGTTTCTCCATATTGGAACATAAGAGATGAAATTCATGTCATAAATAACTTAGTGTTCAAAGGTCAAAGTGTTGTCATTCCTATGTCTTTGAGATCTGAAATGCTTTCTGTTTTACATGAAGGTCATTTAGGTATTGAAAAAACTAAAGGTCAAGCCAGAGGTACAGTCTATTGGCCAAATATCAATAGTGATATAGAGTCTAAAATAAAGCAATGTGAATATTGTCTTAAATTTATGAATAACAAGCCTAAAGATCCAATTATGTCTCATGAGCAACCTATTTATCCTTGGGAAAAGGTAGCTGCAGATTTATTCGACTATAAGTCTAAGAAATACTTACTTGTTGTGGATTTTTATTCCAACTACATTGAAGTTGTCAATTTACATAAAGGCAGTGATAGTAATGCTGTTATTGCTAACCTAAAGTCTATATTTGCTCGACATGGCGTTCCATTGCAACTCCTTACCGACAATGGTCCCCCTTTCAATTCGCAAGCTTTCAAAGCTTTCTCAATCAACTGGGAATTTAGACACATAACTTCAAGCCCATACTTATCTAGATCTAATGGTCTCGCAGAAGTTTCTGTTAGAATAGTTAAAAATATATTCAGGAAGTGTGAGGAATCAGGCACAGATCCTTTTATTGGTCTATTACAATATAGGAACTCCCCGAGAGGAAATCTTAGTTCTCCTGCTCAATTACTCATGTCACGTCAATTAAGAACTAAATTACCAACTAAAGCTATTTGTTTAAAGCCTAAAGTTGTCAACTTTAAAGAACATTTAGAACATAAAAATAGAAACTTGGATAAGACTAAACTTTACTATAATCAGCATGCAAATAGGAAGTCAATCACTTTAAATCCTAATGATTTTATTTATTTCAAGAAAAAACCTACTGAAAAAGAGTGGTGTAAAGGCAAAATAGTGTCTAAGGCTGATTATCCTCGTTCATATATCGTTAAAGATAGTGATAATGTTCTTTACAGACGAAATCAACAGCATATTTATCGTCCCGAGATAACTAATTTCACAAATAATACGAGTTATGAAAATGATGAGAATAATTGTTATTATAACTCGTATCCTTTTGATTCTGATAACAATCATAACTCATCTTTATCACCCAAATGCAATTTTGACTCTGATAACAATCATGACTCATATTTATCACAAAAACGCAATTCTCCCAATAATTTAAATATTTCTAGAACTAACACAGATATACGTAGAGTACCTAATAGTAATTATACTACTAGGGCAGGCAGACAAGTAAATAAACCGAAACGACTTGATTTATAACTTTAATTACAATTTACAATAAAACTTATTTGCAAGATAGTTCACACAACCTACGATAGCTTTGTTGTCCAATATCACTGTTCAAATTTACATACACATACACTTATTTTATTCACGGAAATTGTAATAACAATGATTGTTTTGATAAGATAAAACTTGTAAATTTTTATACCTTTTACAAATGTTACAGTATGACCAGTCATGACAAATGTCAGTTATCACTTATGTCAATCTGAAGTGTGAAGCGTTTTGTTCTCTATTTATTTTTCTGTCATTTCAAAAAAAGGGGCATGATGCATACTGGTCATATTGGTTATGGTCTTGTCTATGAATATTGAATTTTGAAAAAAGGAACTCTCGGTACTCTATGTGAAGATGGCGTCTCGAAATAAAAGTTGTTCTCTTATAAATGGATTTATTATTTAAATAAATCTACAATAGAACCCAGTCAATGAACAAATCACAGTGGACATATATTTTATGGAAAGAATATTTTGATGAGAGATCTAAAGAAAAGGCCATTTGGTATAAGACGATCCAACCTCATCCTCTAATGAGGCCATGGATAGATTGTCCTCTTAGCAGACAAGACTGTGTGTTACTAATGAGACTTCGTTCAGGTCATATCCCATTAAACAAATTTGGTTTTTTGATGAAAAAAGTTCCTTCTCCTAATTGTGATGAATGTAATATCCTAGAAGATGTGTACCATGTTATCATGGAATGTGTCCGGAACGAAGCTGCCCGTGTACAACTAGCTTATTCCAAGAATTGTCATGCTATCTCTCATGTGGGAGGCTGCAATAGCGCTCTGGCCGCCCCTTTATCGGACGCGGCCGCAGCGCTACTGCAGCTTGTTAGAAATGCTGTTGTAAATAGATATTAGATAAGGTTAGATGTAAGATATTCATGTTTTGTTGGTTCTATGGAGCGACATGTTCACTTCGGTGCCAAGCTCTTCAATAAAGAAAAAAAAAAAAAAAAAAAAACCTTTATTACTTTTTTTTAACTTTTAAGAAGCGTTTTACGATGTTTGCTTCAATCCGACTCAAACGGCTATTAGACATTGCAACCTGCAGGGCCCAATCTGTCAGGTTGGTAGGTATAATTAAAGGTAGGCCCCGTAGGGAGCTGAAGGAGGGAGAGGGAGAGGTAGGGTACACAACAGATTGGGCCCTGCAAGTTGCCATGTCTAATAGCTGGTTCACTCCTTACCCACTTTTTGATAGAAAACCACAAACGGTTAAAAAGGTAAAAACGCCTTAAGGGTGATCTGAATGATTTTGACGTTTCTTTTTTTTAAACAAGTAAATTGGTTCGATAAACAACCTTATTTTATTTTAGAATGAAAAAGTGGTGCCAAAAAAAGACCTTTTTAATGTTTTAAATGATTCTCATTGGCGGGTCCAATGCAATGACATCTGGATTTTACATTTCTACTATGACATTTCATTGCTGCAAAATAGCAATTCTTGTAGGTAGTGGTTGTTCAGATGCTACAGCAATTGCTTACTTTCCAGCTTGGATTTTGATCTTCTTTTGCCACATTTCCGAGCAGGTGGCGTGAAAAGTTATTTTTTATATTCAACTTTTTAGTGTCAATGTAATGTCTTGTTGCCAAGACTAAGAACAAATCCTGCTCACGTAATATAAAAAATATTTATCCTTTAGTTAGTAAGCACCTATTCCATACAGCAGGTAAACATACAAAGTTGTCAATTCACTTAAATATATCGATCACAGTCACTACGCAGCGCCATAGATATGCCCATAGCCAATCTGAGTATAAACCACGCGCTATCCAACTATGTATTCAAATTTCTCAAGCCATTTTCGCCTTTTCTCCAAAGTGCAAAGGCCGCATACTCGTATCTACCACGTAGAACCAAAGGCATCGCATCGAGAAGTGCTCCGGAACAACCGCTTGACAGAAACCAGACTGAGCCCAATGGTCACGTTCCACACAAGCGAACCCAAGGGCCGAAGGCCCGAGGGTGAGCAGAAATATCTGTGAAAGCCGAAGGCTCTGAGCGTCATAGCAAAATGTGCTTCAGCAGCTGCGTGCCAGAAACCAGACTGAGCCCAATGGTCACGTGCCACACAAACGAACCCGAGGGCCGAAGGCCCGAAGGTGAGCACAAATATATGTGAAGGCCAAAAAAAGATCAGAGAAAATTAGCGAGGAGTCCTGCAGCAGCAGCGTGTCAGGAACTGGAAAGAACCTAATGGTCATATGCCACATAAGTAAACCCAAGGGTGAGCAGAAATACCTGTTAAGGCCGAAGGCCTTCAGCATCACAGCGAGAAGTGCTTCAGCAGCTGCGTGACAGAAACCGGACCGAGCCCAATGGCCACGTGCCATACAAACGAACCCGAGGGCCGAAGGCCGAGGGTGAGCAGAAATATCTGTGAAAGCCGGAGGCTCTGAGCATCACAGCGAGATGAGCTTCAGCAGCTGCGTGACAGAAACCGGACTGAGAAATATCTGTGAAAGCAGAAGGCTTTGGGCATCACAGCGAGAAGTGCTTCAGCAGCTGCGTGACAGAAACCGGACTGAGCCCTATGGTCACGTGCCACACAAGCGAAGGTGAGCACAAATATCTGTGAAGGCAAAAGATCAGAGAACATTAGCGGGGAGTACTGCAGCAGCAGCGTGTCAGGAACCGGACAGAGCCTAATGGTCATAGTTATGCCACATAAGTAAACGCGGGGGTGAGCAGAAATACCTGTTAAGGCCGAAGGTCTTCAGCATCACAGTGTGAACTACTGCAGGAGCAGCATGATATGAACCTGACAGAACCCAATGGTCACGTACCATACAAGGTGATTAGAAATATCCGTGAAGACCGATAGCGCTGAGCTAGCGAGAAGTGATTCAGTAGCTGCGTGACAAAGACTGGACTAATACGATTATGGAAGGGAAGAAAGTATAATATTTAATTTTAAAAAATATACGGCCATTTTCTACACAATTTTTAATTGTTTTAGTTCCTAAACAATGTAGTGATTTAAATATAAAATGAGGGGTGAAAGAGACGGTATGGTGAGAGTTTGTAATGTTTGCCGGATAACTAAGAGGAGAGCGGACCTCTGAGTCAAGGACCTTTCCCTTTCACACTTAGCTTACACACACAGAGGGGTTACCTTTTGATGGAATGAAATGCCTGGATTCAAATAACAAAACAAGGTTTATTATGAACTAATACTAAATGTAGGTTTCATACATGGCGATCTAGTCGCAGTGTTAAACAATAGTTAGCATTTTAAACTAGGCCTTTATTAGTTCGCGACCCTCGCGGGAGAGGTTTATATCACGGGCATAGGTACGCGGACCATGGTCAAAAAAGGAAAGAGCAACTCACTCCGCCGGTGAACGTGTCGGTGGCAATGCTGTGTGTATGATCCCGCCCTAGGCGGGGTTGGCGAAGCGGCGTCGGCGCGTGGCGTTGCGGTTTCAGCGGGAGGTGGCCGCGGAGAAGCTAGAAGAACGGGGCGCCTGGCCCCTTGGCTTGGCCGCGCGAAGACTCGGCGCGGCCCACACCACCCTGTGACCTACGAGGCCGTTGGCACCCCGACGAACCGCGCGCATGGCGCAGAGGTTATGTCGCGGTGGTGCGATAGTGGTAGACGGGCGACAGCTGGCGGGCGTTACCCCAACGAACGGTGAGGAGGACGTCACAGTGTTGGTGAACGGGGTGGACCCCCCATGCCGGGAAGCGTATTTACAAAGTCTATACTATTAGAGTTCAGATGCGAACTGAACTAGATTAGCTTTAATTTTGCAAAAAGTTGACAAATCCCTAATCGATTCCAGTCCTGAAATTGACTTAAATCGCATAGACTTTGTAAATAAAATTCATACTGATATTGCAGCTACAAAAGCTAGACTGTTTTATGATCTTTAGACTACTAATTAAATGTACTATACATTTAGCCCAATAAAATTAGATCAATAAAAAGCGTTTTGAGGAATTAATTCCCAGCAGACTGGAAATCGTTTATTTACCTGCATGTGGTCCTAAAGGCATGTCCTCCGAGTTCGCACCGTTTCAGGAGGTGTGCATAACTTTTTAGCGAAACTTTTGCTCTCTTTCATTTTTTTTGCTTGTAGCTCAAAAACGGTACGTCCGATGGAAATAATGTTATTTTAATATTAAAGAGGGTTAAGGTTAAATTCTGCGTCGAATGAGTATATTAAACTTCTCATTTGGTTCAGCGATACAGCCAAAATCAAAAGTTATAAATAGGGAAAATGTCTCATTTAATTGAAAAACTCATATTTTGACTTCGATGTATATCTTTGAAACAGACTACTCCTGTTGAAAAACTTATAGAATAAAAGTTGTAGAGAATACAATTTCACGTTTAATGGATACTTTAATTTTCAAATTCAATCATTTGAAACACTAAATTCGGTATGTATTCAAAATGGTTATTTTTTGGTAAATTCTTACAAGTTGCATATATTCCATAAATATGAGGTGCGAGGCCTACATTTAATGCATCTGAACAACTGAGAACATTTCAGTGCAAATTTCTAAAAAGTATTTAAGAAAAAAAAATACACCGTGTTTTGTTTTAATTCTATTAATTTCAAGGGTACATGCCTGAGCCTAAAGTATATTTTTCAATGACTTTAGTGTCATAATCTCCTAATTAGGTACAGTTCTGAGATATTTCATTTTTGTCTTTGTGATTGTGTAAGTAAACCTACATTAAATTATTATTTTACTCTAAGAACCCACTACAAAATGATGCACCGGTATGTATTTTTTTATTTATCTAAGAAAAACCTACACCTGTGTGTTAAGTAATTACAATATTATGCTTCCTTTGTATCTCGGACTGTGCGAAATTACATTGACATATCATCATTTTCAATTGTTTGGTTATTAAGTTAATTATAATATCCTAATACCCTATTTACATTGGACCAATTGGGAATCAATCAAATCAATAACTGCTGAACTCATTTAGATGAAATTTATAGAGATAGCTTGAGTCCGGTAAAAGTACATTGCATACATTAAAAAAAAACACGGTGTATTAAGAGTTTTCTTATTGGGTACGTTTTAGGAATTGCAATGAAATGTTCTTAGTTGTAACGATGCATTAAATGTAGGCCTAACACCTCGTATTTATGGAAAGTATGCAACTTAGAAAAAATTACGAAAAATAACGAATTTGAATTCATGCCAAATTTAGTCTTTGGAAATGACTGAATGTGAAACTGAGGTGTCTATATGACGTGAAATTTTATTCTCTACGACTTTTATTTTATAGGTTTTTCAACAGGAGTAATATTTGCAAAGATATGAGCTATGTAACTCAAACTTATGAGTTTTCAATGAAATTAGACATTTTCCCGATTTTTAAGTTATGATTTCAGCTATACCACTGAATCTAATTAGAAGTTTAAGATACTTATTCGACGCAGAATTTAACCCTCTTTAATATTAAAGTATGACATTTTCCATCGGACGTACCGTTTTTGAGCTAGAAGAAAAAAACTGACGAAGAGCAAAAAATTCGCTCAAAAGTTATGCACACCTGCTGGAACGGTGCAAACTCGGATGACATGCCTTTAGGACCACATGCAGGTATTAAAACGATTTCCAGTCTGCTGGGCAATTAGTTTAACCTAACCACTTTTTTGTAGCGGTTTGAGTTGGTTTGGGGTCACAGTTCTAACCTAACCCACTTTTTGAGCAGATATTTGATTTGGTTAAGGGTCACAGTTCTAACCTAACCTAACCCACTTTTTGAGCAGCTGTTTGATTTGGTTAAGGGTCGCAGTTCTAACCTAACCTAACCCACTTTTAGAGCAGCTGTTTGATTTGGTTAAGGGTCACAGTTCTAACCTAACCTAACCCACTTTTTGAGCACCTGTTTAAGTTGGTTAAGGGTCGCAGTTCTAACCTAACCTAACCCACTTTTTAGCAGAACCAATAAATTTGCTACCTACTTGTACTTTATGCATAATTTGTTTTCTACAATGTAAACTTTCGTGAACTCAAGTCGACTAGGTATTGTTGATCATAATCTCTGTAAATATGCCAGCAAAAAACTAATCTATTTGAGTGACATTCGTAACTGAGATAGACTAGATATTTTCAATTAATTTGCAGAAAGAAAAGCTAATCTAGTCCAGTTTGCACCTGAACTCTAATAGTATAGCTTTTGGAAATAAGCTGCCGGCGTACGGCGTCAAAACATACCAAAATACCCATAAAAGTCACGATCTCACATCTTAACTCCTAACCGCCATGACAGCTAGCCCCAGAAGCCCCCAGACATCTTTTCTCCTTGCCCAACTCCACAGACCTATATAGAGGGGACGTGACATGTGAAAATCAATATGTTCGTCTCGTTTTAACTCACCACTATATTCATAAGCAAAAAGGGATGACTAGTATATACGTAAAAACCTAATGACTAGTAAATACGTAAAAAACGAAAAATCAGCCATATTATGAGCTGATGACGTCATCTTCTGTCAGTTCAGTGGTACTTTTAGGGTTGTACTCTATTTATCGAAATTGATATCGATTTATTATGAATGTCTACTACCATTTTCTTGTTTCATTATGTAATAATAATTTCCAGATAGGTAAGTACCTATTTAAAAACAACTGGCGATTTCTGGGGAGTCTCTGTCGATGTTGTCAAATCCCTACTTGAAATAGTAAAAGCGATATTAAACATTGCAACCTGCAGGGCCCAATCTGTCAGGTTGGGAGGTGTAATTAAAGGTAGGGCCCGTAGGGAGCTGAAGGAGGGGCGGGAGAGGCAGGGTACACAACAGATTGAGCCCTGCAGGTTGCAATGTCTAATAGCCGTTTAACCCCTGCCTTGGCAATTGTATTTAACAAAAGTGTTGACTGTGGTGAGGCCTTGTGGCCTGTGAGGCCTTGGTCACTATCGATATCGATTTATCGACAAAACCTTACACAGTAAAATCTTCTTGGAAGCACTATGAACCGCCATGTTGTGAGCTGCGCTAGCTTCAAAACTTTCGTTGATATGCCATTTCCATAGATATTCCTTTTTCATTGCCCAACTCCCATTCGAGCGAAAGTGTCGCCCTCTATATGTGAAATCGAGCCAGACTGATATTTAATTATTAATCTAAAATAGTCTAGAAAGCCTAATAACTAAATACTAATAATTTAGGAATACTAAGGATGGGAGTTTGGTAACTTAGAATACAACGAGCGTTTTTGGATGCACTACGGCGATCGATAAAGTGAACTCGAACAGCACAAGCGAGCTGTCAGTTTTGACGTATGACATTTCCCTAACCTAATTTCCTAACCTAAGGCAGAAGACCATTGTTTACTTGATGTTCATTTGTATTGAATTACACTTAATTAACGTTAGAAACTACATTAACTACCATGCGCTACCAGCTCCGTGGATGTACGTGTTACGGTGCAGTGAATGCCTACTCAGAATTGACACATTTTGCAGCGAAAAGTATGTTTTCTTAGCCGGCGTCGTGAAACGACTTTGGAGCCAGTATTACAAGGTATTGACTTGCGGCCATCTTGTCGAGCAAGGTGGTTTGGTTTCGGGAAAAACTTCTTATTTTATGTTCATTTTCGTGATTCAATGTGTAATATATAGCTTATTCTGCAGTGATTTAACGAACTAGTGAGCAACTAATGAAGAATTAGTCTCGAAACATGTGTAACCCCTGTTTGAGTTAGATATCCGTTAGTCCACGTGCTGTTTGTAGGGAGTAGCTATCTCCTTATAAAAAGCCTAACCTCACCGTACAACGTCCAGCTCTTGGAGCGACTTCGACATTGGCAAAATTGTCCCAATATTGTGGACAGAATGCCATATTTTTAAAAATTGAATTGAATACAAGGTATTTTGTAGCGTTTGCTCTAAAACAAGCGCTACAACAATCATTCAAAACCATACATTATTAAAGAAACCTAATAATAGTTTTCAAACCTTTACCCAATTATACCCTTTTCGGCATATTACGTCGATTTATATTTTTAACCGACTTCAAAAAAGGAGGAGGTTCTTAATTCAACTGATTTTTTTATTTTTTTTATTACCATTATATTTTTTTTGTATTTTTTTTTGTATGTATGTTACTCGATATCACCGTGAATAGTGAACCGATTTTCAATTTTTTTTTTAATCGAACAAGTATAACCCCTAGATGGTTCCATTGTCGACAATTCGGGGTCTGATGATGGGATCCTGGAGAAATCGAGGGAACTCTTCAACTATTATAGGCACACCTATAGTGATTTCACTATTTTTTACAGCAACTCGGCCACTTCCTCTTGGAATAGCGTATCCTAAGTGAAGTCGGTTCTTTTGTGTTTATGTTTAAAATTATTTTAAAATTTTAGTGTCCTATTGCTTTACTAGATTTTTTGATTGCTTATGTGGCTTTAGAGACCTTTGGACTATTATTAAGAAGCCTCCTTACAAATAGCGACAAGTCATCCAGGGCCCCATAATTGCTGAGTTTTGGCTAAAGAGTGGTTAAACGTGTTTTGATACTACTGAGACATTAAACGGTAATTTTAAATGAAAAATGATGTAAGAAACCTGAAAATTATTTTCAAATCCCTATCGAATGATACCCCACTCGTGAAGGAGCGTCCATTATTTATTTTTTACAATATGGCGTCTGATTGCCGCCATATTGAATTTGGATTGCTATTTTGTCTTTAGTGACACTCGCGCAATCAAGACGAATCGATTGACGTACGAATCATCTAAATAGGCCCACTCGTGTTGCTTCTCAAAAGGGAACAAACATACATATATAGACTGTTAAACACTATACGCTCTTTTGCGTCTCGCAGTCGGGCAAAAACTGTTTAAGACCTAGTATGTATTAATAACTCTATGGTTTACCGGTGTGCTAGTGCTGCACTCTGGTGGCAGAATATTGCAGTAATATCCCCTATTGGTAGGCGCGGTCCCAAGGGGGGGGGGGTCACAGGGGACATGAACCCCCCCCCCCCCAAATCATACGTGTCGAATTGAAAAAAGACCCACTCAAAAATTAAATTTTTTTTTGTTTGCATTAGTGACCCCCCCCCCTTAAATTCCAGGCTGCGATCGCGCCTGCCTTTTACGCCGATAATTTCGTGACGAAATTAGTTGAAGAATATAAAATGGAAACTGATTTAAAAAAAAACATACGTACAAAATATATAAGTAAGACAACCGCTTTCCTTGCTCTCCGTCGTTTAACAATAAATATTTCTTATCTTTTTATATTATTAACGAGGTTTGTGGTAATTGGTAATATATAATGAATTTCGTAAAAATTGAAAACCTATAAAAATTTAATTACTGTTTTACAACATTTAAATTAGTACCTAACAGTTTTACCTATTTGTGTATTAACGAGTTTTTATCGCATTTGGGGAATTTAAATTACTTTACACAATAACAATTCAATTATTTTGTAGTTAATCGGAAATCGATAACATTACTCATAAACCTTTACAACAGCTTATCACCTAAATCACTTATTTGTGTTGATGAAGAAAGGCTAAGAAGAGATGAGGCGAGCGGCGGTTTTTCTCTGTATATTATGTAAGTATTTATCTAATTGTTTTCCTCCGTTTTCACTGGTACGACGATTTGGCAGATTGATGTGTGTGTATTGGTTGGTTGGTTGGTTGATGGTTGGTCAGTGTCGGTCTAGAGGTCGCATTTTTCATCCGATTTCGATGAAGCTTGGCATGTACTTTCCTTGATTTATTTGCCAAAAATTGTCGAGCCATTTTTTTGATTGTGGAGAAAATGAGGGGGAAAAGGGGGGAAGATTGCTGTCGCGCTATTTATGAACGGATTTCAATCATTTCGGGTAAAAGGTCAAGCCCACACTTCCTCAGAGGTTGTTGTAAAAAAAATGTTTAAGTCTACGATTCACAGAACTACCAGTTTATTTTTAACTTCGACGTTTAATTCGAACCAGCGGAGCGTAAGCGAAGCGAGTTCTCACAAACAACTACTCGGAACGTCACGACATTTCGATGGCATTTTGATTTTGACAGATTGTTCTATAACGTTTTTAGATAACGTTAGCAGAGATACATAAAATTCAAGAGTTTATGAGCTGGATCGATCAAGACAAGGGGTTGTGGTCTTAGAAGGCAAAAAAAACTTCATGTGGGTCTTGTTATATTAGTCAACTCGTAGGGGGGAACCCCGTAGAACAATACGTAAATACGTTTTATTAACCGACTTCAAAAAAGGAGGAGGTTCTCAATTCGACTGAATTTTCTTTTTTTTGTATGTATGTTACTCGATATCTCCGTGAATCGTGAACCGAATGAACCGATTTTCAAAATGTTTTTTTTTAATCGAACGGGTATAACCCCTAGATGGTTCCATTGTCGACAATTCGGGGTCTGATGATGGGATCCTGGAGAAATCGAGGGAACTCTTCAACTATTATAGGCACACCTATAGTGATTTCACTATTATTTACAGTAACTCGGCCACTTCCTCTTGGAATAGCGGATCCTAAGTGAAGTCGGTTCTTTTTTTGTTTAAAATTATTTTATAGTGTTAGAAAAATACATTTTTGCATAAATTTGGTCACCCTACTCAATGTAACGTCTTGTCGTTTCCCTACAGCGCATGCCAAAAGATATAGGGTGACCAAGGGGCCGATTTTTGACAGCCGGACGCTCGAATTCAAAAAATTCAAGCTCGGAAATAATCGCACACAAAAGTTTGTCGCCAATTTTTTCGCATGGAATTAATAGTTTAAATAATCATTATTTTAAAATTGTATCGCTTTTATTTTTAACACATAATTTCATCGTTTTATTCAGAGTTTTAAATGTCACTTTCGAGTGCTCGAATCTCAAAAATCACCCCCCAGGATTACTTAATTTATGACCGATTTGGAGAATCCTTTTTTTGTTTGAAAGATTATACTTCACAGTTGGTCCCATTGCCACCAGGTCCGGATCTGATGATGGGATCCTGGAAAAATCGAGGGAACTCTTCTACTATTTATAGGCACACCTATAGTGATTTCAGTATTTTTACAGATACTTGGGCATTTCCTCTTGGAAAAGTAGAGGCTAAGTGAAGTCGGTTCTTTTTTTGTTTAAAATTATCTACTTACTGTGTTTTTTTTAGGTGAGCATATCTGAGGTTGACTGGTAGAAAATGCCTTATGGCATTAAGTCCGCCTTTTGTACGTTAAGTTTTCTTATGTGCAATAAATGATTAAATATGTAAATAAATATCAGTATAAATAAGAAGTTATCTTCTAATTTTCAGTGGCGTACTGCGCGGCGCTGGATGGGCAGGTAAATCCAGCAGCTTCGGCCCCAGGTCCGCTTCCTAAGTTTAGAGATGAAGAGGACATGATTTACAAGCACCTCTCTCCGTCAGCTTTCTTTTCTATGAAGGAGAATGTAGAGGCCATGGGACGTAGTACGGGACCTGGTGTGGGACCCATGGGACCTGATATGGGACCTATGGGACCACGTGAAGGACCTGTGGTCCCTGGTGAGGGACCTGTGGGCCCCGGTGAGGGACCTGTGGGCCCCGGTGAGGGACCTGTGGGCCCCGGTGAGGGACCTGTGGGCCCCGGTGAGGGACCTGTGGGCCCCGGTGAGGGACCTGTGGGACCTGGTGAGGGATCTATGCGACCTACGGGACCTGACATGGGACCTATGACGCCTGTTGAGAGTCCTATCGAACCTGGTGAGGGGCCTATGGGACCTGGCGAGGGACCTATGGGACCTGATAGAGGACCTATGGAACCTGATAGAGGACCTATGGGACCTGGTGAGGGGCCTATGGGGCCTGGTGTGGGACCTGTGGGGCCTGGTGTGGGACCTGTGGGGCCTGGTGCGGGACCTACGGTGCCTGGTGAGGGGCCTATGGGACCTGGTGAGGGGCCTGTGGGGCCTGGTGTGGGACCTATGGGGCCTGGTGAGAGGTCTCAGGGACCTATGGGACCTGGTGAGGGGCCTCTGGGACCTGGTGAGAGACCTATGGGACCAGATATGGGACCTATGGGACCTAGTGAGGGGCATATGGGGCCTGGTGTGGGACCTATGGGGCCTGGTGAGGGGCCTATGGGACCTGGTGAGGGGCCAATGGAACCTGGTACTGGAACTTTAGACATACGAGACGGAAAGAGAGGTAGGTACTACAAAGACTACTAACTAAGTACAGGGTTTACTAATATGTGGCCGAAAATTATGGCAAATTATCACTTCCAAAATTTCGTTTCATTTGGTAGAATCAACAGATTGCAAACGAGTGTTTCGCATAAGTATCTATATAACGTTTCGTAAATGATTATTTACAATATTATTATTTGACAAAATATTTAGTAGGTCATGTTTCAGAATCTCTTTAATTAATTTGTCGAATACAATATTGGCATAAGTATTTTTTCTCAAAATATTATAATGCATAATACTAATATACCCTACTTTTGTCTTAGAATCATCTTATTATACCAGCCCTGCTAGCATAACTTGCCTTGTCGCGTGATTATCAATACTTCAGGAGCGACTCGAAGTATGCAGTCGCGCGCGACAACGCATGTTATGCTGAGCCGCCATATTAGATAGTAGTTCTAACCTAACCTACCTAACCCACTCTTTGAGCAGCAGTTCGGGTTGGTTGAGGGTGACAGTTCTAAACTTACCTAACCCACTTTTTTAAGCAGCCGTTTGGGTTAAAGTTCTAACCTAACCTAACCCACTCTTTGAGCAGCAGTTCGGGTTGGTCGAGGGTCACAGTTCTAAACTTACCTAACCCACTTTTTTAAGCAGCATGTTTGGGTTAAAGTCCTAACCTAACCCACTCTTTGAGCAGCAGTTCGGGTTGGTTGAGGGTGACAGTTCTACACTTGCCTAATCCACTTTTTTAAGCAGCCGTTTGCTTTGAGAAGCCATTCGGGTTGGTAGAGTGTCACAGTTCTAACCTAACCTTACCTTTTATGGCAGTCTTTCGGGTTGGTTGGGGGTCACAGTTCTAACCTAACGTAACCCACTCTTTGAGAAGCCATTTGAGTTGTTTGAGGGTCACAGTTCTAACCTAACCTATAATCTACTTTTTAATAATATAAGTATAAAGGTGAGAAAAAAGGAAGAAATGGAGTTGGCTTTATGATTAAATCATATTTAAATAATAATATCATAGACTTCAAGCCTTATTCTGATCGCGTAGCAAGACTTGATATCAAATTTGGATCAAAATATATCAGCTTAATACAAATCTACGCCCCCACTGAGAAGTCTAAAAATAAAAAACGAAAAGAGAAAAATAAAGAAATTGAAATATTTTATAATCAAATATAAGACGCTCTTCGGAATACAGGTAGGGATACAATAATAATGGGCGACTTTAACGCCCAAATTGGCTACCCACGAAGAGAAGAAACCACAATCTGCGGCCCCTACGGATATGGAAAAAGAAGCTGCAGAGGTCAGCAACTCATTAACTTCTGTCTTATGAACAAACTCTACATTACGAACACTCTATTCAAAAAGAAAAACAAGAAAAAATGGACTTGGATATCCCCTGACGGAAAAACACGGAACGAGGTTGATTTTGTATTGGTCAAAAATATGAAATGCGTAGAAAACAACGAAGTTATAAATACATCATATTCGTCCGATCATAGGCTGATTAGACTAACATATAAAGTAAAAATAAAATAAAATAAAAAATAAAAAAGCCTTTATTTCCCATTTAACTTACTTAACATTTATATCCTAAACTAAGTATTTTTTTTAGTACATAACATTAAAAAAGGTTAAAAAATTTAAAATTAGGTTAATATAAATATAAAAGCTATGTTAATTTCTTTTTTTTTCTATTGTATCTTTTTAATTTTTTTTTTTTTTAACATATAAAGTAAACACATCGCTAAAGAAAAATCGATCACATTATGGCGTTAAACATAAACAGTTTACTCCAATAGAGTCAGAATCACTCAAAAATATGATAAACGACGAGATAGAGACAATAGAGTCGAATAATGACTGTGAAATTGCGTACAAAAACACCATCCAAGCAATAAAAAGGTGCATAAAAAATCTAACTAAAGAAAAAAAAATTGACAAGAATGACATACTTACTGAAGAAATAGAGTCGCTTATACAAGAGAGAAATGAATTAAAAAACAAGACTAACAGAACTCCAGACCAAAGGAAACGATTGAAAAACCTTCATAAAAAAATAAAGAGGAAAATAAAACAACATAGACAAAAATTAAAAATAGCATCGCTTGAGGAGGAAATAAAAAACAGGAGCTCTACAAAACGCACAGAAAAAATGTTTAACAATTGCAAAGAATGGGTACAAAACATAAACACTCAAGAAGGAAGAGAAACAACAAACAGGTTAGATATAATACAAGCAGCCACAGATTACTACCAGAAACTCTATTCTAGTACCGATATGATCCAGCAAAGCTCTATACAACAAGAAACAGAGGTTCCATCGTTACTAAACAGCGAAGTTCAGCATGCCATTCAAAAAATTAAAAAAGATAAAAGCCCTGGTGAAGACAAGATAACAAACGACGCTATCATCGCTATGATAGAGCCTCTCTCAAAACATTTAACTCGATTGTACGACCAAATAATACAACAAGAAGAAATCCCAGATGACTGGAAAAGCTCACTTGTAACACTACTCTACAAAAAAGGAGATCCGAAATTAATAGACAATTATAGGCCTATCAGCCTACTCCCAACGCTCTACAAATTATTTTCAACTATAATATTAAACAGAATATCACAACAACTAGATGAACAACAACCGAGAGAGCAAGCAGGCTTCAGGAAGGGCTACTCTACTATTGACCATATATTCACAATTACACAAGTTATAGAACGATTTAAAGAATACAATAAGATTTTATATATAGGCTTCGTAGACTACACGAAAGCTTTTGACTCTATTTTCGCATTCCTATTTATGGTCCAGTCTCAAAGAGCAGGGAGTAAACACAAAATACATAAATATTAGTAAAAAAATATACTATAATTCAACAGCAAAAATTAAGCTGGAAAGAGTGGGAGATCCATTTCCAATAAGAAGAGGAGTGAAACAAGGGGACCCCCTGTCGCCTAAACTTTTTACTGCACTCTAGAGTCGATTTTTAGGAGATTAGATTGGACAAACCAAGGTCTAAATATAAACGGAGAAAAACTTACACACTTAAGATTCGCGGATGACATCGTGATCCTTTCTGAAAGTCATGAAGGCCTACAAACTATGTTAGGAACCCTAGACGAGGCGAGCCGTAGAGCTGGACTACATATGAACATAGCGAAAACGAAAGCGATGACGAACGGCAATAAAGAGACCATAGAAATCGACCAAGGGCCGACAAATCCTGTATGTAGAAGAATAAATACCTTGGCCGTCTAATTACTTTCAAAAACTCCATCGAAAAAGAAATCGAGAGAAGAATATCCTTAGGATGGAAGAGGTATTGGTCACATAAAGACAGACAATGCCGATACATTTAAAGAAAAAAATAATGGACAACACGATCTTGCCAACAGTAACGTACGGCTGTCAATGCTGGCCACTCTCGACAAAGACAATACGTAAGTTAAGAACGTTTCAAAGAGCAGCTGAAAGGTCAATGTTAGGCATAAGACTAATTGATCGCATAAAAAGCTCAGAAATACGAAAAATAACAAAAGTAATGGACATCATTCGTACAATATGCAAACTCAAGTGGAAATGGGCAGGACACATTGCTAGGACAAAGGATGGGCGTTGGAGCCAACGTGTCATACAATGGCACCCAACAGATGACAAAAAGAAAAGTACAAGAAACCGTGGCCAACAAACGAAGCGCTGGAAAGATGACGTAGTGAAAGTAGCGGGCAATACATGGCAAAGAATAGCTATAGATCGACTCAAATGGCGTGAAATGGAGGAGGCCTTTGCCCAAAAATGGGCGTCCAAACGCAACTAACGTTGATTACCTATCTAAGTACACTAACACAAATAACATAAATATAATGAATATATCTTACTTACTAACATTAAATAATTATTAAAACTAAATATGTAATATGTAAAACATCAATGTACAACCGTAACTGTATAACGTTTGGAATAAAGTGCTTTATTATTATTATTATTGTAAATATTTTTCTATCTCGGCTTTCACCGGTGTACTGCTATGCACGGGCCTGAGCCAAGTGCATATCAGGTAAGTACTTATATTGTTTGTGTATCACACTGTCAATTCTATTAAACACTAGTAGTCCGCCTCGAACTGAGAACTCGCTATTTACTTGCAAACGAGTTGACCAATATAACAAGACCCTAAGGAGGATTTTTTTTCTCCTTCTAGCTCCATACCCACTTGATCGATCCTGCTCATATACGAACTTACAAATTTTATGTATCTCTGCTATAGCCCCAAGAAATTTCGTAAAGATTAGAAAAACGTTACTAAAGTTATCGTCAGACAAACTATCGAAATCAAAAAGCCATCCAAATGCCGAGACGTCCCAGTATCCAGGTGACAATTCGGTCTGGAGTTGTTTGTAAGAACTCACTTCGCTTACGCTCCGCGAGTTCGATTAGGTTGAACGATCGTGTATCTGTGAGCGCTGAGTGCGCCTAAGGAAGTGGCTCAGAAGATTCAGAAGTTTGCGGTATGATAGAGTTGAAGGGGGCACTAATGGTCGGTTGTGTTGTGATGTGGCTCTAGCTGTAGCAGGGGTTTCCTGGTCAGTTTGTAAGAACTTTCTTACTATTCGGCATGTGTTTAGGATAACTGCTTTCTGAAGGAGGTGGAATGTATTGGGCGATAGTTTTAAGGTTTTTAGTGATTGGTGGAGTTGTTTAGGTATCACACCTGTAGTGGATAAAACAATAGGTACTATTATTACTTTCTGGAGGTGCCATAATCGGGTTATTTCGTCTTTCAGCTCGATGTATTTGGTAAGTTTTTCGGCTATGGTACTCTGTAAATTGTGTGTATTGGGAACAGCTATATCTATGAGGTATCCAGCTTTGCAGGTTTTGTCTATTAATGTGATATCAGGCCTATTATGATGGGTGGTTCGGTCAGTTAGTATGGTTCGGTCAAAATACAGTTTCGATCTAGCATTATCTAGCACGCTTTCAGGTTTATATTTATAATATTGTGTGTATTTATATTACTGTAGTTTAAAAGCTGTTGGTTCTCCTTAACATAAATAAATAAATAAATAAATATGGCTCTACGTCCGTAATGAAGTGTTGTTGGTAGGCAAGTTTTTGATGGATAATATTGGCAACTTGGTCATGTCTATGTTTGTAGTCGGTCTGGGCTATTGTTTTGCATGCACCGGTAATATGCTGAATTGTTTCTGGGCAGCTATTGCATTTCCTACAAGTGTCTGTGGTCAGTAAAGTCTTAGTTATATGTTTCTGGTAGTTCCTAGTCTCTATTACCTGATCCTGTATTGCCACCATGAAACCTTCAGTCTCCGGAAACAGCTCACCACGGCTCAGCCACGCGTTCGACGCCTCCTTGTCGACGTTATGTTGGCCTAAGTCATGATGATGTCTGCCGTGAAGAGACTTCCTAGCCCACTCGGCGTGTTTGGTTTTGTCATCTGTTAGGTTCTCATTTTTTTGAGTTGTTGCATCTTGCAGATTTAGTGGTGTGAATTTACGGTCATTATGTGATGTTGCTTTATGCAGTGTAGAAGACTCTGATTTGGTAAAAAATATTGTCGTAGATTCATGATCTGTCTGTTGTGTAAATTTGTAATATCTATAAGGCCCCTTCCCCCTTCTTTCCTTGGCAGCGTCTGTCTCTGTACACATGATCTTGGGTGGTGTTTACAGAATTTGGTCATGGTCGTGTTAATTGTGCGTTGCAGTTCTTTAAGCTCAGATTTGTTCCAGTTTACTACACCGAAAGAGTAAGTTAAAATAGGTATGGCAAATGTATTTATGGCTTTTACAGTATTGCGGGCATAAAGTTGTGATTTCAGGATTGTATTAAGTCTATGGCGGAACTGTTGTTTTAGTTTTAGCTTTGTATCTTTATACTGTATTTGGCGTGATTGGTTGTACCCTAAATATTTATAAGTCTCTTGCTCGTCAAGCGGTTCGATACTTTCACCAGATCCTAATGTGTAGTTGTGTTGGTATAGCTGTCCTGACTTAACAGAATTTATTCTGCATTTGTCTATTCCAAGGTGGACTGATGACCTGGTGAAGGTCGCTGGAGTCCGCTGGATGCGGGTGGCACAGGACCGGTCATTGTGGCGTTCAGTGGGGGAGGCCTATGTCCAGCAGTGGACGTCTTTCGGCTGAAATGATGATGATGATGATGTCTATTCCAAACTCCATTTTAATGTCATTGCTAAATTGCTCTGTCATATCTGTCAACGTGTAAAGGTCCAGTTCATTGTCAGCGTACAGTTTTATGTCGTCCATATAAAGTAAGTGGTTAATATTTTCAGTTTGTTTGTCAGTGTCTGTATAAAGTAAGTGGTATCCTGCTGTCGTTGAATTTAGAATATTAGAAAGTGGGTTTAAAGCTAAACAAAACCACAATGGGCTAAGAGAATCGCCCTGGAATATACCTCTCTGCATTCCAATTGGTTCTGTTTCTAGTGTTGTGGTGGGAGTAGTGAGTTTAAGGCGAGTTACCCAGTTGGTCATGGCAGTCTTTAATAGATTAATTATTTTCGGATGTATTTTATATATTTCCAGGATTTGTATCAACCACGAGTGAGGGACAGAGTCGTAAGCTTTTTTATAATCTATATACATAGAATATAAATCAGATTTGGATTTACTGGCTTGTTTCATTATTATCGCGTCTATGGTAAGCTGTTCCTTGCACTCCTTGCAGCCTTGACTGAACTTACGGCATCCCTTCTGTTGTTCAGCCAGGATGTTATTGCTATCAATATGTTTATATATTAATTCAGAGATGCAGGCTGTCAAAATCTTATACAGGGTTTGCAAACATGTAATGGGTCTGTATTTAGCTGGATTGGTAAGGTCGTTTTGGTCTTTCGGTATCATAAATGTGGTTCCTAAAGTAATGTAAAGTGGTATTGTACTAGGGTCGTCAGTAAATTTATTTAAAAAGTTGTGTAGGTAGGGGTGGACGTTCGTAAACTTTTTATACCAGTAACTGTGAATGTGATCAGATCCAGGTGTTTTCCAGTTATGTAATTTACTTAGTACTTTCTTAAAAATGTCAATCGGGATGTAGTCAAAAGTCATGTCTGCTATAGTGGTACTATTTGTAATGGTTTCAGTTTGTATCCATTCAGCTTCGTTATTATGATGAGTTGGTTGCTCCCATATTCCTGTCCAAAAGTTCTTTAAGTCTTGCGGGTCAGGAAGGTTACTTACTGAGTTACTTACTGCATTGTTTGTTGTTGTAAAGTAAAGTAAAGTAAAGTAAAGTAAAGTAAATTTATTTGTAAATCGCAGGTGTTACAGACTATACAGTCAAGGTCTTATAATAATGTGGGTACAGAACTCTGTGATTTGCCTGTTGGCGTACAAATTTTATAGGGTTAGTTATAATATATATATGAAGTTAAATTACAAGCATATTAAAAAAAATTGTTTACAGTAAATAACATCACATAAAATTATTTATAAAATAAAAGAACACAATAGAAATCTAAACAATTATGGCCTTAAACAATTTTAATGCGGTGATTATGTTATGTATCTTCAAAAAATTCAGTTACTGAGTAATAGAATTTACTTACCAAATATAATTTTAGCTGTTTTTTAAACTGATTAGCTTTTAGGCCTTTTATGTGGTTTGGTATTTTATTGAAAATTTTTGGGGCCATTCCTAATATGCCCTTGGCCAATAAAGCTGTATTATGTTGGCTGTTACAAATGTTGTTCAGATAATATGAACGTACGGGAATGCTGCGATGTTGAGAATTTTGAATATTTGAGGATTGTTTTTGACAAAAATAGCTAATTCATAAATATATAATGCTGGAAAAGTTAATATATTTAATGATTTAAAGAATGGAACGCAGCTTTCCGGTAGGTTAATTCCAACAATGGCACGTATGCATCTTTTTTGTGCTATGAAGATTGCGTCTCTATGGACCGAATTTCCCCAAAATATGACACCATATCTTAATATTGAGGCTACAAGGCCATGATATGCTGTTAGTACTGCCGTTTTATCTACAATTTTTGCAAGTTTTAGTAATGCAAATGCGGATTTATTTATTTTCTTACAAACATATTCTATATGACATTTCCAAGTAAGTTGGTCATCAATCATAAGCCCTAAAAATTTCGTTTCGTTTACACTCTCAACTATTTGCTGTTGTTTGCCTTATATTTCTATAAAACTGTTTCTCATTATTATTAAATTGATTATTCTGTTGTTTTCTTAGTGTACATACTTTATATCTATGTAAACGTCCTGATATAAGTGCTAGTTTTTGTTTTAGTGTGTCTAATGTGTGTGTAAGCTGTGTGTTTGGTTCTTCATGCACAGAATGAATTTTATATTGCTCTACTATATCATTTACTTGATTTTCAAGGTTTCTGCTTCTAGTCCCGTTCATGAAATGTGTTATTCTACCTATTTTAGCTCGTATATCTTGTAGTCGTCTCTCTAGTCGTCTTTGCCACTGTGGTCTTATGTCTTTATGTACAGAGCGATACCTGAAGTTCTCTCCGAGTTCAAGCGATATTTTTGCACCATTTATTTTAGCAGCGGTCCATGCTGCACAATATATCGCTGTTTGAAGGGTGTTGAAGTCGGTGTCTAAGTTAATATATTCAGGGAAAGTTATGTTATTAAGATAATGTACTATAGTCGCGAATTTTTTGGATGTTTTTTGTTTGGAATGTATGGTCTGCATGTTGGGTCGGTATCTTTAAAATGTTCGAACGCTTGTCTAAAAGTGTCATCAATCGAAGAGTTTCTTTCTAGAGGATGACTGTTGCGAGGGATGTCATCATGGTTATTTTGTTCTGTATTTAGCTCCATATTTTGCAAGAACTGAGTTTCGTTATCAAATAGTTGGCTAATATCGGTTATTTCATTTTCGTGACTATGATCGTTTGAATTGGGGCTGTTCATAGATAGTTCATCAGCAACCAGTTGTTTTAACTCAGTTAATCTGTCATCACTAATGTATTTGCTGTTAATTATTACCCTTCGCTGATCGGCTATACGTTGTTCGCTAAAATGTGCAAGTGCAGGGAAACTGTTTATAAAAGCTTCGTGTAACGGTTTTCGGTATGAAGTTCTGTCTGTTTCGAGTCGGGTAATTCTGTAGTATGAAAGCATAATAGTTTCGTTTTGTTCATTAGTCCATCTTAATCGTGTTTGTGTGCTATTTGCCGCTCTCGTATTAGATATGGTGGGTGTATAGGTGGTTGGAATGCTAGCCTGTAGGTTAGTCAATTCGAATTTAACTTAATCGTAAATTTGGTCCAATCTTTCTTGTGACAGCAGTTTATTTCGGATAATTGCTCTCCTCTGGTCCCCTACTCTTTGACGACTAACTATCATATTTGGAAACTTTTCTATGAATTTTAAGTGAAGAGGTTCCAGGTAAGTTTTCTTGTCAGTATCTAGTGCGGTAAGATAAAGGTATGTGCGCATTATAAACGTATTCATTTCATTCGTCCATCGTTTGCGCGTTTGGGAAACGCCCGAAGTGGGTACAATTTCAATGTCGGGAATGACATCTTGCACAACACTGTCGGGCGTGCTAGTAGATGAAATGGTCTCTGATTTTTTGTCGCTTTAGACCTTGTCATATATGAGGGGCGAGTTGAAGGGATAGAAGAAAACAGAGACTCCGTATCATCGCCCGAATCGGCTGTAACTTAGACATTGGTGGCCCGCCTGCTCAGCTCCCGATGACCGGCTGTAACAAATTGTTCGATGGGAGCCCGCCTGCTCAACTCCACATCGCCGTTGGATCGCATGCTGTGGCACCCAGCAATGGCTCCAGATGCGCCCCGACGATCACCCTCGGGCAGCGGCCCGGTACGTAGTGTTCTCGATCGTAACTGCATGAAACTATTAAAAGAAGATAAGCAAGAATAGGAGGGAAGAAGAAGAAGGATAGGAGAGGTGGAATATTAGTACCACCTACCCGTAAGCCCGCCCACCACGACAAGGTGATTCCTTTGGGGGGTTGTTATTATTATTATTAATCTACTTTTTTGGCAGTCATTCGAGTTGGTTGGGGGTCACAGTCCTAACCTAATCCACTTTTGTACCAAATTAATGACACCTATAACTTTAAAACTGAATCTCTGCTAAATATTATTCTGGTCAAATAAAAAAGTATGCGTAGTTTAGGTTTTGGCAAATGATATTTGACGATAAATAATTGACTGAGGAGCCGAGCGTAGCGAGGCAACGTACGTCTCCGTTTTCACTGGTACGATGATTTGGCAGATTGATGTGTGTGTATTGGTTGGTTGGTTGGTTGGTTGCTTGGTTGGTCAGTGTCGGTCTAGAGGTCGGATTTTTCATCCGAATTCGATGAAACTTGGCATGTACGTTCCTTGATTTATTTGCCAAAAATTGTCGAGCCATTTTTTTGATTGGGGGAAAAATGAGGGGGGAAAGGAGGAAACTTTGGTGTCGCGTTATTTATGTTCTCCGAAGTCTACGGTTCACAGAACCACTAGTTAGCTGTAATAACACATTTGCTTACTGACTAATTTGCTAAATAGATCTTGGTAAAATAATTCTCTGCTAAGTATTATTGACCAAATAAAAATTATGCGAAATAATAATATGCTAATAATTTGCCAACTAAGAGTTCTGCAATAAGTTGGAAGGGAAGTAAAATTAGGCAAAAAATAATTCTGCGAGATGGCAGTATCTAAGTATAGTGCCACCAAAAAGAGTAGAAATTAAAAAGTGGCAACATCGTAGTGTCGTCCCGTTTTTTTAGATTGATTTGAAAGGAACGACACTACGATGTTGCCACTTTTTAATTTCCACTCTTTTTGGTGGCACTGTACAGTCAAAGATAATAAAAACGGGTAACGCTTTTTTTATTATTGTTTTTTTGGATTTTTCCCGTTAGATTTCATGATTCTTTTATTATATTTACTGTGTTGTGTTTCTTTATTTTGAAGATGTAATAAAGGGATTTTCATCCACATTATGCTATATGCGTATGTCCCAGCTTTATGTCACGACTTATTTGCTGGGGTCCGCTGGGCACCAAATTCCATAAATTGGCGTAAGCACTAGTTTGTACAAAGGCAACTGCCATCTAACCTTCCAACTCAGAGAGCAAACTGGGCTTTATTGGAATCAGATCCGGTTTCTTCACGATATTTTCTTTCACGGAATGGCTAGAGCAAATGATGCACCCATCGACAACTTTGTTATTATGGAAAGCTTTGATGAGGTTAGTTTATTTAGTACCTCTATGCCCCCCCCCCCCCCTGTGAATTTTGAGTTCGAGGAGACTAGGGCAGATGCCCCGGTTTTGGCCACTTTAAGGAAAGTTTGTGTGTTCGACGTCCGTAATTTTGTGTCAATAAGGAATTATGACACTCTTTTTGCACGAACTCAATGGAAATATATTACTATATTCATATGAATCTCCGCTGTTAAGATTCTGACACGATTTCTTATTTTTTTCTTTAATGAAATATCAGAAAGGGGTCCAGGAGCCAGTTTTGCCAGTTTTTTCCATGGCTCCTGATAGCTAAATGACAACTTATACACGACAGATGACAGTGCCATCTGTACTGCCATATTTTACTCTTATATTAACCATAAACTATAGTCGTAAATTTGTCTATACCTTAATAAAGTTGAAAATGGCCAAAACCGGCACAGTGGCCACAACCGGGACATCTGCCCTACTACGAATACATTATAATATACTTAGTATTATGTTACATGTTTAATGTGAATTACAGGTTACGAGCATTTTAATCTGTCAATATTGGATAATATGGCGCGAGATAGATATGATTTTGAAGACAGGGGTATAGAAGTAGTTTCAACATATTACAAAGACGACGCCAAAATGACAAAAAGTAGAATGGTGTACGGTTTATGCTTTTGTCTGACTTACATCTGGCGTCGTGCGTAAGTTTATTACGTATTCAAAATATATAATATACAGGGTGATCAATCCAAAACGGTCAGTATGGAGAAGTCAGAAACTATGAGAGATAGCCACATCTGTTCTTAGGAAACATGGCTTATATTTTAATAATAATGACATTCGAATTTTTTTAAATCTCTCATACATAATCGGGAATCGAACCTGCTCGAAGTCATGTAAACAATGTTAGGTACAAATCCTGTGAGTTTTTTCGTTGTTATTGTTGATAATACGAATCTTATGTCACAGGATCTTAAGTCACTTTCTTTCAGGATCAATTATGCAAACAAATACTATTTAAATGCGATTGCATAAAGATTGACCAATTCGATTACCGGTGATGTACGAGAGATTAAAAAAAGATTGAATGTCATTATTAAATTTAATATCGAAGCCATGTTTCCTAAGAACAGATGTGGCTATCTCTAATAGTTTCTGACTTTTCCATACTGACCGTTTTAAAAGATAAAAAAGATAAAAGATATTTATTCTTCAATTTAGGCACATTACAATGCACTTATGAACGTCAGAGAGAAAAGAAACTACCACCGGTTCTAACCCTACACCTCTGACCCGAGAAGTATTACTTATTACCGGCAAGAAACTCGGCGGGACTTATTTTTTCAAAACAGTACTACAAATACATTAAAGATACTATATACAATAATGCGTAGTTCTTCAAGAAGGCATATCAAAACAGCTTGAGAGACAGACATGTACCTGCCTATTGTGTAATTAAAATGAAAAATAAATATAAAATCCAAATCTGACTGCTTCGCAATACCTTTGATATTCTTTCTTACTTGAACTGTGTCCTCTAAATGTTAGATGATTTTATAGATTCTGGTTTGGGCCATGCATATATGTCTGTCATATAGTCCTCGACCCTGTAATAACCCTTTGACATTAAAGTTTTTTTCAAGTATTTCTTAAGAGCGGGAAATGATAGATTCAAAACATCGACGGGTAACTTGTTATAAATATGAATACCCTGGCCAAAAAATGACTTATATGCTTTGCGGACACGACATCGTCTGGTAGCAAGCTTGTTTTTATTTCTAGTGTTATAGCTGTGGATGTCAGAATTCTTCTTGAATGTGTGTATATTCTTTACAACAAAAATAATATTATCATAGATATATTGGGACGCAAGAGTTAAAATATTAATTTCTTTAAATAATTCTCTAATTGATGTACCTGCCTTTAAGTTATACATAAAGCGAATGGCTCTTTTCTGTAAAACAAAAATAGTCTGTATGTCAGCTGCTTTGCCCCAAACCAGAATTCCATATGACATTACACTATGAAAATAACTATAATAAACTAAGCGAGCTGTCTCAATATTAGTCAGTTGTCTAATTTTTCTAACGGCATGAGCGGCTGAACTTAGTCTAAGAGCGAGTTTTTTTATATGAGGACTCCATTGTAAATTTTTGTCCAACGTTGAACCAAGGAACACAGTTTTATCTACTATATCTAAACATTCACCATTTATAACTATATTAGTGTCCATTGGTGCCACGTTTGGCAAAACAAATCGAATACATTTAGTTTTCTTAGCATTAAGTAACAGATTGTTAGTAGTAAAACTAGTAAACCAGTTTAGTACGCCAGCTAGTGTATTGTTAATTACAGATAAATCATTGGATTGCCGTTCAACTTTGAAAATTAAAGATGTATCATCGGCAAACAAAATCATACCACAAAGGTTTTGTACTACACAAGGTAAATCATTTATATAAACCAAAAACAGGAATGGGCCCAGAATGGAACCCTGTGGCACTCCTAATTTTACTAAAGTCCCTTTAGACTGGGTTTTATTTACAACAACTGTTTGTGTTCTATTGCTAAGGTAAGAAGACATGAGACTCAGGGCATTTTCTGAAAGACCATAGTGTTCTAATTTAAGAATGAGCGTTCTATGATCTACACAATCAAAAGCTTTTGAAAGGTCACAGAATATACCAATTGCATCATAACGTTTGTCTCGCCAAGCATTGAAAATATGTTTAATGAGTTCTGCAGCAGCGTCGGTTGTGGAACGTCCCTTTGTGAAACCAAACTGATTGCTTGTAAGCAGTCCATGTCTGTTGAAGTGCCCCAGTAGATCATTCAACATTATCTTTTCAAAGACTTTACTTAGTACAGGAAGTATCGATATCGGTCGGAAATTATTTAGATCACTAGAATCACCCGATTTAAATAGAGGTATGACTTTACTACATTTCATTAGATCTGGAAAAACACCTTGTGAAACTGAATTGTTATAAATGATGGCTAAGTAAGGCGCTATGTCGTCTATGATATTGCTGATGACTACAACTGATATTCCCCATAAGTCCTCAGTTTTCTTTAAATTGAGTGATTTGAATGACTTTACAATTTTTTCGGAATCCACTAGGTCAAATTCAAAGATCGTATTACATTTCGTAATATTAGCGCAAAGTAAGGAATGAGCTTGAGACGAAGATGATTGTAGGCATTTTGTGGTATTTAATGCTATGTTAGAAAAATAATCTTCGAATGCCGAGGCAACATCGTCATTTGACATGACCTGTTGTTCCTCCGAGACAATGTTGACTTGACAATCGCGTGATTTACATTTACCAGCTTTCTTATTAATAATATTCCACACTGTTTTCACATTGTTGTCCGACATTTTTATTTTTGCACTAGTATAGTTCGCCTTAGCAGTTAAACACACCTTCTTGAAAATTTTTGAATAGTTTTTTACATAGTCCAGAAAATCTGAAGTTTTGTTCACTTCTCTCTCTCCATAAAGTTCATAAAGCCTCTTTCTACTTTTATGAATACCTACAGTAGCCCATTCCAAACGATAACCAGTAATGGGTCTATATGTTATAGTTTGTGGAATTTCCTGAATTGGCTTTATAAAAGATGCCCTTTGACCGCTGTGATCAGAATTAAAACAGTTAAATATTTCCTTATCCAGACATTCACAGTTACAATAAATATTATCAAGGCATGTTGCACTAGTGACACCCACCCGGGTAGGTTCAAAGAACAAATTAAACATATTAAACGACTTAAATAAACATAGCAATTTAATAGAATTAATAGAAGATTCAAGCAAATTAACATTAAAATCTCCACAGACTATAACATGCTTTCGGCTGTTTCGGTTATTAGTCACTAATTTCAGCACATTTTCCATGGTATTTTCAAATGTGTTGAAATCAGCTGCGGCCGCTGTTGGTGGTCTATATACACAAATAACAATATAACTTTCTAATTCTACACAAGAAATTTCTACAATTCTCTCTATGGAATATTTTACAACATCCTTCCGTTCTTTACATCTCAGGCCATTTTTAACAATTATAAAGGAACCACCATGAATGGCAGATTTTCTAGCATAGAAACTGATTAATTTAAAGTTAATAAAATCAAAAATTTAATGTTCTTCTTTTAGCCAATGTTCTGTAATACACATAATTTGTACATCATTATTATCTAAGAATAAACCTATCTCTAACTCTTTGCTGGAAAAACCCTGAATATTCTGATGCACAACATTCATATTCAGATATTTTCCCGCTGTCCGACAATCTAGTTTAAATGTGAAAAAGTCATTGTGGCGTTGTTCGCTTGCCGAGATCTATTTATAACACTATTATTTCTATTTGGCTCAATATTAAAGGCCAACAAGTTTTGGATTGATCACCCTGTATAGTTAATAAAAAAAATATATGTCGTTGAAGACCACCGAGGGCAAGGCAGAAGGGTCGTTTAGGGGTGATTTGGAACTCAAAACTGACACTATCAGGATAACCTAACCTAACGTCTTACACACGGACGCATGGTAATGAAATAAAACATAAGCATTGGTTTAATAACTGTACTGAATTCAAATCACAAAGGCTGTTAAACACTTGAACTGTGAAAACGAGGAGAGTTCCTAGCTTGCGTCCGTGCTACACGAAATGCCACCCGTTCCTGTACAACAAGTCACGACTAAGCCGATGTTGACTGCTCGGCTGTCCAAGGATTAATGAATGCTCCGATACCCAGCTCAATGCTTTTATGCTGCCCCAGGTGGGTGAGTTTTATTGACTACCGGCACATTTCTTACTTTAAAAGTGGGTAAGTCTAAACGTTACTTTTAATGACTACCTGCACGGACCAAACTAAGACCACTCCCGAGCATTTTAGCTCGTCGTTTTCCATACTCGTTACTAGATCGGCAATGGTAACAGATTACAACAAGGTAACACAATTTTAGCAGTTATGATGTGTATGGCGTAGCTCTGCGTCAATCCGCTGCCTTGTCCCTCCGTCATATAGTACATATATATAATAACAATAATTAAGTATTAAATGAATTCCGCTACCTAAAGGTTGCCTGGAAGAGATCGCTCTTTAGCGATAAGACCGCCTGTTGTTTACCTCTAAATTTGCTGTATTTTCTGTACTGTTTCCTTTTTGAGGTGTTCAATAAAGAGTATTTGTATTGTATTGTATTGTAATAATAATAAGTGTAGGTACCGTACCCCTCACTTTTGATTAAATTGTCGAAAGGGCCACTGCGCGTTGGTTTCGACTTCACATACGCCTCCCAACGGTCCGGAACACCATTGTTCCGTGGTCTAGTCGGAAAAGACATAGGTACAAAGCAATAATAATAAAAGAAGTTTATTCAATAAGATCGCATAAGTACATAATAACTATAATAAGAGTAAAGTAGATAATTAAAAAAGAAAAGGTTCTAATATTATGTTATTAAACAAGTTCCTAATATTGTTTAAGTTATACTTACTTAGTTGTAAGCTTTACTTATTAGCTTTGCTATGTACACATTGCTGTGCCCTTACAGGGTTCGTATTACTGTATTGTATTGTAATATGTTTGCAATAAACGTTTTTTGAGTTTGAGTTTAAGCTAATGCTTAAAATATATTGAAATAACAGGGCTCAAAATTGAAAAAATTGTGCGCATCGAGAAAAAGTCTTGAATTTTTTATCACGGATAGAGTGCCCCATGATATAGTTATTTGTTAGACAAGGCTGCAAAGTGATTATTTGGCGCAAGTGTTGAAATTGAAAGCTGAGCGTAGCGAGGCTTTCAAGACACGAGACGCCAAATAAATGGGGTTGGCCGGTGAAAACTTTTGCAGCGGGCGCTGTTCCAGATTCCATACAATAAGAGAAAGAGATACAAACAATGATAGAAAGAAACAGACGATGAATGGTCCCTAACTTGTATGCAGGCATAAAGCTTTTCTCAGGCAAAAACCTTCCCTATGGCGGTAATCTACATCATTTTACAGTTACGTCGCCTGAATCAAACTAGTTTTAAGTATTTTTGTAATTTGTTTTTGAGTTCACAGTGCCTTGGTTTTACTGTAATGCTGTGTTACTTATTTGAATAATAAATAAAAAAATAAATAATAAAATTTTAATTTTAGTGTATTCCAAAAACGGATGGATTTCAATTTCGGAGCAATTCGAGAGAAAACATTGAGTCATTTTCGCGAAAATAAATAAAAACTACTTCGCGCCATACAAATTTAGCTTTTCTAGGGACCAATTTTGAAGATGTCACTTTGACAGTTGCCAACCCCATTTGCAGCCATGCCGAACACACAACTTTTCAACTCTTTACAGCGAGGAAAATGCGAGATGCAAGAAAAACAAGACTTTTTGTCGATGCGCACAATTTTTTCAATTTTGAGCCCTGTTATTTCAATATGTTTTAAACATTATCTACTGTGCTCTTATTATAGTTATTATGTACTGCAATGAAACAATTATTTTCTGCATAATACGTATAATTTTTCACTTCACATTTAATTATCAAAAAGTTCACTTAAAGAATTCCACCCTGTATAAAAAAATATTTTTAACCGTGTATCATTAATTATATTAACACAGAACACAATTTAAATAAAATATTTTAATCCGGGTAACGGGGAATATTGGTATCCGCACCGAGAGGAGGCTATTCTGTACGAAAAAGTGACACGGTTAAAAATTTATTCGTAAGAAATTAATGGGAATGGGAAGCGAGTGAAATGAGTGATGATGGTTGATTCGGTGGGTGAAAACATCCTGAATTTTAAACCGAAAGTCAAAAAAAATGGCCTGACGGACGAGGCAATTACAATTTAGGGAATTTTATTTTTTCCAAAGAAATGCGGAACGCAAATATTTAACAGAAAAATCCGGTACAAAAACAGGATAACTAATTAAATTAAAGAAAAGGAATCAAGTTTAAAAAGTCAACAATATCAAAATTTTAAAATTATTTTCTTGATATCCGTGGGGAACGATGAGGGGTGAATTTAGGGGTTTACAGTCTGACAGAAAGCGTATATATATTTATGACGACTGCGCTTTACTTGGGGAACCGCGCGGATCGCGGGTTCCTGTTTCCTTTCCTGCTAGCGGCGAAAATAGCCCCGGAAGATCGCCACAGCGAAAAGCGTGTCAAGGGCGATGCGTGCTCCGCGCCCACAAGACCACGGCACCACCAGAGGGCGGCAGGCGGAGCTCCACGGATCAAACTGGTTCGGCACTGCACTGCACGCGAAAATTTGAGGATTGACCGATACACAGGTGGACAAGTCGTCAAAGAAACTTATACGGGTGAGGCCTTTTAAAATAAATCAGATAAATCAACCAGGTCGACCTTTCACGTCAAAATTCTCTCAATCTCGAATCTCCAAATTTAAATTCAAAATTAGCCTACATATTATCTTGGCTGCCAGTCCTGTGACAAAATATAACTTGCCAGTAATTAATAAAACATGTTTTTGTAATAAGCGCTGGCGCCATCTAATGAGAAAAAGGTGAACCACAATGTTACGTAAATTCACTGGTAACGAAAATAGTTCCAAAGAAAGTCGACAGATGTCGACTGGAGCGTTTCGCTACAGTACTTATGCGAACTTATTGAATAAACGTCTTTTATTATTATGTCTTTGTATGTCTTTTCCGAACAATGGTGTTCCGTGATCAAAAATTCACAATTTTTTCTCGGCGCGTACAAGTTTTTTCACTTTAGTATGTACCTACTGAAAGAAAACCTAAGTACGTAAAGTTCTTATTTACTAAAACAAATTTAAAAAAATAAAAATCATTAGTGTCCTGTTTTAGCGGACGACAAGTTATACTAAAATTGTGTTAACCTAAGAACCTACTTTTGACACTTGTCATATCAGTAAATTTTATAACCTAAAATTAGATTGTTGTACTGAGATGACAGGTGTAAATTACGTTACTGTATTGTTTTTTACCTTTTAAACATTTCATTCGACTAAGAAATATCATTTCAAATAGCCACAGCTACACTTTCTGTACGGCAATCCATTCAAACTATAGGATAGTAGAGCGAGACAGCGATAACGAAAACCTTGGTTGTCTCGATCTTTGTCATAGCTGCCTTTAGTTAATAAGTTATTTAACGTCACTCTGGGCGGTAAGTGAGATTGACCGCCCACGGGCGCAGCAGCAAATCTCACCTCACACCCAGGAGAATACGTAAAATTGTGTACGCACCACGGGCGGTAATAAAGAAAGCCTCAGATCGCTTGTTTATGGCCCTTACCTTGGGTTCGGGAGACAAATGTCCGCGATCTGAGCCGTTCTTTATTTTACCGCCCTAGGTACGTAATGTACTATTTAATAAAGTAATGTCGTTTTTCAGTCGTATAAGTATACGGAAATACTTTCATTTGCGGGACATTTATCAGAATCACTTGGCGTATGAGGTAAGATATCCAACGTTAAGAGTCCGGTAACGATTTGAAAACGAAAATCGCTAATAATGACATTATGCATATGAATTGCATTTGGTAAGATAGCTTGAAGTCTTGTTATTGCAAAAAAGTACTTTAGGTCGTGTTTAGTTTAGCTCTCGTATCTTGTGTATATTTTCTTGAATCTACTATGGCAACACTACGTCACAGTAGGAATTTGAATCGACGGGTTCTTTTCTGTCAGTCAACGAACAATCATGTGTCTATTCGTACGCCGTCCGTAGACACAGTCCCGTTCTCGCGCTCTTTCGTACGAAAGCACCACGCGATCATATTGTACTCGTTTCGTGTCCGTGTAATCCGGAGCCAGCCAAAGACAACCGCAGATGAACTTAGGTCTAAGTTGGACGACTTGAGGTAACGGTTCTGAAGTAGACTTTATTGTACGGGCGGTGGCCGTAGGATCTGCTACGTAACGTGATACAAAGATAAGCCCTATGGCACATGGTATTTACCTACGGCATTTGATACTGAGATGATTATTGTGGCAACAAATAGTAATTTGTATTTAGGTACAGAAAAATCCAGTCTGCCACTTCAGTATGGCCGGAAGTGCCCGGCAGACTGGTTCAAAAGTGACGTACATTTGGAGTCAAATTCGTTACTTTTAAACTAGTCTGCCGGGCACTTCCGGCCATGCAAGAACTGGCAGACTGGGTTTTTCTATACCTAAAAATAAATTACTATTTGTTGCCACAAGTGTCATCTTTATATCCAATGACGTAGGTAAATACCACCCATTTTTTAAACCGGAAGTGGTACTTTTTTGTGCTTTCGGCCAATTCTAATTTTTTTTACTAGTTTTCCGGAACTCAGCATCACTTTTATGAACATGTGCCATAGGGCTTATCTTTGTATCACGTTACGTAGCAGATCCTACGGCCACCGCCCGTACTATTAGCAAGCGACAGGATACTCTCTCAACTCGAGCCGCCGGTCTCCAACAACGACCCACGGTTCTGCCGACTGCAGCCCGGACTCTAAGGTAACTCCTCCTTACACCAGACACCTTAGCTTAACATCGACCTTCGAACTATATAACAACCTTCCTACTTCAGCATAATATATCGTCTCTTATATATTTCGCATAACTTTAGAATAAAACACAGTCCACTTCTTCCTGAACCGAACAGGTCGATATATTAATATTTAATACATTAAAACTCAATTCTTACAGAGGTTGTTTAATAGTGAGGACGTTGATTCATGCAATTTTGTCGTATGATTTTTAATTATTATTTGTTATGGAACCTAATATGTTTTATACTATCTGAATAAAGCATGAATGAAGTTTATTTTTGTATTTTTATATTTGTAAAATACTTCAATATCTTCCCACAAATATCATCTAAACTTCAGCACCACACCGCACCGCATCATCACTTACCATCAGGTGAGATCGTGGTCAAACGCCTGCCTATTCTGCATAAAAAAAATTGCTCTAACACAACATACTCTCTCTTAAAAAATATATATGAAAATGAAAAAAACTGTATTTATTCCTCAGGCGACTCATTTTCCAATGTATTTATATATTTTACGTACTTGTTTGTATAAATTAATTTTAATCAATAAAAACCTTACTCTTTTCACCTCTCCAAGCAAAAATTGCGAAACAGGTGTTATGGCTCCTCTACATCATGATGGCCCATCATAGAGACGCAGCTATGCGTTAGAGGGAGCTAACGATATTTCGATCTCGTTCCGTTGTATAGCTGCGTCCCTATGATAGAAGAGTCGGTGGCCGGACCCAATATTATAGGCGAAACAAAAGTTCACAGACTTCGCTGGTTCGGTCACCTACAGAGAATGGGTGAGGATCGGACTGTCAAGAAAGCGTTCTTGGGACGACCGACTGGTCGCCGTCCGGTGGGTCGGCCCAGATATCGTTGGGGGGACAGTGTGGCGGCGGATCTGATGCAGTTTCCAGTCAACAACTGGCAAGAAGTTGCGCAGGATCGGGATAGGTGGCGTGCTCTCATTTCGGAGGCCAAGATTCTCTTTGGATCGTTGAGCCAAAATAGTTAGTTAGTTATGTATTAGAAAGAGACTACCGCTTGTAAATTGTCAACTGTAACTTTATTAATTACAATTAGGCCAAAGGTCGGTGTACTCGGTGTTAATACACATTTCATCATCCATTGCTTCGCAATTACATACTTTTAAAGACAAATCATGGTTTTCTGGTCAATTTAAATCTATTTTTAACCGACTTCAAAAAAGGTGGAGGTTCTCAATTCGACTTTTTTTTGTATGTATGTTATTCGATATCTCCGTGAATCGTGAACCGATTTTCAATTTTTTTTATTTTATCGAACGGGTATATCCCCTAGATGGTCCCATTGTCACCAAGTCGGGGTCTGATGATGGGATCCTGGAGAAATCCCCCGAACTCTTCAACTATTATACACACCTATAGTGATTTCACTATTTTTTACTAAGTGAAGTCGGTTCTTTTTTTGTTTAAAATTATATTATTTTTACAGCAACTCGGCCACTTCCTCTGGAAATAGCGGATCCTAAGTGAAGTCGGTTCTTTTTTTGTTTAAAATTATTATTAAGACATGATTAACATTTAAGTATTATCTAAAACAATCTACTTGATACATATATAAAACGAAATTAAAACTAACTTAAAAATAAAATATTCTAAATTTAGTATTCTAAAATATTCTTACAAATATCCGTTAATTATTTATTTATTTCCTTAATAATATTTTGTCGTGTGCCAAATACTCTTTTTGCTGGTCCCGGTCGTCAGTTTGGTAGGGGAATGGGGGCTAGTGTAAAAAGGGCGGCCATATAAAACCCGGCTTCTCAGAAGAATGTCGGGTACTAGGACTAGGTGACCAGGCGTCAGGAATTTTCCCGTCATGTCAGGTCATGTTTGCTGCGTGGCCCCGGCTTTAGAATAGTGCCACCCCGTCTCTTCCCGCGGGAATAGAATAGAATGGTGTTTATTTCTCTAGTTTATATGTTACATTATGTACATCAGGTCGGTGGTGTGTTCGGCCTGTGGGTGTGTCAGCTACTTACAATCTACCTAAGATGTTTGTCTGAAAGATGTATATAGGTGTCATGTTGTGTGTGCTGTGTGCTTGTTAGTGTGTGCGTACAGGATAAATTTATATAAATTTAAAAGTTGTTTCGTCTTGTCCTACCTTACAACTATTATTACTACTAATTTCCTATAATCTATGGGGACGTGGAGCGGTCGCTCGCTTGCTGAGCTGCCGGTTCCTGTCTTTTTTCGGTACATAATCAATATCTCCTAATCTAATGTTAGTTAGGGCTTCCCACGGGTGTCGTAGGAGGCGACTCGTAGGAGGGATAAGGAAACCTCTGATCCCTACTGCTCGTGAGAACGCTGTGGTGATTTATTTCATTAACTAGATGAAAACCCGGCTTCGCTCGAATAAATTAAATGTTATGTATGTAAAAAAATAAATAATGAAAATATTATATGTAAAAACAACCTGGTTTCCCGCAATCCAGGATTCCTAGGATTTCTAAAGTCCCGTAAGCCTGTACTTCTAAGTCCTGGCACACCCGGGACCCTAAAATCCCGATTGTTTCAATTCCCGGAATCCCTGGTTTATAATATTTTAAAATCCCGGCCTCGCGCAGTTCCGAAATTACGATGTTTTTAAGTTTCGGAATCCTGGACCGCTGGGACCATTCCAGCAAGCCGCATTTTCAGAATCCCGGCCTCCTAAAGTTCCGGTATTCCGCATGCCCTTATGTCCGGGTCCGGGTGCACAGCAATCCAAAATCACGGTTTCACTATTTCCATAATTCGGGGTTTAGTGATTCCCAGATTTATAAAATCCTGGACTCCTGGGACAGGAACTCTAAAATTTCTGAGAGACACATTTTCGGGATCTAGGCTTTTAAAAATCTCGGAATCCTGCATCCCTAAAGTTCCAGATTCCTAAATCCCTAAAATTCCGGCGTCCGGCATTATACGGCCTTATATCCCGGCTTTATAATGTCACGAACCCCATCCAGATTTTTTTGGAATTCAGAATTCCTTATGTCTCAAAATCTCGGAATCCCTTATACCGGGACTCCCAGCACCCTAAAATCCCGGTATCCCACATTCCCGAAATCCCGTATTTTAAGTCTCCTAATCAAGGATATTAAAACTCCGGACTCCCTTGACTTTTAAATCCCGTCGGCCCACATTTCTTGAATCCCGGCTTTCTAACGACTCGTAACACTGGCTTTTTAATCTCGGAATTCAAATATCTTGGTTTCCCGCATAGGTTTCTGAAACTCCGAATGCCGAAATCCTAAAACCCCAGAACGTCGCACTCCTGGTATATCGGGAACTCGGCTTTTTCATCCAGGAAACCCAACCGTTGCCTAAAGTCCTGGACTCCCAGGATCCTTATATCTCGGTTTCTCGCATTCTCGGAATCCCTGGTTTTTCGGCTTCGTGCAGGTCAAAAATCCCGGCAAACGTTCTAGTATCCCGGGATACTGGAATGGATTAAGTTACGGACTCCCAGGACCCTAAAATTCGGTGGTCCCACATTTCAAGACCCCAGCTGTCTAAAATCCCGGAAGCCCGTTGAAGCATTTCCGGAATCCTGGATTTTTAAAGTCCCGAATATCCCGGGATCCTGAAATCCCGGCTTTTGAAAGTCCCGGGATTCCGTCCGTCCTACCTCGCTCGGGTAATACCTCTATATACTTTCGAAAAAACGTGGCCCTCCTTTTAGGTATTAGGTAGCATGTAATAAAAAAATAAAAGATATTTATTATTCAATTTAGGCACATGACAATGCACTTATGAAGTCAGAGAGACAAAAAGAAACTAGTAATAAAAACAAAGTGCAAGCTGTAAATGCGATGTTTCCCCTATAGCCAGCTATTGAATTGAGCTGAACTGAGCTCCGAGCCTATTGTCGCGAATTTAGTTTAAGTAGTTTAGTTCTTAAGTTGATTGTTTGCTGTATTTTTTTTCCTTTCTCTTCTTGTGTTGTTTGTTTTCTGTTTACTTCTAGTGTATATTACCAGTCTTTTTTTGTGTCTATTTTTGTGCGACAAATAATGCATTTTTATTTTTATTTTTTACACTCAAGTGATCCAATTAACATCCAATAATTAATCCGGCTCAATGTAGTTAAAGTTAATTACAGCAGACAGAGAGAGTAGCCATTAAATTTATTCACTTTGAATTGAAGGAGGTTGTTGTGAATTGATAGTTGAATAAAAGCTTAAAAACCACAAACGCACACGCGGCTTTCGGCCTGGATCAGACATCAGTGAAAACCATGCGGATCAACTTTACATACATATCCGCGCATTGTGTCATTAGAATAACTGCGCCGTTTCCGCTGTGTCTGAGCAGTGCCGTAAACTGTAGCAAAACAACATGTTCATCTATCCAATCTCATTAACTCTCAGAGTCGGCTTGTGAAATTTTTCTTAGTAAAGCCATAGTGGCCAGGGTTTATTTAAAGGCCTTCAGCTTTAGCCTTCGGAATTCCAATTGCACACACTATTTACTATACTTATGACAGCTTTGGTCATACAATTCATGTTTATAAGCATATATGTGAATACCTAAGATAAAAAATGAGCACACCCTATGACTTTGACCACAGCCTATTTCATTAAACTATGATTAAATTGCATTCATTTTAGAAATAATGTTTTACATGCCTCGTACAACGTGATATCCTTTAGAACATGAATGTATTCATGGTTATTTACTCAAAGATATAACCAAATGTGCATTTTTTTACGCAATTATAAGTATGATAACGTGAAGTGTTTGATTTTTCTGTGATCAAATTTGACTTTAAGTTTTAGTAAATTTAATATAACACATAATGTTGTCATACTTGCGGTAATATTAATAAAAGATTAGCCTTTACATTTGTAAACAAACATTTGTTGCGCGCGGCACTCCAATATCTGGCCTGAACATTTTAGAGAATGCATCAGTATCTACACTACACTCACAGAACAGAACTAACGCTGACAATGTTTACAATAGTATTCGAGACATATTTAGGAAAAATACGTAATTAAACAAAACCCGCGTATATCATTCATCAATCTAATTTCGACAACTTTCCTTTGGCAACTTTCCTTCCCATGACGTTTGAAATTAACATGACAATGACAAAACGTGTTCGAATACTTGCAAACATCTTTACATAATTCCTTTAAAGGGGTATTAGACATTGCAACCTGCAGGGCCCAATCTGTCAGGTTGGAAGGTGTAATTAAAGGTAGGGACCGTAGGGAGCTGAAGGAGGGGAGGGAGAGGCAGGGTACACAACAGATTGGGCCCTACAGGTTGCAATGTCTAATAGCCGTTTTAACAAAACACGAAATAGCAATCACATATTTTAGGCGTTGACTGTACTGTCGTCAGTTTATATACTTAAACATGTTATTTTATATTAATTTTTAGTAAAAATATCCATAATTATTATATTTTTGTGAAAAGTAATTGCACTTTCTTAAAAAAATATTTTGTAAATCAGCCGTGTTGTATTGTATTACATTTATTCTTAGCATTTATTTACTTTTTACCTGCTTTTGTTTGACCACATAACCTGTCCGACACGCAATGCACGTCGGACCTATATGCGCCGAACGCAAACATGGTTCACAATTTCCGGACGCACCCGTCACTGACGTCACTGACAAAGAACAAATATGGCCGGCGTCATGTAGTGAAATTAATACTTTTGAACGTAAAATACGCGACAATCCGAATTTTGCGGATATAAGTGTCTAATTCAAAAACTCTTTATTCTTTACGCTCTTTCGTTTTAGCATAGTTTCGTTCAACTCTTCCGTTAAGCTCCGCGAAATTATTAATATAGATAGTCATCCGCATGGCGGCGATGCGGTTCGCCACCCATCACGTCTCGTTCTTCACGGGGGCGAGAAGTGGCTCATGGAGAGCCGTTCTGCTGCATTGATCGTAGCAAATGGAAATCCGTTATCTCTGCCTACTCCTTTTGGGATACAGGCGTGATTTTATGCATGTTTGTATGTAGGTATGTCAGGAATTTTAGACACATGTCAGGAATGCGGCCGGAAAAGGGATATGTCAGGAATTTAAGACAAATAGACAATACAATAGAATTGTATACACTGTAAACTATTATTTAACTAAAGTAAAAAAATGTTATGTAAAAATTTAGTTTTACGACTATAGAACTTTTGCTAAATTAAAAAAATAAACACTTAAAGTAAACGTTGGTTTAGAATTGAGATCCGCTTTTATTCGCATTTACCTATAATTAACGTTAACTATGTGTAGCAGGTTTTGTAGGCATGCTAGTTACTACTACTTATTTACATGAAATACACTACTAAAGTGTACATAAAAAATATCAGTGGGTTCTCATTGAAAAAAAAAGTAGTATTTTTGCATTCATTAATCAACAATTGACATTATAGGTTGTATTGTTATTGTAACGTACAGTTGCATTCATTAGTACGAGCCGGGTTCAAACCCCGGCTCGTACCACTGAGTTTTTCGGAACTTATGTACGGAATATCATTTGATATTTACCAGTCGCTTTTCGGTGAAGGAAAAACATCGTAAGGAAACCGGACCTAATCCCAAAAAGGCCTAGTTTCCCATCTGGGTTGGAAGGTCTGATGGCAGTCGCTTTCGTAAAAACTAGTGTCTATGCCAATTCATGGGATTAGGTTGTCAAGCGGACCCCAAGCCGGGATAAACGCTAGGAAGAAGATTGTTATTGTAACGTATCAATAATTAAAAATAAATAGTTCAAGGATGAGCTGTATTAAAAAAACACGAGTTCCGTGAGGTCAAGCTCGTGTCAGGAATTTTGTCAGGGTTTTTTAAATTTGTATCTGGTAACCCTAGCACTATCCGGCTTTTATTTTCCCGGTTTTGCATCCCCATCCCCTAATCAATATGTACGATTTTACAGGTCGGCTACATAACTCATGTGATAATGGCTAAATATCAAAACATGCTGGAACTATATGAATTTATCCGTGGTAGAGGTACGTGGGTAATTAATAGTAGTTTATGTAACTGTTACGTAATAGGGGTCCTTAAAACACGTGTGTAGTTTTATGAAACGAACGAAGTGAGTTTCATTATAAGATCACACGAGTGTTTTAAGGCCTAATTACGTACAGTTGCATAGACACACATATTATTAACACGAAATGATGACTGAATGACTGCCATTGCACGGATTGTACTGCCATCGCCATGTCCAACTCGATTGTGCCGGCGGTTGGAGGGGCGCGTGCCGGCGGTCGAGGAGCAAGCCGGATTTTCATAATGATATAGAATTTTTGCTTATTATTTGATAATAATAACATCGTTACAGATAAGACATTTGTTCTAACTACTAACGAAACAATCTATTTTTATGGTGGTTATAACGTGCGGTTTTTGAACGCATCATGGAGGGTTTATGATATGGGTGTAGATAAACTAATTAATAGATCAGTCATTGGGGCATACTGCCTTACAAAAGGTGGTGTAGTTTTTTGTTAACGGGTATTGGTAGGCTACAGGGTAGTTATTAAGAATCTAGATTTTAGACTTTGAGGGGGGGAGCTTTGGCCGCCATCTTGGTTTAAAGTTGCCAAAATTCAGTATTTTAACCTTGGCGCTTAAACGCCTATCAGTATGACTAAAGTGTCTATGAAACATATAAAGAATATATAATTGTCTATGACTTTTGCATACAAGATAGATCTGTAAGTCTTACAGATATAAAGATACAGGGGGTTAAAAAGTATAATTACGAGTACGATCGGGTCCTATGAGTAGGCACAGCAAGAGTCAGATTGGCACTCGAGCGTAAGCGGTGACCACTACTCTCAGCCAGGTAATTGAATCTTTCCGTGAGGTAGGGTGGGGAGGCCGGGTTAAAGAGTATGTTGAAAAGTAATGACAGAATATGCACGTCTCTTCGGCGGCGGATCGGCAACCATCCGAGCTGAGTCCGGAAGTTTGAAATGTGGTCAAATTTGCGAAGACCAAAAATATACCTAATACAGACATTTTGTAAACGCTCAAGTTTATCGAGCAGATCCTCATTAAGGTCCAGGAACGCTATGTCACCGTAATCTAGCAGGGGAAGCAGGAGGGATTGGGCAAGAGTAAGCTTAGTCTGGACAGGGAGAAAATTTTGCAGACGCCTAAGAGAATGGAGTGAACCAAACATTTTTTGACTAACCTCAGCAATATGGGGCGACCAAGAAAGCGTCTGATCAATAGTGATACCTAAATTCCTGACAGAAGAGGAGAAAGGGGATAGAAGTACCATCAAAAAGAATATTAGGTACCACTAAATCCGAGAGCTTACTTATAAAATAAGGGCTACCAATTACAATTGCTTGCGATTTCTTTGCATTGATCATTAAGCCAAATTTACACGCCCAACATCGTATGCGTTCCAAATCCGAGTTAATTTGGCCAATCAAAGAGGGAAGGTCATCAATACAAGCCGATGCATAAATCTGGAGGTCATCCGCGTAAAGATGATAAGACGATTGAAGTGCCGTGGTGATTCCATTAATAAAAACTGAAAAGAGGAGTGGGGAAAGCACTCCTCCCTGAGGAACCCCCGCGGAGAGGTCACACCAATCGGACAATTTATCATCAACTCTGACACGCTGACGCCTGCCAAATAGATAATTACGGAACCATGAGAGCGAGGATTGAGTAATACTAAGAGTGCTGAGAATACCGAGGAGGATGTCAAAATCAACACAGTTGAAAGCACTACTGAAATCCAGGAGGACTAGCACGGTAAGCTTTTTCCTCTCGATATTAAGACGAATGTCGTCGGTGACTTTAACCAAAGCAGTGACTGTACTATGCCCAGGGCGGAATCCGGATTGAAAGGGGTTAAGTAAACAATTTTTATTAAGATGGGACAGGAGGCGACGATTAACATAGTGCTCTATAATTTTTGACAAAACAGGAAGGATGGAAATTGGACGATATTGTGAAAAGGAAACAGGGTTCGACGTTTTAGGTAGAGGAATTACATGAGCTAACTTCCAAGATACTGGAAAGGTCCCCGTGGACATAGAAAAATTTAGAATATTAGAGAGGATTGGGGAAATTAAGTCCGCCACAAGCAAAAGCATATCCAAGCTAAGGTTATCATCACCGACAGCCTTCGTCTTAATGGATTTCAGGAGTGTGAGCGTCTCTTGAGCCGAAATCCTACCAAATTCGAAAGGAGATAAGTCAGAGTGTAAAGTAGAATTAAGAAGTGACAGAGTTGAAGCTTTATCAGAAGGTTCAAGCGCTACTGGCGAAGTGCTAAAGTGTTTATTGATACTATTAACGTCCAAAAAGCTAGAGGAGGGTTGTTGGTTTTTGCCTATACCGAGAGTTTTTAAAAAGTTCCATAACTTAGAAGGGGGGCATTCCTCAATTGAATTATGGATGTAACGTCGCCTTGCTTCTCTACAGACTTTATTACACCGGTTACGTAAAGAAATGTACTTCGATCGATTACTGGATGTAGGGTCCTGCCGTAGCTTAATACGAGCTCGATCACGCTTAGCCATTTGCATTTTTATATCAGTCGTGAGCCACGGTGCAGGGTAGTGCTTAACGCGCGAAGGTTGTAGTGGAGCATGTTTATCAAAAATCGCAAGCAATATGTCGTTAAAAGCCCTTACCTTAAGGTCAACATCCGCAAGCCGATCCACACTCTGCCAATCTGCATTTGAAATGTCTGCATAAAGTGCGTGTTTATCTATGTCCCGGAGATTTCGCCGCATTACAATTTTATGCTTCCTTTTAGGAGGCCGAATTTTAAAAGCTGCGTATATTAAATCGTGGTTGGAGAAACCGGCCGCATTAAATTGCCCGTGAAAAGATACCAAATCTGGGGAAGAGGTTAAAATGAGATCTAGAAGAGAAGGAGGACCATTATGTGGGAAGTGTGTAGCATTAAGAGGTAAAACACCTAGGTTTAAAGAAGTGGCAAGAGAGTTAAGCTTAGAGGAGCGAAGGTCATTTTTAAGGAGACAGGTGTTGAAGTCACCCATGATAATACTATGGTCAAACTGGGGGCATATATCAACTAAAGTATTTTGAAGTGGATCGAAGTAATTAATGTTGGAAGAAGGGCTATAAAAAACGCCAAGAAGGACTTTGGAGTGGTGTAAAATGACCTCTAAGAAAAGATATTCTGCAGAGTTTGAATAGGCTGATGGTGACTGTGCGACTACCCGACAAGCAAGGTTACTTTTAATATAAATAGCAACACCACCACCACGAACGGTCCCCGAGCCCTCATCTCTAGTGCCGGTTCTGTCATTACGAATCAAACAAGTACCCTGGCAAAGGATAAAGTGTAGATGGCAGTGAAGGTTTTAACCATGACTCTGAAATAAGTATAGCGTGTACATTATTCTCAGAACTAAAAGATGAGAGTAGTTCGGGGTAATGTGCAGGCACACTCTGCGCATTTATGTGAACGACATTGAAATTTCTCACAGAAGACTTAAAAGTGCATTTGAGGCGTTCATCCAGATCTGGCATGTCTGAAACATCGCTCAAGGAATCATAATGGCTGGAAGAAGAGAGTGAAAAGAATTCGCTATCTAAACTAACATTAAAAACGTCTGACATTGTTGAATGGTTGAATACTAATAATATCTATAAATAAATAAATAAATAAATAAGATAACTAAATAAATATAAAATATTAATTACCTTAATTATCTATATGGATTGACTACTAAATAGTAATTAGTCCACCTCACTTGCTCGCCAGCAGCTTTAATACAGCATGAAGTAAGCGATAAAGTTAAAAAGAAAGAAACAGTCTTAGCATTACACACAAACAGAAGAAAAAACACAGTTAAGTACAAGAAAAATACGCCTTTCCTATGCAAGAACAAAACGCAACAAACGTCAAATGTCAGGATGACAGGTTTATGAAGTTTAGTGTTTAGTTTATGATGCGAGTGTTCATGTAATTAATATTGTAAGTTTTATGACGAACCGATTTTACGAGTACCGCTGACAAGAGAAAAAAAACTATAGCACTAAAAACTTTGAACACGGCACGTAGTCATACACTGCATAGGGAAGCGACAAAGAGATTGCCAAAGTTGATTACAAAGGTTAATTCTAACGTTTGCTGGCACCGGAAACCGCTGGCCTCGCTTGACGAGCAGGTCTGGGGGCCACTGTTTTCGTCGCAAGCGACGGATCTGCCTCTACCTCCGGCTCTTCAGCACCCGCTGCAGTCCGTGCAGGCGGCGGTAACGCCTCCAGCTCAGCCAACGACGTAATCTTCCGGCGTACACCGTCATGGCACTGCACCACTATCCGCCCATCGCTCGTCCAGCTGTCTTTTATACCATATTGCTTGCGGGCCTCCACGAAAACAGCATGCCGGGAGCTTGTGAGGAACTCTGACAGAGTCCTGCCTGATCCCTTCAGCAATTTCTTAGCGGACCAAACTGCATTCCTAGTCCTATGGCAGGCAAACTTGAGGAGTATAGGCCTAGGCTTTGATGGCACAGCAGATCTACCCCGGCGAAAGCAGGCTATGAGACTATGCGCAGAGACTCCTTCTACCTTTAAACTTTGCTGAAGAATGTCCGTCACTACAGCCGTTGTGTCTTCACGAGTTGCCTCTGGCACGCCATGCAGAAGGAGGATGCTAGCTCGGGAACGGGTCTCCATCTCATCCAGGGTTCTCAGAACATACCCCATTTGATCCTGGAGACTGGTCACAGATTTCCATAGCAGGTCCTTGAATTCACTGTACCCGCTAGGCAACCCCTTAGCCCCCGGAGCAGTAACAGAGGACTCAAACGCGGTCATCGTATGCTGAATCTTTTTCGGTGCGCGCTGTGCAGTTGTGGAACGAGCTGCCCTTGTCACTTAGGCAATCCCGGTCTGTGACTTCGCTGAAGGTGAATCTGAAGAAGTTATGGCTCTCCACTGAAGTGTGAATTGGTTGAGTATTGTATTTGTTTATTTGTTTTTTTTTTCTATTTATTTATTTATTATTTGCGATTATTTATTTGTGTTTTTTTATATATTTTGATGTATTGTATCTATGTATATGTTACTGTAAAAGCCCGAAGTGCTGTTAAACCTAGGTTTTACCGGTAACACCTGGGTTTTAGCAACTTGATTCGGTAAAAGCCCGAAATGTTGAGATATCTTCTTTAATTTCGGACTTTTACCACCGTCGAGTCGGTAAAACCTAGGTTTTACAAAAGCGACCGGTAAATGTTGACAAAATATTTGTCCTTGCCACGTTCTTGTAGAATTCGTCGAAATTTTGTGTCACGGTGTAAAGACTATTATAGTTAACTATCTTTCACCTTTTTGAAATTTATTCGGACTTAGCGTTCAAAAGTTATTGGGGACAATAGAGTTTGTTTTGAAATTTTGCATACTTCTATTATGATCTCTAAAAAATTCATATCTTTTTCTTTTCTTATCTTATCTTTTATTTCTATAGCGTTTAAATTGTGTTTTGACAAGGTCTAGCAGTCGGCGTTTACTGCATAATTTTAGGATGCATATTTCCGAAGTTATTCGAAGGAACGTAGATTGCTATTCCTGTTTATGAGGGGAATCTAGCTTTTGAATTAAGTTTGTAATTGCCGTTACTTTTGAGAGGGGGAAATAAAAATTCGCGCTTCATATCATCGTATATAGGGCAGTTTCCTCTATCGTTCGACGCCTTGCGCTGAATTTTAAACTAAGAGAGAAAAGGGTGGAGGGCCGAAAACCGGCGTTTTCTTAACTTTGTCGGATTTGGCCCGACTCACTCTTGACCATTTTTCATACGAGAATTTTTGGGTTGCCTTTTCGTGGGATTTTGTCCGGTGAGGGGGTGGTTTCGCCTGGTGAATCGATGGGGGGAGGTTACTCCCCCCCTCCCGGAGGTAGCATGTCCCAAAAGGACGGTTTGTTTGAGCGAGAAAACGTTATGTTTTCGGGCGTGGTCGAGAAAACGGTACTGAGGCCTTCCCCGAAAGGGGATATTATCTCCCATGGGCGCGACGGACACAGGGGTCTCACGACAGGGAGCAAAAGGGTTCACCTTTATGCAAAAGATGATGCGGTGCCGGACAACGGACCGAAAATCAACTCGGCGCGTAGGGGAAGGTAGCCTTCCGCAGCAGGATTGGCTCCTCGACTGAAGCTGAGGATTCTGCCTGCTCGAGGAGCCAAAAAAAAGGCTAATTAAAGAGCGTGGGGCAAGATTCCGAAGAGAAGGAGACGGAGGACGAGGACCCCTGGAATGACCAGATATCCCTGAGGGAAGGCGAGCACCCCATAGAGGTGGCACGCTCGGCTGCTCAGACGGTGCTGCAGCAGACGGCCAAGTCGGGGAACATGGGTGTGTGAGGGGCACCATTAACGACGCCTGCCGTGCAATCGTGTCTGCTATGGAGCAACTACAATCGGGGCAGGAGAATGATGAGATTCGCTCCCTCAAGGCGGACAACAAGATAATGCGGGAGGAGCTGGAGATCATGAGGTCGGAGACGAAGGCTCTCAGAAGGGCTTCCTCTGAAAAGCAGAAGGTGACTCCTGCGGCTGACCCCAGCGGGTCGGATTTTGATCGCCTTACGTCAGAAATGGTGACACTCTTTGCCAGTTTTAAAGAGGAGCTCTCGGGAGAATTGTTCTCCTCTATTGGGAACATGGTGAACACCAGGTTGGAGAGAATCGAGAGCCGCCTCTCCCCAGAGCCGATCGTCCCGCCCACCACTAGAGGCGAATAAAAGCGGAACGCGCCGCAAGCACATCTGCGGCACCTGGGCAGTTGCAACAGAAGGCGAACAGAAGGCCAAGGAAGGTGGAACCAGGAGATTGCCATCCTCCGCAAGACCTGCAATGATGCTCGGCGTGCCTACACTCGGTGCAAGATGAGGAGAACGCACACAGCGGCGGAGGAAGAACTTCTCCACACCTCTATGGCCGAGAAGAAGAGGGCTCTCCAGCAAGCTATCCAAGAGGCGAAGAATGAGGGTTGGGAGGAGTTTCTGAAAACCCTCAATAGGGATCCATGGGGGCGGCCATACAAGATGGTGCGTAAGAAATGTGCGCTCCCCCCATGGACTCCATGGAGCCAGTACTCCTCCCGAGAGTTGTGGAAGGCCTGTTCCCAGAAGCACCAGACTACGATGCACCGGTGATGGCTCCCCCAACGGTGGACCCGGAGGTCCGTCGTTCCCCCAGTCACCGACGACGAAATGGAGTGGGCGTCAGAGCGGCTGAGAGCCACACGCAAAGCGCCAGGGCTGGACGGTGTGCCAGGGAAAGTGCTTTTCCTGGCACTCAAGCATCTCGGGAACAGACTCAGGTCCCTAATGGATGAATGCCTGGAGACGGGGAGGTTCCCGGAATGTTGGAAGGAGGGACGATTGTGTCTAGTTCGGAAGGAGCGGCGCCCGCCTGGCTCCCCTGTAGGATACCGCCCGCATAGTGCTACTGGATGAGGCAAATCCTGGCCAACCGCATCCAAAGTCATGTCCCATGTGACCCCCCCCCCCCCTGGGACCGCGCCTGGTGGACATTTGAGGAGCACTTCACGAGAGTGGCTCCCCGTCTCGTGGGTGCAGCCTCTGCACTAGGCCGCCTACTACCCAATATGGGTGGGCCTAATGCCCCATGCAGGCGGCTCTATGCGGGAGTGGTTAGAAGCATGGCGCTCTACGGAGCACCAATTTGGGCTGGCAGATTGCCGGAGCGAACGAGAGCGTTGCTCCGTCTGCCGTAGAGGGTGGTGACCCAAAGAATAGTTAGGGACCGCACTACCTCTCAAGGTGCGGCGTGCCTGCTTGCTGGCACCCCGCCCTGGGAGTAAGACGTGGTGGTATTAGCGGGGAGATACCAGCAGAAGGTGGAGGCGAAAAGGAGAGGGGAGCCCCTAGACGTGAAGGAGGCTGAGACGGTGGCACGGAGGGCTGCAGAACGCCTTCGGATGTGCTGGAGGATAGCCGCTATGGCACGCGGACCATAGGGGCTACCTTACCGGTAATAGACGAGTGGTTAGACAGGCGGAAGGGGACCCTGACGTTCAGAATGACGCAGGTGGTGTCCGGGCACGGCTGCTTCGGACACTACCTGCATTTAATAGGGAGGGAACCAGGGCCTCAATAACCCGAATATGGCGGGGCGGGTGACACGGCCCAGCACACACTTGAGGGGTATAATCGCTGGGCCGTAGAACGAGCGGCCCTTGTGGCGGCAACAAGGATAGCGGACCTCTCGCTGCACTGCTTAATAGCAACTATGCTGGGCAGCGAGAGAAAATGGGACGCGGTGGCCTCCTTCTGTGAACAGGTAATGAAACAGAAGGAGGCGGCGGAGAGGGAACGGGAAGATAATCCGGATGCGCTGCCTCTCCGGCGCAGACAGCAAGGTCGAAGGCGACATGTCTTTAATAGACAAGACCCCTAATTGAGGCGTGGGACCAGCGGGTTCGGGACCCGTACGGCCAAGAGTTTCTGATTACCCCCTCCTCTCGTGCTAGAGCTAGGGCGCCAAGGTAGCATGTTATTCGAACCCATGGCGCCCTTGTTAACAGCAAAGAGGGTGAAACGCCGAACGAACGAGTGGGGTTTAGTGGGTAGGGCCAACTCTTCCCCTCACGTTAGGAGAGGGGTCATGAGCGGCGAGTCCCACATACCTCCCAACTAGGCCTTCCCGGGGCCTAGGAGACGATGCGTGAAGGCATTCCCCACTCCGTCAAAAAAAAGGTCCCCTTAACGGCGTTCGATTTCGCAGGACAAACACAGGCAGGTAAATCTAGTCACTTAGAATTGCAACACAATCCCCAATAAAGCGCATTACTCGGGGACTGTTATTGCCCTTCAAGCAGATCAGCTTTACAGACCTAGAAAAATGAGATGATACGACGCTTGATCTATAGGTATTTGCCGTTCCTCGCGGGCCCTGGATGGAAATTTAGCGTCTTTACACTGTGACACAAACTTTCGGCGAATTCCACAAGAACGAGGCAAGGACTAAAATATTTTGTCAACATTTACCGGTCGCTTTTGTCAAACCTAGGTTTTACCGACTCGACGGTGGTAAAAGTCCGAAATTAAAGAAATTATCTCAACATTTCGGGCTTTTACCGAATCAAGTTGGTAAAACCTAGGTGTTACCGGTAAAACCTAGGTTTAACAGCACTTCGGGCTTTTACAGTAACATATATTTCTATTTTTATTTATTTATTGTATTGTATGACATATGAGTTTACTATATTTGGACACACTTGTTGTACGTTGATAGTTTGTCTATCTATTTCTTAACATTCTCCACTCAGTTACTCTAAGGTTAGCTGGAAGAGATCCCTTATAGGGATAAGTTCGCCTTTGTACCTATATCTCTTAAAATTGTTTTGTATTTTTCTTTGTGTACAATAAAGTGCTACTACTACTACTACTATAATTTTGGAAAAATCATGAGAATTTGATTTATTCGTTTCAAAATTATGTGCTGAAGATAAAGAAATGAAATCTCTACCACAGTTTTGTCATCTTATAATGATTCTCTTAAAATATATTCAAAAGTTGAATTCACTCCTAAAGCTCTTATAGAGGGGATGAAAGTAGTAGGCTCACACCAATGGCTCACACACAAAATCAATGTTCTATTATTTTATAACTGATCGTAAAATATTACTAGGCGTTGACAAGCATAGTTATGGATATTTCAGGTATAATGAATTGAAATTTGAGAAAAAACTTATATGCTTTTATACTAACAAAAAAAAATTAGGTTTGCTCTTGAAACTGTTATTTTACTCTTCAACAGACTTCAAAATTTCGGAGGAGAAGGTTCACTATTCGTCGGGATTTTTGTTTTTTTTGCATTTTTAAAAAATGTATGTTCACCGATTATTTACAGATGGCTGGACCGATTTGGAAAATGATTAAAACATTGATTTACATAACTAAATATTACAGTACAAATACTAAACTAAATTAATAACTAGCTAACGGAATAATAATTTGGAAAATTATTATTTTGTTTGTAAGAGTATAACACTCCACAGTTGGTCCCATTGTTACCAGGTCCTCCTCGATGTCGCCAGGATCCTATCATCAGATCCGGACCTGGTGACAATGGGACCATCTAGAGGTTATACCCGTTCGATAAAAAAAATGAATATCGGTTCACGATTCACGGAGATATCGAGTAACATACATAGAAAAAAAAATCAAAAAAATAATAATGATAAAAAAAAATCTGTCGAATTGAAAACCTCCTCCTTTTTTGAAGTCGGTTAAATAATGGCGTATTATTTGGAGACGTACCAAGACATGACAAGACTCGCGAGTTCACAGTTCGGGGCGAACTACTAGTATTATGTAAGTATGTATACGTATGTAAACCCTTTATTGTACATTAAAACATGATAAAAGAAAAAACAAAGTACAAAGGCGAACTTATCCCTACAAGGGATCTCTTCCAGTCAACCTTTGGGCTTTTGGCTTTGTTTTTGTTTTGTATTATCAATATTATTATAGCAATACCAATTTTTACTGCTTGCGGCTGCACTCACTTGTGTTTAGTCACTACACACAACACAAGTAAGTGCAAGCAAGTGTAGTGACTAAACACAAGTGAGTACAGCTGCATGCAGTGATAATAGTGTTAATATGTCTCACGAAAGTTTAAATTCAATACCAATTTTTGAAGTGAAAACTTCTTTAGCCGCGTTGGGCAATTTTTCTTGGGGGAAAATCTTATAAGTTCGCGTCACCGACACCGTCACGAAAACAAAAACGCATCACAAGCCAAACATGTGAAATGAATATTGTTGTTATTGATATTCGGAGCAATTTACTAGGGGCGCATAGGTTGCCGTAGGTTGCCTTAGTTTCCACTTCTATCGGCAGTATTATAAGAGAGATTGTACTTTAATCAAACAAGTATTATCATCGGCAGTCCCTATAACTGCCTTATTTTTCTTTTTTTTTCAGTAATCGGAGGCAATCCAGAACAAGTCATTAATCGAATGTTAAATAGAATGCATCTAACTCATTTCGAGCGTTCCATACAAATGGACAGTCTACAGATCGAACATCTGTGTAACATGTTGAACGAATTGAAGGCGAAATATGCAGCACGCCCTTACGACCCGGCGAATAAATTCGACATGTAAGTTATAATTATTTACGACTCTAGGCGGTAAGTGAGATTCACCGCCCACGGGCGCAGCGGCAAATCTCACTTCACAACCAGGAGAAGACGTAAAATTGTGTACGCACCACGGGCGGTAATAAATAAGCACTCAGATCGCTTGTTTATGGCCCTTACCTTCGGTTTGGGCCACAAATGCCCGCGATCTAAGCCGTTCTTTATTTTACCGCCCTAGGTACTGTACTATTATTGTATCATTATACGGCGTTTACGTACACTTAGCATGTTCGCACTTCGCACTCGCGTCATTGCTCGTCGAATAGTTCGACGAATCATTCGCGTAGCGTAGGGTCGACGTCGACCGAGGCGATTCGAATCACTGGGGGAATCGGATCAAAATAAGCATTTCTGTAAAATTTGAAAAGTTTGGGAGTAGTTACAGCCAGCCAATCAGCGTCCCGAGTTGGCTCGGATCCCTCCGCACGCTGCCACAGTTGCTGCCACAGGTTGCTGCCATTGGATAAGACTGAGGCCGTGGTCTCCTATAAACGCCATCGGCCGCTTACAGCGTCTGCGTCACGATGCTTTCTATAGAGGTGTACTGGTGTGGTCTGTTTCAGACGTCGACGTTGGCGTCTTTGTTGTATAGGAACGTTGACGCTGACGTCAGACGTCGCGTATAGCATAAAATAGGAGACCACGGCCTCACGCGTCAGTCACGGTGACGCTTCCCGTTGAGTAGCTCGTGCAGGTGTCTAGTGATTTTGTCGTCGATGTAAAAATATGTATATGTACCTAAATGGCACGTCCTGTCACTCAATCGTCCGGAAACCTTCATTGTTCCCGTATAACCACCATCCTCAATATATTTTTCACCCCTATTATTCGAAAAAGGGTAATTTGTTGCCCATTTACAGGGAGCAAAAGTGACTTTTGATCCCTTTGCGTTTTTATTCTAAATTTTCCTTGTCTTTGCAACCGATTAAAATGAGACAACATTATATAACTTCTCTTTCTAGCAGATAGCTAGTTTAGTACCTGTTTTCGTTTTTCTCATAGAAGGAGTGACAAGTGGAGTGTACTACGCGGTAGCAAAATTATTTCGATCTCGGGTCACTTGAATCCCTCACCACGCTCAGGATTCCACGTTGGAATTCTATTCTGGAATCCTTCGCTTCGTTCGGGATTCAACACGCTACCCTCGACCGAAATAAACCATTTTGCCCCCTTGTAATGTAATACAATTTACTATTATATTTTCTTACAGACCTCCAAAAAAATCTATGGTGAGAATTGCAACGGAGCCCACGACGTCAAAAGGTAGGGTACCTTTTGCTGGCTGAGACTACAGGGTGTTTTACAGAGGGTTGAACAATATAAAACAGCAGAGAGGAGGGGCCATATGCTACTTACTTAGCCCTATAAATTCGGCCTAGGCCCTAAAATTTTTTAGTTATCTTTCATAAAAATTCCGAAATGCATCATTTAAAGCCAAATAACTTTTAAAAATGAAGATGTAAGTATCATTTTTTATTGTTATTAGTCGAAGAGGCACTTAAAGGTCTAGACGAAGCAGTGGAAGATAACAAGAAGAGACTTCAAAACGCTAAAGAGTACTTTGAAAAACATGGCCACTTCCCGACCACCACCCGTACTACTCAACAGCCGATGAGGTGACCTTTTTACACAAATAACCTCAACCTCAACATAGACCATAAGTACAACTCGAGGTCACCACACATAGGTGCTCCCGTACTCATTTGGTATGAGAGCGCGACCGCTTCTCTCAGTTGAGTTAACGTGTTTGGTCATTACTCATGTGAATTAAAAATATCCACAAAAATCAAGTTACAGGGGTGTACCTGGATTGTTATACTACAAATTGGTGTAGAATACTATTGAGATGTGCTGTTCGACACGTAGAAATTTACGAATAAAATTCCGCTTATGCGTGGTGACCTGTAAAAGCTTAATGATGATGTGCCTGTGGGGTCTGTGCCTTTTTTATGAGCTTCTTGAGTATATACAGGGAGCACCCTGATCCTGGAATCGATATACTGCAAGATATTCGATATTTTAATGTAATCAAAATATCGGTCGAGGTCATTGATAGTATAATACATTTTTTAAGATGCACCACAGATACAGGTTTCTTAATACCGTGTGTGGCCTGTAACACGAGCAAAAAATTAAAACGTAGATTCTACAATACCGGATGCCTGCCTAATAAAACGCTAACGAATTTTATCTCCGGCAGATCATCATCATTCGCTTGCCCTTGTCCCATTTACTTGGAGTCTGCGCAGCATGTCTTTTTCTTCCACACATCTGTCACCCGTCATCTTAACATTACATGCCCTTACCACGTTAGGCGATTTGACCTTAATTTGTCGGTCATGGGCGTAATTTTCAGGCTTCCGCTTATATATTCTTTCCATATTTGACCCATTTTAACATCCTTATCTCCGTTACATGCGATCTCTTTTCATCCGTCACCCTGAAGGCCCGACACTCTGATCCAAACATGACGATAGCCCTTATGGGGCCCACACCCACTATCAGTCGGCCTGACGATATTGGCCTGTCAGTTGTTCGGACTGATAGTCGGTGGACTCTTTATAATGGATTTGTAATAAACGGGACTTAACCGCGTATATAACTTTCAAATTACCTTCGACGTTTCGAGGACGACATTGTCCCCGTGGTCGCGAAGAAAGACTGGCTCCAGTTGACATCAACATCTTCTAGCCGCGCGAGTTTTTCGAACTACCCGCACTTGGTCTTGATTATCAACTTGAACGTTTTGCACACTAGGGATGTCACTCGGTCGACACACAAAACTCACAATGTACGGTTTTCGAACCGGCGGTATTCGTTGACGCCTACATTTACTAATGACAGGATTCCATGTATATGAGATCCTAAAACCATCGTCCCGATTGAAATTGCATTTGAAAATTATATACGCGGTTAAGTCCCGTTTATTACAAATAATTAAGAGTAAATACCGTGAAAGTCTAAATCAGTGTTCCTTATAATGGATTTATAGATTTTACCCTTCAGTCGAATGGGCATTTGCGCGTCGCATCAAGTAGTTACAGTCCGTGAGCTCTAAAAAGAACCTTCGGGTTTTAGAAAGAGACGTCGGGTATCAATCAACAGTGACACATGAAAAAGCAGAACAGCAATTTTACCTTCGTGTGTCATCGCCGATTCCCGAAGGTTCTTCTTAAAGCTCACAGACTGTAGCTTGACCTGTCGCCCATACAGTGTGTGGCCTGTACCACGAGCAAAAAATTATAACGTAGATTCTACTCCTCAAACTAAACAATGTTTGTTCAGCGCCTTAAAAAAACTTACGGTTTGATATTTAGTACATTTTAAAGTTTACCTGAATACGCAATCTAAAGCTGCGTCCACACTTGTATCTTTTTGCCGTATCGTATCTCCGTCGCGTATCTCCGACGCGTATCATGATCGTTAGTGTGGACGCCAAAAGATCGCGATCAATGCCACGCGCCGTATCTGATCGCGCGGAATCCATGTTGCTACGCGGTGATTCAATACCCCGCACACTCGCGATCGGATACGCGTATCATGATCGGTAAGTATGGACGTGTTTTGACACTGTATCTTGATACGCGGACATGATCTGATACGCGATACGCCGCGATCCATCTGAGTTGGATTTTCGCCGATCAATACGGCGATCATACGGGGATACGGATACGCTATTAACAAGTTTGTACGTGTACAGGACCGATCTGACCGATCTCATCTTGTTTTCCGTAGGGACATTTGGAGTTTATAATGGATAATTAAATTGTTTTTATGTTAATAGAGCGGAATTAAGTCAATCCATAGACAAAATGCTTAAATTTGTCTATGATAGCGGAAAATTGTCTATGGCCTCCATACAAAAATATCAGCTACCATAGACAAATTTAAGCTACCATAGACAAATTTAAGCTACCATAGACAAATTTAAGCTACCATAGACAAAATTAAACTACCATAGACAAATTTAAGCTACCATAGACAAATTTAAGCTACCATAGACAAATTTAAGCATTTTGTCTATGAATTGGCTTAATTCCGCTGCGATTCCGCTAGATGTGACCCTAAAAAAGACGGCGGAACGAGTTGGGCGAGGTAATGAATCGCCTGGTGGAGGAACTAAAAGCTCCGTACTGACGAACGATCACGAAAAATGATACGGTGTTAAGATACGATGCTACGACACGATGCTAGTGATATGGTATGCCAAAGTGAACGTCCATACTTAATGATACGGCGTTACGATACGATACGCTGATACGCTACGGTTAGTATGGACGCATTTTTTCACGCCACGATGCTAGTGATACGGCATACTCAAAGTGAGCGTCCATACTTAGGATACGGGAGCTCGATACGATACGCATGATCGTGATCGGCAAAAAGATACAAATGTGGACGCAGCTTATGGTGAAATTGATTATGTCTGTAGGGTGACAAGACTGACAAGCAATGTCAATTAGACGGATTTTAACCTATTCCACGCCAAAGACGTATATATCGGCACCACAGGTCCAACGCCAAAGACCGATAATATCGGTCACCGACCACAGAGCAAAATAGACCTACATGCACACACATAAAGTTTAACTTCATTTTTGACATTTAGATGTTGTGGCGTCTCAGTGGTAGTCTTAACGTACATTGAAAATAATATTTAGTTTGTATGAAAAAGAGACAATCTTAGCCTCTTAGGAATACGTATTTTTTTAAAGTTGTTGAACAATAGTTTTATTGTTTAAGGAGTACAATCTACGTTTTAATTTTTTGCTCGTGTTACAGGCCACACTATGTATACCTAACTCAATATTATAGCTCAAGTCTCGGTAGAGAGTACCATTTTGTAACTTTTGAAAGTTGAAACTCTAGGTCCCAGCGCACACAAGATTTTTGCAGAAATCGCGAAGCGTCTGGTTGACGTAACTGGTGACCGAAGAGCTGGCGGTTTCCTCGCACAACGTATCAGCATTGCGATACAACGAGGAAATGCCGCCAGCATCCTTGGTACAATGCCGCAAGGGCCTAGTTTAGATTTGAGCTAGTTATTAATTTAGTTTAATATTTGTACTGTAGTGCCTCTGTATATTTAATTATGTAAATAAATGTTATATACAATATTATAGCTGAATATTATTATTTCAGACTCTGGTCTCCAAATCTGGACTACGAGGGGTGGTCTGGTGAGGACGATGAATGGTGATCGACTGTTCGCCCATCTATATTTTTTCCTGATTAAAAAAATGAGTTCGTAAATAAGTTTTTTTACTTATTTTTATTCCCCCGATGGAAGGCAAACGACATATCATATACAGTTGAGCCCATGACACTGAACCTAGTTCAATAAGTCTCCCAGATGATATAATATAATAGTCTTTAATAGGGAAACACAAAATGCCTATGCTGCAATGCAAAAAAAGTGGAGGCATAATAAATAAATAAATTGAAAAAAATATCGGTGTCTAGTACGATTACAGGTTTCCTTTGTTCCTCGAAGCAGAGGAGAGTTAGGACTATACGATAAGCGGTGCTGCAAGCCCACGTGACTGGCCTTAATTGTCAGTTACTGCAGCATTATAAGGGATCGGTTTTCTTAGGTACCGTCAAGTCTGGCAACTTTGCCACTTTACACAGGTGTTGAAAAGTCATAGTACATTTTTAACCAGAATTCATATGAAACCACTGAAGTATGAATGACGCGACACATAATATATTTATCAACGAGTGCATAAATAAGATGGTTCATAAATTAAATGACGGATAATAAGGTTTTACGAGTTAAAAAAAAACTGGCAAAGATACTTATACCATGTGGCAACTTTGCCAACTGCATTTTTACGTTGTATAGTAATTTAGTTGTATTTACAATATTAGTAAAGAATATTCAGTATTTAGGATACAATAGTTTCGGAATTTGATCCTTAATGTTATATTATTACAAAAAAAAACACAGCAAAAGTGGCAAAGTTGATCACCAATTTAAGAAAATTTCATAGAAAGTCAGTGAATGTGGTCAGGGTTGACACAAATGAAAAAATATTAATTATTTAAGTACTTATTTATTTTGTTACATACGAGTAATCAGGTTACATAAGTACTCAGGAAAAACATAAAAGACACCTTAATTAAAATATTATCAAAAACGAAACATAGAATACTCTTTAAGAGGCCTATCACAGGTCCACTCGTAAATAATTGTGATTACCTAGGTACCTATTTAAACTTTTAGTGTAATTTTAGTGTAATGTATAGTGTAATATTTGGTTACTCGCCTACTGTTTTTGTTTCCGCAATAATACACAATGTTTTTTGTTCTAATGTTAAAATATAGGCCCTGTTCTCTATAAATGAAACAACTTCAGCAGTTTTTACCTGTTTCGGTATTACTTTATTCCAACTTAAAAACTTTGTTGGTCTGTCACTCTGTGATCCACCCATTAAAAGCTGCCAGATGCCCGGATCTAGCAATAGGGATTGTTATGCAATCTGTTTGAACTGGTTACAAAACTCTCATTATTGTGTCACATCTGACGTGGCCAGCTCTTAGACCATATCGAATAAATTATTATCGCAAGGTCGTATCTGCCTAAGTTCGTAGTTTTTTGGAGATAACTCAAAAACGCCTATACTGATAATGCTCAAAATAATTTTGGTTGAAAGAATATTAAAAGGTGTATCTTCTTGATTTTTTTCATAATTTTTGGACTTACGGTTCAAAAGTTACAGGGGGGGGGACACAATTTTTATAACTTTCGGAGCGATTATTTCTGAAAATATCCACTTAATCAAAAAATGTTCAAAGAAACCTCAGTTATTTGAACATTGTTATTTTTAGAGACCTATCGATTGATGTGCATCATGTTGATATTTGGCAAAAAAAAATTTTGACAATTACTTACATGTATGGAGTGCCCCCCTAAAAATATTTTATTTAATATCTAACTAAGTAGCTGCACACACAATACACTTTATGTTAAAATTTGATAATGATACGTCTTATAGTTTCCGAGTAAAATGGCTGTGACATACGGACGGACAGACAGACAGACAGACATGACGAATCTATAAGGGTTCCGTTTTTTGCCATTTGGCTACGAAACCCTAAAAAGAAATCTTATGAAAAATGTAATTTAAATTTTTTGCTTGTGTACAAACCCTAGGCCGCTACAAAACATGGCACAGGGGGGTGATTTTTGAGATTCGAGCACTCGAAAGTGACATTTAAAACTCTGAATAAAACGATGAAATTATGTTTTAAAAATAAAAGCGATAGAAATTTTAAATAATGATTATTTAAACTATTAATTCCACGCGGAAAAATTGGTGACAAACTTTTGTGTGCGATTATTTTCGAGCTTGAATTTTTTGAATTCGAGCGTCCGGCTGTCAAAAATCGGCCCCCAGATGCCCCCCCATATTAGTCGGCGTGGTCTGGTAACTTTGCCAAAAAAATTATGGGACTCAATTCAAACACTACGGCATTTATAAGGTAATCAATCCATTCCTTACCATTTAAATAACATAATATCTAAAATTTACGTACCTGGATGCGATGTTTATACTCTAAACTTTTTAAAGTTCTTGAACACTAACTTTTATGATTATGTGAGTGACGAATTTGGAACTGAAATGGTAAGAAAATGGTTGCCGTGGTGTTGTCTCATTCATAATAATTTTGCTAATTGATAACCATATTTTCTACTAATAGTAGGCACAACACTAAAAAATATACGTTGTCGGTGGTATGAAAGGATTACCTTATGCACTCTGCTGGTGGCAAAGTTAGTAACCCTTGGCAAAGTTGCCAGACTTGACGGTATCTAGTATGATCGGTCTCCTCTAGAAACCAATGCTCATCTGAAAGATCATTAATTTCTGTGTAAGATACACCACTGCTGCATGTCCCAAACAGTGGAGAAGGTGGTTGCTGCAGCGATTGAAGGTCGCCCTCCGAGCAGTTCCATTCGGCGTTAAAATTCAACCGATTTTAATCAATATAGTTTTCGTTGAAAGTACTTATCAGGCCTCACGATTTTTCCCCATCATTTTCCATGTTTGTTTTCTATTTTTTGGACCCACGTACGGTTCAAAAGTTAGAAAGGGGGACGCTCTTTTTTTTAATTTTCAGAGTATTATTAAACTATTAGTTTTATATAAAACTAGCGACCGTGCAATTTTCGCGCGGGTGCAATTATACATATAAATTATATAAATTATATGTATAATTGCACCCGCGCGAAAATTGCACGGTCGCTAGTTTTATATAAAACTAATAGTTTAATAATACTCTGAAAATATAAACCTTCCTCTTGAATCACTCTATCTATTAAAAAAAACCGCATCAAAATCCGTTGCGTAATTTTAAAGATCTAAGCATACATAGGGACAGACAGCAGGAAGCGACTTTGTTTTATACTATGTAGTGATGTGTTTATGAAAGCAGGGTTAAAACGAAAATAAGTTTTTTTCAAAAATATCATTTTTGTGATAAGCTTTTATTGCTGACTGTACTCTTCTTTATGAAATCCCTATCTGATCACCTGCAGTGATCGGCGAAAAGGATTCCACACGTGGTGAATGACGTCAATCATTATGCTACTATGAATATGCCGCGGCATTTGCGGGATAGAAAAATAAAATTACAGTAATTTTCCCAAACATTTGTAATTCAGTATTTTAATGAAATTATTTATTTCTCATATTATTTTTTGTTTTTTTTTGGTCTCTATAAAATTAAAGTAACAAACCATTATTTTACTGATCAACGAGCGAGTTCTTAGTTTGGGGCGGATTACCTAGTTATTACAAGTCGTAACCGACACTGATTCATTGTATTAAACCTAATACAAACACGTATATTTTCGAGCAGTTTAATTGGTATCGCGGGCGAAACGGCACATCCATAATACTATGTCTAGTTGAATTCACGCGGTGTGGCATCCTTTTCGCCGATCACTGCTGATCACCAAGACAAATGCAACAAGCCCAAACACGACCGGATAATGTGGAGTAGTCAAGGAGTTCCTATGCCACCTTCCAGCTCCATGTCATCATATTATTGCATTGTCATTCGATATACATATGCGTGCAAAAATTCAGCTCAATCGGAAACCTGGAAGTGGGTTAAATTTAAATTGCAAGATTTGTTTCGGACAACGCAGGAACTAAAAGCATACCTAGCTTCCAGCTCCATCATCAGATACTATCTAGACAAAATACTCGTCAAAACAAATCGTACGAACCCAAACTAGACGGGTTTATGTCGTTTTATTACACAGTTCCTATGGCCACCTTCCAGCTCCATCACTAGACTCTGGATACCATCTAAAGATATATTATTCGTCAAGACGAAACAAACGAGCCCAAGTTCGATGGGGTTGCGTCGTTTCATTACAGAGTTCCTGTTGCCATCTTCCAGCTCTATCATCAGATCATCAGCGGATACTAATCTAGAGACAAAATACTCGTCAAAACAAATCATACGAGCCCAAACTCGACGGGTTTATGTCGTTTTATTACAAAGTTCCTATGGCCACCTTCCAGACTCATCACTAGATCCTGGATACAATCTAAAGATAAATTGTTCGTCAAGACTAACCAAACGAGCCCAAATTCGATGGGGTTGCGTCGTTTAATTACAGAGTTCCAATGGCCACCTTCCAGCTCCATCATCAGATCAGCTTCATGTCATCATAATATTGCATTGTCACGCGATTTACATATGCGTGCAAAATTTCAGCTCATTCGGAAACCGGGAAGTGAGTGAAATTTAACTTGCGCGTTTCGTTTCGGACAACGCAGGAACTGATAGCTTACTTCCAGCTCCATCATAAGATCAGCTCCATGTCATCATAATATTGCATTGTCACGCGATTTACATATGCGTGCAAAATTTCAGCTCAATCAGAAACCGGGAAGTGGGTCAAATTTATCTTGCAAGATTTGATTACAGACAACGGGACAGGTGAAAGTAAATGAAAGACGGACAGACTAACGAAGTTACAGAACCCTAAAAAGCGCTGGTAGCCTGACAGTTAGACGTCTAGCTGAGTTTCAATCTGAAGTTTTCCACAACTTATGTATATACGAAATGTCATTTGATATTTTATCAGTCGCAGAAACCAATGCTCATCTGAAAGATCATTAATTTCTGTGTAAGTAAAACCACTGTTGCATTTCCCAAACCGTGGAGAAAGTAGGGAATGCAACCCGGGTTTTTTTAGTATGAAGAAACCCGGGTTTCCGGGTAATACCCGGGTTTTTTCATACTAAACAAACCCGGGTTGCATTCCCTAGGAGAAAGTGGTTGCTGCAGCGATCGAAGGACGCCCTCCGAGAACTTGCATTCGACGTTACACTGCGTCTCGTTTTAACTAAGTAGGGTACTGATCTAATATTTGACGTCATCAGACAATAATATAAATCTTGTAACAAGTGCGCCTGGACACCGCCCCTGTATTCAGTACTTATGCTCTTCTTACTTTGTAAAAATATTATAATAATTTTAAACAAAAAAAGAACCGACTTCACTTAGGATCCGCTATTCCAAGAGGAAGTGGCCGAGTTTCTGTAAAAAAATAGTGAAATCACTATAGGTGTGCCTATAATAGTTGAAGAGTTCCCTCGATTTCTCCAGGATCCCATCATTAGATCCTGACTTGGTTACAATGGGACCAACTGTGAAGCATACTCTTTCAAACAAAAAAATAATTTTCCAGGAGAAGATATCGAGTAACATACGTACAAAAAAATAATGATAAAAATGATTTAAAAAAAAATCTTTCGAATTGAGAACCTCCTCCTTTTTTGAAGTCTGTTAAAAAAGGATTCAGAAGGCAGTAATCCTGGACACGGCGCGCATAGTCCGGAGGTTTCTCACTCTGCGGCCCTGACCACCGGCAGCCTGGGCCTTGCTTCGTTGCCGGCGGCACCCTAGGTTAGGTTTTTATAATGTGTTTATTGTTTTTGTATGTTTTAGATGTATTTTGTATTTTACTTTTATAAATATATTATAAATAACCTAGCCACTGTAGAAAAATAAATAAAGGAAATTATAAATAAAATACAGGAAGTTTATCGTTTTTTATTTATTAAAACGTATCGTTTATTATTAAAACTGAAATAAGGATTAGCAAAATCGTTATTTTTATCAACAGTATTAATTATCAACTTAATTTCAGATAACATTTTACTACGTAGAGTTTATCAACTTGATAATAGTAAATTTTAATTAATTTTTTTAACTACTACTTAAATACTGGAAAACTCAAATACAAAAAGCATTTCACAAATGTCCTTTGTGAAAATAATTTAACAGAATATCATTTAAAATAATGAAAACAGAAAAAAAAGCGTATTTGTTGTTTTTAGCGACATTTCTATTTCTTTGTGAGTATGGAGGTTTATTTTATTTATCGAACTCGCGGAGCGTAAGCGAAGTGAGTTCTTACAAACAGCACCAGACCGAACTGTCACCTGGCTACTGGGACGTCTCGGCATTTGGATGGCTTTTTGATTTCGATAGTTTGTCGGACGATAACTTTAGTAACGTTTTTCTGATCTTTATGAAATTTCTTGGGGCTGTAGCAAGAGGTACATAAAATTTGTAAGTTCGTATATGAGCAGGATCGATCAAGTGGTTATGGAGCTAGAAGGAGAAAAAAATTCTCCGAAGGGTCTTCTAATATTGGTCCGTCACTCGTTTGCAAGTAAATCGCGAGTTCTCAGTTCGAGGCGGACTACTAGTTTATAGTTTATTTCAAAATACGATAACGCAAAAAGGTGTAATTAATTATGCTTTGAGGCATTCTCTACTAGTCGACCATTAGGTCAATAATTTTAAGCTAGTAGGGTGTTCAAAATGACCTACACACGCTCTTATTCTCTTAACAATAAAGTCGTTTCCAGGTCATTTTGAACACCCTACCCGCTTAGCTACTTTTGCTGCTCACTGTACACTCAAATCTCTTACAGTGGGTAACCACCAATGTCTCTCTAATTCAACTGATGATGAAGAGGATCTTAAGGAGCTGCTCTACCGTGAGCTCTCGGCTGACACCTACTTCAGCCTGCCGTTCCACGACCCTGGAGATTCTGCCGAAACCTTCAGGCGGCAATATGCTACTAACAAAGTACCAAGTAAGGACCTATGACTAGTGGTTTGTGAACTAGACTTCGGAGAACATAAATAACGCGAAAGCAAACTTCCCCCCTTTTCCCCCTCATTTTCCCCCCACTCAAAAAAATGGCTCGACAATTTTCGGCAAATAAATCAAGGAACGTACATGCCAAGTTTCATCGCAATCGGATGAAAAATGCGACCTCTAGACCGACACTGACCAACCAACCAACCAACACACACATCAATCTGCCAAATCGTCGTACCAGTGGAAACGGAGACGTTCGTCGCCTCGCTACGCTCGGCTCCTCAGTCAATTACCGCCAACTTTGCCTATGATGCACAACTTTGCCTATGATGCACAACTTTGCCTGGCTTGAAGAACATGGTTTTTCACCAAACAGCTATTTATTACTGAGACTAGTGGTTCTGTGAACCGTAGACTTCGGAGAACATAAATAACGCGACAGCAAACTTCCCCCCTTAGCCCCCCAATCAATAAATGGCTCGACAATTTTCGGCAAATAAATCAAGGAACGTACATGCCAAGTTTCATCGAAATCGGATGAAAAATGCGACCTCTAGACCGACACTGACCAACCAACCAACCAATACACACACATCAATCTGCCAAATCGTCGTACCAGTGGAAACGGAGACGTTCGTCGCCTCGCTACGCTCGGCTCCTCAGTCAATTACCGCCAACTTTGCCTATGATGCACAACTTTGCCTATGATGCACAACTTTGCCTGGCTTGAAGAACATGGTTTTTCACCAAACAGCTATTTATTACTGAGACTAGTGGTTCTGTGAACCGTAGACTTCGGAGAACATAAATAACGCGACAGCAAACTTCCCCCCTTTACCCCCCAATCAAAAAATGGCTCGACAATTTTTGGCAAATAAATCAAGGAACGTACATGCCAAGTTTCATCGAAATCGCATGAAAAATGCGACCTCTAGACCGACACTGAGCATGAGCAACCAACCAACCAATACACACACATCAATCTGCCAAATCGTCGTACAAGTGAAAACGGAGACGTTCGTCGCCTCGCTACGCTCGGCTCCTCAGTCAATTACCGCCAACTTTGCCTATGATATGATGCACAACTTTGCCTGGCTTGAAGAACATGGTTTTTCACCAAACAGCTATTTATTACTGAGACTAGTGGTTCTGTGAACCGTAGACTTCGGAGAACATAAATAACGCGACAGCAAACTTCCCCCCTTTTCCCCCCAATCAAAAAATGGCTCGACAATTTTTGGCAAATAAATCAACGTTCCATGCCAAGTTTCATCGAAATCGGATGAAAAATGCGACATCTAGACCGACACTGACCAACCATCAACCAACCAACCAACCAATACACACACATCAATCTGCCAAATCGTCGTACCAGTGAAAACGGAGACGTTCGTCGCCTCGCTACGCTCGGCTCCTCAAGTCAATAAGATATTCTTATAACGGGGTCTCGGCCCCGAATACTGTTTCATGCCTTTCGGTGTCGAGACCCTTGGCCCGTGGGGTCCCAGTGCACCCAAAATTTTTTAAAGACTTGGCCAAAAGAGTAATTGACTCTACGGGTGACCGACGAGCTGGCAGCTTCCTCGCGCAACGCATAAGTATTGCGATACAGCGGGGAAAAGCTGCCAGCATCCTCGGCACCATGTCGAACGGCCCCAATTTTTTCGATATTTTTTAGTTTTATTTAATTCTAATTTTTAGGTAAGGTTTATTTAAATAGGGAATTTCTATTTATAAGTCTTATTTGTTATTTATTTATATAAGTGTACCTGCCAATAAATCATATTTAAAGAGGAAAAAAAAGTACTAAGCTATAAGTTGCTGTTTGGTGAAAAACCATGTTTTTCAAGATGTCGTCTCCTGGATCACCCTGTATAAGTTTAAGAAACTAAATTATAAACACCCCCTAATTATTTTTTTATACCACAAAAATGGCAAACAAGCGTACGCGCCAGATGGTAAGCAGTTACCGCAGCCTATGGACGCCTGCAGCTCCAGTTGTATCACATGCGTTGCCGACTCTTTAGAATCATGTACACTGTGTGTACACCACTTTTTTTGAAGAACCCCATACTGTACTCCCAAGGAAAATACTCGGATAATATACAATTTCCATTGCTGATTGTAAGGCTAACCCCACTTTAGCGTCTTTCGAGTGTCGACGTCGCCCGAGCGCTCACGCAGCGCTCACGCAGCATTGACGCGGCGGCGACGCGACGTCGACGCGGCGACGTCATCCCCCCGCCCCCCGCACGCACCCCCTCTCAGCGTTGGCGAGAGGGGGTGCGGGGGACTGGGGGGCGGGGGGCTGACGTCGCGATGACGCCGCGTCGTCTGCGCGGGCGCTCCGGCGACGTCGACGCTCGGAAGACGCTAGTGTGGGATTAGCCTAAGATGCAACGGATATCCGCGTACTATCCGGTCGGATACCAGATAGTAGAATAACACATATTCAAGTTTGAAAACAGGAGAATATAGTAAACCACCTAATAATTTACTTATAATAATTATCAATATTACTTTGTGACGCTGACGTCAGGGAACGTACCCAAACTACGTGACCAGTTTAGGGGGGGGGGGGGGGATAGGTTTCCATGCACTTTTGGCGTCACGCGGCCAGTGTCGAGTAAATAAAAGGCAATATGTTTTTTTGCTTTCTATGTCCAAAACATCACTCTATATGTGCGAGTTTTACTACGTAACAACTAGGGGGGAGGGGGGGGGGGGTCTTGGCAATTACTACGGATGGTCACCGAGGGGGGGGAGGGGGGTCAAAAACTGAAAAAAATGGGTCACGTAGTTTGGGTACGTTCCCTCACGTGATTCATCCATTCAATAAACGACATAACTTAAGGTAACTTACTATTTACTTGCCCTTATTAGCTAGGGATACAAACACAGATGTGCGCGCCGGATTTGTCTGGCGGATATGCCCGGCGGACAGATCCGTCCATGTATGGCGCTATTCAGATGTGTCCGCAGACAAACCCGTGTCCAATTAGCGCCATACATGGACGCTGTCGGGCATATCCGCCAGACAAATCCAGCGGGCAGATCTGTGCATGTATCCCTAGGTATTGAATGGAAGAATCACGTCGCAACCCGCGTGCTCGAATTAGCTTAAAGGGTGCTCTACATGATTGGCCATCATATATGATATACAGGGTGGTGCAATTCTATAAACTATGCTGAAAGGATTGTTATTTATAAATGTTTCACAATCGATTAGTAGTAATTAAAACGAGAAATAAATTAGGATAACGTTTTTTATATTGCATTGGCAACCCCAGTATGTACTCTTGCGACTCTATGATGATTGATGACATTATACTTATTCTGTTGGAAGTTGAGCTTGTTCGGATTATCTATTCACTATTGTATTCAAAATCTAAAGCCGGCAAGGTGCCATAAAAAAAGGTTCAAGGCACTAATTACTGTTAAAAATGTTAATGAATTTTCTCTATGACTCTAGTCAGTAAATGAAAAATATGTTCAACTCTAGGGATACGTTTACCTGATGTTATGGCACGCGCCCTTCTGGCACGTGCTGACCCCACGCAAAGCATGCTTTAACTTGCTCTGTTTATTTTGCATCTAATTAATATTATGTATTCTATAAGTAAGTATATGTAATTATTAATATGCAATGTATGTATAATTGTACTTATAAGGTATAGTTTATAAGTTGGTTAGTCTTACCTCCGTAATTGTCGCTTTTTGAAAGCTTTAATTTGTACCCACCTTCGCGTTTCTCTGTTTGGCCCTATGGTTGACTGGTAGAGAATGCCTTAAAGGCATTAAGTCCGCCTTTTGTACTTTAAGTTATTTCTTTTGTGCAATAAAGTTTAAATAAATAAAATAAATAAATGTCCTTAGGAGTTCGGTTTGGGCCGTTGCCGAGGGTGGTGGTGTCCCGAGACCCGCTTTTTTTTCAATGGCTCTTACCGGACCGGACCATTCTTGTAACATTCTGTCGCCAGATGTTTGTTTCTCGACCGCGCGCGCCTAGCGAAACCCCGCATAAAGTTACGTTTTCTACTAAAATCCTACCTAATCTCTAAACGCGCAAAGTCGGTGTATGTGGTGTGGATCATAATCCCATAATCACGTGTGGGAAATCATTGCGCGTACGCCCGCAGCGGCGGCGGCGGCTAAAAGGTGCCAAAACGTCACACCATAGCGCAGTCAACACGGCAGGATTGCGAGTTCCCGGTGAGGACTTTCCAATTTACAACTAAATATAAATGTAACGCATGTCTGTTCTGTTTAGGTTTTTTTTAACTTTCAGGGGCCTACTTACGTACATAAATATTAGAATAAGCGTAGCCCGTACCTAAAGAGATGCACTTAATATACGTACACGTAGTAAGAAGAAAAAATAGGTACAACATAGGTAACTACATAGACCGAACCATCCTATCTAGGGCACTTGTAAAGACAAGGGTAGTAACCATTTAGTTAAACTAAATGATACCTACTATAAATATCGTAGCTAAAAGTGTCCGGTCGTAAAGATAGATAAAAAAGCTCAAAGTTTTACACCAAACAGTGAGGCTAAGAATCGAACATACTCCACTTTACATAATATATCAGGTATACATAGGTATTTCAGGTTCCCCGCATCGCTGGCACAGTCAGTGCCTGGTTTTCAAGCTGTGGTCAAGCTAGTGCCCTGCCAAATGATCCAGAAAGAACGATCGAAGTCGACAACAAACACCAAATGCCTAGAAGAAAAGAGTAAAGGAACCCGTCATTGCTCCGTGCCAAAATTGAAAAAAAAAAATGTTTTATAACTCGACAAAAGGCAAATCGAAGAAATATTTGGGTCCATTCACCTTCACGAGAAACTTCCGACGCTCACTAATAATCCATTATCTGGTACAAAGAACACAAGGCAGACTTTTGAAAATTGCATAAACAGAATAAATATTTAAACGGAAGCGCTGGTAGCCTTGCGGTAAGACGTCCGACTTTCAATCCGGAGGTCTCGGGTTCAAACCCCGGCTCGTACCACTGAGTTTTTCGGAACTTATGTACGGAATATCATTTGATATTTACCAGTCGCTTTTCGGTGAAGGAAAACATCGTAAGGAAACCGGACCTAATCCCAAAAACGGCCTAGTTTCCCCTCTGGGTTGGAAGGTCTGATGGCAGTCGCTTTCGTAAAAACTAGTGTCTATGCCAATTCATGGAATTAGGTTGTCAAGCGGACCCCAAGCCGGGATAAACGCTAGGAAGAAGAAGAAGAGAATAAATATTTAAACTTGCCTGCTAAAAAAAAAACCAGAAGTTGACATCTGGCGAACACCGAATGATCAGAGGTACGGATACTCGTACCGTACCTAGGCAAGAAAAATCTTATGCGTACGTGGCCACGTTACACAAACTATTTCAAGATTTTCGTGAAGCTGAAACCTTTCTCACCTGAAAAACACAGAAGTTGCCGACTTGGAAGGCAAATGTATTCGTAGTACGGTGTTTTGAATGTATTCGTATTAATGATGTTTGTTTTATGCAGTGTTTTGGGTCGAATAATTTTATGAGTGAAATAGTGATACACATTTAACATCATTACATGACCTGTGCCTTGTGAATAGTGGTTTGTTTGCCTGTATACGTTATTTTTTGAAACTTAAGAAGTGGCAAAGCGTGATAATTTAATAACGGTTTACTTAAGAGTCAAACTTGTTAAACAACCGAATGTTATATAGTACATACCTAGTACCTACCCACCTGATCGGTAAAGGCATGTTATCACAGCTTTTCGCTGAGTTGCAACCATTTCGTGACAAAGTGTGTGTATTTTTCTGTTTGTTTCCTTTGTATATGTTTGTCATGAATAAATGTTTCTTTCTTTCTTTCTTTCTTTCTTTCTTTCTTTCTTTTGCAATCAATGTCACACAATTTTACTAAAACAAAGTATACAGTAAAATTACGTAAAAACGCAGGTATCATTCACTCCCAGCAAACCTGCTACCTACTTAACAGTGATGGGAAAAAAAGGTTCTTTCTTTTCAATGATCTATGCCACTTGTGCACAAACAACGTGCTAGGTAATAAAATCGACAAAAACAAAACCCGAAGAAAGGTCGGAGATGTCAAGTGTAAGACACTTGCATGCCAGCATTAACTACACAAAAAATCGAGTGAGTTGCATAGTTAAGTAACACACAACCGCTGAGGCTGCAAAATAAACAATCTGTCAAGGAACTGTAGATTGGACACAAAGTCAAGGAGGACCTCATGTTTTAAGTGGACAGGATAGACGAACCTCAAGAAATGGATCCCACGTGAAGTTCGGAACCCATACGGGCCTACCGCGAACGTTGAAAATCGAAATATCGTTATCTCCCGCTCTATCGCGCTTGCATATATATTCGAAGAAGAGTGATGCAAATGGACGAACGAACGAACGAACGAACGAAGTGGTTTGCGGTTACAGCCCTATTTCACTTGAAAAACTTAAATTGCCTGCCAGCAAGCTGCATCAATCAAGTGACAGTGTTTTTTTTTATTCGATTCTGGATTATTTTGTTTTTGTGTAGTGGTTCTCATGAATATGTGTGTACTACATGAGTTACATGACCCACATGTGTCTGCTAGTGAATAGTGCTACAACTGCTTTTTGTTTATAATATCTAAAAGTTATTCTACAAGCACGAGAAAATAGATTGGCGAAATTGGACATTTTAAAATATCGCAGTCTACTGTACAAGAAAACCCAAACCAAGAACACCAAACAAACTAGAAAGAAAAATAATCATTCTGCAACTCGTTCAACAGGAATGTAAGAAACGAAGAATATTTAAAAACCACTGGTTGAAGAAAGAGAAAATACATTTCCTCAAGTAACGTCGATGAACAACAGCAGCTAGCAGCACTTCATCAACGCTCATCCCTCTTCAACTTAACCCATCTCTCCTCAAATCCTATATTGGCTTAAGGCTGCATAGCCGGTCGATTGTGGGTTACGGCTGCGGTGGTAACTCGTCCTTTCCCATCCCAGAGCGTGTCTCCTTACAAATTTGTGCCCCCCGGTATGCCGGCTTGCCCGGAGCAGGCATGTCCCTGGCTGGGTGTGGTACCTATGTTCATGTTCATGTTCATAAAATAAATAAATGTCCTTAGTCGTAAAGTTGTTAATACATTAGCAATAATTAGCGCTCTGAATCTTTTTTATGGCACCTTCCCGGCTTGAGATTTTGAATACAATAGTGAATAGATAATCCGAACAAGCTCGACTTCCAACAGAATAAGTATACTTGTCAGTAATGTAAGGTGATTGACCCCTTTTATTAATTAGGGTTTTAACAGTCAGAATGTATTTTGCACATTAATTTCAGCAAGCTCTAACTTGAAACTCTAAAGTGCAGCTGGGATCGTGACTCTCACAAATGGTTCCGCCGGAAGATCAGCGCTGGCTTCCGGGTCAGCATTATGCTGAGGCGGGCCCATTTCGTGGTAAACTCAGGATTGTTCTCAATTTATACTGTTTCTCTTTATACTTTTGCATGTAATTTAGGTTTATCACGAATAAAACAATTGATTCTGATTCTGATTCTGAAAACGGTTGGGAATATTATGATGGTTCATTTGTTTAAAAGTTATTACTGAAGCTAAACAATCCCCCATTTTCCTAAAAGTCCATCGTTATGTTCCACCCGATATATGCTACAGGGACGCAGCTATGCGACGGAACGAGATCGCAATATTCGCAATATCGTTAGCTCCCTCTAACGCATGGCTGCGTCCTCATGATAGGCCATCATGTAGAGGAGGCATAAAACACTAAACTTTTGGTCGAATATCCGGCTATCAGGCCAACTGGCCCGCCGAGAATTCGGTATCCGGCCAAACATATATCCGTTGCATCTACTGAATTTTGCCTGTTGCTCCAGAATATAGCCAGGAAGATGAGAAGTGGGCCAAAAAATACAATCCGCCATCTCTGCAAGGCCAAGGAATGGTGGTGGACACGGACTTCAAATGGATCTGGCAGGGTTATAGGACATCTGCCACGTTAAATCCTCACGCTATAACTATATTCCACCTTTGTTACTGCGTGTCGTATATCTGGCGTCGAGGGTAAGTAAAGCCAGGTTTAGACGAAGCCAGTGCTGGCTGCCAGTGCTAGCGCTGGCTTGTTATTGGCCTCGTATAAACAGTACTACTGGCGCCAGTAGTAGTAAGGGTGACAACACACCTAGCGGAATTCCTCGCGGAATTAGCGGAAGTAGCGGAAATTTGTCTATGATAGCGGAAATTTGTCTATGGTACCTAGCAGATTTTTTGTATGGAAGCCATAGACAAAGGACCCCGCAGCAAACATAGGGAAAAAGTGGTTTCAGTTAAATCTCACAAAATTTTAGTATGACGTTAATCTGGCTCTCCTGATATTTTTTTTTGTATAGGCACAACTCTCTCAGAAGTATACTTTCAGAAATAATCAATGTAATTGTTTTATAAAAAATACGTGTTTGTTAACAATTTTTAAGTAATTCCTCCTTTTTGTCCTGTTTTGCATGTCGTTCGTAACATAGATAACTGATAACATGCGATGTCAACGTGACAGAAATATTTATCTTTGACCATTACGTTATTATAAGCACATGACTTAAAATATGCAAAAAATCTTGTAGCAGATGATGGCAGCAAGAAATCATTGCTACCGGATGAATTATGACTTATGACTGACTGTTATAATATAATTCATACCATTGGGATGAATCAAAAAATACACGGGCTTAGACAAGCGTACATGACTGACAGTTGGTGGCTGCACCTTAATTGACTTCTTAACGTCAGTAACTATCAATGCGTGTCATAACAATATATCGATTTTAGAAAACATATGTATTTCGCGTAAATAGAAAATTGATTATTTGAGTAGTTGTGCCCATACAAAAAAATAATCAAGAGAGCCAAATTAACATCATACGAAAATTTCATGAGATTTAACTGAAACCACTTTTTCCCTATGATTGCTGCGGGGTCCTTTCCGCTACCATAGACAAATTTCCGCTACTTCTGCTAATTCCGCGAGGAATTCCGCTAGGTCTGTTGTGACCCTAAGCCAGCGCTACTGGCGGAAATAGAGCAGCGGTCTATTTCCGCCAGCACTGGCACTGCACTGCACTGGCTGCTATGCTGGCTGGCACTGGCTGCCAGCACTGGCTTCGTCTAAACCTACCTTAATTGCCAAAGAGGATTGAGTAGAAATTGAGCAAAGCTATAGCATATACTTTAAGATATAATAGACGGCCACAGTCTAAGAACTTTTTGAAGCTCAAGTCAATTGCGCCCTGTCCGAAAGCCCCCTAAAGATACCGAAAATGTAAGAAGAAATGTCACCTGCACTGCTACTCCACCTAGTAGCTACTAGTGTACTACTAGTACGCTATTCGTTACGGCGGAGTAGCAGTGCAGGGGACATTTCATAGTTTCATAGTTCACAGGGATAGGTATACAAATAAAACGAAATACTTATAAAATAAAACTATTAAAACTAAATCTTAATTTAAAAAATAAAATAAAACACACTTACCTAAAACCACCCCTCCAACCCTTGCCCTTTCGGCAAGGTGCCCATCACGCAGGCAGCATTCCCGCGCTGAATCGCTATGGCGAATCTTTGCGCGAGAAAGCTGCCTGCGCGAGGGTCATAGTATTTATTCATGAACAATACAAAGATCGTGTTTGAAAATACAGTTAGAGATAAATATTTCGATATATATCTATGCTTAGAAACTTCTATATACAATAAAAATAAGAAAAAATATTTGTCTGAACAACAATAATTCTATACGAGATCATCTTGATTAAGACTAAGTAATAAATAACTACCTATTGCAACATACATTAACAATTAAACAGAGATGAAATTTCCTCTTACATTTTCGGCATCTTTAGGGAGCTTTCGGACAGAGGGCGCTATTAGCTAGGGATACACGCACACATCTGTGTATGTAGACACATAAAGTTCAATTTAAAAAAAATACAATACAAAAACAAAATTCAAACGCTCTTCGTGAGAATATTAAGCTATTTTAATTAAGCTATTTTAAAAAGAAGATTTTTATATCTCGGATAAAGTATTTAATTTATTAGGTTAAGTAATAAACTTTGAAACATTTTATATCTTAAAATAAAGAATTTTATTTTTTCCTTATATGGGAAACTGGATATCTCTTGATTCAAATAGGTTTCTTTGGTTGAAGAGATTTTTTCTATCTGTGTAGCTAATGACTTGAGCTTCAAAAAGTTCTTACGCTGTGCTGCTCTACTATACCGCGTGTATATTTGATATTTACCACAAAAGGAAACCAGAAGCAGGTTTTGATGTTTTAAATCGACATTGCAATAAATATTTAGTTAATTGTTAATTAACACCGAGTAATTAAATAATAAATAAATAATAAATGAATATTAGGACAATCTTACATAAATCAACCTAGTCCCACAGTAAGCTCAATAAGGCTTGTGTTGTGGGTACTAGGCGACGATATATATAATAGATAGATAGATAATACATAAATACATAGGAAACATCCATAACTCAGGAACAAATATATGTGATAAACACACAAATAAATGCCCTGACCAGGATTCGAACCCGGTACCTCCTGCTTCATAGGCAGGGTCACTACCGACTAGGCTAGGAGGCGGTTAAATTAATTTTTTATTTAATTCACTCAGCAATGTACTGCGTATACAGTACAATGTGACACATATCAATTGTGACGTTTTAAAGGCAAAGTAATCAGGTAGGTGCAATACATTGCGTGCTGAAATATTTTATATGGAAAAATAAAAGTCGTAAAATTTTAATATAACATATGGAAGTATGTTTATTAGGGTCTATACTAATTACCCATAGTTTATGTGGTAATATCAAAAATACACGCTGTATAAGTTACTGTATGGTCTGTATGGCTATAGTGAAGTCGGTTCTTTTTTTGTTAAAATAATATCTTAACGTGATTGTTATTTTCAGGAGAAAAAGTATCCATAAATATTACCAGCTACGTGACGCTTACTATAATCATTTGCCTTTTGAAGTAAGTATTCATATAATATATATCTATATAAATCGTCTATCTATGTATCTATCTATCTATCTATATGTCGGCGGCCGATCGTAAGATCAGGCATATCGTGAAACGTGAAAATCTTTGACTCGTTCCCTGAGTCGACACGGGGCTGACGGGGCCCCGCTATGCGGGGCTCCTATTTCTGGGCAGTTTGCCCTTCGGGCATCTGAAGCAACCTAACGGACCTAACCTACCTATAGATTGGTTTAATGTGACTATCGTTAAATCATTACACAGGAACATTACGATCTGCCTGATTTTACGATCGGCCGCCGACATATACACCCCTTCGACCGACTGTTGAGTATAGGCCTCTTCTTTATAACGCCAATCTCCTCGCTCCCAATGCCAATCCCATCCCCACACCTAGCAGATTGTTCTTTTTTTATATACTTTTTTGTTCGGTCCAGTCCCCGCGAAGTGTAGGCGATGACCGGGTAATGGGAGTCAGCGGGTAATGGTGGTCAGCTACTTATCTCCAAAACTACAAGAACTAGAAACGCGTTTAGGGAACGTACCCAAACTACGTGACCAGTTTAGGGGGGGGAGGGGGGTCGTCAAAATACTACTCTAGGTCACAGGGGGGAGGGGGGGGGAGTCTTAGGTTCTGTCACGTAGTCAATAATTATGCTCAAATATCGCGCTTCTAATTATAGGTTTCCATTCACTTTTGGCGTCACGCGGCCAGTGTCGAGTAAATAAAAGGCAATAAGTAGGCAAAATTATGTTTTTTTGCTTTCTATGTCCAAAACATCACTCTAAACTATATGTGCGAGTTTTACTACGTGACAACTAGGGGGGGGGGGGGGGGGGTTTGGCAATTACTACGGATGGTCACCGAGGCGGGGGAGGGGGGTCAAAAACTGAAAAAAATGGGTCACTTAGTTTGGGTACGTCCCCTTACGGCTGTCCCTGCCCGGTTCTGAGGGCCTACCGCGAAGTTCGAAAATCGATAAAACGATGGTCCCGTCTCTATCGCTCTAGCATATACGAAAGAGAGTGATGGAAATATTCGGTTCGATGAACGAAGTGCTTCGCGGTAGGCCTGTTCCCCAACTATCGCTGTCAGCGCGCCATGCAAGTATGGCGACGGTCTAGGCAATGAGAGGCATGTTTCGTTTTTGCGGATTTCCGATGTAAATTTTCACGGATGCAAAATAAGCTAAAAGTATTGTAATTATTGTTCTACTTGTATGTGATTTTTTTACGTCTTTACTCGTGCATTCAGTGTACCAATTTCATACTTAAATCCCAAGGTACACGGAAAGAACATGTCTAGTCACTTTGACAACATTTTGAGTTATAGCGGTTTTAAAGTTTGGAACGATTCAATTAACCATACTATTTTCGTAACTAGATGGTTTTTATGAATCAAAAAGTGGATTTATGTTAAAAATTCCAGCTGTTACAGAAGTTGTTGCTAATACTTCATTGCAAGCTCTACATTTTCATACAAAAATCTCATTTTACAAAAAAGGGACTAGACATGTTCTTTCCGTGTACCCTTCACATAATTTGTGATATTTTATTTTCTTCTTAAAATATTTGTGGGTAATGAGCTACTAGTGTACTACTAGTACGCTATTTGTTACTAGGTGGAGTAGCAGTGCAGGTGACATTTCCTCTTACATTTTCGGTATCTTTAGGCGGCTTTCGGACAGAGGGCGCAATTGACTTGAGCTTCAAAAAGTTCTTAGGCTATGGCCGTCTATATCTCTATAGTCTCTGATTATACTGTTTTCAGATTGGATATATAACACAAACAATAATGGCGAAATATCAAAATGTATTGGAGCTGTATGAATTTGTAACTAGGAAGGGTGAGTAATAATTTTAAACAAAAAAAGAACCGACTTCACTTAGGATCCGCTATTCCAAGAGGAAGTGGCCAAGTTGCTGTAAAAAATAGTGAAATCACTATAGGTGTGCCTATAATAGTTGAAGAGTTCCCTCGATTTCTCCAGGACCCCATCATCAGACCCCGACTTGGTTACAATGGGACCATCTAGGGGTTATACCTGTTAGATTAAAAAAAAAATTAAAATCGGTTCACGATTCACGGAGATATCGCTGTTAATTTTAAAACATCATTTCATCGTATTATTCAGAGTTAAAAATGTCATAATCAAGTGCTCGAATCTCGAAAATTGCCCCCCATGTGTATTTTAATATATGCCTCTACTTAGTTTGGTAGTGAAAATGCAAAAATAAATATTTTTAGTGGGGCACATTAATATTGCTCTGGAAGTCTAAAAAAACGTGTTGAACCGTAGGTACAAAAATTATGTAAAATTCAAAAAGATACACATATTGGAACAATTTTTCCACGAAATTTTATTTGAACATTATCGGTTAAGGCGTTTTTGTTAGTTATCCCTAAAAAACTACAAAGGCAGATACGACCTAGCGATAGTACTATTTTCGGTAGTAGCAGGAGTAGCTATGGAATCCTCCATTATGCGTGGACCGACACGCACTTGGCCGGTTTTTAAAATGTGTTATTTTAACCAATCAGAAAATTTTAGTGTCTGATATATTTCAATCATTTCAATGGATTTTTAATTTAAGTAACTTAATTAAGATCTAGCTCATTTTGTATCCATACACTATGTAACTGAACCCCGAAATCACAAAAACAATTTGGCTGTTTCATACATTTCAATGGTTATATTTTGAAATTTCCTATGGGAGAGTCCAATTTTTATTTTGCGATTTCGGGGTTGGTCCCATAATAAAAGATGCTCAGTATGACCTAAACATTAACGGGTTTGAGTAAATGTTTTCCGTTCAGTTACATATTGTATAACAATATGTTACCAAATTTTATATGCTTTTTACAGAGCCAGGGGGATACATAGGGAGACCGCACCTCTTGTTCTTCTACAAGAACATTATGGAGGACTGCCGAACTATCATACATCTATGCAATATGATACATGAGGTAAGTACGTGAGGTGCTCATTTATTACGTAAGACGATTTTTAGCACTTTTTCAACTATACCAGTACGCTTAGCACATGCTAGCCTAGGATTTTTCATCACATGGTAAGATGAATGAAAACTATGGAGTCGATATTAAAACGACAATTTTACTCATATTCATATTCATACTCACTTATTTTCATAGTCCCATAATACTTTCACCCCTTTATCTGGCTAATAGATCGAAAATGTCAATCGAAAGTTTTATTCTTATTGTAACTAAAATTTATTTTCTATTAGTGCTATGCCTTTAACTTGGGAAAGGGTTACATTTATCATGTAACTATATTAAATTAGTTACATACCTATTTTAAACACAAAACTTCCGTGAGAATCAGACATATTAAATAAATCACGGGTTACTCACGTCGTCATCTTCACGTCGTTTATGTCGAGCAATATTCGATTTAAAAGACGTGAGTAACCCGTGATTTATTTAATTATAGTTACATAGGTACCTAGTTAATTATACAATACAATACAATACAAATACTCTTTATTGAACACCTCAAAAAAGGAAACAGCACAGAAAATACAGCAAATTTAGAGGTAAACAACAGGCGGTCTTATCGCTAAAGAGCGATCTCTTCCAGACAACCTTTAGGTAGCGGAATTCATTAAATAATTGATATCAGCAGGCGTTGCAAAGCAGTGGAGAAAAGTCTAGCAGAAAACATAAAAAAGATAAAATAAAATAAATAGGTAAAACAAAACAATATATTAATAGATAAACAAATAACCATATACTTAATATACAATACATTTTAACATTAAGTAAAAAATAAAATAAAATAAATTATACATACATATACAGTGCCAGCCCTATGGGGGGGGGGAGATAAGTGTCAGGGACAAGATAAATAGTACAGTTTGAGGAGCTTTTTAAATGAAGAGGGTGACTGAGCACGCCTTACTTCTAGGGGCAGAGAATTCCAAAGTCTAACCGCTTGAAATGTAAAAGAACCGTTTCTGAAATTTGATGAGGATGATGGAACAGAAAGAATTAAATTCCGGGATGATCTGACAGAACGGAGGTAACTGAAACGCACCTTGAGGTAGCGGGGAGTTGCGGGATTAAAAAGAACTGAGTACAGAAGGGACAGAATGTGAGAGTTACGACGAAAACGAATAGGGAGCCACTTGAGCTGTGTACGGAAGTGGGAAATGCGGTCATACTTGCGTAACCCAAATATAAACCGAATGCAGACATTTTGGATACGCTCAAGCTTATTAAGCAAGCAATTAATTATACATACTATTTTCTTGCGGTAGACGTAATGTTAATTTTTTTATGGCAGTTATTTTTTTTATAAATTATTTATTTCATTTATAATTTAGTTTCGGTATTAATTAAATGAATGAGTATGAGTAAAATTTTAGAATTAATATCGACTCCATAGTTTTCATTCATCTTACCATGCGATGAAAATCCTAGGCTTCCACATGAGTGACGTGACACTATCTCGCGCACGAGATAGTCTATTATCCGTCCTTTTCTGACTGTGCCAATTAAAAAGAGACGGGTAGTCTATCCCGTGCGCAAAAAGCAAGTATCTCATAGAGCTGAAACACCCGTATCACCGTAAGGGATAGAACACACACAACGCGACTAATGGGGTTGGCCGGTCGAAAGTATTTACAGATGGCGCCAGCATAGCTGGGTCCCGGTCAGTCCTACAAATAGTGTCAAAATCACGTTTTTTTTAATTTTTTTTGACCTGGATGGGCTAGCCTTTAAGCCAAATCCCATACAACAATACTAGTGAAAGGGACCTAGCTATGCTGGCGCCATCTGGCCAAACCGTTGACAGTTGCCAACCCCATTTGGAAACGCATTTCAAGATGGCTGATAGCATACTGATGCTAGCCTACATAATTTAGTCGGGTTCATTGTTACCCTTCAAAGAGCGGTGGAGGGTGATAAACGTTTCTATTGTACTTAGGCCCTTATGACTAACGATAATAGCGCCTTCTCTGTCATATCTATGGAAAGATTAATAAGACTATCCCGTTCAATCTTGGTATTATTAGTTCCGTGTCAGATCTATGGGTGCTATATCTATGCCCGTGCGCGAGATACTGTCGCGTCTCTCATGTGCTAGGCGTGCAGAGACTATAGAGATATAGACGGCCACAGCCTAATAACTTTTTGAAGCTTAAGTCAATTGCGCCATCTATGTCAAAGACCCCTAAAGATACCGAAATTGTAAGAGAAATATCACCTGCACTGCTACTCCATCTAGTAACAAATAGCGTACTAGTACACTAGTAGCTACTAGGTGGAGTAAGGCTGATCAATCCAAATGGGTCAGTAGGGAGAAGTCGGAAACTATGAGAGATAGCGAAATCTGTTTTTAGGAAACATGGCTTCGATTTTAGATTTAATAATAATTGCATCATCATCATCCTAGCGTTTATCCCGGTTTCGGGTCCGCTTGACAACCTAATCCCATGAATTGGCGTAGACACTAGTTTTTACGAAAGCGACTGCCATCTGACCTCCAAAAACCCAGAGGGGAAACTAAGCCTTTTTGGGATTAGATCCGGTTTCCTTACCATGTTTTCCTTCACCGAAAAGCGACTGGTAAATATCAAATTATATTCCGTACATAAGTTCCGAAAAACTCAGTGGTACGAGCCGGGGTTTGAATCCGAGACCTCCGGATTGAAAGCCGGACGTCTTGCCGCAAGGCTACCAGCGCTCTAGATTTAATAATAATGGCATTCAATATTTTTTTTAATCTCTCATACATAACCGGGAATCGAACCTGGTCGAAGTCTGTAAATATTCTGCAAGTTATTTCGTTGTTATTGTTGATGGTGCGAATCATAAGTCATAAGGAGCACATTTTTATGGTTCCGTATACCGAAAGGGTTAAAACGGGATCCTATTACTAAGACTTATTCGCTGTCCGTCTGTCTGTCTGTCCATCCGTCTGTCACAAGGCTATATCTCGCCATCTTGATAGCTAGACGGCAAAAATTTTCACAGATGATGAATTGTCAGTTCAGTTCTCAAAAATTTGGCACCGACAGGTGAAAGTTTCGTGTTTCTAAAAAAGTCGCATTTTTGCTTTTATTTTAATTGGGATCGTTAGAATGCATATCCAACATTTCAAAAATGTCAAAGGGAAGGGAACCAGATGATTACTTTAGGAGTTATGGCCGTTTAAAATTCAGGTGAACGACGTCACATTCAGGTGAAAGACTAAATGCGCACAGGTTATTGACAGCAGAAGCAGGTTAACGACAAATAAGTACAAATTAGTATGAAACATTTGGCAAGTTAACGACAAACGTCGCTAACCTGTGTCCGTAGTCGATTACCTGTCTATTTGTGGTCATTAACCTGACATGGATATCCTTCACCTGCTCACCAAATAAAATACATAGTTAACTTAAAAATCATATATTCAATAAATATTATTTTTAGCAAATTTTTATTTTAGCAAAAAAAGGTCTAGCTGGAAAAAGTCGAAAGCAGAAATTTTGACTTTAGAAGTTTCTTAAAACTAGTTAGGAGACTACACTGAAAAAAAAATCTCGTACTGGTAACCAGAATCCTGTTACCTCTACAGTATTGTCTTGCTGTATACAGGGTGTAATCTAAAACGTGATACAAGATAATCAAACCTGAATCTATTCATGATATTGAACAACTTTTACTATGGGCTCAACTTTGTAAATTTACAAAAAAAATTAAACTTCTCATACATTTTCGTCTACCTATCCTTGACTTTTTTTATGGAGCAGCTCAATTTTTTTATTTTTTTACAAAGTTGCTCCCATAGTAAAAGTTGTTCAATATCATGAATAGATTCAGGTTTGATTATCTTGTATCACGTTTTAGATTACACCCTGTATGTCACGGTGATGACTAAACACTTTGTAAACATAACAAAACTTTTCTGGTTATATCAAAATCGTTAGTACTACAATATGAATTGTAGTGATAACTATTGGCTATGTGCGAAGTGCATGGTGGGGGTAACGTGAACGATCGCAGCGCACAAGGTAACAAGAAATTGGGCTCTTGTCAATATCACATTTCAAAATATTTGACATCACTGTCAAAATAGTGAATCAGCCAATGACATTTCATATAAGCAAGGAGTATATGCGATTAATAAAAAAGAAAAAAACCCTTTCACCCCCTGCTCAAGAGATGGCGCCACACTTATGCACACAGCCAATACAATATTCTACTCATAACTATAAAACATTGTAATAGACTTGTACATTGTATAATGACTAGGCAAAAGTAGCGGCCAAAAAGAATAAAAATATAATATATATATCGGATAAGCGGGAAAATAACCGGCGGCATGGGGAAAACTATACCTTAATACAACGTCACTCATCAACTACTAAACCAGTAACGCGTAATAAAAGTGCGTTCACATTAACTACCCTTGTGCTATCTAATTTCTAGTTTAGACCCGGGAAAATATCCTATCATACCTAGAATGAAAAAGGACTACATTTAAATGAAATGATAGCGTTAAACCGTTTATCTACACCCATATCATAAACCCTCCATGATGCGTTCAAAACCCGCACGTTATAACCACCATAAAAATTGATTGTTTCGTTAGTAGTTAGAACAAATGTGTTGTTTGTAACGATGTTATTATTATCAAATAATAAGCAAAATATCCATATCATTATGAAAATCCGGGTGCGGGCATGCGCCGCCCGACCGCCGGCACAATCGAGTTGGCCATGGCGATGGCGTGCAATCCGTGCAATTGCAGTCATTCAATCATCATTTCGGGTTTATAATATGTGTGTAGATAAAGCAGTGTATGCAACTGTACGTAATTAGGCCTTAAAACACTCGTGTGATCTTATTATGAAACTCACTTCGTTCGTTTCATAAGACCACACCCGTGTCTTAAGAGTCGCCAGGTCGCTCGCGTTCCCATACAAACGTAGTTTAGCTCTCATTTTAAAACGACATGATTTAGAACCACGAAATTTGGCATGGGCATTCTAATGAGTAGTACAGACCTATGTCGGTAATTCGTTTTCGTTGCAAAAAATTGTAGTACAGTCACGAGCTTTAATTTGTGACCCATTTCCGTTAAATGTTGTTAGAACAATCATAATGCAATAAGGTCGAAACTTTAGTGCAATAATGTTGAATGTCAAGTTAAGACATAAAATGTCTTATCTAATCGACCTATGAAATGATAACCTCTTTGCAAAAAGCTATCATTACGATTTTCTAATTACGACTTTTTTATTTGTTTGTTTTTTTCTTATGGGACCACAGGACCAAAAAGTTATTAACCAAGTTATTGACGAACCCCTAGAAACGTAAAGTTGTCGATGGTAAACATTATCGTCACGAATCATGCTGTCCCTTCTTCACGCATGACAAGTTCTCTTTCGCACTTATGCAAACGTATCGGATATGTTGTGTCAAACTCAAATTTTATGACAGATTTACACTGAGTTGCACCCCCCTGACATTACGACGTTTATTGTTTATTTCAGTGACAGCGTTAACATAATAGCTCTAAATGGCGAAAGTTTGCTACACGATATTCAACCTTAGGTGGGTCCCAAATTAAAGCTCGTGACTGTACAAAAAAAATACAGCCAGATACAGATTTACATACAAAACTTATTTTTGCTATATTTTCTTTGTATTACAATTTTTAGCAACGAAAACGAATCACCGACATAGATCTGTACTGCTAGAATGCCCATGCCAAATTTCGTGGTTCTTAAGCATGTCGTTTTAAAATGAGAGCTGAACTACGTTTGTATGGGGACGCGAGTTCACGCCAGCGTCCTGGCGACTCTTAAGGACCCCTATTACGTAACAGTTACATAAACTACTATTACACCTTCATTACAATATTCAACAACCGGGCACATTAGACATCGATTATCAAAGTGGAACTGATTTTATAAGCTTTCAGAATAAGTTTTCAGGTAAAACCGTAAAGAACGTGGCGAAGTCAGCACAAGGTAGCTAACGTCCGTTTTCTAGCGCGGTCAGATCGAGAGACGAGAGTATAAGCGGTATTACACATTGCAACCTGCAGGGCCCAATCTGTCAGGTTGGTAGGTGTAATTAAAGGTAGGGCCTGTAGGGAGCTGAAGGAGGGGCAGGGAGAGGCAGGGTACACAACAGATTGGGCCCTGCAAGTTGCAATGTGTAATACCGCTTTATACCTGTCCGGAATGGCGGGCGGCGGCGCAGGAACTGGTCCGTTCCCGCCAAACCCATGGCCAACCTGTATTGATTGACCAGTCTACCAATATAACGACAAAACTGCCACCTTGTACCGACCACACCCAAGTTAACCACTTGTCGTTCCATTACTTCTACCTGTCATAATAGTTTAGCTAAAAGCCAATAGATGGCGTTACTGGCAACACTGCTTGATTTATTGTCATTACAGAAAACTACGGTTACATAGCTAAACATTGAAAATCAACAATATATATTATACAGGCTTTGATTATGAAGCATTCGTCACTAAAATATGCTCTTTTGAAAACACGCGCATGGATTTTATACCGTCTACCGGTGGGTAAATCTAAGCGTGAGTTTTAATGACTACCGACGCATTCCTTACTTTAACCTTTTCGACGCCATGTCAAACGCAAAACCTACCACTCAGACGCCACGACATCTAAATGTCAAAAGTGAAGTTAAACTTTATGCGTGTGCATGTAGGTCTATTTTGCTCTGTGGTCGTTGACCGATATATCGGTCTTTGGCGTTGGACCTGTGGTGCCGATATATACGTCTTTGGCGTGGAAAAGGTTAAAAGTGCTTACTTTAAAAACAATCCTCTTCGTTTTCCAAACTAGTTACTGATTCAACAAAGTTAACTTATTGCAACAAAATATCATAATTCTATCGGTAATGATGCTCATAGCGTAGCTCTGCAACAAGCCGTTGCCTTCGATCTCCGACATATGAAGGGTGCACGGAAAGAACATGTCTAGTCCATTTTTTCGTAAAATGAGATTTTTGTATCAAAATGTAGAGCTTGAAATGAACTATTAGCAACAACTTCTGTAACAGCTGGAATTTTTAACATAAATCCACTTTTTAATTCTTAAAAACCATCTAGTTACGAAAATAGTATGGTTAATTGAATCGTTCCAAACTTTAAAACCGCTATAACTCAAAACGTTGTCAAAGTGACTAGACATGGTCTTTCCGTGTACCCTTCATATCATATATATAATTATATATTTGGCCGCTCTGCAACCGAAACCCACGATTTTCCGCAGTCTTAGCTCAGTGGTATCAGTCGGGATTTGAACCAGAGACCTCCCAATTGAAAGCGGTGTTACGTGAAAATATTAATCAGTACCTATTTCAAATTCGTACAGATGTGCCCGCTGGATTTGTCCGACGGACAAATCCGTGCGTGTTTGGCGCGAATTGGACACGGATTTGTCTGCGGACACATCTGAATAGCGCCATATACGAACGGATCTGTCCGCCGGGCATATCCGTCGGACAAATCCGGCGGACACATCTGTGCGTGCATCCCTAGCTAATGCGTCAATTGTTCAGATTACGATATGTATTGTAAATAACACAAATATTTTGTATTTAGTACGCTTGCATCTCTATTTTTACAATGCAATTGTAAATTTTGCTAAATTGCTATTAACTAGACTCGTCCAGTAACGTTTACAAAATACAATATTTTTAGGGTTCTGTAGTTTTCGTACCTCAAAAGGAAAAACGGAACCCTTATAGGATCACTTTTTTGTCCGTCTGTCCGTCTGTCTATCTGTCTGTCTGTCTGTCTGTCTGTCTGTCTGTCTGTCTGTCAAGACCATTTTTCTTAGGAACGCGTGGAGGTATCAAGCTAAAATTTATATCAAATACTCAGGTTTATTGTCTCTTGGAGTTGTAAAAAAATCAAACTTAAAAGCCAACGCAATCAAAAGATACATTACAGTCGTTTATACTGCAAATTTTAGAGTTTTCGGCACTCGCAAAACCTACGGGGTACTTCCCGTGAACTCAGTAACTTGAAATTTTGCACGAAGTAACGTCATATAGCAAAAATTATAAAAAGTAGACATTTTTATTAAAATCATACAGAAATATATATAATAAATAAAATTGTAAACTTACTACCTTTTTTCTCGTAAACGCGTGAAGTTATATTAAGTTGAAATTCATATCAAATACTCAGAGCTATAGGACCTTTCAGATGTAGCAAAACCATACTTTTATGTCAACGCAAACAAAAGAAATAGCAATTTAAGTTGCATATTTTGAAATTGAGTACTCGCAAGAAACACAAAACCTAAAGGGTACTTCCCGTAAACTCAGAAACTTAAAACTTGGCAGGAAGAAACTTCATATAGCACAGACAAAGGAAAAATTATAAAAAGTAGACAGTTTTAGTAAAATCACACATAAAATATTTATTTATTTATTTTAAACTTACTTTTGTACGGAACCGTCGGTGCGCGAGTCCGACTCGCACTTGGCCGTGGTTTTTTTGTATATCTTCACCAGATTCTAGTAATAATAACTATATTTTTCACAACGACACATTCTTGTAGTATTGTAGAAAAATATTTTTTTCGGTGTAACATACAAGTCCCCATCCCCCGGATATGAGCCCAAGGAAAAAACGGGACCTTCTTTGCCTCCCCCCTCCTCGGGCTCACCTCCGAGGGATCGGGACTTTTAGTATGTTAGTCTCCTAACTAGTTTTAACAAACTTCCAAAGTCAAAATTTTTGCTTTCGACTTTCCCAGCTAGAATCAAGTTCACCACACTATTAATAAAAGTTAATAATAATTATGATTAAAAGGCGTAGGGATGTGACGACCCCATCGCCCACTGGTTTTCACCAGCGCAATCAGTCAACGCAGGGCAGCTTGTGGCGAGCTGTTGGAGAGTAGCGACTCCACGTACCTGAGTGCCCCTGGGGTGCCCTGTTGGATGGTGGGACAGGTCCCCTGAGCCTAAAGCCAGAGGGCTTGCCTTAGCCGGCTGTCCAGAGTGGGGTCGTTAGAGCTGTGTTCTCGAGGGTAGATGTGGAAACCTAAGTGGCGAGTTGGCTATATGTTTAAAGTCCAGTGACACCTCTCTACCCCCAGCTCCCGCACCGGTGTTGCCCTTGAGCCATCTTTGATGCCGCCTTTTATGGGGACCCATCTTGCGGAGGTCGACTCACCGTCTGCCGGAATTAAAATTAGTTACCGTTTTATTAGGCAGGCGTCCGGTTCTTCATCCAATAGCCCATTCATCAGTCCATACTTTTCACCCAATAGCCTAGTACATTTTAGACTCCATTAATTCTCAATAGTCCTTACACCATGGCGGGTGCTGTCTCTGCGAGCGTCTCATGACACGGGCAGGGGCAGTATCCGCTTAGTGTACCCCTCACTTTTCATTAAATTGTCGAAAGGGCCTCTGTGCGTTGGCTTCGGCTCCGCATACGCCTCCCAAAGGTCCGGAACATCATTGTTCCGTGGTCGGGAAAGACATACATACATAATTATGATTAAAATATGTATTTTGTTTGTGTGAAAATTGAACCGCACTGGGGTAGGTCCATACATAACACTTCTAGGTGTCCTTAGCGTACAAAACCGAATTTTTACACCACCCATTCTGATATGAGATTTTCTTCCCAGAGAGGAAAAGAGCAAAGTAGCGTTTTCTCGTCTAGGATTTTAGATACAACTTTATACCATTGTGACCATCATGGTGGTATTTATGCGAAAAATTGGTTGGGAATTCATAATCGGCGACACATTATAAGTGGTTTGAAATACAGTGTGTCACATGGCAGCAAACTGTACCTAAGTAATCGAAGGGTGACTGGTAGAGAATCCTCTATAGCATTAGGTTCGCCTGTTGAACGTTTGTATTTTCTTTTGTGCAATAAATATATAATTAATAAATCCCTGTCTTCTTGGCCTCTGCAGTAATGTACAGTCAACGCCAAAAATATGTATACACTTTTGAACCTTATTACAATTGAGTAAGGTGCAAACGTGTATACATATTTTTGGCGTTGACTGTACCTAAATTAATCTTTGCATACAAGATTGATGGACGCTTGACTCCCTCACTAACGCTCAGGATTTTAGAACAGAATCTTTCGCTTCTTTCACCATTCAATGTGACGCCCTCACCATAAAAATTAAATTTTGCACACAATCTACTATTACGTCTCTCTGGGCGTTAAGTAAGATTTGCCGCCCACGGGCGCTGCAGCAAAACACCCAGGAAAAGACGTAAAATTGTGTACGCACCACGGGCGGTAATAAAGAAGGCTTCAGATGGCCAGTGGAAGGTAAGGGCCATAAACAAGCGATCTGAGGCCTTCATTATTACACAATTGCGTACACAATTTTACATCTTCTCCTGGGTGTGAAGTGAGATTTGCCGCTGCGCCCTAGGGCGGTAAATCTCACTTAGCGCCCATGACGTAAAGGTAATTTTTTTAAGGTCACGCGGAAATACAGGCTGCAACAAGATAGTAGGGATTATTATCCATGGAAATACGTATATTACGACCCGTCAGCAAAATTTCAAGATTTCGTTGCTTACGATTGGGATACATATGATAGAAATCGGGGCATCGTGAAGGGTGTGGAGGGGAACGAGCATGAAAAACATGTACATGAAGGTAATATGTTATTTATTTATCGTATGGCGACACGTCACTGGATATAGATAGGCATTTCTTCTCTCAAGTGGTAATGGTAGTGGGAAAGTAGACGGTGAAGAAAGCTTGGCAGCTGCACTGTCCCACCCAGTGTGTTTTAAATTATTGCTCCTATTACAGGAAACACCCTGTATGCACGGAAAGAAAATTTTAGCAAAAACATTGAGTAAAAAATATTAATCATTAGTAAAATTTTACTGAATCCCATCAGGACAAGTAAATTATACTAGTACAAAAATCTGAATTGACTTTTAATTATTGAACTCGCGGAGCGTAAGCGAAGTGAGTTCTTACAAACAACTCCAGACCGAACTGTCACCTGGCTACTGGGACGTCTCGGCATTTGGATGGCTTTTTGATTTCGATAGTTTGTCGGACGATAACTTTAGTAACGTTTTTCTGATCTTTATGAAATTTATTGGGGCTGTAGCAGAGATACACAACATTTGTAAGTTCGTATATGAGCAGGATCGATCAAGTGGTTATGGAGCTAGAAGGAGAAAACTAATCCTCCTTAGGGTCTTGTTATATTGGTCAACTCGTTCGAAAGTAAATTGCGAGTTCTCAGTTCGAGGCGGACTACTAGTTAATCCCATTTGTGTAATCACCACCAAAAAAAGCGTTTTTCACTGGAGCTACAATATTTTTTTTGTTTATTGGTAGTAACTCTGAAACTAGGCGAAACTCAGAAAAGTTTATACGACATTTTAGTCTCCAATTATGATCAGGAAGACGGTGGTAAAATTATGGGGTTTTCTCGCGAGCACCCTGTATATAGGGCCAGGCTGCGGTCGTGTAGCAACCGATCAAGGCAAGATACAGAATTGAAAGATGAAACATGAAACTAATGATCTCAATCCTATTTTTTTTTATCGCCAATATTGATTATTTTTCAGATAATAAGTGGGAGGGTAAAATTTGGGTTTTAATTTGGTCAACCTACTGCGTATGTCAAAACTAATAAAATTTAAATCGTATTACACCTACTACCATAACATGATAAGGGAATGTACCCAAACTACGTGACCCATTTTTTCAGTTTTTGACCCCCCTCCCCCCCTCGGTGACCATCCGTAGTAATTGCCAAGACCCGCCCCCTCCCCCCTAGTTGACACGTAGTAAAACTCGCACATATAGTTTAGAGTGATGTTTTGGACATAGAAAGCAAAAAAACATAATTTTGCCTACTTATTGCCTTTTATTTACTCGACACTGGCCGCGTGAGCGTGACGCCAAAAGTGCAAGGAAACCTATAATTAGAAGCGCGATATTTGAGCATAATTATTGACTACGTGACAGAACCTAAGACTCCCCCCCTCCCCCCTGTGACCTAGAGTAGTATTTTGACGACCCCATTCCCCCCCCCCCCCCCCCCCCCAAACTGGTCACGTAGTTTGGGTACGTTCCCTAATCGTGATCAGGTATAATAAGTGGTTCAGGACCGCGACCCAGATTTCACTCTGTATAAATAAAACATCATCCTCCTAGCACTTGTCCCGGGCTTTTTGCCACGGCTCCATTGATCCCGGGGTCCGCTTAGCAACCTAAACCCAGGAATTAGCGTAGGCACATTTTTTACGAACGCGACTGTTTGTGCTTTCTGATCGTCCAACCCAGAGGGATCTAGGCCTTGTTGGGACTAGGTCCGACTTCCTTACGATATTTTCTATCACCGAAAAGTGGCTGATGATATATCATACATGTGCTGAAAAACTCAGTGGTGCGAGCCGGGGTTTGAACTCTAGACCTCCTATTTAAAGTAGTAGGCACCTACCTATAGGTATATTAGGTATATTTTTAGACTATAGGTACACCGTGTACCATTTTGTTTTTTTTTTAATTATATTACAATATACATACATACAATCACGCCTATATCCCAAAAGGGGTAGGCAGAGATCACGGATTTCCATTTGCTACGATCAATGCAGCAAAAACGGCCCTCCGTGAGCCACTTCTCGCCCCCGTGAAGAACGAGACGTGATTGGGTGGCGAACCGCATCGCCGCCATGCGGATGACTATTAATTAAATAAATCACCACAGCGTTCTCACGAGCAGTAGGGATCAGAGGTTCCCTTATCCCTTAGTCGCCTCTTACGACACCCGCGGGAAGAGACGGGGTGGCACTATTCTAAAGCCGGGGCCACGCAGCGCAATAATTATAATTATTATTTTAATTATATTATGTAAAATTAACAGATCCGGCGATGTTTAAGCGTATCAAGGAAGCAGGCGCCTTACTTCAGAAGGAGAGAGAGAGACAGGAAAACATCAGTAGAGTGCAGAAGTACTACTTCATGGATCATGCGGAGTTCAGCTCACCGAGCGCAACCAGTCGAAGGACCAAGTAAGTTCAGGTTTTCATCACACTTGCTCGTAATGTGTGCCATTTCACGCAAGTAAATCCCATTAAAGACCCCCCGGTAAAGCCCATTTTCCTCCCTCTGGCACAGGCGGAGGGCAAAATATGAAATTCAAATGCAAAACTTAGTCGAACGAGCGGAGCATACGTGAAGCGGTTCTTATAAACAAATTACATCTGGGACGTCTCGGCATTTCGATGGCTTTTTGAGTTTGAGAGTTTTTATCGACGATAGTTTGAGTAGCGTTTTCTTGATCTTTATGAAAGTTGTTGAGGTTGTAGCAGAGATACATATAATTTGAGAGTTCGTATATGAGCAGGATCGATCCAAGGGGTTATAGAGCTAGAAGGCGCGAAAAAATCATCACATGGGTCTTGTTATATTTATATCGGTCAGATTATTTGCAAGTAAATCGCGAGTTCTCAGTTCGAGGCGGACTACTAGTATACAGAGTGGAAAAATAAGTCGAGCCCTCAACGAAACCCACCTTAAAACGTTGAGAAAGCTCAATTCACTGAATAGCAATATTCTTTTCACTTCTCTTGCTCTAAAAGTTCGTCTTTAAGCCTTGCGTAGGCGACCTAAAATCGCTTTTTATGCACTTGGGCCTAAAGTAAAATCTTCGTCGAATACCAAGGCAGTTGGTCCAACAGCCGCAAGCAAACAACTTCCTAAACTTTATTAAAAAAATTCACTACGATCTTTGTCACGTACCTACTGAAAAAAAAAGTTAACAGGCGGGTACTGCATTTATTTTTCGTTGTAATTTTGTGTTACAACCTGAAATTGCTTTATTTTCTCGCAATCGAAGCGAAAAGTAGAGTGTGCAACGTGTCCATAAAACCCATTTTACGTTTACGCTCGACTTTATATCAATCCTCGCTCGCGAGCTCGCTCGGATAGATAAACGCCTCGCGTAAAATGGCTCGTTTTATGCACTTGTTGTACAATCTACTATTTATTTATCCTCAAAACTAAAACTGCATTTACTTGGGTTTTTTTGAGATTCCCTTTTTTCCATACTAAAATTGTATGATTATTTTTTTCATTATTTATGGCTTCTCTTGTGCCATAAACTTGGTTGGTATTAAGAGTTTTTATTCTTGTTGGAAATAGGATCGATTGGCATCAATTGTCATAAAATAGGTTTTGGCAAAAATTATAAAATAAGTAGTTTTTAGGGTTCCGTACCTCAAAAAGAAAAAACGGAACCCTTTTAGGATCACTTTGTTGTCTGTCTGTTTGTCAATACCCTTTTTCTCAGGATGGCGTGGAGGTCTCAAGCTGAAATATATGTCGAGTACTGAGGTCTATTGTCCCTTGGAGCTGTGAAAAAATCAAACTTAAAAGCCAACGCAATCAAAAGATATAGGACGTTTATGCTGCAAACTTTAGAGTTTTTTGGCACTCGTAAAACCTACGGGGTACTTCCCGTAAACTCAGAAACTTAAAACTTGGCACGAAGAAACTTCATATAGCACAAATAAAGGAAAAATTACGAAAAGTCGAAAATTTTAGTCAAAACATACAAAAATATATATTTTAAATTTTAAACTAACTACCTTTTTTCCTCGTAAACGCATGAAGTTATTAAATTGAAATTCATGTCAAATACTCAGGACTATAGGACCTTTTAGATGTAGCAAAAAGGACCTTTCAGATGTAGCAAAACCAAATCTTTATGGCAAGTCAACGCAATCAAAAGAAATATCAATTTGTATATTTTGAAACTGAGTACTCGCAAGAAACTCAAACCCTAAAGGGTATAGGTACTTCCCGTAAACTCAGAAACTTGAAACTTGGCACGAAGAAATTTCCTGAAGCACAGACAAAGGAAAAATTACGAAAATTAGACATTTTTAGTAAAGTCATACAAAAAATATTTTAAACTTACTACCTTTTTCCTCGTAAACGCGTAGAGGTATTAAATTGAGATTCATATCAAATACTTAGGGCTATAATACCTTTCAGCTGTAGCAAAACGAAACTTTTATGTTACGGATCTCATTTTCATTTTGTAATAAACATATTACAACTTTTGCTTGTTATAGGTTATTACGGAACCCTCGGTGCGCGAGTCCGACTTGAACTTGGCCGTTTTTTATGAACTGTATAATATATATTTTCTCGGAATTTTTTAATTGCAGACATGGCTCTATTTAATAAAAAAATAATTGATAATTTTAAACAAAAAAAGAACCGACTTCACTTAGGATCCGCTATTCCAAGAGGAAGTGGCCGAGTTGCTGTAAAAAATAGTGAAATCACTATAGGTGTGCCCATAATAGTTGAAGAGTTCCCTCGATTTCTCCAGGATCCCATCATCAGACCCCGACTTGGTGACAATATAGGACCATCTAGGGGTTATACCCGTTCGAATAAAAAAAATATTTGAAAATCGGTTCACGATTCACGGAGATATCGAGTACGTTACATACAAAAAAATTATATAATAATAAAAAAATGATTTAAAAAAATCTGTCGAATTGAGAACCTCCTCCTTTTTTGAAGTTAATAATGTTTCCTTTCAGTGTATTGAGCTATCTCAACGTTTTAAGGTTGTTTCCCTCCAGGGCGCGACTTATCTTTCCACTTATATATATTTTTGGAAATGAAACACTTCCAGATCAAACTTGGGTTCTATAATCAAAGGTTTTACAATGAAATCACGGAATTAGCTCTAAATAACTAAATCAGAATATAAAACAATGTCCGACCAGCGTATCGGCGTCCAAGCAAGTCACGGTCTACCGTTTCGCGTTCGCGCCTAAAATGACAGCTACTGTCATTACTGTCAATGTCATGCTTAAGGGTCACCACACACCTAGCGGTTTTCCTCGCGGAATTAGCGGAAGTAGCAGAAATTCATAGACAAAATGCTTAATTTGTCTATGGTAGCGGAAATTTGTCTATGGCTTCCATACAAAAAATCTGCTACCATAGACAAATTTCCGCTACTTCCGCTAATTCCGCGAGGGTAACCGCTAGGTGTGTGGTGACCCTAAGGCGTTCATAATCGTTTGAGCTCAAGATGGCGGCGGCGTCTTTAGAGTAGTGCTTTGTTTTATGCTCATTTACGTAGTTCAGTGTGTAATATTGATAGCTTATTGTGCGGTGATCTAACGAACAAGTGGCAGCTAATGAAGAATTCTCAAAACGCGCGTAAACACGCTTTAGTCGAACGAACGGTTATCCGGAGTCTCGGCGGCCGCCCACGTGCTTGTAGGGAGGCTATCACCTTACAATCAGCAAGGCCTTTACCGAACAACGTTGCCTATATTTGATTGTAACTAATAAAAAAAGTGTGAAACGTCATCATTCGCAGAATTGCCATTGCTATGACAAAGGGAGAAAGCCATTAAATATATATGTTATGGACCAAGTGATTAATGCGGGCATTATTTATAATGCCCAGGCATTATGAATAATGCCCAGCCGGAACAGGCAAACTGATTAATTATCATCTAAATGTCATTATTTATCACATTGTCTGGTCATTATGAATAATGCTAAGTGACCATTGGGCAATTTGATAATATACTGGGGAACTTTAGACATTGAGTCTGAATTTTTGTCTCAGGCGACGCCGCTTGGCACGATTGTTTTGTTAGGTCAAACAAAGCTGATTAAGCTCCCTAGCCGCGAGATCGGCGAGATCGAGCGGTGGCTACCTCCCAAAAAAGAGGGTGGTAATGGTCGGCTTCCGAGGTCCAGGTTGTGCTACATTTCTGGCGACCATTAGCTGTTAGGTCGAGTTTGATATCATTTTCGTATAATTTGGGTGCAAGATTAGACAAATTAATTTTTTACTCCTTCATACAAAAAAATGAACTTACCTTCGCATGAAAAATTAAAACTGACCTTAAAATTTTGACACTATTTTGCCCTTGAGAAACGTAGTTTAGTAATATAAGTAATTAGGCCATTTCTTTTTTTAATCTGTTTAGTATCACTTCAATGTACACCATCATAATACGTTTTGTTTTTAAAAAAAAAAAAATTGTTGCGCGTAAATGGAATCATGGTCGGAGGAGAAAGGTATTTTTTTTAACAAAATATGGAATACGTTTTAATTTCATGTGACTTTTCCTGTTCCTGGTTCAAATTTGTTTTTATTTTTGCTTTCATAGTACAAAATAATGTCCGTCGGGAGCTGCTATCATTAAACGTTCACATGTTGAGTGGGCCAGACGGTATACCAGCAGTGGTACTCAAACGGTATGCTTCTGAGTCATGTCCCGTGCTGACGCGCTCTTTTTCGCACTCTCGTACCACAATCGGCAAGTACCGTATTCATGAAAGACTACCCTCGTGCATCCTATGCCTAAAAAGGGCGATAGTTCAGATCTGTTAATTACAGGCCTATCGCTATAACGTCCCTTCTCTCCAAGATTCATCATCATCATCATCATCATCTCAGCCATAAGACGTCCACTGCTGAACATAGGCCTCCCCTTTAAGGCGGGGTTTGCCATACGCGCCACGCTTGGCAGGCGGGTTGGCGCGCGCAGTTTTTTTTGTTTATTGTTGTTTAGGCTTTCGGAAGATGCTGCTGCCCATCTCCCGGTATATTCCCTTAGCAGACTCCTACTGCAACCACGGAACGATATGGTGGGGGACAATTCTATGGCCGGGCACCCCACGGCAAAGCTAGGCGCATAATCAATGCGAAGCTCCTGGGATACCTAGAAGAGCACGACATGATCAGTGTTCACCAATACGGCTTTCGCCACGGTCGCTTGACTGGTGATCTTCTAGTGTATCTCACTCACCGCTTGGCTTCAGCTATTAAGAGTCAGGGAGAGGCATTGGCAGTCAGCCTTGATATAGTTTTCGATCGGGTCTGGCATCCGGGTCTTCTGTAGAAGTTGCCAGCTTACGGACTGCCCGAAGGGCTGTGCAGTTGGGTTGCCAGCTTTTTGTCTGACAGAAGCGTACGAGCCGTACTCGACGAAAGTTGCCCTGAAAGCATGGACATAAACGCTGGTGGCTGCCATCCCCAGCGCAATTTTTGCTGCATATCAATGATAGGTGATATTATATGTTATGCTACGCTGGCCGTGCCAATATCCCTCGTTCCGTTGTGGTAGAGTGTCACGAAAAACTTGTGTCTGATATTAAGAACACTCTTTCTGGAGTCTGGTAAGGACTACTTGGTCCGATTCAACCTCACAAAGACACAAGTTTGCGCATTTACCGCTAAGAAAACCCCATTTACTGTGGCCCATCAGTTCCAAGGCGCAACTCTTACGATGTCAGGGAGTATTGGGGTCCTCGGTGTCGAAATTTCCAGTGACGACCAATTCCATAGTCACCTTGAAGAGAAGGCCGCGTGGCATCATAAAAGCTCGGTGTGCTCAATAGAGTGAGGAGATACTTCACTCTGGGCCAGAGACTGCTTCTGTACAAGTCGCAAGTCAGACTCCATAACTGCTGTCACCTTTGGGCGTGAGACCTATATACGAGCTTGGACCCTTTGACTCGGTACAAAGGCGCGCTGTGCGAATCGTCCACGATTCCAAACTCACGAGCAATATTGAACCTCTAAGTCGAAGAAGAGACTTTGCCTCCTTATGTGTGTTCTATCGCTTGTACAATGGGTTGTGCTCCGAAGAGCTGTTTGACATTATGCCCACGGCCGCTTTTTATTACTGCACCGCTCGCCGTCAGCAGGGTGTTCATCCTCACACCCTGGAATCTCATGGACTGCACACTGTACCTTTTAAGAGGAATTTCCTCCCGCGAACGCCCCGGCTGTAGAATGAACTCCCTGCCGAGGTTTTTCCAGAGGGCTACAGTGTGAGGAAGAGTGTATAGGTTCTTAAAAGGGTAGGCAACGCGCATGTGAATCCTCTGGAGTTACAGGCGTCCATATCCTACGGTAGCTGCTTACCATCAGGCAGGCAGTATGCTTGTTAGCCACCGTCGGGGTATTAAAAAAACCCACATTTTCATGATACACGGTCGTCAAGGTTAATTTTGTGAAACATTTATGTTTTTTATTACTCTGCCCATAGTTGATGGACATTATGTATAAAGCCCGGACAATTTAATTATTTGAATAGTTATTATCGAAGGTTTATTACTTTGCCAAATAGGTGATGGGCATTATTTATAATGCCCGGGCAATTCAATTATTTGAATAGTTATTATCAAATTGCCTACTCATATTGGCCATTATTCATAATTCCCGGGCATTATGTATAATGACCTATTTATCACTTGGTCCATAACATATATAATAAAAAAAGGCATTCCTATACACTCTAAATATTAAAATTTGTCTACACGCTAATAATAAGTCAAATCAAAATTTAAAAAATGGTTTTCTACTCTATCATACAATGACACAGAAGAGATAATAAATACTTACACTTGGTCTGTGGTCAGCTAAGCTACTCACACTCATTCACGACTCACAGGTACACATACCCCTACTCACATACACACTTACATACCCACACACAACTTACACACACACACACTTAGGTTAATCTTAGTTAATTAATTTTCATGTTTTTCTACTAATCAAATTTCATGTTTTATAACTACAAAACATGGTGCATTCCAAGATACAGGCTTCAGCCTAGTTTGGAATGCACCAGACAACCTGGTAATCTGTTAAACTTTGTTTGATTAATAAATATTACTTTACTTTACTTTACTTTAATTTAATATTAATAATTTACTGGTATGTACTTTTTTTCAGGCGCTGGCGCTCTAACGAACCGATGATATATGGATGGGAGCCGGAAGAAAAACCATAATAATTACAGTGGATAAGAAACATAATAAGAATCGGCTTTTTCCGATTTACTTTCAATAAATGATAATAAAAGCAATAATTAACTTTTATTTAGTTGAAGTATATTTTCCGGATAGACTGTATTATCCCCACTGCCCAAAGCAAAGCCCAGAGGCGCCGTAACGTACAGCATTACGCATATTTATTAGTTACACCACAGCTATAACACTAGAAATAAAAACAAGCTTGCTATCAGACGATGTCGTGTCCGCAAAGCATATAAGTCATTTTTTGGCCAGGGTATTCATATTTATAAGTTTTATAACAAGTTACCCGTCGATGTTTTGAATCTATCATTTCCCGCTCTTAAGAAATACTTGAAAAAAACTTTAATGTCAAAGGGTTATTACAGGGTCAAGGACTATATGACAGACATATATGCATGGCCCAAACCAGAATCTATAAAATCATCTAACATTTAGAGGACACAGTTCAAGTAAGAAAGAATATCAATGGTATTGCGAAGCAGTCAGATTTGGATTTTATTTTTATTTTTCATTTTAATTACACAATAGGCAGGTACATGTCTGTCTCTCAAGCTGTTTTGATATGCCTTCTTGAAGAACTACGCATTATTGAATATAGTATCTTTAATGTATTTTTCTACTCCTGCATTCTAATTTGCCAATAAAATGACTGACATGTAAATTCAAAGCGTATACTTTATGAACGTTGTCATAATATGACTCAAAAGTCGACTCTTAGGGATATAATGGGTCTGTTGGGCCCCGCACCGGCGCCGCCCGCCGCTGTAGACGAGGCGGGCGCAGATGCAATCCGCCGGGAGACTGAAGACAATTGTATAGAGGCAGCAGGTCATTCGTCGAACTCAATGCTTACCGGCTTGCCTAGCACTCGTAGAAAAACTATTGTGTGCACCGGTACATAATTAGGTCTTAAAATTCTCGGGTCTGTTTTTACAAAATTCGGCTTCGCCTCATTTTGTAACTTCGACCCTCGAATCTTAAGAACCCTTATTATGTAACTGTTGCACAAAATACTATTGTAGTACTGTTTTGAAAAAATAAGTCCCGCCGAGTTTCTTGCCGGTAATAAGTAATACTTCTCGGGTCAGAGGTGTAGGGTTAGAACCGGTGGTAGTTTCTTTTCTCTCTGACGTTCATAAGTGCATTGTAATGTGCCTAAATTGAAGAATAAATATCTTTTTCATCACACCTGCTCGTAAATGGTGTTATTTCATGCGGGTGTACTGAAGGACAAAGGCCTACTTTGATCCCGCGGGAGTTAGGAATTCTTATAACTCCACAGTGTGGAGTTATAGGTTTAGTTTTAAAAATGTTGACCCACTCGTACATTACTTCAAACTCAGGACATTTATATTAGACGTGTGCGCCGCCATAAAAATCCGCGGCGGCGGCGCGCCGGTAATTTTTGGCGGCGTGGCTGCGCCACGCCGGCGTCAAGGTCACTTTTGGCTACATGATGATTCATATCAAGAATATGTTAAATATTAAACACTTTTTAAGAAAAGGGAACATAAAACAATTTGATGCTGTTTGTTAATTTAAGGGTGTTTTTCTAGTACACCACAGCCTTGTTTTCTGCACGGAAATCGCATTTATGTTCATGTTTTTCATAATTGTGATAAATTAAATTAAGATCTTTGACTCGCATTAAGTCCAAGCATACAGGTCAGCATTAAGGATCAATCCTGCCACCGAAAACGCTCTTGTACTCTGGCTAATTTTGTTGGGGATACAATTTTCGTTTTGGGGTTGGTGACACTATTTTAGTTAGGCAGGACGGTGAGCGGTTAAAAGCTCCACGAGGTTCTTCCACGTCTTTCTATCTTGAATGAGCAACCTTCTTGGCGTCTCTCCAGAACAGTCCTACGGGTCGCAGCTCGGTCTTTACGCACCTCCGGTACGGGGCGTCCGCCGGCTCGCTTTCTATCTTGAGGCAGCCACTCAAAAGCGATACTGGCATTGTTCAATGCTCCTTTTCGAAGAGTATGTCCGATCCATCTCCACTTCCGTAGCGCTACTTCCTGGGCAATAGAAGACTGACGACCTAAACTCCACACGTCCTCATTTCTTAGTCTTCGGCCAGAAGATGCGGAGGATCGACTGAAGGGACTTATTAATTATTAACAAGCACTTGTAGCGTAGCTTGTGTGTCAGCCCCTTTGTCACTCTCCAGGTTTCGCAGCCGAAGAGCAGAACGGACTTGACAATGGAGTCGAAGAGGGAGTTTTTTATGCGCCGAGTAAGTACGTTGAAATCTCAAACAGGCTGGAGTTCTTAGTCCTGCTCTCGATGTCTTCGTCTGCACCTCCTCGACATGTTATTGTACTTCCGAGATACACAAATTTAGAATCTGATTCCAGTCGATCGTTTTTGAGCAACAAAAAATCTTCCGCGCAATCTAATTCTACTCGCATCTCAACAGTTTTACTTCGATTGATTCGCAGGCACATAACTTCTTCTTCCTCTTGAAGGCTCTCGAGTTCGCCATCTCTAGATGGCGAAATCAGCACGATGTCATCGGCATAATGCGGATCTTCTAGCTCCTTAGTGTCCCAGTTAATGTCTTTTGGTGTTCCAATCACTTTTCTCATCCCATCATCGAGAAGAATTACGAATAACAGCTGTTATGCCAGTGTCAGGAGGCATCATTGCTTCACAACGGCAGTTATTTTTATAGGCGTTCCCTTTACCTGTTCATGGATCACCCTGCATGTTGTTACCTTCGTACAAGGAGCGAATAATGCAGATGATGCACTTGGGTAAGCTCCTGCGACAGGCTGGACCACAGCGCGCTCCACTTCACGGTGTCGAAGGCTTTTTTAAAGTCCCAAATGACAGGAAAAGCTCTGACTACCATTGGACACACTGTTCAATGAGGATGCGTAGGCTATTGGTGTGGTCCGTGCAGAGTGACCTGGGCGGAAACTTGCTTGACCATCTCTCCCGTAAGAGAAATAACAACCCAAACCCTATTTCAATTTGTAGACGTTTTTATGGTTTAATTCGTCAATACACGTCGTTAAATGTTCATCTGACTTTCCTTGATCGGACATTGGCGTTGGCAAATTTTTGCCGAATCCTGAAATTTTGACCAACGGCGTGGATTTTGAAATCCACGGCGGCGGCGGCGGCGTGGGTCCCACGGCGCGGCTACGCCACGCCGGCGCGGCGCACACGTCTAATTTATATTCAGCCAGGGTTTTTTGTTATGTCACCCAAACTTGACTACAAGCAAATTTTAAAGTATATAAAACTAATACGGTATATTTCTTCATTATTTTTAATATTTAAAAGTATTTATCATTAATTTTGGTAAATATTGTTATAATAATTTTGCAAAATCTAGTTCGAAAACTATGTCGTAATAAAAAACGCACGGAATGTTTGTACCGCGTTGCTAAGCAACGGCGCAAGCAAAATGGCGATCGAATACCTATTTGAAACGTCACCGTATTTAAGAATTATTTCGCTTAAATTTTAGTTTTTTCCTCTCAAGTGTGATGAAAAACATTGTGTGTAACTCGGGGCGTAAGAATATTACAAACTCGAGTCTTTAAATCGCTCCGGCAAGCCGTCGCGATTTAACTAGACTCTCGTTAGTAATATTCCTCTTACCCCCCATGTTGCACAATGTACTATTATCTTTTTTTTTATCTTTTACAGTACGTTACTCTGGGCGCTAAGTGAGATTTACCGCCCTAGAGCGCAGCGGCAAATCTCACTTCACTTCACACCCACGAGAAGACGTAAAATTATGTACGGTACGCACCACGGGCAGTAATAAGGAAGGCCTCAGTTCGCTTGTTTATGGCCCTTCGGCTCGGGCCACAAATACCCGCGATCTAAGCCCTTCTTTATTTTACCGCCCTAGGTACGTAATGTACTATTTATTACGTAAGACAGTTGTATCACTTTTGACCCAATACGTAAGATAAAACAAGAATACAAATCCTACACGGAAAAAAAAGCTTCCGGGATATTCTCAATCTAAGACATTATTATAGTATGTTGAAAATATTTCCTCGTATAATAAGCATTTATTTCCTTTAACGAAAATAATTAAAGTTTTAAATATAACGAAGCGAATATATTCTTACAGATTTTCTAGTTTTCTTTTACCTAAGATAATACTTGTTTGATTAAAGTACAATCTCTCTTATTTACTCAATATACTCTTGAAACAATACATTTTTGTATTTCTATTTCAAGAAAACGTGGTTTTATTAAGCGAAGAATCATATTTTTGGTAAAGGTAATAAATACTTGTCACGAGGATATATTTTCAAGAAAATAATGTCTTGGCTTGAGAATATCCCGGAAGATTTTTTTTCCGTGTATACTCTCGTCGTCGTCGTCGTCGTCGTCGTGTCGTCTTCTCGTTCTTCACGGGGGCGAGAAGTGGCTCACGGAGAGCCGTTTTGCTGCATTGATCGTAGCAAATAGAAATCCGTGATCTCTGCCTACCCTTTTTGGGATACAGGCGTGATTGTATGTATGTATGTACTCTCGTAAGAAGTAAGACAAACGTTGGTAAACGAAAATCCCTGCCTAGTTATGAGACCAGAATAATTTTTTTCAAGTTTAATAGTCTAGCCCGTAGACGTAAAATTGCCGATGTAACTCTTTTATACAAAATTGTAAACTCCATAGTAGATGCTCATATTATCCAAGAATTTAATATCAAATGTAGCAATAGACCTGTCCGTCATCCCCGATTGTTTGCTTACCCTATTAGTAATAATAATGTTTTTTCAAATTCTCCAATTATTCGCATGCGTCGTTTGTATAATGATATTTGTTCCGAATGTGATATTTTCTCAATGTCTCTTCAAGCTTTCAAAGCCGCTGTGACTCTTGTCATCGGTGACTAATAATTAGCATCGCATAATAATAATGTCACCTTTTTTATATTTTTCAGATAGTATACAGCCTTGGCCAGAAGTGTTGAGCATAGGTGTTTTTTGTTTACAATTTTGATGTTAAGCATTATTTCCCTATCCTAACAATGTACGGTAACGGTAAATGTTATATTTTATTTATAAATATAGAAAACTTCACTTAATAACACTTTCAAGGTACTTAAAAAATATGAAAACAGAAGGTACCAAAAATGTAAATTTAAGTCGGTGCGACATATTGCAAATATTCTATGCAGTTACTACTAACTTCAACAAAACATGCCTATTAGTTTAAATTAATTGACAAAATAACTTAAACAAAGATGGAAACGATGGACTAAACTTTCCAGTTTTGTATGAAAATCGCATTGGTGCTCAACACTTCTGGCCAAGGCTGTATTTTGTGCATCTTAGCTGTAAATTAACAAATGTTGTGAACAGTTGTTATTAAGTTACAAATTTAAGCTTAATTAGTATGAATGTTAACTTGTATTGTAATAGTCGATGGCGCGGCGCCGTAACGTCGGGGTCTTGAATCGGTTCGCCTAGCACTCTTAGTGCTTGAGAATGGAGACCTAAGCTCTCCGAAACATGTCGCGCGTAGTCCACGAAAGTTTAAATTCAATAATTGTAATAGTGAGTACAGCCGCATGCAGTGATAATAGTGTTAATATGTCTCACGAAAGTTTAAATTCAATAATTGTAATAGTTTGTAATTTGTTGCTGTTCCTATTTCGATAAAATAAAATAAATGATCAACCCCACATCAACCCCCCTTCCGCCAACATTCATATTTTGTCGCCTACTATTTTTGTTTGCGCAATTATAACACGCAATGTTATATGTTCTGATGTTAAAATGTAGGCCCTTTCCTCTATAGACGGAGAGCTGGCCACGTCAGACATGACACAATAATGAGAGCAACGAAACCCCTCTAGTTAGTTTGCTATACTATGCTTATTTCTAGATCCGGACATCTGGCAGCTGTAAAGTGGTGGAGGTCAAAGAAAGCAAATAACTTGAAGAAAACAAATCCTAGAGTTGTGGATTGGATCCAATATTATGAAAAATTATGTAAATGATTAGATTATATAATACCCATAAGTTTCGGTTGGGGGAAGCAGTGTCAAATGATGTATAATGTAATTTTTGGTTACTCGCCTACTGTTTTTGTTTCCGTAATAATACAGAATGTTTTCTGTTCAATTGTTAAAATATAGGGCCTGTTCTCTATAGACACAACTTCAGCAGTTTTTACCTATTTTGGTATTACTTTTTATAAACTAAAAAACTTTGCTGGTCTGTCACTTCTGATCTCCACCCATTAAAAGCTGCCAGATGCCCGGATCTAGCAATAAGGATGGTTATGCAATCTAACTGGACTGGTTACATTACTCTCATTATTGTGTCATATCTGACGTGGCCAGCTCTTAGACCACTAGGAAAATTAACAGTATAACTAATCTACCAGTTACATTATGTAACATTACGTAATTTCAACTACAATCTAATTTCGGGTCCCACCTGAGGCCAGTTTTATAAAGCTACAAGTTACAATTTACAAGCGGAACTCTCTTTCTAACCCTATGTGTTAGAAAGAGACTTCCGCTTGTAAATTGTAACTTGTAGCTTTATAAAACTGGCCGCACGGAAAAAAAAGCTTCCAGGATATTCTCAATCCAAGACATTATTATTTTCTTGAAAATATTTCCTCGTGATAAGTATTTATTTCCTTTACCAAAAATATGATCCTTCGCTTAAGAAAACCACGTTTTTTAAAAATAGAAATACAAAAATATATTGTTTCAAGAGTATATTGAGTAAATAAGAGAGATTGTACTTTAATCAAACAAGTATTATCTTAGGTAAAAGAAAACTAGTAAATCTGTAAGAATATATTCGCTTCGTTATATTTAAAACTTTAATTTATTTTCGTTAAAGGAAATAAATGCTTATGACGAGGAAATATTTTCAACATAATTTAATAATGTCTTAGATTGAGAATATCCCGGAAGCTTTTTTTTCCGTGCGCTGGTCCGAAAGTGCCAAATATGCTGGCAACGTTACCGCGTTGCACAGCCAGTGAAAGCTGGATCAGGTAGGATTTCTTTCCTCTATGCTTTTATCTATTTTTAACCGACTTCAAAAAAGGAGGAGGTTTTCAATTCGAGTGATTTTTTTAGCATTATAATTTTTGTATGTATATATTACTCGATTTCCGTGAATCGTGAACCGATTTTCAAAATATTTTTTTTAGTCGAACAGGTATAACCCCTAGATGGTCCCCTTGTCACCAAGTTGGGGTCTGATGATAGGATCCTGGAGAAATCGAGGGAACTCTTCAACTATTATAGGCACACCTATAGTGATTTCACTATTTTTTACAGCATCTCAGCCACTTCCTCATGGAATAGCGGATCCTAAGTGAAGTCGTTTTTTTTGTTTAAAATTATGGTTATACCTTTTTATAACTATAGTGGTGCTGGTGTCATTTGCAGTTTGTTGAGCCATCCACTAGTTTATACCGGGTGTTTCCTGTAACAGGAGCAATAAATTAAGAGGCTGAGAAGACCCGATGACCTTCAAATTGACTTTACTTAAACAGTCATATAGCTATAACTACTTCTTTTGGAAAAGTAAAAAAAATATATGTTAATATTCATTATATTTAAAAGAACTTGGTTAATTCCAATACACAATTGGACGAAATCGGCTCGATAGAAAATAATTCCAAAGTTACATCTAAAATTAGTTTAAAACAATTGCACGTCTTTAGTTTCTTGGCTTATATGTCTGTAATTAAGGACAACATTCCACCACACTAATACTAAAAACTTCGTTGCCTTAAATTTCTCAATTAATGCATAGTTTTTTTTTAATCCATCAATTTGCAAAATTTGCAATGAGCTCCCATACTAATCGTAACGCAGTGTTTCTCTTTCACTCGCGCTGAAAACGATAGGGAGGGAATTTAGCTCTTATCATCCTCTTAAAACGTAGATTCTACTCCTCAAACCAGACAACGTTTGTTCGGCGACTTTTAAAAATAACTTATGATTTGTTTTTACGACACTTTATGGTTTGATTTGTCGCCAGGACGCTCGCGTGAACTCGTGTTCCTATACAAACGTAGTTTAGCGCTCATTTTAAAACGACATGCTTTAGAACAATGGAATTTGGCATGGGCATTCTAGTAGTACAGATCTAGGTCGGACATTCGTTTTCGTTGCTAAAAATTGTAATACAAATAAACTATAGCAAAAATAAGTTTTGTATGTAAATCTGTAACTGGCTGTATTTTCTTTGTATAACAATTTTTTGCAACGAAAACAAATGTCCGACATAGATCTGTACTATTAAAATGCCGATGCCAAATTGCATGGTTCTAAAGCATGGCGTTTTAAAATGAGAGCTAAACTACGTTTGTATGGGAACGCGAGTTCACGCGAGCGTCCTGGCAACTCTAAACACGCAATGTATTCTGAAATTGGTTATGTCTGTTCTGTAGGGTGACAAGACTGACAAGCAATTTCAATTAGACGGATTTTAGCGTACATTGAAAATACTATTTAGTTTGTATATGGTTTGTATGAAAAAGAGACAATCTACAAAACACATATTTTTAAAAAGTTATTGAACAAAAGTTTTATTGTTTGAGGAGTAGAATCTACGTTTCAATTTATGCTGGTATTACAGGAAACACCCTGTGTACCTCCTTATGTTTAAATATTTGTTAATGGTCAGATTGTAGGGTCTTAAATGCTTTGAGACCTGACCTGACGCCTAACCAATAGATAAGTATGTTATAGATTCACTTGTTAACAGCTTCAGAGTAAACTTAAAACTTAAAAAAAACTCCATGGTATCCTGGTACCCATGCCCATGCCATGCCATTTATTTTCTCGCCTATCTATATCAACTTCAACTTGTTTTATTTTCTGCGCTCATGAGTCCTAAATTTACCTTAGACTCTCTACAGACGTAAGCGACTAGTCACCTGCGATTTTGAATACATTGCGGTTTTTTTGATCCATCGATTTATTTCGTTGCACACCTACCCAGACGGCAACGTTTCGAAATCGCGCGCGATTTTTGTGTCAAAATTGCGATTGTAAAGGCCATTAGCAATTGTACCTGGAATATCGCATGCGACCCGCGGTTTGTCAGCCCCTGACCTTAAACTTAAATTGAATAAACTTAATGTTTTATTTAATAATACGCAGTTTCTCAAATTGCAAACATTTTCTGCTTTAACATTATCAAAACGATATGGTATCAGCGCTTCTTAAAGCAGATAGTAGTTATCATCGGCTATAATTGTACAAATAGTGATTGCGTCATTGCCCGCCATTTTCTATCAGTCAGTCTCTGCCCCCCCGTTCGCACGATTGCCTCTTTCGTTCGTATAACCCGGCCGAATCGCGTAGCCCTCCCCGCCGTACTACCCGCTCGTTGATAACGACTTTGTAATTCGGAAGTGTTGCCGCAGTGTTTACTTTTTCGGATTTAACTTTTTTTAAATTTTCCGGAGGTGTTTTTTCGGTGTTGTGTTGAAGTTTGCGTTATTTGGATTTTTATTATCGTGTAAGTATTTGTGAGTTTTATTTACGTATATTGTTTACCTAGTTTTTACATATATTATTATGTATTAGAGAAGTTTTCATTGCCTTAATCAAACATACAATTATACTTAACTATAAAGTAAGAAAGTAATTTAAAGTTTATATGATTTTTGTTTTATTTAAGTATCCAATGAAACACATGGCTTTGAACTGGAAGTTTATAAAAAAATCACGTGATTTCTCATACATAGGTAGCTCCGTGTTTAGTATTACTTGGATTAAAGACCTTGAGCCCAAGTTAACGTATGAATTTGACATTTCGCAAATGTTATTAAAAAAAAGTAATAACTGCCCTAACATGTCTATCAAAATAGACTTTAAGTTCACTGCATAAGGTAAACAATACAACTTTGAAATAGACAGAAATTGTTACGCAACAAATATTTGTTGTCAAAAATGTGAGACAACATATGATACAGTCCATGAGCTCTTAAAAGAACCTTCGGGTTTTAGAAAGAGACGTCGGGTATCAGTCAACAGTGACACATGAAAAAGCAGAACAGCAATATTACCTTCGTGTGTCATCGCCGATTCCCGAAAGTTCTTCTTAAAGCTCGCGGACTGTAAGTAAATAGTTTAGTATGAAAAGTTAATAACTTTAATAAGCAAATGTGAACTTTAACAGTATTATGAGTTGGTACAATTTTGAGGGATATTGTGGGTGAAAGTTGATGTTTTAATAATGGCGCCAGATATTCTTGCAAAAAAGACCTTATAGTGATTTCAGTAAAGTAGAAAATCAATCACTTATACCTACAAAAGCCATGTGTAAATCATAAACTTATGAATACATTCACTTTATTTAGGTTTTTAGGGTTCCGTAGTCAACTAGGAACCCTTAGGTATAGTTACGCCATGTCCGTCCGTCCGTCCGCGGTCTAGCTCAGTGACCGATAGCACTAGAAAGCTGAAATTTGGTTTGAATATGTGCATTAACAAAGCCGACAAAATGGTAGAATAAAAACTCGAAAAATATATTTTGTTAGGGTACCTCCCGTACACGTGAATTGGGGGGGCGAACTTTTTTTCGTTCCAACCCAGCTGTGTGGGATATCGTTGGATAGGTCTTTTAAAAAAAATTAGGGTCTTCTAAACCAGTTTTTAGATAAAACTAATATTTTCGTAAATAATAAAAATATTAAAACAGGGCGTCCCCCCATCTAACTTTTGAACCCTGGGTCCAAAAATTTTGAAAAAAATCATGAAAGTGAGGCCTAATAAAGTACCTTCAATGAAAACTTTATTGAATTAAATCGGTTGAGCCGTTGTTGAGTTATCACTCAAAAACCCATAGTGAAAGGACGTAAGCGCCGCCAAATTTCCGGTAAGAAACGACCTTTTGAATTAATGAATTGTAACAGGCTGGCAACTACGGAACCCTACACTGAGCATGGCCCGACATGCTCTTGACCGGTTTTTTTCTATAACCTACTAAACCTAATCGCTATGCACTATTACATAATGACACTAGATTTAAAAAAAACCGGCCAAGTGCGAGTCGGACTCGCGCACCGAGGGTTCCGTAAAAACCTAAAACAATTGCTATTTCTTATGATTGCGTGGACATGAAAGTTTCGTTTTGCTACAGCAGAAAGATATTATAGAGCTGAGTATATGATATGAATTTCAATTTAATACCTCTACGCGTTTACGAGGAAACAGGTAGTAAGTTTAAAATTTAAAAAATATTTTAAGTACTATTTTACTAAAAATGTCTACTTTTCGTAATTTTTCCTTTGTCTTTGCTATATGAAGTTTCTTCGTGCCACGTTTCAAGTTTCTGAGTTTACGGGAAGTACCCTTTAGGTTTTGAGTTTCTTGCGAGTACTCATCTCCAAAATATGCAACTTAAATTGCTATTTCTTTTGATTGCGTTGACATGAAAGTTTGTTTTTGCCACAGCTGAAAGGTATAATAGACCTGAATATTTGATATGAATTTCAATTTAATACCTTTACGCGTTTACGAGGAAGAAGGTAGTAAGTTTAAATTAAAAAAAAAAATTTTTTGTATGATTCTACTAAAAATGTCAACTTTTTATAATTTTTCCTTTGTCTTTGCTATATGACGTTGCTTCGTGCCAAGTTTAAAGATTCTGAGCTTGCGGGAAGTACCTTTAGGTTTTGAGTTTCTCGCGAGTACTCAGTTTCAAAATATGCAACTTAAATTGCTATTCCTTTTGATTGCGTTGACATAAAAATTTGGTTTTGCTACATCTGAAAGGTACTATAGCCCTGAGTATTTGACATAAATTTCAATTTAATAACTTCACGAGTTTACGAGGAAAATGGTAGTAAGTTTAAAATTTAAAATATATTTTTTTGTATGATTTTACAAAAAAAAACTACTTTTGTAATTTTTCCTTTGTCTGTGCTACATGAAGTTTCTTCGTGCCACGTTTCAAGTTTCTGAGTTTACGGGAAGTACCCTTTAGGTTTTGAGTTTCTTGCGAGTAGGTACTCAGTTTCAAAATATGCAACTTAAATTGCTATTTCTTTTGATTGCTTTGACATAAAAGTTTGGTTTTGCTACATCTGAAAAGTCCTATAGCCCTGAGTATTTGACATGAATTTCAACTTAATAACTTCACGCGTTTACGCGGAAAAAGGTAGTAAGTTTAAAATTTTAAATATATATTTTTGTATTATTTTACTAAAAATGTCTACTTTTTATAATTTTTCCTTTGTCTATATTGGCCTGTCAGTTGCTCGGAGTTGTCAAAGTTTTGTTCTGACAGGCCGATATCGTCAGGCGGCCTGATAGTCGGTGGGCCCCCTTAGACAACCTAGCCGTGATGTAACCTGTTGCTGTAATATGAATGAACGTACAGTCGCCATCAGATACATCGGAGCGGCCAAGGCTGTCATAAATATCTGAACAACGCCGCTATTGTCGAGGCGATAAAGTGCATGCTCAGATATTTTTGAGTACCTTGGCCAGTTTAGATGTATTTGATGGCGGCTGTTCCTAACAATATTTATTCGTATCGTAACATAGCACTAAAGTAGTATTTTTAATTCAAAACAGTAATCTGACAGCTTCTGTCATACATTTAATGCCCAATTTAACTGTTACCCTTATAATGGATAGAACCGAACTTAGCATTTTAGGTATCAAGGTTTGCACAATGTATGTATATTATATCAGAGACTATAGAGATATAGACGACCACAGCCTAAGAACTTTTTGAAGCTCATGTCAATTGCGCCATCTATGTCAAAGCCACCTAATGATACCGAAAATGTAAGAGAAATGTCACCTGCACTGCTACTCCACCTAGTAGCTACACTAGCTACTAGTGTACTACTAGTACGCTATTTGTTCTCTGAATTTTTGTTTGTATGTATGTTACTCGATATCACCGTGAATCGTGAACCGATTTTCAAATATTTTTTTTAATCGAACGGGTATAACCCCTAGATGGTCCCATTGTCACCAAGTCGGGATCTGATGATGGGATCCTGGAGAAATCGAGGGAACTCTTCAACTATTATAGGCACACCTATAGTGATTTCACTATTTTTTACAGCAACTCGGCCACTTCCTCTTGGAATAGCGGATCCTAAGTGAAGTCGATTCTTTATTTGTTTAAAATATATTACTCGTGGCTACCCCACGTGGAGACGGCGTGTCGCGATCACTGCTATACTTCCTATTACCGCCAAAATACCGGCTGGCCGAGTTATCAGCTTATCAAGGCCGTGATAAACTCATGTTAACTTTAAGATTGCTATTATTAATGGTGTTCTTTCGGCTAAGTATTGTGATATATAATAATTACAGATAACCCACAGATAACATATAGATCAGTGAAATTAGATGTTAATAGTATATTACGTACCTAGGGCGGTAAAATAAAGAATGGCTCAGATCGCGGGCATTTGTGGCCCGAACCGAAGGTAAGGGCCATAAACAAGCGATCTGAGGCCTTCTTTATTACCGCCCGTGGTGCGTACACAATTTTACGTCTTTTTCTGGGTGTGAAGTGAGATTTGCCACTGCGCGAGCTGCGCCCGTGGGCGACAAATGTCACTTACCGCCCAGAGCGACGTAAATTAACAAAGCGAGACGTAGTTGAGATTGCTAGTATGTTATTGGGGAAAGTTAGGGCAGTATTTGATGACATTTGAAATAAAGAAAAAGGGTAGATAAAGAAATTTGTATTTGGCATATTTTAAATGATTTACAATTTTTAAATAAACTTATATGTATTATAATAATACACCAAAATGGGTGCCGCTCAGCATTTGCCATGACATTTGCCATGGCGCTGGTTTTCAGGACAACCATGTCAAACAAACAAAACAATTAAAACTAGTAGTTCTGTGAACCGTAGACTTCGGAGCATTTCCCCCCTTTCCCCCTCCGTCGAAACTTTTTTTTTACAACAACCTCTAAGGAAGTGTGGGCTTGGCCTTTTACCTGAAAATGATTGAAATCCGTCCATAAATAACGCGACAGCAAATTTCCCCCCTTTTCCCCCTCATTTTCCCCTCAAAAAAATGGCTCGACAATTTTTGGAAAATAAATCAAGGAACGTACATGCCAAGTTTCATCGAAATCGGATGAAAAATGAGACCTCTAGACCGACACTGACCAACCAACCAACCAATACACACACATCAATCTGCCAAATCGTCGTACCAGTGAAAACGGCGACGTTCGTAGTCAATTAGGTTGCTAAATAACTAAGGTAGAACAAAACGTGGGCATAAAGTACAGTCACTTCATAAAGAAAAGCTTGGGAACACATCGAAGAGATAGATAATAAACAGTGGTCATCAAGGAGGTTTTTACCAGACAGTGGTGCTTCAACAATACTTAGAAAAGACAGAGTGGTAAGTCAAGTAACAGATGAGTCAAGTCATATTTAAAATTAGAGCTACATTATTTGTTGATTGATAAGATATTTTTGAAGGTTTCCTTTGAAGGTGGCTAGTGGTTATAGAAATATCTTTATTCGTGACATTAGCAAAAGAAAAAACAAATTACAGATAATACAGTTACACACAAGAACAAATAAATTACAGATAATACAATTACACACAAGAACAAATAAATTACAGATAATACAGTTACACACAAGAACAAATAAATTACAGATAATACAGTTACACACAAGAACAAATAAATTACAGATAATACAATTAGACACAAGAACAAATAAATTACAAATAATACAGGCACACTGCACAGTCTGTGCGGAAAGAGAAAGCCCCGCAGAATGTATGAGTTCCTATTATTTAACCGCGAAATCTCTCTCCGCTCTCATATACTGTACAAAAAATTGTACCATATTACTTTCCCCACGTGTGGATAAAATGCGTTTTTCTCCACCGCCTTCAGGGGATAAAAAGCGGGTTTCCGAGGTGGAGTGGTGAAAAAAACTATTAACGATAGTATTGTTCTATATCAGTATCCACGGTAAAATATGAAAGCCACCAGCTGTACTATTCTAAACTATTGATTTTCCGACCCCTGAGTATTAAGTGACAAGGTCAGGGTATTTCTATCGATGACGAATGAACTAGAAATGAGTACATACGCGGTACCTACCGAGTAAGACCAATCCCGGAGCTGGAGTAAATATGTGAGTCTAGACTGAGGTGGTACGGCCATGAGACGCCCGAAAGACCATATGACGAGAACAGTGCTTGACATTGAAACCGGACCGAGAGGACTTGGGAGGCCCCGAAATGCGTGGACTTCTAAAGTAAACCAAGATCTAAAGGCAGCCCAATTAGATCCACAGACGACCCAGGACAGAATATCCTGGCGAAGATTGATTAGGAGAGCCGACCCCAACTGAAATGGGATAAGGCGAGGACAAAGATGGTGGAAATAGAGTTCAAACTTTATAATAACATTATATAACTTCTATGCTTATTAGAATATTAGCCGTGGGGTGCCCGGCCTTAGAATTGTCCCCCACCATATTGTCCCGTGGTTGCAGTAGGAGTCTGCTAAGGGAATATACCGGGAGATGGGCAGCAGCATCTTCCGAAAGCCTAAACAAATAATAAACAAAAAAAAAACTACGCTCGCCAACCCGCCTGCCAAGCGTGGCGCGTATGACAAACCCAAAGCCCCCCCCCCTTAAAGGGGAGGCCTATGTTCAGCAGCATACGTCTTATGGCTGAGATTGATGCTTACATAACAAAGTAGCGGCGGGAAAACTCCAGTTAAAAAAAACCAGAATCTATAAAATCATCTAACATTTAGAGGACACAGTTCAAGTAAGAAAGAATATCAAACGTATTGCGAAGCAGTCAGATTTGGATTTTATTTTTATTTTTCATTTTAATTACACAATAGGCAGGTACATGTCTGTCTCTCAAGCTGTTTTGATATGCCTTCTTGAAGAACTACGCATTATTGTATATAGTATCTTTAATGTATTTGTAGTACTGTTTTGAAAAAATAAGTCCCGCCGAGTTTCTTGCCGGTAATAAGTAATACTTCTCGGGTCAGAGGTGTAGGGTTAGAACCGGTGGTAGTTTCTTTTCTCTCTGACGTTCATAAGTGCATTGTAATGTGCCTAAATTGAAGAATAAATATCTTTTATCTTTTATCTTTTATCTCTTTTATCCAGTATTAGTAAACTGATAAATTATAAACAATAAATATACTATTATCTTAATTACCATTTTTAGAATGACTACTGTGATTAGGTTCAGACCTATAACTAGATAATTTTCTCTACACTGCGACTATACTACCTTGGTGCATATTATTATCTAATTAGAGTCCACATTCTCTAAACCCAGTAAAATTACTAACTATGTACAGGGGCGGTCCACCCAAATAGTTAAGGGAAGCCGTGGCTAAATTTAGCTTTCCTTTTCACCATGAGCTGTCGTAAAAGTACTCAACCGGCTGAAAATACGGGAAGCCGGCGGGAATCGAGTTATATGAGCGCTCGGCCACTATTACATACATATATAATATAGTTAATACAACTATACAGTTGTTAAATCGTGTGCGTTATACACGTGACGTATGCAAAAGTGTTTCGTTTATATTTTCACCACATATGCTCGGAAAGATGTTCTTTAACCCTTGAAAGCAGTGGACGAAATAGCATTTTTAACACTAGAATTTGGGTTGTTTCTTTAAGTTATCAGGCATTATACTCTATCAGGCCTCAATTAGTCAATTTATGTTTCGTCCTTATCTATCACTTTGTCACTTATGTTTTTCAGAAACAGACAAAACATTAATTAACTAATTGAGGTCTGAGCGACGTTTATGAATAAGGAGGTTAATATTTTTCCTTTAATCTTCTAACTACTCAGCTCGTAGGTACTGTGTCCCATCCCAGCCGCCAGGGTGTGTGTAATTGTGTATGTGTCATAAAATAGGTATGACACTGACGTAATGCGATGACGAGGAAAAAAATTGTGTTACACTTGCTCCTCATTCTTTAAAACCAGTGTGCAAAGTGACATTTTATCCACATGTTCAGGTAATTTAATTTAATGCAAAATCTGAGTCGTTTTGTCATGTTCATTTAGAATGGACTTCGGGCCTCATGCATAACCAATCTAATTAACACTTTATTAGCGCAGACGCGGCAGTTACCTGTATATATTCGATAAACAGGTTTAATATTTTAATTTTTAAATACGCATCATTTGTAATGGGCAAAAACCTACTTTTGATGACGTCATTACGCGGGAGACTTTCACCTACATCACCGTCTCCCTGCAGTTTTGGGGTCCCAGTACTATTCATAACATTACATTAATAGGCTTACTATGCCCAATAACATACTGAAAGTTGGCGAGGGTTGCCAGCTCTGAAATATGTTTCTCATTAGGGAGAGTACTAAGCTGCCAAGTCTTGATCATTTAAGCTTTTGACCGCCATACGTCAAAAATGGAACATTCAATTTTGAACTCTGTCATTATTTATGAAGGTGTCATTCACGTTGTCACTTTGTCTCGTACATCAGACGACGGCGGTCAAAAGGTTAATAAGGCGAAGACTCTAACTATACTTAAATGGTTGTCATTGCTCGACATATATTATTTTAAATACGTCCTTTTAAGCCATCCAAACGGCTGCAGTTTCTTAATCTACCAACGGAGCGGCAGCTGACAATCACAAGGCTCGCCTGCAGTCTAGTTCCTAAAGTACCTATGATTTTTAATTGAGTGAAGTAATCTGACAGCTTCTAGCAATCCTGGCAATACAAAGTGGGCTGCAAATGTACATAATAAATTGCTTTTATTAACTTTAAACACAAAACTTCAATTTTTATTTAAAACGCTGTCAAATTACTTGACTCAATTAAAAATTCTACCTTACCTTTGTAGCTTTTCCTCATCGACAATAGTACATTACAGCAGAGGCTGGGAAAATGGGGATTTTGGGGAAGTATACGAGGCCGGGAATCCGTTTTCACGCCGAGGCATGTATAGTGCTTTTCTCAAAAAAATTTGTGGAAACAAAATCTAAAACCTAATACTTAAAGCCTAAAAGTCTATCGCACTCGTGGCCGGCGCCCGCGCGACAGCGACCGGCGGCGCCCGGCCCGCCCGCGGGGGCGAGCGCGTGGCGGGCGCCGGCTACTTTGAAGGCCTGCAAAGTAGTATGAAAATCCTTTTCATATCAAGTGTCACTACGGCGCCCGAAACGTGATACTTCCGAGTCTATTTTCACGAACGTACCAACATTTCCGCGCATGTTTGAGAAAAATGTCTTTTTGCAGACGGCCAAGATGGCGAGCATGCTGGACGACGTGATGCCGACCATGCGGAGCCTCAGCCCCGACCCTGAGGACATGGCCTCCGTGAGCAAGAAGTATATACAGGTTAGTAACATGTCAACCTGTGCGTCAATAAAACCATAGGGAAGCAAGCAATATTTTAAAGAGAGAATTAAGAGTCGCCTGGACGCTCGCGTGAACTCGCGTCCCCATACAAACGTAGTTTAGCTCTCATTTTAAAACGACATGCTTTATAACCATGAAAATTTGGCATTGACATTCTAGTATTACAGATCTATGTCGGAGATTCGTTTTCGTTGCTAAAAATTGTAATACAAAGAAACTATAGCAAAAATAAGTTTTGTATGTAAATCTGTAACTGGCTGTATTTTCTTTGTATTACATAAATTAATAGGTGTTAGTCTACTCGCTGACATAAGATCAAACTATAAGTTTTGTGGAGCATAAACAATCAAATTTATAATTTTATGCATTTAATACATAAATAAATAATAATAAAGAGCGTCCCAAAGCGAAGCGACATCATAAAATTCAATATATTCTGTGATCAAACAAGAAACTGAAGATGTTTAGAGCACGCCAAGCACCATACGTGCGTCATCGCTAGGATTATCATACAAATACGAGGAAAAACTGGTCAGCCGGCCACTTAGGTACATTATTTCTTTACTGTGTTCAAAGTAGTTTTTACGTAATTACGGTAGGTATGTTTGTGTCCAGGTAATCACATGTTAGCCTTAAATTATGCTGTATAATGGCTCTATGACTTTAATCTGCTACCAATTTCCAACAATTATTACAAACCTTGCAATTTTCGCCGGAACTAGAAAAATTTGAAATGGAAAATATAGCTACACAGTTCTGCCATCTAGTGATGAATAGCAAAACGATCACATGTGTACACTAGTTATTTAGTTTTGCTATTCGCCGTAAGATGGCGCTGTTATCAAAACCCTCAAGAACAGACACGTTCATTATTTATTCATTAAATAAAGAAGAGTATATATTTCACAGGTTGCTTCGTCATAATTGACTAATAAACGAAATCTAACCATGACTTTACAAGACTTAAAATCTATTTAGAAAACACTAGGGTTTTCATTTTAGCGTAATAAACCGTTCATAATGTAAAATCATTACTATGTGACGTAATGATACAAATTACAACACTTCTCAATTCGGTCGGATTATACACACGGTGGTTGTGCCTTTCGCTTTGCCAGATAACGTTGTCTCGCTCTAATTGTCAGCATGACGTGTTTGGATCTTTGATCGGAAGTCAGTTGCAAAACGATTTCGCTATCGTTAAGTATTGTGGTTAGTGCGGTTATGTATAGTGAGAAACTTTATAAATATAGTTGAAATCATTGTTTTACACTTACTAATTGAAATCCGGAAGTTTGTCTAGTGTTTCGAGTGCGAACCGGCAAGATAGAAGAGTGGATTTCAGTGCCTTCCCCTGGTTTCGTGACAGTGAAATTGCGGGTTGCTTTAAACTGTGATTCTAGGTGTTTTTTTCACGGAATCTCACCTGTTTTTGTAAGTTCCGGCAGCTATCGAAGGTAACTAAATAGTTATCAAGCGTTTGGCGTTCTGAAGTCTCTTTGCAAGTTCAAAATATATAAAAGGTTTAACCTCAATTATTGACAGTTACCTAGCGAATGCCTTAGTCACCTTTGTTTTTTTTAACAAGCAGGAAAGTATGACTCCATCTGAATATCGTGGAGAAAAAAAAGTTACACGATTTTTTTTTTCCAGATTACCAGCAATTACCATTGTGATAACCTTTTTAAACAAAGAATTGTTTTTCTTGTTGTTATCTTATCAGTAGAATCTATTCTTATCAGAATCTTATACACAGTTAATGCATTCATATTAGGACAAAATTTATGCCCTCAGCAGCTGTTGTACCGTCTCCATCAGATATATCTGAGCGGCCAAGGTGGTCATAAATACATGAACAATGCCTGTCAAGTATTTTTGAGTACCTTGGCCGCTCTGATATATTTGATGGCGACTACAATCACAAAGCACAAATAAAAATATAATTGAAATAGAATAGGGCCCACATCATGGAAAAATGTCTGCCATTTGGTTATTGGACCTTTGTTAACATTTAAAAAACTTAATTGACCAATATTATAAAATTAGCCATGGGCTTTTGAATTGTCCCATATCGTCCCATGGTTGCATTAGGAGTCTGCTAAGGGAATATACCAGGAGATGGGCAGCAGCATCTTCCGAAAGCCTAAACAACAATAAACAAAAAAAAAACTGCGCGCGCCAACCCGCCTGCCAAGCATGGCGCGTATAGCAAACCCCCCCCTTTAATGATATGGAGGTCCAAAGGGGAGGCCTATGTTCAGCAGTGGACTTCTTATGGCTGAGATGATGACCAATAATATACAATCTACAAGTGATAAATGCAATCAGCAGCAGAAGTTACTAAGATAACGGTATTTATAATTATCTTTAATTGTTAAGATTATAAGAGCAATTTAAGGTCATTCCGAACACCTCATTTAACACATTCAGCACCGAGAACCCGACAGTCGGGTTCTCTGTTCGTAGCTACTACGCGCTACATACGAGGAATACCTGGCTACGCGGTACGGAAAGTGTTAAACCTTACCTTAGTATTCTTAGTACAGTCAGCAGCAGAAGTAGCTAAGCGGGTAGGGTGTTCAAAATGACCTACATATGCTATTATTCTCGTAGCAATAAAGTTGTGTCCAGCTCATTTTGATCACCCACCCTCTTAGCTACTTTTGCTGCTGACTGTACCTACTGGGGCTGCACATTTTTTTGTTGCTAAAACACTTCAAAAAAAAAGGAGGTTCTCAGTTTGATGCATGTTTGTTAGTATGTATGTTTGTTCGCGATTATCTCGCGTTTGGCTGAACCGATTTTGATGCGGTTTTCAAAAAAAGTATTTGTTACACTCTGGAGAAGGTTTTAGAATAGAAAAAGGGGTCGTCCATTTATTACGTAAGCCAATTTTTGCCACTTTTTTCGTTTCTACCCTACCTCAGGACTTAACCATTTATATGTATAAAGATAACTTAAAACTTAGTTTGGTAACTGTATAAAGTCATATTTAAAAAAAAAATATGATAGTGACCTAGTGACAAAAAAAACTTGTTATTAATTATATTTTTATTATTTACTTTTTATATTTACTGACAGTATGTTGACAGGCGGGGTACTGGTAGGCTTAAGATCACTTAACTGTAGCATAGAATTCCATATGTCCGCTTATTTAAATAAAGAAACTATCTAGGTAGTTATTAGCCTATGTTTTTTTTTAATTTTATGCTAAATGGAAACAATGACAAGATAATGTCAGCGTGACTTTGTATATTCAAAGAAAGTCATTTATGGCTAGGTTTTATTTATTTATATCAACATCATACATTTGAAGTTAACTTACATATAAGCAATACATTTATTTATTTATCTTATTTTTTACATACAAAATATAAATATATACAGGGTGATTGGCACATGTACCGACAACATTTTTTGGGGGGTTTGTGGTGTCATTTCCTTCCTTTTCTTCCTTGGAACCCTGGTCCTAGGCGCCACGGATCTGGAGATACGATTTTTTTGTTTGTTTTTCATAAATTATCCAAAATCTGATTTGCAGCGTCGTCGGCGTTCGGGCGACGACGACGCTCGGAAGACGCTAGTGTGGGGTTAACCTAAGACCATAAAAAAGTTATGGGGCTTCGAAAATCAGATTTTGGACGATTTATGAAAAAAAAAAATCGTATCTCCAGATCCGTGGCTCCTAGGACCAAGGTTCCAAGGAAGAAAGGAAAGGAAATGACACCACAAACCCCCCAAAATTTTTTGTCGGTACTTGTGCCAAACACCCTGTATATTTATAGGTTTTGAAAGTTGCACCCATAACTGACAAACTACGATCAAATCGCCTAGCGTGGTACGGACTAGGGATGACACGAATATTCGCATTCGCATTCGTATAATGCGAATATTCGCATCATTTTTGACATTCGTATCAACATTCGCATTCGCATGAAATGATGCGAATATTTTCCGAATGCGAATGTGGGCAGAACGCATTCTTTTTTGACCGCGCTGACCCGGCCGATGGTCACATGCTTGTGCTCATACACAGGAAGTGAAAACGACGGTATCACTTGTCTCCTTTTGATCAATAATAAGGACTCCATCACATATCATGTTCTGTATTTATGAACTATGGTAGCATAAAAATTATGAGCAAGATTAACTTTTTTGAATATACTTCGTAACATTCGTATTCGCATTCGCATTCGGACATTCGTATCCTGAATATTCGCATTTCGCATTCGAAAGTCATGTTACGAGAAAGGTATTAGGAATGAATGTGGAGGGATGTAGGAAAAGAGGCAAACCTAGGAAAAGGTGGATGGATTGTGTGAGAGATGATATGAAAAGAAAGGAGGTGAGTGATGAGATGACGGGTGACAGAGATGACCCCGACCCCAAGTAAATTGGACAAGGGCAAGCGAATGATGATAGGTTTTTGTGACGAACAAGACATAAACTTGGATTCTGTATGTATATTGATTGCTTGATTATATGATAACAGTTTAATTGGCGTAATATTACGAAATCTTATGCAATACTGACTAGAGTTTGCATTATCCGAATATTATTCGGATAAGATGGCTACTATCCGAATAATTCCATACAAATTAATATTCAGATAATTCGGATCGCAAACCCTAATACTGACATAGCTGAGCCTTTAAAGTCAAGCAATAAGAGTGTGTCAAAGTCATTTTGCTCACTTCACCAGCTTAGCCTCTTTTGCTGTTGACTGTACCTCCTCTCATGAATCATTATGTAAATATTATTGTCGCCCAGTAGGTACAGTCGACGTCGAAGATATCGTTACGGACAAAGTTACAAAAATATGTTTACGCGACTTTATGGCTAAGACAATAAAGTCGTGTAAACATATTTTTGTAACTTTGTCCGTAACGATAATATATCTTTGACGTCGACTGTACAGTCGCCATCAGATATATTGGTGCGGCGAAGGTGGTCACAAATATCTGAACAACACCTCTGTTGTCAAGGCGATAAAGTGCATACTCAGATATTTTTGAGTACCCTGGCCGCTCCGATATATTTGATGGCTACTGTACCCACAACATAGCTTACTGTAGTATAGGTGAAAATGTGTAAGATTGTCCAAACATATAGGGCCTCCTAGCCTAGTTGGTAGTGACACTAGTGACTGCCTATGAAGCAGGAGGTCCCTGGTTCGAATCCTGGACAGGGCATTTATTTGTGTGCTAATCACAGATATTTGTTCCTGAGTTAGGGATGTTTTCTATGTATATAAGTATTTATCTATATTTATTATATATATCGTCGCCTAGTACCCACAACACAAGCTTTATTGAGCTTACCATGGGACTAGGTTGATTTGTGTAAGATTGTCCCATGATATTTATTTATTTTAATATTTTAAAATAAAAAACCGGCTTAAAATATGGAAAACCTTTCCTTATATCTCTTAACACTTAAACTCTTGAACAATTTAGTATATTTCGATGAAATCAGTTATGGAGATAGTTCCAAGTCATGGAAAAAGACATAGGTATGTAGGATTTTTTTAGCTTGAAAATCTTGTCTATGGTTAAAAGGCGCGAATATTAATTATTATGCAGACAGGTGTGAGAAAAAGCTAGTATTCATGTAAATTCCTCATTATTTTTATAGAATCGTGAGCAACACGCAGGTGACACCTCTGGAGTTGTAGGCGTCAGTCACGTTTCTTTATTCACTTCGCGCAATATTTTCGGAGAGCCTAGGTTTCCATCTTCAAGCACTAAAGATGCTCTTACACGGGCGATTTTTCGGGTAATTATTGCCCGGCGATACTATGCCGAAACTAATGGAGCAATATGGAGCAGTTAATTGAGCAATACGAGGCAATTTCTAGATATTGCGGCAATTATTTCGGCATTAATTGCTCCTTTCAGGTGCATTTACACGGGCAATATTTGGGCAATTTTCATAGTTTCTCGAATTGCTGCATATGGGGCAATTGAGTGGAGCAAGAATGGCGCCATACTGGAGCAATGATTGCTCCACATTGAGCAATATTTCGAATTGCTTAATATTGCTTTATATGGCCGTGACGTCAAATTGCGGCAATTCGGCAATTTTTATCGCCCGCGTAAGAGCACCTTAAGAGTGCTATTTGAACCGGTCCGCGGCCCGCTACTGCGTTTCATTTTCACTAGATAATTTTAGTAGGTGATGGTCAAGAAAAGTTTAGACGAGCCTAGTTAGTTACCCCGATAGATGTTGTAACTAGTGAGAGTACTCTAATTATACAACACTAGTTGTATAATGAAACGTTTTATAGCACACGTGTTTTACTGGCGCATGTGACGTTTCAGAGCTAGATTAGCAGTTGGCAAGACTTTTGCCTCTATTAATACATTATTAGTATTCACTTTTACTATTAACATGTGTAACATTTATATTTGTCAACTACTGAAATGATAGACTCACAAAGTTTCGCCTAGATGTCGCTGCGATTATTATTATAAAAAACCGGCCAAGTGTGATAATAACGGAAATTCCATGAACCGTAGTGTTTATGGTTAACAAGCGCTGGTAGCCTTGCGGTAAGACGTCCGACTTTCAATCCGGAGGTCTCGGGTTCAAACCCCGGCTCGTACCACTCAGTTTTTCGGAACTTATGTACGGAATATCATTTGATATTTACCAGTCGCTTTTCGGTGAAGGAAAAACATCGTAAGGAAACCGGACCTAATCCCAAAAAAGGCCTAGTTTCCCCTCTGGGTTGAAAGGTCTGATGGCAGTCGCTTTCGTAAAAACTAGTGTCTATGCCAATTCATGGGATTAGGTTGTCAAGCGGACCCCAAGCCGGGATAAACGCTAGGAAGAAGAAGAAGTAGGGTTTATGGTTATAAAACCCATAAATTATGAATCTAGTTGTTTATACATTAGAGGAAGTGGTTAATGCCAACACAACAGCAGTTATAGCATAGACAATACTTTTTATGTTTAATCATTATTAGGCAAAGGCAAAGCTGTACAGCCGTGTAAATATCTCTGATATATGTGGTAAATATATTGTTAGATGTCAGATATCATAAATGCATGTATGGTACAGTCACCTCCAATAGTCTCTTCCTTAAGAGTCGCCAGGACGCTCGCGTGAACTCGCGTCCCCATACAAACGTAGTTCAGCTCTCATTTTTAAACGACATGCTTTAGAACCACGAAATTTGGCACGGGCATTCTAGTAGTACAGATCTATGTCGGTAAAAGAAAATATAGCAAAAATAAGTTTTGTATGTAAATCTGTATCTGGCTGTATTTTCTTTGTATTATAATTTTTAGCAACGAAAACGAATTACCGACATAGATCTGTACTACTAGAATGCCCATGTAAAATTCCGTGGTTCTAAAGCATGTCGTTTTAAAATGAGGGCTGAACTACGTTTGTATGGGAACGCGAGTGTCCTGGCGACTCTTAAAGGCCGCAAAAATATCTGACACAATCTGGGTAATTTCTAGAGTTTCCAGACCTATATCCCTAATACATTTAATATTCACATTATGGCCTAATTATAGGTTGATGTGATCAAATTGTTTCCTAAACTGCCAATGAATAGATGTCTACATTTAATCTTATTTTTTTACCTATCGATTAAGGATATTCTAAGTAGGTACTAAGATAATCAATCAACATCAACAATGTCAAAATATAAAACAATAAACTCTCCCGCCAAGCCGTAACTTTTTAATAACAACGCAGACTCAGGAACAGAACGTCCTTGTCATAAGGTCGACGTTCGGCTGACCGTGACATTGGCAGCATTGGACGCGAAAACATACTGGCGGAAAAAATAAAACGTTACTTTCTAATTATCGTATCTGCTTCCAATTTTGTATTAATAGTGCACTCTATCGCGTGTGCATCAGAGTTGATTTTGGATTATTAAGTGAATTAAATACGAGTGTTTAAAGTTTACTTTGAAAATAAATTTATAGGTTAGCGAAGATTGTTTTGTAGAAGTCTAGTTCTATTTTCAAACTTGATTGATTCCAGATTTCTTTGAAATAAGGTTATAGAGGTGGAACACGAGATGACTGAAATAGTCTGAAGTGTCTGAATATAACACAACTCAAAGCAAGGACTTAATTAGAGACCGCATACGCGACACACCCTAAAGGACAGAACATACGCAACGCGACTGATTTTAAAACACGTTTCAAGATGGCTGATAGCATACCGTAACTAACCTACATAATTTAGTCGGTTTCATTGTTACCCTTCAAAGAGCGGTGGAGGGTAATAAACGTTTCTATTGTACTTAGGGCCTTTTGGAAGTAAGCAATAATCACAAGGGTGAGTCTATGATAAGGACCAACGATAATAGCGCCTTCTCTGTCATATCTATGGAAAGTGTAATAATAAGACCATTCCGTTCAATCTTGCTGGTATTGTTATTTCCGTGTCAGGTCTATTAGTGCCCCTTGTATACAAAAAGAAACCGCAAATCGATGTACAGTTTAGCCGTTTGGCACACGCATACTAGAGGTCAAAACAAAATTTTTCATCCGCAGTTCTTAAAAAAATTTCCCTTAGGAGGGGGGTGCCGATTCATCATTTTTTTTGTATGGGAAAAAAAAATATTTTTTTCAAAAACCTATCGTGTGTGGTATCATATGAAAGGGCTAATAGAGGCGGTTCTAATAATATACCACATCATTATATTTCAGCCATTTTTTTAAAATTAAAACAAAAATAATTTTCAAAACATACCAAGTTTGGGCTCCCCCAGATACGATATGGCTGTTTTTTTTTTGGTACTTTATATCAAAAATGATAATAGATATCCTCATATCTAACCTCAAGAAAGCAATTTTGAAAATAATTTCATTAAGTATTTATTTTTTATTTTTCAATATTACAAAATAACGTAGTACAAAATGTACTGAAGTAGAGTTCTACTATAGTTCTACTCCAGTACATTTTGTACTGCGTTACTTGATAATATTGAAAAATTAAAAAAAAATACGAAATGAAATTATTTTTAAAATTGCTTTCTTGGGTTTCGATATGAGGATATCTATTATCATTTTTGATATAAAGTACCAAAAAAAAACCAGCCATATCGTATCTGGGGGAGCCCAAACTTGGTATCTTTTGAAAATTATTTTTGTTTTAATTAAAAAAAAATGGCTGAAATATAATGATGTGGTATATTATTAGAACCGCCTCTATTAGCCCTTTCATATGATACCACACATGATAGGTTTTTGAAAAAAAATTTTTTTTTTCCCATACAAAAAAAATGATGAATCAGCACCCCCCTCCTAAGGGATTTTTTTTTAAGAACTGCGGATGAAAATTTTTGTTTTGACCTCTATTATGCGTGTGCCAAATGGCTAAACTGTACATCGATTTGCGGTATTACTGTAAAATTAGACTCGTACACCGTGCACTATATGGGTAGTATCTATTATGTCTATGGAACACAAACCTTCACAATTCCTATGACGGCAGCAATGACCTTTAAAGTTTGACAAGTGGTACAGGTAACTAACTTTTTTTTTAATGACGTGCCGTAAAATACGCCATTATGCCTCAAAGCGATGTCACAAGATGTTATTAGCTCGTGTTGAATACTGGGGGTCATTGACAGTTTGGATGACGCTGACACGTAGGCGGTTGAACCGCTGACTCAATGTTTACTGTCAAATAAAAAGAAGTGTTGACAACTTATTGCTAATATTGCAATAAACATGGAGACGACGCAGAATGTGTGGAAGATCATAATTCATGAACCCTGGTTATCCCGGCCTTTTGCTCGGCCTGGGGTCCGCTTCGCAACCTATTCCCTTGAAGTAGGCACTAGGCACTAGTTTTTACATTATCTGAACAAGCACCTTATCGTCTTGACAATAAAGGCGTTGAGATATTTGTGACCACCTTGGCCGCTCCGATATATCTGATAGCGACTGTATTTTCGACATTAAAAAGTTATAAAACTGGAGATTTGTCTCTGCTCGTGTCATTGCTCTTTGCTCCCACATTTATTTTATTAAATGGCAGATAAAAAATAAACATAGACTAGACCACGCCGTCCACGCCACGATAACTGTATGGACTTTGAAATGACAAACTATATAATATACTAGTAGTCGGCCTCGAACTGAGAACTCGCGATTTACTTGCAAACGACTTGAACAATATAACAAGACCCTTCGTAATTATTATTACACGCCAGCTCGACAACCCCTTGATAAATCTTTCTCATATACGAACTCTCAAATTGTATGTATATCTGCTACAATCCCAACATATTTCATAAAGATCAGAAAAACGTTACTAAAGTTATGCGGGGGGCGGAGGGTTTGGGCCAAATTTTAAGTACATTGATCTCGTAAACATGCATTTTGGAAAATAATTATTTTCGATTCATTTTTCCTTTGATGCACCGTTGTTGACATCTGTAAATCTCCAAATCGCGTGATGCCTATAAATAACTAAGCACGTATGACAAAGGATTCTGTTTTTCGTCGGGAAGTGAATTTCCACAGAAATATGCCAAGATGGCGTCCGAGGTCAATGTGTTTGTAATTTTTAATGATTGTGTTGAAATCTAAATAACGCATCGAACTGAGAACTCGTGATTTACTTGCAAGAAAGAATGACCAATATAACAAGACCTATCTGATGATTTTTTTTGCGCCTACTTAGCTCCATAACCCCTTGATCGATCCTGCTCATATACGAAATCTCAAATTATATGTATTTCTGCTACAACCTCAACACATTTCATAAAGATCAAGAAAACGCTACTCAAGTTATCGTCGAACAAACTCTCAAAATCAAAAAGCCATCGAAATGCCGAGGCGTTCCAGTAGCCACAAGTTCTTTGTTAGAACTCGCTTCGCTTACGCAGAGCTCGTTCGATAAAGTCGTGCCAAAACCATTTTGAACACCTCACTCGCTTAGCTGCTGTTGACACTTCTGCTGCTGACTACCATGCCCTAACATTTTGTATCACACCACAGTCCGGATCTGGCCTATAACCGCGAACCACTTCGTTCATCGAATCGACTATTTGCATCACTTTCTTTCGTATATGCAAGAGCGATAGAGACGATGCCAACGTTTTGTCGATGTTCGAACTTCGCGGTAAGCCCTCAGACAGAGCTTACTATATTTGGTCTCGATCACAAATCACAACACCCTAAAAGGTATCCGCACAATCCTTCCAACATATCGACCTTACCCCACAATAATATGCCATATCACTTAAAAGGATGGATGCATCAGTAATACATTCAAACAATTATCAACTCTAAAGTTTAATAATAAAGTTTAAATTGATAGTGGGGTTAAAAAGGTGTTTTATGGTAGTAGTTTAAGTAGTTATCCTTAGCCAGTGTTACAAGGTTTCTGACTATGTAGAGTACTGGATTCGATTGACATTATTTCTCTGTTAAGTTGGTATTGTTAGGTGCTGTCTATGGGCAGTTTATTTTTAAATCTGATTCTGATCTGATAGCCTTGTTTACTAGGCTAAGGGTTTAGCAGTGGCGGCGCGTCCATTGCCTAATTTTCTGGCACCTGAGCCGTTTTTCTACAGCTCATGAAGAAATTTCAAGCCAACTTAAGCTTAAGTGGGGGTGGATTTTGAGGGTTTTACTTAATTAATCGCTAGGGTTAGGGAAATAATTTTATACATTTTACGTAGGTCATCGCCATCCGATATATCGGAGCGGCCAAGGTGGTCACAGATATCTGAACGATACACACTATTATTTATTAGAGGAGGAAAGTTTCAGAATTGTATTATACCATGATTACCATTTTCATCATTCGATATTCGAATTCTAACATATAATGTAACGGTCCTAAAGTTAATAAATATTCGATTATGTACAACTATATGGCTGCCAATCAATCTGACGACAAAATGGCCCCCGCCGTAACTTGCGGCCATGGATGACATCCTGTAGATGCCGCGTTATTATGTATTTTACTGAAACTCGTGTTATGCTAATTATACTTGAGATAATTATACAAATGCAGTAAATATATACATGGGAATACACATATCTTACTCAGAGACTACTAAGGAATAAATGCGCATTGCACCTGACCTGACTGTCCCGAGTGTCCTGACTCCTGTCCTGACGTAACAACTCCAACTCTAACTGTTGCTATTCTGTATTTGAAATAGGGTACTCTCCAGTAGATAAACTTATTAAACTTCGTTGCATTCATTAAATCAAAATTCCAAAAATACACTGGAAAATCCAGGTGTTACGTGTGTTTGCGCTTTAAATGATTTTATAATGGTTAAAACTTTTATAAAGGTGATGTATTCATCATATAGTATTGTGACGTCACAATATTAGTCTCCCGTAAAAACTCCATTATAACAAATCGTTTTGAGGTTTCCTAAAGAGTAGCTGATTTGATAGGAAAGTAGCCTATTGGAACCTTCTTTCATTTTTACAAGAATTCAAAACTCGATCTTTAATTTGTAGTTGTAAGTAGACGGAGACGTTGGAGACTTACGATTATGAGGTTAAGGCGGCTGTAACACTGATGCTCTGCATGTGTATAAGGAGGCCCACCGACTATCAGTCCGCCTGACGATATCGGCCTGTCAGTAACAACAAAAAATTTACAGCTCCGAACAACAGACAGGCCAATATCGTCAGGCCAACTGATAGTGGGCCCCACAACGCTGTCTCGTTCATCAGAGCAGGACGCGGCGCCAGTGTGATATCCGTCTTAATCATAAGCAGAAGGTGTCTTATATCCTTTGACGGCCTCCTAGCCTAGTCGGTAGTGACCCTGCCTATGAAGCAGGAGGTCCCGGGTTCGAATCCTGGTCAGGTCATATTTGTTCCTGAGTTATGGATGTTTTCTATGTATTTAAGTATTTATCTATATCTATCTATTTTATACATCGTCGCGTAGTACCCACACACACAAGCCTTATTGAGCGTACTGAGGGACTAGGTTGATTTGTGCAAGATTGTCCAATAATATTTATTTATTTATATTTAATTATCCACTATCTAATGGGGGGGTATCGTCGCTTACGTCAATGCTAGTTCGAGATGTTTTCGACGAGTTCAAGGATACGTTCGGTTCGGAAATTCTGTTTACGTAAGAGCGGCTACTGGCATGTCGCGCGTGTTGGCCGTTTACTTTATTGAAAAAAACGGCCAGGAGCATGTCGGGCCATGCTCAATGTAGTAGTCGGTTAGTCACGGTATCCTCGGTCAGAAGATCGATGACGACAATCCACGCAATACACGAAAAAAAATCTACCGCACTTCAGTTGTACAGTCACCGGCAATAGTATCTACCTTACACGGAGGCCGCAAAAATATGTGACACGCTCCTATGCCCCCTACAAATAAGAGCATGTCACATATCTTGAGGCCAGGGTAGGTACTCAAAAATATCTGAACATGCACTTTCTTCCTCCTAGCGTTTATACCGGCTTGGGGTCCGCTTGACAACCTAATCCCATGAATTGGCGTAGACACTAGTTTTTACGAAAGCGACTGCCATCTGACCTTCCAACCCCGAGGGGAAACTAAAGTAGGTCTTTTTGGGATTAGGTCCGGTTTCCTTACGATGTTTTCCTTCGCCGAAAAGCGACTGGTAAATGGGCGTTTTCACAAAAAGTTGTTACTTTTCATATTTTTGAAATTTTAAGAATTTTTTGCATATTCCTACTCAGAATCGTGAGTACTATCAACTCCACTATGAAATTAAAAGTGTCCTGTTCCTCTTACGCTACTTTTCTATGGGCACTTATATGAAAGTAGCGTAATGGAAAATAAAAATTGTATGAAAATTTTGGGACACTTTTCATTTCCTAGCAGAATGAATAGTACTCTCGATTCTAAGGAGGAATATCCAAAAAATTCTTAAAATTTCAAAAACACGAAAACCAACAACGTTTTGTGAAAACGCCCAAATATCAAATGATATTCCGTACATAAGTTCCTAAGAACTCAGTGGTACGAGCCGGGGTTTGAACCCGAGACCTCCGGATTGAAAGTCGGACGTCTTACCGCAAGGCTACCAGCGCTGAACATGCACTTTATAGCCTAGAAAATAGAGGCGTTGTTCAGATATTTGTTGGCCGCTTTGGCCGCTCTGATATATCTAATGGCGACTGTACATCAGTGGCGGCTTGTCCATAGAACACGATTCCCGTCGGCTTGCCTAATTTTCAGGGACCTGAGCAGTTTTCTTACAGCTCATGAAGAAATTTTAAGCGACATTAAGCTCCGGCTTGTCTAAGAAAAATTTTGATCCACCGCCATTGCTGTACATAGCAAAACATAAAATAAAATATACTTACCCATTAAAAACTTCATTCAAGTTTGTCAGCCTGAAAAGTACTTACACGTCATCTTGATTAAATTAAAAACACCACAGTTGTCACGTCGGTACATCATATCATTTCTAAATGAGCCCAAAGTATAGTGTCAACATCATTTTGAGCACATTGCACGCTCAGATACTGCTGACGGCTCATTAAAATTGCACTGAAAGCATACATTGTGTACTAACCTCGTTGCGACACTGCAGTGCATCACGTTATAAATATATTAACCCAATTTCATTTGTCGTCTTAAATTCATTTTAAGAAGGACGAGAGGGAATAGTCTCCAGCCGAGATGGCAGGAATTTGTGAATGTATGTCAGTGCATCAAAAAATGAGCTAAGGATAAATGGGTGCATGATGGTGTGCCCAAATTACTGCACCACATACATACAACATACATACAATCACGCCTATATCCCAAAAGGGGTAGGCATCACGGATTTCCATTTGCTACGATCAACGTAGCAGAACGGCTCTCCGTGAACCGCTTCTCGCCCCCGTGAAGATCGAGACGTGATGGGTAGCGAAACGCATCGCCGCCATGCGGATGACTATTAATTAAATACTACTGCACCCATGATCTGCACAGCAGATGGCCGATGGGGTCGAAAAGTGCTCGAGTGGAGACCACGGACTAGCAAGCGCAGCGTAGGACGTCCACCCACAAGATGGACAGACGACCTTATAAAGGTCGCCGGAAGACGCTGGATGCAAGTCGCTTCCGACCGATACTTATGGAGGTCCAAAGGGGAGGCCTATGTTCAGCAGTGGACGTCTTATGGCTGAGATGATGATGATGATGACCGCACCCATGCAATTAAAATTGCAAGCCATGCGCGTAGCGAGAGATAGAAGCCTCTGGAGGAACCTGGTCTTCAACAGAAGAACATGATGTCACGATCATGATGAAGGATAAATGGGTGAATCAACTTTTAGGACTTCGTCGTTCCCCCATGACAGTCATGATCAGGATCGTGACCAACTGTGTGATGTACCTCCATGTGCCGCGGTCGAGCTTGACAATAGAGGCGATGTTCAGATATTTGTGACCACGTTGGCCGCTCCGATATATCTGATGGCGACTGTAGGTACAGTTAGCAGCAAAAGTATTATTATATGAGCTGAACACGACTTTATTGTTAAGAGTCGCCAGGACGCTCGCGTGAACGCGCGTTTCCATACAAACGTAGTTTAGCTCTCATTTTAAAACAAAATGCTTTAGAACCATGAAATTTGGCATAGGCATTCTAGTAGTACAGATCTATGTCGGACATTCGTTTTCGTTGCTAAAAACTTTAATACAAAGAAACTATAGCAAAAATAAGTTTTGTATGTAAATCTGTAACTGGCTGTATTTTCTTTGTATTACAATTTTTTGCAATAAAAACGAATGTCCGACCTAGATCTGTACTACTACAATGCCCATGCCAAATTTCATGGTTCTAAAGCATGTCGATTTAAAATGAGAGCTAAACTACGTTTGTATGGGAGGGCGAGTTCATGCGAGCGTCCTGGCGACTCTTAAGAGAATAAGAGCGTGTGTAGGTCATGAGCTTGAACACCCTACCCGCTTAGCGTCTTCTGCTGCTGACTGTACTTTGCGTTGAGTTTGGGTTCTTATTTGTAGGTATTAGTTAACTTTAAAGGCCAATGCACACAGAGAGCGCGGGGCGGTAGCGGAGCGTGCGCGGCGCGTTGTATAGCATTGAATTCAATACTGTGATACACACCGCCAGCGCGGCGGGCCCGCGCGGGGCGCGCGCGGGTCGGTGTGAGTCACCGTATTTAATTCAATGTTATACAGCGCGCCGCGCACGCTCCGCCGCCGCGCCGCTACCGCCCCGCGCTCTCGGTTTGCAATGGCCTTAAATTATCTCCATATTTGTACTTAACCGTAACGCCAGAGCACGACTCATAGAAAGTGCGATTCGTAGTGAAAGTTGCTCGTATTGTTAGAAAGTTTACGTTCGCGAAAATCCGCTGGCCTAGCGTTTTCTTGCGTTTTGGGATTTAGGCCTGTTGGCCTAGATTTTTTACATAATTTCTCATTTCTCCGTATATTTGGAAGTCTGACGCCTACTACGATAAGGCCTACACAAAGGGACTAGCAGGCTAAGCGAACAAGAAGTGCCCAACGACGGATTTGTAATAATGTTTTTTTTTTGACATGACGCACGAAGATTTATGCAAGTATTATTATATGTCTATGTAGTTGGTATTAGTGGCTACTCATGCATATTTTTTTTGTAGGTGTACTTCTGCGAAAAGTAAAAAAATAGAGGAAAAAAATATTTTTTCTTTTTTTATAATGAAGTATAAGAACATGAAGCAGGTTAAAAATATACATTTTGTAGTCTATTTTATAAATCGTCAAATATAATTTAGTTTGGTTAATCTAACTTGAACAGTTTACAAAATATGACACTTTCAATGATACGCTGATTATTTTACATTATCCTAAATAACTCGAAAACAAAAGAAGATCGAGGACTGATATTAAGCATGGAGTGTTCTTAGGACCTGCCAGGACACCACCTGAAAGAATGACCAAATCCGTCGTTGGGGGCACGTCTTGTTCGCTTAGCCTGCTAGACCCTTGAGGTTTTCAGTCAAAACGTTACTTTACTTACGTAACTTTGACTTGAAAACGTGACAAATATGTATGTAAAACCGTGTCATGCTTCCAAAAGACTGTCATTTCAGATAAAATCCCAAACCTTGACCTTGACATTTGGAATATAATTTTGTGTGTAGTGATTTTCACTACAACTTTTGGGACCAAAAAATTCTTATGGGGCCCACCCACTATCAAAACACAGTTAGAACAAAAATTTAAGGGGCGACTTTGAAAAATTATAGGTTTTTTCAAACGCTCTAGTGAGTAAACGGGAAAAGGGACTGAATTTCTTTTCGAATATATATTACTAGACTATATACTCTTTGGCACAAGCCGAAACACGATTGCTGAAAGTTGCCTCGATAGAAAAAAAGTTGGGTCCTTTTTCCCCTTATTTTCCTTAGCATACGTAAACTATAAAAGATTAAGCAATAAAACTAAGTAAAAAATATGGTATTCTGGTTTATCTAACAAGTCACAGATGCAAAATTAGACAAAACTTTATAGATTCGCTTATTTATCGTAGTTTGGTCAAAAAGTCTGATCCTTAAGAGCGCTGCATCTCGTCTTTCGTGCACGGGAGCCATAAACGTGTCTCTAACGGATGGGCGTGGCTTGTCCGAATCGAGGAGCGGCCTTACGACTGACAGGCCAATATCGTCAGACCGACTGATAGTCGGAGGGCCCCGTTAGGGATGTCATCTCCTGTTACTCAATGCGTGTGAGTGGAGTTTTTATATATGACGTATGGCGTTCAAAGGGTTAAGCACGTTCTATATTAATATATGCATTTCAAGTATAGCAACAGCAAGGACGATTGCCCAGAGTCAGCCTTAAGGAAACGGTATAACCGACAAGAATACTCGTGACCTCAAACGTTGCATTGAAACTAAAATAAACTCATTGTGCATTATAATTTCATTAAGTCTTGAAATAGCTTGTTAATTATAATGGGTTGCTCAGAATGATAACTTTTGGACACCTTTAAAGACAGAGCTCGGAAACCGGAATTAGCTCCATAGTAAAAACCGGTTCTTTTCATTCGTTCGTTACCGTTTCATATTTAAACGAAAAATCTTATAATATGAAGTGAAAACCTAAATGTAATGTTGGGTTTTACATAAAAACCGTAAATTAATTAAATTTAGTTATTTCGGGGTTTTTTGCTTAACCGGTTACGAGCCTAAAGGGCCCATGTAAACAGTCAAGTACAGGTCTATTCACGAGAGTTATAAATAAATAAATAAATAAATATTATGGGACAATCTTACACAAATCAACCCAGTCCCACGGTAAGCTCAATAAGGCTTGTGTTGTGGGTACTAGGCGAAGATATAAATAATAGATAGATATAGATAAATACTTAAATACATAGAAAACATCCATAACTCAGGAACAAATATCTGTGATGAACACACAAATAAATGCCCTGACCAGGATTCGAACCCGGGACCTCCTGCTTCATAGGCAGAGTCACTACCAACTAGGCTAGGAGGCCGTTAAAGAGTTGGCGCGAGATTTGACAGAATTTCTATGAAAATGGCTGTCACTCAGTAGAAATCTCGCGCCAACTTTCGTGAATATACCTGTATGTTAGGTACCATGAGTTAGTCGTGCCCATAGCGCAAAGAAAACCCAAGTCAAAGTAGCCTTAACACTTTCAAGTGGTGTTCTGCCTCTAGAATACTCGATCCTGATTTTAAGTAGAAGAGAGATCGGAAACCGGTATTTACTCCATACTTTAATACCGGTTAATTCCGTTCTCTTTTCGTTCTTTTGTTTCCTATTTCATTTTTAACGAGGCAATGTTATAACGCTAAGGCAATACCTAAGTACAATTGAGTTCGACATGAAGCCCATAAAATTATTAAAAATATATCACATTATTTTAGGTTTTTTTTTTAATACCGGTTAAGATCCCTGGAGCAGAGTATGAAATGCAAACTGGTAAGACAAATCAGTTAACCGGTAAACCGGAACTTTTTATAAAGAAATAAAACGGGTGCAATATAAAGCCAGAACCGGTATGCAGAACAGAACTCTTAACCGGTTTTCGAAGAATCTCGAAGTATCTCAATATTTTTAAATATTTTATGTAGAACTCCATAATTTCGATGATGCTTTATTAGATTGTCCGAATAACCATAACATTTAACTAGAGCGCGAATAAATACCGGTATTTTCGTATGCAACAAATACCGGTTCGAGCCCTGTCGATATATTAGCATATATATGACTTACTAATCATCAATAAACAAGTCTCTAAAGTTCAATAACTACCAAAACAGACGATGCATTTCGCACCTATGCACCGAGCGAGACTGCGCTATGCCGTCCCTCTCCAACCACGTGCTCGTTATCGCGCACGCGCTAATGTTATCCTCAAACGTCAAGCGTACTGCTATTAAACCATTATAAAATAGAACTGCTATCACGCATGTTTGTTAAGGATAGGGAGGTCAAGATATACTAGTCACTAGGCGAATTATTTTGTTGATACGACGACCTGTATTCCTGCGCATATTCTGTTGTTTAGTAAAAGACTGGAGTGTTTTTGTAGTAGCTGGCGCTTACGCTTTTTTTACGAAATGTCTATTACGTAGTTACAAAGTTTGGGCTAGATAGTTCTCTACTTTACGAGTATTTAGCTGTTATTCAATTAATTTTATTATTTTCGTTTAAGAGATAAATACATTATTTGGATTAATTAATAGTTTATCTTAGAGAGAACTAGTATCAATGTATATTTAGATAATAATTATATTGACTACCCAATCTACCCATTACCCAACAGTAGCGTGGCGGCATTGCACTAATTGTTGGAGGAACTAAACCTTTATAATTTTAATGACTCCATAATATTCACAATCGAGTAGGTAAGCGAAAGATTTGATTTAAATTTGGAACGTAGCCACACGGGGAACGGCCTTACGATTCAACGGCCTTCCAATGTCACTCCATAAACAAAAAAAGTTATTTCAGAATTGTATCCGTCAATTTCCAAGCATTCTAACCTCAAAAAATTTAAACATATATTATCGACTTATTACGTCGTTTTATGGTAAATTGAGTAAATATTTTCTAATAAATTGGTTTGATACGATAACGGCGCGAATTATAAATGAATTAGATTTGTTATCTCAAATTGTGTCCATAAAATATTAGTTACGGACACGGATGCTCACGTAAACTGGATTGTGATGGTCTACGACAGTTTGACCGAAAGAGAAGTCATACTTATGGGGCTCACACACTATCAGTCGGCTGACGATATTGGCCTGTCAGTTGTTCGGAGCTGTCAAATTTTTGTTCTAACTGACAGGCCGATATCGTCAGGCGGACTGACAGTCGGTGGGCCCCCTTGGTCATAGTACCCCCCTTATTCATAAACGTCACTCAGGCCTCACTTAGTTCACTTATATTTTGTCTGTTTCTAACATACACAACTGTCAATGTGACAGATAAGGGCAAAACAAAAATTTACTAATTGAGGCCTAAGTGCCTGTACCTTACAATGTTTCTGTTTGGCCCAATGGTTAACTCAATTTTTTTTTTCTTTTTACCTATATTATAAATTTATAACTTCTAGGGACTTTCCGGACTAATCCCGGGCGTAAGGAAGCTAGACTATTATAATGTACGTAGTTTACTACGTTGGTGGTTTAAACTGCGTAGGTATCATAATAACGCATGACTAAGACGGAAGACATTGCACAAAGAGAGGAGCGCACGCGCAATACGCGCATAGTTCAAGCGGAGGTCGTTTTTGCATAACAACAAGGAAACTTTTCTTAAAATACATATACTCAGTATAGTCAGTATCAGTTACATTATTATATTAATTAGCAAAATAATTACGGGTGAGCATATGTGTATGTGTAGTGTGTGTCGCCGGAAGACGCTGGATGCAAGTCGCTTCCGACCGATACTTATGGAGGTCCAAAGGGGAGGCCTATGTTTAGCAGTGGACGTCTTATGGCTGAGATGATGATGATGATGATGAGCATATGTGTCTTCACACGAGACGTAACAGTCCGGAGATAACATCCCTAAGATTTTTTTTTGCAGAACTCTTACAAAAGCAGTTTTGTAAAATTCGGATATTTTTACTTTGTAGATTTTGAGTCATAATACGAGTTAATTCCAACTTCATAACAACAAATACTAATTGCTCAGAAATACTTGAATAATAAATGTTAATTAACGATATCTTCTGATCTTCACGTTAAATCATAAACATTATCAAGATAGATAACCTGAAACTATGTCTTTGTCAATGTCAATACATTTTGTCAGCTACAAAAATAGATCATTATATTGTGATAAACAAAAATATGATAAATCAATGTCTACACCAGGATTCGAACCCAAGATCTTCTGCTTCATAGGAAGGCTCACTATATCGACTAGTCTAGGGTATGGAGGCCATCATACTGCTTTCAATGTTATTTGACTTTCAGAAAGTCTTCTTTTTTCGTCCTGAACTCCAGAATTTTTCAATTGAGAATTTTAATGTACTTATACATATGTATGTTGTTTAATGTAGTTTCTAAGCGGCGAGATGTTCAAAACGGTCTCAGCGCTTAGCAAAGAATAAGAGCGAGTACACAATCTTTATGATTTTTATGAACACCTCACCAGCTTTAGGACTTCTGCAGCTGACCGTCCATCAAAGTTTACATAACCTTGATCCAAAAAACTATGCTCAAAACGTTAACCTCCTTAGTTGGCAGTGCATGCAACCTTGAGAATCGCAGTGTCCTCCCTGTAAAATATCCGCGCCGGTCAACGAACGAACGTTTCGGCGTCAGCAGTTGATCGCGAGACGCGCGCGGATCCGAACGCGCCCGGACGATAACAAAGGCCTTTGTCTCGCGGATATTTAAAAAAAATCGAGTCTGTTTTTTTCGCGAAAGCGCGGGAAAGTTTTGATTCGTTTGTCTATGGATTAATGTTTCTGTTTACTTTTAAAGTGGTGGTAGGGGAAATTAATTTAGGTATTTTTTACGATGGAGTGGTAGTTTGGTGTTTGTTATTGTTATTCTTTCGGAAATCATCTAAGTTCACAATATAAATTTTCCATTTATTTTTTCAGTAATATAAAAGTACTGTAATGTAAATTAAATAATGTATTTAAGTATGTTAAACAGGTCAATAGAGTGAACACACACGTCAGGTGCATGTTACCAACGAAATTTTTAAATTCTAATTCATTGAATACATTGACTCGGCTAGAAACCTATTGTTTGAGATTAATGACTTACGAATTTAAAAATCAAGCTTTTTGTCTTTGGTCGATCTGTCTATGCAATTTAAATAATGGCAGTTCAAAGACGTTTAACATGACGTGACATGTACCTAGATAAATATTATGATTTAATGTTAAAAATGTACCTAGATAAATGCATTTTTTCCTTTTGTTATTTGAGCATAATAGTTAATCATAATTATTCGGTTGCTTAACCTCATTATTAGAAATTAAGGATATAAAAAAAAATTGTGAATGATTAAACATAATTTCCTGAAATTTCATATTAAGTGTAATTTCTACGAGCCATAATTTATAAATACAAAGTACAGTTAGGACCGAAATTGTTTAAGTTGTTAATTACAATAGCATGTCAAGATCATTGTGAATACCACGCCCTCGTAACTATTTTTGTCCTTGACTGTACTGTCACTATCTTATTTACTACTACTCGTACTACTTAACACTATCTAAATTATTGTTTACATGTGACAAACGCATTCTGCATCTGGATTAAATGTCAAATGATGTAAGCAACATAATGTAGAGCAATTTATAGGAAATGCAAAACCGGTTCCGTTTTATATAGTAACCGGTTAAACTCGTTAACTTGTTATGTTATGTAGAAAAACCGGTTTTTCATTACTTGGTGACCAAATAAGTTGGTAGGCTAAAAAAGAAAATATTGTTGTTGAAAATATAAGTTTTGATTGTAAATAAATAGTCAAGGATTACGAACTTGGCGCAGGTCCAGTGAGTTTCTAGGAACTTTCGCATGGATATGTTTTTTTCTTTTTGTGAATGAAGTCATCGCAAACAGAGACATAATGGTTATATTAAGCTGTATAACTAATCACTGTTTCGCAAAACCATATTGTAAGAAACGAAATGCACCAAAATCTGATTTGAAAAAATACACAATGTAGTCGTAAATACACGTGGTAGCGGGTCTGGCTTTTGCGTTTTTGGGTCAATACTTTGACAAAAATAACTGGTTGTTTTTTTACTGAACTTGTCGAAGTATACGCCATGTTTTGTTGCTTACGTCAATTGTAATTAGGTTAAATCGATCAAAGTATTAAAACATAATTAGCTTCAGTTACGCACTTGTTCTTGCATAGAGACTCCAAGGCCATCTTCGTTCGTTTTCCAGAAATCTCCCAATTTTCTGGCTCCATACCAGAATAACTAACTCAGTGATTCAGTGATGTATTCCAACATGGCGGTTACAGTGACAGACGACGCGAAAACCGTCAAGTGAGTGACGCAAAATGTCACCCGACAAACGCAAGAGGAGGAAAGAAAATAGAAAAAAAAGGACTTGCCGTTAGTTTTTAATAAAGTATAATTAACAATGATCTCACAGTATTTATAGTGCTCAAGTTTAAGACTGAAAAACTTTTTAATACGAAAACCTGCAAAATAAACCATGATCGCGTTGAAGAAGCTTTATGGTGACGAGTTGCTTCGTCTGGCCCTAGTTTTGAGTCTTCTCAAAGTGGATCCAAACGATTACTTAGAAAGGGAGACTCAGCTCTTAGCTGGGCTCCATATCTCCAATGGATCCGACTGGGGGGACCAGGAAGCAAGAACTTTAATAAGACCAAGATTCGTCCACCCGAAATCTCTAGACAACATTTTAATTAACTACGAGAGACAACTGTTTGAAGAGCTGAACTCCCTAGGTCGGTACGGGAGCTCGTTCAGCGAAAACAATATTCAGTGGAATAATCGGGGGCCTGTTTTGCATACATACCTAGTGAATAATGTCGCTACCGACACAGTAGTGCCTGAGCTCGCGGCGGCGAACGACACGAGCGATGGGGTGTCCGCCGACGACAATGTCGCACAAGAGGTCAAAGTTGAAGACGTAGAGGAAAAGGAAACACCCGACGTTGTCGTCACGCTCTCCGCTGACTACTTTAACAACAGAACTGAAGTCGAACGACAAGAAGAGGACTCAAAACCTGATGTTTCTGAAACGGAACACGAAGACATTAAACTTGATGTCTTTGAGGCTTTCGATGAAACGCCGAGTAGGAGAGTGGAAGCGGACATTTTCGAAGAAATAGCGACACGCACTTTTGATGTCAACGACTTCTTCCAATCTGAAGAGATGCTGATCAAAAAGGAACCGGAGGAAGAGGTGCTGGAGGTCAGGGTTAAGAAGGAACAAGAAGATTTGTACGATGATAACGCTATGGATGAATTCGTTCCTTACTTCACAACTAAAGCAGACAAATTCCAATATGGAGAAACGAATTCTGTCTTTGATCAAAACCTTGCTGACCTCCAAGAATATGGCGATATTTTCGAAGATGTAAAAGAGCTAAGAAGCTTCGAATATCTAGATGTAAAACAACAACAGGATAATTTAGAACAGTATCTGATGGAAAATACACCTTTAGATTCCGAAGTCTATCAACCGATGTTTGACGATGATGAACTAGTGTTGGACGTGAAGAGAGAGCGAGCTAGCACTAGCTTCACGTCGGCCAGTTCCAGTGGTGTGAGTGAGATGGATGTAGCCTCGCCGCCTCCGAACGTGAAGCTGGAGCCTGATGAGGGCCATCACAGTGGAGACGAGCTCACGCAAGAGGTAAGTTTTAGCGTAATTGAAAATTAACTTTATGACGCTTGTTTTAGGTTCGAAATTGAATAAACACCACAGGTTTGTGCGTGTGCGTATGCGCATATTCGCGTTTACCAAGTTAGTTTAATTTTAAATATCGAATGTTTTTGGTGGTCTGCTATTTTGAACTCTATTTAGAAAGGGATATAATCTACATTAGGTATTTTAAATGCAATCGCTCGCACTTTTAGGTTATGCTCCAGTACATTTTATCGTTTTTTTTCTCTGTCTATCAGAAATAAACATATGTATAAACTAGATAGAATACAGACTAGAAGTGAACCTTATTACGGGTGCCATTGAGTCATTTTTCAATATTTATTGTTAAAATGGCGGTCGCGATGTATTATAATTGTAAAGTAAGGACTTTTAACATTTGACACCTTTGCGTTCGTATGAATAATTTAGATCGTACGATCCGATTTAGGGTTCGGTAAGATTTTTACCGAACCCTAAGAGAAAGACCCGAGTGGAAGACCTAGGGGAACTTTCCTCGACCAAATCGGGGAAATATTACAAAAAGGCCAGGTCAGAAGTACCCTAAACCGACGAGCATGTATGAAGAACGTTATGAGAGTGAGTGAAGCGAAAGTGGTCTGTCAGGATCGTAGCAAATGGAAATCCGTGATTTCTGCCTACCCCTCTGGGAAACAGGCGTGATTATATGTATGTATGTTATGTATGTAAGATTTTTTACAAATATGCGTGAAGAAAGCAATAAACGTAAGTAAATCACAGCGAAATGCTAAATACTAGTAGTCCGCCTCGAACTGAGAACTCGCGATTTACTTGCAAACGAGTTTACCAATATAACAAGACCCTTCGGAGGATTTTTTTTCTCCTTCTAGCTCCATAAATACTTGACGGATCGTGCTCATATACGAACTTACAAATTTTATGTACCTCTGGCTGTAACCCCAAGAAATTTCATAAAGATCAGAAAAACGTTACTAAAGTTATCGTCAGTCCCAGTAGCCAGATGACAGTTCGGTTCGGCCTGGAGTTGTTTGTAAGAACTCACTTCGCTTGCGCTCCGCGAGTTCAATAATATATACAACCTAGATTGCCAATTAAGTAAGGTAGTAATTATCAACTGAATCAATTGAAGAACAAATCAAATTATAATAATTGTCGCTTATTATTTTGAGACACGGGACTTAATCGCGTGCACATACTTTTATTATTTAGGCGAGGATTTGTATCAGTATCATGGTCCCGAGTATTGACATTTACACTAAATGGTTTAACCACAGAATATATAATAATAGCAACAGGTTTAACGGGAGATACCGAAATTTCGATTTTCGACGTTCGGGTCGGTCATTCATTAAAGTTTCTATTGGCATTAAACGATGCATCACTTTTCGAATATACAAGAGCGACAAGGACGGTAGATACTGAAATTTCGATTTTCGACGTTTGCGGTCGGTCATTCATTAAAGTTTCTATTGGCGTTAAACGGTTATTATTTGGTTAGACCTAGACCCCAGGTGTTTGAGTCACAGACGGAACATATGTTCATGCGAGGTAACCGTGATCGATACCCAGTAAGGCCATGGTGGCAATGTAGGTCACAACTGCCGTACAAATACTTCAGGCTGAGTTTGGACTTGACAGATGTTTTATACATTTGATATTATACCTTAATGCAAAAATAATGAAGTATATATTCAAAAAGGAAGAACAAATGGCGTGACGGTGGTAATGTTGACTTTATGGTTAAGAAAACAAAGTAGATTTTCAAATGTGTAAAAATCGTTCTGAGTAGTGTGTGAGTGAGATGAATGCTAGGTCTAAATATGGAAATTATTTTGTAAAAGTTTTTTTTTCTTAATTTTGAGCAACTTTCTTTTTTGTATTGGAAGTTTAAACAGCGTTGGTTTCTTTGTTGGTTTAGGTTACGTATTGTTATTTATATTCGGGATCCATGAAAAAATAAATTGAGGTCATTTAAAAAATATGGCAGCGTTTCAAGGCAAAAAAGCATTTGAAAAATGAAAAAATATTGTTAAAGAGATATTACGTTTTCACTGGAGTATAAACGAATATTTTTACTATAAATGGATATAAATAACAAGTTTATTTGTATAAGCTTACAATTAAGTCACCGTTGTTCTTTAACCTTTTGACCGCCATGCGTCAAAATTTTAACTATCAATGTTGAACTCTGTCATAAATTATGAAGGTGTCATTCACGTTGTCACTATGTCTCATAAATCTCCTTTTTTTATACAATGTCGGTGGCAAACAAGCATACGGCCCACCTGATGGTAAGAAGCTACCGTAGCCTATGGACGCCTGCAACTCCAGAGGTGTCACATGCGCGCATATCAGACGACAAAGGTTAAAAGTGATGTTAAAAGTAATTGCGAAGCAATGAAAGTAAATGGGTTTGTTAGCATTATGTAACTTTTCTGTTTACCGCAAATATTATACGCTTATATCCCTTTAATATATTTTTTATACTGATGATGATGATGATCCTTCCCTTCCGATTTCGACCAAGGCGACCACTTCAACTCCTAGTTAATAAATAGTTCGGCTCCCGATTTTTTAACTAACAAATGTATGGATCTATTGTTATCTGAAAATAAATAATTTAATTTAATTTAATTTAATTTATATTACGATGATGGCAAACAAGTATACGGCCTTTCTGTTAACAGCTAGATTATGGATGCCAGGAACTCCAGGTGACACATGCGCGTTGCCCACCCTAAATTTTTCAATAAGAATATAAAAAATAAATGCAAATTAGGAAATGTAAACCGGTTATTTTCGTTAAAAATAACCGGTTTGCGAACTTCACGAAAATTTTATAACATGTGCGTTGTTATGTGTTATGGTAACGTGCGTTCGTAGCCAAATTCGAAATTAGCAGTTACGGGGTTCTTAACCTGGCGGTCGTCGACCGGCGCTTGCGCAGGCTCTAATGCGCGTAGGATTTGGCGGTGAAATCATCGTTACAGCCTTCTTGATTTGACATGAAAATGTATTCGACTTGAGAAGTAATTATATTGTTTAATTGTGTATATAGGCTAATTAAAAAGGGACCTTCTCTCGGCCGGCGTTTACGCTCATATGCGCATATGCTCTTTGCGCGAAACCCGGCCTGCCCGGGAACCACTTCGTTTGTTTGATCGTCTACTCTGTATGCATCACTTTCTTTCAAATATGCAAGAGCGATAGAGACGGAGATAACGAAATTCCGATTTTCTAAATTTGCGGTAGGTCCACGAGAGCGAACCAAGAACGATACTAATTCGCTATTGTTTTCGCTGAACGGGTGTTCCAATCCTAGTCGGCAACGCACTTGTGACCCCTCTGGTGTTGCAGGTATCCAGCTGATGTTTGCCTTCTATATCTTAAAAAACCGGCCAAGTGCGATGCGAGTCGGACTCGCGCACGAAGGGTCCCGTACCATTAGTATAATATAAAAACGGCAAAAAAATCTTGTCTATTGTATGGGAACTCCCTTCAATGTTTATTTTATAGAAATAGAATAGAATATTCAGTATTTGTTATAGCGGCAACAGAATACATCATCTGTGAAAATTTCAACTGTCTAAAGCCCGTCACAAACGGAGCTATAATATATGCACTCCGAAGACCTCCTCCTTGCATCGGTTTCCTCATCACTGAGGGTCGTGGTCATTTAACAGCTTCTCTCTGATGATCTGGCGCCATCTTCCTCTATCTGTTGCCGAGTGAAGAGCATCGTGTACTGTAGTGTTGAGTGCTGAGCGAATTTGGTCAGACCAGCGCATTGGGCTCTTATATCTTGATCGTTCACCTTCGACTTTACCAGTGATGACCAGTTTCTCGAGGTTATCACTGTCTTTTCTAGCAACGTGGCCAAAATATTCAAGTACTTTGCGCAGGCAGACGGTAGATAGCCTGGTTTTTATCTTGAGTTCAGCGAGGATCGACACGTTAGTGCGGCGCTCTGACCAGTGAATACCTAACATCAACCTACCTACAATCTACCGAAGACCAGACAACCACTTGTCAAGTAGAGTCTCCGCTGGCTATCTACTGGCAGTAGAAGCTCGGGACGCCCCCTAAAAAAGGCCACTTGAGAAGCATGCTGGCTCAAATGGTCTCGGCTGGAAAGAGCTGGAAGTAGCCGCTCACGATCATGCGAGCCCTATGTTCCTAAATTTAGGGTATGCAGTACCGGTACTGTTTTGTAGAACCGGGATTTTCGGTACTAGCCAATAATGGAACCGGGATTTCCCGGTAATTTCGGTACTTTCGGGAAAAATCTTCTATAACCTCTGCCGTTGATTTTGGTCGTAAAAATTTCATCGCGTAATGTGTTAAATAAACGCGGGCCGTCCAAACGGCGGCCGTGGTCACGGCGGTCGCCCGCCAGGCGTCAAGCTACCTGGCGCTGAGGGCAGCTACCAGATCCCGTGCTGCTACGCGAAAATGGCCTTAGAAGACCTTCCCTCGATTTCAAATTTATGAAGATTGGCGTTTACAGATTTTAGAAAAAACATACAGGGTGCGAAAAAAAGATCGTTTTTGACGAACTTTTTTTTATGCCTTTTGATCCCATTCTTATCCAGGATCAAAAGCTTGTATGGAACCAAAAAAAATCCGGTTAGAAAAGCCACTAATCAAGAAAACCTTTCCCCATATATTTGGTATAAAAAAGAAAACTTTAACTTTTCACATGCAATTTTTTTATGTCAATCGATCAATAGTTTCTATAGGATCAACTTACGGTAATGTATTAAATTTAAACTTTCGTGAGACATATTAACATTATAAAATAACACGGTTACACTCACGGCACTTTAGTCACGTCTTGCGACATGTTTCGGAGAGCCTAGGTCTCCATCTTCAAGCACTAGGAGTGCTACTTACGGTAATGTACCTACCAAAAAGTCACAAATTGAAGAACAATTTAACATACACTTACTGCTTTAAAATCCTTGTTTTTTGATATTTTTAATGCTTTTACTGTAATGATACTAATGATATCATACATTATTATGGTCCTTAAACGCGTGTGTCTGCGTGATAGAAAAATGTAAATTCACTTTTTCTCTATAGTAAATGTATGAAAAAAAAAACTTTAATATGTGGCTTTTTAGTACATTATCGTTAGTTAGCCCCAAGGAAACTATTGATAATGGATAGGAATGGAATCGATTGGCATAAAAAACAGCACGTGAAAAATAAAAGTTTTCATTTAAATACAAAATGTATGGAAAAAAATTCCTCGATTTGTGGCACTTTTAGCCGGAATTTGTTTTGGTCCCATACAAGCTTTTGATCCTGGATATGAATGGGATCCAATGGCTACAAAAAAAAAGTTTGACGATGAAATATTTGAACTCCGAAGAATAAATGAACCCAAAAAAGGTATAAAATATTTTTCCCGAAAATCCCGAAAGTACCGGGATTTTTATTTTCCAGTCCCGGTTCTTTACACGACTCGAAATCCCGGGAATTCCCGGTACTTTCGGTTCCGGTATTTCCCGGGAGCAAACCCTATTCCTAATGAAGGGATAGCAAATTAATATACCGTAAGATACCGAGATATATATTATCGTATAGCTCGGCACCCCACACGGCAAAGATATCAAAAGAGAGAAAGGTATATCGGTTGTACGTCACGCCCGAGAAGGAAGGCAATATACCCAAAATATATCGTAATTATATCGAGCTATAATACATATTATAGCTCCGTCTGTGACGGGCTTAACTATCACGGTTCATGAGGTACAGCCTGGTGACAGACGGACGGAGAGCGGAGCCAGTAATAAGGTCACGTTTTACCCATTTGATCCATGCTGTTGTAAGTTGTTGCCAGTACGTCTAAGATAGTACGGGACGCCCTGACGGCCGCCATGTTTGTTTACAAATTTTACAATTCTATTTGTAAACACCACGTGGACACGTGTCTGATCTACGATTTTGGCAATATAAGGTGTAACATTATAGCAAAATTCGTAACGATTTAGTATGGACGTGTACAGTCAAGGTCATTGACATATGTACGGCCAGGGTGGCAAAAATATCTGTACGACAGTTACACATGTCCCGCTTATGACATGTGTATGTAGAAAAATTTCGTACCTACCCTACCACATTTCAGTTTCAAGATTTTTTAAACGGGACCGTGACTGTACCTACACGGAAAAAAAGCTTCCGGGATATTCTCAATCCAAGACATTATTATTTTCTTGAAAATATTTCCTCGTGACAAGTAAATATTTATTTCCTTTACCAAAAATATGATTCTTCGCTTAATAAAACCACGTTTTCTTAAAATAGAAATACAAAAATGTATTGTTTCAAGAGTATATTGAATAAATAAGAGAGATTGTACTTTAATCAAACAAGTATTATCTTAGGTAATAAAAAAAAACTAGAAAATCTGTAAGAATATGTTCGCTTCGTTATATTTAATTTATTTTCGTTGAAGGAAATAAATGCTTGTCACGAGGAAATATTTTCAACATAATATTATAATGTCTTAGATTGAGAATATCCCGGAAGCTTTTTTTTCCGTGAACCTACCTAGCCATTTGTGATTTCGCTGTGATTGATAATAACATTAATAACACAATGAAGGACGTTTTTATCAACCGACTTTAGGATTTCGAAGGAGGAGAGGTTCTCAATTCGTCGGGATCTTTCATTTGTTTGCTATTTTTTATATATTCACCGATTATTCGAAGACGGCTGGACCGATATGGAAAATTATTTTTTTGTTTGAAAGAGTATACTTCACAGTTGGTCCCATTGTCACCAGGTCCGGATCTGATGATGGGATTCTGGAGAAATCGAGGGAACTCTTCTACTATTTATAGGCACACCTATAGTGATTTCAGTAGTTTTTACAGCAACTTGGTCATTTCTTCTTGGAAAAGCGGAGCCTAAGGGAACGTACCCAAACTAAGTGACCAGTTTAGGGGGGGGAAGGGGGTCGTCAAAATACTACTCTAGGTCACAAGGGGGAGGGGGGAGTCTTAGGTTCTGTCACGTAGTCAATAATTATGATCAAATATCGCGCTTTTAATTATAGGTTTCCATGCACTTTTGGCGTCACGCGGCCAGTGTTGAGTAAATAAAAGGCAATAAGTAGGCAAAATTATGTTTTTTTGCTTTCTATGTCCAAAACATCACTCTAAACTATATATGCGAGTTTTACTAAGTGACAACTTGGGGGGGGGGGGGGATGGGTCTTGGCAATTACTCGGGTCACCGAAAACTGAAAAAAATGGGTCACGTAGTTTGGGTACGTTCCCTAAGTGAAGTCGGTTCTTTGTTACGTCTCTTTATACCGTGTTGGTAATACTGTAACACAGCAGTGGCGGCGTGTCCATGGAACTCGATTCCCGCCAGCTTGCCTAGTTTTCAGTTACCTGAGCAGTTTTTCTACAGCTCATCAATAAAATTGAAGCGATATTAAGCTCCGGCTTGCCTGAGAAATTTTTTCACCCACCACCACTGTAATACAGAGAGACTTCCAGAGCCAGTTCTCTGTTATTCGAGTTCCAAAAGTACCAGAGGTCTGTACTATGTACTATAGTGTACTGGATCCAAGATCGATACAGAAGGTAGACGGGCAATAAGGAAACAAAGAGGGAGCATCGCTCGCGACGTCTGGGGCAGAGCGTTCACCCCCGAACTCGAACGGGGCCCTTTTAGGGACATAAGTGCAAGCAGTGGCGTAGCTAGGTGACCAAGGGCCCCGGGGCAAAAAAAACTGGGACCCCTAAACTGTATACAAACAGTCAAACACACACAGATAAAAGGATATCTTAATCCAAGATATTCATTATTGTATATAAGGAAAATCGATAATTTCTTTAATCAAGTAAAAAATATCTTGAACCAAGTAAGTTCTATCTTGGTTCAACAAAATCATACTTGGTTCAAGAAATTATCGATTTTCCTTATATACAAGAATGAATATCTTGGATTAAGATATCTTTTTTTTCTGTGCACAGCTCTTTATATTCAATAAGAGGTATGCTAATCAGGTTTTGGGGACCCCCCAAGCTTGGGGGCCCTGGGGCAGACAAGGACACTTTTTTTTCACTAATAGATAGTGCATATTGCGTAATTTTAGGAAGTACTAGCAACTTCATATGAACAAAGTGGTCTCTTTGTCCGTACACTGACAAAACTCGGCAATACGATCGAGAATGCATAGTAATACTATTATAAATGCGAAAGTGTGTCTGAGTAGTAAAAAAGCGCTGGTGGCTTGGCGGTGGAGCGTTAGACTTTCAATCCGGAGGTCTCAGGTTCAAACCCCGGTCCCAAAGTTTTTCGGAACTTATATACGGAATATCATATCTGATTGATATTTACCAGTCGTTTTGGTTTTGTATGGAGGGTTGGCCTGCTGTGACGACCTGTCCAATACAAAAAAAAAATTTCGCGTCCAAAAAATTTATTCCGTCTTTTTCTTACTCGAAATAGTATACCAATTATGCCCTTAAACGGATCACCAGTATTTTTGTTACACCCTGTCATAGACATACCACCCATACCTGACACGGAAATAATAATACCAAGACTGAACGGCATGGTCTTATTACACTTTCCATAGATATGACAGAGAAGGCGCTATTATCGTTGGTCCTTATCATTGACTCACCCAAGATTATTGCTTATTTCCAAAAGGCCCTAAGTACAATAGAAAAGTTTATTACCCTCCACCGCTCTTTGAAGGGTAACAATGAAACCGACTAAATTATGTAGGTTAGTTACGGTATGCTATCAGCCATCTTGAAACGTGTCTTAAAATCAGTCGCGTTGCGGTTATTCTGTCCTTTAGGGTGGGTCGCGTATGCGGTCTCTAGTTAAATCCTTGCTTTGAGCACCCTCTATATAAGGACTGTATCGTTAATTATGGGTACAGATAAAACCTGGTCTAACGCCTAGCATGTGTATTATTTCGTATTACTATGTTCTAAGAGTTTGATCTGAGGGTATTTTTAAGCAATATCTGATTTAAGAAGGTTTGACATTTATTTTATTTTAGGGACTTCATGATGCTTTTAATACCGTATAGCAAATACAATCTGGACAAGCCTATCGAGCTGAATTTGAGACTATTTCACCGACTCTTTGGTACGATTTAAAGTAAAAACAGATTAATAGGCTACCAAAACATGTTATCCAAGTGTCCTCTTCATGATTGTTCAATTGAGCAGCTGCGGAATAAATGTGGTGAATTTTTATTTTTACGAAAATACGATTTTTCACCCCACGTTTTGCAACCCCTTCAATTTTTGACGCAAGCCAAATGAAAGAGACAGCTAGAAAAATAAGCTAAAAACCAAAGCCTAACGGACATTCATGGCGTTGATCCATCGCTAAAGCGGGTCGATAGAAACGGTCCGTGATAGTTATATTAGATGTCAAAGTCAGAGTTGTCGTAAGTAACATGCCATATTCTCTAAAAGGCCACCATGCACAGACCCTAAGCTTTTTTTTTAACGAAAAAAAATGCTTAGACTATGTCCAGATGTTTCGCTATACAAATCATGTGTAATTGCTGTTTACATAGTACGATTTTTTTTTGTATGATATTGTCTTGTTTGCAAACCGCAAATTGGCTTGTAGTATTTGTCCAAAATCGTTATTGTTACTCGAGAGGATTGGGTAAATTTCGTCCAAACCATATGCTTTACGTCGAGCTCCCATGACGAAATGTGTACTTTATTAAAGCACTGATTAAACACATGTGTGATTTTGAAATAAAAATATAAAACAAAAAAGAAACGGCTAAGTAAAGTTGTACCCATAATAAACGATACAGTCCTTATGTACAATATACATAGTTATGTCTGAAAATAGGTTAGCCGTGGGAATCAAGTCTAGAAACTTTCGATTGATACGTGATACCAATAGATTATGTAGTTGTAGTTAGATCATCGATCTGACCTCTTATCATCAGTATCATCACTATCACACGTCGATTCCGTGATAGTGGAGCAGATAAAGAGTGAATCATCATAACTTACGCACGGAGCCATTATAAGGCCCATTTTATAGTTGTACAGTCGACGTTAAAAATATGCTTACACTTTTGGATCTCTCAAGGTATACCTTGTGCAACCTAAGAAGCGGAAATCCGATTATAAAATGTACTGATGTGACAGGTGTTAAAAACCGCTTCTTAGGTTGCACAAGGTACTTATAGCTCATTACAAAGGAGTAAGGTGCAAAAGTGTAATACCTACATATTTTTGACGTAGATCGTACATTGTACTTTTTTTAAATTTGGAAAATTTTAGGTGATTTCGACTCAGAATCACGAGCTCTTTTGATTTTATTAGGACAAAAATGTATCCCATGTTTTTCATGAAAAACGCCAACAGAATCAGACAAAGGTCTTCATAAGTCCATAAATACCATGACATATTCTAAAGCTGACTTTATAACGTTTTAAACGCGTCCAAGTCCTTCATAATAATTGTTTATTATAATATTGTGAAACTGTCATGATTCACATAAAATTAGCTCAAGTTCATGACCTTAAACTCAAAAGGGCGTAAGTAATAACTATTTTAACGTAAAATACAGCTTTTTGTTACTTAGTAGATATCTAAATTTACTCTTTTCAAATTGTGAGCGAACAACCTTGCATCGCCTTGACCTGATCCGACCTCGTGAAAATTTGCAATATTTATTTTACGTGCGGTCGAATTTAGAACTAACGTTTCTACCTACATTTTGATTGCTTATGTTCGACAGTAGCGCCGCTCTTAAAGCACACGGGCTTGTCTAGTAGTTATACAATTTTATCTATGCGTGCGCAGAAGTTGGAACTAAAGATTTTTTCATACGATTTTCTCGGTATTGTTAGACGGTGGCGCCGCCCCTATGTGTTAAGTTTAGTGGGTTGCATGTTCTGGAAGTAACGAAGTTGAGTAGCTGTGAATACCGCCATCTGTTGAGGATTTTCCTAGAGTGATTTTTGCTATTTGAATTTATAATTTCTTGAGACTTCTATGGAAAATTCTGAAATATAATGCTTGATAGCCTTGTCCCTATTTTACATTGAATAATTCTGAGATACAAGTATAAGTCGATGCACAATATACATATTAAATTCTGACTGAAATAGGTATTCCAAAATAAATACCAAAAATCCACCCCTCGTTATATTTGTCAGTATGGTAGCCAGGATTTCGGTAGCCTGGTGGGTACTATTTTAGATTTAAAGTGGCTGTAATCCGATTAACAAATGACATAACATTTATTATCAATCAAAGACGGCATAACTATTCAGAACGCTCAAAAATATCGTTATAATGTAACCTAATTTTAACGCATTGAAAATTGATAACTACTTATACTACCTACTCGTAAGCAAAGCACGATGCTTGTTTCCATTTAATTAATTATGTAGCTACATAACATGTTTAAAACAATACAGCGTAAAAACCGGTAAAATACATTCTAAACGAAATAACAGTAAACACTCCGTATCTGCGTATCAACATGTTGGTGTCTATCTAAAAACTTTGTTTATCGCCAAGGTGAATGTTCTTTCGTTTTAAAGATGGCGTCTTTGTATCTAATCTTGGTTTGAACATGTGTATAGTATATTTCTTATTTAATTATTGCTCAAATCTTCATGCGAATCGCATATAAAATTTTTAACTAAATAACTTTGTTGTGCCTTTGCGCGTCCTCTTGCGGGCTTTTGTTGTAACTTTTTGAGCGCTACCTAGCGATTTTTTTCAGTAACTCTACTAGCGCCCTCTAGCATCGAGTAGCGGCGTTTGTTAGCGATTGAGTTTGGTTTTAGTCGGGACTGCACACTACCGTTGTATTGTATCACATTTCCAGTAGATGGCGCTATTGTAAATACAGGCTAAAGTTGTGCGGATAATTTCATAGATGGCGTTTTAATCAATTTAGCGTTATGTTTATTAGAATAACTTTCAAACCGGTAGATGTCGTTACTATCGTCATTGTTCATTAACGAAGTGTAATTTTATTGTAAACGTACAAAAATAGTTTAGTAAAAGCAAAAAAAAACTCAACAACAGGCTATGAGACTTATGAGGACAAACCTACCTATCTATTTGTCTATGAGGTTTTGATATATGTGAGGTTTTCAAGTCAAAAGTACCTAACATCATTGTCGGTTGTTATTGTTAATAAAGATTATTACTACGTCATTTTTTATGGCAGCAACGCCTTATTGACAACCGACAATGATATACCTACCTTTGACTTGAAAATATCACACAATGATAGTTATTTTATTAGTTGTCCTCTAAATTGTCTAAATTAATACAGATAGATGACATAAGTGCTAGTCTATGGTGCTAGTTACCTAGCCATCAGACGGGTGGTATGCTTATTCACAACCATCGTATAAATCTTGACTGAAATTTGCTAAATTGCACATCAATAGTGCTACAGATTATAATCGGCACAATTTTGGCATAAAAATCGCGCGCGATTTCGAGACGTTGCCGTCTAGGTAGGTGCAACTAAATCAATCGATGGATCAAAAACCGCAATGTACTAAAATCGCAGGTGACTAGTGGCTTACGTTTGTAGAGGCCTTAAACTGTAGTTAGGTACAGTTTAAGACACTTTAGTTCCTTATTACACATGAGTAAGGTCGAAAAGCGTAAACATATGTACTGACAGGTACATAACATGAATGCCTATGTACCTGTGAGTACACAAGTCTCCAACCCGCACAAAAAGCGTGGCCCGCTTCGGATTATCTCGGAGTCCCGCTGCGACGCGATACCATCGCGGTAGGGTTCCGCGATAGCGGAGTGAACCTTAGGCTGGCTCAACATGATGGGCCATCATAGGGACGCAGCTATACGACGGAACGAGATCGCAATATCGTTAGCTCCCTCTAACGCATAGCTGCGTCCCTATGATGGCCCATCATGTAGAGGTGCCATTAGGCGGCTTTCACACTGCTGCGGTTTCCGCATGCGGCGCCGGTGAGCGAACTAGATAGCGCTCTGCGTGTGTATAACGCTGTCACGCTTGCACACCGACGCCGCATGCGGTTGGGGCCCCAATCGCCTAATTGGCTGTGTGCATGAGTGTGGCGCCATCTCTTGAGCAGGGGGTGAAAGGGTTTTTTTCTTTTTTATTAATGGCATATACTCCTTGCTTATATGAAATGTCACTGGCTGATTCACTATTTTGACAGTTGACCCTACGGGGGATGTCAAATATTTTGAAATGTGATATTGACAAGAGCCCAATTTCTTGTTACCTTGTGCGCTGCGATCGTTCACGTTACCCCCACCATGCACTTCGCACATAGCCAATATGCCGGCCACAAAATTTTAAATTCGCTCTCCTTCTCGATGCGACAGGCAAACGATATTACTTTTCGGCAACCGGGCCTTTTACCCGGTTTAGACCCTGTTGTATCCGAATTGCCGGTTGCCTTCAAAGGAAATATGACCGGAAGTAAGATATTCAAGATGGCGGCAAAAAAAAGTTTTTTAGCTTTTCTTAAATAACTCGTAAACAGTGACCCCTACCAATAAAATTTCTATTTAAGTAATCCACATAAAATTCTCTATAAATAAAAAAGGTTCTACTTTTACAGTTTTTTGCTGGATCATATCATATCGAAATAGTACATTGTTGTAGAGGCTGGAAAGTAAGCTATAGGTGGATCGAGTTAGTTCGAGGGCCGACCCGCCAGGGGAGGCCCTCGAAGATACGAGTCCACCTATAGCGCTTTCGGCCGAGACATTACATAGTGCTTTTCACGACTACTGTGAGGAAATAAAATAAAAAATGAATTGGCATATACAAACACTTTAATAGATACTATTTATAGGTATATTGACGGTTCATTTGCTTTTCACAAGCACGATAAAGTAAACGAGCATGTAACTTTCTGCAAATAAATGCTTCTTTTCGCCATCCTTCCATAATATGAATTGTTCGTCGGATATTATATTGTATACAAAATATCACTGTTCATGGGCCTTCTTATTTAGGACGCGATTTCACTGGTAACAAATTTCTACGCCTGTGCAGTTTCTTGAATTTCGGTGGGCGCCAGCGTATTAATAACATTTTCTACACTTATTGAACTCATTTTTACTGCATATATACAACTTTATTGTTTTTCAGTCAAACATTATCCAATTCAATATGTATTTTTCTCGCTCCACCTTAATTACTTTTTTTTTCACTTTTAAGAAGCGTTTTACGATGTTTGCTTCAATCCGACTCAAACGGCTATTAGACATTGCAACCTGCAGGGTCTAATCTGTCAGGTTGGTAGGTATAATTAAAGGTAGGGCCCGTAGGGAGTTGAAGGAGGGAGAGGCAGGGTACACAACAGATTGGGCCCTGCAAGTTGCCATGTCTAATAGCCGGTTCACTCCTTACCCACTTTTTGATAGAAAACCACAAACGGTTAAAAAGGTAAAAACGCCTTAAGAGTGATCTGAATGATTTTGACGTTTCTTTTTTTTAAACAAGTAAATTGGTTCGATAAACAACCTTATTTTATTTTAGAATGAAAAAGTGGTGCCAAAAAAAGACCTTTTTAATGTTTTAAATGATTCTCATTGGCGGGTCCAATGCAATGACATCTGGATTTTACTTTTCTACTATGACATTTCATTGCTGCAAAATAGCAATTCTTGTAGTGGTTGTTCAGATGCTACAGCAATTGCTTACTTTCCAGCTTGGATTTTGATCTTCTTTTGCCACATTTCCGAGCAGGTGGCGTGAAAAGTAACTTTATTATGATATCTTCATACACAATAATGAATGATAGGTATTTAAGCGAAATAAGATTGATTTGCGTACCTAATACATAAAAAATGGGATTTTGTCCATTTCCCCGTGGATTTTTTTGGATTTGTAGCTTTTCAGTGCCCTAGCCTTGATCCTAGGTTAATCTGTAATCAGAGACCTTTGATTTGATCATAGTAAAAAGAAAGGATAGGTACATTATAATAAAAAAAAAATTAGAAATTTGTAATTTTCTCTCTTTTAGAAATCTAATCGTCAATCGCTAAGTCTGCTTGCTTGAAAAATCTATAGTTGCGGTAAAATTCTTCAGTAAAGTTACTTATTAGGCTCAAAACACACCTGAGCGGAATTAAGCCAATTCATAGACAAAATGCTTAAATTTGTCTATGGCCTCCATACAAAAAAATCAGCTACCATGTTGAGCCTTATATAAAATATTAAATTTATAATATTTAAAAAAACACCAAACCGAATGCAGAACCTCCTTCTTCTATGGAATTGAAGTCGTTTAAAAATATACATAGACAGAACCCACGACTCCATTAAAGCTTCCAGCCTCGGCTTTCTCATCAAAACTGCCCAGAGCGTGGGTCTTTCAACTATAACTAACGCTCCAATACAAACCAAACTTAAATAACTAGATCTTAAACTACCTTTCCCAACGCACATAAATTGACTTACGACTTTCTTCCACGTTAACCCTGCGATAATCAAGAATTTGAATTTAGAATTTAAAACGGTCAAAATAATTATACCGCCATCTTATTTTAGACTTTATATAAATATATGGCTTTAGGTTCATTTTAGTTTGTGATTAGGAACCGTTTAGTTCAAACGTTTTTGAGCTGCGTTTCGTTATTAATTTCGTATTAAGCCAATCAAAGATGGCCGTCGTGTAATTATGGATTTTGTTTGGCTTTTTTCGGACTGGTTCTGTTAGGTATTAGATTAATATAATGTGGAGGTTTAACATAAATGATTATGGGTTGTGGGTGAAGTATGGATATATTTGGAACATGAATTTGTATATAGCCGTTACTTGAAATAAATATAGAATCAAGTTTTTGTCATTCATTGTGATTTAAATCAATAAGTTAGTCTATAATTTTAAACAAAAAATCGTCTTGACAGACAGACAGACGGACAACAAAGTGATCCTATAAGGGTTCCGTTTTTTCCTTTTGAGGTACGGAACCCTAAAAAAGAACCTTAGGATCCGCTATTCCAAGAGCAAGTGGCCGAGTTGCTGTACAAAATAGTGAAATCACTATAATAGTTGAAGAGTTCTCTCGATTTCTCCAGGATCCCATCATCAAATCTGGATCTGGTGACAATAGGACCAACTATGAAGTACTTATACTCTTTCAAACAAGAAAAGAATTTTCCAAATCAGTCCAGCCGTCTTCGAATAATCGGTAAACATACATTAAAAAAAAATTGCAAAAAAATATCCCGACGAATTGAGATCCTCCTTCTTCGAAATCTTCAAGTCGGTTGAAAATGGTCTAAGACCTAATACCGACGGAACATGGTACTATGGTAAACCAGTATGGGAGGGTCGGCAACGCGCATGTAACACGCATTCAATATTGCAAGCGTCCGTAGGCTACGGTGTCCGCTCACCATCAGGGCTGTATGCTTGTTTACCTCCGGCTTGGAAGCAACGAAATCCCTCTAGGTGTTATGTTACAGTGGCGGAGCTTCTATAGAACTCGATTCCCACCCGCTTGCCTATCTTTCAGATACAATACCACTATTTCGGTAACTCATCAAGAAAATGACTACACAGATAGAAAAAATCTCTTCAACCAAAGAAACCTATTTGAATCAAGAGATACCCAGTTTCCCATATAAGGAAAAAATAAAAATCCTTGCTTTAAGATATAAAATGTTTCAAAGTTTATTACTTACACTAAACATTTTATATCTTTACATGATTAGTAACACAATTTTATTTAAAAAAATATATCATTTATTCCAAGAGCGTAACCGTTTTGCTCAGTGATCATTGTTACTCAGAAGCAAATCAGCTTAATTCTTAACAACAAGGATAATCTTTCTTGGTTGTTATTAAGAAAAATGCTTGTATTCAGAGTTATGACGGTTTTTGGTTAAGAGTTGTGCATACTTAAAGTAAGAGTTAATATTTCTTGGGGTGAAACAATGAAGTACTTACACCAAATATATTAATTTTTCATTTTAAAAAGACGGTATTAGGTAAAGAGTCACATGCTTGAAGTAAAAGTTAATGTTTCTTGGGGTGAAAACTAAGTATCTTAAACCAAATACACTTACTTCTTGGATATAATTTCTCTTAGTTCTTTCAAAATATACTATTTCTTGAAATGATATTACATTTGTATTGAGTAAACTGCGTGGGGGGGGGGATACAATACTTTTTGAGGCTCCAAGTATTTAGCGCCATCTAGTTCAGAGCGACCTAAACAGAGCCAATATGCATGAGATAAAATCAGCGCCACCTACAACGACTAGTGTACTACTAGTCCGTTATTCGTTACTAGGTGGCGCTGATTTTATCTCATGCATATTGGCTCTGAACTAGATGGCGCTAAATATTTGGAGCCTCAAAAAGTTCTTAGACTATGGCCGTCTACTATACAGTAGACGGCCATAGCATTTAAATCTATGGTATAAATAATGTCTAATTATAGCACGTAGTTCCCCGAGAGGATGCAGTGGGCTATAACTAAAGATTACTCTATCCCTAAGATTCACTACAAACACGAATGACAGGCGGCGGACCTAACCAAACGAGGAAAAATCTTAACACCGCGATGTACGTTTGCTGTAGCGCGCTGCTAGCGACATCTACTGGGTAATAAAATTTGTGAAATAAACAACAAAAGTCTCTTAGCAGGGTCACATAAATCTGATTTGCTATTAAACTTGTTGATTCTCGAGTGGAGATTGTAGACATTAAATCAAGAATTTGGGACATGAAACCAAGAATGTAATAAATCTTGACGTAAGCGCGTGTTAATTTTTATTTAAGAGCTATTGAATTTCGAATAGAGATTATAAGCATCAAACCAAGAACTATTAAAATCAAGCCAAGAATTAACTAAATCTTGACGGAAAACCATGTAATAATTTATTTGAACTTCTTATATCTTGACTGTAGAATATATATATATCAAACCAAGAAATAATAGTTTACTCTTAAAAACTTAGAAATCATGTAGATAAATTTTGATGATTCTTCTTTTGAAATGGGAATACTTTTTGCTTTGATATAGGTTACTTGAAACAAATACGTTTTTTAAGAACTAGCATATTCATACTAAAACTGTACAATATTTTGTTTCAAATAAATACTTCTTTAACTCAAATCTGTTCTATTTGCACCTAATGTATATAAAGTTGAGACTGAAACATTTTGATTCTTCTTTGAAAAAGTAATATCCCTTTAGCTTAAGACATTTTTATTAGATGAAGAATTATATTATTCTATTTGAAAAACAGTGTTTGAGAGAGTTTTCAGTCTTAAATTAAAATATCTTTTCTATCTGTGTACCAACTACCGAGTTAGGTTCAGCTTGCAATAATAAAAGAATATTTTTAAACTGTTATGTTATGACACATCTTTAATACTTGATCTGAGGCACCTGGCTGCTGTCCATGGGTGGAGGCTAATGCAACTTATTAACATGCTTGTCTTTTTGTCTGCAGGACATGGATCTCATCGAGGTGCTGTGGAAGCAGGACGTCGATATGGGTTTCTCGCTCGAGGATCCCATACAGCCGGTGAGTGTTAATTTCTTCCCAATTATTTCCATTACCAAAAAAAAACTATTTTTTTTTTCTTTCCCGCCTTTAATTTAAAAAAAGTCTAAATATATTGGAGCGGCCAGGGTACACACTTTGTCGCCTTAACAATAGAGGCGCTGTTCAGATATTTGTGACCACCTTGGCTGCTCCGATATATCTGACGGCGACTGTAATCGTGAGCAAACCGAACCTAATTTCAATAAGGCCTAGTTTCCCTCTGGTTTAGTAGAACAGATGGCAGTCAATCTCGTAATAACTACACAGATAGAAAAAATCTCTTCAACCAAAGAAACCTATTTGAATCAAGAGATATCCAGTTTCCCATATAAGGAAAAAATAAAATTCTTTATTTTAAGATATAAAATGTTTCAAAGTTTATTACTTAACCTAATAAATTCAATACTTTATCCGAGATATAAAAATCTTCTTTTTAAAATAGCTTAATATTCTCACGAAGGGCGTTTGAATTTTGTTTTTGTATTGTATTTTTTTTAAATTGAACTTTATGTGTCTTAGTGCAATACATAAAGAACTTAAGCCAAGAAACTTTGTTTCTTGGATGAAGACTCATAGTTTAAATTGAGAATTGAATTTCTCCACGGAAACAAGAAAACGCATTAGTTCAAGAGCATGTGTTACTTGATGTAAAATTTGATATTTTCACACCAAGATCTAAAATTTCTTGGCGTATGAAATCTATTACTTGAAACAAACAATAACATATTCTAAGGCGGTTATCACACTGGCGCGGATCCGCATGCGGCACCGGTGCGCGAGCGAGATAGCGCTCTGCATGTGTATAGCGCTATCTCGCTCGCACACCGGCGCCGCATGCGGATCCGTCGTCAGTGTGATAATCGCCTTAGTGTCTCAGTGCACTACTTAAAAAGCTAGTAGCAGAAACTGTGTTTCTCGGGACTAATCCCAAGAAAGGAAGTTTAACTAAAAGTAGATAATACAAATATAAATTATGATTATTTATATACTCACAATTTATAATCGTATTAACTAGAGCTGAGATTGCTATTGTGAATCTCAAATAAGCCCGGGTAAAGCGCCGAGGGTCATGAAGTTACGTTGAACAAACGTTCGCGTGTTCTAACCTACACGCAGAGACATTTATTGATGCGCAGGGTAACTAACGTCCAAGATTTAAATGTTTCAAAGCAAAAATTATGTGCTTCTTCTTTGGAATAGCTGTGGCTCTTGATTGTAAGTTGAAAACATCAAAGCAAAAATTTATCTCTCTTGCCTAACAACTTAAAAATCTCAAATCTAACTTTTGGTGCTACTTCTTTGAATTAGCTTTGGCTCTTAGCTGTAGATTGAAAACATCAAACCAAGAACTAATCGATCTTACGTAAACACATAAAACTCTTAAAGGAAAATGTTGGTGCTTTTTTGCCGTAAATAATTATTATCTTAACTCAAATCATTACTATTCGCTTTAAAAATAGGTAAAGTTAAAGCTAAATAATTTTAAATCTTCTTTTAAAAATCATGATATTTTTAACTCAAGTCATGTTTATTGGTCTAAGGTATTTATTACTCTCTTTAAGAAACCGCGTGCAAGAGAGTTTTGCGTTTTGAATTAAGATATTATTTCTATCTGTGTAGTGCCTACGCCAGTTCATGAGAAAATATATTTATTTAAATTTTATTGCGCAATAAATAGGTACAAATGGCAGACTTAATGCTCAATGCATCTTCTACTAGGATAAGGTTGCCAACAGACCCCAGACTCAATAGAGTACTTTCCAGTAGATAAACTTAATTGTTTCGTTGCATTCATAAAATCAAAATTACAAAAATACACCGGAAAATCCAGGTGTAACATGTGTTTGCGCTTTATATGATTTTATAATGGTTAAAACTTTTATAAAGGAGATGTATTCATCATATAGTATTGTGACGTCACAATATTAGTCTCCCGTATAAACTTCATATAACAAATCGTTTTGACGTTTCCTAAAGAGTAGCTGATTTAACTTCATAGGAAAGTAGCCTATTGCGCCGTGGTTAAAACAGGTACAAGCATAGTATCCGCAGAATTAAGCGGCGACTGAGTTCATAACGCTGTCTCCTTCTCTCTTGCCGTGGCGGTGCAAGTGTGAAAGAGAAGTTTTATGACCTCAGTCGCCAATTAATTCTGCGGATACTAATTCTAACCTTCTCTTCCGTTTCCAGTCCGCACCGCAAGCCACCAAGGTGGAACTCGGAGATGAGATCGACAAGGAACTGAAGATGGCAGAGGAGAAGATCCAGCAGAAGAAAGAAGAGAGCGAGAAGATCGAGAAGGTGAAGGCGTCGCTGCTCAACCCGGAGGCGAAGGAGGTTGGTTATGGTTTAATACGATTTCTAGGCTTTTAATATTTATCCTTTGACCGCCAAAGCCGTCAGCCCGTTACGCCCACGGAAAGTCGTGCCGTCAGCGCCAGGACGTGGTATCACGTCCAAAATATAACCGGTTTGCCTTGCGCGATCGCGCGCGCTGGCGCTGCGGGCACGATTTTTCCGTCCGATGAAAAGGTTAAAAGTAATTTGATTTGTTCTTCAGTTGTGCTTCATATTTTGTCATTCATGTCATTGAGAAGTTCATGCATGCTCGGACTATAGTCTTGGATCTGACCATGGTCATCTGTTCACCAGGACGATCCGTGGGCTGGGCTCTCCTACACCGTTGACACCGAGACGGGTAAGTGTCATTTACATGTTTTTTTTTTAAAATACAGGGTGTAACTAAATTACTGGTGATCCGTTTAAGGGTATCTAAAGGCGAGTAATAAAAGCAGGAGAAATATTAATTATTTAGAAATATTGTGTGGGACACGTCGTCGCAGCCGGCCAAGCATCCATACAAAATCATTTCTTTCTTACTTACTTACTTACTTATTTGGCGCAACGACCCATAAGTCTTGGCCTCCGACACAAGAGCACGCCAATTTGCTCGGTCCTGCGCTATTTCACGCCAGGTTTCACCGGCACCGAGCTCATGAAGATCAGCTCCTACCCTGTCTGCCCATATTTCTTTCTTGAGAAAAATATTTTTAATAGATTTTTTAATAGAATACCTACGATAACAGTTGTTCCTTTAAAAGGGCCACCAGCATTTTGTTACACTTGTATAGGACTTGACGACAGACCCGCCACTTTCAATCAGGAGGTCTCGGGTTCGATTCCTGCCTCGTACCTCTGAGTTCTTCCGAACTTATGTACGAAATATCATTTGATATTTGGGCGAATCAACTTTTTAATGTTGTTTACTCTGTCCCCGTTGTCCGAGGGACATCCTCATACTATTTCATAGAAAATCTTTGGTTGTCCAAGGGACTTAACCATAGCAACCAGGCGCTTTTAAAAGTTGATCGACTCATTTACCAATCGCTTTTAGGTGAAGGAAAACATTGTGAGGAAAAGGTATTTCCCTCTCTGGGTTGGAAGGTCAGATGGCAGTCGACTTTCGTAAAAACTAGCCTGCGACAGTTCATGGCATTAGGTTGCCAAGCGGACCGACTGAATTGAGCCGTGGCAAAGAGCAAAGACAACTGCCAGGAGGATTGTACTTACGTACAGTCAGCATCAAAAATATGTTAACATTTCGGCACTTATGTCTGTGAGATAAGACTCAAATTCGTATACATATTATTGATGCTGACTGTACACTAAAAACATTACCCACCCATTTTCTTGATCGGTTTAAAAAATATCTTTCCACGTCGTAAAAAGCAGACGTATTACAAAGGCGATCACAAATACATCTAATGACCAAAAAAAGGGAGCGCCCCTCGATACGGAAGTATATAGGGGGAGCCGCCCTTATGTGAGAAGGGTGAGTTGATAGTGGCAATCTTTGTATTCGTATTGTATGGGGGCGCTTGATAGGGTATGGTGTAAGTATACTTATTTGTGCACATATGTAGTGTCTATTAAAAACGTTATGTATAGTAAGAATTATATTTAATAATTTTAAACAAAAAAGAACCGACTTCACTTAGCCTTCGCTTTTCCAAGAATGCCCGAGTTGCTGTAAAAAATACCGATATCACTATAGGTGTGCCTATAATAGTTGTAGGGTTCCCTCGATTTCTCCAGGATCCCATCATCAGATCTGGACCTGGTAACAATGGGACCAACTGTGAAGGATACTCTTTCAAAGAAAAAAGAATTTTCCAAATCGGTCCAGCCGTCTTCGAATAATCGGTGAATAAAAAAAACTTGCAAAAACATAGATCCCGACGAATTGAGAACTTCCTTCCTTCGGATGTTGAAGTCGGTTGAAAACAATAATTAGGTAGGTAATCAATATTCTGATCACATCAGCCAAAAGTAACACAGTAGGTTAAAAAAATAACACATTGTACCTACAATAATGCTTAGTAAAATGTTAGTAAATAATTAAATAATGGGAGATTTATTACAGAGATCGAATCGATACACAGGCATTGAGTAATAGACTTGTAGAGATTTTCACTACAACTTATATATGATAAAAATTCTCCTGTTAGTCAATAAATAGATATTTATTTCAACATATTAGGCAGGCGCGGTCGCAGACGAAAATTTTGGGGGGGGGGGGACACTAATGTAGATTTTTTTTTCAAATTTTTGAGGGGGTGTGTAAAAATTTTTTTCTATTAGAAATGTAGGATTTTGTGGGGGGGGGGGGTCATGTCCCATGTGAAACCCCCCCCCCCCCCCCCCCCGGGACCGCGCCTGACATTAGGCCTGATTTGTAGGTAACGAATGCGCCAATTTTTACTTTTTAACATCAAAGATGAATTCTGCATGTCGGTTTTATCCGGAATGATACTGCACAGCCCCTAGCAGCCTTAACCAGACAATAATAACATACTGTACAGGACCCCTGATTTTGACGTGAAGGTCCAAAAATTGGACCTCCAATACTAAAAAATATTCATCGTGGGGCACTCTATCCATGGTCGAAAATTCAAAACTTCTTGATGCGCACATTTTTTTCAATTTCAAGCCCTGCTATTTATTAATGGTCCTGAAACTGATGATTCTTCTCGGCCTCGCAATACCTATCTACAATATTAATTAATTTCTCTAACTCTGAGTAAAAAATAAGTATTAATTAAAACACATTCGGAGAACCATTTCGCTCCGGTACTCCAGGCTGCCCGTGCGCACCCCGTCGCCACCATTAGTCATATGATTCAGCTGTTTCTGGATTAATAGAAATTATGGAATTCCGGGCTTATGGCGTACCTATAGAAATTTCAAATAAGTTGTAAGGTTTTGATAATAGTTGGGTTCGTTGTGCTGCATCGCTTTGTCAAATTATATACCTCTAATGTATTTGGCTTATGCCTGTGTCGTCCGATTGGTACTATTGGTAGTCGTTTAAAAAATTACCCAGGTTTTCTCGTCATTACGGGTTGCATTTCCAAAAATCCTGTTTTAGTGGTGCTGTTTGAAATTTAAATTAGTACAAAAACTATTTAATACGGGATACCATGTGAGTTTGTTTTTGTGAGCTTCCGATATTTCGGCACAGAGTTGCATGCGCCATTATCACGGAGTAACACAAGTTACTCAAGTTAAATTTACTGAACACTTTATTGCACTAAAACATTGTACACGAGACAATTATAAAACATACAATTAACGGGTTAACTGGAAGAGATCCCTTAAAGGGATAAGTTCGCCCTTGTACTTGCGTTTTCCTATTATTATATTGTTTTTGACTTGTTTTTGTACAATAAAGAGTTTTTACATTACATTACATTACATTACAATTTGTACAAAGGTTATTTTATTCCTTTAAGGGATCGCTTCCAGCTATCCATTTGAAATAATTAACTGAGAAATGCTGAAAGCTGGTAAACATATTCAAAATTTATCATGTACAAGACGGCAAGAGTTTCCGTCAAATAATATTTTTGTATTTATAACTTTTTTGTATGATAGGAGAGAATTAGGATAGGATGAGGAGAAACAAGATGTTAGACCACTTGCACGCCTAGCACATGACTGATGCGACAGTATCTCGAGCGCGAGATAGACTACCCGTCTCTTTCGTCAGAAAAGGACGGATGGATTATCTCGCGCGCGAGATACTGTCGTGTTAATCATGTGCTAGGCGTGCTGATACGGCAACGACTTCTTCCTAAATATTTTTTTAGGAAGGATTGAAGAGACGAGAGGCAGCGGAAATCACATATCTACTCGGTATCTTTAGGCGGCTTTCGGACAGAGGGCGCAATTGACTTGCGCTTCAAAAAGTTCTTAGGCTGTAGCCGTCTATATCTCTAGTCTCTGGCGAAAGTTAGATGGTAAATATATGTGATTTTTTTTGCCTTTCTTAGTGCCCTGACCAGGTTAAATAAATAAATAAATAAATAAATCCCTAACATACTTTTAATCCCTGTCAATTTCTAACTGTATAATCAAAAAGTGATACGCGATATACTGTCGCTGCATACTTGTGCTATCCATACAGAGTCCCCCGTAAAAACCAACCAAGCTAGTGCCTTGGCAAACACCGTACAACACGTTTTATTCCACAAAGCCCCGAATCGACTTAAATTCACAATGATATAATTAATGATGGCGACCCTGGGGATTGAGACGTAGCTGGCAACATTAATCACGCGACAATGCGTGCTGTGTGAGCGTTATGTGTCCGCCATTGTGCTGACGTCAAATATATATGAGCGGCCGGGGGACTCAGAAATATCTGAACTAGCACTATCGTCGACAATAGAGGCGTTGTTCACGTTAATGAGGCTTCGATAGCTAAAATAGATAATTAAAATAAACACACATATTACACAATTTACACAGATAACAAAATAAAATACCTACTTAAACATACACATACATACAGATACACTTACATATGTGTAAGTATTTAACAAGGTTTTCTGCCTTTTCGCCGAAAATTTTATTGCCGAATTTCACTTGCCAACCAAATTTTCGCGGAAGTTTCATTTGGCCGAATTTCATTTCCCAACTTTACATAATCCAACCTAACCTAACCCAACCTAGTAGGCGAGTTTCATTTCCCAACTATGGGGTTGAGAAATGAAATGGTTGCGAAATAATTATTTGGTAAAAGTTATTCGGCCAAATGAAACTTCTGCGAAAACTTGGTTGGCAAGTGAAATTCGGCAATACAATTTTCGGCGAAAATGCAGGATACCATTTAACAATTGTTTATCGTTTTGGAGAGCTTAGGTCTTATGTCTTTATGCCTAGTTCACGAAAAATCGCGACTGCGTCAAAATCAGAGTTATATCGCTAGAGCGCTTTTTAACCGACTTAAAAAAAGGAGGAGGTTCTCAATTCGACTGTTTTTTTTACCGATTTTCAAATCTTTTTTTTATTCGAACGGGTATAACCCCTAGATGGTCCCATTGTCACCAAGCCGGGGTCTGGTGATGGGATCCTGGAGAAATCGAGGGAACTCTTCAACTATTATAGGCACACCTATAAGTAGTGATTTCACTATTTTTTACAGCAACTCGGCCACTTCCTCTTGGAATAGCGGATCCTAAGTGAAGTCGGTTTATTTTTTGGTTAAAATTATTATTTGTGAAACTATAATTAGATTGCCCCCGTTCGTCTCTAATGCGGTGCCTAAACAGATAGAAAAAATCTCTTCTACCAAAGAAACCTATTTGAATGAAGAGATATCCAGTTTCCCATATAAGGAAAAAATAAAATTCTTGCTTTAAGATATAAAAGTTTATTACTTAAGCTAATCAATTCAATACTTTATCCGAGATATAAAAATCTTTTTTTTAAATAGCTTAATATTCTCACGAAGAGAGTTTGAATTTTGTTTTTGTATTGTAATTTTTTTGAATTGAACTTTATGTGTCTTAGTGCAATACATAAAGAACTTACGTCAAGAAACTTTGTTTCTTAGGGTACTCATAATTTAAATTGATAATTGAATTTCTCCACGTTAACAAGAAAATGTTACTTAGTGTAAAATTTGATATTTTCACACCAAGAACTAACATTTCTTGGCGTATGAAATCGGTTACTTGAAACAAAGAATAACATTTTCTAAATTATATCATAAGTGTCTCAGTGCACTACTTAAAAAGCTAGTACCAGAACTTAGAGCTATAAACCAATCGGAGTAGCCATTGACAGGCGTTCCCCTCTGCCGAATTGGTATGACCAGTGGTCATACTCGTTGTATGGACTGACGTTTATTTGACGTGGCTATTTTGACGTTTCGCATACATTTGACATTCCCGTCCCCCGCAAAAAACGGCAGACTGTTGCCGATAGAAATGAGAGCGCGTCTCGCATCCGGTTGGTTTAATAATCAAAGTACCAGAAACTGTGTTTCTCAGGAGTAATCCCAAGAAAGGAAGTTTAATTAAAAGTTTGATTATCTATATACTCACAATTTATAATCGTATTAACTAGAGCTGAGATTGCTAGCCCGGGTAAAGCGCCGAGGGTCATGAAGTTACGTCGAACAAACGTTCGCGCGATCTAACCTACACGCAGAGACATCTATTAATGCGCAGGGTAACTAACGTCCAAAACTTGAATGTTTCACAGCAAAAAACTCAAACTTTTGGTGCTACTTCGTTGAATTAGCTTTGGCTCTTAGCTGTAGATTGAAAACATCCAACCAAGAACTAATCGCTCTTACGTAAACACATAAAACTCTTAAAGGAAAATGTTGGTGCTTTTTTGCCGTAAATAATTATTATCTTAACTCAAATCATTACCATTCGCTTTAAAAATGTGTAAAGATAAAGCTAAATAATTTTAATTCTTCTTTTAAAAATCATGATATTTTTAACTCAAGTCATGTTTATTGGTCTAAGGTATTTATTACTTTCTTTAAGAAACGGCGTGTAAGAGAGTTATGCGTTTTGAATTAAGATATTATTTCTATCTGTGTATTTATTTATTTATCGTATGGCATTACAAGTCACTGGATTATAATATTTATACTTGATAAAGATAATAGGCTATAACTACTGTGATAATAGGCTATCTGTGTATTTAATAGTCTGTGGTACAAAACCTTATCTATAAGATAAGAGATATAAAAAGTTACGGTCATTCATAGGCTAGGTCGTTGGCTTATTGTGATGACTGGCCGATACGCGGCGTCGCAGAAAATGGGTGTCATCGTGAAAAGCACTTTGACAGTAGCTAGTCAATATAGGTCACTTGTCCTCTCATTCAAAATATTACTCGTGATATTACACTTTTGAAGATAATATATAAGATTAGATAATCAATCGAATCAGAAATGAGGAGATCCGTAGACGAACTAAAGTTACCGACATAGCCCACAGGATAGCAAGCTGAAGTGGCAATGGGCAGGCCACATTGCACGCAGAGCAGATGGCCGATGGGGTCGAAAAGTGCTCGAGTGGAGACCACGGACTAGCAAGCGCAGCGTAGGACGTCCACTCACAAGATGGACAGACGACCTTATAAAGGTCGCCGGAAGACGCTGGATGCAAGTCGCTTCCGACCGATACTTATGGAGGTCCAAAGGGGAGGCCTATGTTCAGCAGTGGACGTCTTATGGCTGAGACGATGATGATGAGATAATCAATGAAGGATTGAACGATAGAAGTCTTAGAGCGTTATCACACTTGCGATTTGCGAGCGAGTTTTGTATGGGAGCGAACACGCCGCGAGTTCGCCGCGTACGAGTTTTGTATAGAAATCGCTTTCAAATCGCTCAAGTGTGATAACGCCCTTATAAGGCTGCGTTTTCACCAGGGATGAGCGAGGATGCGTTGCAAGGAATGTTTGTTAAGAGGATGATAAGAGCTAAATTCGCTCCCTATCTTTTTCAGCGCGAGTGAAAGAGACACACTGCCTTACGGTTAGTATGGGAGCTCATTGCAAATTTTGCAAAATGATGAATTAAAAAAAAACTATGCATTAATTGAGAAATTTAAGGCAACGAAGTTTTTAGTATTAGTGTGGTGGAATGTTGTCCTTAATTACTGACATATAAGCCAAGAAACTAAAGACATGCAATTGTTTTAAGCTAATTTTAGATGTAACTTTGGAATTATTTTCTATCGAGCCGATTTCGTCCAATCGTGTATTGGGATTAACCAAGTTCTTTTAAATATAATGAATATTAACATATATTTTTTTTACTTTTCCAAAACAAGTAGTTATAGCTATATGACTGTTTAAGTAAAGTCAATTTGAAGGTCATCGGGTCTTGTCAGCCTCTTAAGAACTAATAGCTGCGTTGTGCGAGGATAAACAATTGAAGTGATTCTATTGGTTTTCAAAACACATCGCAACACATCGGTTTTAAGACATTTATTTCTCATAAGAACAATAACAGTTCACTTATATGAGATTACAACTAGGAAATAACATTATGTGACTTATTCCAACACTAGCTTTGCTACTAGCTTTTTAAGTAGTGCGCTGAGACACTAAGGCGATTATTACACTGACGACGGATCCGCATGCGGCGCCGGTGTGCGAGCGAGATAGCGCTATACACATGCAGAGCGCTATCTCGCTCGCGCACCGGTGCCGCATGCGGATCCGCGCCAGTGTGATAACCGCCTTAGAAAATGTTATTGTTTGTTTCATGTAACCGATTTCATACGCCAAGAAATTTTAGATCTTGGTGTGAAAATATCAAATTTTACATCAAGTAACACATGCTCTTGAACTAATGCGTTTTCTTGTTTCCGTGGAGAAATTCAATTCTCAATTTAAATTATGAGTCTTTACCCAAGAAACAAAGTTTTTTGGCGTAAGTTCTTTATGTATTGCACTAAGACACATAAAGTTCAATTTAAAAAAATTACAATACAAAAACAAAATTCAAACGCTCTTCGTGAGAATATTAGCTATTTAAAAAAAATGATTTTTATATCTCGGATAAAGTATTTAATTTATTAGGTTAAGTAATAAACTTTGAAACATTTTATATCTTAAAGCAAGAAATTTTATTTTTTCCTTATATGGGAAACTGGATATCTCTTGATTCAAATAGGTTTCTTTGGTTGAAGAGATTTTTTCTATCTGTGTAGGGAGGATTGGTAGCGTCCCAAAACCTTACAGCCAACAACGGGAATTCAGTTCTTTGTTGGCCACCCTGTATAAAGAGAGTTTTTTGCTGTTATAGTTTAGTCAACACTTTACGGTATGTACAGTCGCCGTCAGATATATCGGAGCGGCCAAGGTGGTCACAAATATCTGAACAACGCCTCTATTGTCAAGGCGGTAAAGTGCATGTTCAGATATTTTTGAGTACCCTGGCCGCTCCGATATATTTGATGGCGACTGTACCTACCTACCTACATAAGAAATACTGCAGTAAATACCTACATAGAATAAATATATTAATTCGGTACCTCATTTCATTTCAAAACGATCGCTAACAAAAAGAAAATCCATTTATCACGAAAACTTTCGTAATTTATGCATTAAAATATAATTCAAAACTTATGATCGAACTCGCATAAAAAACTTAATAAAAGTCTATTATCTCTGGATTTTGAAAAGGACACGTTTTCGAACCGACTGGCGTCGGCCCAATAATGAGCTCAAATTCGACTAATTTACATAGAACCCATTCTTCCTAGAAGTTGGCACTGCTCGTGGGTCTATCAGGATTGGTCGGTTTCACCGAGTGACAGCCGCGTTCGAATTTCAAAAAGAATCGGGTCTTTTTTCGAGTCGACTTTTCACGAGTCATCCTTTCGGCCTATGTTCTCTGTGATTAATACTTTGGCTCTTTTTTGGGGTTCGCTAGGTTTTTATGGGTTCAGTGAGCAGTTGGAACCCTTATTTCGGACCCTTGCTTTTTTATTAATCAGAAAATGTAGGTATATTTAGTAAAATGTAGGCAAAATCCTAATATTTGTGTAAGTTAAACGCGCAAATCAACGCAACGCTTAGATGACAACTGAAGTGGCAATTCTTAAAAAAAAAACATGTTTATGTCAAATCTATAAACACTATAAACAAAATAAAATTTGTAAATTTAAGTAAGGTAGGTATAAAGTAAAAGAAAGTCCAAACCAGCAAAAATAAGTTTTGTATGTAAATCTGTATCTGGCTGTATTTTCTTTGTATTACAATTTTTAGCAACGAAAACGAATTACCGACATAGATCTGTACTACTAGAATGCCCACACCAAATTTCGTGGTTCTAAAGCATGTCGTTTTAAAATGAGAGCTAAACTACGTTTGTATACTTTGTATGGAAACGCAAGCGTCCTGGCGACTCTTAAAAAACTATACGGAACCTTTTATATATGTATCCAAAACACCCTTGTCGGTTTTTTGCCCCCAAATTGGTGATATTATGCGTTTCCTCCACATTTCGCCTTCTTTTCAAAACGTTTGATCCCTTTGTGAGTATAATCATTCTTTTATCGTTTGTCGGTTACAATATCATCATAATGCATTCATAAATTCGCTTTTATTTACAAATATATAGTTGTCATCTTAATATCTGCTCCGAATGCAGAAGACGCTGGTTCGATTCCAGCACCTTGTAGACTCGCCATAAGATATCGCCAGAAATCGACGTCAAGCCGTGAATGGATGATAGACCAAGTTATAACAGTTATCATATAAATACAAAAAAAAAAACTATCACATGTTCTTCAAAAATTATGGTCACTTTAAAAATTTACTAGAAGTTAAGAGACCAGGGCTTGAATATTCTAGTAAATTTTTAAAGTGACCATAATTTTCGAAGAACATGTGATAGATTTTTTTTTGTATTTTTCTGATAACTGTTATAACTTGGTCTATCATCCATTCACCGCTTGACGTCGATTTCTGGGACACCCTGTATATTAGAGCGGCCAAGGAAAATGAAAGGCGGTGTTCAGATATTTGTGACCATATCTGAACAACGCCTTTCATTTTCCGCCTCAAGACAAGACAACAAAGTGCATGTTCAGATATTTGTGAGTACCTTGGCCGCTCCGATATATTCGACGGAGACTGTACTTTGCACCGCCTGACTTTTCAGGTACATAAAATGTACAGTCGTCATCAAATATATCAGAGCGGCCACGGTACTCAAAAATATCTGAACATGCACTTTATCGCCTTGACAATAGAGGCGTTGTTCAGATATATCTAATGGCGACTGTACCTAAACTAATAAGTAAAACAAAACATAACTACATCCGTGCCCATATTAGAATAACAGTAGGTTTTCCCACTGTGTGATTAGTTCAAGGAAATTCCTAAACCATTTCTCGGGACCAATCACAAAAACCAACGCAATGTCGACGTATAGGTATGTATATATCAACTATAGTAGGTATAATAAGTAACCGAAATCATTATACGAAACTTAGGTCCCTTGACAGGTTGATCGAAAAACCTTTTTTTATCTAACCTCTATACTTAACCACCGCCAAATTGCAATTTAAATCTCTCTCCTATGACGAAAGAGTCGAATATCAAACTGCCTGTGTTAATGGAATGGATATGGCTTTAAGAAACATAAAGACGCAAGTAAGTTTGTTTGTTAAATGAAAATAAACCACAATAATTCTACATAAAACGTAATGTTACTTAAACATTGCAAAAACACCTTTGATTTTTCGAAACAAGCATTCCAAATTCAAACTGAACCGGTTCTATTCAACTTACCAACATTACGAAAAAAACTAGTCTACATTTTCGAATTTAAATTTGGAACTATCTGGGAATCATTTAAAATACCCATTGTTTCAAAACGATCCGATTATATTTATCATTGAAATTTCGATTCTAAGCTTATTTAGATACGTAACATTTTTGACTGACAAAGATTCGTAGTTACGTCGTATCGTGCGTAAAACGGTGCGTATTGATTAGCAACTGAACCGGCCAATGAGAGGCGGTGTATTCCCAAGATGGCCGCCAAGGGTAGGTCTCCCTTCAGGATATCCATCCATTTAATTTATTACGCATTGTGTTCCACGGACATTAATCTTTTTTGCTTTTATTAATGTTACGCTGTTTTATTTTAATGAAACCGCTTTTCCCTCGTTTCCCGGCCGCCATTTTGGTTTCCCATTGTTTTATTGATCTGGGCCTGGGAGTGTTTCCGTCTTGGTATCAGGATAATTTGATGTTAAAACTGCAGATGAACAAAATTTATTTCACGATATCGGGTCATATTTTGAATAAAAATAATAACAAAGAGTCGAAATTAGTCTATTTCTTGAATATCAGGTGTATAGAAAGGCCCTTGCGAAAGGGCACCCCTCAAAAAAAAATATTAGGGATAATCTTACACAAATCAACCTAGTCCCACAGTAAGCTCAATAAGGCTTGTGTTGTGGGTACTAGACGACGAAATATATAATAGATAGATATAGATAAATACTTAAATACATAGGAAACATCCATAACTCAGGAACAAATATCCGTGATAAACACACAAATAAATGCCCTGACCAGGATTCGAACCCGGGACCTCCTGCTTCATAGGCAGGGTCACTACCAACTAGGCTAGGATGCCGTTAATATTTAATTAGTAATGCGATTTCTACTCAGAACGACGATTTCTTTTGATTTTAAAGGTGTCTCCTCCGTCAATAGGTATATTTTACGTTTTTTATATTCAGTTACCGTACCGCCATAAGAATCTTTTAAAAAGTAGTCAAGCAATGGAAAAAAGTTGATACTCTTTTTTTAAGTATACCAGGATCGGTAGAGTAGCAATCTAATAAAGTTTACCAAATTAACAGAAGTGGTACGGATAACTTCAGGTAGAATAACCCAGAATAATGAGAATAATTTAATACTTATTCATTTCTACACGTTATTCATGGATTCTTTTACCAATTTTTTGTGTACCGCTTGCTAAGTGATCTTCAGAATATGCAAGGACACAATACACATATTTTAAAGATTTTTTTAAATATCAAAACTTTAAAATAAGTAAAATAACCGACTCAAAATTATTAAAGTCCATTACAAATATAATAACGAAAACAAAACGACCCTTTCTTTATTACTTACTACCTGTGCTTTAATATCTCGAAATCAGCACAGCCTACGTAAAAACAACAATTTGTCGACTTTTTCATCAACCGCACTTGTCAAACGTCATTATCTTAAAAGCTACCAGAGACAATCTTGTAAAGCTTTTTTTTTAAAGTCAGGTAGAAAAAACGCCGGTGGCTATTCCGCGCTCTTTAGAAACTGTAAAAGGGTGTTAATGGGTTCATTTTTGTGTGGATAATAACTTTTTTTATTGATGTGGGTTTGGGACACTTGCTATTGCTACTAAATTTTAGAAAAAAAATGGCAGTTATAGGGACTGCCGATAGAAGTGAACACTTTTAGTATTAAAACTTGAAATTTTATAATGTTTAAATTATAATTATCAACATCAATCTGGTCTTCTCCGAGCACCATATATTAAAAGCATAAGAGAAAAATACTGCTTAAACAAAATTAAACTTTATTTGAACGCTTATAAGTTTAAATATCGAACAAGCCTTCCAACCCAAGGAAAATCTTGTGATGCGTTTTTGTTTTCGTGACGGTGTCGGTGACGCGAACCTATAAGATTCCCACCTACCAAATATTGCCCAACGCGGCTAAAGAAGTTTTCACTTCAAAAAAACTGTAGGAATGAACGTTCAATTATTTTGGAATTTCTGCAAGCGCTAGGACGTTCGAAACTGCTATTTCTTAAAAAAATCCATACATATCGTATAAATATAATTCCAAAGTTTGTATAGTTATTTAGATGTTTGTTCCTCGTTCACGCAAAAACGGATCAATGGATTTTGATGATACATACATATTTCGCAAAATACTATAAGTAAATTATAAGCTCTCTTTACAATAAAGACTTCAAAGGAGCCAGCTTTTATTTAAAAATACTTCTTTCCCGGAATTAATTCCTTAACGAAGAACAATGATTTTAAAGTATTGGAGTATGTACTAAACTAGTATTTTAATAATGTTCAGAAAAGTAGAAAAATCCACTGCCTCAGGCGAGACTCGAACTCGCGACTCTGGGAAACACGCCCATCGCTCTGACCAACTGAGCTACTGAGACTACCTGATGGCTGCGAATTTCTCCACCATATCCTTTATTTTAATATTTAAGTAGCCAGTTGTACAATCGCCATCAAATTTATCGGAGCGTACTCAAAAATATCTGAACATGCACTTATCGCCTTGACGATAGAGCCGTTGATCTGATATTTTTCACCACCATCGGGTTCAGAATTAAACTTACTTAACCTCTGAGACTAGAAATCTTACCAATCTTATCAAATCAATTAAATTTATAATGTAGATAATCAATTTGATTTCATGTCATCTTTGTCTTCTCGATATTGTTTTCAATAAATTATGCCTGAATCAAAATTAAATATTTGTACTTCGCTGTTTTTCAGTTAATTGGTATAGGTTATTCGTAAGATGATATTCCTAAAAACATAAAACAAGTCGTGAAAATGGGAATTCAATTGTGGCATTGTGGTAAACGGCAAATGAAAATTGTCAAACAGCGTTGTTCAAAAATTTTCAAAGTACCTTGCAATAAAAATGAGCAAACTCGAATAATCTCATATTTTTCGATATGATTTTATTTTTAATTTATAGTATATTATATACAGATTACTATATAAATAAGCTGCTTCATAGTTAGCATAAGATACAAAAATATACCAGGTAATTCACTGCTACTTTTTTACTGAACCACTCATTACTCTGTTTTTGGATATTCGGTATAAATAGGTACAGTGGTATAGTTTACAATACAAACATGATCTTTAGCAGCGTGTTCCAGTGGCAACCCTCGCGCGAGTCACCATGACGTCACAAGATGGCCGCCACGTCATGGCCAATCAGCGGTTTGCAAGGATTTAAAAAGTTGTATAACATATATGTATTTGTGTAAACTTCTAGTTGGGTTTGCTAAGACTTAAAGTTGCTAAGACTTGGTATTTGATGAAGTCTAAAAACTCCAAACTCGGGTTTTCCAGCGAGTTATGGACCGTAGCGTAGTGGTGTGAAATTAAAGGATCGCGCCAGGATCAGTAGGAACACCACACTGCGCTGTGAAATTGAAATAGAAGAGCCTTTTACTGCCTCCTAGCCTAGTCGTTAGTGACCCTGCTTATGAAGCAGGAGGTTCCGGGTTCGAATCCTGGTCAGGGCATTTATTTGTGTGTTTATCACGGATATTTGTTTCTGAGTTATGGGTATTTTCTATGTATTTAAGTATTTATCTATATCTATTTATTATATATACATATAGTCGTCTATTACCCCCAACACAAGCCTTATTGAGCTTACTGTGGGACTAGGTTGATTTGTGTAAGATTGTCCCATAAAATTTATTATTATTTATTAACCGACTTCAAAAAAGGAGGAGGGAGGTTCTCAATTCGACTGATTTTTTTTATCATTTTTATTTTTTGTATGTCCTTTCCATATATTTTGTTTTGTATGTATGTTACTCGATATCTCCATGAATCGTGAACTTTTTTTTTATTGAACGGGTATAACACCTAGATGGTCTCATTGTCACCAAGTCGGGGTCTGATGATGGGATCCTAGAGAAATCGAGGAAACTCTTCAACTATTATAGGCACACCTATAGTGATTTCACTATTTTTTAAAGGAACTCGGCCACTTCCTCTTGGAATAGCGGATCCTAAGTGAAGTCGGTTCTTTTTTGTTTAAAATTATTATTTATTTATTATTGTTTTCTACTGAAAGATTACAAGGACTTTCACGAATCAAAAACAAGATTAAGAACAATATACAGTGCACTATTGAGTGTTACCAATGTTACCAAATGTACACAGATAGAAATAATATCTTAATTCAAAACGCAAAACTCTCTTGCACGCGGTTTCTTAAAGAGAGTAATAAATACCTTAGACCAATAAACATGACTTGAGTTAAAAATATCATGATTTTTAAAAGAAGATTTAAAATTATTTAGCTTTAACTTTACCTATTTTTAAAGCGAATAGTAATGATTTGAGTTAAGATAATAATTATTTACGGCAAAAAAGCACCAACATTTTCCTTTAAGAGTTTTATGTGTTTACGTAAGATCGATTAGTTCTTGGTTTGATGTTTTCAATCTACAGCTAAGAGCCAAAGCTAATTCAAAGAAGTAGCACCAAAAGTTAGATTTGAGATTTTTAAGTTTTTAGGCAAGAGAGATTAATTTTTGCTTTGATGTTTTCAACTTACAATCAAGAGCCACAGCTATTCCAAAGAAGAAGCACATAATTTTTGCTTTGAAACATTTAAATCTTGGACGTTAGTTACCCTGCGCATCAATAGATGTCTCTGCGTGTAGGTTAGAACACGCGAACGTTTGTTCAACGTAACTTCATGACCCTCGCCGCTTTACCCGGGCTTATTTGAGATTCACAATAGCAATCTCAGCTCTAGTTAATACGATTATAAATTGTGAGTATATAAATAATCACAATTTATATTTGTATTATCTACTTTTAGTTAAACTTCCTTTCTTGGGATTAGTCCCGAGAAACACAGTTTCTGCTACTAGCTTTTTAAGTAGTGCACTGAGACACTAAGGCGATTATCACACTGACGACGGATCCGCATGCGGCGCCGGTGTGCGAGCGAGATAGCGCTATACACATGCAGAGCGCTATCTCGCTCGCGCACCGGTGGCGCATGCGGATCCGCGCCAGTGTGATAACCGCCTTAGAAAATGTTATTGTTTGTTTCAAGTAATCGATTTCATACGCCAAGAAATTTTAGATCTTGGTGTGATAATATCAAATTTTACATCAAGTAACACATGCTCTTGAACTAATGCTTGAACTATGAGTCTTGATCCAAGAAACAAAGTTTCTTGGCTTAAGTTCTTTATGTATTGCACTAAGACACATAAAGTTCAATTTAAAAAAAATACAATACAAAAACAAAATTCAAACGCCCTTCGTGAGAATATTAAGCTATTTTAAAAAGAAGATTTTTATATCTCGGATAAAGTATTGAATTTATTAGGTTAAGTAATAAACTTTGAAACATTTTATATCTTAAAATAAAGAATTTTATTTTTTCCTTATATGGGAAACTGGATATCTCTTGATTCAAATAGGTTTCTTTGGTTGAAGAGATTTTTTCTATCTGTGTATTGTTCAACTCAAACCTTGAACTTGCTAGTATGAAACCGCTGATCGACCGTGACTTGTTGGATACTCATATTGTTATTATTGACTTCTAATTCTAAATCCCTACTACTATTGAAATGCGATAGTAACTTGTATGTTGGGGGCCGATTTTTGGCTTTCGAGCGCACGATTTCAAAGAACTCCAGCTCGAAAATAATAGCACATAAAGGTCTGTCGCCATTATTTTGGCATGAAATTGATAGTATAAATTCTAATCGCTTTAAAAAAATTGTTCGTTTTATTCAGTATTTTAAATGTCAGAATCTCAAAAATCTTACGCAGGTCTGTTATCTTTTTACGCTTAAATCGCTGAACCGATTAAGATGAAATTTGGTATTATGGATATAGTGGGAGCCCCGGGAAAGGATATAAGATAGTTTTTACGACAAAAATCATTGCTTTAGGCTGTATTTCCACCAGAGATGAGCTAGTACCTATGCGTTGCCAAACCAATAGAATCACTTCATTTGTTTATCCTCAGCACAGCGCAGCTCTAGGATTGGTCCTTAATAGGGTTTCTCATTTCTCGACCTTTTTTATTTCCCAGAGCACGAGAATTCTCGACTACTATTTCCCGGGAATTCCCGGATTGTCGAGATATATGGAATTTTTAAAAAATATGTGTGATTTAGCAATAAAACTACTAAATAATAAAAACATATTGATCTTAGACTAATTATAATCACAATTTAAAGCGGAAACTGCTTCAAAAGCTAGCCCACTATGGCTTATTATTAAGGAAATAAGCCTTTAAAAATACGAGGATTTACGGCAGAGCCGCGCGCGAGCGCAAGCGCGTTATTAAGTTTTTAAAAATTTTGACTGAATTTCTCGATTTCTCGACCACTTTTTTCTCGTCTCGAGTAAGGCAAAATTTCCCGGGAATTCTCGGTTCGAGAACTCTCGAAGAGAAACTCTGGTCCTTAACAAACACATTTTTCGCAACGCATCATCTCTCGTCTCTGATTAGATGGTAATAGGCTGCGTTTCGGCCCTTTCCGAAAATAAGAAAGAAATGGATGCATTAACGCACCTCCATAGCAAATTCCTTTTGATTTCAAATTCAAAAATTCAAATTCAAATTATATTTATTTCATATATTGGTTTTACAGTGGGAGGAAATACAGTGATCCCCACACTAGGCTGAGCCTGTGACGTGGGGATCTTATTGAAATACGTGAATATTAAAGCTTAAAATTAAAACTAAGAATTTTGATTAAATGACCGAGAAACTATCTACTTAAGTACAAAAAATCGGATAAAATGGTCTTAGTAAGTTATAAGTAAGCGGTGTTTATGTAAAGTTAAGTATGTGTGTTTTTAATGTGTGTATGTATGTATGAATTAGTTATGTGTGTGTGAATGTCTACGAAATGAAAGTGTGAAAGACATAAAATAGGGAAGAAGATTATTTCCGTGATAAAAACTATACTAAGTCTTTTCCCGGAGCTCAAACTATCTCCATAATACCAAATTTCATCTTTATCGGTTCAGCGGTTTAGGCGTTAAGAGGTAACAGAGAGACAGAGTTACTCTCGCATTTTAATAGTATAGTAGGAATCCATTGCCCAGGACTCCCAGCAGAGACTATAGAGATATAGACGGCCACAGCCTAAAAACTTTTTGAAGCTTAAGTCAATTGCGCCATCTATGTCAAAGACCCCTAAAGATACCGAAAATATAAGAGAAATGTCACCTGCACTGCTACTCCACCTAGTAACAAATAGCGTACTAGTAGTAGACACAAGTAGCAGGAATCAGACAGAGATATTTCATTTATTCATGTAAAACAATTACAGGTATCAGTAAGGTACAATATGGCGCGAAATTGGAGTGACCAGTTTGGCGGCGCTGATGTGCCGGCGAAATTCCAATTTTGCCGTGTTTTTCACATAGGGAAATTTCGGAGCGGTACCTCTCATAATTTTGTATGGGGATTTCAATCCGTTTTTCTAACTAACTTGGCAGCTGCACTGTCCCAAATGCACCTCGCAGCACTCACTGGATTTTCTTCACCATCTATTTTCTACTATTACCACCTGACAGAAGAAATGCATATCTATATCCAGTGGCCATACGATAAATAAATAAATCCGTTTTTGAATAGGGGATATTACTGCAATATTCTGCCACCAGAGTGCAGCACTAGCACACCGGTAAACCATAGAGTTCTTAATACATACTAGGCCTTAAACAGTTTTTTTACAAGTTTTCATAGATAATTTATAACGAATAAATATGTCATTTGCGCACCAAGGCGGTTTGTTTACAAAGGGCCTATCGTGAAATGAGAGAATCGAAATTTTGACATGTGCCTCTCTATCGCTCGAATATGAAAGAGTGACAGAGAACCAGGTAACGAAATTTTTATTTTCGTGTTTCGTGATAGGCCCTCTGGATGTGCTAGTGCCGCCCCCTCCGCAGAGTTTTGCGTAATATTCCCTATTCTCTTCGACTTGCCGTTTCATGAATCTAAATTTCCTATATTTCATATGAAACTTTCTGGATTTTTAACTTATCCAACTTTTTTGAAACTTTCACAGGAGTAGGTAGTGTCATCTAAATAGATTCAGCGATTAACAGATAAATACTGATGGGATACCTAACTGAGATTTAAAGTTCGAAATTCGAACGTAAATTTCAAAATGTTCTAAAGGTCATAGACACCCCATATGCGTAGAGCAATGTGATATCAGTTCCGTCTAACTCCGCTGGCTCCAAAAACCGCTGATGAGCGATGACGTGCCGCCATCTTGAAACGTCACCGTGACTAGAAAACGTCAGGCGAAAGTGAAGCTTTGTAAACTTTTCTATTTCTACCACACTGTACTGTTTGTTGGGTTAATGACCGGCATTTACGATATATTGCACAAAAAAAATTACAAATTTGTGAACACTTGACAAGTAATTCGCAGGTTTTTGCAAAGATGCAAACATCGTCGCCTAGCACCCATAGTGCAAGCTTTGCTTAGTTTGGGGTTAGGTTGATTTGTGTAAGATTGTCCCCAAATATTTATTTATTTATTTATTTATATAGCGCTGTATTATTTAGTCCTAAAAAAACTCATCTTTCGTGTGTCAAGTCCGTAAACCAAAATAAGAAAGGTTTAACCAGATAGTTGGAACCATTTGTAATCAAATTTGTAGTTTTGTATTTTCCTACTCGCACAGGGGAGAACATCGAGAATTTCAAAATTAAACTTCCTACATGAACGATGGGGTCGAAAAGTGCTCGAGTGGAGACCACGGACTAGCAAGCGCAGCGTAGGACGTCCACTCACAAGATGGACAGACGACCTTATAAAGGTCGCCGGAAGACGCTGGATGCAAGTCGCTTCCGACCGATACTTATGGAGGTCCAAAGGGGAGGCCTATGTTCAGCAGTGGACGTCTTATGGCTGAGATGATGACATGAACGATAGATGGAAAAAAAGATAAGGACTTAGATATCTTAGAATATCGATGTTTTTTCGGCAACAGAAGTAGCTGAGCACCCATAGTGTTCAAAATGAGGTAGACACGACTTTATTCTTCAGAGAAAAGCAACACGATCATTTTGAATACCTCACTCGCTTGGCTCCTTCTGCGAATAGGTAAGTCTGCTTCAAAATTTGCAAACTGTTTTACGAAGCGACCGCTTCGGCTGTGGAATGAACTCCCTGCCGAGGGTGTCCCAAGGGACTACACTATGGAGATTGGGGTCCTTTAAAAAAAAGTTGTTTGCAAAGTTATGAAACGTCGGCAACGCGCATGTAACTCCTCTGGAGTTGCTTAGCAGGCGGGTCATATGCTTGTTTGCCATCATCATCATCATTTAAGAGCTGGGCTCTTGTCGATGGAGCATTTTCCATGTATATCTATCCTTTGCCTTCTCCTTGATGGCCTGATACGACACGACGTTTATTTTTTCCTTGACTTGATCCATGTACGCTATTCTTGGCTTTCCTGGCTTCCTTTCAGCTTCAACTTTACCTTCTATGATGGTGGTATTCAAAAATATGTATTGCGATAGGTATTAACGTAAATAACCAGCTGTACGTCAGCAGCAGAAGTAACTAAGCGGGTAGAGTGTTCAAAATGACCTACACACGCTCTTATTCTCTTAACAACAAAGTCGTGTCCAGCTCATTTTGAACACCCTACCCGCTTAGCTACTTTTGCTGCTGACTGTACTCATGATGAAGAGTATGGAGACGGCTCAACTTCGTTATATAATAAAGTATGACAATATTTGACCCTTGACATTTTCGTAATAGCATTAATACTATATATAAGTTAACAACACAAAACCCTGGAATCCCGTCTCAAAATGTAACCTACACTTCCCTGACAAATGAAATATTCAACTCCAATCTAACAAAAACATATATAAAACATACCTAAATCTACGTATCCTTAAAAAAGTAAAACCGACCACCCAAAAACAGAGCCGTCTCGCCTCCGCGAGCACGAAATCGAACGCGCTAAAACGAGACGAGTATATTCCGAGAGGTGGTCCTCAACGGCTCCGCCTACAGGCCGGCTTGGTAGGCCGTGATACCGGTTGGCTCAGACAATATTAAAAAAAAGCCAGTCCGTACGAGGCAAGGGACACAAAGGTCCATCCAGACCCCATTATATTTCCGTGGCTGTATGGAGCGGTATCCTTAGCCTTCGCCCGAAAAAAGTGATAATCATAGTGCATGCAGAACTGCCAAATCATTCCTATTCTGCATTTTTACCGGCCAGTCATTTCGCCTGGAAAAAATTGACAATTTCTCTTCGGATGACAGTGTGGTTTTTTTATAAACAATTTTAGCCGGTGATAGTGAACAATTTCTAGTGTGTGCTCTGTGGATGTTTGCTCGGTATGTGGATTTTCTTATTAGTATAGGTTAAGTAATTGAATCGAAATACGACAAATGGCGGTTGGAAGCTAGAGGTGTCGAAATACAAGCTAGTATTTAATTGATCGAACCGTCAAAATAATATTGCGCTTTCTTTACATACGTTGTAGATTTTTTTACAGTTTTCATTACACTATTTATTTAATCTTTTTTGCACAAAAAGAAAACATATCGTACAAAAGGCGGACTTAATGCCATAAGGTATTCTCTACCAGAATTATTAATTCTACCATTTGTTTAGTTAAATAACTCTCACTATTGTAATTATTAATTAAAAATTAATGAAGTACCAATCATCCAATAATCTTCTTATTCATATTTTTTAAGGAATGCCCTTTTGACCTAATTTTACCTACTTTCGGGAATAATTTTCAGAATGGTATGAGATATTTCTATATTTTGGTGAAAAATCTAAATATTATAATAATACGTATTTGACCTAAGTATAACTATATTACTCTACAAATGGACGAGCCATTAAATAATGTTTAGGCAAGCCTGAGCTGATTTGGTTTTCCATTTCTTCGTAGCCTTAGGAAGGGAAGAGTGTTTAACTTTCTGTAAATCCGGCAATCCGGAGGGAATCTAGCTACGGATGCTCCACGACATTTATATGTAAGGCCATCTCAGCATTCTCAGCTTTATCTAAGTACAAGGTGCTCAAAAGGAACCCAAAATATTTTAACCATATCTGAGGTCAAAAGGAGAATAGATTTGTGCAACAAGAGAGGAAAGTTGGTTTTTCTTGCGAGTGTTGATTTTGAGTCCCGAGTAAGCGAAAGATTCTGATTCTAAGTTTGAATCTTGAGCGTAGCGAGGGATCTCAAGAACACGAGATGTAAAAAATCTTTCCTCTCGTGTGACACATTCAACTTTTCAACTCAGTAGTGAGAACATATTAAAGTTAAAAAAACACATTTATTTACATTCCTGAATGAAAGGCATCATCATTATGACGAAAAGCTTCTAGAAACAAAATGTCACTCCCTGGAGTGAGGAAAGTCGCAACTTTCGTCACTCCCTGGAGTGATGAAAGTCGCGCTTTCGTCACTCAAGGGAGTGAGGAAAGTAGGCTTGTTTGAACTGCTGAGGTGAAAATATATATTTTCGGCTTTTTGAACTTTATTTCTGCCTTGAAGAATTATTTAATTGTAAAAGCTAGCTTGTCCTCGAGACTAAAAATATCTCCATATCTAATTTCATCTAAATCGGTTCAGTGGTTCAAGCGTGAAGAGGTAACAAACAGACAGAAATACTTTCGTATTTGACGGATGAAAAAATCATAGACAAGCCGGAGCTTTATTTGGCTTACAATTTCTTCATGAGCTGTAGGAAAACTGATCAAATGCCTGAATGGCAAGCCGATGGGAATCGTATTCTATGGACGCGCCGCCACTGATACTTTAAGATCTTTAACATGATGTCGAAACCGTTGAAAGCCGTGCATTCAACATGTCCGTTGTGTTGGGAAATGTTGTAATTACACACACGTGCTGTAATATGTTACATAAGTTTAATAACTTGTCCCGTTTGTGTTGGCTCGAGTTTGTCGCAAGATTTATCTATTGAGTACGTCTAATGTTAGGGACTCGAGTCCTGTGAGTCTTAACTTGAAAGATTCGAGTCAGTTATTAGTGGTCTCTAAAGACTCCCAGCTTTTATAGTTTATTTCCACTTAAAAAATAGTAATTTATGGAAGGGCAGAAAATATGGCATTAGGGTGGCATAATATGTACCGTTTCCGCACGAGTATCAAACTACGTTTTTAAGATCGTTGCGAGAATATAATAAATATGGGTGACATTAGTAGGTAACGTTATCTACCTACAGTTACAATGTTTTTAATAAACATCAGCATCGCCGAATTCTTAAATTTACTTACCTAATTACATCTAGCGTTGTTGAATATACTGAAAAATGTTATGGTTCACGTTTCAATTCATCATACAGAATATACATTTTTTTTCTTTTGTCTTCTTTTCTGTCCCACTGCTGGGCAAGGCTTTTTTATTTCGGCTCTACCCGGCCGTTATATGTATTTTGCCACCATTCTGTGTAAAATAAGTATAGAAACACTATAAAAACAACTATCATGCCATGATAAATAGCACACCTCCAGCCGCAAGGTCCCATGACACTGATCCATCAGCATTGACAGATCGTATGTCAAAATATTGTACACATTGTGCGTAACCGATACGCGCAAAAACGTATTTGAATGAGATTTTCAAAATTGATTTGCGGAATAAGCTATATTTCATTTGTGTCGGTTTCTATTTTCCAATTGAAGAATTTTGCTAGTCTGGAACTCTGACCTGCATCCATTAAAATCTGCCAGATGCCTGGATCTAGCAATAAGGATAGATAGTACCTACAGCGATCTAACCAGATGGGTTTTGTTGCTCTCATTATTGTGTCGCATCTGACGCTTAGTCCATGCAGCACCAGTCTATGACAAACCTGAAAACTGAATATAGTTTTAAAGAAACATTAAAGTATTATTTTAACTCTCAAAACAGACTTGAATATTTTCGAAAAAAACATTAAAAGTCAAACCGACGGCCCGCCATTGTTGTGCCACGACATCGGAAAAAGAATAAAAATCAACCAGTAACAAGATATAGCACGACAAGTTTAATTGTGCTGTCGATGAAATTCGGTACTACCCCTACCACGTACACTTTAGTATTCCGCGCTTAGACTGTAGCGACACTTTGGACGGCACGTTTAAATTTGTAGTGTTTTTAAAATGAGAACATCCCACACTTGAACGTTCGAAATTCAAAAGAGGCTTCAAGAGCGGTTAGTGCCCTATCGAAAAAAAGCGTTTAGAGGTTGTTCGATTTTCAAATTCGATGTAACGTGGATAAAGTGAATCATATCTTTGAGGAAAATTCTTCTTACACTGAGGCGCGTAATAGAATTCAACGCGTTTTGATACTTTTGGACTCACTTAGAGCTTACCTTTGAGCTTTTCAAAAAGTGTATTAGCATATCTCTTTTAGATGTTATTGATGGATTAATAAATTATTTTAGTTATGTTTCGGAGTTTTAGTAATAGGTATAACAACTTAACAAGTTTTGTAGTTTTTTTTGTATATATCCCTTTTAAAAGAATACTTCGGTGGTAAATGATGATATTGGCAAGTCATTCTGGCAACATTCGACGTATAACTATCACAGTTCATGATAAACAGCCTGGTGACAGATAGACACACAGACAGAGACGGACCGCGGAGTCTTAGTAATATGGTCCCGTTTTTACCCTTTGGGTACGGACTAAAAATGGGGTATTTACCATGTAAATTTGTGTGTAACCGTTTCGGCAATCTGGGACATACACTAAAGTAGTAGTAGTATAACACTTTATTGTACAACAAATAAAAATACAATAGGAAGAATACATAATAATTTGTACAAAGGCGGACTTATCCCTTAAGGGATCTCTTCCAGTCAACCTTTGAGCAGTTGAGGGAGAAGTAGACATACCTGGCTGTACAAAGCGGTAATAAATAAAATAGTAATACAAGATTGAAAATTCTAAATTCTTACCTAACTATTAGATACCTACATATAAAAACCCATAGACTAAAATAAATACCTAACTAAATACATACATATTCTATATTCTTCAAATGTCATGCGGCTCCACTAAAAATGGAGTTTGGGATTTCAACCCCTTAGTAGATGAAAAAGGGGGTTGAAAGTTTTTACAACGACCACTCGGAAGAATTCGCGCTAGAAGGCTTGACTTAAAGCTTGAATTATTTTTTTATTTAAGTAACAAAATCAAAGTGCAATACCCCAAATGCACTTCACTTGATCAGATACTGACTCAAACCACCAAGTTATCTTAAGCTCAAGTCATTCAAAATCAACGCACTGACATACAGATCGCAACTGGAGATAGTATATAATAATATGTTCGCGTCCAATGACAAACTTAAATATGACGACGGTCAAAATTTCAACGAATTTCATTACATAGAAGGTTGTATGCGACCGCTCGACGACAGCGCCATTCTCAACGGAAAACCAAAGTTTGTAACAGTCTCCAAATGAGGTTCGAAGTAAGTACAAAAATGGTCGGCGAACCACAAAGCCCGAAAAAACTCGGACAATTTATAAATGATTCGAATTTCGAACAAAAACCGCCGTGGGACGGAAGAGGACGGGGATACGTCGGGTCAATTTGAAAATGGAATGTGGCCAGAGTGGGACGGTTAAAGATGGCGGCGCTTAATGAAAGAAGATTGGAGACAATTGTTTAGATTGATATTGATGGGACCGTGTATAATTTATTTATTGTAGTAAAGATTTCTCTATGGTTTGATTTGGGTATCGTTTGGGGTCAAGTTGCCATGAAAGTTTATCTTTGTATCTATTTTGTTAATATGACAGGAAAGATGAAAGTTTAGTGTCCATTGTTTTAAATTTGACAAATCTTGCGAGTCTTGCGACTTTCATGAGTAGATAAGGATCTTGAAGCTCAAATGAAATATTCAGCAATCTTAGGAATGTTAGGTCCAAAGCTTTTCATTTTTGTAGACTAAATGCTAGCTTCTGTCCGAAATTTTGTCTGCGTGGAATAAGTATTGAGATGATTTCTGTGATAAAAAGTATGCTATGTCCTTCTCAGGGACTTGAATTATACACAATATACACATACCTAGTTTCATCTAAATCGGTTGAGCCGTTAAGCGCGAAGAGGTAAAATCCAGAGATACAGATTACAGACAGACACTCAGACAATTACTTTCGCATTTAGTGCCTATAATTGTAGGAATTTCAATAAATTGGCTCATTTAATTTACTCTAGTTAGATTTAAGGATAATGCCCGATTCGAAATAGCGTGTAACTAATTGTAGATCTTTTAATAGGTATTAATACTGACAACCACACCTACCTTAATTACTTCCAGTTATCCTCAACCAATAAAAACGTAAAACAACCGACAAATTAGCAGACAGATGTATCCTTTAACAATCACGCAAAAAATAATCGATTCGAGCGTACAAAATACCGTCCGGTCCCGAAATAGGTACCTATTTTAATTGTTTGGTTATAAAAAATGTCCGCCATATTGTCCTTCATGGTTGACCAATCAGAGCGGCGGACGGATGTGTATAGATTCTATATATGACTTGGTTGGAATCTGAAATACCTACTAGGTACTCGTAGTGGTGGTGCAATACGGTATTATTTAAATTTAAAACCTATGTACGATGTTTTTAACTCTACTTTATATGATTTTTCAACCCCGTTATTACAATCTGGTACATGTTTTTGACATGGGGTTGAAAACGTGTACAAGCTTTCTAAACCTAAAGTTATGATTCTAGACTCAAGTCACAGGGCTCATATGAGTCTAAAATTTAAAATTAAATGCAAGTAGCGCTTAAAACTCGAGCCGTGAATTGAGTCCTACTTTTTGAGTCTTTTTAGACCCAATAAAACTACATCCTTAGTCTACTGAAGATCTCTATCTAAAAACGGTATACTTTTATTTATTTAAATACCTATTTAAAATACTTTGTCCAGCACATAACCTATTTAACGATTGGAAATTATAATTAGTATTTTTAATAAAATAAATGTTAAATTAACCTTTTCATTGGCAATGTATCTTACAGGATACACACGTTATTACTATTTTTGGCTAATAATTATTTTGCTCTATTAGGCGAGACAGGAACTCCCATTTAGTTTGTCTAAAAAACGATTAAATTAAATATATACTCTTCAGCATTAGACACGACTTTTAGACTAAGATCTATTATTATTATTTTTTATTTTTTATTTCTATTTCTTCTTAGGCTAGGTTTTTATAATATTTTTACAAAAGTAAAATATAAAAATACATCTAAAATATACAAAAACAATAAAAACATCATAAAAAACCTAACCTAGGGTGCCGCCGGCAACGGAGCAAGGCCCAGGCTGCCGGTGGTTAGGGCCGCAGAGTGAGGAACCTTCGGACTATACGCGCCGTGTCCAGGATTACCGCCTTCTGAATCTGACCCTTGATCCAACCACAACCCCGTAGCGAAAGTCTCTCAAGATGTTGGTCGAGACTCTTCGCTATGAGACCTTATTTATTATTTTATTATTTGCCTGTAGTGTCCCACTGCTGGGCAAAGGCCCCCCTCTCTTTCTTCCCCGTGTCTCTGTCTATGGCAATATCAGCCCAATCGCCACGAAAGACGTCAAGATCGTCCCGCCATCTCCGCCTAGGTTTGCCATGCCGCCGTTTCCTGTTGACTAAGATCTAGTCACGGAAAATCTGATACAATCATGAGAGCAACAAAACCCCTCTAGTTAGTTTGCTAGGTACTTATTATTCTTACTCGTATTTGTACAGTCAGGCATGTGGCAGCTGTTGTGATATCGTGATCAATTGCCTAATGCTTTTTGAAAAAAAAAAGATATTTAGATGTCACTGTAAAGAGCTCTTTTTTGTTTTTATACTTTTTTTTAGCTAGACTTTCTATATTTATGTGCTTCAAATCTTGAAAGTTATATTTCAAGCACTTTCCGGTGTCTGATTGAGCTGGATATACATACTTCCTTGATTTACATGACAGCCGCCATCATATATATCGGAGCGGCCAGGATACTCTAAAATATCTGAACATGCACTTATCGCCTTGACAATGGAGGCGTTGTTCAGATGGTTGGGATTGGGACCACCTTGGCCGCTCTGATATATCTTATGACGACTGTACCAAAATTTGGGTATTACTTACCTCTTTACAATTAGGGTATCTTAAATATACCACCATTCGTAATATTTATTAAATAAAGGTAAAGAAATTTTTATTTGGCATATTTTAACTTTACAAATTTTAAATAAACTTATGTTATAATAATACCTATACCAAAATGTGTGCCGCTCAGCATTTGCCATGGCGCTGGTTTTCAGGACAACCATGTAAAACAAACAAAACAAAACAATTAAAATTAGGTTGCTAATAACTAAGGTAGAACAATTTAAGGTAGAACAAATCGTAGGCTCATAAGTACAGTCACTAAATAGTTACTTGAGCTGGCTTTCTACCACTTGATACGAATTTCTATTATATTCTAATTACATATTCGTGGGAGCACTTTCTAACTACATTATATTTCAGATCATATCTAAATTCAATTAATCTTAACTCTTGAGAACTCTTTGAAGTGAGCCGCAAAATAATTAAAATTATATAAAAAAATAATTTCGGTTCGCAGCGAAGGAAAATATCGTGAGAAAACCTACACAAATACAGCTATGTGAGAATTCAAAGGCCGTTGTCTGTGCTGAAGTATTTATGTTCAACCCCATTTTCATCTCCATCGGGGCCGAATGTCCAAAAATCGCTACTAAAAATTATAATTGATAAATGTTTTTTAACACCACGATGGACCGCCTGATAGTAAGCAGCTACCGTAGCCTATGGACGCCTGTAAGTCCAGAGGTTGTCGTGCGCGTTGCCAACCCTTTATAAAAAAGGAGTATACACTGTATTGACGGCGAATACTATGGGATTATGGGAATATTTGGGGGTTAGGTACTAGATGACGATGTATATAATAGATAGATATAGATAAATACTTAAACACATAGAAAACATCCATAACTCTGGCACAAATATCTGTGACAAACACACAAATAAATACCCTTGCCAGGATTTCAACCTAGGACCTCCTGCTTCATAGACAGGGTCACTACCAACTAAACTAGGCGCCTAGACGGCCATATTTGTACCCCAATATAAATTCTACGAATTCAACATTCAAACTGCCACAGATCTATCTACAAAATAGTATAGTTTTATAACAAAAACCGCTGACGCAACCGAACAATCGACATTGTCACGGCGGCAATGATCCACGGATCTACGATCTATAGATCACTTTCGGCGCACGCGCGCGTGACTGTCACGGCCAAGGTTACTACGGTGTTGCCAATGCTGTTATGCAATTTTATTTATTTTTAGGCTTAGATTGGACCTGAGGAACTGCTGAAAAGAGAGCATGAAACTTTCTCTCTTAATTTATTTTTTTATTTTCACCTGCACTCTAGCTATACATAAAAACAGATATTTAAAGAAGAGTGCAGGTGTATACAGGCGCACGGAGAGAAAAAATTTACTAGAAATAAGTAAAAAATAGTCATTCCCAGGACAAGTAAACGTTTACTAAAAACAAGTAGACGCTTCCCTGTTTTTAGTAAAGTTTAGTTGTTTTTAGTAAATGTGTACTTGTTTTTAGTAAAAGTTTCCTTGTCCTGAGAATTACTATTTTTTACTTGTTTCTAGTAAAAATTTCTCTCCGTGCGCGGTCCCAGGGGGGGGGGGGGGGGGGGTCACATGGGACATGACCCCCCCAAAATCCTACATTTGTAATAGGAAAAATTTTTTACAGACCCCCTCAAAAATTTGAAAAAAAAATTCAACATTAGTGTCCCCCCCCCCCCCCCCCCAAAATTTTCGTCTGCGACCGCGCCTGGGTGTATATAGGCTTTGGTGACCGCTTACCCTCAGGCGAACTGGAATCTTGTTTGCCATCGACGGACGTCGGTTATTGTCATCTTCCTAGCGTTCCTAGCCTGTGGGACGCACGGCAGCCTAATCTGAAAATGTAGCCTGGACACTAAGTTCTATGAAAGCGACTGCCATCTGACTTTCCAACCCAGAGCGAAAACTAGGGTTTATTGGACTAAAATCCGGTTTCTTCACGATGTTTTCCTTCACCGAAAAGCGACTGGTAAAACATCTTTTGTACGTAAGTGTCGTAAGTTTCAAAAACTCGTTGGTACGCGCCGGGGTTCGAACCCGAGACCTCTAGACCGCGACGTTTCTTACTAAATCAAAATAATAGTTCCACAAATATCTACGGAACAAGGGCGCATAATTTTATTTAATTTTATTTCGTAGGAAAACTTACAGCTATAGAGTAACAAGATAGTTAGTGATGTAGAAACAGTGAGCCAATTAAAAGTTTCCACAGATAGCATAGCATATACGCACTACCCATAAATATCTACGGCACAAGCGCGCATATGCGCACTTTTTTTCATCTCAACGCCTGACCACTATAACTACGCTAATCAACCCTTTCACAGCCTTTTTTCATTGACAATCCTACCTCAGTGGCACCACAATTGTGCTCAAACAATCTTAATCCTCCCTTTGTACCCTAAGGTTGGCGACAGTTTTTTTTCGACTAACTGTTAAACCGCTATTTGGGTGACAGTTATTGACAGCTATTTACGCCCTTTGACAAGGTTTTGGTTAATTGTTAATGTGGGTAGACTAATTGGCTTAGATTTTGGATTTTTTTTGCGAAAGTAGATTTTGTTTTTTTTTTGCGAAACTTAAATTCCGAAATTTATTTTATGCCACACCTGGCCATAGAGTGGCTTTTTCCGCAACTTGCGCGTACGGAAAAAGACGCTTTCTTGCCAAGTGTAGACATAAAATGATGTACACAACACGGGAGGTAATAAAGAAAGCCCTCGATCGCATATTTACGTAAAACGCGTCTTTTTCCGTACGCGCAAGTTGCGGAAAAAGCCACTCTATGGCCAGGTGTGGCATAAAATAAATTTCGGAATACATTGCGTGTTCGGAAAAACTTAAAAGTGTCCTAAAAATCAAACCATAAGTTATTTTTAAAAGTCGCTGAACAAACGTTGTCTGGCTTTAAGAGTAGAATCTACATTTTAATTTATTGCTCCTATTACAGGAAACACCCGGTATTTTGTGCCAATTAGATATTGGTAAATAGTCAGATCTTAGAGGCCTTCGTGAAGGAAAAAAAAACAAGTTAAACTATTTTTCAGGGCCATGAAAGACAGGATATTAACATGACCAGCAAATTAGAGTTCCAACATTTTGGAAGTACTTACCCAAAAATCACAAAATCACCTTCAAATGCCTATGAAACTAAAGTTCAGTCGGCTTGCCTAATTTTAGGCACCTGAACATGAAGAAATTTTAAGCCCAATTAAGCTCCGGTTTGCCTAAGAAAAGCTTTAACCTGCCGCCACTGCCGCTAAAAAAATGTTGTTCAGAATGTAATGTTAAATACAAATAACCTCATACACGCATAACGCGCCAAAAATTTCTAATTTACGACATGTTCACAAAACGTTATAAATCAAACTACTTACCTCAAACCCTTTTCTAAAACCCTATTGTCCACCATAGACCATAATCCCTTTACCTCTGAATAGACTTAAAGACTTACGGTTTTAAACCACCACTACTAATTAGAAACAGTAGCCCATACAAAAAGGATAGCAGGTCGTTTAAAAATGTATCTTATAGGATACACTTTTACGTTGACATTTCAATATAGACTACATGCATCCGGAATTTTGTCATTTGCATTTTAGGAACGTTACTGTCGTGTTTTCTATTATAGAACTTGTTAACTTGACTTTAAGTTGACATTTAAGTGATATAGAATTTGGAATGACAAATAAAATGATCATCATCATCTCAGCCATAAGACGTACACTGCTGAACATAGGCCTCCCCTTTAAAGGGGGGTTTGCCAGACGCGCCACGCTTGACAGGCGGGTTGACGCGCGCAGTTTTTTTTTGTTTATTGTTGTTTCGGCTTTCGGAAGATGCTGCTGCCCATCTCCCGGTATATTCCCTTAGCAGACTCCTACTGCAACCACACAATATGGCGGGGGACAATTCTAGGGCCGGGCACCCCACGGCAATAAAACGATGGATCTTATTATTTAAGTATGAGAGGATGTTTTTGATTGATTCTTGTAATGCTGATTGACATACAATGCCTTGTGTTTTAAGCTCTTGCGCATGAATGGATGGCAATGCGCTTTAAATATGTTGACAGTTACAAAGTGTAATAATAGTCGTCTAACAACTAATTTTATACCGGCCGGAAATTTTTGAATAAAATATGTACTTATTTATAATGCACTGGAATAGATGTTATAGGTACGCTTCAGAAAAAGTGTCGCGTCAAAATCACACCAAATCCAAACATTTTGATAGTTAAATAGCTGCGGCGGTGGGTCAAAATTTATCCAAAATTTCTTCATAAGCTGTAGGAAAACTGCTTGCCTGAAAATTAGGCAAGCCGACGGGAATTATTTATTTATCGTATGGCTACACGTCGCTGGATATACCGCGTGTTTATTTGATATTACCTCAAATGGAAGCCAGACGCAAGTTTTGAAATTATAAATCGATATTGTAATAAATCTGATCATCAAACAGGGGTTCTTGCAAGAAAATAATAATAATATTTAAAAAAAAATTAAAAAAAAATTGTTATACAAACATTTTGTACTAAGAAAAAAAAAACTAATTATTAACTATACTTTCTATTATCACTAACAAAAAAAATAAAAACAAAAACTAACAATTACATTAGATACTTAAACTGTACTTAGAAACTAAGCAAGAAATAAAGGCTTTTTTATTTATTTTATTTATTGTAATAAATATTGAGTTAACTCTTAGTTAACATAGAGCAATTGATTTTTTAAATGTCTTCGGTACGCAATGTATTGCGTATACACTTATTTGACACATTATTAAATGCGACATTTTAGGGCAAAGTTATCATGTAGGTAGGTAGGTAGCGATACATTGCGTGCTGAAATATTTTATATGGAGAAATAAAAGTCTTAAAATTTTAATTAAACATATGTAGTATGTTTATTAGGGTCTATACTAACTACCCTTGGCGTATGAGGTAATATCAAAAATACACGCTGTAGATAGGCATTTCTTCTCTCAGGTGGTAATAGCAATGGGAAAGTAGGTATGGTGAGGAAAATCCAGTGAGTGCTGCGAGGTCCAGGTGGGCCAGTTCGCCGGGAATTGTGTTCTATGGACGTGCCGCAACTGATAGCTAGTAGGGTTTATGTTCGAGTTAGACACTCCGCTTTTCACATTGCGAGATAAAAAAAATGCTAAGTATAACATGCGTTTTTAAATTTTCGTGTTTCTCGGTGCGGGCGCGGGTTCGGTGTTCTCTATTTAGCGTTAAGAGGCTGAGAAGACCCTATGACCTTCAAATTGACTTTACTTAAACAGTCATAATAATATAGCTATAACTACTTGTTTTGGAAAAGTAAAAAAAATATATGTTAATATTCATTATATTTGAAAGAACTTGGTTAATTCCAATACACATTTGGACGAAATACGATAGAAAAGAATTCCAAAGTTACATCTAAAATCACCTTAAAACAATTGCACGTCTTTGGTTTCTTGGCTTATATGTCTGTAATTAAGGACAACATTCCACCACACTAATACTAAAAACTTCGTTGCCTTAAATTTCTCAATTAATGCATAGTTTTTTTTAATCCATCAATTTGCAAAATTTGCAATGAGCTCCCATACTAATCGTAACGCAGTGTTTCTCTTTCACTCGCGCTGAAAACGATAGGGAGGGAATTTAGCTCTTATCATCCTCTTAACTGAATTTACACATTCAAATTGTGTGCTAGGATTTGTACATGATACGGATGAACGCGGAAGAAAAGCCTACACGGCACTGCAATCGTAAAGAAACGTCTTGCTTTGGATATGTCACATCCATACAGTATTACAGACTACAGCAAAACTCTCTAAACTTACCAGTGGCGGTGGATCAAAAATTTAAGTAGGCAAGCCGGTGCTGAATTTGGCTTCAAATTTCTTCATGAGCTGTAGGAAAACTGCTCAGGCGCCTGAAACTTAGGCAAGAAGACGGGAAACTCACTAGGCTTTCTAAAAAATTAAAGACCGGTTTTTATCCTCATTGTCTCCTTGTCATATCCTGATACATAATGTCCTTCCCCAGGTGAATACCTGCTGCAAGGGGAGCTGCCTCGCGAGCTCGTGAGCGGGGAATCGCTGGAACTGCTGGAGGAGGCGCTCCAGCTGGTGGAACTAGGAGACGAGGCCAAGGATGACCAACCTCAGGTGTGTATGAAGACATAGATGGCCAGATCCCTTCCCCAGGTGAATACCTGCTGCACGGTGAGCTGCCTCGCGAGCTCGTGAGCGGGGAGTCGCTGGAACTGCTGGAGGAGGCGCTCCAGCTGGTGGAACTAGGAGACGAGGCCAAGGATGACCAACCTCAGGTGTGTATGAAGACATAGATGGCCAAATCCCTTCCCCAGGTGAATACCTGCTGCACGGGGAGCTGCCTCGTGAGCTCGTGAGCGGGGAGTCGCTGGAACTGCTGGAGGAGGCGCTCCAGCTGGTGGAACTAGGAGACGAGGCCAAGGATGACCAACCTCAGGTGTGTATGAAGAAATAGAGCCAGATTCGTTTTCACCGACTTCAAGATTTCGAAGGAGGAGGTTCTCAATTCGTCGGGATCTTTGTTTTTTTATGTATGTTCACCGAAATCGAAGACGGCTGGACGGATTTGGAAAATTATTTTTTTGTTTGAAAGGGTATACCTACTTCACAGTTTGGTCTCATTCTCACTATGTCAGGATCTGATGATGGGATCCTGGAGAAATCGAGGGAACTCTTCAAATATTATAGGCACACCTATAGCGATTTTTAATATTTGCTTTTAGAAATATGGAGTCTAGGCAAACAAGCATAAGGCCCACCTGATGGTACGCAGTTACTGTAGCCTATGGACGCCTGCAACTCCAGAGGTGTCACACGGCGTTGCCGACCCTTTGCAAAAAGGAGGATTCACTGTGTTGACGGCTAAAGGAACAAGCGAGTCCCTCGTCGTCAGCACACTGGGTCCTCTTTGGGCTCTTTGGCTTTTGGCTCTTTTTTCTTGATCTCTCTCAATATAGTGATGATTTTGGGGCCCTCTGATGAACGAAGCATTGTTTACAGGCGGTAGAGGGCAGCAGCAGCGACAGCGCCATGCTGCACCCGGCGATGCGGCACGTGCCGCATCACCTCGCGCACTACCACAACCAGGTCAGCTCCTACACTGTTCTAAGGGCCTACAGCGAATGTCGAAAGTTCGTTGTCTCTCTCTACCGCACTTGCTTACTTAAACGAGCGAAAGAGATAACGGAATTTCGATTTTTGAAGTTCGCGGTAGGCCTTCTGTGCTAAGTCGTGACAGAATCTTATCTATCCTTCACTTTCGAAAATCTAGTTAGAAAGATAGATAGCGAGATACTGTCGCGGCACATTCGTGCTGCATGGATATCAAATGGTCAGTTTTTCACGTCATGATCATGACGTCTGTAACTCTCTTATCAAGCTGTGTAAACTGATAATGGGGGTTCGAAGGTTTACACAGATTTAGCGAGCTAAAGCTGTAGCTGTCAGCACGCCTAGCACATGACTGATGCGACAGTATCTCGCGCGCGAGATAGACTACCCGTCTCTTTCTAATTGACACAGTCAGAAAAGGACGGATAGACTATCTCGCGCGCGAGATACTGACGTGTCTACTAATAGTGTCAAATTCCTGTTTTTAGTATGGGGTTTTCTGACGTGTATTGTCTTAGGCCAAACTAGTTATAGAGTACAACCTTATGCTGGCACCATCTGGCCAAACCTTTGGCTGTTGGCTTCAGCCCATTGTCACTTGGGTAACAGCATCCATCCTGCGTGTGCTAGTCTCTGAGATTCTTTATTATGCGTGGTCCGACATGCACGTGGCCGGTTTTATTTATTAACCTCATATGTTACATAGAAACGATCAGTTCTTTATAATCACTTCATTCGTCATATCTCATATACAATGGTATTTTCTGATAAAGGAAGAAAAATTGCCGAAAATCTAGGTCTGAGCTGATTGTAAAACGAGTACAACTAGGTGATGCAATTTAAGTTTTAAAGCAAATGAAACTACAAAATAAATAGGGATATCTTTTTCTTCTGGTGCCATGCCCAGTCTAATGGGCGTCGGCGGTCAGCATGACATTTAGCTCTCCGGTCTTTGCCAATCTCTTCAAATAGGTATATATGAAGGTATATTTACATTTCTATCTAATACATATTTGTACTATTTGTAGGTGTTGGTTGACTTTACATCATTCAAAAAATCTCTTGTCACTAAACCACTTGCCAAAATAAAATGGCCAGAAACAACAAACACTTGTTAAAAACATTTCTACATCCAACCTTAAACACCTCTGACACGAAGCGGCGGTCGGCAGAAAAAAGGATTCGGACGTTTAGGAAAGATAAATGATGGTGGTGACACCGGGATCATACCACACACGACGGTGTGGTGCCAAGTTTGAGATTCTGGCTGGTATGACTCTTAGCCAATTTATAGGATGTATGGAGACCTAGCCCCGAATAAAGGTACACAGTTTTTGAGCGCATCGTAATCGCTCCAGATTGCTACACTGTCCTTGCGTTTATTGCATCTGACAGGTGTTCATCGGTGGAGATCTCTTTTTAGTTTATTATTTACTTGTATGCCAATTACAACTAAATCCATTCAGCTATTCTGCATGAAGGAGAAACAAATATCCAAACAGAATAATATTCCTCTTATAAAATTCCATCTTACATTTTCACTGGCTTAAGTGTTGGTTTTTGGGATAAAAGTTATCCTGTCTTTTCCCGTTATTCAAACTATCTCTATCAAAGTCCATCTAAATCGGTATAGCGGTTTAAGCTTGATGACTTTATGAGGTAACAAACAGACAGAGTTACTTTCGCGTTAATAATAAACTTAAGTAAGATTAGTAGTCCGCCTCTAACTGAGAACTCGCGATTTACTTGCAAACGAGTTGACCAATATAACAAGACCTATGTAAAGATTTTTTTTTCGCCTTCTAAGTCCACAACCCCTTGATCGATCCAGCTCATAAACGAACTCTCAAATTTTATGTATCTCTGCTACAGCCCCAACAAATTTCATAAAGATCCGAAAAACGCTTCTAAAGTTATCGTCGAATGAACTCTCAAAATCAAAAAGCCATCGAAATGCCGAGACGTCCCAGTAGCCAGAAATTGTTTGTAAGAACTCGCTTCGCTTACGCTCCGCTCATGCGATAAAGCTGCTGCCAGACCCGCTGTCTTCTCTAACTTACGCCAGTGTCCGCAAAGCCCTAACCGAAGTCATATCATATATCATTCTATTGACAATTACAAGAATCGGACAAATTGTGTGATTGTTTATCGATATGGCTACCGGCTTAAACAAAACCTACGCTCATTCATTCGATATTTAAGATATATCGAAACACATTTCAAATACATGTAACACACACTACACACAGTACACTCGCCATCAAATATGTCTGAGCGGCCACGGTACTCAAAAATATCTGGACATGCAATTTCTCGCCTTAACAATAGAGGCGTTGTTCAGATATTTGCGACGACCTTGGCCGCTACGATATATCTGATTGCGACTGTACGGCCTCGTGTAAAAAAAATAAGCACATGCAAATGCTTAGTTAATATGAAAAAAAAACTGCAACGAAAATTAAGTCCCAAAAATATGTATCTTATAAGATACATTGCCGAAATTAGTTTAGAAATATATTTTGTAGTGATTGTTCTACATTTTTGTATAGGTTTTTTTACTTTGACGTCCGATATGGTTTTAAAAACCCACAAATATGTTTTTTTAGGAACCACTCATACATTTAGAGACTTTTACAGTGTTTACCATATAGGTTGTATGGATATTTAGGACATACCTATCTAATGCTTAGATATTAGTGACATTACTTATGTATTTTTAGAAGATTGTAGGCTTATATGCGTAATTAAACGGCCGGCCATTTTTTTAAACGTTTTATTAGTGACTATAAGCAGTGACTATGAGTATTTCCCTAAAAACCTAGAATTTCAAATAAATCAATTTCAAAATATAAGATAAAGTTTTTCAAAGAATTACATTCACCAGTTTGGTACCGACAATCCACAGATAACAAAATCTGTATCGGATGATGTTGATCGAAATATCGATTATAGTAATCGGACATCGATTAATGGTTGCACACGCCGTCGGATCGATTGTTGAATCGAGTCGCTGACCTCTTTGGGAATTCGGGTGTTTAAACTTTTTTTTACGACTACGGTAGCAAACAAGCATATAGCCTGATGATACTTTGATAATTTTAAACAAAAAAAGAACCGACTTCACTTAGGATCCGCTATTCCAAGAGGAAGTGGCCGAGTTGCTGTAAAAAATAGTGAAATCACTATAGGTGTGCCTATAATAGTTGAAGAGTTCCCTCGATTTCTCCAGGATCCCATCATCAGATCCCGACTTGGTGACAATGGGACCATCTAGGGGTTATACCTGTTCGATTAAAAAAAAAATTTTGAAAATCGGTTCACGATTCACGGAGATATGGAGTAACATACATACAAAAAAAAAAAAAATTATGATAAAAAAAAAAAAAAAAAAAAATCAGTCGAATTGAGAACCTCCTCCTTTTTTGAAGTCGGTTAAAAATAAATAAAAATATATAGATTCTGGCTGACCATGGATCCCTTATAATACCGTAGTACAGTGACAATTTCCACTTCTATACGATATCAAGTTAGTGGCTATCTTTCTCCCTAGATATAAATAGCTGTTTGGAGAAGAAAACCAAGTTTTTCACCCAGGCAAAGTTGAGCATCGCAGGCAAAGTTGTAGCATTTAACGGTAGCATAGTTTTTATTACGGAAAACATTTCCTGACGACTGAAAAGGGGGTGCGAATTTACTATTAAAGTGCAAATTCTACGCATAATCGCGGGGAAATACTAGTCGACTTATATGGAACCCTTAATAACACCCACGGTAAAAGCAACAACTCAAAAACTTACGTTTCCCAAATACCTGTGCACGCGCACTTGAGACGCGCCGAGTGCCTAAATAAACATGGCCGACGGAATGTTTAAACTATATCGGTTTGAGCGAAATTACGGATTTTTGCTCTAGTGTTGGGACACGTTTTGTTTTATCGATAAATTAATAAATAATTTTGTAATTTGAGTGTAAAGTTAAGGGAATATTGAGTCTATTGGGGCTACTGCCTTTCCCCGAAATATAACCATAAATAAAAGGGTCAATGCCCTGCTATCTACTATCTGTATATAATAAGAAAAAAACGGTCATAGCAAAAATTGCTCCAACCGATTATTTACGATTTTATCTAGAGTAGAACCACTTCCTCTTACTAACCTTATATGTGGACGAGTTTATTGAAAGAGCTTACTTTGTCGGTTTACATGGAAACTTCATTCTTTCAGTAATAGGTATCGTAATACATTGTGTAGTTTTATTAACTCCATTTTCCCTGCACTGCAGTGACGGCGCGTCCATATAACTAATTTCCCACTGGCTTGCCTAATATTCAGGCACCTGAGCAGTTTTCTTACAGCTAATGAAGACATTTTAATCCTAATTAAGCTCCGGCTTGCCTAAGAATAGTTTTGACCAGCCGCCACTGCTGCACTGTCACATATATTGAAAGTTACACCTAGGCTACCAATACTAACCAAATAAAATAACCAAATCGATATTGACCATCGACAATTTCCCACCGCACCAACAGCTCATAACCTAAAAAGCACAATCTGGTGCTACCGTATAGGCAAGCACTCTGTTTGTCTACGGTTAACATTCTCTTCTTGAGTCAACAATGTGACAGATTTCCAATACGGATTAACTTCGGATGAGTGGCAAAAAATCGCTCACCAACTCCGCTGGATTCCAGGGCCTGGAATTTATAATTCATTCGATGCGAGTTAGTACAGTGTTGTTCTTTTCTTTTTCAAGTAAAATATGAAAAATATCTGTTTCTCTGCGGGGTGATAGAGACATGTGTCCCACAGAGTAAAATAACGCATTAGTTTTGCAGGGGTCATATGTTATTTTATACGTTCATAATTCATAAAATGATCATTCGCAGGGCGCTGTTATTCTCATTTATATGGGAACAGTTCAGTACAGTCAAAAAGTATTTTATTAAAATTATTGCCAGTGTAAGAAATTAGTTCCAATGAAATTCCGCAACATGGCGCATGATCATATATAGTCAGGGTTTATATTCTTGTTGCCGAGCCAAAATTCCATTAGTCATATTAGTTGCATTGCTAACCCTACCACATACATAATATCATAAACAATCTACATACTTCACTATAACTTCACTTCATTCCTACTCCACCGCAAGACAGACAGACAGACAGCTCAAAGCGGGGCGTGGCCAGTGACTGACACTTAGCACAGTCATGGGATACCTAGGGCTTAACTTGAATACTAAAAGCTATCTCATAATGACGATCTGGGCTCACAAGGGACTGAAGGACCAGAATAAACGCCTCTTTTTGAATAGGGATTAGTTAGGTATAGGGATCAAATTAAATTGGTTTGATACATAATGTTTAGTGAAATAGGCTGTCTTTAATCAAGTGAAGGGATATATGTATATTGTTACCTATACCAGAGACTATAGAGATATAGACGACCACAGCCTAAGAACTTTTTGAAGCTCATGTCGATTGCGCCATCTATGTCAAAGCCCCCTAAAGATACCGAATATGCAAGAGAAATGTCATCTGCACAGCTACTCCACCTAGTAACAAATAAGGTACTAGTAGTACACTAGTAGCTACAGTTATTTTTTACTCACTAGGTACAGTCGCCATCAAATACGGCCAAGGTAGGTACTCAAAAATATCTGAACACGCAGTTTATCGCCTTGACAATAGAGGCGTTGTTCAGATATTTGTGACCACCTTGGCCGCTCCGACATATCTGATGGGGACTGTACTTTTCTGGTTTTCTATCTAATTTATATTATTACATAGTCGTTGGAAACCTGGGATTTCCTCATTCAGTCTAAACACTAACCACGGCAATTTGTGATGAAGTACCTGTAATTATGATATATTAGACGCAATTGTCTCGTAATTTTATGTCTTGCATTTTACTTATGTCTCCGACCCTCCGGCTAAGCCAACGACCGAATAATATATGGACGGCGTCCTCGGTACACGCATTAATCCCAAAACAGTCCTGACTTGTTACGTTTTACTTTTCGACAATAGGGGTGATGACACATGTTGAATTATGCAATGAAATTTAATTAATAGGATGCAAAATGATCAAAATATCCAAATAAAGTAAACATTAAAAAAATCTATTGAAATGGTTCAAAGATATATCGGGCTTCAAAGTTTAAAATTTTTTCGATTATTGAAAGTACGAAATTTAAAAAACCAATGATACCATTCGATTTCTAACATTTTATTGTGAAATAAATTGTATAGCAACCATATACATAAACGCAACATTTCACTGTAAAAATAGCAATTTCATAATTTTTCCATACTTCAAACAGGGCAAATACGTCACGGCTTCATGACGTCACGGCTTTATATCATTTTGTTAGGAGCGTTTTGAGAAACAAATGCAAATCTAAGACTTTAAGTCTTTTTCCTGTCTTTTATGTTGATTTAACTACAGAAAGCCAATTTATGAGCAACTGTATTAAAAAATCTCTTTCAACACGCTTAAGGAACAAAAGATCATCTCTAAAGAAAATACACTTCAAATTTTTATGAATAAGATCCTAAATTAAAAATATAATAACCACGAAACGCAATTACAAAACCATATCGCCTAGCGGACACTTTCGATGCACACGCGAGTTGCCCCAATTACTTACAAACAAGAGAACATACAAATCGAACTATTCATATGTTAATTGTATATTTAATTTAACGTCTCGATGGGCACCGTGATTGGTGGAAAGTTGCCAAAGGTCAATGATGATGGCAAAGAGAATCAAGTACCTAGAGTGTTCTCTCTATACATGGCTATATGCGTATATATAATAAGTTTTAAGCGAGCTTAGCTAAAAGCAGACTATAGAGATATAGACCGCCACAGCCTAAGAATTTTTTGAAGCTCAAGTAAATTGCGCCATCTATGTCAAAGCCCCCTAAAGATACCGAAAATGTAAGAGAAATGTCACCTGCACAGCTACTCCACCTAGTAGCTACTAGTGTACTACTAGTACGCTATTTGTTACCAGGTGGAGTAGCAGTGCAGGTGACATTTCTCTTACATTTTCGGCATCTTTAGGGGGCTTTGACATAGATGGCGCAATTTACTTGAGCTTCAAAAACTTCATAGGCTGTGGCCGTCTATATCTGTATAGTCTGCTAAAAGTTATTATTCAAAAGATTACAGATACGTATACGATTTAAGTGTGCTTAAAATTTAGTAAAAATTAGTTCAACCATACCTCCCATACGACTTATTATCAAGCCTAGGATTTTTCATTGCATGGTGAATATGAGTAAAATTTTAGTTTTAATATCGACTCCATAGTTTTAATTCATCTTACCATGCGATGAAAAATCCTAGGCTTGCTTATTATTTAATAAGTAGTTTTGCTATGTGGATATATAGATTGCTAACTCCATCTATCTACTCATTTATCTATGATGATGGGTATTCGGCTCTTTGATCTTACTGTGTTGAGCTCTTTGAGCTTTCAGTGGCGGCAGGTCAAGACTTTTCTTAGGCAAGCCGGGGATTTGGCTTAAAATTTCTTCATGAGCTGTAGGAAAAATTCTCAGGTGCTTGAAAACTAGGCAAGCCGACAGGAATCGTATTCCATGGACGCGCCGCCACTACTAGCTTTAGCACGCCAATTCGTACGACTCTAATCCATCGGATTAGGTTGCCAAACGGAACCCAGGCTCAACATGAGCCTTATAAAAAAGCCGAGACAAACGCTAGGAGGATGATTATTGTTTAACAATGAAGTGTTCAGCTCATTTTGAGCATCTCGCCCGGCTAGCTACTTCTGGATGCGTTTATGGAACGATTACTTATATAAAGGACCACACCTGTCGCGGTGTCCAAACACGTCATTTGTCAAACCGTCTGTCTGTGCCCCCGTCGGCTAGATCACAGGTTACGAGGTACAGTCGCCATCAGATATATATGAACGGCCAAGGTGGTCACAAATATCTGAACAACGCCCCTATTGTCAAGACGATAAAGTGCTTGCTCAGATATTTTTGAGTACCGTAGTAGCTCCGATGTATTTGATGGCGCTTGTACATTTCACCAAATAGCCAGTGTATTATTTTAAAATATTACAGTAGTAAATTTATATAGTACTAGCTTTTACCTGCGACTTTGTCTGCGTGGGATTAATATTCGCTCTAAGGAATGAAACGCCTAAAATCTCGTAGAAAATATTACTGTGTTAAAATAGCATATGCGCTATATGCTATTTTACGACAACAGTGAACAACAATTCGATACAAACTTCCACCCCCCTTTTCACCCTTTTAAGGGATGATTTCTGGAATAAAAACTATCTTATGGCCTTCCCCGGTATTGTAATAAGGTACTAAATTTCATTTAAATAGGCGGTTTAAGCGTGAATAGGTAAAAGACAGACAGATGACATACACACTTTCGCAATTAATATTGGATGTCAACACCCGATTACCTTCAAATTGACTTTACTTAAACAGTCATATAGCTGTAACTACTTGTTTTGGTAAAGTAAAAAAGAAATATGTTAATATTCAATGTATTTCAAAATAATTTTGTTAATTCCGATGACGAAATCGGCTCGATAGAAAATAATTCCAAAGTTACATCTTAAAATTAGCTTTAAACAGTTGTATGTCTTTAGTTTCTTTCTTGACTTATAATGAAATGTAATTAAGAGTCGCCAGGACGCTCGCGTTCCCATACAAACGTAGTTCAGCTCTCATTTTAAAATGACATGCTTTAGAACCACGAAATTTGGCATGGGCATTCTAGCAGTACAGATCTATTTATGTCGGTAATTTGTTTTCGTTGCTAAAAATTGTAATACAAAGAAAACACAAGTTACAGATTTACATACAAAACTTATTTTTGCTTTATTTTCTTTGTATTACAATTTTTAGCAATGAAAATGAATGTCCGACCTAGATCTGTACTACAAGAATGCCCATGTCAAATTTCATGGTTCTAAAGCATGTCGTTTTAAAATGAGAGCTGAACTACGTTTGTATGGGAACGCGAGTTCACGCGAGCGTCCTGGCGACCCTTACTTAAGGACAAAATGTCACTACATTAATACTAAAAACTTCATTATTTCATTATTTTTCTGATCTTAAAAATACTAAGTATAGTTAACCATAGTTTCACGCATAATCATTTGTCCGACTATACGCCATTTCCCCATTTCTTAGAAAGTAACAATTAATCAAAGAAAGATTAGAAATGTTCTTTGAACGGTAGCCGCTCCGCAACCATCTGTCATCATTTTGTTGCAGTCCGCAGCAGAACTAACTAAGCGGGTAGGACGTTCAAAATGACCTACACACGCTCTTATTCTCTTAACAATAAAGTCGTGTCCAGATCATTTTGAACACCCTACCCGCTTAGCTACTTTTGCTGCTGACTGTAAGTAAGTAACACAAAATGGCCGACGTCCGCGAAATTGTACGCGAATTTAATACTTATGCTTATTGTATGAAGGAGTAGAGTTGTGTGTAATACGGGGTACACTTGAGTCTATAAAGTATAGTTCAAATTATTTAAGATAAACAAATGCAGTCATTAATATTATATTTTAAAACTTTTTGCATAGACTATATGATTTCAAATAGGTTGAGTTTTTTAAAGTGTTTTTTTTCGAATTTAAACTTTTGTGAGACATATTAACACTATTATCTCTGCATGCGGCTGCACTCACTTGTGTTTAGACTCTACGCGCGACATGTTTCGGAGAGCTTAGCTCTCCATCCTCAAGCACTAAGAGTTCTAGACCCGTCGTTGCGACGCCGCGCCATCTACATACCGCGCGTAGTGACTAAACACAAAGTGAGTATAGCAGCATGCAGAAATAGTTTTTTTTAGTCATTTTCTAGCTATACAGTCCTCTAGGGATGTGCCTTCCTAAAGGACTAAATTATTTGTTTAGTATCGGCGTTTGTCCTTCTAAAAGAACGTTTACTTGCATTGTCCTTTGCAAAGAACGGAAGTACAAAAGACGCCGACAGAGTAATGAGTGATTGATATTTAAATGCGATTACAAAATAATAATTTTAAACAAAAAAGAACCGACTTCACTTAGGATCCGCTATTCCAAGAGAAAGTGGCCGAGTTGCTGTAAAAAATAGTGAAATCACTATAGGTGAGCCTATAATAGTTGAAGAGTTCCCTCGATTTCTCCAGGATCCCATCATCAGACCCCGACTTGGTGACAATGGGGCCAACTGTGAAGTATACTCTTTGAAAGAAAAAAAGAATTTTCCAAATCGGTCCAGTCGTCATCGAATAATCGGTGAACATCAATAAAAAAAATTGCGAAAAAAACAAAGATCCCGACCTCCTCCGAAATCTTGAAGTCGGTTGAAAAATGTCGGTGTTGCACGTCCGAAAGAGGTGGCCACATGCGTGTTGATGAGTATTCTTGGATATTGATCTGTATTTAATGCTTATTAAAGGACAAATGCAGGATTCTCGCTATACTGACTGTATTTCCCATTATATTTCCGTCACTACATCAAACTTAAAACAATGAAAATGGTTCATTATGTATAAAATATTTGACAAGAAGGTTTCTGTATTAATTGTACTAGATTAGCTGTAATATTTTGAATCTTGGGTATTTTGGCCTAGACTAAGATCATTAGTTATTTAAATTTCTAAAAGAGGCGGTATCGAGTACCTACCACCAGAAAAAAAAAACACTTGAAAATCCACCCCAAAAACATTAATATAAAGAAATCAATTACCGACTTTGAAAAAAGCTAGTCATGTTGTACCTGCGCGGCCGCAGCCTGTCAGATCTGTCAATGCATCATTTGTCACATCTTTGTCCTTTGTCGCTATCTCTAGCGAGAAACGATATAAGTGGCGACAGTATTTTAACTTGTAATAAACGCCCGAATGTAAGGGTGACCAGATGTCCGTATTTTACGGGTTGTCTCGTATTTCAGACACGAATTTTTCACTGTCCCGTAATTTGGCGAAATCAATACGGGACAGTCCGGAAAGTACATTGCCTCCTGTCTCGTATTTTAACCTCGAATCCCGTAGTTTCTGGTCAGTTGGTCACCCTAACTGCATATGATACTTTTAGTTTCATTCCGATTTACCGGTGTCTATCTAACGGAGTATATCTTCCCAGCGAAGAATAATACTATAGAAGTCTTATTAGCTCTAAACAATGACTCCATAAGCGTTGGTAGTCTAGCGGTAAGACGTCTGACTTTCAATCCGAAGGTCTCGGATTCAAACCCCGGCTCGTGCACTGGTGTCTTTGAGAAATATACTTAATTTAAGCTCAGGAATGCATGCTTGCAATTAAAGGAAAAAAACACGGTATATTAGGCACTGGTCCTACCGCGAGCTAGTAAGATATGAGCTATCGGCTATAAAAACGAACAAAAGATAAGCACTCCCGTGTAAATACGATACGATATTACACGATACGATACGATCATTATACGATATTTATAGTTACTCGCCCAGCGGTGAGCTATAAATATCGCCGTGTCTCTTTTATTTACACGGGAGTGCTTATCTTTTGTTGGTGTTTATAGCCGATAGCTCATAGCTTTAGCTCGCGGTGGGACCAGTGCCTTTGACATAGACGCGCTGCGAGAGAAATTAGAAGTTAAAATACTGTTTAGTAATATTTTAAACGTGATTCGGCGTTCCGAAAAGGGTGTTCCCCTGAGGTTTGATTCCAACTATTTGGAGAAATAACAACCATTATATATGCAGGTGAAAAACTTGCTGGTCTGGTACAGTCAGCGGTAGCTTAACGGACAGTGTTCAAAATGATGTTGACACGACTTTTTAACCTACTTCAAAAAAGGAGGAGGTTCTCAATTCGACTGAATTGTTTTGTATGTATGTTACTCGATATCTCCGTGAACCGATTTTCAAATTTTTTTTTAATCGAACGGGTATAACCCCTAGATGGTCCCATTGCACCTAGTCGGGGTCTGATGATGGGATCCTGGAGAAATCGAGTGAACTTTTCAACTATAGTGATTTCACTATTTTTTACAGCAACTCGGCCACTTCCTCTTAATAGCGGATCCTAAGTGAAATCGGTTCTTTTTTTGTTTTAAATAAATTATTAAGGTAATATTTAAGAGCTAATCGAATTAATCCCTGCCAGCATTGCTTTTTCTGCTGCTTAATTTACTCAACATTTTTTTTTTACTTTTTTCGGATATAAGTAATCGCTTCGCGCAAAACTGAATAATCAGAACAAAAAGCAACCGACTTCAAGATTTCGAAGGTTATCAATTCGTTGGGATCTTTGTTTTTTTTTTTCTATGTATGTTGACAGATTATTCGAAGACGGCTAGACCGATTTGGAAAATTGTTTTTTTGTTTGAAAGAGTATACTTCACAGTTGGTCCCATTTTCACCAGGTCCAGATCTGATGATGGGATCCTGGAGAAATCGAAGGAACTCTTCAACTATTATAGGCACACCTATAGCGATTTCACTATTTTTTGCAGCAACTCGGCCACTTCCTCTTGGAATAGCGGATCCTAAGTGAAGTCGGTTCTTTTTTTTTGGTTTAAATTATTATATATAAGGTTTAATTTAGTTTTACCTGTCACGTTGTCTGTAACCAAATCTTGCAAGTTAATTTGCCCCACTTCCCGGTTTCCGATTGAGCTGAAATTTTGCGTGTGTATATCGGATGACATTGCTATTATTATGACATGGAGCTGATCTGATGATGGAGCTGGAAGGTGGCCAGAGGAACTCCTCAACTACTCAACATTATCCCATCGTGTTTGAACTCGTTGCATTCGTCTTTATGAGCACTTAGGGATTGTATAAAGAAGAGTACAGTTAGCAAAAGCTTATCACTCTCTTCTCTCTTCTTCCTAGCGTTTATCCCGGCTTGGGGTCCGCTTGACAACCTAATCCCATGAATTGGCATAGACACTAGTTTTTACGAAAGCGACTGCCATCAGACCTTCCAACCCAGAGGGGAAACTAGGCCTTTTTGGGATTAGGTCCGGTTTCCTTACGATGTTTTTCTTCACCGAAAAGCGACTGGTAAATATCAAATGATATTCCGTACATAAGTTCCGAAAAACTCAGTGGTACGAGCCGGGGTTTGAACCCGAGACCTCCGGATTGAAAGTCGGACGTCTTACCGCAAGGCTACCAGCGCTTGTCTAGCAAAAGCTTATCACAAAATAAACAATGTTACTTTTATTAACGGGCTCCTAGCCCAGTCGGTAATGACCCTGCCTACGAAGCAGGAGGTCCCGGGTTCGAATCCTGGTCAGGGCATTTATTTGTGTGTTTATCACAGATATTTGTTCCTGAGTTATGGGTGTTTTCTATGTATATATTTATCTATATAAATAGGTATATCGTCGCCTAGTACCCATAGTACAAGCTTTGCTTAGTTTGGGACTAGGTTGATTTGTGTAAGATTGTCTCCAAAATATTTATTTATAACTTTCATAAGGTTATTTTGTTTTCTTCAGAATTGTACAAATATTAATAACAGTTAAAATGTACGAGTACTCAGAGCTCAGAGATACGAGAACCGCAAAATCAACTGCACAACACAAAAAGCAGAAAGCTTTCATACCGTACGGGCCATCCTTATTATCGATCGGTGATCTATAGATCCGTGGATCGCAATTACGATCTATTCACGAGCATTATACCTTATTATACTTATTATGTTGCTGCGAGATGTCAGTTCAGGGGGAATGGGAAATGGCTGAGTGAAGACTTCATTTCGATAGACGTCTAGATTGTATGATATAATGTAGGTAAGGGCATTTATTTGTGTGTTTGTCACGGATGTTTGTTCCTGAGTATGGTTTAAATTAATTAAATGTATTTTTTCAGTACTTATCTACATATATCTCTTGTATGTATATCCACCTAGTACTCACAACACGAACCTTATTGGGCTTTGTGGTGTGTTCGATTTGTGTACAGTCGACGTCAAAAATATATTTACACATTTAGACCTTACTCCTTTGTAATAAGGCGCAAAAGTGTAAACATATCTTTGACGTTGACTGTAGGTATTTCGTATTATCTACTTATTACAAGGACTTTCGGATTCTTTTTTTAGTTTTTTTCTTATTCTGAATACTACATATTTATTCTACATTTGTCAATCATTGATTCCACATGAGTGAGAGTACTATTGATTCTACTGGGACACAAAAATTTAAACAAGTCTAGAAATTAAAACGATAAGTAAAAACACTCAAATAACTATAATAAAATTCACGCAAGTTAATTAAGTAAGTAATTTTAAGATGTCGGAATGCTACTAGAGATTTCTACCGACAACTTCGATATCTTAAAAAAATCGTACTATACTCTTAATTGCATTAGGTCCGATGGGGTAACGTAGGGCAAAATAGACAGTATGGCAATTCCATACAAGTGTCCCACTTACCTCAGTTCACTTTACCCCACTTGACCATTAGCTATTTCCTAGAACATCTCATTCTTGACTCTAGCAACAACATAGTCGTAAAAGCATAATTCGTACAGTTTCCGACTTTCTCGACCCCGCTCACTCGTATGTTGCTTTAATTGAAAACTTCATTCATTCACTCAAATACATGTGTAACGAGTCTATTGAATATTTTAAGGTAAACGCCAATGTTTAATTATTCATATTATTTTCTAATTCGTATTGAGTTTATTATAATCCTAAATACATGTTCACATACTACATTGAATCTATAAAACTTAAACTAGTCCGGGGCATCGTCCCCAGCACACTAGCCGCATTCCCCAGCTGGATGGCTAAGCTCAGCCTTTGGGCGAAGTAGGAACCTGCCCGTAGATCGCCAGACACACCGATCAATTTTTTGGATAGATCTTTCACTATGTTTTTTGTGTCCGATGACCACGGGCCGAAAGTTTCCACTGCAAGTGCCGCAAATATGTAATTGTTTTTCAAAAAAGCATATTTGCGGCACTTAAGCAATTGTGCGTCGTCTGCGGCGGTTCCCGGCCTTTGGGCCGAACGCCTGACGTGGGAAGGGGCCAACGTATCCACGCAGGTCACGTCCCACGCCAGAGGTCGCCCCAAAAACCAGGGCACAAGAGTACAACCGTCAGGTCGTTTCCCGTCTGCCGCAGACAAGCCGACCGGCTCCAGGGTGGATGGTATGTTTGCCGTCCCAAGGGCTCTGCGAATAAGGTCATTTAAGGTTGTGTGTCTGTAATATCGGCCCGCACTCGACTGGCAGTAAAGTCCGTGGCGCCCTAAGTCGTCCACTGGGTTACCGCAGCGGCAGCAAGGATGTGGTTCACAGACTTTGAGCCCAAGCCTGAGGCATATAGCTACACGCAGGGACGCCGGGTCCAAAAGGGAACCGATGTTCCTCGACGGCAAAGCGTGCAGCCAATGCCCCGACTCCGGCTCAGACACTGCCAGTAATCGAGCGCGCTCAATGGGGCTATAACTGCTATTTAAAAGGGTTTTGTGGGTCGATTTTATATTTACTGAGTCCCAGGCAGCTTGGCTAGTTTTTTCTGAAGGTGGGCTCTCTCCAGGGAAACGTGCTCCCCAAGCAGACTCTGCCTCTGCCAAGCCCGCCACTACCACATCAGTGGGATTAGTGACATTAAGAATATCACTGATGAGGGTGACGGTGCTGTGGACAGATGAGAGAAAAGCAGGGAGAGCCAGATCCCCCGTGGAGCGAATTCCCAACCCACCATATTTGATAGGTAGATTAGCCTGGGACCAGGATTGAGGGTTTAACGAAATGTTTAAAATTTTGCAGACGGAATCTTTTAGAGTGTTGTCAATCGTAGAGGTTAGATTGGAGAATTTCCATATAGGGCAGCAGCGAAGGATATACAAGAATTTGGGTGAAAATAGGCACAAGCGTAGGATGTAAAGGGCTATATGGGCGCTAATTTTGAAAAGTAAGCTCGAAACATCGTGGAAGTTATTTAATTTTGAATTTATGGCTGGGGAAATACCATCTTCGTATATGGGTGCGCCAAGTAAAATAAGAGATTCACGGGTTTGAAGGGTAAAATTGGGTGTAACGCGGTCAAAATGTTGAATAATATCAGCCCGAGCGCTAGCAGACAGCTTCTCTGAAATAAAAACCTCACACTTATTAAAATTTAGTACGAGACCTATTTCTGAGAAGCGCTGAGTAATAGTATTGAGGTCACTTAATACTGAAGATGCCATCCCTCCCAGAGTTCCATCGTCCAAGTACCATATATTTAGTTCAGAAGTTAACTGTGAAATTATAGGGTGTATGGCAAGGCTAAACATGGCAGGCCCAAGGGGATCTCCCTGCTGACACCCGACGCTTGAGGTGATTTCTTTTTCGCCAAACATTAATTTAGTCGGAGTACCATAACATTGCGTTATGTAATCGAAAGTTTCTGGAATTTCTTTTTGAATTTCTTGTAAAAGTGTACTTCGGTCAATAGAGTTGAAGGCGTTTCTAACGTCAAGTTTAACTAGGACTTCAAAATTTGAGTTTGTCATAAAAGAGCGTGTAGCATGTACAGCGGCTTCACACCCGCCTCTGACCCCGAAACCAAGTTGTTTAGGTTTGAACTTGTCTGTGAGGCGGGTATGAAACTCGCGGCAACATTTATTTTCTTGCCTGTCATAAAATATGTTACTTTTGTCATTTTGAAGTCTAAGGCTGCGTTTCCACCAGAGATGAGCGAGGATGTGTTGGGATGTGTTTTTGACCAATAGAACCACTACTTTGAAAAATTATGGATTTTTTCAAACGCTCTAGTGACTAAACGGGACAAGGGACTGAATTTATTTTCAGATATATATTATTAGACTATATACTCTTGTTTTTGGCACAAGCCGAAACACGATTGCTGAAAGTTGCCTCGATAGAAAAAAAAATCCGAAGTTGGGTCCTTTTTTCCCTTATTTTTCTTAGCTTACGTAAACTATAAGAGATTAAGCAATATAACTAAGTAAAACATATGGTATTCTGGTTTATCTAAAAAGTCACAGAAGCAAAATTGGACAAAACTTTATAGATTCGCTAATTTATCGTAGTTTGGTCAAAAAGTCTGATCCTTAAGAGCGCTGCATCTCTTTCTTTCGTGCACGGGAACTATAAACGTGTCTCTAACGGATGGGCGTGGCTTGTCCGAATCGAGGAACGGCCTTAATTTGTTTATCCTCGCATAACGCAGCTCTAGGATTGGTTCTTAACAAACACATCCCTCGCAACGCATCCTAACACATCTCTGGTGGGAACGCAGCCTTAATGGTGTATTTTATAGTGTATAGAGATGTTAATATACATTCTGACGCGTAAACTTAATATAAAAAGTATTGTTCTTCTTACATGACTTTTCTAAGCAATGTCATTGTCAATTTCATCTAGTGTCCGACCAAAACCAGTTTATTGGCTGAAACCGAAACCCAATTCGGATCTAAGTATACCAGTTGCGGCCGATACCGAACCTGAATCTTTCCTGACCGATTGAAGGTATACAATAATGTAAAAAAGCAAGCTTTTTACTAGGTTGGACCTAACTTAAATAAAAATACTCTTTTCTTCTAAAAACTAAGCAATTTAAAGTTTAAGCTGGTAAGCAATTTAAGCACGTCCAAAAAGTATAGAAAAGTAAGTTATGGTTTCGATTGTTTTTTTTTATGAAACTAGTAGCAAACGAGCAGACAAACCGTCTGATGGGAAGCGGTCAAGGTCGCCCATGAGCATAAGCAACATCAAGCCCAAAACCGTAATTAAAACCAAAAGTCGGTTTATCGCCGAAACCGGAACCAAATGTTCGGTCGGACACTATTTTAATCCATCTAGGTTTGTGACAGTCTTCATTAAAAGGTTCCATTCGGTGGCGCTTACGCTTTTGTTCGAATCTGTAGGTACAATGTACGATGTAAACGCCTTCCGGCCATTGGTACCTTTTCACGTAGATCGTCACATTTAAACTCGAACTAAAGGACCCACAAGCCAACCTGATTACCGCCATAATAAATCTCGGCTGCGGTATGCGCGCGCAAATGATCCATGATCCATGGATCGTTATGCGCGCTTTTTGCGCCTGCGTTTAGCGTAATGGCGCTGTCAACTGACGAGTTAATCTAACGGTTTTTAGTCCAGTAGGTACAGTCGGCATCGAAATGTGGATAGGAAAAAATATTAGGTACAGTTAGCGGATTTTTCTTCTTCCTAGCGTTTATCCCGGTTTGGGGTCCGCTTGACAACCTAATCCCATGAATTGGCATAGACACTAGTTTTTACGAAAGCGACTACCATCAGACCTTCCAACCCAGAGGGGAAACTAGGCCTTTTTGGGATTAGGTCCGGTTTCCTTACGATGTTTTTCCTTCACCGAAAAGCGACTGGTAAATATCAAATGATATTCCGTACATAAGTTCCGAAAAACTCAGTGGTACGAGCCCGGGTTTGAACCCGAGTCCTCCGGATTGAATGTCGGACGTCTTACCGCAAGGCTACCAGCGCTTCTCAGGTACCTACAGTTAGCGGTGTAGTTAAAAATTAAAAAACTTAACAAGAAAATAAGGTCAAAAAGTAACGTTAAAATCACCAAATTTCTTTTGCCTGACGTAAATTTTTGTCAATTTCGTTACTTTTAAACTAGTCTGCCGGGCACTTCCGGCCATGCAGGAACTGGCAGACTTGATTTTTCTGTACCTTAAAAATGAATTACTATTTGTTGCCACAATTGTCCTCTTTATATCCATGACGTAGGTAAATACCATCTATTTTTTTAACTGGAAGTGGTACTTTTTGGTGCTTTCGGCCAATTCTATTTTTTTTACTATTTTTTCGGAACTCATCATCACTTTTATGAACATGTGCCATGCTTATCTTTGTATCACGTAACGTAGCAAATCTTACGGTCCCCGGCCGTACTATCATCTCGTTGACTATGCTGCATAAAAAGTACAGATGGCGTTAAAATCACAAAAAATATTAAGACAATTTTTTTTAAAACTATTTTCAGAAATCCTCTCTCTCACCCAAATCTACTTAATCCCACAGAAAGCTCAAACAGCTCATATTTAAATGGGGTTGGCAACTGTCAAAGGTTTGGCCAGATGGCGCCAGCATAGCTAGTTCCCTTTCACTGGTATTGTTGTATGGGATTTGGCTTAAAGGCTAGCCCATCCAGGTCAAATTAAAAAAAAAACAAGATTTTGGCACTATTTGTAGGACTGACAGGTACCAGCTATGCTGGCGCCATCTGTAAATACTTTCGACCGGTCAACCCCATTAAGATCAGTTATTATAGTTCCAAAGCCACTAGAGGTCGTTATAGTAGCGACAATCCAAATACAAAATATCCGGTTTTTTGCAAACAACAAGTACCCATTAAAAAACCCATAAAAAAACAACCCAATTTCCCTCCTTTCTATTTAAATAAAACAATGTTTATAAAATAGAAACCACATCATTAAAAGTACACAAATGACAAGTAATTTCGCTTCCAAAGAAAATAATTAAATGAGACTCAATCAAACAAATTTAGAAATGATTGTAACATTAAAAAGTTTAATATTGACAGCGGCCATCTTTGCCTATCAATGTTAGTACTTGTCATTGAATTTTCAATCTTGTTACATATGTTATTTAGTTGTTATTTGCCTGTCAATTTTCGTAGAAAAAGTATGTAAAGAACGTCTTGTCTGTGGTCGGACAATCAATCAAGTGTTTGAAATACGAATTGGAATTGACGGATAGTGATGTGGATTAACGGTGAAAATGAAACGGTTTTTTACACAGGATGTGATAATTGTTTCTATTTTCGTTGATGTGTCTTTTATAGTATACTTGCGAATAAGAATATGAAAAATAATGTCTATTGAATTGAAAAATATCATTATTCTGTTTATTTATTCCCCTTCCAACCGACTTCAAGATTTCGGAGGAGGTTCTCAATTCGTCGGGATGTTTGTTTTTTATTTGCAAATTTTTTTATGTATGTTCAGCGATTATTCGGAGGGGAATCTCACTCAAATCTATTTCGAAGACGGCTGGACCGAATTGTATTTTTTTATGTTTGAAAGAGTATACATCACAGTTGGTCTAGTTATCATCAGGTCAGGATCTGATGATGGGATCCTGGAGAAATTGAAGAAACTCTTAAACTATTATAGGCACACCTATAGTGATTTCAGTATTTTTACAGCGATTCGGGCATTTTTTTTTTTTAAACATGATTTACTTGTTTGGCCACCTTAAGGGCCAGTTACGAGTCTGGGGTAGTGATAAGGTCAGCCTGCCGAACTCGAGCATTTGCTTTTGGTGCGGATCCCAAGTGAAAGATTTTAAGTATTTTTATAATGTGACGCCTGACGAATAAATCTAATGACAATATCATTATCATCTCATCACATCACTAAATAAATACACTCCGTTCAAAACGCACCATAGTACCATTACCATAGCCAACTTTATACCATAGACTTCTAAAGAAAGCAGCCTCCTTACTTACCAACTTACCAGTACCGCTCACAGCGGCGCCACTTTCCTCACTTTACAAGGAGCATAGTATGAAATAGTGATAGTTCAGCATTTCGCCAACCGCAGAGTTGTGTTGGTGTTTGATCTGTACAGTTAGAAATTGAAGTTCGCGGCCATTCTGGTGATTTCACACGTCGGTATTAGGTATTAGCTTTTTTTAGGGTACCGCGAGTATGGGAGCTTTTTCAGGATTTTAGAAGCTTTTTTTAAATCAGGGTAAAATAACACAGCAACAAGCTAGCTGCTATATAAAATGTATCTTTGGTTACGTCAAAATTATCTGTTAATAAAATAAATCTGTAAACTTTTGTTTAGCACTAAGAGACACCATACACCTGGTCTGAATTAAGAAAATTCATATACAAAATGCTTAAATTTGTTTACGGTTGCTTAAATTTGTCTATGGCCTCCTTACAAATAATTAGCTACCATAGACAAATTTAAGCATTTTGTCTATGAATTTGCTTAATTCAGCTCAAGTGTGGTGTCTCTAAGACCAAAGACACAACCAATTAATTATTAATTTATACTTAACCTCATTCTTGAAATTCATTCTCGAATAATATGATATTTATATTAAATTATATTATAAGATTTTTTTACATTTTTCAGACATTAGTATGTCATAGTCATGTCATAGTATAAAGTTATTGAAGGCTAAGAGTTCGACAAGTATTAGAACATTTAAAACAAGTTTTTTTTTTTCATTAAAACAATTCGGATCCAGGAAAACCCACACCTAAACCTCACTGTGTCTAAATAACTATTTCCGAATACACAACTTGATTATGCCATAAAAAACCTAATCACATTTTTTTTACAGAACCCATAATACAAAGAGCCATAGAGCACTTGACCAACTTTTTTCACGAACGGTCCAAGATACGGTAAAGACCACAGTGACCGACGCAGCGCTGCGCGAACCGCGCGCTTTTCAAATATGGAACGCGAAAAATGACAGTTTAAAAAGTGACGTTTAACTTTTACGATGCGCGGAATGTTCGTTTTTAGAATTCGAAGTGAGATGTGATATTAAAAATGTGACTTTCATTATACGTACCTGAAGTAATTTTGTGCAATATTACCACTTTTGTGGGCAGTCTGAATAAGTGCAATATTTTGTGTTAGTATTAGTTTTTTTGGTAGTATTAGTTTTTTTATGATAGTTTTAGTTTAACGATATAATAATGGACATACACGAGTATCAGGTGAGTAGCGTGGGGCTTTTTGTTACGTTATTTTTTTGCAAACACTTTGATTGCCTTTGATTTGCGTAATTATTTTTTAAACTGTGCAAGGGGTTTCCCAAAATATTTGGACGGGCGGTAAAAAATTAAAGTACTCGTAAAAATCTGTAATTTTATTAACACATGAATTATGACTTAAATATTGACAATATTGTCTGTGTTTCCCCCACACCGAGCATTTGTAACATCTATATCCGGAAGCGGTGAGTGCTACGAGAGATCGAGACCGATGGAGACATATCACCAAAGCTGCTAAACCAAGTGGTCACGATCCTCAGTAATGGGGGACCGACATGAAGGGAGAGATCCGGATAATACGGATACCATCCGGATAATTTCATACAAATTACTATTCGACATATCTATCCGGATTGCAAGCCCTAGTAACGTCATCTTCAATTTAATTCCATGGAACTGTATCGTCATATGCAAACACTAGCGACCTTGTAACATCCCTCGCAGATGTCGTAATTTTTTTTTCATTTCAACACCATTTTCACCCCACCAGGGGTTGAATTTCAAATATAATTTCTTATTAGTTACGCTCCTAAAGCTCCATAAAATTTAAAGAATGGGCAAACCTAGATTGATACACTGCTTAAATGTTATGTTAGACCTAAGATATGACTCAAAAATATCTAGACATGACTACACACCAAAGTGTGCATATATTTTTGGTTAGGTAGGTGGCACATGCGCGGTGATCACCATATCAAAGGAGGATTTACTGCGATGACAGCTAAAATACAAGTCATAGACATAGTGCATCTTTTTCAATTCTAGCTATCGTACTTACCGGTAAATTTATTTGAATATTTTTGATCAACCTATATTTGAAGGCAACTGTATCAACTTACCCCGGTCTCCCCATAAACAAATTATACAGAAGCAATTACTAATATCCCAATTTTATGTTCCCAAGTCGACGCGAAAAAACGACCAATTCCACATAATTGTTAACAATTTGATAGCTATTGTGGTCAAATTGCTGACGCCGAGACTCGAACCCGGGACCTTGAGCTGACCGGGTAATGAGTAAGGACAGTGTGTATTTAGCATTGTATTAGGGATAATTATCAAATTGTATGTTTTAATGAAGCGTCTAATGTGACCGTATTATTTTGCGTTTTTTTACACAATGTTGGTAGCAAACAAGCATACAGCCCGCCAGATGGTAAGCAGAAGCAGTCATCATAGCCTGCCTTTTTTTTGCCTTATACAGGGTGTAACAAAAATACTGGTGATCCATTTAAGGGCATATTTGGTATCGTATTGCGAGTAAGAAAAAGTAGTAGAAACATTTTCTGGACGCAAAAAAAAGTTGTACCTATAGTTGCGCTTGCACACGACATAAAAAAGGCAAATACGGCTTTTCGTGAACAAAAGATTTCCCTCGTCATGATTGTTCCTTAGATCCCAAGGATGGATTTGAGAAGTGGAGCCACCAAGATTTTTGATGTAATTTTTTAGAGGGGGGAGGCTCTCAACTTTATCTTGATACCTACATCAGTTAAGAGTCGCCAGGACGCTCGCGTTCCCATACAAACGTAGTTTAGCTCTCATTTTAAAACGACATGCTTTAGAACCACGAAATTTGGCATGGGCATTCTAGTAGTACAGATCTATGTCGGTAATTCGTTTTCGTTGCAAAAAATTGTAATACAAAGAAAATACAGCCAGATACAGATTTACATACAAAACTTATTTTTGCTATATTTTCTTTGTATTACAATTTTTAGCAACGAAAACGAATTACCGACATAGATCTGGGGGGTGATTTTTGAAATCCGAGTACTCGAAAGTGACATTTAAAACTCTGAATAAAACGCTGAAATTATGTTTTAAAAATAACAGCGATGGAAATTTTAAATCATGATTATTTAAACTATTAATTCCATGTGAAAAAGTTGGCGACAAACTTTTGTGTGCGATTATTTTCGAGCTTGAATTTTTTGAATTCGAGCGTTCGGCTGCCAAAAATCGCCCCCCTGTACTGCTAGAATGCCCATGCCAAATTTCGTGGTTCTAAAGCATGCCGTTTTAAAATGAGAGCTGAACTACGTTTGTATGGGGACGCGAGTTCACGCGAGCGTCCTGGCGACTCTTAAGCTACTAGGCCAAGTTTAGTATCGTTTTCGTGTAAAACAGGAATGCCGAATTACCCTATTATTGAACAATGTGCATAAAAAAAACATGTACACATGACATGAGATGTATTGCTTCGTATCGCTATTCGCTGTGTGCATGAGTGTGGCGCCATCTCTTGAGCGGGGGGTTAAATGGGTTTTTTCTTTTTTATTAATGGCATAAACTCCTTGCTTACATGAAATGTCACTGGCTGATTCACTTTTTTGACAGTTGACCCTACAGGTGGTGTCAAATATTTTGAAATATGATATTGATAAGAGGCCAATTTCTGTTACATTGTGCGCTGCGAACGTTCACGATACCCCCACCATGCACTTCGCACATAGCGAATAAACGTACAAGAGTTAGCCTATGTCTGAGCTATGTAACAAAAGAAAGGAGTGTATAGGTAGGGGTCTTAAAGGGTAGGCAACGCGCATGTGAATCCTCTGGTGTTGCAGGCGTCCATGGGCTACGGTAACTGCTTACCATTAGGCGGGCCGTATGCTTGTTTGCCGCTGTCGTGGTATAAAAAAAGAGTAAATAGTCCATTTCCACAAAAATGGGAAAATTTGCCGTGACGTCACGGCTTCATAGTTGCCCTGTTTAAAGTGTGGAAACATTATGAAATTGTTATTTTTACAGTGAAATATTGCGTTTACGTATATGGTTGCTATACAATTTCATTCACAATAAAATGTTAGAAATCGAATGGTATCATTGGTTTTAATGGTTTTTTACATTTCGTGCTTTCAAAATTCGAAAAAAATTGAAATTTTGAAGCAAAGCAAGCAAGCAAAATTCAAGATGGCGGCCACGTGTACGTCCAATTAAATGTCGCGTGTGGCAAATAACGTATACGGAGATATAATTTGCCACATGTATAATGCCAGCGCCTTGAGACGACGCAAGGTCAGTATGGTCTATGCTTATACTTAGCGGAAGAAGCTGTTTAGAGTGTAAATTAAAAAAATAACAGTGAAATTTGTATGATTACTTTTCTCAATGGTCTATATGACCATAGACTTATATATATAGTAGACGGCCATAGCCTAAGAACTTTTTGAGGCTCCGAGTATTTAGCGCCGTCTAGTTCAGAGCCACCTAAACAGAGCCAATATGAGATAGAATCAGCGCCACCTAGTATCGACTAGTGTACTACTAGTACGTTATTCGTTACTAGGTGGCGCTGATTTTATCTCATACATATTGGCTCTGTTTAGGTGGCTCTGAACTAGATAGTGCTAAATATTTGGAGCCTCAAAAAGTTCTTAGACTATGGCCGTCTACTATATATTTAAGTCTATGATATGACTGTTGACCTCGCAATGTTTTTCAACCGACTTCAAGAGTTCGAAGGAGGAGGTTCTCAATTCGTCGGGATCTTTGTTTTTGCTATTTTTTTATGTATGATCACCATTCGAAGATGGCTGAACCGATTTGGAAAATGTTTTTTTTGTTTGAAAGAGTATACTTCACGGTTGGTCCCATTGTCACCAGGTCAGGATCTAATGATGGGATTCTGGAGGAATCGAGGGAACTCTTCAAATATTACAGGCACACCTATAGTGAAGAGTATTTTTTACTGTAGCCGCTATTTTTAATAAATTGCAAGAATTGAATCAACAAACAACGTATAATTATCGAGTTTCTTACAAAATATCAAAAGAATCGATGGAGATATATGACCTGTAGAAAAAAACAGACATCCGGACATACATGCGAAACCATTACTTTTTCTGCACTACTAAGTACTTCGCATTCCGTTAATTTTATTCCTATCTCCACTATCCAAAAGTTATAAAAAAATCGTTTTTTAGCGATATGACAGCAAAAGCCCTGAATTCCGATGAAACCTGTGCTGAATTCCGCTGAGTGTGTTGCGGAAACAAGCTAGTAATATCGCTAGCGACATGTCGCTCGTCAATTATGAAGTACGTCTTCAGAGTAACAGTATAATCTTCAAGCATCTATTCCATTACCGTTAACGGTGAATGGTTATTAAAAACGCACTTGTGCGAGTATGTAACGTTATAGTTGAGTAGGACTTTCAAGAGATTGGACCTGATTCTACTTGTTTCTGGGGTTCCGTAGTCAACTTAGAAGCGGCTATTGACAGGCGTTCCCCTCTGCCGAAAATATATGACCAGTGGTCATACTTATTGTATGGACTGACGTTTATCTGACGTGGCTATATTGACATTACGTATACATTTGACGCGCAAAAATCGGCAGACTTTTTTGTATAGAAAATGACAGACATGGCCGGTCCAGTTGGTTGAATAGTGTAAGGTAGTAAACTAGCAATCCTTACAGTTTTGCCAGGATTTTTAACCGACTTCAAAAAAGGAGGAGGTTCTCAATTCGATTTTTTTTTTAAATCATTATTAATTTTTTAATTTTTTTTGTATGTATGTTACTCGATATCTCCGTGAATCGTGAACCGATTTTCAAATTTTTTTTGAATCGAACGATTATAACCCCTAGATGGTCCCATTGTCACCAAGTCAGGGTGATGATGGGATCCTGGAGAAATCGAGGCAACTATTCAACTATTATAGGCACACCTATAGTGATTTCACTATTTTATACCGCAACTCGGCCACTTCCTCTTGGAATAGCGGATCCTAAGTGAAGTTGGTTCTTTTTTTGTTTAAAATTATCATAGGACGTGATATGACTAAACTTAAAATATAAGCCCTGTTCTCTATAAATAAGACTTCGGCAGTTTTTACCTATGGTATCACTTTTTACGAACTGAAAAAGTTTCTCAGTTTGTCACTCTGACCTCCACCCATTAAAAGCTGCTTAAGGCCATTCCTCGATTCGGACAAGCAACGCCCATCCGTTGGAGACACGTTTATGACTCCCGTGTACGAGAGAAAGAGATGCAGCGTTCTTAAGGATCAGACTTTTTGACCAAACTACGATAAATAAGCGAATCTATAAAGTTTTGTCTAATTTTGCTTCTGTGACTTTTTAGATAAACCAGAATACCATATTTTTTACTTAGTTATATTGCTTAATTTCTTATTGTTTACGTAAGCTAAGAAAAATAAGGGGGGGGGAAAAGGACCCAACTTCGGATTTTTTTTCTATCGTAGCAACTTTCAGCAATCGGGTTTCGGCTTGTGCCAAAAAGAAGAGTATATAGTCTAATAATATATAGTCATAAATAAATTCAGTCCCTTTTCCCGTTTCATCACAACAGCCTTTGAAAAAACCGTATATTTTCAAAGTAGCCCCTTAAATCCCATATCTAGCAATAAGTATAGTATAGCAATCTAACTAGACGGGTTTCGTTGATCTCATTATTGTGTCATGTCTGACGTGGCTAGCTCGTAGTCAATATAAGCTGCAGGCGCAGGCGCAGTGTCGTTTTATGACAGTGTAAATTGATAGAAAGCAGTCTACCATAAAAAGGTATTAGATCCGTGTTAAATATTTATTCCAAATAAATAAAATAACTGTATCGAACGGGATTTCTGTCAAAAAGAAGATTTTAATTGGAAATAATAATTACTACCGTAAAACTACACAACTAATAGTCCAGTAAGTACTGCAACCAGGGCTCGGAAACCGGAATTTTCGTTACTACGTTTCTACGTTTCGAAAAATCCTATAATATGAAGTGAAAACCTAAATAAAACATCGGGTTTTACAATAAAAACCATAATAGTACATTTCGATATTAGTGCGGAAAGTATATCATTACTTCACGAGCACCGTACGGCTCGTGGCAAGACTCGGCACGAGTGAAGAATGACATTTACGCACGAGTATCGAACGACGTTTTTTAATACAGTTGCGAAAAAAATATAAAATTGTCAATTATTCACTTTGAGGTTACTTTAGTACATGTATCCGAACGCTCCGCGCGGTGCGGTGCGGCGCTGTGATTGGCTGTCTGTCACTGTCATTAGCTGTGATTGGCTGGAAAAGTAAAAAGCACTAGTGCGCGATATCAAACTTTCCGCACGCTAAACCACTACAAGAAAAGCACTTTTTTGAGCAACTGTATTAAAAAATAATTAAATACATTGAGTTATTTCAGGGTTTTTTGCTTTAACCGGTTTCGAGCCCTGACTGCAGCTATGGTCTACAGCTTCAATACGTAATCTAAGTATCAATCCCAGTCTTCTTTTTAGTTTTATTTTTTAAAACTATTCATTTATGAACCTTTTTTTAAATCAAACGCTTCATTCAAATAAAAGTAACACCTAATCGTAGATATTCGAGTCAGTTTTGGACTATAGTTGTGTAGTTTTACGGTACCCATAATTAAATATTAGCGATCGCATTAGAAATACAATAACTACGTTCCAAAACAAAGGTGCTGATGTTGCTCAAACAGGCCCAGTCCCATTTTATGGGGCCACCGACTATCCGTCCGCCTGACGATATCGGCCTGTCAGTTACAACAAAAATCTGAGAGCTCCGAACAACTGACAGGCCGATATCGTCAGGCCGACTGATAGTGGGTGGGCCCCACAAAATGGTACTGGGCTGGACACATCTGCCGGAAAAGTTATGGGCTAAAATAACCACACAGAAAAAAAAAGATATCTTAATCTAAGATATTTCATTCTTGTATATAAGGAAAATCGATAATTTCTTGAACCAAGTATGATTTTGTTGATCCAAGATAGAACTTAATTGGTTCAAGATATTTTTTACTTGATTTAAGAAATTATCGATTTTCCTTATATAGAAGAATGAATATCTTGGATTAAGATATCCTTTTATTTGTGCACCAGATGGGTCCCACAAGACAAAACCCGGAGCCAGGGCAGACCAAGGAAACGATAGAGAGACGAACTTAACGCCTTTTAGGCTGACTGGTGGGAGACTGCTCAAGACCGGGATACTTGGAAGATAAAGAGGGAGAGGCCTTCGCCTAAGAGTGGGACACTCTTGGTTCTTTAAAAAAAATGATTATGTAGATTGTATGACAATGTCACGACAGCGCTATTTTCAAAGAGGAAGGCAACTATCAATGGTTTGGCTAGATGGCGCCAGCATAGGTACCTGTCACTAGAATTATTCTATGGGATTTGACTTAACGGGCTGCCATCCAGGTCAGAAACAAACAAAAAAACAGAATTTGGCACTATTGGCAGGACTGACAGGTACAGTCGCCGTCAAAGATATGTTCACTTTTGCACCTCCATTATAATAAGATGCAAAAGTGTAAACATATTTTTAACTGTAGCTGTGCTGGCGCCATCTATTGTCAATTAAAAGTAGATTGTCAATAAGGCGCTACTACCAATAAGATTCAACTAATACTGAACCTTATCAACAACCGACAATCAAGTACCTTTATATCGTTAACGTCACATTTACTGAATTGGATTCAGTTCGAGATAACTATGTGTTGTTAATCACATCAAATTAACTAAATACCTGACATTATAATGATGGGCAGTGTCACTGTTTTGCGTTGCTTAAGACCTGTTTTCAAAAGGGCTTACGGTCGACGTCAAAAATATGTTTACACTTTTGCACCTTATTACAATGGAGTAAGGTGCAAAAGTGTAAACATATTTTTGACGTCGACTGTACATGAGAACCCGCTTTACACGATCACGTTTATTATGATATCTCGCATAACACGATTTTATATGGACCCATACAAGCTTTTGATCCTGAATAGGAATGGGATCGAATGGCATCAAAAAAAGTTTCTGATAACCCTTTTCTCGCACCCTGTATGTTTTTCCAAAATCTGTAAACGCGAATCTTCATTAATTTGAAATCGAGGGAACGTCTTCTAAGACCATTTTCGCGTAGCAGCACGGGATCTGGTAGCTGCCCGCACTGACCCAAAAAGAAAATCCACCCTGTATAAGATTTAAGTTACAATATTTAAATTGCAGAAGTGGTCAAATTACTGATACGTCATGACATAAAAACGATTATAGAAGGGAGAATAGCAAAACGAAAAGGCCGAGGAAGGCCAAGACGTGCATTTCTAGACCAAGCCAAAGAAAAAGCCAACATTATGACGTATCAAGAGCTAAAATCATTAGCGGAGAACAGGACAGAATGGCGACTACTCCACCGACAAGAGCAAGGCTCTTAAAATTATGATGATGATGATGGTCAAATTACTGTACTCGATTTAAAACACTATTTTATCTTAATTTGTGCATTGTGCTCCACCATTTAAAATTTAAAAACGCAAAAGTAAAATTGATAAAAAGAAAATTCAAGTTTAACAATTGTACGAGTTATTGACAGTACTCGTACAACCGGTAGCATAAACAAACCGGTTTTTTTTTTCAAATTTGGAACGCTCCTCAAACAGCTCCCATTCTGCGCGCGCGCAAGCAGTGCTGTTGACAGAGCGCGCACGAGTGCAGTGCATATAGAGATGCTATGCTTACGGAGTTCCTTCTACCATACTCTTACTTGCTTCAAGGGAATTTCTAAAAATCCTTTAAAAAAATATAAGTACTTTATAAACGCTGTCTATCTGTATGTTATTCCATAATAATGAACTAAACGATGTTCTTACGGATTTTCATACAGGCAAATCTGTAATTCTTACTTTAAGTAACTGAGTATTTCTTTCTTACTGTAAGAAATACTTAAGTTCAAATTAGAAAGATAAAAGATATTTATTCTTCAATTTAGGCACATTATAATGCACATGAACGTCGGAGAGTAAAATGAAACTACCACCGGTTCTAACCCTACACCTCTGACCCGAGAAGTATTACTTATGACCGGCAAGAAACTCGGCGGGAATTATTTTTTCAAAACACTAATACATTAAATCTTAAAGATAATATATACAATAGTTCTTCAAGAAGACACATCAAAACAGCTTGAGAGTTCAAATTATTTTTATCAAACTAGTGTTTGTAGACTAGTGTCTAAAATACACGATTACATACGATCTTCCAGGTACAACATTAAGAGTCGCCAGGACGCTCGCGTTCCCATACAAACGTAGTTTAGCTCTCATTTTAAAACGACATGCTTTAGAACCACGAAATTTGGCATGGGTATTCTAAATAGTAGTACAGATCTATGTCGGTAATTCGTTTTCGTTGCAAAAAATTGTAATACAAAGAAAATACAGGCATCAGATACAGATTTACATACAAAACTTATTTTTGCTATATTTTCTTTGTATTACAATTTTTAGCAACCAAAACGAATTACCGACATAGATCTGTACTGCTAGAGTGTCCATGCCAAATTTCGTGGTTCTAAAGCATGTCGTTTTAAAATGAGAGCTGAACTACGTTTGTATGGGGACGCGAGTTCACGCGAGCGTCCTGGCGACTCTTAAGAGGGTGACAACACCCGATGACCTTCAAATTGACTTTACTTAAACAATCATATAGCTATAACTACTTGTTTTGGGGAAGTAAAAAAAATATATGTTAATACTCATTATATTTCGAAGAACTTTGTTAATTCCGATACACGATTGGACCAAATCGGCTGTATAGAAAATAATTCCAAAGTTACATCTTAAAATTAGTTTTAAACAGTTGTATGTCTTTAGTGTCTTGACTTAATACGTTTGTAATTAAGAACAACATTTTACCATACTAATACTAAAAACTTCATTGCCTTATTTTTCTCAATTAATGCGTAGTTTTTTTTTAATTCATCATTTCGCATAATTTGCAATAAGTTCCCATACTAATCGCAACGCAGTGCTTCTCTTTCACTCGCGCTAAAAAAGATAGGGATGGAATTTAGCTGTTGTCATCCTCTCAATATAAAATGCCACAAATGGACTTGGGCATAAAACCGCCTATCCAAATACGCGTCAACGCAAGTAAGTGTTAAATACACAGAACCCTTTACTTGAAAACCGTAAAAAGTTCCACTTGACATTTCCCAATGAAGTGTTGACAGATGTCAGACACCGTTTTAAAAAGTAATGTAAGGCGTTTTTCGTGTTTATGGTAATTAGTTGTTTAATTGTTTGTACACACGGGCGACATGAAACTCCACTGTTTCAAACGGCTGAATTGATTTAAACTTGATTTTGGGTGTAAGGTTGACTGATAGGGAATGCCTTATGGCATTAAGTCCGCCTTTTGTACGATAAGTTTTCTTTTTGTGCAATAAAGATTAAATAAATAAATACCGATGAGTTTACATCTACCAGCTACCAATTGCTTTTCGGCGAAGGAAAAGCCAGGTGGGTTACCGCGAAGTTCGAAAATCGACAAAACGATGCTCCCGTCTCTATCGCTCTTGCATATACGAAAGAGAGTAATGCAAATAGACGATTCGATGAACGAAGTGCTTCGCGGTTATAGGCCAGGTTTTGGAACATCGCCGAAATGACAGCTCACCTGTCATCGGACCGAACTGTCAAGAGAGATTCCCGCGCCATCTTTAGCGTTGATCTGAGCGTTGTCGTGTATTAAACTTATAATTAAATGTAATATCCAAGACTCGGTGCTTTTACTCCTAATATTATTAGTACCTAGCATACATTTTCGAAGAAATTCAAAGGTGTGAAGTTTGGGGACCCTGTAGAGGGCCTGAAGAGGGTTCAGGCCAGCGTGGGGGCTATTTTGGATGGAACATTTTAAAGCGATTTTTGAATAAAAGTTATTTCTTAGCCTGTTTTAGTGTTCCACTGCTAGGCAAAGGTGTCTCCTCTCGATTTTATACGATAACTATGAAATATAAGAAAAAACATATACACAATAACAAGGGAACAATATACGTAAAATAAAACCCAATGAATACCGGCTATTTTCCAAAAAAGTGACCTGACTTAAATGTAAGCCATAATTATTTACCTGGAAATTGTAAGAAAAATGATATTCAATTTTCAAAACTTCTCTATAATCGCTTTATGATGATCTTAAGTCCACAAATGAAGACCCACAGTTGCTTTCGAATATTTGCCGCGAAAATTGTAAACAAACACACGCGCCTCCGAGTCAATATTAAGTGAACAAACAAGATGGCGGCACGAGACGCGTAACGGTCGGATTTCGAATTTATCGCCGGAGCACGTCGGTGGCGTATAAATGTGAAATGTCACCGCTACTTACAAAATAACATGTGTTTTTAGTGGTTATACTGTTTTAGCCTATTTTCTAGGTTTGGTCGGACTGAGTGAATGAATGAATGGTATTTTACTAGCCTCCATGGACGTCGTTTAGTTATTCAATCCCTTTTTTACCTCCATAGGAGAAAATATTCCAAAAATAACTTATTTTTGAAGTTATGACGATGTGAAAATATTTGTTAATTTATGAAGATTTGGTACTTGTATATATGTTACAAATTGCTAAGTTTCTTTAGTGAGTTGCAATTTTTTTGTAACTAATTACTCGTAAGTCCTTAATCTTTATGCGATACATTTGTGTTACAAAAAATGCTCATATAAATGTACGAGTATGATTATTGTGCGTTAATGTGTCATCACTGAGGTTACTCTGTAGGAGTGAATAGTCCCGGTGATTTTGTATGGGGAATTTTGTATGGGGAATTCCAGGTTTTGTATAGAAAACTAGTAGTAGAAAGTGCTCCTGGATAATAAATAAAAATACTCTAGATAACGCGACCGTTTCGTAGCTTTAGATTAGATAATCATATTTAAAGCAATAAACAGCTCTTAGGGTGAATTGCACACGAACCTCCCTTTTTACTTCGCAGTAGGATAAGTAGGCCAAAGGAAATTGAGCTTGATAAACTTTCGCCGTAAAAGTTATACGGACACTATAAATAACATACCGTTATAATTTTATGGTCTTGCAACATTGTTGTTAAATATCATCGATTGTATGTGATAGTCTACATCGAAAAGCACCATTTGGCGGTCGGCGGTTAAGCTTTTATTGCTTAAATACAATATTGAATACCTTGGTACCTTTATTTAAAAACTGCCACAAATTAAGTAGCCACCGCCTCCCACGTTATCGGCATAAAACGTTACCTGCACTGCTACTCCACCTGGTAATAAATAGCGTACTAGTAGTACACTAGTAGCTACTAGGTGGAGTAGCAGTGCAGGTGACATTTCCTCTTACATATTCGGTATTTTTAGGGGTCTTTGACATAGATGGCGCAATTGACTTGAGCTTCAAAAAGTTCTTAGGTTGTGGCGGTCTATATCTCTATAGTCTCTGCTTTTATGAACTAGTGGTTCTATGAACCGTAGACTTCGGAGAACATAAATAACGCGACAGCAAACTTCCCCCCTTTTCCCCCTCATTTTCCCCCCAATCAAAAAAATGGCTCGACAATTTTTGGCAAATAATCCAAGGAACGTACATGCCAAGTTTCATCGAAATCGGATGAAGAATGCGACGTCTAGACCGACACTGACCAACCAATCAACCAATAAACACACATCAATCTGCCAAATCGTCGTACCAGTGAAAACGGAGACGTTCGTCGCCTCGCTACGCTCGGCTCCTCAGTCAATAAGGGGTTATTTACCAATTGCGATTCCTAGTTCCACCCTCACCCCGATGCTATATACCCGTAAAGATTCACGGTTTCCATCATTCCAGTCCCTGATGCGGACGATGTCGGTGGAGCAGCGCTGGCAGGACCTGGCTTCCCTGCTGACGATACCACCACCGCCGGAGCAGTACCAGCACTACCAGCACCACAACATCAGGTAACCACGGCTCCCACAGCTGATACGGACCATGTCGGAGCAGCTGGCAGGAGCTGGCTTCCCTGCTGACGATACCACCACCGCCGGAGCAGTACCAGCATTACCAGCACCACAACATCAGGTAAAGATGGACGAAAAACTGTATATTAAGCGACCAAGGTGGTCACAAATATCTGAACAACGCCTTTATAGTAGGGTTTTGTCTCAGTACAAATGCGAAAAAAATTGTGCGCATCGAGAAAAAGTTGTGAATTTTTGACCATAGATAGAGTGAGCAAAGATGAATATATTTTTGTATTGGCGGTCTGTAAAATTTTTGGACCTTCACGTCAAAATCAGGGGTCCCGTGCAATATGTTATTACTCTCTGGTTAAGACTGCTAGGGGTTGTTTGGTATCGTTTCCGTGTAAAACAGACATGCAGAATTCATTTCTGATATTAAAAATGTAAAATTTCGTATTAAAAAAAAAGTTGTGCCGCGAGGAAAAACACAATTTTATTTTTATTTTTTTAGGACGTCATATAACTAATATATATCCTTTATTTCAAATAATAAAAAATATTATAAAGAAGCATATTTAATATAGATTATAGAAACATTTACATTTTATACACCCTTAATACAAAAAACTTCTGGGTTTTTTTTTTACTTAAGTTGAGTAACGGAAAACAGACGTCGCGTCGTTTGAATTGTGACGGTTCATGTTAAAGTTAAGGAGGAAAAATATGTTTTTATTTATTGTATTCTTTTATTTTTGCATTTTGTGAAGTTATTATGAATAAAATTTACTAACAACAAGCAATACATGCATTTTAAGGTCAATACGCTACGGATGTTCACGTTCACATTGAATATCGATACTTACTATGGAGAAAACATATACACCACGAAGTAAACATTTTTTTTCGCGTAGTTTTTGTATACTATAAGCCTAAAAATTGCATATATTTAGAAACTACATTAAATATGCTCCTTTATAATATTTTTTATTATTAGAAAAAATGATTATATATATTAGTTATATGACGTTCTAAAAAAAAATAAAAAATTGTGTTTTTCCTCGCCACACAACTTTTTTTTAAATAAGAAATTTTACATTTTTAATATCACAAATGAATTCCGCATGTCTGTTTTACACGGAAATGATACCACACAACCCCTAGCAGCCTTAACCATAGAGTAATAACGTATTTCACAGGACCCCTGATTTTGACGTGAAGGTCCAAAAATTTTACGGACCTCCAATACTAAAAAATATGTATCGTGGGCCATTATATCCATGGTCAAAAATTCACAACTTTTTCTCGATGCGCACAATTTTTACAAATTCGAGCTCTGCTATTATTGTCAAGGCAAAAGTGCAAGTTCAAGGCACATTTTTTAGTACCTTGGCCGCTCCGATATATTTGATGGCGACTGTACTACACTTTACCACAGTGGCACGGATCAAGAAAAATTTAATTAAATCTGTTTTGAGCAAATAATACTATTTGATAATGTTGATCAGAGTAATCAGAAAAAGTGATTCCGGATCACGATCTAGAAATCGCCCTGTATATCGTACTTGCTTCCTATATGGTAATTAAAAATTACATGTTTGTGTTCCAGCGCGCATGCCCACGCGCACGCGCACGGCGCGGCGGGCGGCTACGCGCACAACTACCACGCACCCATCGCACCCATACCCGACAAGCACCCGGATGCTTATGGTAAGATTTTTTTTTACCCAATGCTCGTAAAATGGGGACGTCAACTGTCACAATGACATTTCCAACAATGGTCCTTGGAATAGCTTTTACGTCACTCTGGGCGGTAAGTGAGATTTGCCGCCCACGGGCGCAGCGGCAAATCTCACTTCACACCCAGGAGATGCCACGGGCGGTAATAAAGAAGGCCTCAGATCGCTTGTCCAGATTACAAATACCCGCGATCTGAGCCGTTCTTTATTTTACCGCCCTAGGTGCGTAATGTACTATTGTATGGCGATAAGTAGTTGTAGGTAGTAAGTAGTATTTATTTATTTATTTATTTAAACTTTATTGCACAAAAGAAAACCTTATCATACAAAAGGCGGACTTAATGCAATAAGTATTGTATGGGTTGTAGTGGTGGTATGTAGTATTGTGGGTAGTAGTGGTGGTTTTTATTTATTTCAGCGAAAATTACTGATTGTTTCGTCTTAAATTGGATCCAAAGGGAAAATTGCCGGTTTCCGAAATATGTACTCTAAAATTAAGTGCTGTAGAAAGAAGCTATAGAGGAAGATATTTTCCTTAATATTACCAGAGACTATAGAGATATAGACCACCACAGCCTAAGAACTTTTTGAAGCTCATGTTCATGTCAATTGCGCCATCTATGTCAAGCCCCCTAAAGATACCGAAAATGTAAGAGAAATGTCACCTGCACTGCTACTCCACCTAGTAGCTACTAGTGTACTACTAGTACGCTATTTGTTACCAGGTGGAGTAGCAGTGCAGGTGACATTTATTTTCTCTTACATTTTCGGCATCTTTAGGTGGCTTTGACATAGTTGGCGCAATCGACTTGAGCTTCAAAAAGTTCTTAGGCTGTGGTCGTCTATCTCTCTATAGTCTCTGATATTACACATATTGCGCATATTGTGTGCAGCTTCGAGTCAACAACTGGCAAGAAGTTGCGCAGGATCGGGATAGGTGGCGTGCTCTCATTTCGGAGGCCAAGATTCTCTTTGGATCGTTGAGCCAAAATAGTTAGTTATAGTTAGTTAGTAGACTAGGTTGGTTTTGTGTAATGTAAGCTACCACAATATTTATTTATTTATCTAACATGTATTGCAGGCGCGGCCGCCACGCCCCTCGAAGGTTACAAGGCCGAAACACACCACCCGCAGCATGACAACGTCTACTACCAGGTACGAGCACGAGCTCCGAGGAATTAGGGTTTCTTCCGATCGACTCTTTCACCAGGTGGCAGTGGCAGATCTTTTTTAGGGTTCCGTAACCAAATGGCAAAAGGAGATAAAATCAGCGCCACCTAGTAACGACTAGTGTACTACTAGTACGTTAATAGGTGGCGCTGATTTTTATCTCATGCATATTGGCTCTGTTTAGGTGGCTCTGAACTAGATGGCGCTAAATACTCGGAGCCTCAAAAAGTTCTCAGGCTGTGGCCGTCTACTATATATTTAAGTCTATGGTGATATTAATGATCTGTAATCACACTTAGAACAGTTTAAAAGGTACAATAACAATTTTATAGGTAGAGTCGCTATCAAATATATATGAGCTGCCACGGTGTTCACAAATATCTGAACATGCGCTTACTAATGCGCTGTGCGCGGAAACTGCCAACTCTACGGTTCCTGGTCGCTTCCACCAGCCACTGACAAGGCCCTAAACGTCCTGGTCCTAATTGTCTATTATTTCTGCAGAACGGCACGAGTGAGATGCCCCCACCTCCGGCTTCTGACGGTTTCCTCCAGTCTATCTTGAACGATGAGGACCTGCAGCTCATGGATATGGCGATGAACGAAGGTCAGTACAAGCTATTTAAAAAAATACGATATTATCACTCTCGTCATCATCATCATCAGTTCAACCATAAGACGTCCACTGCTGAACATAGGCCTCCCCTTAAGGGGGTTTGTCATACGCGCCACGCTTGGCAGGCGGGTTGGCACGCGCAGTGTTTAGGCTTTCGGAAGATGCTGCTGCCCATATCCCGGTATATTCCCTTAGCAGACTCCTACTGCAACCACGGGACGATATGGTGGGGGACAATTCTAAGGCCGGGCACCCCACGGCAATTGTCACTCTACATCAAGGATAATATAGATTGGCGATGTCTATGGGTACTTAATCGCGTTCCTCCAAACTTCAGGTTATACGACTGTTTTCCATATTAAGTGCCGCAGCGCCATCTGTCGAGTCTGGAGTCGAGTTATACTGTCAGCGTTAATCCACGAACAAAACATATGACTTAGTGTGTGTGGTGACCGATAGATGGCGCTAGTGCGTTAGCCTGAAATATGGGATCGCTAGTTTGTATGGACATTGACAATCTAAATATATAAAAGAAGAAACTGACTGACTGACTGACATATCAACGCACAGCCTAAACCGCTGGGTCTAGAGTTTCCAAATTTGGCACGTAGGTCCCTTATAAGGTCTAGGGGTGCACTAAGAAAGGATTTTTCAAAATTCACCCTGTAAGGGGGTGAAATGGGGGTCCAAAGTTTGTATGGGGAAACAAGATTGGTTAGACTATTTTATTTGAAACTTCACCGGAGTATTCCTAACAATAAATGAGTAAACACGTGTTTCAGCTTTTTTGAAAATTCAACTACTTAAAGGGGGAAATGGGGGTGAAACAGTCTGAAAATCAATATGGGTATCGTTTCTATGGTTTATCGGGTCGCTGATTACGAAAACAACAACCATTTTATTATACAACGTGGCAGGTGTAAAATATCATCCCCCAGGGGGTGAAATGGGGGTCCAAAGTTTGTATAGGGAAACAAGATTAGTTAGACTGTTTTATTTGAAACTTCACAGGAGTATTCCTAACAATAAATGAGTAAACACATGTTTCAGGTTTTTTGAAAATTCAACCCCATAAAGGGGAAATGGGGGTAACAAAGTCTGAAAATCAACATAGGTATCGTTTCTATGGTTTATCGGGTCGCTGATTACGAAAACAACAACCATTTTATTATACAACGTGGCAGGTGTAAAATATCATCCCCCAGGGGGTGAAATGGTGGTCCAAAGTTTGTATAGGGAAACAAGATTAGTTAGACTATTTTATTTGAAACTTTATCGGAGTATTTCAAACAATAAATGAGTAAACACGTGTTTCAGCTTTTTTGAAAATTCAACTCCTTAAAGGGGGAAATGGGGGTGAAAAAGTCTGAAAATCAATATAGGTATCGTTTCTATGGTTTATCGGGTCGCTGATTACGAAAACAACAACCATTTTATTATACAACGTGGCAGGTGTAAAATATCATCCCCCAGGGGGTGAAATGGGGGTCCAAAGTTTGTATAGGGAAACAAGATTAGTTAGACTGTTTTATTTGAAACTTCACACTTGGGAAATGGGGGTGACAAAGTCTGAAAATCAACAAGGGTATCGTTTCTATGGTTCTACGAAAACACCAATGATTTTATGATACAACGTGGCGGGCGTGAAATATCATCCCCCTGTTGGGGTGCGATAGGGTTGAAATTACTAAATATCAATATGGGAGTCGATTTTTGGTATTTTGGGACGTTAATTAAGTACGAAAATGGCATCAATTTCGAAATTTTGGTATAGAAATAATTTTAATTCCGGGAAAGGACATACGGTAGTTTCTGTACCGAAAATCAGCCCTTAAGGGGGTGAAAAGGGGATTGGAAGGTTGTATAGAGAATTTTTACCCGTTGAACCGATTTAAATGAAACTTGATATAATAGATAGTTTGAATCCCGGGAAACGACTAAGGGTTATTTTCATTGAAAAAATTAACCCGTAAAGGGGTGAAAAGAGGGTTGGTAGTTTGTATAGGATATTTTCACAGCTGAACCGATTTAGATGAAAATTGGTATACAGATAGTTTGAGGCCCGGGGAGGAACAAAAAATAGTTTTTTTCCCGAAAACTACCCTTAAAGGTAAAAAAGTTAAGGGTGAAACGGGGGTTGCAGGTTTGTATAGGGAATTTTAAAACCGTCGAACCGATTTAGACGAAACTTGGTATATAGTAAGTGTGAATACCTGGAAATGACTAAGGGTTGTTTTCATTCCGAAAATCATCCCTTGAAGGAGTGAAAAAGGGGTTGGAATTTTGTTTAGGAAATTTTCAACACCTGGACCATTTCAGATGAAACTTAATGCTAATTAGAATACAGATAGTTTGAGTCCCGAGAAGGAACATAAAATAGTTTATATCTCGAAAATCAGCCCTAAAGGTTAAGGGTGAAACGGGGGTTGCAAGTTTGCATGGGGAATTTTTAAACGTGAATGATTTATATGAAACTTTGTATAAAGATAGTTTAAGTCCCGAGAACGGACATAAAAATAGTTTTTATTTCGAAAATTAACCCTAAGGTTAAGGGGATGAAATGGCGTTGGAGGTTTGAATCGGGAATTTTTAACAGCTGAATCGATTTTGATAAATCTTAGTATAGAGAGTCCCGGGAAGCGAAAAGGAAAAAACATTTAGGGTTTCGTACCAAAATGGTAGAAAAGGAACCCTTATGGTGCGACGTTTGTAAGTCAGTGACCTAAAGGCAGGCATGTAACGCCAATTTGTGAATTTTAAACATGAAGGGGGGGGGGGGGGGATTTGTGGGTAGATAAATGAGAAATCAAAACTCAAATAACTTTATTGTGTGGCGTATCAAATAAAAGGGCTTAATGTGAAGATCTCTCATTAGTATAATTTTAACATACATAACTTTAACATAAAATTAATCAATATCGGAAACTGTTCGACAGAAAAAAATTGTAAAAATTACAGATATAATAGTTATTTACGTATAAATTACAGGAAAACTAATAAGAGTGCAGTCAAGCACCAGTCTGACTTAAGACAAAAATAAATTAAAAATCGGGGTACGAGTCCGATTCGCACTCAACCGCCCTATAAATTCTCATGAAATCATGCTGAAAGCGTCTTTTTTCAAAAATGTAATAAAAAAGTTGTTCGTACGAAACCTTTGAGGCGCAAGTAAGACCCGTGCTTGCCTGGTTTTTTTAATTTCCTAAAATCATTACTTAAAGGGATGAAATGGGGGTTAAGAGTTTGTATAGGGCATTTTTAAATGTTGAACCGATTTAGATGAAACTTGGTATGGACATAGTTTGGGTCCCGGGAAGGGGCAAAATTATATTTATCCCGAAAAACAACGCTTACGGGGGTGCATAGCAAAGGGGTTGGAAGTTTTATAGAGAATTATTTTCAGTTGAACCGATTCAGATGAAACTTGGTATAGAGATAGTTTGAGTCTCGGAAAACGACATAGGATAGTTTTATCCCGAAAATCAACCCTTTAAGAGGTGAAAAGGGGGTTGAAAGTTTATATGGGGAATTGATAACCGCTGAACCTATTTAGATGATTTGGTATAGAGATAGTTTGAGTTCTGGGGATGGATACATAGTAGTTATCCCAGAAGTCATTCCCTAAGAGGGTATAAAGGGGGGTCAATTACTAATTCTACGCAAAGGAAGTCGCGGGGAAAAACTTTTATTCAAGATAGAAATCTGCATTAATCATAATGTACGCGGGCGAAGCCGCGGGCAACTGCTAGTCCATATCTATATTCCTTGCTCTACTTATACCATCGCCTGACTTGCGGCCATCTTGTCGAGCAAGGTGGTTTGGTTTCGGGAAAAACTTCTTATTTTATGTTCATTTTCGTGATTCAATGTGTAATATATAGCTTATTCTGCAGTGATTTAACGAACTAGTGAGCAACTAATGAAGAATTAGTCTCGAAACATGTGTAACCCCTGTTTGAGTTAGATATCCGTTAGTCCACGTGCTGTTTGTAGGGAGTAGCTATCTCCTTATAAAAAGCCTAACCTCACCGTACAACGTCCAGCTCTTGGAGCGACTTCGACATTGGCAAAATTGTCCCAATATTGTGGACAGAATGCCATATTTTAAAAATTGAATTATACCATCGCCAACAAACTGATTTATAATCCCTAATATGGCTACACGTCACTGGATATAGATAGGCATTTCTTCTCTCAAGTGGTAATAGTGGGAAAATAGATGATGAATAAAATCCAGTGAGTGCTGCGAGGTGCAGATGGGACAGTGCAGCTGCCAAGTTTGTTACTCTTAGCATCACCCAGGGATCACGTGTAGGGTTGTCTAAGGTGTTTCCTACGGACGCAGAGTAACATTGATCCCCAAAGAACTTTTTTCCATTTGATAATGATTTTAACAACGAATTAAAATACCTTGGGTCGTAGAAGGATTTATGATATTACTAGCGACCCGCCCTGGCTTCGCACGGGTGCAATTATACATATAAACCTTCGTCTTGAATCAGTCTATCTATTTAAAAAAACCGCATCAAAATCCGTTGCGTAGTTTTAAAGGTCTAAGCATACGTACAGACAAACAGCGGAAAGCGACTTTGTTTTATTGATTTCCCATTACTTCTTTGTCCAATATTGGGATGTTAGTATTTAAGTTGCCACCTAGCGGCTACACTATGAAATTATTGAAACATGTAGCTCGCTATCGACGAGCGCCATCTAGAGGCTACACGAGAAACCGCATTACGCGTCGTCACGTTATCTGAATCGTCAGGCAGCGCCATCTATACACGCGCGAGAGTAAACGTTTCAACTTTTATTTATAGTGACGATTGATATTTGTTACATTCCACGAGAAAAGGTACCTTATGGCGGTTGGGGCTTTCGCTATTTCTAACGACGCTGCAATACTAATGCGATGCTTCGCAACGTAAGCGCCAACCGCCATAAGGTACTTTCACCCGTGGGACGTCACATTTGATATAATTTAGAAGATTTTACAGTTATGTGTTTAGGCGTTTTTGGAATTTAGTCCGGTTTCCTAACCATGTTTTTCTTGAGCGATAAACGACAAATATCAATCGGAGAAATTTAGCCCAGACCTCCGGATTTTTTTTACCACGACGGTAGCGAACAAGCATACACCTGCGCAAAGAGAATTAAGTACCTAGAGTGTTCTCTCCATACATGGCTAAATGCGTATAATAAGATAAGTTTAAAGCGAGCTTTGCTAAAAGTTATTATTCAAAAGAATACAGCTTAGTACGTGTTACGATTTAAGTGTGCATAAAACTTAGTGAAAATGAGTTTAACCATACCTCCCATACGACTTATTATTTAATTAGTAGTTTTGCTATGTATGGAGTTAGCAATCTATCAACTCATTTATCTATGACCTGCGACTCCAGAGGTGTCACATACGCGTTGCCAACCCTTTATTGAAATGAGGATTCACTGTGTTGACGGCTAAACGGAAAAAAGGATCATCGTCCGTTGCATATCTTTGAACTCTCTGGTGACCTTAACTCACCGCACACAACACTTAGAGTAGGATCTTTGCTAATAGGGGATATTACTGCAATGTTCTGCCACCAGAGTGCAGCACTAGCACACCGGTAAACCATAGAGCTCTTAATACATACTAGGCCTTATACAGTTCTTTACAAGTGTTCATAGATAATTTATAACGAATAAATATGTCATTTGTACACCAAGGCGGTTTGTTTACAGAGGGCCTATCGTGAAACGAAAGAATCTAAATGTTGACTTCTGCCTCTCTATCGCTCTAATAAGAGTGACAGAGAACCAGGTAACGAAACTTTTATTTTCGTGTTTCGCGGTAGGCCCTCTGGTTGTGCTAGTGCCGCCCCCTACACAGAGTTTTGCGTAATATTCCCTATTGGCCGTGGTTTTCTGTTGACAAAATATAATTTTAAACAAATAAGAACCGACTTCACTTAGGCTCCGCTTTTCCAAGAGGAAATGCCCGAGATGCTTTAACAAGTACTGAAATCACTATAGGTGGCTATAATAGTTGGAGAGTTCCCTCGATTTCTCCAGGATCCCATTATCACATCCTCATGACAATCAGACCAACTGTGAAGACTCTTTCAAACAAAAAAAGAATTTTCCAAATCGGCCCAGCCGTATTCGAATAATCGGTGAAAATACATAAAAAAAGATCCCGACGAATTGAGAACCTCCTTCGAAATCTTGAAATCGGTTGAACAATAATCGAACTCGCGGAGCGTAAGCGAAGTGAGTTCTTACAAACAACTCCAGACCGAACTGTCACCTGGCTACTGGGACGTCTCGGCATTTGGATGGCTTTTTGATTTCGGTAGTTTGTCTGACGATAACTTTAGTAACGTTTTTCTGATCTTTATGAAATGTCTTGGGGCTGTAGCAGAGATGCATAAAATTTGTAAGTTCGTATATGAGCAGGATCGATCAAGTGGTTATAAAGCTTCAAGGAGAAAAAAAATCCTCCTAGGGGTCTTGTTATATTGGTCAACTCGTTTGCAAGTAAATCGCGAGTTCTCAGTTCGAGCCGGACCACTAGTATCTACTAGTCATGCCGTTGAAATCGAATTTACGTGATATAAGAAATTGTCGTAAATAGATGACTTGCGGATATGTTACACGTATGATTATTTTATGTAATCGATTTCACATAGTCATCAAGTTCAACGCACTTAATCTTAAATATATAGGCCAACGAACTAGATTATTCGTAATAAAATGCCACATTATTGTCAAGGTTTGTGAATTGTTGAGTCGCCAACAGATATAACGGAGCGGCCAAGGTGGTCAAAAATATCTGAACGACGCCTCTATTGTCGAGGCGATAAAGTGCGTGTTCAGATATATTTGAGTACCCTGGCCGCTCCGGTATATTTGATGGCGACTGTACTAACCTACACATTCGTGGAATCATATCAATCATATATATCAAATGTCAAAATGCCACCCACCACCCATCCCATCCACCAATCATTTAATCACTTTTTTTTGATTGGTGGATTTTGACAGACACTGTCAAAAAGACTCGTCACAGTCCTGCCACCTCATAGACATACCACCCTGCACCCATAGACCTGTCACGGAAGTAATAATACCAAGTTTGAACGGGATGGTCTTACTACACTTTCCATAGATATGACAGAGAAGGCGCTATTATCGTTGGTCCTTATCATAGACTCACCGTTGTGATTATTGCTTACTTCCAAAAGACCCTAAGTACTTACAGTAGAAACGTTTATTACCCTCCACCGCTTTGAAAGTTAACAATGAAAGCGACTAAATTATGTAGGTTAGTTACGGTATGCTATCGGCCATCTTGAAACGTGTTTTAAAATCAGTCGCGTTGCGTGTATTCTGTCCTTTAGGGTGGGTTGCGTATGCGGTCTCTAGTTAAATCCTTGCTTTGAGCGCCACCTGGATTTCAGGAAACCCTCATTCTAGATGGCTCTGCGTACGATAGTGATTTTTTATGAGATTTGATGACATATACCATAGACAAACAAATTGACAGTTGCCTTACCATTGTGTCTTTTCTATTGTCAATATTATTGTGCTACATAATAACAACATAGAGCGTCAACTCATACATTAAAACCATTTTTACAAACCGTATTAACTTATATCATTCATCCGCCGTAATAAACAAAACCGCTTACAACCGGTTCTAACCGCCATCTTGGTTTATCTGTCAGCTGACTTTCCCTATCCCATCGCAAAAACGACGTATCAACCGTTGGAAAACTAGTTTAAAATTGAAATCTATTCCTCAAATAAAACGGTTAAAAATTAATTGTGGTTTAGAAAGGTTGTTGCGTGATGCGCCAGCGCTGACATAGACATTAGAATTACTTTAAACTATTTTAAATGAGCGTAATTGCCAAAAACTGTTATTTAAAATAGTATCTTCGTATAAAGATTTTAAGATCGAGATTGGAACTGATTACGTTGTTTCAAATGTTAATTAAATAATTACAATGTAAGGGTTAAGTTTCAGCAAACAAGTATTGTACGATAAGGTCGATAAGGTTTTGCGTGCTAGTTTAACATCTAGTCAAGGGCATTGGGCATCAAGATAATTTTAAACAAGAAAAGAACCGACTTCACTTAGGATCCGCTATTCCAAGAGGAAGTGGCCGAGTTGCTGTAAAAAATAGTGAAATCACTATAGGTGTGCCTATAATAGTTGAAGAGTTCCCTCGATCTTTCCAGGATCCCATCATCAGACTCCGACTTGGTGACAATGGGACCATCTAGGGGGGGGGGGGGGGGGGGGGTTATACCCGTTCGATTAAAAAAAAATTTGGACATCGGTTCAAGATTCACGGAGATATCGACTAACATACATACAAAAAAATAATAATGATAAAATAAATCAGTCGAATTGAGAACCTCCTCCTTTTTTGAAGTTAGTCGGTTAAAAATCATACTGTTTGGATCATTGAGTAACATGACATGTCATCCCTAAGAAATGATTTGTGCCAGAAGTGAAAATGAAAATCACTAAGCTACTCTTTGATTCAGTGACAGCTGTCAACCGCCAAACATGGCGCACAAAATTCGTTCTAGATGTCACATCTAGTTAGTTCTACCTACATAATAAACCAGTGGTCACAATAGTCAAATTTTGTGCGCCATGTTTGACGATCGACAGCTATGACTGAATCAGGGGGGTTTCACTATGTCTCTCTCCATTGTACCTGTTTTTAATCTGTGCGCGTCCCGTGCCTGAGATCTAATGGCGGCAGGGTTGGCACATCGCTGATTATCTTATGGGTGCGTTCGAGAATAATAGTTTATAGTAGGAGTTTAGTACTAAAATAATAATTATATTGGGCAAATAAGGTAATAAATCTGTTATTTATATAGTTTTGTATTAAATTTACTGATAGATTAGGTAGATTGAGGCAGATTGACTAGGCACTTTTTATCTGTAGATACCACGTGCACGGAATGAAGCACGTTGACAACCCTATTTTATTTTTTGCACAGATATCATTGGGTATGCTCGATTTTCACTACAACTTGGACAAGAAAATTCTTAAAGATGTCATCTCCTGTTACTCAATGTTTGTGACGGGCCGGCAACTACGGAACCCTACATTGAGCAATTTGAGCATGGCCCGACATGATTTTAAATAAATATTTGGAGACAATCTTACACAAATCAACCTAACCCCAAACTAAGCAAAGCTTGTACTATGGGTGCTAGGCGACGATATACATACTCAGATATGTAAATACATACTTATATGTGGCGTCCCACGGGTGAAAGTACCTTATGGCGGTTGGCGCTTACGTTGCGAAGCATCGCATTAGTATCGCAGCGTCGTTGGAAATAGCATAAGCCCCAACCGCCATAAGGTACCTTTTCTCGTGGAATGTCACATATACATAGAAAACATCCATAACTCAGGATCAAATATTTGAGATTAGCACACAAATAAATGCCCTTACCACCAGGATTCGAACCCGGGACCTCCAGCTTCGTAGGCAGGGTCACTACCAACTACGGCAACTACGCTATGGAGGCCGTTTAGCAGATTTTTCATTTTTTCGAGCTCCATTTTCTTGAGGTCCACTGACTCTGTACAGTCACCATCAAATATATAGGAGCGGCCAGAGTACTCAAAAATATCTGAACAAGGGCTCTATTGTCAAGGTGATAAAGTGCATGTTCAGATATTTTATTTTTGAGTACCCTGGTCGCTCCGATATATTTGATGGCGACTGTACGTACTATATCCACCTAAGAAATATAATCAGTGACGCGTATATAATAGATAATAACTCTGTTTTTCCCACCGGATATGATAAGCATAAAAGAAAATGTATACAAATATTACAAATACAAGTGCGTTTATTTGGTTACTTTTTACAGTTATTAGGGTAGCAGTTCATGTTAGGTATAAAAAATAGATAACAATTTAAGAACATATAACAATTGAAGATCATGTAACAATTTAAGAAAATGTAAAAATTTAAGAATATGTATGTAACAAATTTAAGATCATGTGACAATTTAAGTACATGTAACAATTTAAGAATATGTAACAATTTAAGATCGTGTGGCAATTTAAGAACATGTAACAATTTAAGAATATGTAACAATTTAAGATCGTGTGGCAATTTAAGAACATGTAACAATTTAAGAATATGTAACAATTTAAGATCTGTAATGAAAAAGGTACAGGTACATCTTGCTTAAGTTAAAAACCCGCCCATGGTCAGCTAATTGGAGAATTTACATTAAAAATGATTTAGTTAAAATGAAATAAAAACAATAGGAAAGAACAATAATGGTTTCTTAGTAAATTATTGTGTATTTTGATCTTTGTAGCAGTGTACGTTACGTACAGTCGACGTCAACAATATGTTTACATTTTTGAACCTTATCACAAAGAAGTAAGGTGGAAAAGTGTAAACATATCTTTGACGCCGACTGTACAAATAACCGTAGAGTAGCAATTAACTTATTTATATAAACAAGTACTTAGTTGACGTACAACTTTTACCAAGAGCAGGGTACACGGAAAGAACATGCCTAGCGGACGGGTACTCACAAATATGTGAACATGCACTTTACCGCCTTGACAATAGAGGCGTTGTTCAGATATTTGTGACCACCTTGGCTGCTCCGATATATCTGATGGCGACTGTACCCTTCAAGTAGTCTCTAGACGTAGTCAAGGACCGACCAAGTGATAAGATAAAATATTTAAAAATAACTGTATTTATAAGCAAAAGGGCATTTAAAAAACTTTTTATGTCACTCTGGGTGCTAAGTGAAATTTACCGCCCTAGGGCGCAGCGGCAAATCTCACTTCACACCCAGGAGAAGATGTAATATTATGTACGCACCACGGGCGGTAATAAAGAAGGCGTCAGATAGCTTGTTTATGGCCCTTACCTTCGGTTCGGGCCACAAATGCCAGCGATCTGGGCCCTTCTTTATTTTACCGCCCTAGGTACGTAATGTACTATTCCGGTTTCACATTTTACGTTGGCGTGTTGAGTTTCTTGCCGGTAACAATTAATACTTCTCGGGTCAGAGGTGTAGGGTTAGAACCGGTGGTAGTTTCTTTTTTCTCTCTGACGTTCATAAGTGCATTGTAATGTGACTAAATTGAAGAATAAATATCTTTTATCTTTTTACGGTCATAGCAGTTATTTATAATTTATAAACTTATTTGATCAAGCAATACACTTTTTATTTTTGTAGGAAGCTGTTATCTAAACTCGAAATACATAATGTCATCAATGTCATCATTATCTATTAGGGATCTGTATTTTCAATTTAGGTAACCCTAAAAAGTAGCGGTAACCTTTGCCCAGGTGCTAGTATTTCTTACTATAATACAATACATGACAATCATGACATTACTCGATTCTGCCTTATCATGGTCAACAAAAATAAACTGTATCGCTTAGTCACCGTTCACCGATCCGGCTACAGAGTCGTCAACGTAATACTCGAGTAACTTATTATTATAGTAGTTATACTATTTAAAGTCACGTATTTTTAACCGACTTCAAAAAAGGAGGAGGTTCTCAATTCGACTGATTTTTTTTGTATGTATGTTACTCGATATCTCCGTAAATCGTGAACCGATTTTCATTTTTTTTTAATCGAACGGATATAAAAATCAAAAAAATCAAAATCAAAAGGCATTTATAGTTATAGGCAGTTATAGTGATTTCACTATTTTTTACAGCAACTCGGCCACTTCCTCTTGGAATAGCGGATCCTAAGTGAAGTCGGTTCTTTCTTGTTGAAAATTATTAGTCACTATGCTCGACATATTTCGGAGAGTATTTTTCAAATATTGCAGAGATCTGGTAATATCGACGCACCGCAGAGTATAATATTGACTCGCGCGATAATTTTGATTTGATTATGACTTATTACTATTTCAAAGTCGTATTTGAGGTCGCAATGAGAAAATAGATATGAATAATCCTTTTGCGCGACTTTCAGTAAATAAGATAGATAATATTGTTTGCTAACAGCCTTTTATTAAGGCGAACGCACGAAAGGCAGACATTTTACTTTTCCCGCGCTGAGCTTCAGACGTTTGAGAAAATTAAAAAAAATTAAGTGTTTGAGAGTGATTTTGAAAGGATATAGTTTTTTTTAACTGTCCAACATGGGTGTTTTTTCATACGTTTACCGCTTATTTGTAATGAATAAGATTGTCAAGTGAATCGCGTATTTTTCTCTTTAAACAATATTTTCGTTCCGATTTTACGAGAGACTATCTTTGAACTTTTTCAACGGATTCTTGTTGAAAATTGTGTGAAATAATTAAATATCGATTGCATCTATTGCAAAATATAGACTTTGAAAAACTCTCAAAGAACTATAAAAGCTCAGTTGTTTTCACCAAAGTTGCCAAAAAGCCTACATATGACATACTTTCTGAAACAACGTACTTCGAAGAGTAGAAAGGTGCACAACTCTGAATGTATGTGCTTTTGCCGATTCTGCTGCGCTCTGCGTCGCCCGAGGACAAGCTGCGATTCCCTGACCAAAGTCGCCGTCGCCGTTTTAAAAAGATACAACTATTGTCTATGGACTTTTAAATATAGACGCTACGACGCGCAAAGAGCGAAGACATCCTAACACCACAGCAAACATGAAACAAAGGAAAGTCATGTGGCTATTTGCAGTTGTCTTAAAAGATATCTTTTGTAACATTTGATCACGTCACAGAAATTTCCCTAACAACAAATAATTACGAAATTCTACGGAGGGTTTTGTTTTTCTAAAGGAAAGATTATGATAATCTTCGGATGATAACGATATAGATTAAAGCTGAAATATCGGAAGCTATTAGTTGTCTTCGTGAAATATAGTTGTAAACATATCGGTGTGATGTCGGACCGTTGTTTGGTGTAGTTTAAGCTTAGAAATAGTTAAGGATTGGAGTGATAATCTGTGATTAAACCATGAATCTTTCGGTGTCGCCTTTGTACGGGTACCTGCCGCCATACTTGGCCAGCCACCTGTTGTATCCTGACCCAGCTGAATATTTGAGTTCCTACTACAGTTTATATGATGGTAAGCTTTAGTAATTATTGTGGAACCTGTTTATTTGTCCTAGATAAAGTGATAATTAACACATTTGTAAACAAGGAAAAGGAAATCCAAAGATATTTCATTTGTTGTCTGTGGTGAGGGAATATAATGCGGTGCCTTTCTTAAGTGCGTTGCTACGGATATTTTTTGTTAAACGATTATTATTGTGAGCCTATAGTGTCCCACTGCTGGGCAAAGGCCTCCCCCCACTTTTTCCGTTCCTCCCTATCTTGAGCAGTATCTGGCCATACTTTCAGAAAAGAGTCAAGCTGGTCTCGCCACCGTCGGCGGGGTCTGCCGGATCCTCGATTTGAGTTATCAGGTTGCCACTCAGTGGTAATCTTGGTCCACAACTCATTTGGCATGCGACAGACATGACCAGCCCAGTCCCACTTCAACTTGGCCGCCTTGTTAAACGAAAATATTAAAATTGTACATTTTTTGTAATGTAGTGTAATTTTTTGGATATTTTGGGAGGACCCACTATAAACCAAAAGTAGTAAACAGTTTTACCATATACATTTTTTTATACTCATTAAATTTTAGACAAAAATCAGTTTTAGTGTAAAAGAAGATATTGATTTGAAAAATAATTCTAGCGAAGAAATTACATTCAATCGTGTTTTCCTCCCACAAAAAAAACTTATTAATTAACCCCCTTATTCATAAACGTCTCTCAGGCGTCAATTAGTTAATTTTTGTTTTGTCCTTATCTGTCACTTTGACAGTTGTCTTTGTTAGAAACACTCAAAACTTGAATTAACTAATTGATGCCTGAGAGACTTTTATGAATAAGGGCAATAGGATTTAATTATCCTTGAAGGTACAGTCGACCAGAAATGTGGTTTACCACCCTACGGTTGAGGTCCGTTTGAACGTCATGAGACAACAAGGTCGTGCATGTTTTAAACTCCGTTACAAATGTCAACCTTAGCGATCGTTAGATCTCGCAGAAACTTGTCAAAACTGGTAGACCACTTTCAATTATTTGTTTTAATTGAAATCTGTTGAGCGCAAAATTACTCAGTTCAGTCATTCTAGTAGTGTGGTGAACGAATGATTCTAGCTGGAAAAGTGGAAAGCAGAAATTTTGACTTTGGAACTTTATTAAGACTAGTTAGACTAACATACTAAAAGTCCCCAGCCCCCTCAGGTGAGCCCGAGGAGGGGCCTCCCCCCTCCTAGCTGGGGACTTTTAGTATGTTAGTCTCCTAACTAGTCTTAACAAAGTTCCAAAGTTAAATTTCTGCTTTCCACTTTTCCAGCCTAGACCCGTTTTTGAGCATTCATTTACCAGGCTATAGCGGCACAGGTGTTCGCGTGCTATTTGCTTTTATAGAAAGTGATCGGATATAAGATGATAAAAGATAACACTTGGGCAAAGACTATTCCGTACAGTCAGCAGCAGTTAAGTTAGTCATACAGTAGACCTATGGTGGTTTAGTCGTTATCATGAATGACATAATTGTAGTAGTAGTAGTAGTAAACACTTTATTGTACACAACATAGCAAATAAAAACAAATATTACAACGATATTGTAGGTACAAAGGCGAACTTATCCCTTTAAAGGGATCTCTTCCAGTTAACATTTGAGTGGATGAGATGGGAAGGTTGAGAAGACGCAGACAAATAAAGCAACATGTACAATAAGGTGCAAGAAAGACAGCATACAAAAACACAAGTACACGTTATAGTATAGTAGGTATATAAAAATTTCACTAGAAAAATGAGGGAATTAAATGATGATGATGATGATGATTTCTTCCTGTTATCTCTCATTAGGGACATAGGGAATTAAATAGAACAGGAAAACAAAACAAGGAAGGAAACAAGGAATTGTCAGTGGATAACGTGTCAAGGTGGTTGAAATTGTCATATTAACGGTAAAAATTGGATGGTAATGCGCCTGTTCAACGGGTTCTGCCAATAAAATTTGATCCAGGTATACTTATTCTGCTGGAAGCTGAGCTTGTTCGGATTATCTATTAACTATTGTATTCAAAATCTCAAGCCGGGAAGGTGCCATAAAAAAGATTCAGAGCGCTAATTATTGCTAATGTTAACAACTTTACGACTAGGACATTAGATGCAAAATAAACAGAGCAAGTTAAAGCATGCTTTGCGTGGGGCCAGCACGTGCCAGAAGGGCGCGTGCAGTAACATCAGGTAAACGGTGTCCCTAGTTTAACATATTTTTCATTTACTGACTAGAATCATAGAGTTAAAAATTCATTAACATTTTTAACAGTAATTAGTGCCGTGAACCTTTTTTTATGGCAGCTTCCCGGCTTGAGATTTTGAATACAATAGTGAATAGATAATCCGAACAAGCTCAACTTCCAGCAGAATAAGTATAGTCGGTTCTGCGTTTATGGGCACTGCGAATGTCATCTCGCTAAGTGTGGTAGGGCACAGCAGCGTGAATCTCATCTCACTCAAATCTAGAGCAAATCCCGACTGGGGAAGTACCTCCACCTTACATAAAACCACGGCCAAATAGCACTAGAGCCAACTCATAGTGACGTGTTCCTGCTGGTGAGTCAGCCAGAGAGCTCAAACAGGATTTAATGTGTTGATGATCCTCTTATCCCCTTAACCGTCAACACAGAGAATCCTCCTTATATTAAATTTGATGGTAGCTGAATTTCTGTATGGAGGCCATAGACAAATTTCCGCTACCGTAGACAAATTTAAGCACTACCGGCTGATTTTGTTTATGAATTGCTGAATTCAGATCAGATGCGTGGAGTGCCTTAAATGCGCTTTTTAAGCAGACTTCCTTGCGAGTGATCTTAAACATGTTTTATCAAAATCGGCTCAGCCGTTTTGAGGGGTTTCATAAGTTTTTAATTTATAGTAGATATAAAAAATAATGTCAAACACATAGATAAACAAAAAAAAAATGTCATATGATTGCAGCATAAATTCGACTGCCATACAAAGCATTTTTGCTTACTATTCTTATCTAGGTTGTATTATACAGAATTACTTGTAACGATGACGTCACGCCGTTCCACTTTTCTACAAGTCATTCGGCATCAGCATATATTTTTATCAGAGTAACGATTATGTGACAAAAATGACGAATTTATCAAGATTGCACCTTATTTACTTGCATATTTGAGTAAATTTTCAAATTCGTAATATCACACGCACACATGTAAATGTTTACACGCGTATGACATTCGTTGTTTTTATCTTTTGCTTGATGAAAAACATAGTATGAGATAGTGAATTAATACTATGCTGTCAAACTGGCTTTTTGAGCATTTATTGAGGAGGCAATTATCGTGTAAGTTCTTTTATATTTTATCTGTGGTGTCCATGTTTTTTTTTCAATTTCATACATACAATCATACATACATACAATCACGCCTATATCCCAAAAGGTAGGCAGAGATCACGGATTTCCATTTGCTACGATCAATGCAGTAAAACGGATCTCCGTGAGCCACTTCTCACCCCCGTGATTTATTTCAGTATGACATAAATGTCACAACATGCGAAAATGTACAAATGGCGGACTTACCTACTGCGTAATAGCGATAAGTCAAGCATAGGTACAAATAAATTGACAATTAACCTTTTCCACGCCAAAGACGTATATATCGGCACCACAGGTCCAACGCCAAAGACCGATATATCGATCACAGACCACAGAGCAAAATAGACCTACATGCACACACATAAAGTTTAACCTCATTTTTGACATTTAGATGTCGTGGCGTCTGAGTGGTAGGTTTTGCGTTTGACATGGCGTCGAAAAGGTTAAAAATGCATAAAGAAAAGTACGAGAATAAATTTTGTATTTATTTAATAACAAACCTCACTGTAGCCCGCCTTCTACTGTTTTGGTTGAGCTCTTATACTGGTTGGTAACTAGATGCGCAGACGCTGATTATATTCCTTGTTGCAGGCATGTACACGATGCGAATGCTGGACGGCGCGGCCGGCGGCCACCACGCACCACACAACCACTCCCACATGATGATCGCCGGTCAGTATCATTACCTAGCGGACGATCGAGCGTTGCGGAGCGAGGTCTTACAGCTAGCCTGCCCGGCTAGCTATTTCATTTTTAACAAATATTTGTTTCTGTCTGAGTTATGGATGTGTTTCTATATCGCCATCAAATATATCGGAGCGGCCAGGGTGATGAAAAATATCACATGCAATTATCGCCTTGACATTAGAGGCGTTGTTCAGATATTTGTGACCACCTTGGCCGCTCCGATATATCCGATGGCGACTGTAGATATACGTATTTATTTATCTAATTAAGTGCTAAAAGCTAATTGGAGCCTGGGGTATCGGGTACCTAATCCCAAGCACTACGCACCAGCTTTTTATACAACAACAACTGTCATCCTTTCAAACCAGAGATAGACTACATTCCATTATCAGTCTTATCATCAGTATTTATTATGTCGAGATTTTTATCATCATTAATCATTACTAATTATTAGATGTAGGTAACTAGGTACATGCGAGGAAAGCGGGTTTTTTTTATTTTGGGAATTCTGATATGATACCTTAATTAGAGCCCATTTTCGGAATTATCAGCCACTTTTTAGTACTTTCTTCTTTTCGAAAGTACCCGAATACATTTACCAAATAAAGTAAATAAAACACACACACACACACACACACACATGATCATCATCATCATCATATTTGTAACACTAGGTAATAATTTTAACAAAAATGAACCGACTTCACTTAGGATCCGTTATTCCAAGAAGAAGTGGCCGAGTTGCTGAAAAAAATAGTGAAATCACTATAGGTGAGTCTATAATAGTTCCCCCGATTTCTCCAGGATCCCATCATCCCAGTGGCGGCGGGAAAATTTTTTTAGGCAAGCCAGAGCTTAATGCGACTTAAAATTTCTTTATGAGCTGTGGGAAAACTGCTCAAGTGCTTCATAACTAGGCAAGCCGATAGGGATCGTGTTCTATGAACGCGCCGCCGCTGGGTCCCATTGTCATCAAGTCAGGGTCTGATGATGGGATCCTAGAGATATAGAGCGAACTATAGGCACACGTATAATGATTTTAGTATTTTTTACACTAGCTCAAGTATTTGCTCTTTTAGGCTGTTTTTTTTTCTTTTAAATAATTTTATCTTTAAATGTCATTTTCAGAACGAGACTCGGCGTCAGATAGCGCCGTCTCATCCATGGGGTCGGAGCGCGTGCCGTCTCTCTCTGACGGGGAGTGGTGCGACGGCAGCGACTCTGCGCAGGAGTTCCACAGGTTCGTATGAACAACGCCCGACGCATTTGAAACAAAAAGTTGAGTTTGCTTTTTGATTTCTTAAAAGAAATATGTGTGTTGTCAAAATATTTCCATGGCATAGAGTAACTTATATAGTAGAGAGCAGCACAGCCTAAGAACTTTTTGAAGCTCAAATCAATTGCGCCCTCTGTCCGAAAGCCCCTTAAAGATACAAAAAATGTGAGAGGAAATGTCACCTGCACTGCTACTCCACCTAGTAACAAATAGCGTACTAGTAGTACACTAGAAGCTACTTAATTGAAGTCGGTTGAGAATAATTACTCGTTCCTTAAACTCCCCAAACTAAATAAAAACTGTTGTTTCAGTTCAAAGTTTCGTCCTTACGACGGGTCATACGGACGCGAACGCTCCCACCAGCCGCAGAAGAAACACCACATGTTCGGCAAACGGTGCTTCCAGGTACGTTCATCATCATCCTACTAGCGTTGGTCCCGGCTTTTGTCCCGGCTCAGTTGGCCTGGGGTCAGCTTTGCAACCGAATCCCACGAATTGGCGTAGGCAATACCACTAGTTTTTACAAGCCTGCCATCTGACCTTCCGAGCCTGGGGAAAACTAGGCCTTTTTAGGGTTCCGTAGTCAACTAGGAACCCTTATAGTTTCGCCATGTCCGTCCGTCCGTCCGTCCGTCCGCGATCTAGCTCAGTGATTGTTAGCACTAGAAAGCTGATATTTGGTATAAGTATGTGCGTTAATCACGCCAACAAAATGATAGAATAAAAATTGGAAAAATATTTTTTATTAGGGTACCTCCCCTACACATGAGTCGGGGGGTGAATTTTTTTTTCGCTCTTACTTTGTCGTATGGGGTATCGTTGGATAGGTCTTTCAAAAATAGTAGAGGTGTTCTATAGGTAAAACACTTTTTAAAAGCTCTGAAAGTTCAAAATGGGGCTTCCTCCGGCCAATCTAACTTTTGAACCGTGGGTCCAAAAAATTTGAACAAAATCATTGAATAAAATCGGATGAGCCGTTTTTGAGTTATCACTCAAAAACGCATAGCGAAAGGTCGTGCATCGGTACATGTAAGCGCCGCCAAGTATCCCTTAACAAACGACCTTTTTGAACGGATGTATTGTAATGGAGAGCATGGCCCGACATGCTCTTGGCCGGTTTTTGGCATTAGGCCCGGTTCCCATCATCGTTCTCCTACCGTTTGCCCCATTGCCTTGAGCCTGGGGTCCTCTCAGCAATTTTGGCTACAATATTTTGTACTTCTGAATGCATCCTAATATGCTTTTTTTAACGCGTTTTTTTCTTTTCCGCAGGAACAAAACCAGCCAGCGCCCTCTATCGAGAACCTAACGCCGCCGCGACCCGCGGTCGTCAAATACGAGTGCCCGGAACAGGCGTACCCGCATGATACTATGCATATGCACAATCGTAAGTATATTATATAACTAAGTATAAATATAATATAATAAAAGCTTATATAAAAAAATTAAATTATTGAGAAGACTTATCGAATAAGCGAGCATATATAAGCGAAGTTCTTACGACTACTTAGGACGCAACGAGCTGTCACCTGTCAGCTGGTTTCGGGAGCGTCTGCCCATTTCGATGGCTTATTGATATTGATTATTTGTTCCGCGACAAGTTAACGTTTTTCTGGTCTTTACTAAATTAGTGGGGGATGTAGCAGAGATAAATACATTTTGAGAGTTCTTATTATTATGAAAAGCGCGGATTTCGCCGTTACAGTTCTGTTGTGTTCCGAGTTGTCTGTAAGAACTTCGCTGCGCTCGTTGGATAAACAGCTTGAAGTTACTATAACGATGGTGTTTCTTCAGCAGTGGAGTTCGGCGCGCGGCACATAGCGCACCCGCACGCGGCGCCCGCGCCGGCGCCCGCGCTCGACCTCAACACGCCGCACTCCAGCCACGCGCTACTGCAGGTACACTGTCCCTAATCATTTACAATTTCTAGTTTATAAGTCAAGTTTGCACCAGTATCAACATTTGTGAAGATAGTTTCAGTCCCGGAGAAATACATATGATCGTTTTTATCTCAAAAATCATCCTTTTAGTGGGTGTAATAAGGGTTGGAAGTTTGTAAAGGGCTTCAGAAACCGCTGACCCAATTTAGATGAAATTTAGGTTGGAGATTTGAGTTATGGGAAACATAGTCTCCATCCTAAAAAAGGGGGTGAAAACCAAGTTTTGGGCAAAAGTTAGTATGTTTATATAATTTTTATTGTTCTGCAGAACGGCCTGGCGACGGTGCCGGCGCCGGCGCGGTACGCGTACGCGACGCCGGAGCGCGTGCGCCACAACCACACGTACTCGGCGCCCGGCCTCGCGCCCGAGCGGCCCGCCACCAGGGACAAGCGAGGTATTACATGTTATAACACGGATCTATACTGTTTTATCTCAATTATTTAACATTGAAAAAATCATGCGTTTGCATGTCGTTTCTGAGAAATAGCACATTGTAGCCTTTCCGTCTGGAAAACGTTAAATATGGACGTATACACTCCGTGAGCTCTAAAAAGAACCTTCGGGTTTTAGAAAGAGGCGTCGGGTACCAATCAACAGTGACACATGAAAAAACAGAACAGCAATATTACCTTCCTGTGTCATCGCCGATTCCCGAAGGTTCTTCTTAAAGCTCACGGATTGTAAGTCTCGTAACACTCTTGCATGTTTAGCGCTTTCGGCCGAGGTATTAGGTACAGTCGCCATCAGATATATCGGAGCGGCCAAGGTGGTTACAAATATCTGAACATTATCTGTGATTCCATAATAAGCCGCGGTTTCGTGCACACACACTCACTTTTGGCGTTTGAACCAATCACCGCTCGTCCAAGAGTTGTATATGTGTGCGCGTCGCACGTAAACACGTGGAAATCGGCTTATTATTGTTGATATGTCTATGGTCATAGGACACTGGGGGAGGCCTAGGCAACTTACTTTTGTATGTCATCTATATAAGTTTGGTATGGTATATGTTAACGAATATCCGTTTTGCAGTCCGACGGCTGACGGACGGCAGCGTGTCGGACGGCGGCTCCAGTACCGGCCCCGGACACCTGTCGAGAGACGAGAAGCGCGCCAAGGCATTGGGTATGTGTAGTATAACGTTGCCACTGTTTAAACTTGTCACCGCCAGGTGGCGATAATAAGCCGTGACGCAAGGGCCAAAAAATAGGACTTTTTTGAATGGACGGCTGTTGACGTCTGTGGCGTCAGTAGCCCGACTTGCTGACGTGACTGGCCGTTATTGGCGCTCAAAAGGTTTAAAAAAATCTTTTCACACCACCTACTCGTATACAGGCTTTTTCTTCCCTGCTAGGAGGGAACAAAGTGACACTTTTCTGTTCAAGGACATCAGTTTATTTTTCAGCCAGGTCGTCACTAAAAATATTTTTTTAAATTAAATTAATCTAGTCATTATAATCCGGGAGCACACTAAGCACATATATAAGTTAAAATAAACCATAACATTTTTTAATTTCCTCTAATTTGGTGTGAGAAGCAGTATGTGTCGCATAGGAGCAAAACTATTTTCAGCTTGGACTTAGCACTTGAATCCCTCACTACGCTCAGGAGTTTACATTAGAAACTCCATCGCTTCATTTGGGATTCAATGTACACCCTCGCCGTAAATATTTCATTTTGCTCCCTTGTCAATCTACTATTAATTTATCTCTAACTTCATTTCATATTCCTAGGCATCCCCATGGAGGTCCACGACATAATAAACCTGCCCATGGACGAGTTTAACGAGAGACTCTCGAAGCACGACCTGAGCGAGGCGCAACTCTCGCTCATACGGGACATCCGGCGCCGAGGCAAGAATAAGGTAAGAACGATATTTACGTTGATGACATATTCCCAGGCAGCCCCATGGAGGTCTACGTCATAATAAACCTGCCCATGGACGAGTTCAACGAGAGACTCTCGAAGCACGACCTGAGCGAGGCGCAACTCTCGCTCATACGCGACATCCGGCGCCGAGGCAAGAATAAGGTAAGAACGATATTTACGTTGATGACATATTCCCAGGCAGCCCCATGGAGGTCCACGACATAATAAACCTGCCCATGGACGAGTTCAACGAGAGACTCTCGAAGCACGACCTGAGCGAGGCGCAGCTCTCGCTCATACGGGACATCCGGCGCCGAGGCAAGAATAAGGTAAGAACGATATTTACGTTGATGACATATTCCCAGGCAGCCCCATGGAGGTCCACGACATAATAAACCTGCCCATGGACGAGTTCAACGAGAGACTCTCGAAGCACGACCTGAGCGAGGCGCAGCTCTCGCTCATACGGGACATCCGGCGCCGAGGCAAGAATAAGGTAAGAACGATATTTACGTCGATAACATATTGCCAGGCAGCCCCATGAAGGTCCACGACATAATAAACCTGCCCATGGACGAGTTCAACGACATAATAAACCTGCCCATGGACGAGTTCAACGAGAGACTCTCGAAGCACGACCTGAGCGAGGCGCAGCTCTCGCTCATACAGGACATCCTGCGCCGAGGCAAGAATAAGGTAAGAACGATATTTACGTTGATGACATATTCTCAGGCAGCCCCATGAAGGTCCACGACATAATAAACCTGCCCATGGACGAGTTCAACGAGAGACTCTCGAAGCATGACCTGAGGCGCAGCTCTCGCTCATACGGGACATCCGGCGCCGAGGTAAGAATAAGGTAAGAAATATTTACGTTGATGACATATTCCCAGGCATCCCCATGGAGTCATGGGTCATCTTGAATGTCGATATTTTGTTTAAAATCAACATTTTGGGGTCCGAGAGGCCTTTTAATATAATTGCAAATTCACTAATGCAAAAAGCGGCCGCCATCTTGAATTTCGTAATTTCAAATAATAAGTTCATTCGCCACTGCACCTTATTTTGCTCAAATGACCAAAGTAATTTATTAAATCAGGCGTTACTTTCATGAAGACCATATTATTTAAGCAATCTATTTTATTGCTGTTGTTAACAAGTGATCAACAAATTGTGATTTATTATCAACAGGTGGCAGCACAGAACTGCCGCAAGCGCAAGCTGGACCAGATCACGTGCCTCGCGGACGAAGTACGCACCGTGCGAGACCGCAAGGTGCGCACGCAGCGCGACCACCACGCGCTCACCGCCGAGCGGCAGCGCGTCAAGGAGCGCTTCGCGGCGCTCTACAGACACGTGTTCCAAGTGAGTCACACTATACATACAAGGTGGAGCAGCGCGACCGACGTTAACCTTTTGAGCGCCAATGACGGCCAGTCACGGCATCGGCATCGGCAAGTCGAGCCACTGACGCCACCGACGTCAATAGACGTCCGTTTAAAAAACTTTTAAATACCACTCCTAGAACCCCTGGAGTAGCCTTAGTGAAGTCAATTCAGTTTTTCTCTTTTTTTTCTTTATTATGTTTTATTTTGTGTTAATAACCGTTTTCTTCGTTCTAGAATCTTCGCGACGCGGAGGGCCGGCCGCTGTCGTCGGCGCAGTACTCCCTGCAGCAAGCCGCCGACGGCAACGTGGTGCTCGTGCCCAAGATGCAGCACGGTCAGTTGGAAAACTTTAAACTTACAATTTCACTCTGTCATGTCAATCACAGACACCTCATCAAGTCATCATTAAGCTTTTACAGGGAGCACGAGGTCACTACACATAAGCGCAATTTTGTTCGTAAATTTCTACGATTCGAACAGCACATCTCAATAGTATTATACACCAATTTGTAGTGAAACAATCCAGGTTCACCCCTGTAACTTGATTTTTGTGGATATTTTTAATTCACATGAGTAATGAATGATTGATGAATTGATCATTACTCAACGCTAACTCAACTGAAATAAGCGGTCGCGCTCTCATACAAAATTAGCACGGGAGCACCTATGTGTGGTGACCCCGAGTTGTACTTATGATCTATCTAGTGGTGAGGTTATGTGTGATCTGAGTTTACTGGAGTATCAACTAAGCTAGAAGTAGCGAACCGACAAAACTGCCATCTTGTCACTCAGTTTAATATATTATATTTGTTGTATTGATTACTAATAAACATTTTCTTCCACAGACCACCCAATGAACCGCTCCTCCGACGACGACATGGATCGCAAAGCCAAGCACTACGAGTGACAGTTCACGCCCTGGTAGCGGACGGACAGACGGACAAACACCCAGTATTGTAACCACACATACAGGTTCATCAGTTAACAGTGTACCAAACTGCATTAGTCACGTTTGGAAAGGATATATTTAATGTGACAAAAATATGTAGCCTCGACTCTATTACCAAGACGTAACGTTTTGTATACATGTTTTTGACACATTAAATGAATACATATTTCAGACGTGACCGTACCAAAATACAGAATTTTCAGATTTATTTTAGCGCTGATGAAGTTATACTTAAAAGTGACACAATTTAAAAAAAAAAATAAGTATGTTTTACAAATAAAATAGTAGAGAAAAAACAACTAATTTCTTCATTTTTTCTTTCGTAGCGTACTATTTCAATTTAAACATATATTGTGTATATGTATTTTGATTTGTGTCACTGTTATTATACCAAACCGATGCTAAAATGCCCTGAATACTACTTCAATAAAATTACGATACGTTTTTAGGTATTTTATAAAGATTATTGTTATCTCTCAGTTACCGATTTAATTTGAAATACTTTGATTTTCACGATGATGATATGTCTAAACCGTCGGTATTTGAACCTGTAAATACAATAAAATACAAAACATTGTGTGTCTGTCACTCGTCACGTGAGGAACTGTTATTATACTCAAAATATAGACAGAAAAATAAAGGAAGCGGAAACGATATTTTGAAATCAAGGAATAAAACACAATAAAGATTTTGTGTTTAGAAAAGTTATTTTCAAACAAAATCTCGTTCTCTCTTCCGTAAATATAAAATCTCGGATGCTACATACTTCAAACGAGGTCTCAGAAACTAAAGTGTAAGTTTTATAAACTGAATTGACCATAAATACTATACTTATACATATATGAAATAAAAAAAACCGGCCAAGTGCGAGTCGGACTCGCGCACCGAGGGTTCCGTAAAAACCTAAAACAATTGTTATTTCTTATGATTGCGTGGATATGAAAGTTTCGTTTTGCTACAGCAGAAAGATATTATAGAGCTGAGTATATGATATGAATTTCAATTTACCTAATACCTCTACGCGTTTACGAGGAAACAGGTAGTAAGTTTAAAATTAAAAAAATATTTTAAGTACTATTTTACTAAAAATGTCTACTTTTCGTAATTTTTCCTTTGTCTTTGCTATATGAAGTTTCTTCGTGCCAAGTTTCAAGTTTCTGAGTTTACGGGAAGTACCCTTTAGGTTTTGAGTTTCTTGCGAGTACTCATCTCCAAAATATGCAACTTAAATTGCTATTTCTTTTGATTGCGTTGACATGAAAGTTTGTTTTTGCCACAGCTGAAAGATATAATAGACCTGAGTATTTGATATGAATTTCAATTTAATACCTTTACGTGTTTACGAGGAAGAAGGTAGTAAGTTTAAAATTTTAAAAAATATTTTTTGTATGATTCTACTAAAAATGTCTACTTTTTATAATTTTTCCTTTGTCTGTGCTATATGACGTTGCTTCGTGCCAAGTTTAAAGATTCTGAGCTTGCGGGAAGTACCCTTTAGGTTTTGAGTTTCTCACGAGTACTCAGTTTCAAAATATGCAACTTAAATTGCTATTCCTTTTGATTACGTTGACTTAAAGATTTGGTTTTGCTACATCTGACTGATACTATAGCCTTGAGTATTTGACATGAATTTCAATTTAATAACTTCACGCGTTTACGAGGAAAATGGTACTAAGTTTAAAATTTAAAATATATTTTTTTGTATGATTTTACAAAAAAATTCTACTTTTCGTAATTTTACTTTGTCTGTGCTACATCAAGTTTCTTCGTGCCAAGTTTCAAGTTTCTGAGTTTACGGGAAGTACCCTTTAGGTTTTGAGTTTCTTGCGAGTACACAGTTTCAAAATATGCAACTTAAATTGCTATTTCTTTTGATTGCGTAGACATAAAAGTTTGGTTTTGCTACATCTGAAAAGTCCTATAGCCCTGAGTATTTGACATGAATTTCAACTTAATAACTTCACGCGTTTACGAGGAAAAAGGTAGTACGTTTAAAATTTTAAATATATATTTTTGTATGATTTTACTAAAAATGTCTACTTTTTATAATTTTTCCTTTGTCTATGCTATATGACGTTGCTTCGTGCCAAATTTCAAATTGCTGAGTTCATGGTAAGTACCCCGTAGGTTTTGCGAGTGCCGAAAACTCTAAAATTTGCAGCATAAACGACTGTATCTTTTGATTGCGTTGGCTTTTAAGTTTGATTTTTTCACAGCTTCAAGGGACAATAGACCTAAGTATTTGGTATAAATTTCAGCTTGATACCTCCACGCGTTCCTGAGAAAAATGGTCTTGACAGACAGACAGACAGACAGACAGACAGACAGACAGACAGACAGACAGACAGACAGACAGACGGACAACAAAGTGATCCTATAAGGGTTCCGTTTTTTTTCCTTTTGAGGTACGGAACCCTAAAAACTATCAAAAAGTTTAAAGTGGTAATAGTCCTTGTGTTTTTGATCACTTCTGTAACTCGGTATTTGACTTTTTATAAACTTAGGCGACAGATGTCTAAATGAAGATATAGGTTGTCAATAGATATTGATTTTGTTATCTCTTTTATACACCTTCTTAATCTGGTATATAAAAGAGAGACAAACATCTTGATAAGTTTCTTCATTAATCCAAATGTTATCACAAATGAAGTGAACAATTTAAGTTAAAACACTATAATAATGTCAGTATACGCCTCTTACTTTTTCATTATGTGTAAGAAAGAGAGTTCAATACTGACATTATTACTGATCTGAGCTGTAAACAACTGTATTAGTTTTGTTATTTATTTGAAACAGGAAAAAAACAGTGAAGTTGTGTTGAACATGAAACAACATACAACACTCATGATTGAACAATGTTGTATTTCTGTTGTACTTCATTCCGATAGGTATTTTAAGAAACAATGCTTACATTTGAAAGCGACACAATTTAACGTGTGACATTTTACAATGAGGGTTCCCTGAAATCCAGATGGCGGCACTGACGAGGTCTTTTTGACAGCAGCTGTCAAAAATGTGATGAAACATGATTGGTGGATTATGACAGCTGGACCTCTCGCCACAGTGCTGCTATCTGGTGAAAAAATCGATTCACGAAACCCTCGTTGAATTGTGTCATTGTCATATTTAAGTAATATCATAGAGTAACTTATATAGTAGCTAGTACGCTATTCGTTACTAGGTGGAGTAGCAGTGCAGGTGACATTTCTTCTTACAAATTCGGTATCTTAGGCGTCTTTCGGACAGAGGGCGCAATCGAAATGAGCTTCATAAAGTTCTTAGGCTGTGGTCGTCTATATCTCTATAGTCTCTGATTTCGGGTATCTTTAGGTCGCTTTCACGCAGATGGCGCGATTGACGTGAGCTTCAAAAAGTTCTTAGGCTGTGTTGCTCTACTATATAAGTTACTCTATGGTATGGATAAGCAATCAAGTATAAATGTCAGAAATAGTGACATGCATAGTTTTGTTCTGCATCTTTTACCTAACTGAATATACTAAACTTATTTTCACTACATGTAAGGTTAACTTTGTATAATCATCGCTAACCAACGCTTTTTAATCACTGTGTAAATGAAAAAAAAATGTGATAGAAAGATTCCATTTTTATTTAGTTTCAAATTAGATCGCAGGTTTTTAGGTTCAAGCTGTTTGCCTATTTCTAGAGCTTGGCCTGTTTTTGCTTACCATAAACGACTGATAAAATAAAAAAATATAGAGTTAAAAAAATCATGGCGTCTCTGACGCCGGCTCGTTGCAATAAGTAAAATACAATAGTTTATAAACACTTTTTGTAATATATTTTCTTTATAAGTTGTTTATTTATGTATAAAATAATTAAATAAATAATAAAAACATAGTAAGTATCTGATTGTTTTTGTGAAAGGTTTCGTTTGAACCCGTTTTGGAAAGTACAAAATTAAAAGCATATACGAGTGTATATGAGTTTTATATGGATATTGCAAAGTGCCCCTATTCACAGCTTATGTTAATAGCTTAAAATATAGATTAGTCTATGATCTTAGGAGCTATGACTTGGGTATCGTGTATCTTTTACAACTGATCATTTGTTTTCATGATCTTCTAAAAAGTTTCGCCGATTGAATACATATTTCAAAGACAACAACAAAAAAAAGCTTTAAAATTGTGTGTACCTCTAAATTAATAGCGGAGCACACGAAAATCTTTCATTATAATACAAAAAAAATATTTATTTATCTATGGAGACAGTGTTACCATTTAAAGTAGAAAAAATGTTGTCTTTGAATTGATCAATCGACCAAAGATGGAGGTGCATATAGAGTAGCCATCGCTTTGTGAAATATATTTTTAATAAATGTGTAGGCCGGTACTGCATTTCACGTTTAATTTAATTTTACCTTTGGGTAAAGGCTGTGGGTAGCTGTTTTGCCGGCAAACGTCAAAAGTTTAAGGTTAGACTTTTGGCGGGAGAGTGGCTGGAGCGAAAAAAAGTTTACTTAAATATATTAGGAGTAATATTAACAGTATTATCTAACACATCCGTTTAATAATATTTAGTATGGACGTCAGAACTTTTATAGAAATTTTAAAAGCACATTGGCAAAATGTGTCTTGTAAAATCTAAAACGCATTGTGTAGAAATAAATGTTTATTTCAAAAGCTGTAAGGTAAGTTACATAACTTATTAAGAGGTTACTTAAATATATTGGTTTTAAATTATAAAAACCTTTTTTTAAAGCTAATGGAACCGAATAAAACACACGGTTACACTTACTGAAATAGACTTTTAAGATGTTGTAAATTCATACAAAAGGTTTTTTTTCGCTTCAGCCATCCAAGCCGGTAGATTCTAGATTTCTTTATAAATCATGTACCGCTAAGTCGAACTGTTGTAACATATTATGTATGTATATCGATAAGGTTTTTTATCTGTAGCCGTAAGATGAACGTAGTATAGATATTATAACGTAAGTCTTAATAAAAATACGTCAAAGTTACTTAATGGCTTTTATTTGCCTCTTAATGTTCGCTTTTATACTTTAAGTCCTCTACAGACGTAAGCGACTAGTCACCTGCTATTTGTAATACATTGCTGTTTTTGATCTATCTATTGATTTCGTTGCACCTACCTAGACAGCAACGTCTGTGGCAACGTCTCGAAATGGCGCGCGAGTTTTGTGTCACAATTGCGCCAATTGTAGAGGCCATTATCGTCCCGTGCCACGTTACGGTAAAACACTATGGTTTCATTTATAAGGGTCACAACACACCTAGCGGAATTCCTCGCGGAATTAGCGGAAGTAGCGGAAATTTGTCTATGGTAGCGGAAATTTGTCTATGGTAGCAGATTTTTTGTATGGAAGCCATAGACAAATTTCCGCTAGGTGTGTTGTGACCCTTAATAGCGTAAAGTCTATAATAGTCTATGGTCCATCTGTCGTTGCTGCAATCGCTGTGTGCGAAGTGCATGGTGGGGGCAACGAGAACGATCGTAGTGCACAATGTGACAAGAAATGAAACTGCTGCCCCCGTTAGTTGTCAAAGTAGTAAATCAGCCAGTGACATTTCATATAAGCAAGGAATACAACCTTTTTATAAAAAAGAAAAAAGGAGATTGAACTCCTGCCCAAGAGATGGCGCCACAATCAAGCACACAGCGAAAAAATTGCAAAAAAGAACATAGATCCCGACGAATTTAGAACATCCTTCGAAATCTTGATGTCAGTTGAAAAGGGCTATAGGGTTGAAGTTAGCTGAATCAAAGATTGAGCTATCGTAAAGAGGTTCTGACACCTGCCATAGTTTTTTTTTTAAACATGAGTAACTTGTTTGGCCACCTTGAGGGCCAGTTACGAGTCTGGGGTAGTGATAAGGTCAGTCGAGGCTGCCGAACCTGCCATAGTATGTTGGAACACGTTATCGCTGCCGACTAATGGGCCGCTGGAACTGCCGTAAAGACGACCATGAGCAAGACCGGTGAATCAGAATCAGAATCAGAAATTTATTCATAAAACACATTATTTTTCACCTCACTAGCTCGGAAAGCCCTTTTTGTTTGTTTAATATCTATTGTGAAAATCGCTTTTTATCCACATGTGGTGAAAGAGTTTTGACATAAGTGACAAGTGGCTTAAGTGACATTTGACAGCTAACAAAACGTAAAACGTTAAAAGTGCAGAATTTTTAACATCGCAATTAATGAATTGCATCGAGTAAAAACACTTAATACAGTCTTACAACTTTATTTTAATTCATAAATATCAGCATTCAACATTAATCTTCATTCTTTTTGTAAAAACGGATAAATTGTTCTGACAGCCGAATAAGTCTACGTACGAACAAAACGCATCTGACATTTAATAAAACCTTTTACGTCAAAACTTTTCATTTCAATTCATCCATCATATCAACGTTAAATATTCGCATGTTTTTCTAGGTTGTTTTGTTAAAAATTAGTGATTCGAGTGATGAAGAAGTATTAAACACCTGAGGAATTACGGGAAACCGAGCAAAATGCACCCTTTTTCTTATTTTCCTCGCTGTAGTGAGGTGAAAAGTTTTGTGTCATACACGGGTGAAAGTTATTTTACGTCTCGTGTATTAAAGCACTCGCTACGCTCAGGATTCTATTTTTGAACCACTCGCTTCGCTCGTGGTCAATAATAGAATCCTTTCGCTAGCTCGTGTTTCAAATAACACTCGCACGTAAAATACAACTTTCACCCCTTGTATAACAAATAACTATTACATGTCAGTGTTACAATAGGTATATGTCAATATATAATTAGTATACACTTAAGATTCTACTTAGGAGGTAAGTAGTACATCTGTTTTTGTATGAGTGGGTCAATGATATTGGTCATTAAGTTTAAAAAAAGTCATCGATGGTGTGAGTGATTCAAGGTGTGACGAGGTGAGAGGTGTGCACCGCTTTCTTCAGTACTAACTGTAGCTCTGTTTACAGCTACAGTCACTGTGCCAACTCGCGACTTATCCATCTTTTACTTCCTATAGCGAGCATACAGGGTGTAACAAAAATACTGGTGATCCTTTTAAGGCCATAATTGGTATCGTATTCTAATTATGAACAACTATGAAAAAATTTTTTAAGGCGTTCACATATTTGTGATCACCTTGGCCGCTCCGATAAATCTGATAGTGACTGACAGTGGCCAAGATCACAAATATCTGAACAACGCCTCTATTGTCAAGGCGATAAAGTGCATGCTCAGATATTTTTTTGATGGCGACTGTACATACATACGCAAGTAACAGTAATTCTGTAATAAACAGTCAGCATCAATAGTATCTACACGAAGGCCGCAAAAATATGTGACACGCTCCTATGGCTCTACAAACTAACTTACAAATTGTATGTATCTCTGCTACAGCCCTAAGAAATTTCATAAAGATCAGAAAAACGTTACTAAAGTTATCGTCAGACAAACTATCGAAATCAAAAAGCCATTCAAATGCCGAGACGTCCCAGTAGCCAGGTGACAGTTCGGTCTGGAGTTGTTTGTAAGAACTCACTTCGCTTACGCTCCGCGAGTTCGATAAGAGCGTGTCACATATTTTTGCGGCCTATTGATGCTGACTGAACAACATTAAGCGAGAAGCAACAATACCGACCCACCTCCCATACGACCATGGAACCCTAGTACTTTGATCTTAATGCTATCCATCCGTGGTCAAGTTTGAAAAGTTCTTTTTCCCATATTTATTTTTTTCTATGGATTCATGCACCCCTGGTAAGTCTCAAACACAATTAAACCAAAAATTGACAAATAGTTCAAATAGAACACACGTCAAACCTACGCCAATCTATGCGCCCCTAGTAATTGCTCCGATTACCTATATCCCCAAATGCCCTGTTGTACAGTCGCCATCAAATATATCGGAGCGGTCACTGTACTCAAAAATATCTGGATACGCACCTTATCGCCTTGACAATAAAGGCGTTGTTCAGATATTTGTGACCACCTTGGCCGCTCCGATATATCAGATGGCGACTGTACAATAGCGCATTTGTACTAAGTTAGTGCCCGTCTGAATTAAAGTAGTGAAAAGTAGGCAAAATATCATCATATGGACGTGCAATAAAATTCAACATACGAATAAACATTTATTTTCTATAAAAGGATATAAATGGAATTACATGTTCGTGTTGCATATAAAAGTAACTTATTCTAAACAATATAAATTAATATAGTACAGTCGCCAACTCGCCATCAAATATATCGGAGCGGCCAAGGTGGTCACAAATATCTGAACAACGCCTCTATTGTTAAAGGCGATAAAGGACATGTTCAGATACTTTTGAGTACCCTGGCCGCTCCGATATATTTGACGGCGACTGTACATCAGTAAACACTTAAAACTGCAGTGAATTCTCATTCCGTCACTATTTATTTGGTAATAAAATGAATACAATATTTTGACCGAAGGGCGCCTGAAGTAGGTAGTGAAAGCAATGGCACGTAGTTCCGGTGTCCGCGAGGCAACCGGATGGCTCACGGTATTTTAGCTTCCTACGTGTTATGGAACTGCCTTGCGCAACCCGAATTGACCCACGTTGGACTTGGATTTTCATCCCCCCCTCTATTTTCTGACGACTTCCAACTCTGACGGATCGATAACGGACTAGCCGGTGTGAATGGCAATTTACATGCTCGTTCTTATTCGCATACATTTAGTTTAAATTGAGGGACTATAAATACCGCGAGCCATCCGGTTGCCTCGCAGACACTGAAACTACGCGCCATTGCTCTGAATATAGTTAGTTATTCTAATTCTTTTAGGTTTCACTACTTATTTTTCGGCAAAATACGACAAATTTTGCGTCTAAAGTAGTATTGGAAGTTTTCTAAGTAGTACAGTAATTTGGCAGCCCTTGCCATACCAAGTTAAACCAATTTGTATGGCAGGATCTGTCGGATTACTGAACTCAATTAAAAATATTACTTTAGTATTAGCATAGACTTAAATATGTAGACGGCCGTAGCCTAAGAACTTTTTGAGGCTCCGAGTATTTAGCGCCATCTAGTTCAGAGCGACCTAAACAGAGCCAATATGTATGAGATAAAATCAGCGCCGCCTAGTAACGACTAGTGTACTAGTAGTACGTTATTAAATAGCTACGAGTAACAACGGAAACTTAATGGTCGTGTTTTATGAAGCTACAGAAAGACAAGCGGAGAACAAAATTTTAAATGGCGTGTGTGTGATATTTCTCTATCCAGCCAATACCGATACCGGTCAGTAACAATGGAATTGCAGTAATTGTTTTTATAAATCTTAAGATACATGCTTAAATTATTAAACCTAAACTAATTACAGGTATAACGTACCTACAGCCGTCATCAAATATATCGAAGCGGATAAGGTACTCAAAAATATCACTCATGCACTATGGCCTTGACAATAGAGGCGTTGAGATATTTGTGACCACCTTGGCCGCTCCGATACATCTGATGGCGACTGTACAAGCAAAACTAGCTGTGTATGTATACAGAATGGTACAGTCGACCAAAAATGTGGTCTACCACCCTACGGTTGAGGTTCGTTTGAACGTCATGAGACAACAAGGTCGTGCGTGTTTTAAACTCTGTTAGAAATGTCAACCTTAGCGATTGTTAGATCTTGCAGAAACTTTTGTCAAAACTGGTAGACCACTTTCTTGGTCGACTGTACGATTTTTGAGCCCTCTAGGGGAAAAGTTGAGATAGTCCAAATCAGTATACAGATTTATTTAATTTTTTCAAATACAAATAAGTGCATTTTCAGATTATTAACATAAAATAAAGAAACACTAAATGCATATTTACTTACATTGTTACACTTACATGTTACAATCTCTAGAGAATATATTTTACGTCACTCTGGGCGCTAAGTGAGATTTACCGCCCTAGGGCGCCGGAAAATCTCACTTCACACCCAGTAGAAGACGTAAAATTATGTACGCACCACGGGCGGTAATAAGGAAGGCCTCAGATCGCTTGTTTATGGCCCTTACCTTCGTTCGGGCCACAAATGCCAGCGATCTGAGCCCTTCTTTATTTTACCGCCCTAGATACGTAATGTACTATTAAACTTACGCTTAAATTAAAGAATACAATTTGTCTTTAATTTCTTAAATATGATTGCTAGTTGGAAATTAGAAATAATTCATCTTACGTACCTAGTTCATTTATTTCTTACGCATACACTTTATCAGCTGTTTTTTTTATAGAAATACATATGAAATTAGTTTAAATTGAGGGTACAAATTGTTGTATTATGTGAGGTTTTACCGAGTACTAAATACGCACAAGGATTCTGTGGTATCTAACAGGATATAAATAGTACATTTCGATATTAGTAGATTTCGAGCCGTAGGCGAGTGGCAAGACTCGGGACGAGTGAAGAATGACATTTACGCACGAGTATCGAACGACGTTTTTTAATACAGTTGCGAAAAAATTATAAAATTGTCAATTATTCACTTTGAGGTTACTTTAATACATGTATCCGAACGCTCCGCGCGGTGCGGTGCGGCGCTGTGTTTGGCCGTCTGTCACTGTCATTAGCTGTGATTGGCTGGAAAAGTAAAAAGCACTAGTGCGCGATATCAAACTTTCCGCACGCTAAACCACTACAAGAAAAGCACTTTTTTGAGCAACTGTATTAAAAATTATTTTGCACAACGCAGGTTGCAAAAATATGTAACAGTAGGCATATCTCTACTATTTAGTCAGATATATTTGCGCGATTCGTTGTGTGAGATATTTTTGATTATTGTTACAATACTAAACTTAGGTACGTAGGAAGTCTAAAATCACTAAAATCTGTGTCAACAGAGAAGTAAAAGGTGGCAAACGGACATGGTTGAATGACAACTGCATTTTTAGGCAAAAACTCGGTATCCTGCCTTTTCGCCGAAAATCGTATTGCCGAATTTCACTTGCCAACCAACTTTTCGCAGAAGTTTCATTTAGCCGAATAACTTTTACCAAATAATTATTTCGCAACCATTTCATTTACCAGCCCCATAGTTGGGAAATTAAACTCGCCTACTAGGTTGGGTTAGGTTAGGTTGGATTATGTAAAGTTGGGAAATGAAATTCGGCCATGTGAAAGTTTTGCGAAAAGTTGGTTGGCAAGTGAAATTCGGCAATACAATTTTCGGCGAAAAGGCAGAGAACCAAAAAAATCATTTGATACGAGACAGCCAAATAAATTATTTTTCACAATATAAAACGAACGAATATTCTTACGAAAAATATGTAAATGACAAGTTTATTTGTATAAATTGATAATGAACTATCTTAGAGCATTTAACCAACCGGAAGCGGCCATTGACAGGCGTTCCCCTCTGCCGAAAATGTATGACCAGTGGTAGCTAAACAGCAGTCCATACAATTACTATGAGTCATATATTGTATGAACTGACGTTTATCTGACGTGGCTAATTTGTACATTCCCCTCCCCCGCAAAAATGGGCAGATTTTTTGTATAGAAAATGACAGACATGGCCGGTCCGGTTGGTTGAATAATCTAAGGGAACTATGGTTGTTCTTTAAAAGTGCGTGATTTAAAAAGTAATGAATCGGCAATCACCCGTCAACTTGCCAGTCAACTTACCAGTTCACTTGCCAGTCAACTTGCCAATCAACTTACTCGCTGACTTGCTAATCTACTTGCCCGTTGACTTGCCAGTCTACTTGTTAGGCAACTTGCCTGCCGAAGTGCCGACTAGCCAGCCTACTTGCCAGTCTACTTGCCAGCCGACTCGCCACTCCACAGCTTAGTTGACAACATGTTGCGGCGCGCTGGGCGGGGGGAAGCAGCGAACATGTTCGACGCCGGCGCGCTCGTCGTCGGCCGCGAGGTGGCGCGCGAGGACGCCGAAGATCTGGGAGTTCAGCACCTGGAACCGGCGGATGCGGTCCACCATGCGCTTCAGCGGCTGCGGACAAAAAAAACAAGAAAATTTATTGATCGTATGGCTACACGTCACTGGATATAGATAGGCATTTCTTCTCTCGGGTAGTAGGAGTGAGAAAGCAGATGGTGAAGAAAATCTAGTGAGTGCTGCGAGGTCCAGATGGGACAGTGCAGCTGCCAAGTTTGTTACTCTTTTAGCACCACCCAGGGATCACGTGTAGGGTTGTCGAAGGTGGTTCCTACGGACGCAGAGTAACATTGATCCTGTAATATATGAGAACGCCCGAGATACTCGAAAACATCTGAACATGCTTTTTATCGCCTTGGCAAAATATTAAGCGTAGTTCAAATATTTGTAACCTTGGCTGCTCATACGCTGACCAATGTATGTAGAAATACATTACTGTAAGTTGACGCTTAGACACTTACTGACACTGAATAGGAATGGAATCGATTCGCATAAGAAAATACCGTGTGAAAAATTAAAGTTTTTATTTTCATACAAAATGTATGGTAAAAGTATTCTTTGATTTGTGGCTTTTGTAGCCCAATTTTTTTGGTCCTATAGAAGCTTTTGATTCCGGACAGGAATATGATGGAATGGCATCAAAAAAAAAGTTCGTCAAAAATGACCCTCCTCTCGCACCCTGTATGTTTTTTCCGAATTCTGTAAACGCGAATCCTCATTAATATGAAATCGAGGGAAAGTCTTCTAAGACCATTTTCGCGTAGCAACACAGGATCTGATAGCTTCCCTCACTGACCAAAAAGAAAATCCACCTGTATACCTGACGGTTACGGGGTGTCGACGACGTGCCAGGACCACATACTCAGATACTTCGGACACCTCTCAAGACGCTCCGCGGATAGCTTGGAGAGAATTATAATGACGGGAAAAGTTGAAGGCACGAGACTTAGAGGCCCTCCCGCTGCAAGATGGTGTGCCCAAATTACTGTACCCATGCAATTAAAACTGCAAGAAGCCATGTGCGTAGCAAGGGATAGAAGCCTGTGGAGGAACCTGGTCTTCAACAGAAGGACATGATGTCACGATCCTCAGCTTTGAGGGAACGACTGATGATGATGATGATACCTGACGGTTACTATACTTACGATGCCCTTGACGAGCTCGTCCTTCCCGTCCACCCGCTGCACCCTCAGGATGTGGTAGCAGAAGTCCAGGGCCTCGAACCGGCGCTGCTGCCCCAGAAGGGCCACGATGGTGCACCCGGCCCAGTGGAGACCCTCGCCGAACAGTTCCCTGCAAGATTTTATGAAAATTAGAATTTAAGCCATAGTTTTTTTTACTTAGCTTAGCTTAGACTAAAATATTTTAAGGTGTAGTTGCAGCTGGCGTATTTGGAACGTTTGGGCCAGGTAGGGATCAGTACGGGTCTTAATTTTTGGATGTTAGTTGTAAATGGTTCTCTGCCTTTTCGCCGAAGATTGTATTGCCGAATTTCACCGGAGTGAAATGCATTTACGCATTCCCACAGCCCTCGAGGATCAGAGACTTACGGGGTTACTCTTCCGAGTGAAGAGCGGGGAAGAGAATACCCACAAAAACACTCCGGGCTCACGCCTGACCGTTGTAAGGGGGATTCTACAGGCTCGCATAAGCATTCTTCCGCGACACCCCCCCCCCCCCCCCCCCCCCCGTACATGACCCAACCTAACCTAACCCAACCTCGTAAATAAGTTTCATTTCCCAACTATGGGGTTGGGAAATGAAATGGTTGCGAAATAATAATTTGGTAGTTATTCGGCAAAATCAAACATCTGCGAAAAGTTGGTTGGCAAGTGAAATTCGGCAATACAATTTTCGGCGAAAAGGCAGGAATGTTTTGACGAGGCCTGTTGCGGATTTGTTTTTGTATATTTTGACGAAGCATGTAGTGGATTCTAATTTTGGCAGTAGCAACTTTGATGAAACCTGCGCTGTGGATGTGAGGTGTGTAACGTTTTTTTCTTTGCGTGTAGTTACAAGACTTACAAGTCATTTAAAATGTACAGTGTTATGATAATAAATAAAACTTACTCGACAGTGAACTGGGTGTCGGTGACCGGGATACAGTACAGGAACTGAAGAGCCGACCACAGTCTGAAACATTTCATTTTAATTTATTAAATTCAGAGATATAGACGACCACAGTCTAAGAACTTTTTGAGGCTCATGTCAATTGCGCCATCTATGTCAAAGCCACCTAGAGATGCCGAAAATGTAAGAGAAATGTCATCTGCACTGCTACTCCATCTAGTAACAAATAGCGTACTAGTAGTACACTAGTAGCTACTACGTGGAGTAGCAGTGCAGGTGACATTTCCTCTTACATTTTGGCTATCTTTAGGTCGCTCTGGATTAGATGGCGCTAAAAACTTGGAGCCTCAAAAAATTATACGACTATGGCCATCTTTTATATCTTTAACTCTATGGCTATGGTTTTAGTAAAACGCGGCCGAATCCGCTTGTTCGGAGGGGATCGTACATTGACAATCGCGATTGTTAAATAAATACTTCGATATATACTGGTTGACTGGTAGAGAATGCCTCTTGGCATTAAGTTCGCCTTTTGTACTATAAGATTTTCTTTTGTGCAATAAAGAATAAATAAATAAATAAATAAATATATGGTACTTTAAAAATTTACTACATGTAAATTTGTTTAAGAGTCGCCATGACGCTCGCGTGAACTCGCGTTCCCATACAAACGTAGTTCAGCTCTCATTTTAAAACGAAATGCTTTAGAATCACGAAATTTGGCATGGGCATTCTAGCAGTACAGATCTATGTCGGTTATTCGTTTTCATTGCTAAAAATTGTAATATAAAGAAAATACAGCAAAAATAAGTTTTGTATGTAAATCTGTATCTGGCTGTATTTTCTTTGTATTACAATTTTTAGCAACGAAAATGAATTACCGACATAGATCTGTACTACTAGAATGCCCATGCCAAATTTCGTGGTTCTAAAGCATGTCGTTTTAAAATGAGAGCTAAACTACGTTTGTATGGAAACGCGAGCGTCCTGGCGACTCTTAATGCGTATAGAGAAGTCTAAAATATCAATATTAATCCCATAAAAATAAAGTCGTGTACACATTATAGTTGAATGAGGAAGTAGTCTGCACTGGCACTGCTGTACATGCCTGTAGGTGTCGCATGCACGTCGCCTACTCTCGACTTTACCTGTGGAACTCATTAGTGTCGTCGGCATGGAGCGGCGCGGCGTGCGGCGCGGCGGGCGGCAGCGGCCAGGCGGGCGCGGCGAGGCAGCCTCGCAGCCGGCGCAGCACCACCGAGAACAGCGACAGGCCGCAGCACAGGCGCTCGCGGGTCAGCAGGTCGCCCTCGCGGGCTAGCTGGCTTTGCTACAAAATATAATAACAAATTCATCGTTTTTTTTTCTATTTAGGAAAAGTTTTTTGTGCCATGATTGTGGCAAACAAGCATACAGCCAGCCGGACGATATGCGGTCACCGTAGCCTATGGACGCCTGCAAGTCTAGGGCTGTTAAACTGAAATATAGCAATATTTATTTGATTTCAATAACTAAGCTTTTTAAATCAAAATAACTTTCACTACTAGTTTTTTTTTAACTAGTTATACTTATTTTATTTAAAATAAGAAAACATCGTGCAATTCTTCTTCTTCTCACTTCACTTAGTATTCCAAAAGGAAGTGGCCAAGATGCTGTAAAAAATAGTGAAATCACTATGGGTGTGCCTATAATAGTTGAAGAGTACCCTCGATTTCTCCAGGATCCCAGCATCAGATCTGGACCTGGTAACAACTATAAAATATAATCTTTCAGGCAAAAAGAGATTTTTCCAAAATAATCGGTGAACATACATAAAAAAAAACAAAGATCCCGACGAATTGATAACCTCCTCCTTCGAAATCTTGAAGTTGGTTGATAAAATAGAGGTAACTATACCTTGGCAGTGCCGTACTTGTCCACGTTCTGGACGATCTGCAGCGCGGCGTACTTGGCCTCCAGCCGTTTCTGCTTCGTCTCTGGTTTCTCGCCCTCTGTAAGTGAGATTAATATGAGACGTTCCTGGTCAAGTAATTTAGCCATATTATACTAATTTAAATATTTAAGATAGATCAGGTGAGACTAGGGTCAAGTCTCATAATAAAAAAATAAAAAAAAGATAAGCAATTCAGCCATTGAAGTACCATAATTGGTGAGTTATACCTAATCGAAGCGACAGCGCTCGCGGAGCGTGAGCGAAGTGAGTTCTTACAAACAACTCCAGACCGAACTGTCACCTGGCTACTGGGACGTCTCGGCATTTGGATGGCTTTTTGATTTCGATAGTTTGTCCGACGAACTTTAGTAACGTTTTTCTGATCTTTATGAAAGCAGAGATACATAAAATTTGTAAGTTCGTATATGAGCAGGATCGATCAAGTGGTTATGGAGCTAGAAGGAGAAAACAAATCCTCCTTAGGGTCTAATTATATTGGTCAGCTCGTTTGCAAGTAAATCGCGAGTTCTCAATTCGAGGCGGACTACTAATTAATGATAGTTAATCACCGGCGGCGAAGGGTCGGGGCAGGATGTTCTGGAAGGGCGCCGCGTGCAGCAAGTCCGTCACCTCCTCCTGGCTCAGCGCCTGCGCACACGTTTCATCTTTAGAATCTCAAATATCATGTAACATGAGTAACAGTTTGTATGGTAGGTATAGTCTCTAAGTTTCTTCTTGATCTGTAAGCGATTAGCGTCTTACCGCTCGTTAACAAACAGCAAATTGGGGGCGCCATAAAAAAGGATGCGGAACGCTCATTATTGTTAAGGAATTATACTCCAGCCACTAGATGCAAAATTAACTGTATAACTACCAGCAACTTTACCTGCCAGGGCACGCGCCACTCTGGCACGTGCTGGCCGCCCGCACAATATACTTTACATTCAAATATTAATTTTGAGTCTTAAGTCTAGAGTTAAAGAGTTGATAATAACTTAACAATCATTAGCGCCCTGAGGTCAGTTTTATAAAGCTACAAGTTACAATTTACAAGCGGAACTCTCTTTCTAACCCTATGTGTTAGAAAAAGACTTTCGCTTGTAAATTGTAACTTGTAGCTTTATAAAACTGGCCTCTGAACCTTTTTTTATGGCACCTCCAGTTTGCAGTTTCCCAACAGGCGATAAGACGCTAATCCCTTACAGACCAAGAATAAACTTAAAGACTATGCTGCTCAGTGTAAATAGCTTCTAACACTGATAGACTATCAGTGACTGTACTCTGGACTTTTCCGGGACAACCTTGAGGGCTGCGCAGGCAAGGGGGCGTAGAAGAAAAGCCACATAATTTTCTTAGAAAATAGACAATAGGGAAGATGCAGCTATAATTTTTGGCATTATTTTGTGATCAAAACGTTGAAAAAACATAAAATAATAGGTATTGTAACGTTTTTGAATTTGAGGTGTGCAATAAAGAATATTTCGAGGGTTTAGCGGTGAAACCCGATAAGTCGAGAAAATGTTTAATTGTAATAAGAACTCAACGTAAATCACGTATCGTTCGAATTTCGAAAACCAACTTTATAGACTTATCGGGTTTGACCGCTAAACCCTCGATTTATGTTATGTTATGTTATGTTTTTACTTTAGTTTCTACAAATATCAAACAATAATTACGATTTGAAGTCACGTGAAACGGAACGTGTTTTAATCCACCAATCAGCGTCTGGTGACGTCACACCTGTATGACGGCTAATGGCGTTGGCAACTGTCACTAGTTTTGTTCTATGGGATTTGGCTTAAAGGGCTAGCATCCGGGTCAAAAAAAGAAAACAGAATTTGACACTTTTGACACTGTTGGCAAGTTTGACAGGCACGAACCAAGGACGAACAAATATGGCGAATGACACATACATGAGTGACGTCACAGGAACTGTAGATCCGTTTAGGCGCGAAAATTTAAATTCTCAGTTTGTAACAGCATTATTTGACTATAAATTATAGTATTTTAATTTTTTAACACACTCGTGGTCTATTCTACGTGCGATTCTTTGAAATGGAAGCATAAATGAAAACAGTGCATCTTGCCTATTATAGACTAGATGAAAATCGACTGGTCTACAGTTCGTGAGCTTTAAGAAGAACCTTCGGCAATCAACGATGACACACGAAGGTAATATTGCTGTTCTGCTTTTTCAGTTCGATCGACAGTTCTCAGTTCGAGGCGGACTAGTGTTAGAATGGTATCAGTTACCTGCTCGACCAGCATACAGAACAGTATGATGTTGCCTAGCTCCCGGAAGGCGTGGAAGAGCTCAGTGCGAGCGTCGGGGTACTGCACGATATCTGTCAACTGTGCGTGGTAGTAGCCCAGGACACCTGAAACAAGGGTTTGTGTCACAAGGGAGCAAAATATTATTTTATGGCGTAGAATCAAGGTTCAGAACCAGCCCGTGTTGGAGCCGTGCAGAGACTCTGGTAGTCAGCAGCCGCACCAGCGCGTGCAGGTGCTCCCCCCACTCACCGTTGGAGCCGTTCAGAGACCCTGGTAGCCAGCAGCCGCACCATCGCGTGCAGGTGCTCCCCCCACTCACCGTTGGAGCCGTGTAGAGACCCTGGTAACCAGCAGCTGCACCAGCGCGTGCAGGTGCTCCCCCCCATTCACCGTTGGATCCGTGCAGAGACCCTGGTAGCCAGCAGCCGCACCAGCGCGTGGTGCCGTCACTCACCGTTGGAGCCGTAGTCGTAGCGCGGCAGCTTGCAGTGGCGCGGCATGGCGGCGTGCAGGGCGCGCGTGAACTGCGCCAGCGAGCCGTGCAGCAGCCCCCGCGCCACGCCCAGCAGCTCCGACACCACCACCGCCACGCCCTGGTACCCCAGGAGTCGCACCAGCGCGTGCAGGTGCTGGGTGCCCACGAACCCTGCGAACAGTCGCCACGTTAGCACCGTGCTACTATGAAAGAGCTTTTAAAAAAGGGTCTTTAGACGACCTAATGTCAATAAGGTCTAGTTTCCATTCTGGGTTGAAAATATAGAAAGCAATCGCTTTTGTTAAAACTAGTGCGTACGCTAACTCACGGGATCAGGTTGCGTTACGAACGGTCCACAGGCTTAATTGAGCCGTGTCAATAACAAATCAGGGCGATAATGCTATGGGAATCCACGTTTTTGAAATTCTGATGTGTTTTATGCACCAGTTTCTATACTAGTAGTCCGCCTCGAACTCGGCGATTATTGAAAACGAGGTGGCCAGTATAACAGGACCTTTTAACAAAACTCTTTTAGGCCTTTTGATTCAGAACCCCCCCTGGTCAAACCAGCTCACATAAGAACTCTCTAATTATATCTCTGCTACAACCTCAACCTACGTATACTTATGTCCACCTACTTTTGGCGGCATCTAACTTCTTTTTCCTTCTAAATAATAAATACTATTGCGATGAAAAAATAAAACCTCAACATATTTTATGAACTCCAGAAAACGTTACTGAAGTTATCGCGGAACAAACATTCAAAATCAAAAAGCCATCGTGATGCAACAACGTCCCAGTAGCCGACTGACAGTTCTGTTCTGGCCTAAGTTTTCTGTAAGAACTAATAAATACATTTACAAACAATATATGTAAGTTACCTGCATATTGCGCGTACTGGGCAGAGTAGGCAAGACTGAGCTGTTTCGAGCCCCACAACAAAGCATGGCCATACTGCTGCGGACGCTCACGTTGCACATTGGCCGCGAACTGGATGCCGCGGCACTTCACGAACCTGGCATGTGAGAATATTTCAGTACGAATGAGGATAAACGCGCAAAAATACCCGTAGATGGCGTCGCGATCGCGAAGAAACTAACTTCTTGTTTAGTTATAGTTTGGTAATATCACAGAAAAACAAAAACTATAGAAACGTAATGTATGCGCGGCGCGTGTGGCAAAGGTAAGACTCCCTGATCAAACCCTGACCACAGATAGCAGTCAGTTCGCCACGGACGGGACGAAAGGTTAAACGCGCCTGATGTATACGCAAAACTGCGAAAAAAAATAAAAATATGCCTTATTGTGCTATCTTAGAGTGCAAAAACAACAGCCAAAGAGCAAATCTTTGCCATGGAGGTATTTCGTACCATCGGCAAGTCTTATTTTCATAATTATTTCAATATTTACCACATATTTCGTTTTGCGGAAAACATTTCTTATACGTTATACAAATTTCAACTGTATGTTAAAGAAATAAGTTCGATATCTATTCAGCATAACACCAAAGAACTTTCTCGAATGTCTAAACTATCTTCCGCTACTCAAGCCAGTGCGAGGAAAATGTTAGTAAAAACTTATCGATATCGATATTTGTATAGGCATATAGGTAACGGTTTTTGATTTATGTTAACATTGTGTATTTATATAAAATAGCGTAGCATACCACTTAGTTTTTTTTTGTGGCGTTGAATATGTACAATAGATTGTTTCTAATAAATTTGAAATAAAAATCTTATTCTCACTCGTTTTGTTATAAATTTAGTACCTGTCCTGTACGTCTAGCATAACTTACGTTGCGGCGCGGTCGGGCGCGACTCCAAACTTCAGGCGCCACTCGAAGTATGGAGTCGCGCGCGACAACGCATGTCATGCTAAACCGCCTGTACATACAGCAAGTAATGTTCCAAAAATTACATAAGTTTTTAAAAACGCGACGTGTTTCTTGTAATGCCTAATATTCCCTAAATATGGCACTTACCTGTCAAAGTATATTTTTAAAGCGTCAATATATTAATCAATAATCAAAAAATCTAAATCTTTGTTGATTTTTGGGACACCAACCTTTCTAAAACATATGCATACGTACGTACATAAATACGTATGTATATGCTTTATTGTGTATATGTCACCGTGAAATTGTCAAAACCTTTAGTTTATAATCTAACTAGAGAGATTGTAAACTATCGAAAGATTGTGAAACGTACTGTTTACAATTTAATGGATTATTTTTTGATAGATTATAAACTATCGACGGTGAACGTAAACCTTCTCGCGCTAATTGGTCTGTCTTACGGTAGGTCGTTAAGTGTTCATAAACTTAACAATCAAACACAGGTGTCAGTGAGAAACTAAAGTGCCATTAAAAAAAAGTCGGTTCTGGCGCGTTGTTTGGTCGCAGTTAACCTAACACCTCCTCGCTTCGCTCGTCGTCGCACCTATCTAGACTCTGGAAACCAACCAATCAGCATGCGAGGGTCTTTACGTTTGACAATATGACGGTTCCTAGTCAATAGTTTAAAATCTAACGAAAAATAATCCGTTAAATTGTAAGCAGTACGTTACAGTTCACAATTTTTAGATAGTTTACAATGTCGCTAGTTAGATTATAAACTAACAGTATTTAATTTACCGTAGTGGTGTAAAGTAAAATTACAGTATACATTATTTAAGATACTAACCTTTTTGAACAAACAAGCTACGTATATTTATAAAAAAAAACTTTACTATTAATTAAAAACTAAGTACCTAATGAACTCGCTAAACTATATTATACTAATCCTATTTTTATCGATATGACACCGACTCTTTCACATCACTATCGCATCCTGCGACATTGACGCCCCTACCTCATGCTATCTCGCTTACTCTCGCGAAGACTACGCAAATGTAAGGGAGAAAGAATTATACGCCCTAGTTCAGCTACTCGACGCTAGATGACGCTACTTTGTATTAAATAAGTACTGCGAACACAATTTTGACTCTGTGACATTAGTTATAAAGTTCAAATTATCATAGCCATATTACTTTTTAAACGAGATAATATAGCCAATCATCTTTCAGAATACTGTTGTGTTAGTGTTTAAAGTAGTGTGCGTTTTGGCGACATCGGTTCTCATACTAATCACGGTGTAAGCCGCTTCTACTGTTTTTTCTGTTTTGTGGGTAATATCATAACACATATCCAAACAATATATGGTAATGAGTCTCTATACCTCAGAAAAACATCAGAAATTGTTACAAAATGGCGGTTAAAAAGCACCATAATCAATGAGTTTGTATCTTCATTATAATTAATGAGTCAGATTCAGTAAAACGTATAAGTACAAGGTGTAACAAAAATACTGATGATACTTTTAAGGGCATAATTGGTATTGCATTCTTATTATATTATAATAAACTATGAACACATTTTTTTTCGCGAAAAAAAAATTGGTTTTGTATGGAGGGTTGGCCGGCCGAGACGACGCGTCCCATACAAAAAAAAAATTTTTTCGCGTCCAGAAATGTTTTGTTCTACTTTTTTTTATTCGTAATACGATACCCATAATATGCCCTTAAACGGATCACCAGAATTTTTGTTACATCCTGTATAGCAAAACTTAGCCAGTTTTTCCAGGTGCTCCAGGACCTTCAAGAATCTTAACCTGATGACTATGAGGCTAGTCTGTCAAGCAAATCTTAAAATAAATAGTTTTCTGAAATTATTAATTCTAAAGCATTTATCCTGGTCACGGCACCAAAATGTATATCAGCTAACCTGTCAGTGGCCGCGTTGTAACAGTAGTTGGGCAGGAGGTCATAGTTGAGCTCCCAGAACACGTGTAAAGTGACCCTTCCGTATGGAGCTAGTACTCCATGGTCGCTCTCTCGGAGGATGCTCTCGAAATCGTCTAAAGCCAGGTAGCGGCTGAGAAGTTTGTGGCAGAGGCGGTTGACTGCTATGAGGCCTTCCAGTTCCTGGAGAAAAATTGGTTTTAGTAACAGTATCAAACCTTCATCATCATCATATATTTGTTGCACAGTGATAAGTCTAGCCAATGTTTTTAATTTCAATCGTATAAATCGAAGGAAATGAACATTTCGTCTCATATAAAGTAAACAAAAAGGAGTCATCATCATCATTCGCTTGCCATTGTCCCATTTACTTGGGGTCAGCGCAGCATGTTTTTTTTTTCCACACATCTCTGTCACCCGTCATCTCATCACTCACGTCCTTTCTTTTCATGTCATCTCTCACACAATCCACCCACCTTTTCCTAGGTTGGCCTCTTTTTCTATATACTTCTACATTCATTCTTAATACCTTTCTCGTAACATGACTTTCATCCCTCCGCTTAACATGCCCGTACCACGCCAGGCGATTTTACCTTAATTTGTATGTTTGTTAAAAACTATCGATTGTAACTAAAATGTATGTACGTCTTAATCTCACCAAAATTCGGTCTTGGAACTCACCACTACTCCTGTGATATCGCCGGCTTCGAACTTGGCGACCGCTGCGTCCAGGGCGCGATGCATGTCCGAGTTGATCCGCTGGGCCACCTGATAACATAACAGTAAATTACGTACCTAGGGCGGTAAAGTAAAGAATGGCTCAGATCGCGGGCATTTGTAGCCCGAACCGAAGTTGAGGGCCATAAACAAGCTATTTGCGGCCTTCTTTATTACCGCCCGTGGTGCGTACACAATTTTACGTCTTCTCCTGGGTGTGAAGTGAGTTTTGCTGCTGCGTCCGTGGGCGGCAAATCTCACTTATCGCCCAGAGTGACGTAATAGTACACTGTGCAACGTGGGGGTAAGAGAAATATTGCGAACGAAACTAACGCATCTAATAGATGCCCGAGAACAAATCGGAGGGCTTTCACAACTTGAGTTTGGAATTGTCTTACACTCCGAATCGCATACAATGTTTTACGTCACACTTGCGGAGAAAAAAATAAGTTTCAAAACAAAACAACGATAAATAATATAATAAAAAGCCCATAAGTCTATAAGAATAAGCTATTTCTATGTGTAACTCCCGTTAACAATACCTAAAAAAAGTTTAAAAGTTAAGTAGTTAGAACTAACTCTGCGATTATACTTTACTATACTATACTTACTTTAAAACTACTAATATAATATAATACTTTAAAAAGAACAAACAGTCGTTTTTGTAGTTTTCGAGAAATATATTTGACATATCCCAGTCCCAATTTACCCTGACCTCACTTCATCTTAATCCACTTAATATAGTCTGGCTGGCCAAAAAGTGCGGTAACAGTGGAAATGCTCATCCCTTTTTTAGTAGCGACGGTACTAGCGTAAGAAAGAGATAGTATGATTTCCTCTGTGTATGCTTGAAGTAAAACAATCCCTGGCCAAACAATACTAACCAAAGCACTGAGAGCGACGTGTCGTCCCAGCAAAGCCACGTGTCGCTGCCGCAGCAGCGAGGCGTAGCGACCAGCGGCGGGGCCCGCCGGCGCGCCACGTGCCATACATTCTGCACGGTAGCGCTAGTCTAGGAGCATGCTGCAACAATAGTCACCCTGACCTTCGTCTTAATCCACTAAATACTAACCAAAGCACTGAGAGCGACGTGTCGCCCCAGCAAAGCCACGTGTCGCTGCCGCAGCAGAGAGGCGTAGCGGCCAGCGGCGGGGCCCGCCGGCGCGCCACGTGCCATGCATTCTGCACGGTAGCGCTTGTCTAGGAGCATGCTGCAACAATAGTCACCCTGACCTTCGTCTTAATCCACTAAATACTAACCAAAGCACTGAGAGCGACGTGTCGCCCCAGCAAAGCCACGTGTCGCTGCCGCAGCAGAGAGGCGTAGCGGCCAGCGGCGGGGCCCGCCGGCGCGCCACGTGCCATACATTCTGCACGGTAGCGCTTGTCTAGGAGCATGCTGCAACAATAGTCACCCTGACCTTCGTCTTAATCCACTAAATACTAACCAAAGCACTGAGAGCGACGTGTCGCCCCAGCAAAGCCACGTGTCGCTGCCGCAGCAGAGAGGCGTAGCGGCCAGCGGCGGGGCCCGCCGGCGCGCCACGTGCCATACATTCTGCACGGTAGCGCTTGTCTAGGAGCATACTGCAACAATAGTCATTTGTTATACAAGGGGGATCAATGTTACTCTGCGTCCGTAGGAAACACCTTCGACAACCCTACACGTGATCCCCGGGTGGTGCTAAAAGAGTAACAAGCTTGGCAGCTGCACTGTCCCATCTGGACCTCGCAGCACTCACTGGATTTTCTTCATCGTCTACTTTCTCACTACTATTACCACCCGAGAGAAGAAATGCCTATCTATATCCAGTGATGTGTAACCATACGATAAATAAATACAAGGGAGCAAAGTTGATGTTTAACCTCCCGTGCTTTTATTGAGACCAGAGCCAGCGAAAGATTCCAAAATTGAGTCGTGAGCGTAGCGAGTGGTTCTAAATATGGAATCTAGAGCGGACGAGGGCCTCAAGGCAAGAGAGGTTGAACCAACTTTGCTGCCGCGTATAATACAATATTTTTCACCACAACTAGAAATATATAAGCTAATTAAATATCAAAAATTGAAGCCAAATAAAAGCTTTCAAAAATTGTATAATTCATAAACATGTCTTTAAAGTCCGTTCTGCCAGATAACGTGGAAAAGCCAGTCGAAACTTGTACCAAATTACTTTCCCCACATGTGGATAAAATGCGTATTTTCCCCACCACTTTCAAGGGATAAAACGCGCGTTTCCGAGGTAGAGTGGTGAATACAAGGAACTGCTTGTTTAATTTCCCATATATAGGGATCCCATCACGTCTCGTTCTTTACGGGGGCGAGAAGCGGCTCACGGAGAGCCGTTTTGCTGCATTGATCGTAACAAATGGAAATCCGTGATCTCTGCCTACCCCTTTTGGGATATAGGCGTGTATGTATGGATATACGGATCATACCTAGCTGCCAGTTGCTTGTAATGCGCGTAGACCTGCTCGGACAACTTGTAGACGAACTGGTCGAAGCACAAGTTGACTTCGGCCTCGACTTCGTCGTAGAGGAACTGTTTGCGGAACACCGTCAGGGCGTACTGGGCCGAGTCGTTGTACAGGTCTAGCGGGTACAGCACGTATCTGTAATGAAAAAATGGTGTTTTAGTGTGCCGTACCCAAAGGTTAATAATATAATTTTAAACAAAAAAGTAACCGACTTCACTTAGACTATTCCAAGAGGAAGTGGCCGAGTTGCTGTAAAAAATACTGAAATCACTATAGGTGTGCCTATAATAGTTGATGAGTTCCCTCGATTTCTCCAGGAACCCATCATCAGATCCGGACCTGGTGACAATGGGACCAACTGTGAAATACTCTTTCAAACAAAAAAAGTATTTTCCAAATCGGTCCAGCTGTTATCGGTGAACATAAATAAAAAACACAAGCAAAGATCCCGACGAATTGATAACCTCCTCCTTCGAAATGTTGAAGTCGGTTGAAAAGTCGCCCTGCTGCCCCTGTGGGCCCAGCTGTCCCTATGGGCCGCCCGCCTCCTTCGTCACCCCTAAGGCCAGCACTGTCCACCTTCGGTATGAGACTAGTTTTAACTGGTATAGCACTCACTCCATCATGGCGGGCTCCTTGCTGCGCAGCACGTGGTCGGTCAGGATCCAGGGCATGGACATCTCTATGGGGAACTGGATGCGCTTCTCCATGGTGATCAGGTCGTTGCACTCCTCGTTGTGCTGGTGGCGGACCATGCATTTCTGGAACAAACATTTTATTTATTTAGCTGTGTGGCCCCGGCTTTAGAATAGTGCCACCCCGTCTCTTCCCGCGGGTGTCGTAAGAGGCGACTAAGGGATAAGGGGACCTCTGATCCCTACTGCTCGTGGGAACGCTGTGGTGAATTATTGAACTAATAATCATCCGCATGGCGGCGATGCGGTACGCCACCCATCACGTCTCGTTCTTCACGGGGGTGAGAAGCGGCCCACGGAGAGCCGTTTTGCTACATTGATTGTAGCAAATCTCATCTCTGCCTACCCCTTTTGGGCGTGATTGTATATATGTATGTATGTAAGAGTATCAAAAAAAGCGCTGGTGGCCTGGCGGTAGAACGTTAGACTTTCAATCCGGAGGTCTCGGGTTCATACCGGCTCATACCACTGAGTTTTTCGGAACTTATGTACGAAACATCACCTGATATTTACCAGTCACTTTTCGGTGTAGGAAAACATCGTAAGGAAACCGGACCTAATCCCAACAAGGCCGCGGGGTCCACATCAGCGCTTTTTGGACGGCTCTGGGACCTCCTGCGGAACGCGCCAGTGCCGCCCCAACGTTACGCCCCTACGGTATTCCAGTCTGTTTGAGGATCACAGCCCCCTACTGTGACCCTTTACTGCCCCAAGACTCCCTTTTAGTACTCGTCTCGTACGACAGGCAGGGAAAACTATAGCCGTACCTATTCTGAATATTCTGATGCCCGGGCTACAGAGCGCATCCCTACAAGGTCTATTTTTCCCAAGGTTTATAATTTATATTATAGTAGTGTGACTACTTAAAATAAACGAATCAAAATATTTCTTAAAAATAATATGAATTGTTCTTCATTAACATTGAAATTGCTTGAAATGGCCGTGACGTCAAAATTCTGGCAATTCGGCAATTTTTATCGCCCGTGTATGAGTTTTAAATAAGTTGGCCGGAACCTAGAATAACAAACATGTTTTTGCGTAATATTTATATTGGCCAAGGTCAAGGTCTCTAATCCATATCAGATTGGCTTTACAGTGACCTCTCCGACCATGTAAACACAAGTAGAGACAGTTAAATATTAAATCCTGTTAATTCTTCTACCAACTGATCTTTTTCTTTCGACACCAGTATTATAGCGGAGACTATAGAGATATAGATCGCCACAGCCTAAGAACTTTTTGAAGCTCAAGTCAATTGGCTTCGCTTACAGAATATTTGATTTTTTTTAACAATTAGATGTTGTAAAATAGTGAATGTTGCGATACTAATTTCAAGGATTTGGAATATAGTTGCGATATAAATTATTTATTGAGTTTTTAAACTACAAAATTCTGATGCGACGTGTTGCCATTTTAGTGATCGCCTTGGCATTGCATGTTAAAAAAAAAGTTGACGTAGTGACATTGACAGTGATAGTGACAATAACAACTTAACGTTGATGTCGTTGATTGGTTGATAACAGTTGACAGCTGACAGCTAAGGGTCGCAACAGACCTAGCGGAATTCCTCGCGAAATTAGCGGAAGTAGCGGAAATTTGTCTATGGTAGCGGAAATTTGTCTATGGCTTCCATACAAAAAATCTGCTACCATAGACAAATTTCCGCTACCCTAGACAAATTTCCGCTACTTCCGCTAATTCCGCGAGGAATTCCACTAGGTGTGTGGTGACCCTAATCCTTGTTTGACAGTACTTTGACAGGCCCATGTCAAAGACAATCTAAACTTCTGCTATATTTTCTCCTTTTGGCACAAGTAATATAACTTCAATGCCACTACCAGTGTCTGAAGGTCAAACTAAGGTTAAACTAGCTTTTGTTGAAATATAGCTAACAGAAATGTAATTTTAAGCCACAATTAGATATACCTGTTCACAAGCCCTATCTCTCGAAACGGTTTTCGAATTAGGCATCGTTGTACATTTATAAGCGAAGCCAATTGCACCCTCTGTCCGAAAGCCGCCTAAAGATACCGAAAATGTAAGAGGACATGTCACCTGCACTGCTACTCCACCTGGTAACAAATAGCGTACTAGTAGTACACTAATAGTAGCTACTAGGTGGAGTAGCAGTGCAGGTGACATTTCCTCTTACATTTTCGGTATCTTTAGGTGACTTTGACATAGATGGCGCAATTGACTTGAGCTTCAAAAAGTTCTTAGGCTGTGGCGGTCTATATCTCTATAGTCTCTGATTATAGTCCCTTTCCCATAAAATTGCGCGTGTGACAGATGTCATTTCACTTTTAAATAGTGAAGGGAAGGGACTAATCAATTTCACATATTTTTTTCGACTAACATATATGACAGAGCAGTTATGTCTAAGAAGTTTTTGAAGCTCATGTCTGAAAGCGCCATCTACTCCAGAGCCATCTAAACGTAGCACGTAAGTAGGAAAAAAGCTAGCTTTAGCTTAGATGACTATATTATCTATAAGTCTCTGATAATGGGCAACGAAATCGTAATTGAACAAAGGCGCAATAAAAACGCGAAACTTCTGCGAAAAGTTGGTTGGCAAGTGAAATTCGGCAATACAATATTCGGCGAAAAGGCAGAGAACTGTCTAGTTCATTTCATCTCGCAATCGCCTGCGCGGTTTGCCACGTCGCCTTCCGAGCTACATCGACGGTTTGGATCTTGGAGCGCATCTTGGTGTTTCGAACTCGATCCACCAATATCAAAAATCTCATAAGAAATTTGTTTTTGTGTATGCTTTATCTTGACCAAGGCCTCTATATGTGCCATTTTCAAGCAAAAGGTACATCATTATCGCTTGTCAAAAAGGCATTACTGCCATAATAATTGATTTAGAAACAAACTCTATTTAAACGGCATAGGCATTCTAGTAGTAAAGATCTATGTCGGTAATTTGTTTTCGTTGCTAAATATTGTAATACAAATAAAATACAGCAAAAATAAGTTTTGTATGTAAATCTGTATCTGGCTGTATTTTCTTTGTATTACAATTTTTAGCAACGAAAACGAATTACCGACATAGATCTGTACTACTAGAATGCCCATGCCAAATTTCGTGGTTCTCAAGCATGTCGTTTTAAAATGAGAAATAAACTACGTTTGTATGGAAACGCGAGCGTCCTGGCGACTCTTAAAAACATAACAAGATTGATTTTCAATTATTTTTCTCCTATTAATGAGTTTTCGTTATCACCTGACGAAATTACGATTAAAATATAAATCATAGTGAGTGATATTTAAAACAATTATTACACGTATTAGTATGTCAGTCTTCGTTATTTATTTGTATCTGCATATAGCGATAAAAGGTGAAAAAGGTTGATATACATAGATACTACATGTTATAATTCATTCCCAAATATTGAGTGTCTCTCGTCCAGTTCAGACGTGCATCGAGATTAGTTTACAGCACTTGTATTCAATAATATATTAGCCACTCTTGTGCTATTTTTAACTAAACTTTTTCATCATTGGTCCATGATGCTCGCTCACATAACCTCAGGTAAGTAATATATAGTAACAAAAAACTTTATTGGCAGACATGAGTCCATACATTTTGTTAGCTACAAAAATTGTACAACTAAACGTTTTCATTATTTCTTCGATAATGCTGGGCACATAAACTCAGGTAAACAATATAGTCATTCTTGAATTTTTCAAAACGACATGCTTTAGAACCATGAAATTTACAGCTCTAGAGGTCGGACATTCATTTCGTTGCAAAAAATTGTAATACAAAGAAAATATAGCAAAAATAAGTTTTGTATGTAAATCTGTAACTGGCTGTATTTTCTATGTATTACAATTTTTAGCAACGAAAACGAATGTCCGACCTAGATCTGTACTACTAGAATGCCCATGTCAAATTTCATGGTTCTAAAGCATGTCGTATTAAAATGAGAGCTGAACTACGTTTGTATGGGAACGCGAGCGTCCTGGCGACTCTTAAGAGGAAAGTGACGTATTAACACATTACAGGTTTCACGACAGTCTTAGTATCCCTGATACTGCTGGTGCTACTCCCGCCCTCAACCACCGACCGAGCCACATGGAAACAGTGCAAGCACGCCTGGGACGGCCGAGGACGAGTCGTCGAATACAACGACCCCTACGTCACCATACTCAAATTAGAGGAATGCAACATAACTGAAATACACGAAACAGCCGAAGAACTCAATATAACGGCTCCCAAGTTAGAAGAAATATTTCTAAGTGGAAATAGCATAAAAGAGATAGACCCGGCCGTTTTTATCCCAGTATCTCATATAAAATGGTTAGAGTTATCAGGCAATAAGCTTCGCCACATCCCGATTTTTGGCGCTCACTCACTATTTCCACAACTTCAAGCGTTATATCTAGACGGTAATAAAATTACTTCAGTAAATGATAGTATGGCATTTTCAGCTTGTGTTATGTTAGATTATTTATACTTAGGCGACAATGAAATTGATCATATAACTCCAGGTGTGTTCAATCCTTTAACTAATTTGATGAAAATTCATTTAGATCATAACAAACTAACAAGTATACCCGACTCCATATTCAACATACCTTCATTGCAAACTCTCTGGTTGAATAATAACTTAATCGAGTATATATCTCCAAATGCATTCGCCGAGCTCAGATTTTTATATATCTACGGAAACAGATTAAGTTTTCTTCCTACTAACTTTGTTTCGATTTTTGCGCCGCCTCCCGAAGGCGCGGTAGTCGGTGCGACTTCTTTTTATAATAATCCCTTTCAGTGTGGTTGCTTACTTGAGCTCCTGGCAGATATGAGGAGTGCCAAAAGTGGGGTTCAGTACGCATATTGGCAGTATAATGGGAAACTGCGATCGTGTGTGTTCGGCGGAAGACTCGAGTGTAGACGCAACTAGTTATCTTATAATTGTCTAATTTAACCAAGACACTTAAATACTCTTGGAGATTGCTCGCAGAGTAATAGCTTAAGTGGAAGATAACCTTGAACGACGTCACGCAAGTCAGCTGGTCTTTATAACGTACATTATCGATAACTCATAGATATACCACCCATAGATCTGACACGGAACTAATAATACCAAGATAGAACGGGATGGTCTTATTACACTTTCAATAGATACGGCAGAGAGGTGCTATTATCGTTGGTCCTTGTCATAGTTTCTATTACCCTCCACGCGTTACTTCTAGCAGTGGAGGGTAACAAACAGATATAATGCGCGATTTCTTCAAGAATTTATGTGATTGCTACGAGAAAAGCTGTTAGTTTTCCTAGAAAGTTGTGTCGGCTAAGGAAAAGATTGGTAAATTGTTCTGTTTTATGCTGTAGAAGTGATTATGGGCATCTATATATCTATCCCATACGGGGGTACACGTGTGCGGGCTCTAGTTAATACTTGCTTTGAGCGATAACTAGACTTAGCCTGCGATAAGTATACAATCCTGCCATCTTTAACACCTTTAAGGAATGGTTTTTGTGATAAAACTACAAATCCCTATGTTTTTTCACTGAACTCAAACAATTAGTAATCTACTTGTATCGGTTCAGCTATTTAAGTGTAGAAAGACATACAGACAGAGTTACTATCGCATTTATAATATTAGTAGGGATTAAGGTTCTTCCGCTACCCACTGGCGCCCCATAAGCATTTCTTTTTGTATTTTGGTGCTATAGTTAATTGACATTAGTTAAGTTATTTTGATTTTGTATGGGGTAAAGTTTATTTTATTTTAGTTCATCAGTAAGTAATAAATAATGCAACGTTGCTTTTTGTATAATTAATTGTTTATGGAATAAAGTCCTTGTCCTTGTTTCATTACTTTGTTTAATTCTTCCTCCACATGGCAACCCTGCCAGCTTTAGTATATCATAAATGCTAATTATATTTAAATCATATAAAAAATAATAATTAAAACAGTACTTACGTTAACTTTTCTGCCCATGGTCATTTCCAAATAGAACTCCCTGTACCACAGCTGGGACAGATCGCAGCACTTTTGCAGGGAATCTGTCGACAAAAAGGTTTGCTTAGTTGAAATATTTGGTACAGTCACGCTCCGTGATTGTTGAGCCATTTAGGGTTCTAGCTAAATTGGTTGTACAATACTTGCGCTATGGAAGGTCCAATTTAGCTAGAACCCTAAATGGCTCGACAATCACGGAGCGTGACTGTACAAGTTCAACAGTACAAGTTCAGCAGGCAGTTCCAGCAGAATATGTAGCGGTGGGGCCTCTATCTGGGCTTCCAACAGCCCCAGGTGTTCCAGGTCTAGTTACCTGACAGGTTCAACAGGCAGTTCCAGTAGAATCTTTAGCTGTGAGGCCTCCACCAGGGCTTCCAACATATCCAGGTGTTCCAGGTCTTACCTGACAGGTTCAGCTGACATTTCCAGTAGAAGCTCTGTTGATAGAAGGTCTCAACCTAGCACCGCTTGGGCTTGTAGCAGCTCCAGGTGTTCCAGGTCTTACCTGATAGGTTCAGCAGGCAGTTCCAGTAGAAGCTCTGCCTATGGAAGGCCTCAATCTGGAATCGCTTGGGCTTGTAGCAGCTCCAGGTGTTCCAGGTCTTACCTGACAGGTTCAGCAGACAGTTCCAGTAGAAGCTCTGCCTATGGAATGCCTCGATCTGAGCGAGGGTGGCAGCGTCCAGCTCCTTGCGCAGCGTACGTCTGCCGCCAGACTTCTCCGAGATGAGAGCTTCCAGCTGGGTGCGGACCATGTAGAGCTGGGTCGAAGAAGGACCTGCCAGAAAAAGCTAAACTTAAAACTTGCCAAAGAAAATGTCATAATAATTTTAAACAAAAAAAGAACCGACTTTATAGGATCCGCTATTCCAAGAGGAAGTGGCCGAGTTGCTGTAAAAAATAGTGAAATCACTATAGATGTGCCTATAATAGTTGAAGAGCTCCCTCGATTTCTCCAGGATCCCATCATCAGACCCCGACTTGGTGACAATGGGATCATCTAGGGGTTATACCCGTTCGATTAAAAAAATAATTTGAAAATCGATCCACGGAGATATCGAGTAACATACATACAAAAAAATAAATAATAAAAAATTCAGTCGAATTGAGAACCTCCTCCTTTTTTGAAGTCGGTTAAAAATGAAACTGCTTTTTGTGCACCCTGCTTTAATTTAGAGACTTTTTACCCACTGTTCTGTTTTGACCATTCCGGATTTTTGGGGGCAGAAATGATTTTGTGTGTTTATTGGTCTCTCCTCTCTCCGATATATTTGATGGCCACTGTAGTGTAGAATGATGCCATATCTACGCCCTTGCTTACTAACACTCGTAGTAGTCCGCCTCGAACTGAGAACTCGCGATTTACTTGCAAACGAGTTGACCAATATAACAATACCCTTGTGAAGATTTTCTCGCCTTCTAGCTCCATAACACCTTGATCGATCCTGTTCATATACGAACTCTCCAATTTTATGTATCTCTGCTATAACCCCTACAAATTTCATAAAGATCAGAGATATAATACTATAGTTATCGCGGAAGAAACTCTCAAAATCAAAAACCCATCGAAATGCCAAGACGTCCCAGTAGCCAGGTGACAGTTGAAATCGAAGTTGCTTGTAAGAAGTTCGCTTCGTTGGCGATCCGCTCGTTAAATAAATAACCTCATAAGGCCCAAGGTCCTACTTGTAGTACTTATTGTCTTCGATGAAATTTGAATCATCCATTCTATTTCCATAGAGTTAAAAAAAGATAAAGATAAAAGATATTTATTCTTCAATTTACAATTTTACAATGCACTTATGAACGTCAGAGAGAAAAGAAACTACCACCGGTTCTAACCCTACACCTCTGACCCGAGAAGTATTACTTATTACCGGCAAGAAACTCGGCGGGACTTATTTTTTCAAAACAGTACTACAAATACATTAAAGATACTATATACAATAATGCGTAGTTCTTCAAGAAGTCATATCAAAACAGCTTGAGAGACAGACATGTACCTGCCTATTGTGTAATTAAAATGAAAAATAAAAATAAAATCCAAATCTGACTGCTTCGCAATACGTTTGATATTCTTTCTTACTTGAACTGTGTCCTCTAAATGTTAGATGATTTTATAGATTCTGGTTTGGGCCATGCATATATGTCTGTCATATAGTCCTCGACCCTGTAATAACCCTTTGACATTAAAGTTTTTTTCAAGTATTTCTTAAGAGCGGGAAATGATAGATTCAAAACATCGACGGGTAACTTGTTATAAATATGAATACCCTGGCCAAAAAATGACTTATATGCTTTGCGGACACGACATCGTCTGGTAGCAAGCTTGTTTGTATTTCTAGTGTTATAGCTGTGGATGTCAGAATTCTTCTTGAATGTGTGTATATTCTTTACAACAAAAATAATATTATCATAGATATATTGGGACGCAAGAGTTAAAATATTAATTTCTTTAAATAATTCTCTAATTGATGTACCTGCCTTTAAGTTATACATAAAGCGAATGGCTCTTTTCTGTAAAACAAAAATAGTCTGTATGTCAGCTGCTTTGCCCCAAACCAGAATTCCATATGACATTACACTATGAAAATAACTATAATAAACTAAGCGAGCTGTCTCAATATTAGTCAGTTGTCTAATTTTTCTAACGGCATGAGCGGCTGAACTTAGTCTAAGAGCGAGTTTTTTTATATGAGGACTCCATTGTAAATTTTTGTCCAACGTTGAACCAAGGAACACAGTTTTATCTACTATATCTAAACATTCACCATTTATAACTATATTAGTGTCCATTGGTGCCACGTTTGGCAAAACAAATCGAATACATTTAGTTTTCTTAGCATTAAGTAACAGATTGTTAGTAGTAAACCAGTTTAGTACGCCAGCTAGTGTATTGTTAATTACAGATAAATCATTGGATTGCCGTTCAACTTTGAAAATTAAAGATGTATCATCGGCAAACAAAATCATACCACAAAGGTTTTGTACTACACAAGGTAAATCATTTATATAAACCAAAAACAGGAATGGGCCCAGAATGGAACCCTGTGGCACTCCTAATTTTACTAAAGTCCCTTTAGACTGGGTTTTATTTACAACAACTGTTTGTGTTCTATTGCTAAGGTAAGAAGACATGAGACTCAGGGCATTTTCTGAAAGCATTTTCTGGCAGTTGCATTTGTTTTGTAGCGTTCGATTTTGAAACAAAATAAAATTGACTCTGTTTATTTGTGTTCTTGGTTTAAATTTCAGTGGCAATTTTTCGATTTTTAATTTGTATGGCTGGGCCGCAGGAGGATAAATGAGTGCACATGCACATACTTGGATTGATGGATAAAGTTATGCTTAAGTAATTCTAACTTGTATATGTCGGCGGCCGATCGTAAAATCAGGCATATCGTGAAACGTGAAAATCTTTGACTCGTTCCCTGAGTCGACGGGGGGGGCTCCTATTTCTGGGCAGTTTGCCCTTCGGGCATCTGAAGCAACCTAACGAACATAACCTACCTATACATACATTGGTTTAATGTGACTATCGTTAAAACATTGCACAGGAACATTACGATCTGCCTGATTTTACGATCGGCCGCCGACATATACATGATTATACTGATTATCTTACCAACGTTCCTTCTGGGAACTTTGATGGTGAAGCCAGCTTCTGCGTCCTTCTTCCCTTTTAGTGCTGGGTCCTGCTGCGGCTCACAGCCTCTTGCCCAGTCTCCGCAGGTCTCACGCACCGACACTATAATACTAAAACAGGGGTCAAGTCAAAACGGATACTAAAAAATATTTAAAAACTGTTACCATGTGGTAAATACATGTTCGGGCGGGGCTACAATATTTTATTTTATTTTATTATGGTGGCCATATTGTATGAAAACACTATTATTTTGTGCCCCAAGTTCAATTGGGATGATGATACTTAATGTCTTACCTCCGAATAAGGTCCTTCTTGTTCTTGATAGCCTTCCTGAGAGGCTCACGCATAACCAGTTGGACAAAATCCTGCAGCTCAGCATATATGGATCTGCAACAACAAATATTCAATACGCTGAAGAGAAAATACTTCGGATTTTGCAGAAACTATCACAAGAGATGAAGAAAATTTAAATTAAAAAACAGAGTTTTCTGTGAAAAATCCCGTAATTTTGAAATATTTCTTTCGGCACAATCACCTCGATCATCGCGAACTTCTCTTCTGTTCTTAGTAGAATTATTCTGTGACGTCACAGTTCCACTCACCGCCTGGCCGCATCAGCGAAGACTGTCTCCATGCGAACCATGAGCACCTGCAGACCTTTGATCATGGCGATCACCTCGATCATCGCGAACTTCTCTTCTGTGCTTAGTCCACTTGTTCTGTGACGTCAAAGTTCTACTCACCGCCTGGCCGCATCAGCGAAGACTGTCTCCATGCGAGCCATGAGCACCTGGAGACCTTTGATCATGGCGATCACCTCGATCATCGCGAACTTCTCTTCTGTGCTTAGTCCACTTGTTCTGTGACGTCATAGTTCTACTCACCGCCTGGCTGCAACAGCGAAGACTGTCTCCATGCGAGCCATGAGCACCTACAGACTTTTGATCATGGCGATCACCTCGATCACCGCGAACTTCTCTTCTGTGCTGAGTACACTTGTTCTGTGACGTCATAGTTCTACTCACCGCCCGGCTGCATCAGCGAAGACTGTCTCCATGCGAGCCATGAGCACCTGGAGACCTTTGATCATGGCGATCACCTCGATCATCGCGAACTTCTCTTCTGTGCTGAGTACACTTGTTCTGTGACGTCATAGTTCTACTCACCGCCTGGCTGCATCAGCGAAGACTGTTTCCATGCGAGCCATGAGCACCTGGAGACCTTTGATCATGGCGATCACCTCGATCATCGCGAACTTCTCTTCTGTGCTTAGTCCACTTGTTCTGTGACCTCATAGTTCTACTCACCGCCTGGCTGCAACAGCGAAGACTGTCTCCATGCGAGCCATGAGCACCTACAAACTTTTGATCATGGCGATCACCTCGATCACCGCGAACTTCTCTTCTGTGCTGAGTACACTTGTTTGTGACGTCATAGTTCTACTTACCGCCTGGCTGCATCAGCAAAGACTGTCTCCATGCGAGCCATGAGCACCTGCAGACCTTTGATCATGGAGATCACCTCGATCATCGCGAACTTCTCTTCTGTGCTGAGTTTTTGTTCTGTGACGTCATAGTTCTACTCACCGCCTGGCCGCATCAGCGAAGACTGTCTCCATGCGAGCCATGAGCACCTGGAGACCTTTGATCATGGCGATCACCTCGATCATCGCGAACTTCTCCTCTGAAGTGTAGTTGTAGCGGGTCGCCTACGGATAAAATATCATAAATTAATACATATGAAGAATAAGTTACGAATTCCACTGCAGTGACGTGCCCAACAACATACTAAAAGTTGGTAACCGTATTCAGCTCTGAACTATATTCCCATATGGGAGAGCAAGCTAGGCAGTTCATTCACAAAAGGTAATTCTGTAATTTCAGTCTAAGTGGCCTTTTCTGGTTTTCAAGGCAAAACCCTTTCGTATTCCTCTGCATCAGGAGGGCACCTGGGGTTGCTAGCATGGTCAATGGGAGTGGCTTTCGAAGGAGAAGGTTCTAAAGTAATGATCTTTTTTTATGTATGTTTCCTCGATAATTCGACGACGGCTGGACAGATTTGGAAAATTATTTTTTTGTTTGAAAGGGTATACGTAACAGTTCGTCCTATTGTCATTAGGTCAGGATCTGATGAGGGGATCATGGAGAAATCGAGGGAACTCTTCAACTATTATAGGCACACCTATAGAGATTTCACTATTTTTTACAGCAACTCGGCCACTTCCTCTTGGAATAGCGGATCCTGTGAAGTTGGTTCTTTTTTGTTTAAAATTACCAACAAAACCCTCACCCGTTCGTACTCCTCTGCATCAGGAGGGCACCTGGGGTTGCTGGCATGGTCAGTGGGGTGCAGTAGCTTCCACGAGCATAACTCGGTGAGCACTGAACACCAGGACGACAGGAGTTGCAGACCGCGCAGGCACAGCTCCGTCACCGCCTTATTCTCGGCGTCGGATCCGGCCTCTTTGAACGTCGTTGTCACCTGTAAAAAAATTGGTATTGTATTCTTATCCACAAAGGAATATTAGACATATATTTAAGGCAATGACGCGTAGTTTCATTGTCCGCGAGGTAACCGGATGGCTCGCGGTATTTAAGCTCCCTACATGTTGTGGAACCACCCTGTGCAAACCGAACCGGTTGCCTTTCGGTCACTGTAACTACGCGCCATTGCTTTAAGTAATAGAAAAATGGAAAAAAAAAACTTTTTTAGACAAATGTTTCGAGAATTGTTTGTTAATAACTTAATAAGGGATACCTGAATTTTTTCACTAGAGGGCAGCACCGTGACGAGAGGTCTCTGTCAAAATCCACCAATCATGTTTAGCCAGATTTCAATTCAATTCAATTCAATTTTTAAAATATGGCATTCTGTCCACAATATTGGGACAATTTTGCCAATGTCGAAGTAGATACGACAAGTGTACGGTTAATTAATTAAAATTTCGCTCCAAGAGCTGGACTTTGTACGGTGAGGTTAGGCTTTTTATAAGGAGATAGCTACTCCCTACAAACAGCACGTGGACTAACGGATATCTAACTCAAACAGGGGTTAAACTTGTTTCGAGATTAATTCTTCATTAGTTGCACACTAGTTCGTTAAATCACTGCAGAATAAGCTATATATTACACATTGAATCACGAAAATGAACATAAAATAAGAAGTTTTTCCCGAAACCAAACCACCTTGCTCGACAAGATGGCCGCAAGTCCTAGCCAGATTTATTTTGATTGGTGGATTTTGACAGCTGCTGTCAAAAATACCTCTCGTCACAGTGCCGCCACCTGGACTTTAATGGATTTCTTCCTTATTTGATAAGGGTTGTTATGTTCCAATAGTTCTCTGTTGAGTAACGTAAATATCCGTCAATTGAGTCACTTAACTTCAAACTCCGATAAATCCTTCTGTCAGATTATTATTATTATTATTTATTAATGCACAGGCAGCTTATAGCTGATACGTGCATATCAATGTCCACTTGTGTTTTGTCCATTTTGAAAATGTTTATCAAGTCTATTTTTAAAAGAGTTCATACGAGAGAGAGATTATACGGTTTTGGTATTAGGAAAAGGTAATAGGGTAGATATTTGCTGAGAGGGTCGAATGGATCTGAGTTTCATCACCATCATCATCATCTCAGCCATAAGACGTCCACTGCTGAATATAGGCCTCCCCTTTGGACCTCCATAAGTATCGGTCGGAAGCGACTTGCATCCACCGTCTTCCTGCATCTTTTGAAGCTAAGCAATACAATTATGGTTAGTAGAACTAGCCCTAAGGATGTTTCTTCCACACCAAATCCAATTGTAGATCAAGACGTTACATAAACTTACCTCATTACTGTATCGTGCGAGTTCGGAGATGTAGTTCTGGTGTTCCTCGCGGATCTGGGGCAGGTGGACCATCAGATCAGCTTGAGGCGATGGTGGGTTCGGGCTCGAAGACAATGGCCACCTGACACAAACAAGTTACAACTTTATCCTTGAACTGATCGCTTATGGTCCATAAAACCCGTTTCACACGGGCTTGCCTAATTATTAGGCGCTTTGGTATCTTCCCTAGAGAATATAGAGAAAAGAAAAGCCAAATTAGCTCCGGCTTGCCTAGAAATTTTTTGCGCCGCCACTGCACCCTGTTCTTAAGAATCACCACCTTGACTTCGAACGGTGGCGGCCGGGAGTGAGAGCCAGATACCGCGAGACCTTTCATTCTCACCTACGACCGCCACTAAATGCTGCCGCTCCCGCGAGAACGATTTTTTTACCGGTTCGACGCCAACGAGGGATCTATCCATCATACGATATACGTTTTACTCTAACTAAACTCGTTATAGGTTAAGTACATCGACATTTGTCATGGCGTTCAAAAGGTTAATGTAATGGGTTTCTGCACGGCTATCACATCTTACGTTGTTTCACGACGCTCCATACTTCAAGCGCGACTCAAAGTAGGGCTTGTAACCGGTTACAAATAAACCAGTATTATAGATAGAGGTTAAACCGGTTTTTCTATTTGGGTTACGTTCGAACGAAATGATTTGGGAACGTTATGTCGGAGCCTATTCTAACCGGTAACTCGGTGTTTGGAGCATTGACCGCCGGTGGCGGCGGTGGCGCTCCCTGCGGCAATAACGGACGATAGTCAACTAAATGAAAAATCAAATCTAATACCATAGCCATTGCAAACAAATCGGGTTTAAAGCGAGCGGCGAGCGGTCATTCACCCTAGTCTTTGCTCAAACGGAGAGAGCGCTCCCCTAACCGGTAAAAGGATTTCGTTCCCAGCGAGCGTAACCTTATTATGGGTTAGGCTCTTAAAATGTGGCTCTAACCGGTACGAAAAATTTACCGGTTTACAAGCCCTGTCTCAAAATATGAAGTGACAGGCGACAACGTAAGATATGCTAGCCCGCCTGCCCAATCAATATTACCTAACGAAGCGGAAACGCCACTTACTTGCTTGGGTCGTAGTGCTTGGACCTCTTGATGTAGTTGAAAGGAGCGATTTGCATGTCTCCGAACAAGGGCACCACTTCCAGGTTCTGTAAGGTTAAAATAACACATTATAATTCTTGTGACCTCTTTAAAATTACACAAGCTTTATTGAGCTTACCGTGGGACTAGGTTGATTTGTGTAAGATTGTCCCATAATATTTATTTATTTATCTGTAAAATTATGGATGGTAGAAGGTAAAGATGACAATCGGCGTTTAACGGCCTCCTAGCCTAGTTGGTAGTGACCCTGCCTTTGAAGCAGGAGGTCCCGGGTTCGAATCCTGGTAAGGGCATTTATTTGTGTGTTTATCACAGATATTTGTTCCTGAGTTATGGATGTTTTCTATGTATTTTTTTTATATATGCGCATTAGGGTGGTAAAGGATATGGTGGAGAAATTCGCAGCCATCAGGTATAGTCTCAGTAGCTCAGTTGGTCAGAGCGATGGGCATGTTTCCCAGAGTCTTGAGTTCGAGTCTCGCCTGAGGCAGTGGATTTTTCTACTTTTCCCTTATTTCTAAACATTGTGGTATCGTTACCAGACGTTCTGCTTAATACAAAAATAAACTGTGATTCGTGTTCTTGTATACCTTGAAGATCCTGTCGATCCTGTCGAGACGGATCTTCTTCTTCTGGTCCAGGCGGTTAATGTTGCACGCGTCAGAGTCCATGAGGAACAGCCCGAATCCCATCACCTGGAAAGAGGAAAGAGAAATCAATATACAGCCTTGGCCAGAAGTGTTGAGCACCAATGCGATTTTCATACAAAACTGGAAAGTTTAGTCCATCGTTTCCATCTTTGTTTAAGTTATTTTGTCAATTAATTTAAACTAATAGGCATGTTTTGTAGAAGTTAGTAGTAACTGCATAGAATATTTGCAATATGTCGCACCGACTTAAATTTACATTTTTGGTACCTTCTGTTTTCATATTTTTTAAGTACCTTGAAAGTGTTATTAAGTGAAGTTTTCTATAATAAAATATAACATTTACCGTTACCGTACATTGTTAGGATAGGGAAATAATGCTTAACATCAAAATTGTAAACAAAAAACACCTATGCTCAACACTTCTGGCCAAGGCTGTACTTGAAACAAACAAGTAAAACAACTAGTTCAACATTTATACGAGTAAAACGTAGGTAAGTGGTCCAATTTATAGGGTTCCGTACTCAACTAGGAACCCTTATAGTTTCGCCATGTCCGTCTGTCTGTTTGTCCGCGGCTTAGCTGAGTGATCGTTAGCACTAGAAAGCCGATATTTGGGATGAGTTACATGACATTAATCACGCCGACAAAGTGGTAGAAAAAAACTAGATCTTTTTATTTATTAGGGGGAGGTGGGTCAATTGCAGAATTTTTGTACCTTTGTCCCATCCTTTCTTAATTTTCTCATTTTCGTTACGAAAATTAACCATACATTTGTATGGCTAATTATCGTAACGAAACTGAAAAAATTAAGAAATGTAAAAATTAAATTTTCTTCTTTTTCTTCTTTTATTTTTTATCCTTCAATAGAAAGGATGGGACAAAGGTACAAAAATTCTGCAATTGACCCAGGTACCTCCCGTACACGTGACGTAGAGGTGAATTTTTTTTCGCTCCAACTCTCCAGTGTGGGGTATCGTTGGATAGGTCTTTCAAAAATAATATAGGTTTTCTTATAGATTTTGGCTAAAACTAATAATTTTGTAAACAATAGCTAGAAAGTTAAAAACAGGGCGTCCCGTAGGTCCAAAAATTTTGGAAAAATTCATGGAAGTAAGGCTTGATAAGTACCTTCAATTAAAACTATATTGAATAAAATAGGTTAAGCCGTTTTTGAGTTATCACTCAAAATCGCATAGTGAAAGGACGTAAGTGCCGCGTAGTAAAATGAAGTAAGCGCCGCCAAATATCCCTTAGTAAACGACCTTTTTAACCGACTTCAAAAAAGGAGGAGGTTCTCAATTCGACAGATTTTTTTTTTTCTTTTTTTTTGTATGTATGTTACTCCATATCTCCGTGAATCGTGAACCGATTTTCAAATATTTTTTTTAAATCGAACCGGTATAACCCCTAGATGGTCCTATTGTCACCAAGTCGGGATCTGATGATGGGATCCTGGAGAAATCGAGGGAACTCTTCAACTATTATAGGCACACCTATAGTGATTTCACTATTTTTTACAGCAACTCGGCCACTTCCTCTTGGAATAGCGGATCCTAAGTGAAGTCGGTTCTTTTTTTGTTTAAAATTATTCAACGTATGTATTATAACAGGCCGACAACTACGGAACCCTACACTGAGCATTGCCCAACATGCTGTTAGCCGGTTTTTTTTAAATAGATAATGGTACGGAACCCTACGTGCGCGAGTCCGACTCGCACTTGGCCGGTTTTTTTACTGTAACGTATTAAATGTTCTCGACATCAAAGTACAGTCACGCTCCGTGATTGTTGAGCCAATTAGGGTTCTAGCTAAATTGGTTGTACAATACTTGCGCTATGGAAGGTCCAATTTAGCTAGAACCCTAAATGGCTCAACAATCCCGTGTGGTGACTGTACATGTTATAGAACTGGTAACACAAGAACGGTTAATTCCCTGCGTCTTATCGTGTCGTGTCAGCGAAACATGATAGTACAGTCAACGCCAGAAATATGTATACATTTGCACCTTACTGCATTGTAATAAGGTTCAAGTGTATACATATTATTGGCGTCGGCTGTACAAGCAGCTGAACTTGACACAATCAAGCCCATTGTTGTGTTTTGTATTGTAACTTGTATTGTTTTTACATTCCAACTTTTTTTAATCGAGTACTAAACTCATATCTTTATGGCAAGGACAACATAATATCGTCAGGTAACCAGCAAAATTCACTAATAACAAAAAATAAGTAAACGAAAATCAACCTTGTGATCAGAGATGGGCCGACTAGGGTTTTTGCCGACTACACAATCGGCCGACTAATCGGTTTTCAAATTGCCGATTAATCGGCCGACTAGTCTGCAATGCCGATCGTAGGTTTTGGCTAAGTTCGGGTGCAATCGGAAACGCTCGTTTCGCTTCGTCCGCCGAGCCATTGGCTATCACGCGTTCATGTTTTGACACTTTTGACCAGTTTTGTTTACGAACCGGCGCTGGCGAGTTTGATGGCAAATCAAATAGAAAACAAACACTACTAATGAGATTTAAATTTCATAACTAGAAAAGGGTTAAACTTCTGCCAAATTCTTATTTTCCTGTAGGTATTAAAGTGCCGAATATTCGGCATTTATTGCCGACTAATCGCCGACTACAAATGATGCCGAATAGTCGGCTTTCCCGACTAGTCGGCGACTAGTCGACCCATCTCTACTTGTGATGTTGCCAGTATGGTTGGTTATGGCTATGAACTTGTGCTCAATTAAAATATACAATAAAATACCCAACACTCTAAAAGAAATAAAAAAACATAGTCTTTTTACAAACTCATTAAAAAGTTTTCTAACAGAAAAATGTTACTATTCGGTATCAGAATTTTATGGACGATGATCTATAAGAACCTATAGGCTAAGTATAATTTGTTATGTTTATTAATAATAAGGTCTGCCACACCCTAGTCAGGGTCCATGAGATACCTACTGTTACTTTAATATTTATAATAACTGTACAAATACCATGGTTGCAATAAATAATTACTATTACTATTACTTAGTGAGTTTTACTTGTCACCTGACGATATAGAAATACATCCTTAAGAGGATGATAAGAGCTAAATTCCCTCCCTATCTTTTTCAGCGCGAGTGAAAGAGAAACACTGCGTTACGATTAGTATGGGAGCTCATTGCAAATTTTGCAAAATGATGAATTAAAAAAAAAAACTATGCATTAATTGAGAAATATAAGGCAACCAAGTTTTTAGTATTAGTGTGGTGGAATTTTGTCCTTAATTACAGACATATAAGTCAAGAAACTAAAGACGTGCAATTATTTAAAGCTAATTTTAAGATGTAACTTTGGAATTATTTTCTATCGAGCCGATTTCGTCCAATCGTGTATTGGAATTAACTAAGTTCTTTTAAATATAATGAATATTAACATATATTTTATTTACTTTTCCAAAACAAGTACTTATAGCTGTATGACTGTTTAAGTAAAGTCAATTTGAAGGTCATCGGGTGTTGTTAGCCTCTTAAAGATGTTTTTTTTCAATCAGTTGTCAACAGAATATGAAATAAATTAATCAGTGCCTAAAACTATAATAAACCATTAACGGTTTATAATCATTAATTAGAACAATTTACTAAATGAATCTATGATTAACTAATAGTCGTACGAATCAGCACTTAGATTAAAAAGGTGTTCAACTAATGGGGTTCCGTATGTTCAATTATAAATCAGTTATCGTAAGTCCTAACTCACAGTGAGGGTAAATGTGTTTGTATAATGTATACATTATTTTAATTTTCTATTGACACCGACTGTAGTATCACGTGCTTAATAAAATTTATGTCACTCTGAGCGGTAAGTGAGATTTGCCGCCCACGGGCACTTCGGAAAATCTCACTTCACACCCAGGAGAAGACGTAAAATTGTGTACGCACCACGGGCGGTAATAGAAGGCCTCAGATCGCTTGTTCATGGCCCTTACCTTCGGTTCGGGCCACAAATGCCAGCGATCTGAGCCCTTCTTTATTTTACCGCCCTAGGTACGTAATGTACTATAATACATTTACAGGTGGCCTGTAACAGAAGCAAAAATTAACACGTAGATTGTACTCCATAAACAATAAAACTATTGTTCAACAACTATTAAAAAATACGTAGCTTTATTTATTGTCTCTTTTTCATACAAACTAATATCTTCAATGTACGTTAAAACCCGTCTAATTGACAGTCCTGTCACCCTACATACATAATACACTTCGCAATACATTGCGTGTTCAGCTTCAGGTAAACCTTAAAATGTAAAAAAATAAAACCGTAAGTAATTTTTAAAAGTCGCTGAACAAGCGTTGTATAGTTTCAGGAGTAGAATCTACGTTTTAATTTATTGCTCGTGTTACAGGCCACACACGGGTTATACATAAAACCCAAGTAACTACGATCGATACCACAAATCTATATAATAAGTAATCGATAATTTTAAATAAAAAAAGAACCGACTTCACTTAGGCTCCGCTTTTCTAAGAGGAAATGCCAGAGTTGCTGTAAAAAATAATGAAATCACTATAGGTGTGCCTATAATAGTTGAAGAGCTTCCTCGATTTCTCCAGGATCCCATCATCAGATCCGGAGTGACAATGGGACCAGCGGTGAAGTCTTTAAAAAAAAAGAATTTTACAAATCGGTGAACATTACATGAAAAAAAAAACAAAGATCCCGACGCATTGAGAACCTCCTCCTTGAAATCTTGAAGTCGGTTGATAGAATCGACACATGGCAAGGATCCCTAATCCCCGAGTCCTAATCCGATTCATTTTGAAAGGGATTATGTTCATTAAAACCCAAACAAACCCCACTTCTTAATGTGTAACCGACACGTAATGACTTAAGTGCCACATTTACTATGGTATCCTAAACCGTATTACCATAGCAATAACAAGCCAAATAGCGTGTAAAAAAAGGATATGAGTCAATTCGATATCGGGACAAATGAAATTGCAAGAATTTTGTTATCAATTATGACAATGGTGTGCAGTTAGTTGTAACACGGTGGTCAGTGCGGTTGGTTGTGTTGGTGGAATTGGTCACTCACAGGTTCGTAAATTATATATATTTTTTAATTTTGCAACTTGTGTTTTTGATGTGAACTGATAGTTGGGGATAGGCGCATGTGATATAATTTCGCAGGTTTAATTGATCAATGGTATTAAATTAAGTCTATGTAGGTACAGTCGCCATCAAATATATCGGAGCGGCCAAGGTGGTCACAAATATCTTTAAATATTGTCAAGGCGATAAAGTGCATCATTCATTACATATCAGACATTTTTGAGTACCTTGGCCGCTCCGATATATTGAATAGCGACTGTACCTATCACTAACTACCTGTCTATCGCCATACGATTAAAAATATGTGTCACAAAAAGTACAGTCAGCAGCAAAAGTAGCTAAGCGGGTAGGGTGCTCAAAATGAGCTGGACACGATTTTATTGTTAAGAGAATAAGAGCGTGTGTCGGTAATTTTGAAGACGCTACCCGCTTCACTACTTCTGCTGCTGACTATACAATTAAAAATACCATTTTACTTGAACACTAATTTCTTATAATTCTACCTCAATGATTAATAATAAAGTCGTGCCAAAAATATTTTGGACACCTCGCCCTTAGCTAATTTTGCTTAGGATTTCGCGTTTCGTTCTCAGGTAATTAACTGAATTCCTGGGAATTAAGACATTCACTACCCGGGGAAAAATTGCAATCTATAATGTATTTTTAAAGTCATTAGTCAACGGATTTCAATACAAAAGTATCGTCAACATTATATATCGAAATCATAATTAAGAGTCCGGTAACGATTTGAAAACGAAAATCGCTAATAATGACATTATGCACATGAATTGCATTTGGTACGATAGCTTGAAGTCTTGTTATTGCAAAAAAGTACTTTAGGTCTATATATATTAATATTTAATACCTTAAAACTCGATTCTTACAGAGCATGTTTAGTGAGGACGTTGATTCGTGTAATTTTGTCGTAAGATTTTTAATTATTATTTGTTATGGACCCTAATATGTTTTATATTATCTGAATAAAGCATGAAATGAAGTTTATTTTTGTATTTTTATGTTTGTAAAATACTTTAGTATCTTTCCAAAAATATCACCTAAAATTCGGCAATTTTTAGCAAAATTGCTCTAGCAAAACACACTCTCTCTCAAAAAATATATATGAAAATGAAAAAAACTGTTACACTTATTCCTCAGGCGACTCATTTTCCAATGTATTTATATATTTTACATACTTATATAACTTAATTTAAATCAATAAAAACCTTACTCTTTTCACCTCTCCAAGCAAAAATCGCGAAACAGGTGTTAGATTAAGGTGAATTATTTATAAATAAAGCATAAAATTAAAAAATCGTTGTATTTATTCCATCCAAAAAGAAACGATCTTTCATAATATGTATACAAAATTATAGAAGTTATGTTAGTTACTGCAAAATCGCATCAAAAAGTTGAGCGAAATCGAAAAAAAAACACTACCGGACTCTTAATATTCAAAATAAAATGAAAAATTTGCTTGATTAACATTTTGTGTTATGTTTGTGTGAATCTTTTCATGTTAGTCTACTAATAAATTATGAGTTTTACGACATAAGTAACTTTTTAACAACATTATCTTTTTATTTATTGTATATTACGCTATTCCCGGATACCCGGGAATTCCCGGAAACGCAAAAAGTCCCAGAATTACGCTCTACTTCCGCCGCTGACTGTACGCTTGTTTACTGTTTGCCATATCTGTTGGAATTGTCCACTTTTCAGATCAAAACCAACACAATATGTTTCCTGTTAAGTCTTCATTGTCCATAAGTTTTCTGTAATCTACAGGCCGTGTGTGTGATTTATGGCCTCTACAATCGGCACAATTTTGACACAAAACTCCGCGCGATTTCGAGACATTGCCGTCTAGGTAGGTGCAACGAAATCAATCGATGGATAAAAAACAGCAATGTATTACAAATAGTGCTCCTTGTATACAAAAAGAAACCGCAAATCGATGTACAGTTTAGCCGTTTGGTACACACATACTAGAGGTCAAAACAAAATTTTTCATCCGCAGTTCTTAAAAAAATTTCCCTTAGGAGGGGGGTGCTGATTCATCTTTTTTTTTGTATGGGGAAAAAAATTTTTTTTTCAAAAACCTATCGTGTGTGGTATCATATGAAAGGGCTAATAGAAGCGGTTCTAATAATATACCACATCATTATATATCAGCCATTTAAAAAAAATTAAAACATAAATAATTTTCAAAACATACCAAGTTTGGGCTCCCCCAGATACGATATGGCTGGTTTTTTTTTGGTACTGTATATCAAAAATGATACGAGATATGCTCATATCTAACCCCAAGAAAGCAATTTTGAAAATAATTTCATTAAGTATTTATTTTTTATTTTTCAATATTACAAAATAACACAGTACAAAATGTACTGAAGTAGAGTTCTACTATAGTCCTACTCCAGTACATTTTGTACTGCGTTACTTGATAATATTGAAAAATTAAAAATAAATACTTAATGAAATTATTTTCAAAATTGCTTTCTTGAGGTTAGATATGAAGATATCTATTATCATTTTTGATATAAAGTACCAAAAAAAAACCAGCCATATCGTATCTGGGGGAGCCCAAACTTGGTATGTTTTGAAAATTATTTATGTTTTAATTTTTTTTAAATGGCTGATATATAATGATGTGGTATATTATTAGAACCGCTTCTATTAGCCCTTTCATATGATACCACACACGATAGGTTTTTGAAAAAAAAAATTTTTTCCCCATACAAAAAAAAAGATGAATCAGCACCCCCTCCTAAGGGAAATTTTTTAAGAACTGCGGATGAAAATTTTTGTTTTGACCTCTAGTATGCGTGTGCCAAATGGCTAAACTGTACATCGATTTGCGGTATTACTGTAAAATTAGACTCGTGCAGCGTGGACTACAATCGCAGGTGACTAGTCGCTTACGTTTGTAGAGGCCTTTAGGATGTTTACGCATTGATTAGTGTTTAGTCCGAGTTAGCAATGCACCAAGAAGTTTCCAAAGTTGCGAAATTTTCCATACGCAATATTCTCATAACTAAAATACTACTAATATTTTTTTTGATAATTCCCATAGTTTTCATGGAATATTAATTTAAATTCTGGTGTAAGTTAGCGTGTTTTTGATAATGTTCTGCAACTTGTATGTCCATTGCTAGGATTTGTGTGTATAGCCCCTTTTTTTGCACTGGGGCCCTTGGTCACCTAGCATCGCCACTTTTTTTTTATCTTTTTTGTTTGAGGAACCTTTGTCGATAAGATATGTCGGTTCCGTTGAGCCTCTACATTACAAGGTTTTGTATCAATCAGCATTACTGTTAACTATAACATCAAAAAAACTGTATACAAATTTGGCACTTTTGGACATGGGTTCCGCCAATATAGATTGGAATATCCCAATGTCAGTTACCGCATAGCCCCTCTCTTCAAATAATTGCACCCTCTTGGCTTGAGTCCGAACACATTCCAAGCTACGCCACTTGTTTAAATAACATCAATTTCAAGGTCATCCGCCAGCCGCTCGTGACTTAAAGCGGTATTACACATTGCAACCTGCAGGGCCCAATCTGTTGTGTACCCTGCCTCTTCCTACCCCTCCTTCAGCTCCCTACGGGCCCTACCTTCAATTACACCTTCCAACCTGACAGGTTGGGCCCTGCAGGTTGCAATGTCTAATACCGCTTTTACCCAACTTGACGGTAACTCCATAGTCCATATTGACAAACTGGGACCTTCTTCCTGGAGCTGACCCGTTTGTTCCCAGTTTCAGAATGACGACGTATACAATAAGCCTAGATGACGTGGACCTGGGGCTGTTGCCTCTCCGGACGAACAACTTCTTGAAGAAGGACCACTACCAGTTCCAGGTCATCAGAGAACATGCACCAGGTTAGTAATTATAAGTCACTGAAGTACAGCCGCCATGAAATACAAGGTGTAACGGAAAATGCTGATACTTTTAAGGGCATAATTGGTATCGTATTCTAATTATAAAAAACTTAGAAAAATTTTTTTTCGCGAAACAATTTTTTGGTTGGAGGGTTGGCCAAACAATTTTTTTCGCGACAAAATTTTTTTTTCCTAGTTTTTCCTACTCGCAATAGGATACCAAGTATGCTCTTAAACGGATCACCAGTATTTTTGTTACACCCTGTATATCAGAGCGGTCGGGGTACTCATCAATATCTGAACGTGCATTTTTAGGGGCCCACCGACTATCCGTCCGCCTGACGATATCGGCCTGTCAGTTAGAACAAAAATTTGACAGCTCCGAACCTAACAGGCCAATATCGTCAAGCCGAATGATAGTGGCTGGTTACAAGACTGACTGACTACCGAATAAGCGTGATGTAACGAGCGTGGAGGTCAAGTTGCACTAGTTTCTTACTACACACGCTTGCAACTCCAGAAGTGTCACATGCGCGTTGCCGACCCTTAATATAAAGGAGGTGTTGACGGCTAAAGAGACAAGAGTTAGTTTACGCAATGATAAGAACAATTACTCAATCGGACATATTTCAATTCCAGAAGTTCCAGAAATAGCATCGGACACCTACACATGCCATATATGTGCTCTAGAGGTGCCAGCAGCGTTCGCTCGCGAGCACGCCGCGAGCGTCAAGCACCGAACGAACGCGCGCATCGCGAGCGTAGCGACGCAGCGCACGCGCGCGCTGATATCCGCGCTGCCCCCACCCCTCGCTGCGCAAACACCTGCTCGCTTCTGCGCGAACTGCACAGCAATAGTAGATGAAGATCATGAGAAAACAAAAGAACATCGAGTGGCCGTCATGCATGATAATCTACTATCTGAGCTCATGAAAGCATACGTCGGCGATGATAAATCAAAAGAACAAAATGATAATAACAATAGAAATCAAGGTAAAATACAAATAAGCAATAAGAAAGAGGATACATACATTAACAGAGAGAACATTCATAGTAATGAAGATGCAGTGCCTCAACCGCTTATCAACAAGACAACCCCGACGGCAGACAAATATGAACAACCAATTATTAATAGTGAAACCAATGACAAGGTTTCGGAAATACACAGCAAAGAAGTGAAAAATAAAGAATTCAATAAAGTTATAAATACTAACATCAACACCAACAAAAGTGAAAATAATCCAACTGCTAATTCAGATTTGCCTGCAACAAGCAGTTGGGCCAAAAAAAATGTTCAAACCAAAGCTGTTACAGAAAATGGAACGAGTCAAATTGAATCTCATACCACAATAACAACTAGAAAAGAAATTACAGAACAGAAATTAAAACACGCTAGCGAATCCTACGAAAAAGAGTTACGCAAATTTATGGACGCTAACAATCAATTCCAAATAAAAGAAATGTACCAAAGAATACACATAAAGACAAATAATGATACTGTAAACGTTTATAGTGATCATTTCCATAGTTTTCACAGAATGTACAAAAATGAAGACATAGAATGCATAGTTTGCAATAGTACCTTCAATAAAAAAGATTCAGAAGCACACAAATACAGTTTGAACCACATGAGCGGTGTCGTAAAAATTGGGGACGATGGAGAATACGTTAGAGAGGTATAGTATTTTCTGTTACTATTCATATGCAAATATGCAGTAAATACCATTAAAGTCAAGTATTCGCCTTTTTATCGAGCGTTTCATTGAATTCACTTTCATTAAGACATTTCATGTAAAATAAGTTAAATAAGTACTCGACATATTTAATGCCGCTCATTATTGTGCACTTTCTACTACTACCAAATAACTGATTGGTGTTTTTTGAAATAAATTATAAGTCAAACCACATATAAATCTTTTTAGATATTTAGCTCAATCTTGTAAATTTATCACTGTATCACTGGATTTAATTATAAAGGAACAAGTTTAAAACTAGATATTCAGCCTTCTACAATACTTGACTTGACTATCAAAATATATAATATGTATGTTAAACAGACTTTTATATTGATTTCAGATCAACGAAGCATACAGTCACTGCATACTGTGCAACCACAAGATCAGCAACATAAACGTAATGAAGCATAAACAATCAAACCATCACACTTTTCGAAAATCCAATAACGTTAGAAGAACCCAAAGACCCAAAGACAACCCAGAACCCAAAGAAGTTGCCAAAGGAAACGACGAAACCAAAAGCAATATTACCAGCGATAAAGTAGTTGATGTAAATGAAGAGCCTTATGAAGAGATTGGTGGAGAACTAAGATGTCTAGTTTGCGATTGCAGAGTACCGAAAGACGTCCACAACAGAGAAGAACATGTTAAGGGATTTAGGCATCTGAATAACCAAAAAACTAAGTAGAGATAGATAAACATAGGTAAGATAATATACTTACAAATGTGAAATTGTTCACTGTGTCTAGACAACACTAACAAGAAACCGTTAAAACGGGTAATATTTTAAGTTTGCATGTGTAAAAACCCTACGTGACTAATAAATTATATGTCAATAATGTATTTTTTTATATTCATCCCAGAGCATAAATGGGTGGTATAAGTCTACTGCTGATAATACCATTTTTTACAATAGACGCAGAATTCAGTAGATCATAGTCACAAATCAACAGGAAGGCGGAAAAACCCACCTTTCGACTGAATTTTGTCAATAGGCTCAATACAAAAATTCAGTCAACATAGAATATAGATAAATTTCCGCCTTTGGGTGGAAGAAGCCCTAAAAAGTTTAGTTAATGAGGTTTTGCGTATGGTCGACTGAATTCCGCGTGTGCGGTAAAATACTTCCATATATATTATATTATTATATAGGTACCTATAATCTAGCAGTGATTCTGTTATGTTCATCTATGTATATTCGCAATCAATACATATTTGTCACTTAGAAAATTAGAAAAGTAAGTTAGAAAATGAAAGTTTGAATCTTTCCTAAGTGCCAGTACTGCAAGTCCCGCCACCACGTCAGAGCAACAGAGAGTTTGACTCTTACTTTCATTTTATAACTTTCATGGTTGCGGTAATTTGTCTATGGCCTCCATACAAAACATCAGCCACCATAGACAAATTTCCGCAAACATAGACAATTGTCTATGATTTGATGAACTCAGTACTGGGAACTAGGCTAATAGCCGTTTTAGACATTGCAACCTGCAGGGCCCAATCTGTTGTGTACCCTGCCTCTCCCTTCCCCTCCTTCAGCTCCCTACGGGCCCTACCTTTAATTACACCTTCCAACCTGACAGATTGGGCCCTGCCGGTTGCAATGTCTAATACCCGTTTCAATGAGAATAAACACGCAAAGCAACGCGTAGATGGCGCTGCAGTAATTAAAAAACAACAGGACCAAATTGGCCAATAACATTCTATGGTAAAAAGTTTCTAAACGTACAATGCCACCAAAAAGAGTAGAAATTAAAAAGTGGCAACATCGTCCATTTCAAATCAATCTAAAAGCGGTATTACACATTGCAACCTGCAGGGCCCAATCTGTTGTGTACCCTGCCTCTTCCTACCCCTCCTTCAGCTCCCTACGGGCCCTACCTTCAATTACACCTTCCAACCTGACAGATTGGGCCCTGCAGGTTGCAATGTGTAATACCGCTTTAAAATAAAACGGGACGACACTACGATGTTGCCACTTTTTAATTTTTACTCTTTTTGGTGGCACTGTATGTAGTTCCTTGGTAGTTCCACAAAAAAAAACAACAGAAACTATTTATCATCTGTGATTACTTTTCGCCGGCTTAAAGCGGTATTACACATTGCAACCTGCAGGGCCCAATCTGTCAGGTTGGAAGGTGTAATTGAAGGTAGGGCCCGTAGGGAGCTGAAGGAGGGGTAGGAAGAGGCAGGGTACACAACAGATTGGGCCCTGCAGGTTGCAATGTGTAATACCGCTTTTACTCCATATTTATAGTTTGGCAAACCATTTCTGTCAGTAGAAAAGCGCGGCAAATTTGAAAAATCGCGGGTTGGCAACACCTGTCTTTGAATAATGCGAAAATTGTGCATAATTTGTTTTTTATCTGTGGCATATAACTTTTTAATTTTATAAAGTCAGTTTTGTTTAGGTACTTACGTTTTTAAGTTCCAGATTGCGTAATTTGATATTTATTAATATGATGTCTGCAATTTCCATTCAATAAATGTACTAAAAAAAAGCTTAGATACCTAACCTAAAGGTACCTAACTCCTGCAGGTAATTTGCGTGATAAATATGCGTTTTGAGGTTATGCAGTTTTGTATGGAATTATCATTTGAAGTTTTTTCTTTCAGTGTATGTATATAAATCGAAAAAATCAAAGCGAAAGCTGGTGCCAAATTAAGTACAAGAACGTTTGTTGCATAGTACCTATGGTGCTCAATATTGTCACAAAGCGAACATGAGATTTAACAAGCAACAAGCCACTCCGCTACCTTCAGATTTCTATCAAGTTTTTTTGATGTTTCCCTTCATATACTTAAGCTATGTATAAAATAAATAAACACCTAAATCTCACTTGCGTTTATTAACTATATACTTCATACAATAATAAAGCTAAAATACGAGAGTAAGTAGTCTTAAAACGAATGACGAAAGGGAATCATAATAAATACTCGTAGAAGTATTACTGAGTAATATGCATTACACTTTTATTCGTACAGATTATGCAGTTAATCCGATTCCATTCTAAACTGAAAAGTTGTATTTTCTGGTAGATATGCTCGCTTTCCTCGCCGGACTAATGATTTTAGCATTCAATGTTTGTTTCCTTCCTGAGTTTCAACGATTTGATTTCAACTATTGTCTTTTGATTGCATCGCATGATCTCTAATCTTCTGTTCTTTTTATATTTGATGCTTATCTTAATTTCTTCGTACCTTCTTATTTATTGAAAAGTCACAATTATAGGTAAATACATCAGAGTTTTCAATGATTTTATATAATAATGCAGAGTTTAAATTGTCGAATTGACAACTTCACTGACGTACGAGAGCCGCGCCAATGCAGCCAACTTGGAAAAAAAATTGGTTCAATGTACATTGCCACTTTTCTATGGAGCAATGCTGCTTTTCGATTCGCTCTAGAGTGTTGCTATATTTTTGTTTGATGTTCATTGCTACTGCGTTCGTTGGCTGGCCAGAGTATAGTAACTATGTAGTAGAATATAGTGCCAAATGGTAGATTTACTACCAAACTGGCAATACTGGTACACGTCACTGACTTATCTGTCAAATTTGTTATTGTCAAACTCACTTCAATTCAAGTAAGAAATTAATTTACCGGTCGCTGACGGTTAGCGCAATCTTCTCTTGTTTTTATTAATCCGAGTAATTAAGTTATTTATTTATCTAGCAGTGTATTTATCGTATACGATTATTAAACACAACACACATTCGCATCTGGTTAAGGTAAGTAAAATTTAAACTGCAGTATACGTGTAGTTTTTCAGTCCGATAATAGTAGGTAGATTGACAGATTTTATGTCTTTTGAATTTTATTTTCGTATTTCAAAAATTGGAACAGTTTTACTGGGAAATGGAAAATGGGCATGTTAAAATGGCTTCTTTCTATTCGAAATATTCGAATGTTTTGCTCAAACTTTTTACTTGTTAGTTTCAAAATCATTTGTATTGTATAGAAATAAATAATAGTACAGTCAGCAACAGAAGTAGGCGCTCTTGTTCTCTTAACACTAAAGTCACAGATTATATAATAGTGCCTACGAAAGTAGTGTTAAACCGCAACTTAAACACATCACCCGCACACCTTTTAAAATTTTAAATTTTAAATAATAATAAATAAATATTATGGGACAGTCTTACACAAATCAACCTAGTCCCACAGTAAGCTCAATAAGGCTTGTGTTGTGGGTACTAGGCGACGATATATATATTAAATAGATATAGATAAATACTTAAATACATAGAAAACATCCATAACCCAGGAACAAATACCTGCGATAAACACACAAATAAATGCCCTGACCAGGATTCGAACCCGGGACCTCCTGCTTCGTAGGCATTGTCTATGATTTGATGAACTCAGTACTGGGAACTAGACTCAATGAGAATAAACACGCAAAGCAACGCGTAGATGGCGCTGCAGTCATTAATAAACAACAGGACCAAATTGGCCGGGACCTCCTGCTTCATAGGCAGTGTCACTGCCAACTAGGCTAGGAGGCCGTTTTAATATGGGGGTCATGTGACATTTAAATTAAAGGGCTCGTTATGTAAATCTAAAATATATGTAACACATTTTTGGAAATGGTACCTTTTGGCGGAAGGACCTTACGTTGTACAGTCATCGCCAAAAATATGTATATACTTTGGAACCTTATTACAATGGAGTAAGGTATAAAAGAGTATGTATATTTTCGGCGTTAACTGTACGTTAAGCAAACAAATACCATGTTCTATTAGAGCAATAAAAGCGTAAGCCGCCAAATGGTAACTTTTGATGGAGACTATCACAAAAATATTTATAATTTTAGAATAAATAGTTTTAAAGTAATTTAATAAAAGATAATTAAGTTCACCATCCAAGTAAAAAAAAAATAGTTTGAAAATGACCCGATTAATTTTTGAAGAGTCAGCAATTTTTGAAGTGGGGTATTTCACTTTATTTTCACTCTTTCACTATTTAGTTTGTTTTTTTTTTCAATGTTTTCCATGTTTGTGTTTGATTTAACAATAAAGTAATTTCAAGCTAATTTTGAACACTGTGTTTGCTTAGCTATTTTTGCTGACTACACAATTCCTTATTCCGCCCTCTTAAGAGGCCGACAACAGCCGATGACCTTGAAATGGATTTTACTTAAAAAGTTTTTTAGTAATAACTATTTGCTAGGGAAAGTAAACATATATATATTAATATTCACTACATTCTCCAATGACTTATTTTTAGGACTGGGACATGTAGTTATAACGCCCGAAAGTTTTTTCTCAAAAATTATATTTTGTTCCAAACACTGAATATTCAAATTTTAATGATTTTCAGGCAACTGGGTCATTCTTCCACTTGTCCTAAAAACAGATTGGACCTTACGAGTCCAGGATGACAACATACTCCATAACCTTGGACGATGTGGACCTAGCGTTGCTGCCCTGGCCATCATACTCGCACAACAACTTCTTGAAGAAGGAAATGTATGAGTTTCAAGTGATGAAGGCTGTATCAGGGGAAGGTGGGTATTGTGGATTTGTCAAGGTGTTAGAGTTTCAAATGGTAGTCGGTGCGAATCCTGACTCGTATGATTTTAAATTAATTTACAAAAAAGAAAATCTTTTGTATACAGATAAAAAAGTTAATACATAAATGTGTCGACACGGAGTCAATTCTTTAGCGTTGATTTTTATCGTCTGGGCCTACCGCGAAGTTCAAAAATCGACAATTCGTTGGCCCCGTCTCTATCGCTCTTGTACATTCAAAAGAGAGATGCAAATAGACGATTCGACGAACAAAATGGTTTACAGTTATAGGCCTGGATCGACAGTGTCCACGATGAACGAAAAATCGAAAATAAGTAGTTCCTGAGATGTGTTCCTTATTATAAAATAAAAGGCTATCAAACTTTAAATTTATTATGTCATTAATATATTTTATTACAGCGTCGCCGCCCCCCATTCTCTACACCTGCCACTTATGTGCGATCGAAGTTCCGGCAGCGTTCGCAAGCGAACATGCCGCGAGCCGAAAACACCAGGCGAATGTTCGCATAGCGAACGTTGCGGCAGAGCGAATGCGAGCTTTCATCTCCACGGTCCCCCCACAACACGCTGCGCAAACATCTGCGCGCTTCTGCGCATACTGCTCAATAGTAATGAATGAGGAGCATGAAAAGACAAATGAACATCGCGTCGCTGTGATGCTTGATAATTTGCTATGGGATCTGATGAAAGCATACGTTAAAGATCATGAAACAAAGCTTCATGAAATATTAAGTAACGAAATTAATAACAAAAGCAAAGTTAACGATAAAGAGTACGATGTAGATTTTAAACATGTCGATAATCATAGTGAAAATAATAACGATATGGCTATAAATAATAATCAACCAACGGAACTGGTAGAAGAGAAAGTAAAACAAGACGATGATCAAGCTGAGAAAAATGTTGTAACCAATTATGATTTAGAGAAAACTAGTAATAACAATGTTACAGTAAACAACAATGATAATATCAATTCAAGTACTGACCATACTGAAAACGCGGAACCTATTCTAAATGTTACAGTAAACAACACTGATAATACCAATTTAATCACTGACCATACTGAAAATGCGAAACCTATTTTGAAACGCCACAATAAACATTATGAAGAAGAGCTACACAATTTTTTGAATGATAAAGATGTATTCGAGTATAAAGAGATTATTAAAATAAGTATAAAGTTTAACGATCATATAATAAACAACATTGATAGTGATCATTACCACAGCTATTTAAGAGAGCATGAAGATGGCAATTTAAACTGTATATTATGCGATTGTGTTTTCAATGATGAAGACTCTGAAGCCCATAAATATGAATTGGAACATATGCGTAGAGTTGTCAACTTAGGAAAGGATGGTCATTACATAAGAGAGGTAAGTTTTTTTTAAATTTAGTATAGCAGCTAAAGCTTATGCAAACATTTTTTTATACCTATACATGTATATTATGTTTCATAAATACAAGTTAGAAGTTTTAAGTTTTACGGTTTTAAAGAAACAAATTTCACAATTCATTAAAAATACATAAAAATAATTTCTTCATTTTTTATTATATTTCAGATAAACGAATTCTACAGTCATTGCATTCTATGTAACCTTAAAATAGAGAACATAAACTTGGTAACACATATTCAGTCAGCGACTCACAGTGTAAAAGAATATTTATACACTAACACCCGTTCTGGCAACCTTGAGCAACATAGAGCAATGGAAGTGAACGATGTTGAACAGAAAGAGAACAATGAAACAATGGAACCAAATGATCATATAGAGACATACAGAGACAAGAAAGAACCCAATGATGACCTGGATTACAGTGGAGATGAAGAACTTAAGGATAACCTGGAGGCATGCTATGAAAATGCAAGACCCAATATGAATGATAGCTCGGAGGACGACAGTGAATATGGATACCCCATTACATACCTGGAACACCTGGAGCAATTCTTTGATAATGAAGAATCCAGTATGTCAATCTATGACTCTGATAACCTCATAACCACTATTACTGATAGCTCGAAAAAAAATAGTCAAAATGAAGATACCAAAGATGAAGAATCCGGTGATAACTTGGAGGACAACTGTGGAAATGAAGAACTTCATGATAAACTTGAGGAATTGAATGAAGAAGAATTAACAAATAACATCACTAACATTACGCTGTGCACTAAGAACAATACTGCGAAATGTAACTTTAAAAATGACTCTCAGAAATATGGAGAAGAGCTTCGCAAATATATAGACGACAACGACTCTTTCGAATTTGAAGAAACTTACATCATGGTAGAAATAAAGACAAAAGACAACATTTTAAAAACGTATAGCGATCGTTTTCACAGTTATAACAGATTCATTGACAGAGGCACTATTGAATGTTTAGTTTGCGATTGCACTTTTAAAGATGAAGATGATCAAGACCACAAATATAATTTGAAACATATTAGTAAAATCGCTAACCTAGGAAGAGATGGCCATTACATAAGAGAGGTAATATATTTTATTGATACATAAATTACTTTGTAAAAGCATGTACAGTCAGCAGTAAAAGTATCGAGGTAGGCGGTGGTGTTCATGTTTAAATGCAATCTTAGCAGGACTTTATTGTTACGATAATAAGAACGTGTAAAGGTAATTTTGAACATTTCACTAGAGTAGCTACTTCTACTGCGGAAAATAGTCTCAATAATATTTTATATTTTAAACGAAGAGCATAATAAAATAATTTTAAACAACCCTAGATTATGTTATGGCAGGTTTACTCTCAATTTATGTTGTTAAGATTAACATTTAGTGTTCAATTGTTAGCCTGTCTAGAAATATGTTATAGGACTTATTTTCAGATCACAAAGAACCTTCTATACCTTATCAATTAGTGTTTCAGATTTCGTAATATAGATTGCTACACATATATTTGATATGCCTTTTCAGATAGATGAAACATACAGTCACTGTATTCTATGCAACTTGAAAATCGAAAACATACACTTGGCAGCACACGAGGAAATATTCTCTCATAAATTTGGTAAAGAATTATTCACGAGAAGCACTACTAAGAAAAACAACGCAGAGGTCACTACTGCAAGAGAAGACACAATTATACAACAAAGCCCCCCAGTAGCTGATCTACCAATCAAGAATTGTGAGTCGATTTGCGATCCCGAAAGTAATGATGCAGATCAAGAAATCAAAGTTGAAAATAGCCAAATTAACAACACTGGAACTAACAACCTTAAGTGTAATCAAGCAACAGATAAGAAGGATCTAACCATGACCAATGATGTTAAAGGAGATAATGGTACCAAATCAGTTGAGCTAACAAGTGCAGTAAAGAAAGAAACCGACGAACATATTGCGAACGAAAATAACATTACAGATTATGGAGATGAGTTACGGAAGCTTATAGATACTAAGTGTGATTTCGAGTACACTGAAAGGTCTAACGTAATACGTATAAAGATGGACGATAACATAATAAGTATTTATAACGATCATTTTCACAGCTTTGACAGAACATATTATAGCAGAAGATTAAAATGCATTGTATGCGATTGTATTCTAAAATTTGAGGATGCCGAGGAGCACAAATACGATATAAAACATATGAACAGAATCATTAACTTAGGAAATGATCAAAATTATGTAAGAAAGGTAGGCATTTTGAATGTTTATGACATTGTGAATTCTTAGGACATTGGTAATTTCTCCGAATACTTTTTTCATGTATTATATTATAAGAAGTTTAATAATATTATGGTCAAATTAAATATTTCATATTCATATAATTAATTTTTAAAGGTTTTTTCAGATAGACGAATCGTACAGTCATTGTATTTTATGCAACATGAAGATTAAAAATGGAATCCTGGATACGCACAAGAAGTTACTACTTCATACTATAAAAAAAGATCTTTACACCAGCAAAACCGATAATATAAAACTGGAAGTCACAACTGCAGAAAGCGAAAACGAAGAAACTCGTGATCAAGAAGTCAAAGCAGCAAAATGCGATAAAGCAATGCATGTAGCTCGAAATTCTTATGAGAAAAATAAAGGTAATGAACCTGTAGGTACACTTAAAGCAATTGATATAATCGTTGGTACAAAAGCGGAATATCCATATGAAGTAACAGCGAATGGAAACCTTAGATGCGTGGTTTGCGATTGCCAAGTTCCAAACGTCGTATGGAACAGAGAAGAGCATGTGAAAGGTTTAAGACATCGCAACTTGGTATGGTATAGGTATGCGTAGAATTGGCAAAATGGTCATAAGACAATATTTTAGACTTTTTTGATTTTTGCCTCCACTACTGATGCATAGAAATAAATATGTTTGCCATCCGTCTCCAGAATGCCAAAAATGCCAAATGTAACCATATCTCTTCATAAAATTGCAATTCAGTTTTATTTTGTAAACAGTGTTGTATTTTTGGTTTTTTATTTGCTAAGTGCCATTTTAGATATATTTTGAGTTATTTATGATTTTCTTTGTGGGTTGTTTAATTCGTTTTAGAGATTATTATTGTTTTATTTATTGTACCATTTATTTTACTTCATTGTTGTGTGTAATAAAGAATTTAAGTCAATTTAATAAATACAAATGTAGGGTACTTGTGGTTTATTTACGTATTATAATATAGAACATCCCTATATATAGATTTAAGCCTCAGGAATATTAGTTTTAATGTACGTTCAAGGACTTTAATTGTTGAGCCATTTAGGGTTCACTTTACATTGGACATTTCATAGAGTAAGTACCTTGAACCGTAACACGGCTCAACAATTAAGGGGCTACTTTGAAAAATTATAGTTTTTTTCAAACGCTCTAGTGACTAAACGGGAAAAGGGATTGAATTTATTTTCGAATATATATTATTAGACTATATACTCTTGTTTTTGGCACAAGCCGAAACACGATTGCTGAAAGTTACCTCGATAGAATAAAAATCCGAAGTTGGGTCCTTTTTCGCCTTATTTTTGTCAGCTTACGTTAACTATAAGAGATTAAGCAATATAACTTAGTAAAAAAGATGGTATTCTGGTTTATCTAAAAAGTCACAGAAACAAAATTAAACAAAACTTTATAGGTTCGCTTATTTATCGTAGTTTGGGCAAAAAGTCTGATCCTTAAGAGCGCTGCATCTCTTTCTTTCGTGCACGAGACCCATAAACGTATCTCTAACGGATGGGCGTGGCTTGTCCGAATCGAGGAACGGCTTAAAGTCCGTGACTGTGCATAGTTGCAGAATTATTTGGCACAACACTGTGGCACGTTATAAGGTTAAAAACTAGAACCTAATTGGAATTGTAACGGATGATAATTGATAAGAAATAAATGAAAATAGATGAGATATATATTGCTCTCTGTTATAAGTGGCCGCAAAAATAAAAAAAATGTGGTATTAATGTAATGTTGTTGCTACATCCTCCTACATTGGTTTTACTTTGTCAAAAATGGCATCAAAATAGCAAACCCTCAGAAAATTATTGGAAATTTTAACATTCTAAGCGCGAGTCCGACGCGCACTTTGCTAGTTTTATTTCATGTTATAATTTTATTTTTACGTAGCCCTCTCATTTATTTGCTACACGCACCGTGTGCAAATATTTTACTTTAGTAGAAATATATCTTGTACGTCTGGTCACACCGACAAAAGTCATGTTTCAGATTTGACGTTTATCAATGTAGAATTCTCAAACTACCGGGCGCGAAAAGTGCAAAATATCTATTCTTTTTCTAACTTCAAAGAAGTATTTAGTTCGTTTACGTATATGAATAATAAAATTGAGTACAGGAAATTAACAATCTGATCTCTGTTGGATTACTTAAGCAGTTAAACTGCAACTAAGAACCTATGTTTTTAAGCTGTTGAGGTAACAAGTAAGGTATAATTCATTTTCGTTATTTATGCATGAAACTTCAACGATAGTTTGGTCAAAATTATATTAAATTGTCATTGCTGTTGATATACATAAATGTTTAATCATTTGATTCATGTTGCCAATTTACATGTTTAAAAAACTTTTTTTTTTACACTAATATCAAAAATTCGATGGATTTTGTTATACGCTATGTTATGATTAAATGTGGCATTATTGCTTTGTGATTTCCAATAAAAAAGGAACTGATTTTTATACAAAAGTAAACGATACTAATATTTTTAAATTAGGTACACAATAAGTTTTCTAAACTTGGCAAATAATAAATGGCTGATTTACATTAGTGGTAACAGCTATGAATTTTGTATCCGATTTTTACACGGGTAATAGAATGGGAATAAAAAATTGAGCGGTTTACCAGCAGTAACAAGCAAAAAAAGAACTCTTTTTAGGGTTCCGTACACAAAGGGTAAAAACGGGACCCTATTACTAAGACTTCGCTGTCCGTCCATCTGTCTGTCTGTCCGTCTGTCAACAGGCTGAACCGTGACAGTTAGACAGTTGAAATTTTCACAGATGATGTATTTCTTTTGCCGCTATAACAACAAGTACTAAAAACCAGGGTAAAATAAATATTTAAGGGAGCTCCCATACAACAGACATGATTTTTTTACCGTTTATTTCTGTCAACAGGCTGTCTCTCATGAACCGTGATAGTTGGACACTTGAAATTTTCACAGATGATGTTTTTCTGTTGCCGCTCAAATACTAAAAGCCAGAATAAAGTAAATATTTAAGGGGGCTTCCATACCACAGACATGATTTTTTAGCTGTATTTATAGATAATGGTACGGAACCTTTTTAACATCTACAATAGTAAACAGTTATCATAGCCTTTGGACGCCAGTCACATGCGCGTTGCCGACCCTAACACTGTTATTATGGACCCATTTTGTTTACACTCCAGAATGACAACATATTCTATAAGCCTGGATGACGTGGATCTGGCGTTGCTGCCTATGCCCACTCGCCCATACAACAACTTCTTGAAAAAAGAAAATTACCAGTTCCAAGTGAAGACGTCAGGTCGGTACACATACTTCGCTCTTTGTGCATATCTTTTTTTTAATTTATGATATTATACTTCTTTATGAGAAATAAAGTGATACATACATACATACTTTAAAGAAATTGGTAATGATTACAGTGGTAGCTTAAGAATATCATGAAATTAGGTTTAATTTTTAAGTAGTTTTAGTTTGTGTAGTAATTGTACCTTTTCTTACTTGAGGAAGTATTTAATAAAGATCAGTCGTCAAAAATTAAATTGAATTAAATTTTTAATGGATACTGAACTATTTAGAAAATATATTGTTTTTTCATTGGATAATTAATAGATGACTTCGAACTCCACTTACAGCATCCGAACCAACCACTCAATACACCTGTCACATATGTGCTATTGAAGTGCCGGTAGCGTTCGCTTACGAGCACGCGGTGAGCGTCAAACACCGAGCGAACGTTCGCATAGCGAGCGTAGCGGCGGAGCGTATGCGCGCATTCATTTGCGCTCTCCCCCCACCCCACGTTGCGCAACCATCTTCGCGCTTCTGCGAGAACTGCGCGACAGAAGTAGAGGAAGGACATGAAAAGACAAAAGAACATCGCGCAGCTGTGTTGCTTGATCGTCTTTTATGGGACCTGGTGAAAGCATACATTCCAGATGTCGATGAACCACAATATCATAACCAACACGTGAATAATGATAACAGCAAACTTAATGATAATATAAAACACGATGTCAATTTCAATAACATTGATAAAGAAAACAAAAACAATATTTCTAAAGGCAATATAAATGAAACTGAAACAGAAATGGAGGAAATAGACGAGGAAAAAGAAATGGACGAGGAAGAAGAAATTGAGGATAATTGTGAAACAGATACCGGGAACCATTCTGAAGATGATGAAGCGAATGTGAGCTCTAACGAGAATGAAATCAGTGAATCAATTAATTCTGAGAAGCCAAAAAATTACAAAGAGATACATGTGGCGGAAAAAGGGATTAATGTGAATTGGCTAGAACATTATAAAGAAGAACTCCGCAAATGCATTGATACGAATGATTACTTCGTGTATAGTGAATCATATGAAATAAGTATACAGTTAAACGAGTATTCATTGCGCAACATAAACAGCGAAAATTTTCACAGTTATAAGAAAATGTACTACACTAATAATATAAAATGCATAGTTTGCGATTGTGTTTTAGATTGCGAGGAAGCAGAAGCCCATAAAGATGATTCCGAGCATTTGCGCAGAATTGCTAAATTTGGAAGTGATGGTCAATATCTGAGAGAGGTATCATATTTCTTAAAGTATTTTAATGACAAGGATAAATCGTCGATTTTTCTTTTATAGGCTGTTTTAAAGATTTTACCTACATATACTTGTTTTCATAAATACATCTTCAATCAGATAAGCAAGTTTTTATCATAGACTTAAATATATTATAGTAGACGGCCATAGTCTAAGAACTTTTTGAGGCTCATAGTATTTAGCGCCATCTAGTTCAGAGCCACCTAAACAGAGCCAATATGTATGAGATAAAATCAGCGCCACCTAGTAACGAATAACGTACTAGTAGTACACTAGTCGTTACTAGATGGCGCTGATTTTATCTCATACATATTGGCTCTGTTTAGGTGGCTCTGAACTAGATGGCGCTAAATATTTGGAGCCTCAAAAAGTTCTTAGACTATGGCCGTCTACTATATATTTAAGTCTATGTTTTTATCTATCACTTTAATGTATGATGTTAATAAATAATTATCTACAATTCTACACTACAATATTTAATTACACAATGTTGATCCAAAATTCTTTTTTGGAGAGCATGGAAACCAGATTCATTAATTCAGTTGTATATTTCGGTAGTTGACAGTTTTTTTGGAATCAAGGATCATCATTGTATATAAAATAAAAGACAAGAAATTGGGCATATTACTAATGTCGTATTTGTTTTTCAGATAGACGAATTTTATAGTCATTGTATCCTGTGCAATGATAAAGTCAATAATGTGGACATGGAAACACATATTCAGTCGTCTTCTCACGATTTTAAACACTGTTGTCATACTAACACTCGCCAAATTAATAAAGCAAAAGAAGTCGCAGCTGAAAAAAACACCAAAAACGAAAATGGTATAAAACCTACAGAAAAAAATACAGTCATTACAAATGAAAGTTCATTGAAATCAGTTGATAAAACTGTTGATACCATTGAATATCCATATGAATTGACAGCACCAGGCAAACTTAGATGCGTGGTTTGCGAATGTCAAGTTCCAAGTGGTATGCGTAATAGAGAACAACATATTAATGGATTGAGACATCGTACTGCGGTAATTATGATTAATTTCACATTTATTCCTTCTAAAAGCAGAAAATGAGGTAAAGAGTAATTTGAATGATTAGTATTCTTTATTTTAGCAAATTCATAATAATTTAGTTCCTGAAGGCGAGTTAAGAATTTGATAGTAGTACTTAGTAATTATGGTGCCCGCTTTAATATGATACCTAAAAAAATAACTAAGTCTCTTAGTACGAATATACTTTTTAATTTTCCAGGTCCTTAATAAAAAGCATACAACAGAAGAGACAGAAAATAATACTGAAGAAAGTGAAGAAACACTGGCAAATACTAGCAATAATACTGAAAAACATGAAAGAGATTACGGAGAAGAACTACGCAAATACGTAGATGATAAATACATTTTCGAGTTCAAAGAAGACAACGATTCGAGCATGTTTAGTTTGCAGGTGGATGACAATATATTGGAAACGGACGCAATTCGCTTTCACAGCTTTTATCCCATTGGTGATGACAAGTATGAATGTCAAGTTTGTGATTGCGATTTCGATGTCGAAGATTATGAAGAACATAAATATGATCTGGAACATCTGCGTTTAGTTGCTAATTTAGAAAATGATGGTCATTTTATGAGAAAGGTAGGTTTCATGAAACTAGTTTCTAAGAAATTGCAAAGACTTGACAGTTTAAATTCTAACATTTAAAAGGTAGTTTTTAACCCTTTGACCGCCAAGCATTGGACGGAAAAATCGTGTCCCCAGCGCCAAAGCCAAACTGGTTATTTGTTTGACGTGATATCACGTGCTAGCGCTAAGACGACTTTTTGTGGGCATGATTTGACGTCTTTGACGGCCAAATAGTAATTTTTTTATTGTAGGTAGCTAACGACAAAAAAATGCCTTTTTTTCAACAATGAACATAAAAAGATCAGAATTAGAAAAAAATATGGTAATATTTTTTTCTGATTTTGGAATAAGGGGCCGCAAAGTTACTATTCTATAAGAGAAAAATATAGAATAATCTAGATACTCGATACTTTTCAGATAGATGAAGTACACAGCCACTGCATTCTATGCAACGATAAGATGGAAAACAAAGACGTGGCAAGCCACAAACAGTCAGAAGAGCACAAGAAGGAAAGAGAAAGAACCGTGAGCGTTGTGGAAACTGGCACTGACACCGAATAACGACTTTTGAATCCTCATACTCAAAATTTTGAAAACATATTTGGGCTCATTTATTAATTACGTCACACCAATTTCATGATTTTTTTTACCCCTCCCTCCCCCCTTGTCACACTTCATCATAATTAACTGCACCCTCCCCCCTTAGTGTGACGTCACATTTAGATTTTTAGTTTAGGAAGACGTTGTAAAATGAGCCTTATCGCCTTCACAGAAAAGAATAAATCGCTAAACTCGGCCAGAAAAATAGTATCAAATTTATAGGGAACTAAAGTATTCAAACAAATCCGAGTAGGTATGTACAAAATTAGTTAAGTACAATGTTTATTAACAAATGATTTTTTTTTCAACTTAGATTTTGTAAAAAAATTGTATGTGAGGATTGTGAGGTCACAAACATGGAACTCCTCCCTCCCCCCTGTCACGATATGTCACATTTTGTGGACCCCCTCCCCCCCTTTGAGGTGTGATGTAATTAATGGATGACCCCTTTTTTAATTTAAGAATATTTCTGCGTTACATTATAAATATCTGAATAACGCCCCTATTGTTAAGGCGATAAAGTGCATGTTCAGATATTTTTGAGTGGCCGCTCAGATATATTTGGTGGCGACTGTACAGTCAGCAGCAAAAGTAGCTAAGCTGGTAGGGTGTTCAAAATGACCTACACACGCTCTTATTCTATAACAAGTCGTGTCCAGCTCATTTTGAATATCCTACCCGCTTACACCACGCTTACCCGCTACATTTGCTGCTGACTCTAAGATAAAATCAACTATATTAAAAACATAACATACATGTATACTTTTCATACTACTTAGGTTATTGCATGCCTTTTAAACTTTATTATTTTGGAACCCTACACAACAATAGGTTTTTTGCATAGTGTCCTAAAATAAAACGTAAGTACATTTTTTTAAAGCCTTTTATTCGTATTAATCATGGTAAGAGAGCGGAGCCAACAGAATAACTGTTATAATTTCAAGAAAAACCCCCGAGGCGGTTGAACTGATTTTGATTAAACATATCTAAGATCATCATCATCATCATCCTAGCGTTTATCCCGGTTTGGGGTCCGCTTGACAACCTAACCCCATGAATTGGCGTAGACACTAGTTTTTACGAAAGCGACTGCCATCTGACCTTCCAACCCAGAGGGGAAACTAGACCTTTTTGGGATTAGATCCGGTTTCCTTACGATGTTTTACCGAAAAGCGATTGGTAAATATCAAATGATATTCCGTACATAAGATCCGAAAAACTCAGTGGTACGAGCCGGGGTTTGAACCCGAGACCTCCGGATTGAAAGTCGGACGTCTAACCGCAAGGCTACCAGCGCTCTTAAACATATCTAAGATCACCTGCTAAAAAACCTGCTACCTCATTTAAATCAGTTCAACTGTTTTAGGCGATTATCACACTGTCGCCGCAACCGCGTGCGGCGACGGTGTGCAAGCGAGACAGCGCTATACACATGCAGAGCGCTATTTCCCTCGCGCACCGGAACCACGTGCGGAAACCGCAGCAGTTTGAACGCTTAGCGCTAGGCTATCAAAATATAGATATAATGATATGCATAGATACATGTTATAAACATATTGTATGAATTAAGTAGAGAAGAGACTGATCTCAATATTAATTTAGTAATTTAATAATCTTAAATCTGCTTAGTGTACCCCTCACTTTTCATTAAATTGTCGAAAGGGCCTCAGCGCATTGGCTTCGGCTCCGCATACGCCTCCCAAAGGTTCAGAACACCGTTGTTCCCTAGTCGGGAATGACATACAAATCTTAAATGATAAAGATTTTAACTAGGTTCTGAAATAATTGTCGTTTAGATAGCAAATTGAAATAAAGATTTTTTTTTTCATGCACGGTGTGCAAATTAATAGTAGATTTTTTTAACCAAAATCTGGTCACACTGCCAATATGTCATATTCTGATTGACTTTTGTTATCATATCATTGTCAAAGTACCTACCGCCGCTACCGGTCGCCGGTCGCTAAATAAACTATGCTAACTGCGCAAACTTTATAATTTTTCTCTAAACGTGAATTATATGTTTATATAATATAAATAACTGAGTATATAAAATAAAACCCATTCTCTGCGGGTTGAAGTAAGCAGTTAAACACCGCAATTGCCGATGTTTATAAATGAAGAAAGGTGAAACAGGTATCGTATATTTTTGGCTTTTGTACTGTATCTCTGCCACCATCGAGTTAAAATATACATGAATGATCCATAGAGATAAAATGGCGCTGTGGAATGATCAGTGTCTGCCCACAAGGAAAATATAAAACAGAAATTTAACATTATTTCTACTAAGTACACTTTAGCTACATCACAGCTGAATTCAGCCATACAGATAAAAATCTCTGCAAACTTTCAGACCCCTTAGTATAATCGTTACACTGACTTAACGATTGCGTTAAGTCTAAATTTGTATGGGATTTTTAACACAGCACACCAAGCGGAACGTATGGAAAACTAAATCACCAAGTATCTATAGAAGTATCTCTACTCGGTGGTTTAGTTTACGATACGTTCCACTGGTTGAGCCATGTTAAAAATCCCATACAAATTAAGACTTAACGCAAACGCAATTGTTACGTTACATTAGTAAAGCGATTATACTAAGCGGCATTGTGTGGAAAGTTGTCTATGCATGTGTAACTAAGGTGGTAAGGTAACTAAACACACATAATGATTAAAGTTATAAATGAATTGCACCTAGGCCTATAACCGCGAACCACTTTGTTGGTCGAATCACTCTTTCTAATATGCAGCCGGTAGAGCTGGGAGATTCTCGAATGTTCTACCAAAGTGGCGGCAGCTTCGTGGGAATAGTCTTTTTGTTTTTTGTGCGTTTTTGTGGTTCAGAGTGTAATACATAGCTTATTATGCAGTGATCTAACAAATAATGGTGCAGCTAATGAAGAATTTGTCTCAAAACGCGTGCTACCACTGTTTGGGTTGGACATCCGGTAATCCAGGCCAAGACCGGCCACATGTTGTTTGTAAAGAGAAGCAATTTTTTTACAAAAAGCAAGGTCTTACTGTACAAAGTCAAGCCCTGAGAGTTATAATAACTTTAAATCGACTGTACACTTCTCGCACCGCTTCGACACTGGCAAAATTGTCCCAATATATGAACAGATGCAATTTATTTTTAACCGACTTCAAAAAAGGAGGAGGTTCTCAATTCAACTGAATTTTTTTTTTTTTTAATCATTATTATGTTTTTTTTTGTATGTATGTTACTCCATATCTCCGTGAATCGTGAACCGATTTTCGAAAATTTTTTTTTAATCGAACAGGTATAACCCCTAGATGGTCCCATTGTCACCAAGTCAGGGTCTGATGATGGAATCCTGGAGAAATCGAGGGAACTCTTCAACTATTATAGGCACACCTATAGTGATTTCACTATTTTTTACAGCAACTCTGCCACTTCCTCTTGGAATAGCGGATCCTAAGTGAAGTCGGTTCTTTTTTTGTTTTAAATTATTATAAAAGAACTTAACTCTGTAGAGCCGGGGACAACGAATTGTCGGTTTTCGAACTTCTAGCCCCCTGGTAACTTATTCGACTATAGTCCCTTGAATTACATTCTAGGATGACCACATATTCCATAACGCTTGATGATGTGGACCTGGCGCTGTTGCCTCAGCGCACACACTCATACAACAACTTTTTGAAGAAGGAACTGTACCAGTTTCAAGTAATAAAGTCAGGTATATTGAACAGATTACTCATATTGATATCAAGTGGAGAATGGTATGATGTAGTTAGCTACCAGTGGCGGTGGGAACATTTTTCTTAGACAAGCCGGAGCTTTATTTGGCTTAAAATTTCTTCATGAGCTGAAAACTGCTCGAATGCTTGGAAGTTAGGCAAGCCGACGGGAATCGTATTTTATGGACGCACCGCCACTGGTAGCTACTATATTAAATGTATAAAACCTTGCGTTTTTTAAGTTTTCGTCGGTTAGCCAATGCAAATGGCTCATGAATAAGCTCCTCATTATGGAGCGAAATATGCCAAGCAATATTTGACTTAAAAACGTGAGTTACCCGTTTATTATATATTTAATATTAATATTTCTGTTTTTAAATAACTATTGAAATAAGAATTTTAGTTTAGCCAAATTAACTATGTGGCTAGATTTATAAATACTTGTAAGTTTTGCTTACATAAAGTCATAACATAAGTTTATAGATTTTCACATGATTTTCTTAGATATTCATAAGTATCACTAAGGCAAACAATGGCAAATACAGAATCCTAAGTTTTTTATACCGTGACGGTGGAAAACAAGCATACGGCCCACCTGATGGTAAGCAGCTACCGTAGCTTATGGGCGCCTGCAACTCCAGAGGTGTCACATGCGCCTTATTGTTTTGTCATGTAACTATAATAGTTAGTGTATGCCCATGTATGTCACAGCCATTTTACTTTTAAACTATGAAGCATATATTAATGAAATTTCACCTACAGTTTGGGGTTTCTGGTATACATTTTTAATTAGGTAAATATTTACCAAAATGATTACCCCAAAAGTTACAGATATTGTGACATATAAAGTAAAAGTTAGAGATTTCTAACTTCCATTTTAATGAGCGACCTCTTAAGTTATACATTATTATAAAATAAGATTATATGTGTATATTATTTACAGCGCCGGAACCAACCTCTCTTTACACTTGTCACATATGTGCCGTTGAAGTGCCGGTAGCGTTTGCCAACGAGCACGCAGTGAGCGTCAAACACCGAGCGAACGTTCGCATAGCGAGCGTAGCGGCCGAGCGAATGCGCGCATACATTTCCGCTCTCCCCCCACCACACACTGCGCAAGCGTCTACGCGCTTCTGCGAGAACTGCTCGACAGAAATAGACGAAGGACACGAAAAGACAAAAGAACATCGCGCAGCTGTGGTGCTTGATCGTCAGTTATGGGATCTAATGAAAGCATACGTCCATGATGATGACGAATCAAAATATAATGTAGACCAACATGAGAATAAAGATAACTGCGAAGTTAATGATTACATGGATAATTTACATTTTAAAAACAAAAATGGAGATGATAATAACAACACAGTGGTTGATCAAGGTATAAACAACATTGATATGGATGATTTACATTTTAAAAACAAAAATGGAGATGATAATAACAACGCAGTGGTTGATCAAGGTATAAACAACATCGAACCAACAAATGAAGAGGCAGAAGGTACAGATGGGGGAGAAACAATTGAAGAAAGTTGTGAAAATGATACTGAGGAATATAGTGAAGATGAAGACAAAGAAAGCACTACCGAACCTGAAAGAAACGAATCAATAAACTATGAATCGCCTCAAACTGTCACAAAAAATATAATGACAGAACAAGGGACTAATATAAATTGGGTAGAACATTATGAAGAAGAACTGAGCCAATTCATTAACGGGAACGATTATTTCGAGTACAAAGAAATAACTATTATAAATATAACGTTAAATGAGTATACATTAAGCGACATTGAAAGTAATAAATTTCACAGTTATGAAAAAATAAAATTAAGTGCCAATGTAAAGTGTATAGTGTGCGATTTCGTTCTCGATTACCAAGAAGCTGAAATCCATAAGTACGATTTTGAGCATATGCGCAGAGTTGCCAGATTCGGGAAATATGGTCATTTCGTGAGAGAGGTATCAATTTAATTGACTTTTATAATAATAATTATACACCTTGTTGTCATATACCAGGTACAAACGCCATCAAATATATCGGAGCGGCCAAGGCACAACTAACTGAACAACACCTCTATTGTCAAGGCGATAAAGTGCATGTTCAGATATTATTGAGTGGCCGCTCCAATATTTGATGGCGACTGTACTAATTAACAGACTTCAAATAATTTTAAACAAAAAAAGAACCGACTTCACTTAGGATCTGCTATTCCAAGAGGAAGTGGCCGAGTTGCTGTAAAAAATAGTGAAATCACTATAGGTGTGTGTATGTATGTTACTCCATATCTCCGTGAATCGTGAACCGATTTTCAAATTTTTTTTTTAATCGAACATGTATAACCCCTAGATGGTCCCATTGTCACCAAGTCGGGGTCTGATGACGGGATCCTGGAGAAATCGAGGGAACTCTTCAACTATTCTAGGCACACCTATAGTGATTTCACTATTTTTTACAGCAACTCGGCCACTTCCTTTTGGAATAGCGGATCCTAAGTGAAGTCGGTTCTTTTTTTGTTTTAAATTATTTTATTTCTTTTTCAGATAGACAACTTCTACAGTCATTGTATTCTCTGCAATGAGAAACTTAAAAACGCAGACGTGCTACCACACATACAATCGTTGCTTCACAATATTCAAGAATTGCGTTATACTAATACTAATGGCGTTAATAAAGCGAAAACAAACAGGACGACTGAAAACAACCATAGCGGAAATAACGCTATAGCATATGATACAGCTAATAAAACTATAAATGCACAGAATTCGACTGACGATGGTTCGCAAATTGAATATCCGTTTGAAGTTACAGCTACGGGCCACGTACGATGCTTAGTTTGCGAATGTCAAGTACCACATGGTGCAAATAATAGGGAACAACATGTTAAAGGATTAAGACATCGTACTGAGGTAAGGATTTTTGTATTTGCGGTACTTTTACGGTTGTTGCGTTAATATTCGTTTGGACTAGAGATGCACCGAATATCCGGTTACTATCCGGTATCCGGCCTATCCGGCCCTTATTTTAGTATCCGGCCGGATACCGGATATCTTCGTACTATCCAGCCGGATACCGGATGTAGTCAGAGACGCCCACTAGTCATACAAAAAAAAATTTTAACACAAAAATACGCGAGCGCGTGTGTACTTTTGAATGAAGTTACTCCGTACTGACATAATAAAATTCGTTTTGTTGCCTAGAATTCCTAGGAATGTAACCGCGCGAACGTTCACTACGACACAGGTCGAAACCTGCACGACGCGCACCTGCGAAACTCAAATTGTAGGTATAGTACCGCCGGCCGAATATTCGGCGGCCGGATACCGAATATTCGGCGGAGGGTCAGGCCGAATATCCGGTATCCGGCCAAACCACTATCCGTTGCATCTCTAGTTTGGACACAAACGGGCTTTTTACCATTGACATATAAAATAAGAAGACGTGATCCCACGAAAGGCAAAACTGTGATTCCATAGTACCGAATCACCGCTCGTCCACGAGTTGGATATGTGTGCGTGTCACGCTTAAACACGAGGAAATCGGCTCACTATTGGAATCACAATTTCGTCCTCATGGCACCACATCTTCCTACTTTATATGTCTATGCTTTTTACCACCATTTTAGAACCATTTGCTAGAGGTCTAGAGATACTATACCATAGTATATAATATATTATACCTTTTACACAAAATAGGAAAAGAAGAGATCATTTTTAGGGATAAGCTAACATATTTTTTAAAGAGGGTGTAACAAAAATACTGGTGATCCGTTTAAGGGCATAATTGGTATCGTATTTCGAGTAAGAAAAAGTAGGAGAGATTTTTTGGACGCGAAAAAAAATTTTCTTTTCATAATTGGAATACACTAAAATTTCTTACTGTTTCATAATTAGAATACGATACCAATTATGCCCTTAAACTTTTCCACGCCAAAGACCGATATATCGGTCACCGACTACAGAGCAAAATAGACCTACACGCACACGCACAAAGTTGAACTTCATTTTTGACATTTAGATGGCGTGGCGTCTGAGTGGTGGGTTTTGCGTTTGAAGGTTAATGGCTGCTCTGCATGATGGGCCATCATAGGGACGCAGCTATACGACGGAACGAGATCGTAATATCGTTAACTCCCTCTAACGCATAGCTGCGTCCTTATGATGGCCCATCATGTAGAGGTCACCAGTATTTTTGTTACACGTTGCATATTTTACTGTTGTTTTAATGTAATATTTATATCCGTATCCGTATCCGGCCGCCGAATATTCGGCGGCCGGATACCGAATATTCGGCGGAGGGTCAGGCCGAATATCCGGTATCCGGCCAAACCACTATCCGTTGCATCTCTAGTTTGGACACAAACGGGCTTTTTACCATTGACATATAAAATAAGAAGACGTGATCCCACGAAAGGCAAAACTGTGATTCCATAGTACCGAATCACCGCTCGTCCACGAGTTGGATATGTGTGCGTGTCACGCTTAAACACGAGGAAATCGGCTCACTATTGGAATCACAATTTCGTCCTCATGGCACCACATCTTCCTACTTTATATGTCTATGCTTTTTACCACCATTTTAGAACCATTTGCTAGAGGTCTAGAGATACTATACCATAGTATATAATATATTATACCTTTTACACAAAATAGGAAAAGGAACGCGGATTTTTTGGTATTATCTAGGTTTTAATCATTCTAAAAAAACCGGATTCCGTTCCCTAATCCAAATCATAACCAATAAGACATTTGTTTTTTTTTGCAATTGCCGCGCCATCTGCCCACGGCTTTGCACGTTTATCCTCAATGTACGATTTGTAGATAAGTATGTATACAATTTGCTAGCATCTAGTCTACAATATTTGAATTTACTACAGTTTTCATACTTCCCCAGGTTCTTCGTACGAAGCGGACAACGAATCCGATAGAAAACAAATATGGAGATTATGGAGAAGAATTGCTCAAATTCGCTGATGATCGATGCTAATTCAATATTTTAAGGTATTAATCACATTATTGCACATACACAAATATTACATTAAAACAACAGTAAAATATGCAACGTGTAACAAAAATACTGGTGACCTCTACATGATGGGCCATCATAAGGACGCAGCTATGCGTTAGAGGGAGTTAACGATATTACGATCTCGTTCCGTCGTATAGCTGCGTCCCTATGATGGCCCATCATGCAGAGCAGCCATTAACCTTCAAACGCAAAACCCACCACTCAGACGCCACGCCATCTAAATGTCAAAAATGAAGTTCAACTTTGTGCGTGTGCGTGTAGGTCTATTTTGCTCTGTAGTCGGTGACCGATATATCGGTCTTTGGCGTGGAAAAGTTTAAGGGCATAATTGGTATCGTATTCTAATTATGAAACAGTAAGAAATTTTAGTGTATTCCAATTATGAAAAGAAAATTTTTTTTCGCGTCCAAAAAATCTCTCCTACTTTTTCTTACTCGAAATACGATACCAATTATGCCCTTAAACGGATCACCAGTATTTTTGTTACACCCTCTTTAAAAAATATGTTAGCTTATCCCTAAAAATGATCTCTTTCAACCAACCTATTACAAGGTAATGTATTGTAACACTGTTCTTTCCAGATAAATAGACTATACATCCACTCTATTGTATGCAATGATTCGAGACAAGCAATCAAACGACCACGAGGAAGTAAAGGAACTACTCTTCAAAAGCAGGGCTGCTGGATCAGACTCTGTATAACACCATTATAAACTCTGTTTATCTACACCCATATCATAAACCCTCCATGATGCGTTCAAAAACCGCACGTTATGACCACCATAAGAAGAGACTGTTTTGTTAGAAGTTAGAACAAATGTCTTATCTGTAACGATGTTATTATTATCAAATAATAAGCAAAAATTTGATATCATTATGAAAATCCGGCAGCCGCGCCGCGCGATCCTCCGACCGGCGCACGCGCCCCGCCGACACAATCGAGTTGGCCATGGCGATGCAATCTGTGAAATGGCAGCCATTTTAACAGTTTTAAAACGCGTCATTTCGGGTTTATAATATGTATGTAGAAAGCAGTGTACGCAACTGTACGTAATTAGGCCTTAAAACACTCGTGTCATCTTATTATGAAACTCACTTCGTTCGTTTCATAAAACCACACTCGTGTTTTATGGACCCCTATTACGTAACAGTTACATAAACTACTATTTTACATCAGTTACTAAAATGACTTTCGATTGTAGAATGTCTACACTTTCTTTTTAGATTTGTAATAGAATATATCAGCTAGATTGGGCACATTAGGTACAGCCACGATCAGATATATCGGAGCGTTCAAGGTGGTCACAAATATCTGAACAAAGCCTCTATTGTTAAGGCGATAAAGTGCATTTTCTGATATTTTTGCCAATTTTTGAATTTCGAGCGCCCGAATTCAAAAAGTTTAAGCTCGATAATTATCGCACACAAAAGGTTACCGCCAATTTTTTCGCATGAAATTAATTGTTTTAAATACTCATGATTTCATATTCCTATCGCTGTTATTTCTAAAACATAATTTCATCGTTTTATTCTGAGTTGTAAATGTCACTTTGGAGTACTCGAATCTCAAAAATCACCCCCCTGGCCTCGATCACGACCGGCCGCGACCAGTCACCAGCAATAGTATCTTCCTACACGAAGGCCTCAAAAATATGTGACATGCTCTGCTCTCATTTGTAGGGCCATAAAAGCATGTCACATGTTTTTGCGGCCTTCGTGTAGGAAGATACTATTGCTGGTGACTGTACATAAAATGTAATCAGTTCTTTTGTGTATGAAATAAACCTTTTTGGTTAAAAATAGTTATTTTCGTGCTTAATAACCGGTTCACATTCACTAATTATGTCAAATGTTGGATATGTTTATCTATAAAACATGATTTTTCATTATTGTTGTCGACTGTACAAATTGAACAATTGGACATGACGCATAAGGTGGTTTTGATTTTCGAAGGCTGATTTTTGATTTGAATAAATATTGTCATCATTTGAAAATTAGATTATATTTAGTATTAAGTAGATGTAAGATTTTGCATACCATATTGTGGTAGATGATACACCACAGATAACCTCAACACTAGATAGATCATAAGTACAACTCGGGGTCACCACGCATCTGTGCTCCCGTACTAATTTTGTTTGAGAGCGCGGCCGCGTATTTCAATTGAGGTTGCGTTTTTGATCATTACTCATGTGGATTAAAAATATCCACAAAAATCAAGTTACAGGGGTGAACCTGGATTGTTATACTACAAATTGGTGTATAATACTATTGAGATTTGCTGTTCGGATCGTACAAATTTACGAATAAAATTGCACTGATGTGTGACCTCGTGCTCCCTGTAAAAGTTTAATGATGAGGTGTCTGTGTAGTCTGTGTGATACACACATGTGATTAGACTAGATAATATGAATAAATATACGAATAACACCCGTGTATGTTCTTGAAAATAAGTATATTAAAAAGTTTCGTATTGGTAAAAAAAACAGTCTTTCTTTGTCTTATCCAAGATCAGAAAATAAGTTCTTGTCGAAAAATATCGGATAAGTTCAAGTTTTAAAGCCGACTGTACTTTTCTTGCAAAATTCATCTACTGCTCAACAAGATGATTCCAACAAACTCAAACACAATGAGCTTCCATTGTTCAAACATATTTTTTTATGACCACACGCTCTTATTCTCTTAACAATAAAGTCTTGTCCAGTTAATTTTGAACACCCTACCCGCTTAGTTACTTTTGGTGCAGACTGTACCAATATTTTATTGTTTTGAAACTAAACTATTTAACAAACTGACAAAGCAACGCTGTGAGTTCAGAAAAAGCTTGTAAAATAATGGAATTTGCACGTACAGTCGCCATCAGATATATCGGAGCGGCCAAGGTGGTCACAAATATCTGAACATCTCTGTATTGTCAAGGCGGTGCAGTGCATGTTCAGATATTTTTGAGTACCTTGGCCCCTTCGATATATCTGATGGCGACTTGCAAGGCGACAGTATGCCTATTTACATAGCTAAATAATAAATATATACTTAGAAAACACCCATAACTTCGGAACAAAGACATAAATAAATGCCCTGACCAGGATTCGAACCCGAGGATGGTTCGCTGACAGGGTCACTACCAACTGGGCTAAGAGGCCGCTGGATTGCTGGATAGTCTTTGTAGGATTCAATGCCGTCTTTACCATAAGGGCACACGGGGCCCATACTCTGGGGCCCTGAAAGATCTTAGACGACGTTTTTTTACAGTTAACGTTGACACTAATTGAGTGCTTGAGGGCCCCTGATTTTCAAGTGTCCTAGGGCACGCAAGAATGTGGGGCCCCATCACGTATAGACGGCCTTGGTAGGATTATCGTTATATCTATTTTAGACGTTGCGTTATTGGTAGATATCGTAGCAACAATTTACAATGGAACGAAAAATAGTTCGATACTACATTGTCATGTCATTGATAACAATAATATGATAAGATTGATAAGTGATAATAGTAGAAGTTGCACATGCACTGGGGGCCGATTTTTGACTGCCGGACGTAAAGCAAAATTTAAGGTCGAAAATAATCGCACACAAAAGTTTGTCACCAATTTTTTCGTATGGAATTAATAGTTTAAATGATCATGATTTTAAATTTCTATCACTGTTAATTTTAAAACATAATTTCATCGTTTTATTGAGAGTTTTAAATGTCACTTTCGAGTGCTCGAATCTCAAAAATCACCCCCCAGGGATTTCCCCTAAAAATACCAAGGGAAAATTTTACGGAAAATGACGAGTGTGTTGCCTGCCTACACTAAAAAAAACTACTAGTAGTAATAGTAGTCAAACACTTTTCTGTACAGTCGCCATCAGATATATCGAAGGCCAAGGTAGTCGCAAATATCTCAACAAGGCCTGTATTGCCAAAGCGATAATGTGCTTGTTCAGATATTTTTGAGTACCGTGGCCGCTCCGATATATTTGATGGCGACTGTACAACAAACCGAAACCTCTACGTTTCAATCAGTCTTGCAATTATCCAAAGAAAATATGGACATGGCATGGGCTCCGTAAAATATCTGTATCTGCTATCTTTATGGATATGTCCAAAGCCTTCGACCGAGTGTGTCATTCAAGGCTCATGGACAAACTGTACGCTTATGGAATAAGAGGGACTTGTCACTCCTGGTTAATGTCATATCTCGAAAATAGGTACCACTGTACTGAAATACAAGCACATTGCTCTACAACTAATACATTTAATAGCTATAGGTCAGATTATAAAAAAATAATAAATGGAGTTCCGCAAGGCAGCATTCTTGGACCGTTACTCTTCCTCATTTATATTAATGATTTGTCCAATATAACAAAACATAAAGTATTGCTATTTGCTGACGATTGTTCTATAATTATACGGAGTGATGAGACTCGGGACTATGAGGCTGAAATCAATACTGTTTTTCATGATGTTCATGTCTGGATGGAAGCCAACAATTTGCAAGTAAATTTACAAAAAACTAAATTCATGGAGTTCTATGCACCACAAGGTAGCAGCATCCAACCAACAGTCAGTTATAATGGTTGCGAGCTAGAAAATGTTAACTGTTTAAAATTCCTAGGTATAATGATAGATTCACATAGCAACTGGCATTGCCATACAGAACATATTTAAAAAAAAATAACAAAATTTGTGTACCCTATAAGAAGATTAAAAAATATCTCAACTGAACAAACAGCTCTACTTGCATTCCACTCATACATAATGTCAAACCTTCGTTACGGATTAATACTGTGGGGAAATACTTGCAGCGACGACAGAATTTTCAGAATAGAAAAGAGATGTCTGCGATCTGTTTTCGGTGCCGATCAGATGGAACCCTGTAGATCATTTTTCATTAAAAACAGAATACTTTCTTTTCCTTCTCTATACATCTATGAGGTATGCATATTCGTCAAAAATAATCCAGATTTGTTTCCCGTAAAAAATAACACTGATAAAACACGCTCCAAATATATATATGACATATTACCTCGTAACTCAAATTCAGCACTTCTTTCTAAAAGTATAATATGCATGGGTAGACATATTTTCAATACACTACTTTTAGAACTTAAAAGTTTACCACCACTACCATTTAAAAAAAAACTGTTTGATTGGCTAGTCACACAATGTTTTTATAGTATTAATGACTTTTTACAAAGTTAGTGCTGAAATTCGTTAGTTAATTTAATTAGTAATATTTAAATACAGTGTTTTAAGTAAGCTACTTATAGTTATCTAAGATAACGAAACCAATATTGTACGCCTTTGTAAGGCAGGATATGGAGGACTTGAAAAATTTGTAAGACCATTGTAAAATACCCATAACCATGCAATAAATGTTCTTATTCTTATTCTTATAATAAAAGATTACATGGTTTAAGTAAAAACAAGTAACTCACAAAAATGTTTTTTGGTACACAGTTTTATTGCTGACTGTACTTAGTAGCATTGTCACGTAAACTACGGAAGTTTACCAAATTTCAGCTCAATCAGACACCGGGAAGTGGTTGAAATTTAACTTACAAGATTTGATGCGTATAAACAAATAATAAATATACGGGGTCAAGCTAAATAAAACTGTGTAAAAAAGTAAAGAATGAGTATAAAACCCCATTACTTTTAAATGGTGCCCTTTTTTAAAGGCTGTTTTTTTTGCGCCTAATATAAAGACTGCCAATAACTGCTACGTCAAGTATGGTACATTTGTTACTCGGCAAACGGCCAACTGACTCATTAAAGAAGTCAGTGCTCTGTGGATGAACGAGACAGCGCTATACACATGCAGAGCGCTATCTCGCTCGCACACCTTCGCCGCGTGCAGAAACCGTAGCAGTGGGATAACCGCCATGGCGTTCAACTCCATTCTCAGTACCTATGCCCTAAATAAATAAATTTCAGTGCAAGAAAGCAATATTCCCGTTTGTCCTGTTGTTGACTGGTAGAAAAGTTTATGACACTAGACAAAAAAGCATCAAACCAATAACCGCAGTAACAGTAGAAGTAATAAGCTATACGCATCCCTTTTAGTATGAATGGGGAACTAGCGTAAGAAAGAGACAGTACGATTCTCTCTGTCTATGCTCAAAGTGAGACACTCCCTGGCCAAACTATCTATAAGATCATAATATGCCTTATGGCATTAAGTCCGCCTTTTATACGTTTAGTTTGTGCAATAAAGATTAAATAAATAAATTAAATTAAAAAATAAAGGAAAAGACTGAAATCTTAGGTCGCGGGACTCGCGGGTCGCAAGCACATTTCGGTAGAAAACTTTGCACTTTGGTAGATTTCTGGATCACAGTATGGCAACACTGCTGAATGTCAAAGACTTATCTTGTAAATTGTTTTGTTATTCGTTACATCGCACCGCAAATATTTCATGTTATTTGATCTTTTAGCTTATGTATTACACATTTGTTCATGAGGCAGTGTATGCAAGTAAGTAAAATGATGATAATTTTTAATTTCACGTAAAATATTGTACGGAATCAATGAAAAACATCAAAAGTTAGTGTGTGTCGTTATACATTTTTGACCTAGTATTTTTTTCGAAATCTGTTCATGTTTTCGTTATTTCCTACACGAGAAATTGTTGGGACGATGTGGTTAAGCTACCCGCTTGACTCTGGCCTAAAATGACGCACCTAAGAACCAGTTTTGACGAAGTGTTTTCGTACTTGAATATCGATATTAATTCACTTTAATATGATGTTTTACTTATTTTATTCGAGTAATAAAGGTAAATGTTGTTATAAATCACTGCAATACACGCAAATTAACCAGAAAATGGCAATATTTTCTTCAAAGTACATGTGGGTATGATTTTTGCTCCTATTGGAATGAAAAAGCTTTTGATTTTGAATTGAAATAACATAAAAACTAGCAAAAACACTCGTAATCAATTAAATCTACTTTATTTTGCTCCCGGTACCCCAGCAGTAAGATATCAAACCCTCAATCTGGAGGACGGTTGGGGTATAGCAAAGGGTCGTGTCATGACTAGGGAATGCAAACCGGTTATTTTTTGTATGAGAATAACCGGTTTTTCGGTTAATAACCGGTTATTTTCATACAAAAAATAACCGGTTTGCATTCCCTAGTCATGACACCTATTTTTTATGATGCTATTGTATAGAGGTCGCTAAAATAAGCATGTTTTGTATGGGCAACTTTTCTCTATACTTGATAATATTGGCTCCGAAATTGTGTCACAGAGCCAAGATAGGTGCGACGACGAGCGAAGCGAGGAGGAGTGTGTTAGGTGAACCGTGACCTAACAGCGCGCGAAGCGAGCGTGCCGCGGTAGCGGCCGGCGAGCGCCAGAACGGACTTAATCTAATGTACAATATTAATTTTCAAGTCCCTAGCTCCGTAGTAATCCTATGGCCAAACTCGCAGTCGCAAAGTCCTGAAATCGCGCCCTCTTTACTATACCCTGACCGAAATATTTTTTTACTGACCCCCTCTAAAATTTGAAATTTTTTTTCTATATTAGTGTCCCACCCCAAAATTTTTGTCTGCGACTGCGCCTGGCAAACTCACAATGGTTTTAATACAGTCCAAGGGTGCAAAGGTCTTTTATGCTCATTCAGCCATTTAAAAAAAAATCACAAACTGAGTTGACAAAAAAATCTGTATTTATTAATCTTTCCACAAAATTACATAAAAATCAATTGAGAAATGCAATCTGTAGAAAAAAACTGCCAGATAAACGTTTTTTTTTTTAAATATTGTGACAGTTCTTAAACTAGCAATAAAATACTTATTCCAGGATGACAACCTACTCAATAAGGCTAGACGAAGTGGATCTCGCGTTGCTGCCTCTACGCACGCACAAATACAATGATTTCTTGAAAAAGGAACACTTCCAATTTCAAGTATTGCAGGCGGAAGAAAAAGATGGTATGTATTACATGGTTCACAACAGAGTTTCTTGCCAATAATAATGCTTCTCGGGTAAGGTGTAGGGTTAGAAAGTGAAGTAGATTTTTTGAAAATTGAAGAATAAATATTTTAATTTTCATTCAAAAATAAAATTTTAAACAAACATCCAGGGTAAGCGCTACTAGACGTCCACCTCCCAAACTTATGTGGCATTTATGGTTCAGTATAGCTAAATTTTAATGGGTTTAAAGTTATGAACCAACTACAAAAGGGTATTGCTGGCTGTTTTAGTTATTGGCATTGGCGTAGCAATATAATCCTTGGGAGCTGACCATAAATATGCCCCCTATAGTCAAGAAAAAAATTGTGTTGCACTGCGCTGAAGCCCCGTTGCGACGCCTGTTTTTTTTTTTTTAAACATGACTAACTTGTTTGGCCACCTTGAGGGCCAGTTACGAGTCTGGGGACTCTGGGGTAGTGATAGCCGAACCGTCGCGACGCCTCTGTTTAAGAGTCAGGCATGCGGTTCCTAACGGAGATCATCACAATTGACTTGACTTTATTTGATTTACTTAGGCTGGTGCACGGGGCATTAGGAAGAAATCATTTAAGTAATCAAGCATTATGAGAAAAAGTAGAATTAAAAAAACTTTCGTCTGATATAGTAGAATGTTATCTACATTTTTGTCAAGGTCTAGATAGTATTCTACTATCTCTTTATCAATAGATAGTGAACCCTGTTAATTTTTTTTTCGTCACACATATTTGCAATACATAAGTACCTACATGACTATCTGACTAATAACACATACACTCACACTCAAAAACAATGCAAACTTGTATGAAAATTTCTAATCAAAGTGAAAGCGAATAAGTAGGGTTGATTTCATTGTTTAAATATAATGTAAGATTGATAGATTTGCACTTAAAATAATCTAAATTAGATATGCAAATCATAACATTAGATTCGAATCGGAGTAAACCCTACATTTTTTTCACAGAATCCGAGCCCACAATTTTCTACAAATGCCACATATGCGCCATCGACGTGCCGGCAGCGTTCGCGCGCGAGCATGCAGCGAGCGTCAAGCACCGCGCGAACGCTCGCATCGCGAACGTGGCCGCGGAGCGCACGCGCGCGCTCATATCCGCGCTCCCACCGCCCGTCGTCGCGCAAACCGCGCGCTTCTGCGCCAACTGCGCGATCACAGTCGGCAAGAATCATGAGAAAACGAAAGAGCATCGCGTGGCTGTGATGCATGATAAGCTGCTATGGGAACTGATGAATGCTTACGTTGGTGATGATTGTGATAGCGAAGAGGACTTCAGTGACACTGACGATTTTGTAGTTAAAGAAGAGTCGAGCCATTATAATGGATTTGCAACATGGAGTGAAGTTAGTTATAGTAAAGAGGAAAAGCAAAAGAAAAGATCGATCAATTTGCTTAGTATAGAGAAAAATAAAAAAGTAATAGATAGTAAGGAAGATAATGAAACGGAGAAGCACGATAAATATTATAAACCCATTGTTAATGCAACAATTAGTGAAGTTACAAATACTGGAACCTCAATCTATGAATCTGCCAAAAGCAGTCAAGTTACAGATGTTGAAACTGATAAGCATCAATCCAATAAAAGCAGCGAACTTGTAAATATTGTAAATGGACTGAATAAATCTGCTCGTACAGATAACAATATTACAGACGTAGCAGCAAAAACCGATGCTATACCTAGTACAAGCAAAGGTACTGAAATGAATTCATCTAGTGGCACAGGCAGAGAAACAAACCAAATTGCAACAAATAATGATCAAGATACTGTCATTTCTACACCTAGTACATCCAAAGCTGTTCCAGAAAAAATAGAATATGTAGAATTTGTGAATAAAGTAAATAAAACAGTAAAAGTTTATAGTGACTATTACCATAGTTTCACAAGAAGAGGGGATACAATCAATTGTAAAATATGCAGCTCTTCTTTCAATAATGAAGAAGTAGGTTCACACATGTTTTCACTGAAGCATTTGAACAAAATGCCAAGTTATATGATTGACGAACATTGTGTACGAAAGGTCAGTATTTCACATAAACTTCTTAAAAGTTTTCACTTTTGCTTATTATTTTTTGGAATCATTAAGCATTAGATAGTTTTAATGTTTTTTTTTTCACAGATCGACGACGTCTTTAGCCACTGCATTGTGTGTAATCAAATGATCAAACACGCAAATTTGGCCAAACATTATCTGACGATTAACCACAGCCAGAGAGAGAGACAACTCATCATCGATAATCCAAAAAGTGTTGCCACAACATCCAAAACTGCTAACATGCCTAATTTACATGTTAAATTCGATAAACCTGTCTTTCTCGAAGCTACAGTTAACACTGCAGATACGAATCAACCAAAAACTGCAGAAGTGAAAGTGAAAACTCCAGAAGTGAAAATGAACACTCAAAATGAAGCGAAGGCAATAGATTGGCCAGTGATATATCCATATGAAATGACAAAGCAAGGAGTCCGATGTGTAATTTGCAATTGCAATGTGCCAAATAATCCGGAGAACAGGAAGGAACATCTTGTCGGCTTGGTTCATGTTAGAAATGTGAAGAAGAAGAGAGTAAGTTTGTTGACATCTTTATTATAAGTACCTAGAGTAGATGTTGTCGTGTGCCATAAAAATAGTGTATTCCCTGTTTTTGATGTTTTGAGAAATAGGGCACGCATTCTCGTACATAGCTCGTTGATTACGATTAGTTATATCTACGAGTATCTTATTTTAAAGGAGAAATCAATAAAATACTTTTTAACACATAATGTTTAAACTGAAAGTCAAGACAAGTGATTTATTTCAAAAATTGATTGCCTAGCATTTTAAGTGTTAAAAGATGAGCATTGTGTAGGTAACACTGCTAAAACACAAATGAAACTCATAGAAAATAAGATATGGATGTCAGAGAATCTTATAAGAAAATTGTTCTATTGCAAAACGAGTATGCAATAGTACATTGTGCAACATGGGGGGTAAGAGGAATATTACTAACGAGAGTCTAGTTAAATCGCGACGGCTTGCCGGAGCGATTTAAAGACTCGAGTTTGTAATATTCTTACGCCCCGAGTTACACACAATGTTTTTCATCACACTTGCGAGGAAAAAACTAAAATTTAAGCGAAATAATTCTTAAATACGGTGACGTTTCAAATAGGTATTCGATCGCCATTTTGCTTGCGCCGTTGCTTAGCAACGCGGTACAAACATTCCGTGCGTTTTTTATTACGACATAGTTTTCGAACTAGATTTTGCAAAATTATTATAACAATATTTACCAAAATTAATGATAAATACTTTTAAATATTAAAAATAATGAAGAAATATACCGTATTAGTTTTATATACTTTAAAATTTGCTTGTAGTCAAGTTTGGGTGACATAACAAAAAACCCTGGCTGAATATAAATGTCCTGAGTCTGAAGTAATGTACGAGTGGGTCAACATTTTTAAAACTAAACCTATAACTCCACACTGTGGAGTTATAAGAATTCCTAACTCCCGTGGGATCAAAGTAGGCCTTTGTCCTTCAGTACACCCGCATGAAATAACACCATTTACGAGCAGGTGTGATGAAAAATTATTTTCGTAATCAAAATTTTTTACGTTAAAACAGACCTAACAAGACTTCAGTACGCAGTCGTGTTATTGGGCAATGAGGGTTCCTTCGATCGATTTTTTCACCAGATGGCACATCATAAAAAAAAGTGTCCAGCGGCGGGAAACAGCAACTAAAAGTTCTAAATCTCTCCACGTAGCGCCATCGTAGCGCTAGTATTGCTTTCGTGTATGAACCCGGACTAGCTAAAGCTAAAGTGGCGCCACCAATTCCACGCCTTTTGGTGGACACTTTTGTAACAGAGAGATTGTCAACCTTACCTTCTACCATCCATAGCGCTGCTAATGGCGAAAAAACGATCAAAGAAACTCCCGTTGAAGTCTGGCCTATAACCGCGAAGCACTTCGTTCATCGAATCGTCTATTTGCATCACTCTCTTTCGTATTTGCAAGAGCGATAGAGACGGGGCCATCGTTTTGTCGATTTTCTAACTTCGCGGTAAGCCCTCTGTGTTCAACAGACTTCAAGATTTCGAAGGAAGAGGTTCTCAATTCGTCGGAATCTTTGTTTTTGATTGTTTTATTAGTTATATGTTACTCTTAGTTTTGTTATTTGTGTAATTTTAAGATTTTCGTTGTAATGTTTATTTTTAAACTCATTTATTTTAAAAGGTGTGCTCTTGCGAGGATACTGAGGTAGATGTTAACTGCTGTGTTAAATGTGACAGCAAAGAACTTTCTTTTGATACTATCACTAACTTGAATGGATGGAGTCCTGCCAACGAAGAAATTAATACAACTGTGAGTTTACTATCATCAATCATCATTTTAGAAGTACCTATTTAAATACACACAATAAGCTTTAAAATGGTATTTTCATATACATTCAGTCACTAGTCTGTCCAGAAAGAGAAGTGTCGTGGTTTATATGAGAACTCATACATTTTGCGACACTTCTCTTTCCGGACTAGCAGCAATAGCTGAGCGAACGAGGTATTCAAAATGATCTGGACAAGCTCTTGTTTTCTTAATAATAATTTCATTCAAAGATATTTTTGAGTACTTTGCCTGCTTACTTACATCTCCTTATAGGCGGGTCCACATAGGATGAATAGCCTCGCGAGAAAATTGTCGCGCTCGTCAGCTCGGGCAGTGTAACCGCGCCTCGGCTGCGCATTTGCGCAACGTGCGAGTGGCCTTGTAGTGAGACGCGCTTACACTCCCCGAGCTGCCTCGCGCGGCACTTTCCTCGCGAGGCAGCGAGGCCTGTAGGGCCCTGCCTAATAACTTTTATATGCTCAAGTTTAATATATCCATAACAAAATATGGCGCGTACTTTTGGATCTGCATTCTATCTCATTTCGTAGTTGTTGATTTAAAAATCACATTGATTTAGGTTATATTTTCTGAATCATTACAAACCGTTTGTATAAAATGTATTCTAAAATGGTACTTACATAACTGCTATGAAAGCTTTTTTTAGGTATTTGTAATTAGAATACCTTTTTTAATAAACATATTTTTAGCTATTGTTGTTGTTTTAGTTTTAAATCATCCATCTCTTGCATTTATTAATAAAAAATAGCCCGGCAATGGCTTTGCCCGGTCGAAAGTCTTTACTGATGGCGCCAGCATAGCTTGTACCTGTCCGTCCTACCAATTGTGTCAAATTCTTGTGTTTTTTTTGGAATTTTCTGACCTGGATGCTAGCCCTATAAGCCAAATCCCATACAACAATACTAATGACAGGTACAAGCTATACTGGCGCCATCTGACTAAAAAAATTATCAACTAAAAGGTACATTATTGTCGGTTGTCAATAAGGCATTAATGTCAAAAAATTCATTTAGATTTGAACTCTATTGACAGCCGACAATGATGTACCTTAGACTTGAAAATGTCACAAATATTGGACTGTGCCTACAAAATCGCGTTCCCATAATTTGGATAAATACACCAGCGCCATCTATCGCGTCACCAACGCACCAAGTCTCAGCTCCATACATTTGGTCGACGATTTGCCGATATAGCATAACACAGGTGTAACCCACAGACTAAACAGACACCTCATCATTAAGCTTTTACAGGGAGCACGAGGTCACCACACATCAGCGCAATTTTATTTGTAAATTTCTACGATTCGACCAGCACATCTCAATAGTATTCTACACCAATTTGTAGTATAACAATCCATATTCACCCCTGTAACTTGATTTTTATGGATATTTTTAATCATAAACGTTAACACAACTGATATAAGCGGTCGCGCTCATACAAAATTAGTACGGTAGCACAGATGTGTGGTGACCTCGAGTTGTACTTGTGATCTATCTAGTGGTTAAGATTATCTGCGATGTAGCCTGGATCTTGTAGACATTTCAGGCCAGTATTATTTGACCCATGGTCTAAAGTAAATGCTTACACTTTGCAGGCCACAGAAGCTGTCCACTCTTTGCCGGTAACACAAAAACCAAAGCTGGAATACCCATACCAAGCTACGAAGCAACCAAGCGTCGCCCGTTGTGTGATATGTGATATGAATGTGACTATTTCCACCGATAACCTAAAAGGGCATATAGATGGACTCAACCATACTACCAATGAATTAAATAAAAAAGTAAGTGCCAGTACCTGTGCAGTCGCCATCAAATATATCGGAGCGGCCAGGGTACTCAAAAATATCTGAACATGCACTTAGAACATCGTGCAATATAGGCGTTGTTCAGATATCTGTGACCTTGGCCGCTCCGATATATCTGATGGCGGCTGTACGCTATTTGTTACAAATATAACGCGATTATTACGCACCAGCATTAAGTATCTGCAAGAGATCGCTCTCTAGCAATAAGACCTGTTGACTGCCTCTACTTTTCAACCGACTTCAAGATTTCAAAGGAGGAATCAATTCGTCGGGATCTTTGTTTTTTGCTATTTTTTTTATGTATGTTCATCGATTATTACAAGACGGCTGGACCGATTTGGAAAGTTCACAGTTGGTCCCGTTGTCACCAGGTCTGGATCTGATGATGGGATCCTGGAGAAATCGAGGGAACTCTTCAACTATTATAGGCACGCACACCTATAGTGATTTCAGTAGTTTTTACAGCAACTCGGGCATTAAAATGGCGAATAGGTGAGGCCATTTTCTATCTCTTCACGCCATCACGCCCTCTAAAAAATTCTTGGGCCCACGACTTTTTTTTTCTTTTTTTGATGTTTGAAAAACCATCAGGACGACTCGTTTAAACTTAAAATTAAAAAAAGTAAGCGGTAGAGACATGCACTGTTTATCGCATCATTATGTGTGACGTTGCACGGTATTATTAAAGTCAAAATAGCTGACATTTAACGTCTAGTATTTTTTTTATTGCCCTCAATTGTTTTACACGATGTAAAAAATTTGTCAAAAATAAATAAAAAGTGTATGTATTTCATATGACAGACGACGTTAAAGAAAGCTTTTGCCGCCACAAAAGAAGAGAGCGTCGTGCGATGCATCGTTTGCGACCTCAAAGTCCCGAACACACTGAGAAATATGCTAGACCACCTCTTCGGATCCAGACATATCAAGAAAGAAAAGGATATACGAGTAAGTAACGATATTATTTCTATTATTTATTTATTCATATTACAGTAAAATGGTACCAAAAGACTATTAAATGATTCCTTCAAATTCGACTCCTACCTATTATATACTAAAACTGAAATCTGAAATTCGAATCGGAAGACATTCAGAAATGGTCTTCAGCAATTTGAGACGTGTTTTCAAATAGGGAATATTACGCAAAACTCTGCGTAGGGGGCGGCACTAGCACATCCAGAGGGCCTACCACGAAACACGAAAATAAGAATTTCGTTACCTGGTTCTCTGTCACTCTTTCATATTCGAAAGCGATAGAGAGGCACATGTCAAAATTTCGATTCTCTCGTTTCACGATAGGCCCTTTGTAAACGAACCGCCTTGGTGCGCAAATGACATATTTATTCGTTCGTTAAGGCCTAGTATGTATTAAAAACTCTATGGTTTACCGGTGTGCTAGTGCTGCACTCTGGTGGCAGAATATTGCAGTAATATCCCCTATTAGTAGTTGCGTATTTTCTATCCTTCTTGGGGACACGCGTGCAATTTTCTAAAATAAGGCCGCGAATTACGAAGAATTTCGTACATTGTCGATTTTTCCTATTTCTATCGCACGCGCATAATTACGAGTATACAACCCGCCCGCTTGCACAAAGGCATTGACGGCGAGGTGCAAGCGGCACATCAATATAACTACGCGCGAGCGATAAAGATAGGAAGTGACGTGTCAATGTGCGAAATTCTTCTTGATTCGCGTCCTTACTTTATTGTACCGCCAACTGCTACAGCTTTGTCTACGATACACAACTTTGCCTGGCTTGAAAAACATAGTCTTCTTCGCCAAGCAGCTATATCTTTAATTCCTATGGGAGAGAGGCGGCCATCTCAGGAATAAGATATAAATAGCTGTTTGGTGAAGAAAACCATGTTTTTCAAGCCTGGCAAAGTTGTGCATCGTAGGCAAAGTTGTAGCAATTGACGGTATTTCTTCAAGTACCGAGACTTCACTACACTTCAGGGTGCGTCGACTCACAGCTCCCACTGCAGGTCTAAATTCTAAATTCAAAGGTCTAATTTCTAAATCCAAAGGTCTAAATTCTAAATTCCAAGGTCTACAGGGTTGGGCAGAGTAACTGTCCTAGTTTAAAAGTTGTATACAAGTTTAAAAACAATATAATATGAGATGTTATGTTATTAATTATATTTAACACACTCTATATATTCCACATTAATTGATATGTTTTATTCTTTCTTCCTTAGCTTGTATAATTTTAAGCATCTTGCCATAAAAGGAATTTCATGCGGCACGGCAGCCATTATGCAAAGAAAATACGTTTTAATTACAGGAGATCGACAAGCGACAGACTAATGGAGTGTATAGTGTCTTATTAAGAGATATCCTGGAGGATATATTAGCCATAAGATGATTCCAAAAAGCCAGGCAGTCAGGGTATAACTTCATGGTGAAATGTACCACATTAGTCGGAATTTGAGGCTGACTCTTTACATTACAAAGTACGCTATACGTATCCTTAGAAAACTAATTAACTATCGATATTTCGGTATGAGGATATATGCAGAGCTTTATTAAGATGACATAAGGCTAGTTATTGGGTTTATTCTAGGGTCGGGTAGTCAAATATGGGACGACTAAGCAGAAGAGGACTTGCGTGCCGCGTGAAATTCCTTTTATGGCAAGATGCTTAAAATTATACAAGCTAAGGAAGAGAGAATAAAACATATCAATTAATGTGGAATATATAGAGTGTGTTTAATATAATTAATAACATAACATCTCATATTATATTGTTTTTAAACTTTTATACAACTTTTAAACTAGGACAGTTACTCTGCCCAACCCTGTATATTCAACTTTTCTCTTTGCACCTTTTGTACATGTCTCTGTTTGGCCCAATGGTTGACTGGTAGAGAATGCCATTTGGCATTAAGTCCGCCATTTGTACATACATTTTTTTTTGTATTTTGTGCATTAAAGTTTAAATAAATAAATAATACATTCTAAATTCAAAGGTCTAAATTCTAAATCTAGACTTACCTTGACCAGCATGTGCTTCTCCGATGGCGTCAGGTACATCTTGGTCTCGAACATATGCACGCAAATGTTCACCACGTCGGCCAACAAATCCTCGTACCCTACAACAAGAAACATTTATAAGTCAACTAGATTTTTCCATTTAGTGATACTGATATGCCATACAAATTTCTACCCTATTTTCATCCCCTTATACCAGGGGTCCATCTTATCTCGCTTGCGGCCCGCGAGCCTCCTGTTAGAAGTCGTCGTTATTGACAACCGACAATGTGTTATCTTTTTAACCGACTTCAAAAAAGGAGGAGGTTCTCAATTCGACTGAATTTTTTTTAATTTGTTTTTTTGGCAGTATGTTACTCGATATCTCCGTGAATCGTGAACCGATTTTCAAAAAAAAAATTTAATTGAACGGGTATAACTCCTAGATGGTCCCATTGTCACCAAGTCGGGGTCTGATGATGGGATCCTGGAGAAATCGAGGGAACTCTTCAACTATTATAGGCACACCTATAATGATTTCACTATTTTCGGCCACTTCCTCTTGGAATAGCGGATCCTAAGTGAAGTCGGTTCTTTTTTTGTTTAAAATTATGTCGGATAAAGTCACAAATTATTATAAAGTGCAGCCCGCGTTATATTCGTTAGTTATGTGGCCTTTGGCTTCTAAACGGTTCCACAAATGTCCGTTACAATGAAAAAATGAACCGTGAAAAAACTCTGGACATCATAGGATTCGAACCCACCTCCTTCGGATTGCTGGTCCGATGTGCTCCCAATTACACCAGACATCCATCAATCCATCACAGTGAATTTTATCATGTATGGTGCTAAAAGGTTGCCGACCCCTGCCTTAACACTTTCCGTACCGCAGTTCGCTACGCGCTACGCTCGTAGCCGATCCTAGCGTTTTCCCGCTTTGTAGCGGAAAGCGTCCACGGACAGAGAGCCCGCCTAGCGGGTTCCTGGTCGTGAAAGTGTTAAACGATGATTTCTGGGATAAAAACTATTCTATATCGTTCCCCGGGACTCATGGACAGTACCTCCATACCAAACTTCATCTAAATCGGTTTATCGGTTTAAGCGTGAAGAGGTAACAAATAGACAAACAGACTCACTTTCAATATTAGTATGGATTGGTTTTTAATTTTTAAATATCACAATTTTCCTAGCCTTTCCCCGGCTAGGTGACCCGGGGTCCGCTTGGCAATTTAATCGCAAGATTTGGATTAATTACCAGGGATGTCACGAATGTCGTTTTTCTCACATTCGCGAATGCGAATGCGAATATTCAGGATGCGAATGTCCAAATGCGAATGCGAATACGAATGTAACGGAGTAGATTCAAAAAAGTTAATCTTGCTTATCATTTTTATGCTTCCATAGTTCATAAATACAGTGATATGTGATGGAGTCCTATATTAACGATCAAAAGGAGACAAGTGATACCGTCGTTTTCACTTCCTGTGTATGAGCAAGCATATAACCATCGGCCGGGTCGGCGCGGTCAAAACAGGATGCGTTCTGCCCACATTCGCATTCCGAAAATATTCGCATCATTTCATGCGAATGCGAATGTTGATACGAATGTCCAAAATGATACGAATATTCGCATTATACGAATGCGAATATTCGTGACATCCCTAGTCATTACGTCCATTAAGTCCAGATTCCTCACGATGTTTTACCTAGCAACTGTTTTGAGTTCAGACGCTTTAAAATCGCTTTGACGATTCTAGATATCCTAGGCGATCTTTTAAAGAAAAGTACAGTCAGCAATAAAAGCTTGTATCAAGTTTAATTATTTAAAAAACTTATTAGTCAGGTCCACACCTGGCGCACCGCCTCGCGAGGAAATTGCCGCGCGAGGTAGCTCTACTAGTATCGACGTGCCACAGCCGAGGTAAACACATGCGTGGCCGCAATGCCTCGCGCGGCAATTTCCTCGCCAGGCGGTGCATCAGGTGTGGACCCGCCAACACCCACCAGTGGCTGGCACCAACTTTGCCCAACAGTGGGACAGACACGGTTTATTTACATATTCTTCTTAATATTACAGGAAGCCCAGCAAAACCGGACGTCTCCAGTACCTCGGCCTGTGCCAATGACCCAAGCTGCTTCAAAAGAAACCACGTTCGAATCAGCTTCCGACACGATAGGACGAAAATCGTATATGTACTTCTCTTGGATATAAAATAAGGTATGTACAGTCGCCATCAAATATATCGCCGCGGCCAAGGTACTCAAAAATATCCGAACAGGCACTTTATCCCCTGGACAGGACAATAGAGACGACGAGACGAGATATAGTCTGGCAAACCAATAATTGTAGTATCAGTGGAAGTAATAAGCTGTACTCTGCGAATATAATAATTTGATATTGACCAATTATTCATGACTATGACGTAGTGAGTCGCCGATACTTTTAACGATGCTTTTGCTGTGAATATGATAATAATTATGTTTAAATATTTAAATCAATAGCCGTTTCTACACCTGGCGCACCGCCTCGCGAGGAAATTGCCGCGCGCGGCAGCTCGGCTAGTGTGGGGTTCCTCGCCCGAGGCATTGCGCCGCGCGTGCGTTTGCCTCGGCGGAGGCACGCCCACACTAGCGGAGCCGGCGATTTCCTCGCGAGGCGGTGCGTCAGGTGTAATACGGCTATTTACTGATAATGAGGAAGTACATTAAATATTGATTTTAGTTTGACTTATCCAAATATTATATTACTAATCTAGTTACCAAGCCCCTATTTCACCACGGTGACTATTGTGATTTTCTGACATATCCAAATTACTGACGTCACAGGCGTCCATAGGCTACGAAAACCGCTTACTATTGAGCGGGCAGCACGCTTGTTTGCCACAAGTGTAATATTTAAAGAAAAACTTCATTTATTATCACTAAAACTACTACTTTTGTAAACAGAGGTTTTGACATATGTATCGAAAAACACGACAATTGTCACGAAATTCCGACACAAGCCTAATCTCATGTCGAGAAATATTTACAATTCTTCTAAGAACTATGGTTATTCGTGACAATTGCCGTGGGCACTTCAGTAAACTCAGTACCTATTTATTAACGATATAATATAAATATGTTGAATTTTATAAAAAAATATCATGGTGGTGGCAAACAAGCTTGCAGCCCGCCTGCTGGTAAGCGGTTACTGTAGCCTGTGGACGCCTGTGACGTCAGTAATTTGGATATGTCAGAAATTGTGACAATTGTCACCGTGGTGAAATGGGGGCCAGTTGTCCAGTTATGTTTATTTTTAACGGTTGTAAACTTGTAATGTACTCGTAAATACTGGTTTTGTTTATTTAATATTGTATGATATACAATGGGGTTGGCCGGTGAAAACTTTTGCAGAGGGCGCTGTTCCAGATTCCATACAATAAGAGAAAGAGATACAAACAATGATAGAAAGAAACAGACGATGAATGGTCCCTAACTTGTATGCAGGCATAAAGCTTTTCTTAGGCAAAAACCTTTCCTATGGCGGTAATCTACATCATTTTAATTTTAGTGTATTCCAAAAACGGATGGATTTCAATTTCGGAGCAATTCGAGACAAAACATTGAGTCATTTTCGCGAAAATAAATAAAAACTACTTCGCGCCATACAAATTTAGCTTTTCTAGGGACCAATTTTGAAGATGTCACTTTGACAGTTGCCAACCCCATTGAAACCTTTTATAACGACAACAATTATAACGCAATATAGGATGTTAAGACTAAGAAATATGCTGGTCTCTTTGATGTCGTTATCCGCTGTGTGCATGAGTGTGGAGCCATCTCTTGAGCAGGGGATTAAAGGGATTTTTTTATTTTTTTATTAATGGCATATACTCCTTGCTTATATGAAATGTCGCTGGCTGATTCACTATTTTGACAGTTGACCCTAGAGGTGGTGTCAAATATTTTGAAATGTGATATTGACAAGAGCCCAATTTTTTGTTACATTTATTTGTTTATTTGTTTATTTCTACAATAAGCACTTACAGCTAAACCTTACGTGCTAATTGGTATATTTTATTTTTATCTAGGGACTAACATGCATTATAGAAGCATTACATATAAACCGAGTCAAGCAACGTAAAATGTTTAAAATAAATTATCAAATGACAGGTGTGCGTGTTTAAGATGAAATAATGTTTATATCAGATTAACCACAAAAGTATTGCTTCAAGATTACCTATATGTCAGATTATACAAATCAATTCATATTAAAAAAGAATGTCAGTGTCGAAAGAATAGATTATTACTTATTACATTATATAAAAATAAAAATGTCTAGAGATAAAGATGTCAGGGTGTACAAATTAAATCATAAAAAATAATAATAATAACAGTGTCAAGAATCCCTATAATTTGTATTAAACTAGGTGATGGAGCTAGTGGTAGCGATACTTTCAATATAGTGACTAGATGCGGCTAGGAATTTGGTTTCTGTCGTAAAAAATATGTCGAGCTGGTTATCACTGTCCAGAATGTCATTTATCAGGGTAAGAGCTAGGTGCAGAGGAGAGGCAGCCTGCATTTGAGTATTGGCATGGGGGACAGTGAAGAGATCGCGGCGGCGAGGACGTAGTAACCTTGGGGAAGGACGTGGGACATGGAGTGGTACTTGTGACAGTAATTGTGGGTTTGTTGTCACCCCGCGTATCAGTTGGAAGAAATATTTTACCAGATAAATATTTCTACGAGTCTCGAGGGAAGTATAATTTACCATACCCAATAAGAAAAGAGTCGGGTAAAGAAAGGGGTAATATCCGTAAACTTTCTTATATAGGGATCTTAGGAACGACTTTTGGACTTTTTCTGGTAAAAGCGTGTAATATTTCTCGTGCGGATTCCAAATTACGGCGTTGGTTTCTAACTTACTCCGAACAAATGCGTTGTAGAGGACAGTCAACGCGTGCTTACTGGAGAATAATTTGGCCTGGCGTAAGACGAATCCTAAACATTTTCGGGCTTCGCTACAAGTCTTAATAATATGTTGGTTGAACGTCAGTTGCGTATCAAACCAGGTACCGAGGTCCTTTATTTCGGTGACGCGTTTTAATTGGTTGCCTTCGATTGTGTAGGGATGGTATGTGGGAAGCCGAATTCGTGCATATGTAATTACCGAACACTTTTCGCTATTCAGGGTCAAGCTATTATTACGAGCCCAGACACAAACACTGTCAATATCCGATTGCAGTAAGGATGGTTCTTGACTACTGTGGATTGGTAATGCCAATTTTAGGTCATCCGCAAATAGTAGGCAAGTTGAATGACTGATTGCACTTGGTAGGTCATTTACTAGTATAAGAAACAGAAGGGGGCCGAGACTGCTTCCTTGCCCTATTCCAGATGTCACTGAGAACGGAGCTGATCGTGCGCCTTCGTATTGGACGAATTGGATTCTTGCCGAGAGGTAGCTGGCGACGAATTCGAGTAACTGGGTGCTAAAACCCGCAATAGACAGCTTTTTAAGCAGAACATCATTATCTACTTTATCGAATGCCTTTTGAAAATCAAAATATGCTATATCTATTTGCCTTCGTTGATCTAGATTGTTAGATGCCAGAGTAACGATGTTGAGTAAATTTGATGTTGTTGAGCGCTTCGGTAAAAACCCGTGCTGTTCGTCAAAGAACCAGCCTTTTAACTGTTTATATATTTTGGCATAAATTATGGACTCAAAGACTTTACCAAAGATAGATAAAACCGCAATTGGTCTATAGTTTTTAATATCAGACTTTGGACCAGATTTGTATACTGGTAGAACTTTGGTTGATTTCCAGATTGAAGGGTACGTTTTATTTTGTACGGCAAGGTTAAATATACATTTAAGCGGTCGGATGAATGCCTCGCGACAATCCTTTATTAAGAACTGTGGAATTCCGTCAGGACCCTGAGTGTGCTTGGGCCGTAAGCGGCTGATGGCTTTCCGAACGTCTACCTCGCTAATGTCATCAATCGTGATATTCCGAGTATTCGATTGTGGTACTTCTGCGGTGGCCGCCACCGAGGCAGACAGCACGTCAAGCTTAGGTGCTTTCTGCAAAAAAACACTTTTGAAAAACTCTGCAAACGAATCTGCGACCTGTTGCGGAGACATGGTGCCAAATGTGGCTGGTTGATTAGATTTTTGATGTCGCTTAATGTAAGAACGATGAGGGGTCTCTCAGTATATTCGTTTGTAAATCATTAGTGTATGATTGCATATCTGTCTCGGTTCTGTCATTCACCAATCTGCGGTAGTATGAGAAAAATGCATAATATAATTGGTGTCCTGTTTGCTTATACAATTTATGGTAAGAATTTTTTATTTTATTTAAACGAATGAGTTCTGGTGCACTGCGATCGTTCACGTTGCTCCCACCATGCACTTCGCACATAGCGAATAAAAGGTTTCGACGGTATACCTTGAACTTTTGATAATATCGACGAAGCTTTTGCTGAATATGATAATATATGTATATTTATGAAAGTTAATTATAATGAGTAATTAAATATTTCTTTTAGTGTCACTTCTACTAATTAAGTTAATTTTCTTTTTCTTTTTATAAACATTGGAAAGTCGATAACGGTTTTATTATTTATCTAATATTGTATGATTATGCCATTCTGAAATAAATGATACAGTTAATTCTTTGTATAATTACTACACATATCATTTCAATAAGAGTATCCTCAATTAATATACATTGTGCATCATGGGGGTAAGTGAAATTTGCAAACGAGTGTAATTAGACTCTTGCAAAGATTAGATTAGAATCAATTGATTTAATTTAACTAGTAGTCCGCCTCGAACTGAGCACTCACGATTTACTTGCAAACGAGTTGACCAATATAACAAGACCCGTCGGTGGGTTTTTTTTCTCCTTCTAGCTCCATAACCACTTGATCGATCCTGCTCATATACGAACTTACAAATTTTATGTATCTCTGCTACAGCCCCAAGAAATTTCATAAAGATCAGAAAAACGTTACTAAAGTTATCCTCGGACAAACTATCGAAATCAAAAAGCCAACCAAATGCCGAGACGTCCCAGTAGCCTGCAGGTGACAATTCGGTCTGGAGTTGTTTGTAAGAACTCACTTCGCTTACGCTCCGCGAGTTCGATGAGTAGAGTTTACAATATTCTTAGTTCTTACCCACCCCTACATACTGACCCCGCAAAATTGGGTGATATCCGGCGCAGTTTCGACGTTGTTGGCACCGCAGTTTCGACCTTATATCATAAAATCGGGCCTCGTACGAAAGCTTTGAACCCTTTGCGCCTTGGTCTCCTTGTGGAGCTCTTGGAGTTCGTTTCGTACCGGTGATGTTCTTAAACTTACTTTACTATAGAGTCGGGTTCCAAGGGGCTATCCATAAATTACGTCATCGATTTTTGACACCCCCCCCCCCCTAAAATCATCCAAAGATTATGCTTCGAATGGCCCCGTTTCCTCCTACGTTAGGCTACCATCCGATGTTACAACCCGCCCCCCCCCTCCCCATTTTTAAATGACGTAGTTTATGAATAGCCCCCAACCGACATAAAGAGCGCGCAAATGTGAATGAACGGTGGGTCGATATTGGAAGCGCGCTTCGCGCGGTCTTACTTCAGCCACAGTTTGGCCACCTGCCGCAGTTCGTCTTTTGGCATAAATTGCTGGTTTCTTACCGGTAATCTTCTCTAGGGCGTCTTTCACGGTGTCGCGGATCTTGTTCTGTGTGGCCAAGAACATGGACAGGTTCTGCGACTCCTGGAGGCTCTGGCTGTCGGACATGACCTTCAGGAACTGGGCGGCTCTGTGGAACAATTACAATGGAAGTTAGGTTTTGAGATTACGAAAAAACTAGTAAAAAGCTTCAGCAGGAAACAAACTTAACTTTACGGTTGAAAAGAGTTTCATACATAAAAATTGGTTAGTCAGTTTAGCAAATGCAAATAAGTTTAATCGCAAATATATTTATTATAGCCATGTACTTGTACTTTCAAAATTGTTTTCACACTTTGAAGTTACTTGTGATTAAAACATTATATCGAATCGTATTGTACCTAAGCCCCTATCCCGTCCGTCCCCCTATCGGCCCCATCCCCTTGTCCACTTCTCTGAGGAACCTTATAACGAATGTTCGTCGAGAAAACCTCGGCAGGGAGCTCATTTCTCGGACCAAGCGTTCGGAAGAGAAAATTCAAGGCGATTTACGGTTTGGTAAATCAAATTTGTCAGCAGCAGTAAAAAATATACTCATCCCTTTTTTACCCAGCGTACCAGCGCAAGAAGACAATAGCGTTATCTCTGTCTGTGCTTAAAGTGAAAAACCTTGGCCCAATAGATATCTTACCTCCTGTATGTGGAATAATCGTTCTTCACAGAGCTCTTCATGTTCTTCAACTCGTCCAGAACGGCGAACATGTTGACGAACTTCCCCAGCGTGAGTAGGTACGCTTCGGAGACGAAGTCGCGGCGCTTCTCCGCGTGGCAGAGACGGCGAACTTCCCCGCAGAAGCGCTCTATAGCTTTACGCTGAAAAATAACAGTGCACGTGAAAGAAACACTAAACGGCCTGTGGAAGCTGCGTTTCCACCAGAGATGAGCGAGGATGCGTCGAGAGATGTTTGTTAAGAGGATAGGTAAATTAAGCCATTCTATTGGTTATTAAAAACACTGAATCGCAACACAACCTCGTTCATCTCTGGAGTGCAGTCTTAAATAAAAGATGAAGATGAAAAGTTTTAATCCCTTTCCGGCCATAGTATGAATTCTCGACAATTTCAAACATGGTATTCAGATCTATTATTCAAATCGGATTCTCCTCTCTTCTTCTCCTTCAACCCTTTTTCACCCATTGTTGGGTACCGATCAAATTAGATTAGACGATCGCTAAAAGTGTTTCGCCTTCAAATGAATCACCAAAACGAATATAGAATATCCTGGTCACAGCACCAAATTGTATCTCACCCTGCAAGCAGAAGTTACAGAACCAGGATGAGAATACGATGCCCTCTTCCAGCAGGTCGTTCTATGACGAAACTAAAAAATCCAGGGTGATATCCTGGTCATGGCACCGAGATCTTTCTTAAAATCTCACCTGGAAGTACATGAACTGCAGCAGCTTGTCTACCTCCGGGGCAAGCACTTGGACAGTTCTCTCGTAAATGTGCACGCGGTCGGGCTGCTCGTTGGAGCGCGGCTGCGGGATGGCGCGAGAGCAGCAGCGCCAGGTGTACAGCATCACGGCATGGGCGTTACCCTCTTCCAGCAGCTCGTTCTGTGAGGCATAGAAAATATATTCACGACTTTGTATTGATAACAACATTACTGAACTCGGAAGTCTAAGGAGTCTTAAAATGGTGGAATTGTAATTACCACAAATTAGAAACAGATATCCATCACAATGAAAAAATGAACTGTGATGAACTATGGAACATCACGGATTTCGAACCCGCGTCCTTTGGATTGGTGTTTCCAATTACACCAGACAATTCTCTATCCATCACAGCGAATTTAGTCATGTAATTGTGAACAAGTCACTAGCAAATGCGTGAAATCGTAATTGCAGGATTAAATGTAGTTGAGCAATCAATTGTTGATCAAATAATCACTAACTGTTAACACCGCAGGAAAGATAATTTTTCTTTAAACAAAATCCTATATTCAAATTAGAACCTTGTTTTTTGTCATTCTATACCTGCTAATCATGGTAGGTTGATGCTGTCATAGGCAAAAGTTTTTTTAACTGGTTTTTTTCAGTTGGATGGCTTTGTCAGTCAGTATCGTTAGATCTTAACCCAATACTGTATTAGATCTTACATTTATAATATAATATAAAGTTATTTACCAAGTTGGCATGAACGGTAGCCTCTTCAATATACTTGGCGATACCCGTAACGAAGCCATTCCGATCCTCGAAATTGGTGTCAAAGTTAGCCTGGTACAGAATCGAGCAAGGTGCTGCTTCGATGCAAGGCTGTTCATCTGAAATAAAAAGATTTCATTGTAGTCATTGAAAATGGGTCATCTTGTATTTATTTACTTATCGTATGGCTACACATCACTGGATATAGAGAGGCACTTATTCTTTCAGGTGGTAATAGTAGTGGGAAAGTAGATGGTGAAGAAATTCCAGTGAGTGCTGCGAGGTCCAGATAGGACATTGCAGCTGCGAATAAAATTCTATACTAAGTGACTCATTTTGTAAATCATTTAGAGGCTGGTTGCTTATGTGTGTACAGGATTTCACTCTTCAAGTGCTATAAAAATGGAAGCCTATGCTCTAGCTAAAAATAAGTGAGAGTATATTGGAACGTTTTTGACAATGCCATAAAATACTGCCCGCAGACAGGAAGCGGAGGCTGTGGACCTCAGGTAAATAAGTATCAAGACTCTTGCTGTAAGGTACCAAATACCTATAATTTATCATAATACATTCCCATGCACATTTAAATGGAGTGACATATTATAATGATACTGAACAAGTAAGTATAATGCCTAAGTGGACGCTTGAGTTGGGCGTCCAGTGAGCGGATGGTACGGTGTGCATGTTAAACAAATGAAACTGATACTGGTGTACTGAGTCGACGCTGCACAAAGTGTATGGACGCTCGGCCGCAACGCTGCAAGCCCCGCCGAACGCTCCACTCCAAGTGTCCACTCAGGCCTTGGACTAAATTTCTGCTATTCATCCCAAAGCAAACTGAGTAACTTTATGAAAAGTACAGTAATATTTATTAATCAAACAAAGTTTAACAGATTACCGTGTTGTCTGATATTTATTCTAAAAAAAAACATTTAAAATTTGGCTAAATCACCTATAATATATACTGCCGGTGTCCTTTTTCATCTAATAATACCAAACAACGACACAATGTTCATCAAATATCATGAAATATAAGCCAAATAAATACAAGCATGAATCATAATTTCAAGAATGATAATGACTCAAAAAACCAATTTACCGGGAAGTGTGAGTTCGTCCAGGACATCCACATTGCTCAAAGCGTCCGATAACGACACTTTTTCACTCACAGACATGATTAAAGTTAATAAATCAGGGAAATACCACACGCGAACGCCGCGCCCAGGAAATACTAATTATGTCACTTCTACGCGTAGTTACACTCTATGATTATAAATAACTGTTTTATATTAAGTAATTGTGTTTATAATGGCTGTTTAGTTGTAATTTTGATAAGAATATTGACTTAAAGAATACTAAATACGGCAATGCATTTTGACAGCAAAACACACCGACGATAGTGTCATCCTCAATTTTTTTTGCAGCAGTTTCGATATCGATACTTTGAGGTAAACCAAGCCGATACAATTGTAAAGAAAATAATTTAATGGTCTCGAATAGATATCAATTCTAACAATCAAATCAGCATAAGCATTCTATATTACAGTTAATTTGGAATATCCAGTTCTTACGCGCAATAGAAATACTTTTATTTGGTCTACATGTTTATCGATAATAAATATGAGCATCACTATTGCGACGCCGACGCCCAGGACATTTTCGTTTAGAAACCGAGAATAAACCAAGATTTATCCATGATTTTCAGTTTATAATTGAAGCATTATTGTAAGTACAATAGTAAGTGTGAGTGTTTATAACTGATCATAACATAATTACTTTTTAACTTTAGTTCAGTTAAAAACATGATATCAAGTAAAAATAACAAACAACTTTTCAACAAAAATACGAGTCTAAGCAGGCAACATTTGTGACAAGGCCCATCGTTCTCGCTTGTCATTGGCCAAGCTGCTGTCAAAATTTTGGTGTTGCCAGTTGAGAGTATATAAATCGTATCATTTCAAATTTACAGCTTTGTCTAAAATACGAGTTTCGAAAGAATGGGAATCGTCCAGATTAAGCGAATTCGCTGTAAAAGAGTCACATTTTAGCAAGGTGAATTTTCGTGTCGGTCGTACCCACCATAAGTCGCTCTATGTTAAACCTTATTACAAGGCAATAAAGATAATTATCTCGCTAAGGGTCGCCACACACCTAGCGGTTTTCCTCGCGGAATTACCGGAAGTAGCGGAAATTTGTCTATGGTAGCGGAAATTTGTCTATGGTAGCAGATTTTTTGTATGGAAGCCATAGACAAATTACCGGAAGTAGAGGAAATTCATAGACAAAATGCTTAATTTGTCTATGAATTTCCGCTACTTCCGGTAATTCCGCGAGGAAAACCGCTAGGTGTGTGGCGACCCTTAAAGTGAGTGTTTAACCTAATCGCAATGGGATTTTTAGGGTCATACAAAACTAAACTCTTTGTGTACAACATTTATTTATGTACTTCCAGTAGGTTGAAATAAAAAATATACCTTTCAAAATGCAAGTTATTGAATAAATATATATGTTCAAGTATAAGGTACATCATTGTCGCTTGTCAATAAGGCATTAATAAAAAAAAAAAGCCTTTTATTTCTTGCCCATTTGTTCAATGTTAACAATTAATTTAAAGTTACATAAGAATTTACAAATTAATACTTACAATAAGAGTTTTAAATAATAAGGCATTACTGCCATAATAATTCATTTAGAAATAAACTCTATTAACAATCGACAATGATGTACCTTTTGCTTGAAAATGTCACATATAATTAATGGGTACACTACACACATTAGCACATTGTGTGAAAGTTATACATGTACATAAGTTTTTGCCTATAGGCACTATACTAGAAGCAAACTTTATCTCCGTTCGGACTTCATATTTTTTTAAAACGAACAATCGTATAATCATATTATCAGAATAACTCATGTTTCATGTAGAAGCAAAAATATACTCGTTATAATGACTGCACGTATTAAGTCTTATTAACACTAGGTACAGAGGGTGGATTTCTTCATAGTAAATGTATGGAAAGTTTTCTTTAAGAGTCGCCAGGACGCTCGCGTGAACTCGCGTTCCCATACAAACGTAGTTTAGCTCTCATTTTAAAACGACATTCTTTAGAACCACGAAATTTGGCATGGGCATTCTAGTAGTACAGATCTATGTCGGTAATTCATTTTCGTTGCTAAAAATTGTAATACAAAGAAAATACAGCCAGATACAGATTTACATACAAAACTTATTTTTGCTATATTTTCTTTGTATTACAATTTTTAGCAACGAAAACGAATTACCGACATAGATCTGTACTGCTAGAATGCCCATGCTAATTCGTGGTTCTAAAGCATGTCGTTTTAAAATGAGAACTGAACTACGTTTGTATGGGGACGCGAGTTCACGCGAGCGTCCTGGCGACTCTTAATTTCTGGCTTTGAGAACATTACCATAAGTTGACCCAATGGAAACTATTATTAATGGATACTGGATAGGAATGGGATCGAATGCAGGGATGTTGCGAATATTCGCATCCGCGTCCGCGGATCTTCCGCATCATTTTCAAAATCCGCATCCGCATCAAATTGATGCGGAGCTTATGCGGATGCAGATGTGGAACAAGTCGGTCCAGGAACGTTTTGGGGACGGCGCACGTGCTAGGTAAAGTAGGTATATAAATTCACCATTACCCAATAGAAATATTCTTTATGCCACACCTGGCCATAAAGTGGCGTTTTCCGTATAAATAATTTTTTTTTTTTTTTTAACACGGGAGGTAATAAAGAAAGCCCTCGATCGCATATTTACGTCCCTTGCTTGCAGCTCGGGCCGCAAACTTCTGCGATCTCGGCCTTTCTTTGTTTTACCACCCTAGTATAGTATATTACACAACTATATCCTTGAATTGACGGATAGAGACAAGAAATTACTTGTACTCGTGAGTTTGTTATGTTTTTAATACAAAACTTGAATTTTTTTTTTTTGTAACTAATCATACATCCGCATCCGTATCCGCGGATGTGAGCCTTTTAATATCCGCATCCGCGGATGTAAAAAAATCAGCATCCGTAACATCCCTGGTGTGTTCTATAACCCGTTTCACCAGATGTTTACATTTAAGTCGACGAAATAGCGACATTTTCTTATGAGTAATATTAATAATCTTAATATTAAAAATCATTGAGTCCCATACATACTACTTTAACCTAATTAAGTTATTTAAAATAATTAGGATATTGAACTCGCAAAAAAAGAAACATTACGGATAGTTTTGAGTTAACAAATTAATAGAAAGTTTGTATTTAAACATAAAAAAAGTTTAATTAACATGATTAGTACATTAAATACGAGGACAATAAAAAACAAAACCCATTATTTCTATGTATATGTATTTCCTCTTACAATCATATAATAATATTATATCATGTCTTTCTTGCTGAACTCGCAAGTTAATTTACTGTACATACACATGTGACGTTTTCAAATCAAAGGTACATCATTGTCGGTTGTCAATAAGACGGGCGAAATAAACTCGTAATATGCGACAATGATGTACATTCAACTTGAAAACATCACATATATTCACTCTTAGTAAATACACGTAGCAGCAGAAACAGCTAAGCAGGCATCGTGTTTAAAATTATGTACACATTCTTATTCTCTTAATAATAAAGTCATGTCGTACCAAGATAGTTTTGAACACTTCGTTTGCTTAACTGCTGCTGTAGACTGTACACATTTTTTCAAAATACTTATTATGAATACCTATACTGAGTGTAGGTACTATGGCTATTTTTTAAATCGAAAATGTATATAATGTAGATCATAAAAATGACTAACTGTTGACTTATTTCAACATTGAGCTTATTTTATTATTAATAACTTAAGCAAAAGCGTTTTATAGCGAAAATACTAAAAACAATGCTATAAGAAATCAAGACAACAATTTTTATTTCAGAAACTTATAAGAATAACAAAAAGTAATAGCAAGCATAAACTGCGTACGATTGAATGGATTGACCCCAAATATTTATTTATTTATAAAGTAAAGATACGTCCAGATTGTCCGAATTCACCGCGAGCATTTCATGTTTTAATTGCGGGTTTGGAGCGAGACTTTAAGCTTACGCAAGTCTAGCGCGGCTATAAGTAACATTCGAGCAAGCTCTGGACTCTAAACTGTAGTAATAAAATCACTTAATTTTGGACTCAATAGAACAGGATTTATTATTTTAAAGTCGAATAAAAGTACTTATTGTCTGACGAAATATCCATCGCAAAAAAGAAAGTAGAAACTGTTTCTTTGTGACATACGGATTACTTAACTATAACATCAAATAGACACACAATGTCACAAAACTTAATAAGTAAACTATTACTTTGCAATAATTTTATAATTTAAACAATGTCAGCCGCTGACAATAATAAGCGAAAAACTAGGACATTATCACGAGAGTAGAAACCTTTTGGGATATATATGAAAATAAGTCAATCTATACCCTCGGGCCGGCAGTGGATTCTATCTTAATGTCGATTTGGGTATAGTCCGCTGTACACTTCGGGCCAACGTTACCGATCTAAAGGACGCAGTTACGTGTTAGAGGGAGCAAGAGATATCGCGATCTCGTTATGCCACATAGCTGTATTACTTAGATTGGTCGACGTTGACCCAATGTGTACAGTCAGCGTCAAATATATTGTAACAGCCAAAGTGATCAAATAGTTCGTCACACCCTTTATTTTATATGGTGTGACGAACTATTTGGCTACTCTAGCTGATGCGATATATATGACGCTGACTGTACAGCGGGCTTATAACAACTTTCTATATACCAACATAATAAACTGTTAAGTTCTATAATTACTAACGAAGTAACTTATCACTCAATCTGTGCACCATTAACACTTAAAACTCAATTGGTACCTCTTGCATCACAATCTTGCACCCACTATAATAATTCTGATTCTGTCCCCAGCGCCCCTCATACTCGGCCAACTCCACCGGAGCTGGTATCTCAAAGTCCACTGTCTGAATATAATCATCAGTTATCGGTAGATCATCAAAGCTCTGAATCTCATTTATGTTGTCAAAGTGTATCTCTGGTCTTGCATCGTCGAATGGTATCATCTCGGGTAAGTTGAGTCGGATGCATTTATGGTTGTGCAGTAGCGATGGCCAGACGAAAGTCTCTTCGCAGACTTTGCACTTTAGGTTTTCGTAGTCAGAGTGCATGGTGACTATGTGACGGTTGAGGCAGTAGTTAGTGGAATAGTATTTTCCACAGATCTGTAATAGAACGAGTTTTTTGATTAAATATGAGACGTGAAATTAAGTCTGGAAATGAAGTATTGTCTACATAGTTATGTAAGTATTAAATAAATCAGTGAGGAGACAAAATTTAAAAATGACAGAAAACACGTACTGCAAAATAAAGGACGACTACAAAATACATAGGTACAAAACAATAAAAATGACAGACAAAAACAGTGTAAAGCCGTGTCCTGATTACGCACGGCACGAATGCTCGCAGCAGCAGCGCACAATGTGGACGTACCTATAAAATTATACATACATACTCTATAGTCGCGGTCAGACAAGCCGTGTGTAATCTGAACACTGTGTGTAGCAAATAGAGTTGTGCCACGTTACCCGTTTTGTATGGAATACATTCTCCAGAAAGGCACTGCTCTAGTAGCAAATTACCAATGTGTGCGACATATACAACTTATACAAGGGTTACACATACACAATTATAGAATATTATACAGTATTTAGGATCGCAAGGCTTTATTATAGCTGTGCTGTACCAGAATAGAGGCGCTACCTCGAACTTTCTTTCGAAATTTCTTTATCTCCCTCTCAATCGCTCTTGCTTATTCGTAACAGAGTGATTCAAATAGACGGACGAACAACGAACGAACGAAGTGGTTCGTGATTCACTGTTCTAGGCGAGAATTCAGTATCATAAACAATAATCAGCCTGTTGAAAGTCTATGGTCGCTGAATTTTTGCAGACTAAATTCAGTTGGAAGTTGATTCTTTCCGCCTTCTGATTTTTGTCTATGATAGCTGAAAAAGTGTGAGTTGTGCATAACGAGTGCACATTATGGTTCCTCTACATGATGGGCCATCACAGGACGCAGCTATGCGTTAGAGGGAGCTAACGATATTGCGATCTCGTTCCGTCGTATAGCTGCGTCCCTATGATGGCCCATCATGTAGAGCCAGCCTTAGGCGCACAGCGTTGCGTTGGGCGCACGTTGGTAGCATATACATACAGTCAACGCCAAAAATATGTGTATACTTTTAAACGTAATTATAAGGCAGTAAGGTCCAAAAGTGTATACACATTTTTGGCGTTGACGATACATACACAGCGCGCCGAGTACAGCCATAGAGTAACTTATAAGTAGAGCAGCACAGCCTAAGAACTTTTTGAAGCTCAAGCCAATCGCGCCATCTACGTGAAAGCCCCCTAAAGATACCCATAGTAACAAGTAGCTACTAGTGTACTACTAGTACGCTATTTGTTACTCAAAATTCAAACATTTATCCAGTAAGTAGGCCGCAAGGGCACTTTTACACATCAGATATTATAGATAAAAGAGAGAAGAAAAAAAACAAACTACACCGGTTCTAATCCTACACCTCTGACCCGAGAAGAATTACGTATTAAGTCATCTCTTTTTTAGTACCGAGGGTACTAGCGTAAGAAAGAGACAGTATGATTTTTTCTGTCTATACTTGAAGTAAAACAGACCCTGGCCATACTATAACTCCAGAGCAAACCTTTACAGAAGAAACCTATGACCTTTTTTTGGACCTAAGATGCCCTGGTGGTTAGAAGGTTATCCATTATTTACCGCACCCTTGTACCCTCAACACAAGCCCTATAGCATACCCCATTGTATTGTATTGTATTTTATTGTATTCTGTTTCACTACTTGGACGACAATCTGTTTCCTAGCATGTAAGCGAATTGGTGTATACTGTAAGCTTGCACTGTATTTATGGATAAACGCTAATGACGACACGTTATCGTCATGGCTCTACGAAGCATTTTCGCTACATAGTGGGAAACCCTTGTCATCGGCTACGGCGTAGCGCTACGCGCGTAGCTTAGCGGTGAATGTGATATTCTCAGATTCTGTTGTATAAGATTGTCAAATAGTATTTATTATTTATACTTTTTCTTGCATAGTTAGTTTCCTTTTCACAAAGCAGTTTTAATTACGGCATCATATTAATTAGTAATGAATGACACTCACCATTAACTGTAAATGTAATTTGGAATTTTTTAATGAGACAGTTGCTTATTGGCTTATCTTTGCTTATAATATACTTTGAAACGAAAAACATTTGTGACTTAAATTAAGTTATAGTACAAGTATTTAGAAATGAAAATGGGATTATAAACTTAGTTTTACTATAAGAAATATCATGTTATAGAACCCAAACTATGAAACCAAAGCAAAGCAGATACTTGGGAGTTTTCTACGTAAGTGTCGGATACACACCTGACACTGATGTTTAGATATAATCGTTTTCTTGGACACAGGATCAACCACAGGCTTCTTTATTTCCCCCGTATACTCATCAAAGCAGTTTACGTCTACATAGTCAACGGAATTTGTCAGCTCTTTCCCTCCTACTTTAATCCGTTCCAAAATGACTTGAGGTTTCATATATTCCGGAACCTCGTCTACTTTGTAAAACCTTTTAAAGTCCGCTTTAGGTTTGACTTTCGGCCGCAGCTGGGAGTTGTCACTCGTCTTCAGAAAGTGCGTCCATTTGTGCTGAAGCATGTCTGTCTCTACATCAAACTTCTTCATGCATTGGTCGCAGAAATAGTAGTCCTTATAACCTGTCATGGCACGGTTGGTTAAGTCAGGTAGTAATGCTACATGTTTTTCTATCTCATCTCGCTCTACCGAGCTTTCTTCACAAAAGTTGCACAAGTATAAGCGCTCGCTTCCCAGTGTACGCATTGTGTATAAGGATCTCGGACGAGTCTTAGAGTGAAGGAACGAGATGTGATGTGCAACAGCGCATTTAGAGGGAAACTGGTCTTTACAAATGTCGCATACAAACGTTGTTGGCAAATGATCGTAACTATGATCCTTCAAATCCATGAATTTGAAAAATGACTCGTCACACGTCTTACATTTATGGAACTTTAGCACCTTGCAGACTCTGCGTCGGTGCTCTATGTAAGACGAGCGGTTCGGTGAGAGGTCCCCACAAATGTCACAATGCAGTTTAATGTGTAATTTGAAAAACATCCTATCAACAAAGTTTTTGTTACAATAATTGCAAATGTAACACTTACGTTTCTTGTGTCTTTGCTTCATATGGCGTTTAAGGAGGTTGTACTCTTCGAATATCCTCGTACACTTCCTGCATTTGTGATATTCCTTAACCTCGTGTATAATCACCTGGTCTGAGAACGACACCCGCTTCTGGGCCTTGTCGTTCGACTTATAAACAAGCATATGCTTATTTTCCTGATGATTCTGCAGTTTCTTTTCACTCGAATATACTTTTTTGCAAATCTTACATTTCAACTTAGAAATGTTAAAGGCAGTAAAAATAGGATCATTTGGGTCCTTTTGGAAGGCCATTTTGAGCTCGTTCAGGTCGTGTCGAAGAACGCCGATTGAGCACTTGTCGCCTAGCCTTCGGGCATGTACGGCGAAATCCAACTTGGACAAACACTTCTGCAGTTCTGTTTCCTCAATGGCTCTCCGTCTCATATTCTTGAGATACGGCGATATATCAGCCCGTGTCAGGGTGACTACAGGACTCCTCTCGAAACCTCTGAAAACGTCTTTAAACGGGACACTTTCTTTCGAAGCGTCGGCAAGAGAAAATCGGCGAACACCATTCTTTCGTTTACAGTTCTCTGTTTCAATCTCGTGTGATTGGTCTCCATTGCACTTGTCGGACATAGAAATTGTAAATGAATAAGAGAAAACAAAATAATAAAGGGGGAAAAACTAATAATTTTACAAATAACTTTCGCTTGCGATGCAATCGTCTCGTATGTCATTCGTTAAAGACACAGATAATAAAATAAATTAAAAAATCTCTTCACGATTGAGCTGCTGGGGATCTTATGGATAAGGGCTCTTTAAATGTAACAATCTGCAAAATGAGGTTGAACACCCACTGATTATAAATGGTTCCTATTGTATTTTTTACGTACTCTACATACATTTAGGCTCAAATTACACCTAGCGGAATGGAGGTAGTAATGTATGGAGCTTTGTCGATGGCAGCTTAAATTTGTCATAGACCTCCATACAATACTGCCTCCATTCTGCTAGGTGTGATTTGAGCCTTAGAGACTTTTTACCTCAAAGCAAGCATTAACTAGAGACCGCACACGTGTACCCCCGTATGGGATAGATATATAGATGCCCATAATCACTTCTACAGCATAAAACAGAACAATTTACCAATCTTTTCCTTAGCCGACACAACTTTCTAGGAAAACTAACAGCTTTTCTCGTAGCAATCACAGAAATTCTTGAAGAAATCGCGCATTATATCTGTTTGTTACCCTCCACTGCTAGAAGTAACGCGTGGAGGGTAATAGAAACTATGACAAGGACCAACGATAATAGCACCTCTCTGCCGTATCTATTGAAAGTGTAATAAGACCATCCCGTTCTATCTTGGTATTATTAGTTCCGTGTCAGATCTATGGGTGGTATATCTATGCTTTTTACATATAGATGTTTTAAAAAACGATTGCAGCGCCATATACCCGTTAGTGTGATCGTCCTATCCTGTGATTGGATTAAATAGGCCATCTAATAGTAGGAGTGTATCAAAGGCCTCAGAAACTTATACAAGAATTTCGAATTGATAAATGAAAATTGTGTCAATACGTATTAATTCTTAAGACGAACTGTAGTATTAATTACAATAAATATTGTAAAGGAAAAAAGTCTAAAAAAGTTATCTTTCTAAGGCTAATTCTAGGCCCCACATCTTCATTGCTATTTATTAATAATTCTTTAAGAGAAGTTTTTCATATAAGGGTCACCACACACCTAGCGGTTTTCCTCGCGGAATTAGCGGAAGTAGCGGAAATTTGTCTATGATGGCGGAAATTTGTCTATGGTAGCAGATTTTTTGTATGGAAGCCATAGACAAATTTCCGCTACCATAGACAAATTAAGCATTTTGTCTATGAATTTCCGCTACTTCCGCTAATTCCGTGAGGAAAACCGCTAGGTGTGTGGTGACCCTAAAGAATGCTTATGTCATTGTGCCACAGGGGGGTAACATTACGCACACATATACACTGATGAAAGAGATGTGCGCATACACAATCCTACGCGTGCAAATGAGATGCAATGACACATTTTCCGTCCCTCATCGCGTATGCGTTTTTTTTGCCTGCCATCGGGTGTCTGCCATCGAACTGTCACTGTCACTGGCCTAGTTTAGGGTGGCCAGTGCTTTTAAAGTGACTTTACCCATCAAGTTGGGTAATAATTGTGTTACGTAATATTGAAAGTTTAAACTTTAAGTGTGTGTGAAATTATTGAATTTCACGAAAACTGACAAACATTTAAATGAATATGTTTTACTAAAATAATTGTTATGTTAGGTAGTTTAGGTAGTAACTTAGATATATATCTAGTTTTTAATTACTTTGAAGGTCAGATTGGGCTGATTAAGTCAGATTGCCCAGATTGAGCTGTTATTTTAGTATCTGGAGAAAAAATAATAATATTAAAACTAGAATTATGGGAATCTAATGGGGGATTTTCTTTACATGTGGTATCACAAATCTTAGCTGTCAAAATATAGCTGTCCCTGTCGGGTATACGCTGAGCCTCTGTCTATTCTATGGTAGGTCTATGATGGTAGGTCTATGTTGTGCCAGCACACGATAACGCTGTAAAACGTAGTAAATACATTGACATGCCATGATCATCTATACGCTTGACATATCGCAACGATAAATTTATGTCAATAATTTTTTACACTGCTACACCTATAAAACCCTTTAATTTGACAGTTCACATGTACGTTCGGAAACCTAGTCATAAATAAGTAATTTGAATTGATTTCTAATAGGACTCTAATTAGCCTAATTATATCTGGGTTAACAAAGGGTAATCTATGAATAGTCATTTCACTATTGACGTAGGATTGTTAAAAATAACCGTGCATTTCTTAGTGAATATTTTATTAGCTAGCATTCATATAAGAAATTCAAGAATGCGATGAAGATAGCTTCAAAACGACCCACCACTTTTTTTGTCCGGCCTTGGCTCTCGTTATCGGACGTTTCTAGTCTGCGCAGTTAAATCAATTCGGGAGAATAATCAGATAAACAAATTTATTTAAAGACGGAAGGCAGGCGTGAGCAAAATGTTTCCGCCCACGCGTATTCGTAGCTGCCTTCCAGTCATAAACCCGATGTTCAAGCAGCGATTGCGTCCACACAGGCCTTTCCGGCAAACATCGACACTGCACAGTCAAACAAAGAACGCGACTCCGTTCCAACGGAATAAATGGATGAATTTGAGGGCTATAATTACGCGATGGGTGCCTCTCGGAAGCGTTATTTACGTAGGTTGGTGCTACATACGCGCGAGCGTTAATTATGAAGTGTCGAAAGTGGAAATCAAGTTTTACGAAATGTTTCCTTTCCGTATAACTAGTCGGATATGGGGGCACCTGGCGGCCTGCGAGCTGCCGACGTCCCTCCGCAGTATCGTCTACGGTACGTACGTTAGAGTATTTAATGTGAACCTGAATGATGCGGCTGTACCTGATCTCACGTATTACAAAAGTCTAGCAGCATTTTTTGCTCGGCCCTTGCGGGAGGGTGCGCGGGTCATCTCCGCCGTCCCGTGTGTGTCTCCTTGCGACGGCGTGGTCTTGAACTGCGGCCCGGCAGACACTGACAAGATCGAACAAGTTAAGGGAGTAACCTACAGTTTAGAAGAATTCTTAGGCGAAAATAAATGGTCCAAATCTGATGACAAAGATTACTACAACTCACTATTGACTAATAAGGACAATATATTACACCAATGTATCATTTATTTGGCTCCCGGTGACTATCATAGATTTCATTCTCCATGCGACTGGATGGCCAATTTCCGGCGCCATTTCTCTGGGAAACTTTTATCAGTCAACCCTTGGATGGCCCGACTTATTCCTGGACTGTTCACCATGAATGAACGAGCAGTGTATGTCGGTAAATGGCAACACGGATTCTTCAGTATGACTGCTGTAGGGGCGACAAATGTTGGTTCCATAGAAATTTATGCTGACCCAGAGTTACGAACAAATACTAAAGGAAGAAGGAATCGAGTTGATGAAGCTGATTTAGGAAACTTACCTATCAAGAAAGGGGAGTTATTCGGCCAGTTCAATATGGGAAGTACGATAATCCTGCTCTTTGAAGCCCCGAAGGAGTTTAAATTTGATTTTGCTTCCGGTGACAGGGTGCAGGTAGGGCAAGCCTTGACGATGACAGCTAAAGCGCAAGCGAGATGACCAGCTTACACGGATTTAGTTCATGTCGCCCAGTTTGCACTTGTTTTCTATGTGATAATGCTTATAATTTGAATATTATTGATGCATAGAGGCTTTTATGAAGGTCAGGCTGAATCAACTTTTTCTTGACACATGTCGGTATTGTGATATTCTCCTGGGTGGTGACCCAAAAGTTTGGTAAATTTGGTGGTTAAAAAAGGTGTTTTATACCCAGGTTTTATCACATTAATTTACCAAAATTTTGTATGGTACTTTTAAGGCATTGGCCATTTACTAAGCATATTTGTATGATGTGGTGTAACACGACCGGACAGAAGAACAAAGGTTGCATTCCCATCTGTGCCGAGAGACAAGGGGGATAATTAAGAGGAAGGACAAAATGGAATACACTATAACAAGAAATAGTTGATCCACCCATGAAGGGTATTGACGTTTTGCTGTACCCTGAAGCTTGAATTATTAGATATAAATCCATCTCATTATTGTGATCAAAAATAGAATGTACAAAAACATAGTACCTAAAGATTCTAAAGAAGTCACCATCAAATATATCGGAGCGGCCAGGTACTCTAAAATATCTGAACATGCACTTTATCACCTTGACAATAGAGACATTGTTCAGATATTTGTGACTCTCCGATATATCTGATGGTGACTGTACTAGTAATATGTCACCTTTGTTAATCTTATAGATTTATATAGATGTAGAATTAAATGTAATTTTTAAATACAGTGTTTTAATATCCAAGTGTTTTTAATATTTGTGATGTATGCGGATTATTAGGTTGCCAAGCAGACCCCAGGCTCTCAATAGAGTAAAAAATCTGGGACAAACAGAGGAAGAGAGAGAGTGATGTATCAGATGTATGCTCAACTCAAATATTAGTATTAACGGCATTTCCTTTGCTTTTATCGAAAGAATTCAGCAGACTCCGACAGTGTGTGCAATGCCTTAGTTTAGATATAAGTATGAATTCTATTGACTTCCTCTTTTGCAATCAATTGTGGGCAATAATGTGGCTGAATGAGTCAAGCATTGTTTCATGATTCATAAAAAAAATACGAATGCTATTTTGGCGCGCTTTTCGAGAACACATTGGGAGATAAGAGGATGGGTAATTTGGTTTTTTTTTTACTCAATAATCGAGAATTTTTAATATTTGTTTTTTAGTTAAACAAATATATAATTTAATAATAATGAATAGATTAAACTTGAAGCTAGTTTGAACTTTGAACAGTGAATCATTAGGCGTACCTTAAGGCTCAAAACACACCTAGCGGAATTTTGGCAGTAATGTATGGAGGTTTGTCGATGGTAGCTTAAATTTGTCTATGGTCTCCATACATTACTGCCTCCATTCCGCTAGGTGTGTTTTCAGCCTTAGTAATAGTTTGCCGAGAAAAACCCAATGGCCCAATGGTTGATTGGTAGAGAATGCCTTTAGGCATTAAGTCCGCCATTTGTATATACATTTTTGTGTTCTTTGCGATAAGGTTTAAATAAACAATCAATAAAACTTTGCTCCTTATGTGATTTTATCATGCATAGATTTATGGTAGTATTTTTTAAGATGTCCGAATCTTACAGTCGCCATCAGATATATCGGAGCGGCCAAGGTGGTCATAAATATCTGAACAACGCCTCTATTGTCAAGGCGATAAAGTGCATGTTCAGATATTTTTGAGTACCTTGGCCGCTCCGATATATTTGATGGCGACTGTACCAGAGTTTTCTTCCTACAATTCGGACACCTTAAAAAAATCTTAGACGCGCGAACTTTTCAAAAACTTTTCTAAGTATTTTCATCTTAAAGAACCTGCTATTATGTAAATTAACATAAGAAAATATACCGAATGTTATTTGCGGAATATAATTCCTTTTCATAGGTATGGTCTGATTGTGAATATTGTTTTTATTAATACTCGCTCCTTCATCAAAAAACTAAATATAAGTGAAATACCACTTTACGATTCGAAGTGTGTGTGGCTCCATAGGTAGGTATAAAAAGGGACCTAAAATGTCGTTAGTGCAAATAAATATTTGATTGATTAATTCTTAGCCGCCAACTGCCTCAATCATGACGGGAAGTATATTTCCTTTGTCTTGGCTTAAGGTTCCTTTTTATACGTAACGCCACATTTTTGTATTGTAGTACTACACCTAAACATCCAATAATGTATGACGAATGCCGGTAGCTGGATCTCTTGTTTATAAAACATGCTATGTAATGAAAACATGACTATTATAGAACCGAAATTATGTTATGTTATAATAGGTATGCAATGTAGTATAGGAAAGAAATTTTAATAAAGTATTTACATACATTTTCATTGTTTTTATTTCAGTACCTTTTTTCAATATCACGGTAGTGGCAATGAAGCATACGGCTCGCCTGTTGGTAAGCAGCTACCGTAGTCTATCGACGCCAACTCCAGAGTTGTCACACGCGCATTACCTACCTACATAGCAAACATTTTCATAGGCAAGCCGGGGCCTAATTTGACTTAAAATTTCTTCATGAGCTGCAGGAATACTGTTCGTGCCTAAAAATTTGTCAAGCCGACGGGAATTGTGTTGTACCCTCCCCCCTTAGTGTGACGTCACATTTATATTTTTAGTTTAAGAAGGCATTGTAAAATGAGCCTTATCGCCTTATTAATACAGAAAACAATAAATCGTTAAACTCGGCCAGAAAAATAGTATCAAATTTATAGGGAACTAAAGTACCTATTCAAACAAATCCGAGTATGCAGAAAATTAGTTTAGTACAATGTTTGTTAACAATTGAAATTATTTTTTTTAAACTTAGATTTTGGGAAAAAAATTGTATGTGAGGATTGTGAGGTTACAAACATGGAACTCCTCCCTCCCCTCTGTCACAATATATCACATTTTGTGGACCCCCCCCTCCCCTTTGAGGTGTGATGTAATTAATGGATGGTCCCTTTGATACATTTACGATAAACTGTCAATATATCCATAAGTATAGCGCGATCAGATAGATATTAAGGTTAATCTAGAATCACGCCACGCTTAAAGATAGTAAGTGCGCCGGCCGCCTGTCTAAAAATATTGCTTATCGGTCAAACAGCATACTTTGATTATATGAAAATATAATGAATTTGACTCCAAATTTACGTCACATTTGAACCAGTCTGCCGGGCACTTCAAGCCATGCAGAAACTGGCAGACTGGGTTTTTCTGTACCTAAATACAAATTACTATTTGTTGCCACAATAATCATCTCAGTATCAAATACCGTAGGTAAATACCATTAACTTTTTTAAACCGGTTGTGGTACTTTTTTGTGCTTTCGGCCAATTCTAATTTTTTTAAATATTTTTCCGGAACTCAGCATCACTTTTATGAACATGTGCCATGGGGCTTATCTTTGTATCACGTTACGTAGCAGATCCTACCGCCCGTACTATTAGGTAAATAGTAGGTAATTTTCCAACTGACAATTGTCTGGCGCGACCACCTTTAAAATCACGCTACGTCACACTAGCGTCTTCCGAGCGTCGACGTCGCCTGAGCGCCCGCGCAGCATCGGCGACGTCTATCGGGCGTTCGGGCGCCGGCGCTGGCGACGTCGCGTGTCCACGTTGTAGGCCGGTACTGGAACGTTAAATTTGGCCTTAAAAAATTACCTATAACTCACAAGTCCGATTTTATTTTATTATCAGTAAGAGTACAATGAGCACTAACGGCGAAAATTTTTTTCTAACTGTTTTCGAGGATGCTGTAGGTATAATATAGGTATTTGTTTGCGACACTCGTAAATTCAAGATAAGATAATTCGAGTGGTATTTCTTTTCATTCGACTATCGGATTTAACTATATGAATGTACCCTGACATTTGCTAACAGATTTACCAATGGCCGTATTTATTTAAATTTAAAACAAATAAAAAAAATATACTTCCTCCAAAAGATAATTTAAGTGGTATATGTTAACTGAAATATATTAAAAACTATCGAAGGCGAGTAATAGATTTGATTTATAACACATTATTCAATAGATTATTTTTTAATGAACAATTTAATTTTTAAAGCGTTCTAATAGCTATATAAGAAATCTCCGAAATTTTCAAGTGGGCGCATTCTGTTCATTATCTTTATACTAAAACTTGCATCAAAATTCTAACGATTTTATCAATCGCTCGAAGTTTTCTGAACTTATCAGTTCTAAACATAATCCAAACGCGCGGAGATTAAAGCGGGAGTCTATCGCGTCATGGCATGGCGCTAGCGGCGGGGCCAATCACGACGCGCCGGGCGCTGTTGCCTGACCGCTGCGCGCCGTTGCCTGTCTGCTGTTTCCATGGTAACCCAGTAGGCACGCGAATATTGTATCTTTACGTTTGGTCCACAGAGTGAATAATATGACTGCCTAATGCGAAGCTTGGTTTGATAATGATTACTATAAAGTGCGATGTTTTTTTTTTTGTTGAGAGCATGCCCCTCTATGGTGCGAATGAATGAAAAAGCGGACATTCCTACTTTTTCACTTCTCATGCTCTAAAAGTCTGTCGTACATTTAAGCTTTAGTGCTAATATGTATACATAATTTCACTTCTCATAGTTCTTATTGTTATGTCCTTTAAGTCTAATTTCGTAAAGTCTGTATAGTATGTATGACTATGGTCTAAAACCCATATTACCACAAGAACAATTTTTCCTCACTTGGTTCGGGAAAATAACCACCTAGTGGTAATATGGCTTACTTTAGACCCTTGTCAAACAATCTACTATTTTCCGAAAAATGTATTTTTTTAATGAAATGAAATGTTTATTTGTATAACACAGGTGGTACAAATAGGGTCTTAATTTACAAAGGTGCTCTGTGTTTTGCCTATTGGCATACAAAATTATTGTTGTATTGTTCCATATTCGGTAGGAAATAGAAATAGTATGGAGGCAATCGGCCTGTTTGGAGAAAAGTCGTCGACATCTCTTCTAAATACCTAAAACTGGTATACATGTGTTCCCCGTGGTCTTCAGAATACGAATTGACTAGTTTTAGTTTATGGAGGGGGGGCGGATACGAAAAAAGTGAGGGAAAGAAAGATGGCGGACGACCATCATCGAAATTTGTTCACAACTCGAATCATATCAGACCGATCGATTTGTGTGAGATGTCATCTGAAAGACCATTAAAGTACTATAGTTGTTTTTAAATAGAGGCAGTCATCACATTAGTCGTTTACGAAATATTTGAAAAAATATGAATTTTTACCGTGCCTGTTTAGATAAAGTAGTGATAAAACATGCTTATAACTCAATAAATAAAGTATGTATTATTATAAAGTAGACGGAAAAATGTATGAGCTTTCAAAAAACTAGCGTGTGGCGGTCGATCGACGTCGTATTTTCATTATTGCTCGGAATTTATTTTATGGATCAAATCCTGATGAGTATCATTTGAATGCATTTTAAATTTACTATAATAGGTTAATTGAGGTCTGAGATGTAAAATTAACAGTTTTTAGATTTTTTTTGAAAACGTAACATTTTTACCTAATAGACTGGTGGAAACAGGCTTGTTTGCAGAAAAGTCGTCGATATCTCTTCCAAATACCTAAAACGGGTATGGATATGGTCCTCCTTGTCTCCAGGATATGAATTGATCAATTTTATTTTAAGAGGAGGGGACGAGTCGAAAAAGGAGGGGGGAAAGATGGTGGCCGACCGTCATCAAAATTTATTTACATCTCGAGTCCTATGGAACCGAAAGATTCGTGTGTAAATATTATTTAATGTACTATAATTGATTATAAATAACCGTAGTCATCAATGTAGTCGTTTACAAAACAAAACATTTGAAAATAACATTAATTGCGGTAAAGTTACAATTTATTGAGCTATAAGCATGTATTATCAGTACTTATGCCAACATGCACGGTAAAACATCATACTTTTTCAAATATTTTGTATAGGGCTAAAGTGATGACTACAATTATTCAAAAACAATCATAGTACGTTTAATGATCTTTAAAATTGCATCTCAAACGAATATATCGGTCCCATAGACCGAAATGTGAACATATTTCAATGACGATCGGACACCATCTTAACCGCGTCCGGTTATTGACTCCCTCCCCCCCCCCCCCTCTATAAAATAAAACTGGTCAATTCATGTCCATCCATCACAATGAGGAATACATCCATACCAGTTTTAGGTATTTGGAAGAAATGTCGATGATGACTTTTCTTCAAATATGCCCGTTTCTTCCAGTATATTAGAGTAAATATGTTACAATCCTAAAAAATGTTAATTTTGCAACTTAGACTTTAAAGAACTGATTATTTCAGTAAATTTAAAATAATTTCAAATGACACATATCACGAATTGATCCGTTAAATAGATTCTGAGAAATAATGAAAATACGACGACGGTCGACTGCCATTGTAAGACGAAACGTAGTGACCCATTCTGAACAAAATTCATCAATACTCGGTTATATAGTATTACATAGGGTAGCCAATCATTTGGCAAACAACATTTCATAAAATATTCATTTCACAAACAAAATAAAATATTCATTTCACAATGATTCCCATAAATAATTTTATATATTATTGTTTCACAAATAGTTCAAAAGACAAATTATTTGCTTGCAAAAACACTATATTACAAAACATTATTTGGCAAATTATTCATTTGCTATTCAGGGCAATTAACAAAATAACGCATGGTAAAACGTTAGTAAAATGCATTATTTGGTACCTTAATTCTTCGTTTAATAATCTCATGGTGTGTATGCCATTTATATGTGTATTATCTACGAGTACTACGTTTTAAAAATATATTTTGTAATATAAATCCCATCCCATCTCCATAAACTAACACATTTTGTACTTTAAAAGTTAAGTTTGTTTTTGTTGAATATTATCACGGACAACTATGATTTGAGAGAGCCCAGATAGATGCGACGACGAGCAAAGCGAGGAGGAGCGTGGTAGTCGCCGGTGCAGACGACAACAAAGGGCATTATACGGATTTTAGTGATGATGGGATCCCCTTTTGCATAGTGAGACCTTAGGACCCATAGAACATTTTAGGAAGCAGAGCCATCTAAATTTATGGTGCGGTGGGGGTAAAAGGGGGGGAGATTTTTTTTATCAAAACATAGATTGAAAACTATAAGTCTTAGCAACATACTTCAAAGGCAAAAATTGTAGAGAATTTTATGAACAATATATCCTTTATTGAAAGTTTTGTAGTAACTTTAACCGTTTTTATTAAAAATATGAAAGACTGAAATTGGGACACAAAAGTATGGGGGAGGGACGGAAACACCTACTGGACGACTTGTTTTCACTTCTATTTTAAATTCTTCGTGTTCTAAAGGCAAAAGGTTGACTTTGAATGCGTAGCTGCAATATCCTCCCAAGGTGACTTCTGCCTTTGAAACTATATCGAAGCCACTGAAAGAATTAACTGCCCGAAAATATTGTGAATGTTCCAGATATGAGGCTGTGTAGTGTATAATTGAATAGAGGATATAGAAAAAGAGAATGAATATTAGGTACCAGTGGCGGCGCGTCCATAGAACATGATTCCCGTCGGCTTGCCTAAGTTTCAGGCGCCTGAGCAGTTTTTCTACAGCTCATGAAGAAATTTTAAGCCAAATTCGGGACTGGCTTGCCTAAGAAAAAATTTAATCTACCGCCACTGTTAGGTACCTACTTGTTTTTTAAATGCTATAGTCTTTTTTCCTAGCGGTTGTCCCGCTTGGGGTCCGTTTGACAACCAAATCCCATGAATTGGCGTAGGCACTACTTTTTATGAAAGTGACTGCCATAATCTTAACTTCCGACCCAGAGGGGAAACTAGGGCCTATCGGAATTAAATTCGGTTTCCTTACGAAGTTTTCCTTCACCGAAAAAGCGACTGGTATTTCCTGCTACTGGTATTCCGTGCGGTACTATCGCCAACACTGGCTATTTTTACTATGTTGACTATTTTTTTAACCCCTATTGCAACGGCATAAGGTCTATCGACGGCGTGTTGCTGTTTGTACGAGCCATGGTTTGAACCCGATACCTTATACCCGGATTGAAAATCGGACGTCTTAGCGCCAGGTTCAATTTTTATTATTATTAAATATAATAGTAATTTATTTTTAATTTGTATGTCTTTCTTATATGATACCATTATTTGTAAAACATATTATTGGGTAAGCGTTAGAGCTCCAATTAAGTCGTTTTTCATACATAATGAGATTGTTGTTGAAAGTAGGTTTACTTATATATTTTTTTTCGTTAAAAATATTGAAATAAACTTATAATTTGTATAATTTTTATAAAGGGGAATGACAAGACTATAACATAAAATATTTTTGTCGCGTTACGACCATAATTAAAAAAGATATAGACATTTATTCAAAAAAACCTCAACCGTCGATTTCATATTTCTTATATTTTCTTAGTTTTTTTATATGGAAAGGTATAAGTAAAATACCAAAAATAAATTCGGCATCCTTGCTTTACACGAAAACGATATCAAACTTGACTATATAGCTCTACTTTTTTTTTTAATGAATTTTGGGGGGCAACCCCCACATTCCAAAAAACTTGCATCAAAAATTTTTATGGCTCCTCTTCTTAAAGCATTGCTTGTATCTTAAGTACTAACTCTGCACAAGGAAATTCCATCATCATCATTTTCCGTATAATTAAGTGAACACCACCGACTATGGTAGATTAACTGCGACCTTACAGTTCTAGTAACTTATGTCGGGGTTAATAGAAATGTAAAATACCCGTAATGTCAACATACCCATTTATCTTAATTGCTTCGCAATCACTTATTTTTAAAAAACAGCCACGGCTTTATTGTCAATGTATACACATAAAATTACCATTTTCATTTAGTTTTAGTAAAAATATCCAGGAATTACTTATATTTCAGTGAAAACGAAATTCTTTTATAATATTTTGTCTTGTGTCAAATGCTATTTTTGCTTAGAAATACAGTTGTCAGTCAGCCATTCTTGTTTATTTTATTTTACTATTGTCCCTAAATTTATCCGGAACCGACTTATTAACCGACTTCAATTAAGGGAGGGAGTTCTCAATTAGTTTGCATTTATTTATTGTACTTATTATATTCAGTAAAAAACAATAATTTATCTATTGACATTTTGCAAAATAACGGATTTTAAAAACGATTTATTCACGAAATGAACGTTGGTTAAATAATAATTTGTCTTACAATATGTTTATAAAGCGTCCAAGTTACTAAATGCATATTTGTCTAATAATGATTTATAAAAATGAACATATTTAGCAATGACTTGTTGAAACGAATTGTTGTTTGTTCAGTGATTATTTGCGAAATGTTATTTATCAAATGAATCATTATCAAAACGAAAGCTCATAAAATTTCCCATTTTATTTTGTCATAACATTAATTGTGATTAAGTTATAATTTATTGAGTTATAAGCATGTTTTGTCAGTATTTACGCAAACATGCACGATAAAAAAAACATATTTTTGTTAAATAAGTATTTTGTAAAAGACTAAATACGAATCGTTCGGTCTCATAGGACTCCAGATGTAAAAATAATCGATGACGTACGGCCGCCATCTGCCCTCCCCCCCCTTTTTACCAACTTGCCCCCCCCCCCCCCTCCATAAACTAAAACCCGTCAATTCGTAGTCAGGAGACTACGAGGAACACATCCATACCAGTTTTAGGCATTAAGAAGAGATGTCTACGAAAATCGTGAAAGAGACGACTTTTGTTTAATTTGCCTCTAGACTATTATGGCAGGCTTATGAAACTCTCCCGCGCGGCCTCGGTTAAATACCTATGCGCCGGAGCCTGCCACGACCCGCCGGCGGGACGGTTAGTCAGTGAACCGAAAAGTCTATGCCAATAAGCCCACTCATGCTTTAAAAGAGGAAATTCGACGCTGCATTGGAGAAATTCAGCCGCATCTATGCAAAATGGTCATAGACAATTTTGACAAAAGAGTGCGTATGTGCCAGCAAAGCCTAGGAGGACATTTGCCTGACGTATTATTCCACAAATAACCCTATTTTATGTATTTCAAGATTTTATATACAAATATATTATAACGATAACGAAAAAAAATGTGTTTCTCATCAATTTCAAATCTTGCGTCCTTTTTGGGACACTCTTTATAACCTTGTTTCATTCGATCAAACCTAATTTTAAATAAAGCATTTCCAGATTTCCCCACATTGACCTTAGATTATTACTATGAATAGTATGAATAAACTGTTGTAGTACAGTCGCCATCAGATATATCGGAGCGGCCAAGGTGGTCACAAATATCTGAACAACGCCTTTATTGTCAAGGCGATAAGGTACTTGTTCAGATATTTTTGAGTACCGTGGCCGCTCCGATATATTTGATGGCGACTGTACAATAAATAATAAAATTAAATAAAGATTTTAATATGCATTTGGTTATGAATGAAATTTTAATTAAACGGTTAAGTTCACGAGCCACAGCCATAAATAGCTCTGTACTTACTTTTACAGTAGTTTAAGTATTTCAATGATTGCACAATGAAAATAAAAGTAAACCAAGAAAAAAATACTTTTATTTCAATACTGTGGGTTACCGCAATTCGTATTCAAAAGTGAACCGAGTGGGTTAATCATAATGTTGTATGAAAGGTGAATGACAAGCTACGGCGCGTCGTGATTGGTGGACCGCTCCTGCTGACCGCGCCTTAGACTGCCGCGCAAATCTCCTTGCGTTCAAATGACGAATTGAACTGATAAGCTCGTGCACTTTTCAGCTATTGATGAATTCGTTAGTTTTTGTGTATATACATTACTATAACGATAATAAACTAAACACGCTGACTTGGAAATTTTCTAAATTTCTTTTATGGTCAAGACAGCGCTTTTTAAAATTCAAATGCTTAAATAAAATCGATCTATTGATGAATCTATTATAAATTAAACTGATAGTTATCTTTGATAGCTTTCAATACATTTCAGTAATCATAAAACACTTTAGTAATCTTTTTGTGAAAAAAAATTTTTTTTCAGCATTTTATATTATCCTGAAACAAACTCTTGACAAATGCGTTAGTAAATGACAGTTGATGTTCAAACAGTTAAATAGGATTATATCATGAAGAAACTTACCGCTTGTATAATCTTACCTTGAATTAATAAGGCCTGCTAACAAATACCTACTTTATACCTAAATCTACGTCAAGATCCGATATATTTTTTTTATAAGGAGTAGTTCTCAGAGTATTCTAACAGACTACAAAAAATAGCGCACTTGTGAGTTATAAAAGTTAATTCTGTATTTGTACCCCACTATTGATGCCGACGCTCAACGCGTATGCGCGGGCGCTCGGTCGACGTCAACGCTCGGAAGACGCTACTGTGGGAGTACCCTTAAATATACGAAGTGTGCAATATTACGACACTTAACGCAGGTCTTCGTTTCATTCATTTTGCTAGTGGTTTTGACCTCTGGTCCTTACATCTCTGAATTTTCGGGCAACGTAGTCTATGGCGTGTAGTGTGTGGCGTGTTTACACCCCATGTTGTTGTTTTGAGTAAGCCTATAGGTAGGTAGGGACTGTTAGCAGGCCTAATCTTATTACGTACCCTTACTGAGGATTAAGAGCCGTGAAGCCGTGATGAACGAATATGCTCAAGCCTTGTAGTTTATAACTTTGACGTTTTCGGAATAAGTAGTAATAAAGACATTATTCGTAGAGCAAAATGTAGTTTCAGAGTTTTACCAAACTCCTGGTTGACGATGGTCCAGAAGGATCTGAAGGAGATGGGAGTAGATAACACCGTAGCTCAAGACAGATCATAATGGAAAAGACAGACAAGGAGAGCCGACCCCAGATAATGGGATAAAGCTTAGGAAAAGGAGAGAGTTTTACCAAACTACATGTCATATTCTTAGTGGCTCTATGCCTGATTAACACTTGGATAAATACCTATGTAGTTCCGACATTTTGATAAATATATCTACAAAATCTTAGCGTCTACACCTACATACGAAACACGGGTCAAAAGACATCGCATCTTCCTCGGCATAACGCTCGTATTTGGTAATCCTTGAACTGCAAAAGATTACAAAATTTATACATTCGCTAGGTTATCAAAGTTTTTTATTTATGTAAATATATGCTCTAGAATCGCTGACCGTGTTAGTGATGTGTTGAGAATCTGGGCCGCTCGCGTAGCAACCGAATCAAAATAAAACCGTTTCCAAGTGGGTTACTTGGTACTAACTTACCTACGTCGTATTTTGGTTTAAACTAGTAGTCCGCCTCGAACTGAGAACTCGCTATTTACTTGCATACGAGTTGATCAATATAACAAGACCCTAAGGAGGATTTTTTCTGCTAGCTCCATAACTACTTGATCGATCCTGCTCATATACGAACTCTCAAATTTTATGTACCTCTGCTACAGCCCCAACAAATTTCATAAAGATCAGAAAAACGTTACTAAAGTTATCGTCGGACAAACTATTGAAATCAAAAAGCCATCCAAATGCCGAGACGTCCCAGTAGCCAGGTGAGAGTTGGGTTTGAAGTTGTTTGTAAGAACGAGCTTCGCTTCGCTGACGCTCTGCTCGTTCGACTATTTTTATTTATATCCCAGACTACAGCACTCGCTTAAGAATATTTTGAAGGGGTGTGATGCAGGACCTCCATTTGCAGGGAGTCAGGGACAGATATAAAATGGCGTGCCTCTGCCCACCTTTCGTCCACGTTACGGTTCACCATCAGATATATCGGAGCGGCCAAGGTGGTCACAAATATCTGAACAACGCATCTATTGTCCTTTGGCCGCTCCGATATATTTGAAGACGACTGTACGAAATCAAAATTTTGTAAGGCTGGCTGTACATGATGGGCCATGATAAGAACGCAGCTATACAACGGAACGAGATCGCAATATCGTTAGCTCCCTCTAACGCATAGCTGCGTCCCTATGATGGCCCATCATGTGGAGGAGCCATACTGTACGAAGGAGGAAGGCGGAATTTTCTTTCTTGATTGGAAACTTGGTTACAAATATTGTTTTTAATACAGTTGCTCAAAAAAGTGCTTTTCTTGTAGTGGTTTAGCGTGCGGAAAGTTTGATATCGCGCACTAATACTTTTTACTTTTCCAGCCAATCACAGCTAAGACAGTGATACATGTACTAAAGTAACCTCAAAGTGAATAATTGACAATTTTATAATTTTTTCGCAACTGTATTAAAAAACGTCGTTCGATACTCGTGCGTAAATGTCATTCTTCACTCGTTCCGAGTCTTAGCACTCGCCTACGGCTCGTGGCAAGATATCTCGGTACTCGTGAAGTAATGACATACTTTCCGCACTAATATCGAAATGTACTATTTTATTATTTTTACGATAGACAGAATGGAGAGTGATATGACTGATATGATAACAATAACATTGATAACACCAGGAGAGTTCGACTATTTAGGCTTAAAATAACACCAACATGTTTGAACTGTTAAAGAAATATATTCCACCGAACTATTTACGGTTACTTGACCCCTGACCTTTCATTCATCAGGCAATTCTGACGACCAATGGCTCAAATGGTTTAATATAATTGTATCGTACGATTATCCATAATGAACTGATCAATTGTAACCTTTAATACAAGCACATAAGGTCTACCAAAGATCAATAGCATGTGTTGCTGTTAATACTTACACATCCAACGTATAAAAGAACTACATTTTCGCTCTTTCAGTATGGCAGAAGGGGTCAAGTGTATTTGGTTATGTACAATTCGTAGGCCGATAAAGAAATACCTACTCGAAATATCGGCCGATGTCACGCGAGGCTTTCCATGAATTTGCTAAGATGTTCTAGATTAGGTTTTTCTTGTAGGTACATAATTTTCTTCTAAATTTTGAAAGTCATGTCATGTCACCTTATGAGAACAGTAGGTAGGTATATAATAGGTCCCTTGTTGTTGTTATGGTATAGTTATTTGTGCAACAAGATAGGAAAGTTGGTTTTTGAGTGTGCGAGTGTTGATTTTGAGTCCCGAGTAACCGAAAGATTCCATAATTGAATCAAGAGCGATGCGAGTGATTTTTAGTTGAGCACGAGAGTAGAACACGAGATGTAAAATAACTTTGCTCTCGTGTGATACATACAACTTTTCACCTCTGTAGTGAGAACATAAAAGGTTTAAAAAAATTCAACATCAAGTAAAGTTAACCACATTTATTTTCACCTCAGCACCTCGAATCCTACTTCCCTGCATAAAAACAGACGAAAGGACGAAAGTGCGACTTTCGTCACTCCAGGGAGTGGCTTATAGGTATGGGAACTAACGAATCCTACGACAATAGTTATTTGTGCAACAAGAGAGGAAAGTTGGTTTTTCTTGCGAGTGTTGATTTTGAGTCCCGAGTAAGCGAAAGATTATATAATTGAATCATGAGCGAAGCGAGTGATTCTAAGTTTGAATCTTGAGCGTAGCGAGGGATCTCAAGAACACGAGATGTAAAAAAACTTTCCTCTCGTGTGACACATACAACTTTTCACCTCAGTAGTGAGAACATATTAAAGTGAAAAAAAAAACACATTCATTTACATTCCTGAATGAAAGGCATCATCATTATGACGAAAAGCTTGTAGAAACAAAATTTCGCTCCAGGGAGTGACGAAAGTTGCGACTTTCCTCACTCCAGGGAGTGAGGAAAGTAGGCTTGTTCGAACTGCTGAGGTGAAAAATGTATTATATATTTGGTAGGTGCTTAATTAGCGTTTAGCTTACCTACATACACCAGTTATCTTTCTTTATATAATAGTGCCAGACAATTACATAAGTATTATCTAAATATTTATTCCGAATGTAACTACGTAGTAATTAATATTGTCTGCAGTAGTTTTTTATCTCGGTTTTCCTTTATTGACCATTAAAAGCAACATCGCTACTGCCGGAAGATAAGAAGATTACTCGAATTCGAAGGTTTATACTTATAGGTTATCATATTATCATCATGCACTGCCAAAATTGGAAGATAATGAAAAACGAGGAAGACAAATTCAGTAAGTAGTAATTAAATTGTCACTCTCCTTTTGTTGAAAGCCATTAAAATGCTTTATTAAAACACGTAAAAAAATTAAATAAAAATAACTAAAACTAAATAACTAAATATTAAAATAAACTAAATTAAAACTAATTACAACTATAAATATATAAAACTACCTAAAAGCCTACCTAAAATCCCAGTTACAAAAAGAATACCCCCTCCAAGAGGTCCCCCAAATAATTAATCCCAACGAGCTGCGACGATGATGAGCTCAACCCATAGACTCAACTGTGAAGTCTTCTTGGCTTAAAATAAAGTCCGTGAACTCTGTGACCGTACATTCAAAGATTTCACTATATATTGACGATATAATTAAATGGGCACTTACTAGAGGGAACTCCACAAATACGTCCCAATTTTAAGAAAAAAAAAATTGTTGTCAAACTTCCATCGTGCTTCATACCATAGAGAAATAAGTAAGTATTTCTCCATGGCTCATACTGTTATTTATTATCTGGTTTTCCCGTTTTTCCCCAGTTTGGCCCGTTCATGGCCATTTAGGGCGCGGTTGGGTAAAACCCGGGCGCTTTTGTTTTGACTCGAGAAATTCCTATTTTTATTATTGAATCAATTACTATATTTGGAGTTTGGAATATGGCAGTGATTTGGAGTACGTATTTTATTTGTAGGTAGCTTTTAGTTATTTATTAATTTTCTATTGTAATGTTATATAGGGTTTGGACTGGGGAAGGCTTGGCATCAACATCAACGGCGAGTACATCACTCATCTTCGATTTGCCGACGATATCGTAGTCCTGGCTGAGACCATGGAGGACTTAAGTACGATGCTCGACGACCTCAGTAAAGGCTCTGAGAGGGTTGGTCTAAGGATGAACATGGATAAGACGAAAGTCATGTCTAACGCCCATGTAGTACCAACCCCTATTACAGTCGGAGACTTTACGCTCGAAGTTGTAGACGATTATGTATACCTCGGACAGACAGTCCAGCTAGGTAGGTCCAACTTCGAGAAAGAGGTCAATCGTCGAATCCGTCTCGGTTGGGCAGCGTTTGGGAAGCTGAAACATATCTTTTCGTCCAATATTCCGCAGTGTCTCAAGACGAAAGTCTTTGACCAGTGTGTGTTGCCAGTGATGACCTATGGCTCTGAAACGTGGTCGCTCACAATGGGCCTCATTAAAAAGCTTAAAGTCACCCAAAGAGCAATGGAGAGGGCTATGTTAGGAGTTTCTTTGCGTGACCGTATCAGAAACGATACTATCCGTAGCAGAACCAAAGTAACCGACATAGCCCGTCGGATCGCTAAACTTAAGTGGCAATGGGCAGGGCACATTGCACGGAGAACCGATGGCCGTTGGGGCACTAAGGTTCTCGAATGGCGACCATACACCGGAAGGCGAAGAGCTGGTAGGCCCCCTACAAGGTGGACTGATGACCTGGTGAAGGTCGCTGGAGTCCGCTGGATGCGGGTGGCACAGGACCGGTCATTGTGGCGTTCAGTGGGGGAGGCCTATGTCCAGCAGTGGACGTCTTTCGGCTGAAATGATGATGATGATGAATGTTATATATGCAATAAATTAAAAAATATTTTTTTTATGTGTCAGGGATACCTACACGCGATCACCAATGTACGTATTTGATAATCTTGAACATTTTGTATGTATTTCGTTGCTCTGTAAATCGTATATAAACAAAAATGCTGGTGATTCCTTTAAGAGCAAATGGTATGACATCCTAAGTATGAAAAAATAATTCTCGCGAAAAAATTTTTTGTTTTAGTTGGAGGGTTGGGACGACGAGTCTCCAAAAAAATTGTTTTCTTAAATTCTCAATCGCGATACGCTCTTCATATACAAAAACGGCACTCATACGCAAAGAACATGAGTTTTTAAGTGACTATATTAACAATTCGTTACACAGGTAATGGAAAAATACTCACTAAAGTAATAGGAGTAATTATTTCCATATTTGGTTCCAATAGCGTGATCAAGTGTGACTCACAATCACAACATGAGCTTGGAAAATACTAAATAATAAAACTAATTCATTTATAAGTAATAATTTTTGTTTTTTCTTCAGGTGATAATATTGTAGCTGGATGTGCGCCAAATTGACCAAATCTATGTAATCCAAAATAATAAATCAATGAGTGTTAGTTGTTACCTACACTACACCTACCTATTCCAAGCTTCAGCTTTCTAGGGCTCTTTACAGACGTAAGCGACTTAGTCACCTGCGATTTTTTAATACATTGCGGTTTTTGATCCATCGATTGATTTCGTTGCACTTACCTAGACGGCAATGTCTCGAAATCGCGCGCGAGTTTTGTGGTAAAATTGCGCCGATTGTAGAGCCCTTATTATAAATCAAACTGTTTCCATGAAAAACGAAGTGATTCCTCGTGAACTTAGAAGAGCTTTATGCTCGTGAATCAAGTGTGGTACGATTGGTACGCATTGTACGGTCGACGCCAAAGATATGTTTACACGCCAAAGATATGTTTACACTTTTTCATCTTACTCCTTTGTAATAAGGTGCAGAAATGTAAAGATATCTTTGACGTAGACTGTACGAAACCAAATTATTTATGTTAGTTTCGTTGAAATTGCTCTTAAGATACTCTAGGCGTGTTTTTTAGGGTTTTAACGGTAAAAACGGGACCCTATTAGTAAGACTCCGCTGTCTGAACCGTGATAGTTAGACATTTGAAATTTTCACAGATGATGTATTTCTGTTGCCGTTATAACAAATAATGAACACCAGAATAAAATAAATATTTAAGGGGGCTCCCATACAACAAACTTGATAATGGTACGGAATTTTTCGTGCGCGAGTCTGTGCGCACTTTTGTCGTTTTTTTTAATTTCATTTCTTCTTCTTGTTCCTCATAGCGTTTATCCTGGCTTGGGGTCCGCTTGACAATTTATCCCATGAATTGGCGTAGACATTAGTTTGTACGAAAGCGACTGCCATTTGACCTTCCAACTCAGAGGGGAAACTAGGCCATTTTGAAATTAGTCCGATTTTCTTACGATGTTTTCCTTTACCGAAAAGCGACTGGTAAATATCAAATGATATTCCGTATAAGTTCCGAAAAACACTTTTTTTAAATTTCATTTGGTACATTTATTATCTCTTTGGCAATACAAAGAGGTGACTCGGCCAGCGTTATGGGTTCCCTGCCGCAGGGACTCCATTTTCGTGGTTCAGTGTGTAATATAGATAGCTTATATATTGTGCGGTGATCTAACGAACAAGTGTGCGGATAATGAAGAATTAGTCTTAAAAGGCGTGTAACCATTGATTGGTTCAGAACAACCTGTAGCCTCCTCGAGCCTTTTGTAGGGAGCTATCACTCTACAAATAGCAACTAACAAGGCTTATGCCACTTCTTCCGAACAACGTTGCCTAAAACTTATTTGATTAAACAAAATACTTATCGATTGAAGACATTGTACCATGCATTGTACCTAAAGATTGAATCTTACAAGCTCTTATTTTCCGCCTTTTTATACTTGACATTGGCTACAGGCAATACCGCCTAAAGTCCATAAGAAGAAAAAAAAATCTTAACTTCACAGTTGGTTCCATATTGTCACCAGGTCCAGATCTGATGATGGGATCCTGGAGACATCGAGGGAGCTCTTGAACTATTATACACACCCATAGTGATTCCAGTATATTTTACAGCAACTCGCGGGCATTTCCTTTTAGAAAAGCAGAGCCTTTTAGAAGTCGGAAGAAAATAGTATGAACCGTAAGTGAGTACCTAAGGTTATTTCTAAATCCCTTACCATCCGGAGGATCGTATGCCCGTTTACCGTCATGGCATAAACGTAGCAAGGTCTAGTTCCGTTTACGATACTCGAATTCAAGGTTATCTATGCCAAATTGTTACGCCTGGTTCGATCAAGTGTTCTAAAAATACTTTGCTTACACCATTTCTATTTCGGCAATGTTTTGTAACTGATGAAATTTAGGAACACGTAACGTACGAGTATATGTCTGAAAAAGGTGACTCAGTGAGTAGGTACTAAAAGCCCTGTTACACTTGTCCTAGTTAGGTACCTAGACCTAAATGAGTTAGTTTCTAAATTTAGTCAAGTGTAACCGCATTTAATATAACAAATTAAAAAAAAAACTTCTCATTCTTTTTTTTCCGTTAGCACCACATATAGTGCCAAGACTATACCAATTCTTTGGTGTTTTGACAATACTGGAGCCATTCTCATGCACGTGCGTTTAGCGGGACTATCGCTTATACACTGAACGGCAGGCTTGTGTGTAGAGAAGAGCCGAAATTGCTCCGACCGCCGTGCGACCGGTATTGCCCCTGCGGCAGGTGTGTGAGTAGCCGCCTTAGTGTGGCTACACGTTGGGCAGACAGAATAACATCCATCACTAAAGCCACACTACAGGCAAGCATGCATATAGGGCCGTGGATCGAGCGGCTTGGAGAGTGTTGGTGAAAAGTGTCCACAATCGTCACGTCCCTCAGCCATGAGGATACGACAAAGAAGAACCGAATTTAGCTAGTAAATTTACTATTGAAAAAAGTTAGGATCCTAATTAGGATGCTAGTTGGGACTTGGGACACTAAAATACGTAAAGTGTAACATGGCTTTAATGGGGCCCACCCACTATCAGTGAGCCTGACGGTATTGGCCTGTCAGTTGATCGGAGCTGTCCAATTTTTGTTCTAACTGACAGGCGGATATCGTCAGGTGGACCGATAATCAGTGGGCCCCCTAATACAAATATTCATTACTAGCTTTTGCCCGCGACTTCGTCTGCGTGGAATTAGTAATCCTCCGTTAAGGAATGAATTCTGGATATCAACTATTCTATATCCTTCCCCAGAGCATCTCCAGCGTTCAACGGTTATTGATTCGCCATACAAACTTTCAACCCCTTTTTCACCCCTTCTAGGATTGATTTACGGGATGAAAACTATCCTTTGTCGTTTCCCGGGACTCAAATTAGCTACATACTAATTTTCATTTTAATCGGTTAAGCGGTTAAAAATTCTCCATACAAACTTTCAACCCCGTTTTCACCCCTTCCAGGGTTGATTTTCGGGATAAAAACTATCCTATGTCCTTTCCCAGGACTCAAACTACCTCTATACAAAATTTCATTAAAATCCGTTCAGTCGTTTTCACGTGATGCGCGGTCAAATAAACAGACAAACAGATAAACAGACAAAAATTCTAAAAACTGTTGAAACGTGTTCTGTTATCGATTCTAAGTATCCCCAGCCAACTTTTTTTCGAATATCTTCCATGTACAGACTTTCGACCCTCTTCAGCTTTATTAGGTGTATAGATTGTGTTCTTTTATTAAGGTGTGCAATAATGTATTGTACCTACATCTTAATAAACACAGTACAAGAATACAAATTAAAAGTTCTCAAATCAAAAGTAGCCATGCCATCGCTAGCCAGCAATCTTTTTCAGATAACCGTTGGGTAGCGAGGAAGTAATCGAAAATAATCGAATGAGTTGTAGGTGGAGGAGGAAAATATGAACAACTTAACCTACGTTTTGTGCACAAGGAAAAAGGAAACCAGGCAAGCCACGAAGGCGTTGGGCAGACGATATTCATATGGTAGCAGGTGCAAGCTGGATGGAGTCAGCCAAAGACCGAGAAAAATGGCATGGGTTGGAGGAGGCTTTTACCCAAACGGGGTCCATATAAAACTATAATTTATGTCAAATAATATATTTAAATTGTTAAAATTGTGGAACAAATAAAGCTTAAATAATAATAATAATAATAACCTACGTTTTGTATGTATGTAGGCATCAAGCATTTGTGGCATTTTCAAATCTGAGGTAGGTATCATCGGGCTCAAAAATGCATGGGCAGTTTATCAATGAATTCATTGATAAATTGGCCATGCAATTATGAACCCGATGGTACATCATTGTCGGTTGTTAATAAAAGTATTTTTAAAATGTATTCAATTTCAAATACAAAAAAATGTCAACTTATAACTACCTTACATAAATACCTATACACTAACCATAAACTTACAAACTATTACATACAAAGGAAACAAGACCACAACTCCACAACACAATCAAAAAAAAAAAAAAAAAAAAAATCATTAAAAACAAGATGTCAAAACCTAAAAACTAAATATAAATCCGTCCGTCCGTCCCATTCTAAGGTCCGTCCTTAATAAAGTTGATTTCAAAATAATGTTACATGGCGGCAACGCCTGATTGAAAACCGACAACGACGTACTTACCTTTGACTTGAAAATATCACATTTTAATATATGTGCCATCGTTTTGGTAAAGGCATAGAAAAAAGAGACATTATGTGTCCTCTGTGGTAAAGGTACCATTTTGCTGTCTCTTTTGGAACTTTTGGACAACTGGCGCAGGATAGGGATAGTTCGGAATACTCCACCGACAAGAGAATAACTCTTAAGTTGATGATGATGATGAGCTATATTGAACGTGATTATGATTAGTCAAGCAAGCCAAACTAAACAGCTATTTCTATGGGAGTTGGACCAGCCCCGAATACCAAAAAAAGTTTGTTTTCCATATTCAGCAGAGGTAGAGGCGAAGTATTCGAAATGATTAAGACACGCTCTTATTTTCTTGGCAATAAAGTCATGTCTAGCTCATTTTGATTGAACACCTCACTCGTTTAGCTACTTCTGCAGCTGAATTTACTTACGGCATGGATATAGCAAAAAGCTTTGAGGAGGTATGAAGTTATTGCTAAGAATAAATTACCAGGCGCCAACTCCAGAAAAAGTTAGGTATGAATGAATCTGCACTTGTGTTATATGTTGCTAAATCATATTATGGGTCTATTATTATTATTTTGGGTTAACGGCCTCCTAGCCTAGTCGGTAGTGACCCTGCCTATGAAGCAAGAGGTCCCGGGTTCGAATCCTGGTGTGGCCATTTATTTGTGTGTTTATCACAGATTATCACAGATAGTTGTTTCTGAGTTATGTATGTTTTCTATGTAGTATTTATCTATACTTATCTATGTCATCATCATCATCATTCGCTTGCCCTTGTCCCATTTACTTACATAGAAAATGACAGACTTGGCCGGTCCCGTTGGTTGAATAGTCTAAGGTAGACTGCATTCAGCCATTCAATTAAGTCTACCTTAGTATTTACTAAGGTACCTACTGATTTGGTCCACGATAAGTGCAGTGACGCAGCTGTTTATGCGCGTACGCGTCTGAATCGGCGCATGAGTGGCGCCAGCGCATGCGGTTTACCAGTGCATAAGTGTTTCCAAAAAATTGGAGTGTTCTCAGAAAGTTCTGAGTGGAAACTAACCAAACAAGTCGAATATATTAGTGCTGGAGCCGCGCGTACAAGAAATTTATCAAAAAAATTACCAGGTTTCTTCCATATAGCGTTGTAGAGCCCGTCTCGGAGATCACGAAAATATAAGTCTTAAAGGTCTTAAATGGCCACAAGTATGTATGGCGTCAAGTTGAAATTACAGTTTTTTGGCTTAAATTTATCAACGAGCCGGACGCTCCAAATTTTGACACATGATTTAGCCCGCATCAAGTAGCCTACATACCAATTTTAAGACCATTCTGGTGGGCGCATGAGATTTTAAGACCATTTTGAGAAATAGTCGATTTCATAAAAAAAATAGCAAATTACAATAAATTCGTTAAAAAATATATTGGGCAGGCACAAACACAACTGCATATTCATATTTAAGTGTCCAGTAATTAAAAATGCCGTAAAAGTATGCCGCAATAACTCGAAAACTGGAGAAATTCGTCTTAGCAGTACTTTAGTTACGGCGATGTTAAATCACTAAAAATATCATTCATTTTAAAAGTACTGGCACAAAATATGATTTGAAAAGCCAAACGTAATGCCTATAGGCATTTTCTACCAGTCGCTCATAACTCTAAACTGATAAGCGTCAAGTTAGGTGCACTAACAATAAATTACTGTCTGAAAAAATTACATCAATTTATTTTAAATCCTACCGTTCCAAATATTGATTAACGGTTTAGCCCATTTCAAATACCCTACATACCATACTGATATGTTTTTATTATCATATAGGTATTTAAAAACATTGAGGTTTGTTTCAATATTTTTCGATATAATGAATATTTTCAGAAATTATCAGCACGTAACTTTTGAATCAGTCATCCAAAAAATATGAAATACATGAATATTTACCTTATTTTACTGTTTTATTGACACTTACCACATACTCTAATAACATTTTTTTCACTTGTAGCTTTATTAAATAGGCCCCTGATGACCATTATATTACCGTCTTTTTGACAGATCTATCGTAATTCTTATTTCAAAGCTCATAAAGTATACTTTAACTCAATTATTAGTGCTGTCGTTAAAACAACATTACGATGCTTTAGTATATGACAATCGTCGGACAAAGACACACGCGTGTTGGAAAATAAAAATTAAAACATAAAAGTATAAGTACCTAAGTGAAAAAGAAAATTCTTAGGAAAAAACAATTGTTGTTAGACTATAAGAAGTGTTTTTGTGATAATTGTGTTTTCTGTGGATGCTTATTAATAGTAAGTAATGTTTTTTGTTACTCTTTTTGCATAATTTCACGATTTGTATATTACATATTTTTGCAACATACCAGGGGAAAAAATATGTTTACCAGTTTTTCTGGCTATTAACAAAGTAGCAAATATTTGCTCTGAAACAAGGTACAGTCGCCATCGGATACATCGGAGCGGCCAAGGTGGTCACAAATATCTGAACAACGCCTCGATTGTCAAGGCGATAAAGTCCATGTTCAGATATTTTTGAGTAGGTACCTTGGCTGCTGCGATATATTTGATGGCGGCTTTTCCTTCCTGTTTCAGAGAAAATAATATTTGCTACTTTGTAAATACAGGTACACCTGATGTACAGTCAGCAGCAAAAGTAGCTAAGCGGGTAGGGTGTTCAAAATGAGCTTGATACGACTCTACTGTTAAGAAAATAAGAGCGTGTGAAGGTCATTCTGAACACCTCACCCGCTTAGCTACTTCTGCTGCTGACTGTACCCCTTCTTATCGAACTCGCGGAGCGTAAGCGAAGCGAGTTCTTACAAATATCTCCAGACCGAACTGTCACCTGGCTACTGGGACGTCTCTCACGTCTCGGCATTTGGATGGCTTTTTGATTTCAATCGTTTGTTCGACGATAACTTTAGAACGGTTTTCTGATTTTTATGAAATTTCTTGGGGCTGTAGCAGAGATACATAAAATTTGTAAGTTCGATCAAGTGGTTATGGAGCTAGAAGGAGAAAAAAAATCCTCCTTAGGGTCTTGTTATATTGGTCAACTCGTTTGCAAGTATCAGTTCGAGGCGGACTACTAGTCTAGTAGCAAAAGTGTTGAACTATGCGAGGCTAAATGATTTGGATACTTGTTTTCTTGACAATAGGTGTACAATCGTGTCAATTTGAACACCTCACCTGCTTAGCTTATTCTGCTGCTGACTGTATTCCGAGGTTTATTTTTTATCGAAGCTTTAATGACATTCAATTAGCTAGAGGCATTTTTTTATACTAATGGGGCCCACCCACTATCAGTCGGCCTGACGATTATAGGCCTGTCAGTTAGAACAACAATTTGACAGCTCCGAACAACTGTTAGCAAAGACTGTTAGTCGGTGGGCCCCCTAAAAGCGGTATTACACATTGCAACCTGCAGGGCCCAATCTGTTGTGTACCCTGCCTCTTCCTACCCCTCCTTCAGCTCCCTACGGGCCCTACCTTCAATTACACCTTCCAACCTGACAGATTGGGCCCTGCAGGTTGCAATGTGTAATACCGCTTTAAAGCGAGGTTTAGATTAGCAAGTTTACTTGCGGCAAGTAGGGGCGCAGCTTTATGCTAGAATTAAATAATGATATTCATGTCTCATTCTAGCATATAGCCGCGTCCCTATTTGCCACGTGACATATCCGGCGGGCATATCTGTCCGTGTATCCCTAGCTATTGAAGTGATACTTTCCCTTGCACTTAAATTATACGAAAAGAATATCATACCGACCTATTTAGTCTCTAATTGTAGGCAGGAATATAGCAAGACGGGACCTCAGAAGCCGACCATTCCCCCTTCTTTTTGGGGGGTAGCCACTGCTTGATCTCGCGGCTAGAGGGCTTGATCAGCTTAGTTTGATCCTAATAGCAGTGGGAGTGGGCCGTATATCGACGTATAGGCGACGTATATGTTAATATTTATCGAGCGAGCGGGAGCGTGATAAGCGAAGCGAGTTCTTACAAACAACATCTGTTGGCTACTGGAACGTCTCGGCATTTCGATGGCTTTTTGATTTTGTTCGACGACAACTTTAGGTTTTTCTGATCTTTATGAAATTTGTTGGGGTTGTTGCACAGATACATAAAATTGAGAGAGAGAGAGGGTTCATTTATGAGCTGGATCAATTGAAGGATTGTGGACTAAGAAGGCGAAATGAAGTCTTGTTATATTAATATTAGTCAACTCATTTGCAAGTAAATCGCGAGTACTCAGTTCGAGGCGGGCTACTAGTTATTATTAGGGATAATATAAGGATAAATACACTATAATATCGACTCGACTCTAATGCACGTCGTAATAATACTAGATACCCTCATAACAAGTTAATGAGTCGATTAAGCAGGAATCCTCGTTATACTATTGTTTAAAACGTGACATCAATTAAATAACAATTACACATTGTCTTAAAAAAGAATTGCGTGTACGATTCTCAGGCGCTTATGACGTTTTCGCTTCGACAGATGTTGGTTTTTTTCCAAATTGTTCAAGTTTTCTTGGTTTAAGTGATACATGTTTAGGACAAGTGGATTAAAAAAAATACTTGATTGCGGTTTGACTTTGCAAACGATTTAATTTTTGTCACCTTTTTGTATTTATTTTTTATTTTAATATGCCCCGTCTCACCACAATCACAACACACGACGCACGAACCATGTTTACCAGGTACCAGGTGAGCCAGGTACAATATTTGATTCCAAAAAGTTGGAGTGTTCTCAGTAAATTCTAAGTGGAATCTAAAACAAGTCCAATTTAAGTATAAGATTTAAAAACCCGACTTTGGTATGACTCGCAAGCGATTTACCTTTAGGCACCATTTGTTTATTTATAAAATTAATTAAATATGCGCTATGTCACTCCCATAGTCGAGACAACCCTGTCACCTCACACGTCGTAATGTACCAAATAGTGGTATAGTAAGATTTTTTTAAGATACGAATTTTACGAAAAAAAAACCCTTAAATATAAGATTCGGACATCATAAAAAAATTACTACCATATCATAGATACCACTATCAATACTGAGTCTTTTGGCGTAATTTTAATTACTTAAATAATTTTAAACAAAAAAAAAACCGGCCAAGAGCATGTCGGGCCATGCTCAGTGTAAGGTTCCGTAAATTGAGACCATTCATTCAAAAGGTCGTTTCTTACGGGAAATTTGGCGGCGCTTACATCATTTTTACTTACGTCCTTTCACTGTGGGTTTTTGAATGATAACTCAAAAACGGCTCAACCGATTTATTTCAATATAGTTTTCATTGAAGGTACTCATTAGGCCTCAGTTTCATGAATTTTTTCAAAATTTTGGGACCCACGATTCAAAAGTTAGATGGGGGGGGGGGGGACGCCCTGTTTTAAACTTTCGGAGCTATTATTTCCGAGAGTATTAGTTTAATCCAAAAACTGTTTTAGAAGACCCTAATTCTTTTTAAAATACCTATCCAACGATTTCCCACACAATAATAATAATAATAATAATAAAATACTCTTTATTGCACACCTCGATACATGAATTTGTTTGGAACGAACACAACTAACGGAGCCAATTATGTTTGGTATGTTTGTTTGAAATAAAAACTATGAAACAACATTTACCATTCTTTACTTTTTAAATATGCAAGTACAAATATACAGGTATTTATAGTCTCGGACACGCGCGGTTTGGTCGGCGGATTAGAGGCGGATTTGTTTGGTTGGAACGAAAAAAAATGTTGCCCCCCACTTCACGTGTACGGGAGGTACCCTAACAAAATATATTTTTCGCGTTTTTATTCTACCGTTTTGTCGGCTTAGTTAATGCACATATTCATACTAAATTTCAGCTTTCTAGTGCTAACGGTCACTGAGCTAGACCGCGGACGGACGGACGGACGGACGGACGGACATGACGAAACTATAAGGGTTCCGTTTTTGCCATTTTGGCTACGGAACCCTAAAAAGAACCGACTTCACTCAGGATTCGCTATTCCAAGAGGAAGTGGCCGAGTTACTGTAAGAAATAGTGAAATCACTATAGGTGTGCCTATAATAGTTGAAGAGTTCCCTCTATTTCTCCAGGATCCCATCATCAGACACCGACTTGGTGACAATGGGACCATCTAGGGGTTATACCCGTTTGATTAAAAAAAAATGTTGAAATCGGTTCACGATTCACGGAGATATCGAGTAACATACAAACAAAAAAAAATTCAGTCGAATTGAGAACCTCCTCCTTTTTTGAAGTCGGTTAATAACTAACAGTGGCAATTTTTGTCTGTTTATCTGTTTGTCTGTTTATTTGACCGCGCATCACGTGAAAACGGCTGAACGGATTTTGATGAAATTTTGTATAGAGATAGTTTGAGTCCCGGGAAAGGACATAGGATAGTTTTCATCCCGAAAATCAACCCTGGAAGGGGTGAAAGTGGGGTTGAAAGTTTGTATGGCGAATTATTAACCGCTGAACCGATGCAGATGAAAATTAGTATGGAGATAATTTGAATCCCGGGAAACGACATAGGATAGTTTTCATCCCGAAAATCAACCCTGGAGGGGGTGAAAAGGGGGTTGGACGTTTGTATGGCGAATTATTATATAACCGCTGAACCGACATAAATAGTTTGAGCCCCGTGAAATAATATATGATAGTTTATATCCCGAAAATCCACCCTTTAGGGGGTAAAAACGGGGTTGAAAGTTTGTATGGGGAATCAATAACCGTTGAATGCTGGAGATAGTTTGAGCTCTGGGGAAGGATATAGAATAGTTGATATCCAGAATTCATTAATTAACGGGGGATAACTGATTCCACGCAGACGAAGTCGCTGGCAAAAGCTAGTAATAAATATTCTTTATTCGCGGATCCGTCGCCAGTGTGATAATCGCCTAAGTAAGATAAGTTTTACAATTAAGAGTCGCCAGGACGCTCGCGTGAACTCGCGTCCCCATACAAACGTAGTTCAGCTCTCATTTTAAAACGACATGCTTTAGAACCACAGTAGTGCAGATCTATGTCGGTAATTCGTTTTCGTTGCTAAAAATTGTAATACAAAGAAAATATAGCAAAAATAAGTTTTGTATGTAAATCTGTATCTGGCTGTATTTTCTTTGTATTACAATTCGCGACTCTTAATGTGGTGGTATGACGTAGTGATGGCGATATTGGTGATACCTATTTTTCCTCTACTTACATGTAGGCTGTTTGTAGGTACCCAAAAAATAAGTCGTAGGACCTATGTATGTTCACATACTCTCGAAAATAACATTCAAAAGGAAAACACACCCTCTTTCACCAGACTGAAATTCGATGGAATTTACAATATAAACCAGAAAATAGGCCATATTTAGAACATAATTAATTATAATTTTTCACCTCACTAGCTCGGAAAGCCCTTTTTGTTTGTTTAATATCTATTGTGAAAATCGCTTTTTATCCACATGTGGTGAAAGAGTTTTGACATAAGTGACAAGTGGCTTAAGTGACATTTGACAGCTAACAAAACGTAAAACGTTAAAAGTGCAGAATTTTTAACATCGCAATTAATGAATTGCATCGAGTAAAAACACTTAATACAGTCTTACAACTTTATTTTAATTCATAAATATCGGCATTCAACATTAATCTTCATTCTTTTTGTAAAAACGGATAAATTGTTCTGACAGCCGAATAAGTCTACGTACGAACAAAACGCATCTGACATTTAATAAAACCTTTTACGTCAAAACTTTTCATTTCAATTCATCCATCATATCAACGTTAAATATTCGCATGTTTTTCTAGGTTGTTTTGTTAAAAATTAGTGATTCGAGTGATGAAGAAGTATTAAACACCTGAGGAATTACGGGAAACCGAGCAAAATGCACCCTTTTTCTTATTTTCCTCGCTGTAGTGAGGTGAAAAGTTTTGTGTTATACACGGGTGAAAGTTATTTTACGTCTCGTGTATTAAAACACTCGCTACGCTCAGGATTCTATTTTTGAACCACTCGCTTCGCTCGTGGTCAATAATAGAATCCTTTCGCTAGCTCGTGTTTCAAATAACACTCGCACGTAAAATACAACTTTCACCCCTTGTATAACAAATAACTATTAAACAAAAAGAACCGACTTCACTTAGGCTCCGCTTTTCCAAGGGGAAATGCCCGAGTTGCTGTAAAAAATACTGAAATCACTATAGAAATATACTATGTGCCTGTAATCGTTGAAAAGTTCCATCGATTTCTTCAGGATCCCATCATCAGATCCGGACCTGGTGACAACGGGACCAACTGTGAAGTATACTCTTTCAAACAAAAAAATATTTTTTCAAACTGGTACAGCCGTCTTCGAATAATCGGTGAACATACAAAAAACTATTGCAAAAAAAAAAAGCCACGAATTACTTTTTATGGCCATCGACAGTCGTTGTCAGCACTTGTCTCTGGTTTAACTTATGTCTGTGGCAAGGTCAGTATCTCCTTATCTGTGTAATCCCGTTTGTGGGCGGATATCCGGCTTGTATGATATTCGTTGGAAATATGTAAATACTTAATTTATTTATAGCTGTACTCTGATACTTTTTCTACTCGTCGACTTCGCTTGAATTGAGCTTTGTACACCGAACTAATTGCGTATTAAAATTATAAAAAAATTTAAAAAATGCACATAATAATCATGAATTAGGTTAGGAAGGTACTAGAATATTTATAATTCCTAGAAGTATAATAGTTACTGCGTAGCTGACAGATCATCTCTTACAGATCCCACAGTATCACCTATAAGTAATGAAAAGCCACAGCATGGCCTTAGCTTAACCTCGCGCAGGCGTAGTCGTCATCAAATAATTATATCGGAGCGGCTAGGGTACTCAAAAATGTCTGCATCTTACCGCCTTAAGAATAGAGGTGTTGTTCAGATATTTGTGATTACTTTGGCCGCTCTATCTAATGACTGTACAATATTTTTATGTATTTTATTATATGTTGGCGACAGAGAAGTAGGTTTACTTAAAATAGTAAAATATGATTCGTCTGGTAGGTGTAATCTGTGCGATTGCAACAAACGTTATGCGATTTAAAAAAACAGTCAGACATGCGGGTTTTTGCATATTTAGTAAGTAAGTAAGTAAATATTCTTTATTGCACCAAAATACAAGAGTAATAAAAGAAATATTACAATAAACTTAAAATTAGGTAACAACAGGCGGTCTTATCGCTAAAGAGCGATCTCTTCCAGACAATCTTTGGGTAGCAGGAAATGAAGAATAGATTTAAGTTAACAGGTAGTGCAAAAAAAAATATTTTCCATATTAAGTTAAGTTTGTAAAACTTGTATTACAATTATTTACAATACGGAATCATTGGTGGTCGCACTTCAGTTTTTTTTATTTGACCAAATAAATCGAGTTCCGAGATAAATTATTAGAGATGCAACGGATAGTGGTTTGGCCGGATACCGGATACCGGATATGCCTGACCCTCCGCCGAATATTCGGTATCCGGCCGCCGAATATTCGGCCGGCGGTACTATACCTACAATTTGAGTTTCGCAGGTGCGCGTCGTGCAGGTTTCGACCTGTGTCGTAGTGAACGTTCGCGCGGATACATTCCTAGGAATTCTAGGCAACAAAACGAATTTTATTATGTCAGTACGGAGTAACTTCTTTCAAAAGTACACACGCCCTCGCGTATTTTTGTGTAAAAAAATTTTTTTGTATGACTAGTGGGCGATCTGACTACATCCGGTATCCGGCCGGATAGTACGAAGATATCCGGTATCCGGCCGGATACTAAAATAAGGGCCGGATAGGCTGGATACCGGATAGTAACCGGATATTCGGTGCATCTCTATAAATTATCGACCTAATAAAAATTAATGTGTTCTCCTTCTACGGTTGGCAACCAAAAATGATTACAGTTATGATTTTGAAACATACGATTACTCATTATAACACTTATAACTGTGTTTTATTGGCTATTTTATTACGCTCGCAAATTACGGGCTGTATTTGACTAATCATTAGCTCATTACTATTGAACAATGTAATGACAGTATTAGATTGAGCGTTTTAGGCCAGTAGATAACTAAGGCACATCAGAACACTGATCAAATCAGCATAGAGACTGAAAATTCAAGCATTGTGAATATTGTCTATGGACTCCATCTAAAAATGTTAAATAAGTTACGAAAAAAATCATAACTCCCTAGGGACTTTCACTTTTCTATAACTCCCGCTACGCATGCGAGAAACGGCACGCTTTGTGAGTAAGTGTGATTCATTTTTTTTTAAATCTGAAAACGGACTCGGCTGATCTTTCCTCTTAAGGCGAAGTAAGAGGCCTATCAAATAGTTATTTTGAAACAAAACTTTCGATTCGATTTTTTGGTTACTTTATACTTACAAAAGTATACTACCTACTAAGATGTCAGGAATGCGGGGTAACGAACTTTGAGTCACTTGAATGACTCAAATTATTGGTAAATAAACTAACTGACCATACAATACTTAATTCTGTTTATTCGTGACGTCTCAGGAAAAGCTCAGGGTCACAATCTCGATTTCTCATTGAATATTTATGGCAGTAGGTGTATTAAGTTCGAGTAGGTATGATAAGTACCGTAAAACTACACAACTATAGTCCAGTACTGAAACTGTGGTCCACAGCTTCAACACGTAATCTCAATATCAATCCCAGTCTTCTTTTTAGTTTTATTTTTTAAAACTATGCATTTATGAAAATTTTTTTTAATTAAACGCATCATTCAAATAAAAGTAACACCTAGTAGTTATTTGAGTCAGTTTTGGACGATAGTTGGGAGCTTTTGGACTATAGTTGTGTAGTTTTACTGTTACCTGATAAGCAGTGATCGGATTTTAGGGCACACATTGTTTATTTTAGTTACAACAAATACATTTCAATAACATTTGGCGTTTTCAGAAACACCCTGTATACAATTATTACAGTGCTGTATCCTTTCAAATATTTATCATATTTTTGGATCTCCGGTTCAAAGTTGCAATTTTTTCGACTTTCGAAGCGATTATTTCTGAAAATATACACTAAATAAAAATACGTAACATTCTTAACAAAGTTGAACGCGGGATCAACTGTTGGGAGCGTATCGAGCACTAGCATAAAAATTAAATGGTTTATTAGTAGCACAAATTAAGGGACTTTATTCAAAATAAACAGTAAAACTACAAACAAAATAAAAGTAACCTAAAACTAAAAACTTACCTACAAATTATAATAAAAAGTCTGGTTGATGTCTCCTTGGGCCCACTGACTATCAGCCCGCCTGAAGATATCAACCTGTCAGTTAGAACAAAAACTTGACAGCTCCGAACAACTGACAGGCGATTATCGTCAGGCCGACTGATAGTGGGTCGGCCCCATTAAATAAACCTATAAAAACTAGCATATTTCATGTACAGTCAAGGAATTTGATTCGCGTACCGTCTTAAGTCTAAATTACTGATGACAATTAATAGTAAGTACTAAGGGCTATGTTTCTTCGCTTGCTTAAATAAATATAAGCCTTATGATATTCTGACATTTCAAGCAATAAATCAACGAAACGGTACGCGAATCAAATTCCTTGACTGTACCTCTGGGATTTCATTTATTGGCAAACTATGGATACAAATGACGAGCGCTCTAAGAATCTGTGATTCATGAATTAAAGCAATTATAAATAACTGGTTTTTCAAGCATATTTATAGAACTGGTTATAATGGGAAATAATTGTTCTTTCCCATTCCCAAAGCGACGTGCGACGCTTTGTAATCTATGTGTGTGACGTTGGCGCTAACGGCGACTACACTAAATTGAAACATAGTGCTAGCGGTACACGCCGAAATTCAGTATAATGCTGCAAATGGTGTTAAAAGCATAAAAATCGGACCGATTGATCTTTAGGCCAAATGAATCGATTCGGCCCGTAGCAGTAAAAAAAAAAAAAAAACAGAGTGCAGTTATGACGTCATCTTTTTTTTGTATGGAAAAAAAAAAATTTTTGTTCTGAAACCTATCGTGTGTGGTATCAAATGAAAGGGCTTTCTGAGCTAATTCCAAAAATATGTCACATCATTACATTTCAGTCACATGTTTGAAATAAACATAAAAAACATTTTCAAAACATACCAAGTTTGGGCTCCTCGAGATACGACACCAAGCAATATTTTTTTGTAAAATATATCTCAAATGATACCTAATATCCTCATATCTAACCCCAAGAATGCAATTTTGAAAATAATTACATTTAGTATTTTTTTCTGATTTTTAATGTTTACAAAGTGCGTCGTATTACTCAATACGAGTACGAGTACCGTAATATCCTCCAACTTTGCCCCCAGGCGAAACTTTGCCCAACATTTTGAACAAATTCATTAATTTACGTAATTTTATAGTATGTATGTATGTATGTACTTTATTGCACATAAACAAGTTTAACAATATTACAACAGTAAAATAAAAAATAAAAAAGATATGCACAAAGGCGAGCTTATCCCTAAAAGGGATCTCTTCCAGCCAACCCATAGTATAGTATTCTGGTGCGGGCAAGTGTTGATGTGAATCTCACAAAATGGGAAAGCATGGTGAGTAAAACCCATACTTATACTTATACCTGTATATAATAAGGCAATGGGGAAAGCCAGTGAAACCTTATTGTAGAGGGTGCTCTTTTAGATTCCATACAATGAGGAAAAGAAACAAAAGATGAATGGTCCTTAACAATGTACGGGAACTATGTACAGTTAAAAGGCTTTTCTTATGCAATTGTTTCCCTATACCTTTTTGCTTCAGCATTTTCATTTTAGAGTATTGTGACAGTTGCCATTACTCTAGATTGTTTATATCGTAATTCGATTTCAAAAGGATAATGAATGAAGAAGTCTTGATGTGGGCAATGTTACGTTGTAATGTAACAACTAGTGATGGCCAGCTTTGCCCAAGACAAAAAAAAATCTTAGGGCTATCGGCTTTTTGTATTAACCACTCGGCACAAAAAAAGGTGATTATTGTTTTTGAAATATATATATGACGTTTTGGAACTGTTTCTTTATTTTTTTAATGTAATTGTTAATGTGAAACCATAGTATTCAATATATACATAATTTTCTTTGGTCTGCCGATTTATTTGTAAACATTACTAAGATAGGTTCGTTATGATTTGTTTGTATTATAAATAATGAAATATAACTCATTTAATTATGTTTTGTTTAATATACATACTAATGCCTGAAAAATAAAAACATGACTAAATTAAAAAAATTAAGTCAAATGAGACAACCCTTGTACTTTGGAATGCTTGTATGCACCTTGTACCGTAAAGATCAAAAACGCGTACCTATCATTGCCCACCTAATTTGTACAAAAGTTCACGTACTTATCGCTGAACTATTTAAAGGGAATGATAGGATTACCCTAGAGATTTGCTGTAATTCTTGTTTCAATACTATAATCGCATTATTTAAGCGCAAATCGACTTGAGCAATGTTGGGTAAAACTCGATATTACTTTACCCACCCTCAAGTTCGCAAAAAATGGGATAAACTTAATTCGCTTTAAGTAAGAACAATCCTGATATGTGCAACCCGGGTTCCTCGAGCTCACCTATCACGTTATATCAAAAGAACGTGTAAACAGAGTTTCATTACTCCGAGAATTATTAGATCCCACATTCGTAATAATGAAAAATTAAAAAAAAATACTTAGTGAAATTATTTTCAAAATTGCTTTCTTGGGGTTTGAAATGAGGATATCAGGTATCATTTAAGGTATGTTTTACAAAAAAATATTCAACCGTATCGTATTTGTAAGAGCCCAAACTTGGTATGTTTTGAAAATTATTTTTATTTTCATTTGAAACAAGTGACATAAATATAATGATATGATATATTTTTAGAATAGGCTCAAAAAGCCCTTTCATTTAATACCACACACGATAGGTTTCAGAACAAAATTATTTTTTTTCCATACAAAAAAAGATGACGTCATAACTGCACTCTGTTTTTTTTTTTTTTTTTACTGCTTGGGCCAAATCGATTAATTTGGCCTAAAGATCAATCGTTCCAATTTTCATGCTTTTAACACCGTTTGCAGCATGTTTAAGGCGTACCGCTAGTACTAACATACGAATCGCCAGGACGCTCGCGTTCCCATACAAACGTAGTTCAGCTCTTATTTTAAAACGACATGCTTTAGAACCACAAAATGTGGCATGGGCATTCTAGTAGTACAGATATTCGGTAATTCGTTTTCGTTGCTGAAAATTGTAATACAAAGAAAATACAGCCAGATACAGATTTACATACAAAACTTATTTTTGCTATATTTTTGTTGTATTACAATGTTTAGCAACGAAAACAAATTACCGACATATATCTGTACTACTAGAATGTCCATCCCAAATTTCGTGATTCTAAAGCGTGTCGTTTTAAAATGAGAGCTGAACTGCCTTTGTATGGGGACGCGAGTTCACGCGAGCGTCCTGGCGACTCTTAAGTTTCGGGTAACTAACGATTTTTTTTACACATAACTAATATAGAGATATAAGTACAAAAAGGCGGGCTCTTGCCAAGACGTATTCTCTGCCAATCAACCTTAAGGAGAGAAGTTGTGGGCGGTGGGTGGTTGGTACACGGAAAAAAAGCTTCCGGGATATTCTCAATCTAAGACATTGTTGTATTATGTTGAAAATATTTCCTCGTGACAAGTATTTATTTCCTTTAACGAAAATAAAATAAAGTTTTAAATATAACGAAGCGAATATATTCTTACAGATTTTCTAGTTTTCTTTTACCTAAGATAATACTTGTTTGATTAAAGTACAATCTCTCTTATTTACTCAATATACTCTTGAAACAATACATTTTTGTATTTCTATTTTAAGAAAACGTGGTTTTATTAAGCGATGAATCATATTTTTGGTAAAGGAAATAAATACTTGTCACGAGGAAATATTTCCAAGATAATAATAATGTCTTGGATTGAGAATATCTCGGAAGCTTTTTTTCCGTGTATGTATGTATATATGTAGATGGTATGTAGTATGTACAAAATGGTTATTTATTTATCGTATGGTTACACGTCATTGGATATAAATAGATAGGCACTTCTTCTCTCAGATGGTAATAGTTGTGGGAAAGTAGATGAAGAAAATCCAGTGAGTGCTGCGAGGTCCAGATGGGACAGTGCAGCTGCCAAGTTTGTTGCTCTTAGCACCACCCAGGGATCACGTGTAGGGTTGTCTAAGGTGTTTCCTATGGACGCAGAGTAACATTGATCCCCGTACAAAATGATATTTTTTTATCACAATCGTTTAGTAAGTATGTCCGCCTAAAACGTCACTGATTTTAATTAGAAGATCTAACATTCTATGTAAGGTTGTCAGCTCCTCAATACTTGAGTCTCAGGTACCTATGTACTTCCCCTACGGAGAGACTTGCATATTACTCTAAATACCAACTAAATAGCCTAAACTAAAGTCCTAGACAAATCTACGTAACAATTAAGTTTATCACCAAATAAAACTATTAAGGTACCGTAATTAACAAAACTCATTTTCTCGAAACATGCAATGATCCAATGACAGCTAGGTATGTTGTTGATAGTTCCTTATCGCTTGGAAGTATCCTGTTTCGGGCACAGCAACTCGAAGGGACTGTAATGAGATTTCATAAAACTTTTCAGGCTTGCAAAGTAACCTCGGCGTCAAAGATGGCGGATGCCGGTTTTTGAAAAAGCTGTTTTTTTTTGTTTTTGCCTCTAGGATGCCAGGTTATATTATCTGAAATGAGAATAATAATCGAATCTTAATTAATGACTAATAAAGTTTTTAATTCACTTGACAGCATCTTGAGCTACTGTCAAGAAAATACCCTATAGAAAGTAAAGAAAGATACCGGAATTCCAGCATGACGTCATGAAATGGCGCATTTCGCGCTTCATTCTTTGCTTTTACATGCAAACTACTTCGTTATAATCTCCTTGGTCTGATGACATGCCAATTTTAAATGATTTTTGTTACTGTTATTGTTCCGGCTTGTTAATCGGCAGAGAATCACCATCTACGCATCAACAGATTAATATTACTTATTGTGTGCGATCGAAAATGTATGGAAATTTCCGAAACTGGACCCGGATTAATTGCAATAAAGATTATTTTTACAAGCTTTTATTTAACTCATAGTGTTGGTCAGTTTGTTTATGGTTTGTTCATTAAGCTGACCAGACACGGTCAGTAATCATGTTTTTTTTATCTACTCGTCCTTCTCATTCTTCATAATACGTAGAAAAGGACGGGTACAGACATAATGACATTATTACGGACAATGTCTGGACCGCTTTAGTTTATTGTGGTTAATCTTGCAAGCCAAAATTGAACCTGTTCCTGATATCCGATTGATTTAAAATTAAGCATACCTACGTAATATGGAAGGCAATTAGGTCTTACAATTCCGGTATTTTTTGTATGGCCAATTCCGGAAACTAAAAAAAATACCGTAATTTCAAGCCGTAATGCAATATATACAATATTTTGGTACCGTCAAGCTGGTCTAATAATGGAGACCGAAGATGATTTAACTTTATTGTTAAGAGAATAAGGGCCAGTTGCACCAACCACTTTTGACGGACTCATCAGCGTCACCCGGAAGGGTACTATGAAAATTTCCATACCTACTATAAAATTTAGCGAACGTTTTAACGGTTACAGACGGTTTGGTGCAACTGACCCTAAGAGCGTCGCCAGATCATATAACACATTACCTCACCCGTTAAGGTGATACAAAACTAAAGTTGTGTTCAGCAGATGTAAATTTTCTCGAAGCATATTTGATTTACGAGTTTGATACTTTCAAGAATGATTTACGACTTATATGGCCGAGGGATTTGTAGAAGGAAAACACGATTGGTTACAATTTCCTCGATAGTTTTATTTTTCAAAGTCAGGTCTTCTTTTACCCTAAAACTGATTTTATTGCTCAATTATAAAGAATATAACTATATATACTTCTGCTGACTGGCTACTTTATAAACTATATGGGTTTTCAGAAAAAAAATTACCATTACTATAAAAAGGCAATTTTCCATACAAAAACTACTACTTAGTCAGTTTTGTGACGGTCCATACAGAATGTACCTATATTAAAATGCGTCAAGGTCACAAGGGGTCATCCATTAATTACATCACACCTCAAAGGGGGGGAGGGGGTCCACAAAATGTGACATATCGTGACAGGGGGGAGGGAGGAGTTCCATGTTTGTGACCTCACAATCCTCACATACAATTTTTTTACAAAATCTAAGTAAAAAAAAAAATTGTTCATAAACATTGTACTTAACTAATTTTGTACATACTATACTCGGATTTGTTTGAATACTTTAGTTCCCTATAAATTTGATACTATTTTTCTGGCCGAGTTTAGCGATTTATTCTTTTCTGTATTACTAAGGCGATAAGGCTCATTTTACAACGTCTTCCTAAGGTGCAGTTAATTGTGATGAAGTGTGACAAGGGGGGAGGGAGGGGTCAAAAAATCCTGAAATTGGTGTGACGTAATTAATGGATGATCAGTGGCAAAAAAAATTGGGACATTTTTTTATTATTTACATCAATAGTCCTCGTGATTTTGAGTAGAAGTAACCCATTTTTTTAGTTTCAAAAACAGTAAATGGTACACTTTTTTCCGAAATAAGTTACTTATTTAATGATTGCCCTAATTAGTTTATTTTCAAAATTAAATTCATTTACCTTGGGCAAAAGGCCGTAGTCTAATTTGGGATGCCACTTGTTTTTTTTTTTTCGATCGCAAGTGTATTGTAATATCTTTATTATGAATAATTAGTACCTATAAAAAAAAAAAAAAACTTGTGTGTGCACGTTTGCCCCCTCCAACATCACCCATACCACCAAAACATCAGGTGCAGCTGCCGAAAATGCTGCCAAACTCAAAGGCAACAAATATTGCAACCTAATGCCAGCATATGACATATGACTTTGCCCCCGTCGCTATAGAAACGGCTGGACCTTGGTGCGCGGAGGCTAAGACACTGGTCAGAGCTTTGGGGCGGCGTCTGAGAGATAGGGGCTGCGACCCACGCTCCGGATCCTACCTGGTCCAACAAATTCACTCGCTGTGCAACGCGGCAATGCTGCCAGCATTTTTGGCACTTTCGGACCAGGTGGGAGCCGAAATTAGACACAATTATATTCTAGTACCTATTTAGTAGGTATTTTTTTCCTGTTATATTTTCCTTTACTTTTAATAAATTAATGTACCTTGTTTATTTTCATATTACCAAAATATTGTGCGACTTAAAACAGCCTATTCTATTTCCAGACTGACCTAAAAGAAGATGGCGTCGAAACTTGGCCGCGCGTCGCTCTTGCTGGTTTTGGTGTCCTCGACCCATTCGCAGTTTTTCGGTAAGCGAACCTTGTTGTACACACAACGCCTCACTAGGTATACACTTTTGAACCTTATTCCGCTGTAATAACGTTCAAAAGTGTATACCTAGTGAGGCGTTGTGTGTACAAATAATAATAACGAGATTACTTTTCCGGGATTTTGAACGCAACTGACATAATGATCAAACTTCTTCGGAACCAAGCTCAGCGAAACAGAGTGTGTGATGTTCCAGAGTGTATATGTAGGTAAGTTCCATCCCAAGCCGCTGACGTGATTATTATCCCCTTTTTAACCGACTTCAATTCAATTGAGGAAGGAGGTTCTGCATTCGGTTTGGTGTTTTTTTTAAATGTATGTTCACCGATTACTCCGAGACCCGTGGTTCGATTTGGGTAGTTCTTTTTTTGTTTGGAAGAATCTACATCCAAGTTGGTCCCATATTAATCTGGTGCTGTTCTGATGATGGGATCCATGAGGAATTGAGGGAACTCCTCAATTTTTAAAGGCACATGTATGGTGATTTGGGTGTTTTCTTAAGCTACTGAAGCATTTTCTCACGAAAATCACCAATTTAATGGAGTGGACCTGATGATGATGATTGTTTTGATGATAATGATGAAGATTTTTTTAAATGTAGGATGTTCAGCGATTACTCCAAGACCCGTGGTCCGATTCGAATGATTCTTTTTTTGTTTGGAAGGAACTACCTTGAAAATGTTTTCACAATAATCTGGTGCTGTTCTGATGATGGGATCGATGAGCAACTGAGGGAACTCCTCAATTTTTAAAGGCACATGTATGGTGATTTGTGTGTTTTCTAAAGTTACTCAAGTATTTTTTCACGAGAACCACCAATTTGATGGAGTGGACCTGATGATGATGATTGTTTTGATGATAATGATGATGTAGGATGTTCAGCGATTACGCGAAGACCCGTGGTCCGATTCGAGTAATTCTTTTTTTGTTTGGAAGAAACTATTTCGAAGATGGTCCCACATTAATCTGGTGCTGTTCTGATGATGGGATCGATGAGCAACTGAGGGAACTCCTCAATTTTTAAAGGCACGTGTATGGTGATTTGGGTGTTTTCTTAAGCTACTCAAGCATTTTCTCACGAGAATCACCAATTTGATGGAGTGGATCTGATAATAATGATTGTTTTGATGATAATGATGAAGAATTTTTTAAATGTAGGATGATCAGCGATTACTCCAAGACCCCTGGTCCGAATAGAATAATACTTTTTTGTTTAAAAGGATCTCGAAGATAGTCCCACATTACTCTGGTGTTGTTCTGATGATGGGACCCATGAGCAACTGAGGGAACTGCTCAATTTTTAAAGGCACGTGTATTTATTTCCTCTCGAAAACCACCAATTTGATGGAGTGGACTTAATGATGAAGTCCACATGTGATACGTGGAACTTTCCTTAGATTGAATGGGTGTGTTACGAACTTTTTGATATATCTTTAGCGATTTTTCCGAGACTCGTTGTTCGATTTTGATAAATTATATAACCACTAAAAATTTGAAAATAAAAACTTTTTACAAAAAAAAGATAAACCGACTTCAAAAAGGATAAAATGAATCATTATATTATTTATATGCGTTACCAACTGATATGTTTGAAGTCGGTGCCAAGCCAAAAATTTAAATCAGCTTCAAGTATGAACATCACAAAACATCGGTACTTACTAATAGGTACATAATGCAAAGGTGAATGTGATTCTATCTGTTACATTTTCATGTTAAAACAACTAATCCAATTTAGATGAAATGTGGTACCTATGTATATATACATATATACTCTCATACACGTTTACTTTGTCAATAATCAGAAAAAGGCGGCAAATAGAAAAAAATATGTACATAGACGCTTAAGATGGACCTTCCATGGAAAATTCGAATATCGTGCCTTTTTCTACTGACACGGTGGGTGTACTGGGTATATCTGAGTATAGAAAAATTAACCTAGCCATTGAATTCCTGTATACTTCGAATCAAACCTTAGATGAAGAAGGATGAATAATTCAAACGACCCACGGGCTTCGTTCGAGATATCGATAGTCCGAACAGTGTCCTAACAAACATAAGACGCATGGCTATACTTTCTGTACCTACTTGCTTAACAGTGCAATCCATATCGTATTAGATTAGTTATATAGTAAGACTAACAACTCACTGAACACATCGCCTCGTGCGTATTAACTCTTCCAAATTGGGCTTGGCACCGACTTCAAACATATCAGTTGGTAACGCATATAAATAATATAATGATTCATTTTATCCTTTTTGAAGTCGGTTTATCTTTTTTTTGTAAAAAGTTTTTATTTTTAAATTAACTAGTAGTCCGCCTCGAACTGAGAACTCGCGATTTACTTGCAAATGAGTTGACCAATATAACTAGACCCTAAGGAGGATTTTTTTTTCTCCTTCTAGCTCCACCATAACCACTTGATCGATCCTGCTCATATACGAACTTACAAATTTTATGTATCTCTGCTACAGCCCCAAGAAATTTCATAAAGATCAGAAAAACGTTACTAAAGTTATCGTCAGACAAACTATCTAAATCAAAAAGCCATACAAATGCCGAGACGTCCCAGTAGCCAGGTGACAGTTCGGTGGAGTTGTTTGTAAGAACTCACTTCGCTTACGCTCCGCGAGTTCGACTATGAAGAGGACGACAGCTTTGTATTATATATTGTGTCTTTGGATATCATTAATCCCTTGGAGTCTAGACAAGGTTAAGGCTCTTCCGACTTTTTAACCTACAAGAACTTAATTTAAGTTTGTAGTTGGTAGTATTTGTATGTTCCTAAATATATATTTGAATTAAGTGTTATTTAAGTTCACCTATATTCTTTTATGTACTTGTGGTTAATAGGAAAAGGAAATTACTTATGGAGTTTTATTCTTTTTCTTTTTGTAAAATACGTTATTTTATATTTTATTGACCAACTGCTGTGGTAAAAATGCTTCAATAAACACGTAACAAAAATTAAATTAAAATAACTAAACTAATATTAAAATAAACTAAATAAAATAAATTAAAACTAAATGACCAACTTATTATAATTAAATTATATTAATTGAGCTGTTACCTCGGCTTCACCCGCAAGCTCTTCGGAGGGTAACAACCCAAAATTTTACTCCGGGTTAGTACAAACTGTTACCTACTATACAAAAATTCCAGGAGCCATTACAATACAATACAATACAATACAAATACTCTTTATTGAACACCTCAAAAAGGAAACAGTACAGAAAATACAGCAAATTTAGAGGTAAACAACAGGCGGTCTTATCGCTAAAGAGCGATCTCTTCCAGACAACCTTTTGGTAGCGGAATTCATTAAATAATTGATATCAGTAGGCGTTGCAAAGCAGTGGAGAAAAGTCTAGCAGAAAACATAAAAAAGATAAAATAAAATAAAAAATAGGTAAAACAAAACAATATACATATTAATAGATAAACAAATAACCATATACTTAATATACAATACATTTTAACATTAAGTAAAATTAAATATAATATTATTATATGTACTTACCTAATATAGTAAGACCAGAAATTAAGAAAGAGAATAAATAAATATTTGGGAACATTCCTACACAGATCGACTTACACCCAAACTATGCACTAGTTTGGGATATTTGTTTTTTTTGTATGTATGTTACTCCATATCTCCGTGAATCATGAACCGATTTTCAAAATTTTTTTTTGAATCGAACAGGTATAGCCCCTAGATGGTCCCATTGTCACCAAGTCGGGATCTGATGATGGGATCCTGGAGAAATCGAGGGAACTCTTCAACTATTATAGGCACACCTATAGTGATTTCACTATTTTTTACAGCAACTCGGCCACTTCCTCTTGGAATAGCGGATCCTAAGTGAAGTCGGTTCTTTTTTTGTTTAAAATTATGTAATTAGGAAAGCCCGAACTAATATATTTCTCTTCCTCAAAAATCGCAAAAGAAAATCCATGCCGTGCGTATCGCTAAAATTTTCGTTTCTGAAGGGTTAAGGGAAACCCCGAGACCGCCGTACAATCAAATATAGAAAACGTGTATTTATGTAAACTTGCCATATTACCCGCGTCATCGCTTTTAATGATAATTTTATGCCAACAAGTGGTCAAGTTTTATTGCATAACAGAATATCTAAGCGACTTATTGGAAAAATCATTTAATTTCTAACCTTATTCCATATAGTAATTAAGTACAAATTATAGTTGGGTTTTTAGACAACGTCAACGTCAAAAAAGCGATAACACTTATGCATCTTAGTCCCTTGTAATAAGGTGCATTAGGTATAAATATATTTTTGACGTCGATTGTATGTAACTAGGAAGCTAGACAATCCCTAAGACTTATTATAGGTAATACCGTAATACTATTCAATTGTTTATTATGCTAATCTTGTGGTTACATCGCATTGAATACAAATACGTAAGATTATCTGCATTGAAGTCACTGCATCTTTGGATATATCTAAGTAATATATCTTTGGATATACATACATATTAAAAATATTTATATCGTGCCACTCACGTAATTTTGGTCGATTTTTGTTTGACATGTTGTTGTTGGAAGGCCGCTCGTGATAATGATCATGGTAAATTGATCGAAACATGTCGAGCATAAATCGACCAAAATTACGTGAGTGACCCGTTATTAATATTTTTAATATGTTAGAGTCTCACGAGAGTTTTATAGTTAAAAGTACATATTTTACATAATTCTTAAATATTTACTCAAGTGTTTTTATTTTTATTTTTACAGATTTCTTCCAAGGATTTCAACAATTTCCAACGAACCGACCTTCATTCGGTTCAGCATACACAACAAGAAGACCAGAAACCAAAACATACAGACAAACAACCAGACAGGAAGAAACCACAAAATCGTACGGACTTGATCTCTATAACAATCCCTTTCTGCCACAATTTAGCTTAGACAGAAACCAAAACGATTACAAAAAGAAGAAAAATACAACCACAAATAACTATTATAGCACTACAGTAAAACCAAAAAAGAAAAGCACTAACAGAACAAATAAAAGACCGCAAAGTCAAGAATATAACAATATATATGACGGAAATATAAACGATATAACTTACACACAGAAACCTAATTATAATAGACCAGATTATAATTATTATACAACAGAAAACCCTTATAGGGGGGTAAAACCAGTGGTTACCAATGGGCCCCCTATTACTAACAGGCCGGTGACGAGGCCTAACTACGGGGTAAACCCGAGGCCTAAGGATGAAGATTCTATAGCCTTTCCTGAAGATGATGCGAGTCCGGAGATTATTATTGGGCCTGATGAGGATAATATGAGTGCAGTGGAGAAGAAGAGATATATAGAGCTGGCGGAAAGAAGTAAGTTCAATATTATATAATACTAGCGACAGTAGCGACCCGTCCCGCCTTCGCTCGGGTGCAATTATACATATAAACCTTCCTCTTGAATCACTCTATCTACTTAATAAAACCGCATCAAAATCCGTTGCGTAGTTTTAAAGATCTAAGCATACATAGGGACAGACAGCAGGAAGCGACTTTGTTTTATACTATGTAGTGATTTATGTAAGTAATTAATTTAGGGCAGGTACCTATATCTACTAGAGATGCACCGAATATCCGGTTACTATCCGGTATCCGGCCTATCCGGCCCTTATTTTAGTATCCGGCCGGATACCGGATATCTTCGTACTATCCGGCCGGATACCGGATGTAGTCAGAGTCGCCCACTATTCATACAAACAAATTTTTTTACACAACAATACGCGAGCGCGTGTGTACTTTTGAAAGAAGTTACTCCGTACTGACATAATAAAACTTGTTTTGTTGCCTAGAATTCCTAGGAATGTGTCCGCGCGAACGTTCACTACGAAACAGGTCAAAACCTGCACGACGCGCACCTGCGATACTCAAATTGTAGGTATAGTACCGCCGGCCGATAATTCGGCGGCCGGATTCGGCGAAGGGTCAGGCCGAATATCCTGTATCCGGTATCCGGCCAAACCACTATCCGTTGCATCTCTAATATCTACCTTATTTTCTTAATAATAGCTAAATAGGGATACACGCACAGATGTGCCCGCCAGATATGCCCTGCGGACAGATCCGTCCATGTATGGCGCGAATTTGACACGGATTTCTCTGCGGACACATCTGAATAGCGCCACACATTAACGGATCTGTCCGCCGGGTATATCCGCCGGACAAATCCGGCGGGCCACATCTGTGCGTGTATCCCTAGCTAATCTTGGAGTAGGTTTTACACTGAAACGTTAAAAAAATTGCATTTATGTCAAGGAGGGCTTGAGAAGGATTAAAACGCGCAAATATAGTGCAATATACATATAGGTTGAGCAAAATATCGTAGGATCGTAGTCCATAAGGTCAACTCTTTCACGTATTCTGTGAGTAGCTTAAGACCACCATAGTTATAAAAAATATGACAATTTAACTACCATCCTACAGTCCGTGAGCTTTAGAAGAACCTTCGGGAATCGGCGATGACACACGAAGGTAATATTGCTGTTCTGCTGTTTCTTGTTTCACTGTTGATTGATACACGACGTCTCTTTCTAAAACCCGAAGGTTCGTTTTAGAGCTCACGGACTGTATTTGTTTGCGTGACAAGTTTTAAATGCGTGCGTGAGCGTGCTGTCTCTTTCTTTCATGTCCTATTAACATTTTCCAGAATGCGACGAATACAAAGCGCTAGGAACCAAAGCAGTGCAGGCTATCCCGCTCTTACCCCGCCCAGACCCGGTGGAGATTAGCGTGCGCAAATGCGCCCCCACCACCGTGCCTCTGGTGGTGGGGGGGAAGGTGGTGGACATCCAGGAGTTCCCACACATGGCGCTGCTGGGCTGGAGGAAGATACAGGTGACTCTTCAAATAATGTTATATTCGTATTATTCTATGTACAGTTACGAACCCGTATTGTTGACCCGCTTGCCATTGTTCGTAATTTAGCCGTATTATGAACGATGTTGCCGTTAACTGTTAATTAGATCGGTCATTGTTTACACGGCTAAATTAAGAACAATAGCAAGTGGCTCACCAATCCGAGTTCATCTAGGTATTTAAGGGAAGACTGTAGGTTTGCCACCAGAGCGCTACCATTAGTACCATTGAGTTCTGCAAGAAGCCAACGGGTCAGAGGACCACCGGGCGAGCCATGACTTCGTACTACAAGGGTGCCGCAGGCGCTCTGAACATCGGGTTTCACCCGACTTTAAAGCATAACACACGTGACGCGCGCCCATATCGGTTTCGATCGCAAACTATAAATGCTTCGCAGGCCCCCGCACTCTGCGTTGGACGTCTGGTTTCGCCCGACTTATAGCTATAAGTATACATAGGGATAGGGCAGCCTGGAAAAGGCTTTGCTTGTTGGGCCAGTGGAAGGCGATCGACAGCGGGGAGGGATACCCACCCGCTGGTTCTCTGCCATTAAAGAAGTTACACGCGTCGGGATCCAGGGTTCCTTTAAGAAGGCAAGGAATCGACCAGAATGGAGAGCAATACAACATAGAGCGACTTATGGTGGTCACGACCCTCAGACATGAGGATTCGACTATGAAGAGAAGAAGAGAAGCTAGGGATACACGCACAGATGTGCGACGAACTGCTCTTTGCGTTGCAGTTGCGGGCTTCGCCCGACCGCGACCTTATGCTATCAGGGCACCGTGGGCACTCATAGACTACACAGTATGATAACTAATTGCTTCCTTTTCCAGGCTGCAGGTTACGCCTGGAAGTGCGGTGGTTCCCTCGTCAGCGAGCAGTTCGTCCTGACAGCAGCGCACTGCTCCTTCCAAGAACGGGACAACACAGTTGTTAAGTAAGTCATAGTGAGGGACACTCGCACAGATCTTTCCGTAGAATCTATCCGGGGGATATTTACAGGGGACAAATCCAGGCTTAAAACTAATGGATAGGAAACAAACCGGCCAATAGCGAAGGGATAATCGCACATATCTCTGCCGGCCGGATCTCTCTGGCGGATATGACAGATCCGCCCATGTATGGCGCGAATTGAACACGGATTTGCCTGTGGACACATATCTAAATATACATGGGCATATCCGCCGGACAAATCCAGCGGGCAAATCCGCCAGATCACACCTCAGATGCGCTCATTAGCCAAACACGTACGTTACATCTGTCCACTGACACGCCTTAGATCTAAGGATAATAAACCTACTCTTTGAATTTAATATGCATCTCCTTGCAGTGTGGAGCAGGGCCATAGCTAGAGGGGGGGGGGGCATTAGGGGGCAATGCCCTACCTTAAAAACTACAATCGGGTCTTAAATGTATGAATATAAAGTTAATGCCCTACCTTAAAATTCGCTATGCTCTACCTTAAATTAGCACTGCCCTATTTCGTGGGGTGCCCGGCCTTACAATTGTCCCCCACCATATCGTCCCGTGGTTGCAGTAGGAGTCTGCTAAGGGAATATACCGGGAGGTGGGCAGCAGCATCTTCCGAAAGCCTAAGGGCTCCTCTACATGATGGGCCATCATAGGGACGCATCTATGCGTTAGAGCGAGCTAACGATATTGCGATCTCGTTTCGTTGTATAGCTGCGTCCCTATGATGGCCCATCATGTAGAGCAGCCATAAAAAATTGCGCGCGCCAACCCGCCTGCCAAGCGTGGCGCGTATGGCAAACCCCCCCTAAAGGGGAGGCCTATGTTCAGCAGTGGACGTCTTATGGCTGAGATGATGATGATGATATCTTAACTGCAATTCTGGCTACAGCCCTGGTGTGGAGGGAAGCCATCTTGTATCTTAAATTATCCTTGGTTACACGTTTATAATTACTAAGATTACATAAATTGTCCCGACAATGGAGCGAGAGCGACCGAATTTAAGTTCGAACTGCTGTTGTCTTTTGCTTAATACTAGATGCACTTCACATTCACCCACACATGTACATGACACGCGCACACACACATAACAAGCTGTAATTAGCTGAGCACGAAACGGCTCCTGCGGCAGCTGAACTGATAACAGAATTTGTGTTTTTTCCACAGTGGACCCCCCAGCGCAGTGCAGCTCGGATCCTCGTACCTCGACGACCCTGGAGCCCTGGTCGTGAAGGTGGCAGCCGTCATCAGACATCCTAAATACAAGCTGCCTCGGTCTTACTACGATCTAGCTCTACTGAAACTGGTCAACGCTGTCAAGTAAGTCAAAATCTACCACTGATACATCTTTAGCCTGCAATATCTCGCACCTATCTACTTCTTTTTAAGGTTCCGTACCTCGAAAGGAAAAAACTAGAGATGCAACGGATAGTGGTTTGGCCGGATACCGGATACCGGATATTCGGCCCGACGCTCCGCCGAATATTCGGTATCCGGCCACCGAATATTCGGCCGGCGGTATTATACCTACAATTTGAGTTTCGCAGGTGCGCGTCGTGCAGATTTCGATTTGTTTCCTAGTGAACGTTTGCGCGGACACATTTCTAGGCAACAAAACTAGTTTTATTATGTCAATACGGAGAAACTTCTTTCAAAAGTACACACGCGCTCGCGTATGTTTGTGTAAAAAAAATTAAGTTTGTAGTCTTAGCGTGAGTAGTGAGTGACTCTTGACTACATCCGGTATCCGGCCGGATAGTACGAAGATATCCGGTATCCGGCCGGATACTAAAATAGGGGCCGGATACCGGAAAGTAACCGGATATTCGGTGCATCTCTAGAAAAAACGGAACCCTAATAGGATAACTTTGTTGTCCGCATGTCTGTCTGTCTGTCAAGACCATTTTTCTCAGGAACGCGTGGAGGTTTCAACCTGAAATTTATATCAAATACTCAAGTCTATTGTCCCTTGGAGCTGTGAACAGATCAAACTTAAAAGCCAACGCAATCAAAAGATACAACCGTATATGCCACAAAATTCCGCAATTTTTAGACACTCGCAAGGGAATCAAAACCTACAAGGTACTCCCCATAAACTCAGAATCTTGAAATTTGGTACGAAGCAACGTCTTATAGCACGGATAAAGGAAAAATTGCGAAAATTGCGAAAACTGGAACCCTCGGTGCGCGAGTCCAACTCGCACTTGGCCGGTTTTTTTTTATATTACGTCGGTAGCTAACAGGTATATAGCCCGTCTGATGGTAAGTGGTCACCGTAGATTACAACCCTTCAAAACTTGTAGGAACACTACTTTTTGGAAGAACCCCATACTTCCCCCTTCTTCGCGAAACCTCAAAAGATCTACAAAAAAGGAGTAGGTGTGGTTTTAAAGATCGGAAACGCGCATGTTATATATAGCCTTATACCTAGAGTTGCAGACTTCTATAGACCGCTTAGCATCAGGCGTATGCTTATTTGACACCGGTGTGGTATAGAAATAATCTTTTAAGTGAACAGCATAATTGTTATTTTGACAAAACATGGGTCTTAATCGCGTACACTTACTTTTGTAATTTTCCTGACGTTTCGAGCATGTCGTAACGCTCATGGTCGCAGGCAGACTGGCGAGGAATCGTATCAGCATCTCCTAGCCGATTCCTATACAAATTCCCGTGTTTTGTCAAAATAATTAGTGAAAATCGTGTGAGTTTAAATCAGTACAGCATAATTGTTATATTTCAGGTTCTCCGAGGTAGTCAAGCCTGCGTGCCTGGGGACCGCTCCAGCGGTGGGCAAGGCCATCATCGCCACTGGTTGGGGCCGCACTGAATATGGTGAGCCATGGTCCTATAATTGTTCCTTGGAAGTTTCTGTGTGTTCAGAACTGGTGAATGCCCCGCTAGCGTGCTATTGGCGGGCAACTAAGTGTCTCGTTAAAAAAACACTCCGAGTTTACGTCTCGTTGAACGAAAAATGCTCCAATTTGCCGCTCCATCACGAGATGGAGCGGCAAATTGGAGCATTTTTCGTAAGCACGATTACGAAATCGTGGCAAGAAAGGAGCTCATACCTTCGTATCATACGCTCGCCGCCGACATCGTAATGGGGCCCACCCACTATCAGTCGGTTGTGTGTTGTTCACACTGACAGGCCGATATCGTCAGGCGGACTGACAGTCGGTGGGCCCCCTAAGTCCGAGCGATATCGCTCATAGCGTTTTTTTTCGGGAAACAGGCATAAATAAGGTTTCCGATCGCGCAGCCTACGGTATCTTCTGGGACCACATTTTTAATAATGATTACGGCGGGCTAGGAGTGCTAGGACCTTTCAAAGTTATATTTTATCATCTCCGAGATATGCTCCACACTATAAGGAAGCCAATCAGTAGGAATTTGATTAATCTAGTCTAGACCCTCGGGGTTCCGACTAGGGATGTCACGAATATTCGCATTCGCATTCGTATAATGCGAATATTCGCATCATTTTTGACATTCATATCAACATTCGCATTCGCATGAAATGATGCGAATATTTTCCGAATGCGAATGTGGACAGAACGTATCCTGTTTCGACCGCGCTGACCCGGCCGATGGTCATATGCTTGCACAAGTGAAAACGACGGTATCACTTTGCCTCCTTTTGATCAATAATATACATAGGACTCCATCACATATTATGTTCTGTATATATGAACTATGGAAGCATAAACATGATAAGCAAGATTAACTTTTTTGAATCTTCTCCGTAACATTCGTATTCGCATTCGCATTCGGACATTCGCATCCAGAATATTCGCTTTCGCATTCGCATTCGCGAATGTGAGAAAAGCGACTTTCGTGACATCCCTGGTTCCGACAATGTACCTAATTGTATCTACAGCGCAAGGGTAGTTCATATCTGAGCTTCTCTATGATTTAACTAATCTAACTAAAACTATTATTTACGCCTCTCTCCTCTGCTTGTATGTGGTACTGTGGTAATTAACGGGTCATAAAGAAATTTAGGTTCGCGTCTCTTCTGTGGACATTGAGAAAGTTAAGAGCTTTAAGGCCTAATTTTTGGTTGGACTCATTATTAGCTTAAAGACCTCCCCCTCATGTATAAATCTATGCGATAACAACATAACTTACTTGCATATAAGCCGTTAACTATTGACTACAGGAAAGATGATATTTGTTTTAATGTGTATGACCCTAATACATAAACCAACATATTTCAGGAGGCGACCAGTCACAGGAACTCCGCAGTGTATCCCTCCCAGTTTGGGAGATGTCCCGCTGCCAGGAGGTCCTGGGGACCTCCCGCAAGTTGCCGCAGGGGCCTTCGAGTGACAGCCAGATCTGTGCAGGAGAGGAGAGGGGAGGCAAGGACACTTGTCAGGTAAATAACCCTACTATATAGCGGCTCTCTGAGTTGTAGACCCAGTGCCAGAGATCCTAGGGCCCTCGCGGAAAAAGCCGTATGGACCTTCGAGTGAGAGCCAGGTCTGTGCTAGGGAGAAGGGAGGCAAGGACAATTGTCAGGGTCATAGTTACTGTAAATAATTTCCAAAAAAGAGAAAAAAGGTAATTGCTTTCTCTTTCGTTCTTGGCCCGCCTGGTGGTAAGCAGCTAGCGTAGCCTATGGACGCCTGAAACTTAAGAGGTGAATTCGGACCGTTTGAAGCGTAAAGAAAGAAAGAAAGAAATTGACAATACCCTAACAGGGTGCCATGTGATTCTATCATATACTCGTAATATTGTTACAACTCAATTGTACCATGGTTTGCAATAAACGTTATCGTATCTTATCTTATCTTAAAGGGACAAGAGTGTCTCACGTCGTCGACACACTGCATCCTGTTTGAGCTCTGTGGCAACCATATTCTTAGGGGGCCCACCGACTATCAGTCCGCCTGACGATATCGGAGGCCTGTAAGTTAGAATAAAAATTTGACAGCTCCGAACAACTGACAGCCCAATATCGTCAGGCCGACTGATAGTGGGTGGGACCCATTATTTCTGAACTTATTTCGTTAGAGCAACAAAGACTTCTAATTATGAAGATGTTTGTTATTTCTCGTGTCAAAAGTAACTACAATAAGCCTTAAACAATAAATACGATGCCCTGTTCGTTGTGTAATATACAAGTAGTACAACCATTTTGCGATTAAACTGTAGGTAATTATATTTTTGTATTTACAGGGTGACTCAGGAGGGCCAGCTCAAATGCAAGAAGATTGCATCTGGCGTATCGTGGGTGTGACGTCACTAGGCAGGTCCTGTGGCGCCGCTGAGACCCCAGGCCTCTACGCCAGGGTCCAACGGGCCTTCGTGGCTTCACAGATCTTCGGCACCCAGAAAATTAGAAATTATACCAATAATAATCAGAATTATGGGAATAATAATGTAAATTATGGGAATAATAATGCTAATTCTGGAAATAATAATGCAAATTTTGGAAATAATAACAATTACAATGACAATTCAAATTCTTGGAATAATAATGGTAATTATGGAAGTAATAATAGACAGGACAATGTAAATAATGTCAACTATAATAATAGGCGCCCGCAGGATACCCAAGATGGGCAACGTCCTGACAGAAATGTAAATAATGATTCTGTAGGTCAAGATTATGGTGCTAATAATAGAGAACAGAACGACTATAATAAAGGTAGACCTTATAATCAACAAGATTATAATAATTATAATTCACAAGGCTCTAATAATAGACCTGCTCGTACAACAACGCAAAAACCAAATAGAGGCGGGATTATTTCATCTGACTATAATAATGAATACAGCAATCAACAAAACAGTCAAAATTATTATACAACTCGAAAACCTTATAGTAATAATTATGCCAATAATAATTATAATTCACAAAATTATGGAAGTAATACTAGAGATCAAGATTATAACAGAAATGATGATACTAGATATAATGAGCCAACGCAAAGAACGCAAAATAATTATAATGACAATAGACAGTCAAATGTTGAAAATCACAGACCGTGGTGGGCATAATTCATAAATCACAATTTATCTATCTACCAGGGGGTAGACAAACAAGTATTAAATTAAACATGACATGTATTTGAAATACTCAAAATTTATTTCGAAACCTTTTTTATGAATTGTAAATATAATGTACGTACTACCTTTCAGTATTTTATTTCACCCCAAAAAAAGCTGAATAAATACAACTATTAAAGAAAGTCTACATTTGAGCTCGCGTGTAGGTACTACTTCGTTTTTTTTAAGATTAGAAAAATTGTGCGACTTTTGGAAAAACTATTTTAAAATTCGCCATTTTGCGGGTCGCCAGGACGCTCGCGTGAACTCGCGTTCCCATACAAACGTAGTTTAGCTCTTATTTTAAAACGACATACTTTAGAACCACGAAATTTGGCATGGGCATTCTAGTAGTAGGTACATATCTATGTCGGTAATTCGTTTTCGTTGCTAAAAATTGTAATACAAAGAAAATACAGCCAGATACAGATTTACATACAAAACTTATTTTTGCTATATTTTCTTTGTTTTACAATTTTTAGCAACGAAAACGAATTATCAACATAGATCTGTACTGCTAGAATGCCCATGCCAAATTTCGTGGTTCTAAAGCATGTCGTTTTAAAATGAGAGATGAACTACGTTTGTATGGGGACGCGAGTTCACGCGACCGTCCTGGCAACTCTTAAGCGTATGTATACTAATAATGGAGAAAGTAGTCTTATTTTTCCCTGATATGTTTCCCTTATAAAGATAGATTGGCGAAATTGACCGCCATTTTGCTAATCTGTAAAAAACGAGGTATAGTCAATGTGCGCGATATATGTCGGAGGGGTATCCATCTTCAAAACTGAGAGAGCCAGGGAACAGGTCCGCAACTATTTTGTGGGGGTGCGCTACCGATTGACAGGCGGTGTTCACGTGAATACAACCGTAATCTTTTTTAACCGACTTCAAAAAAGGAGGAGGTTCTCAATTCGACTGAATTTTTTTTTTTTTTTTTTTTTTATCATAATTTTTTTTTTTGTATGTATGTTACTCCATATCTCCGTGAATCGTGAACCGATTTTCAAAATTTTTTTTTGAATCGAACAGGTATAACCCCTAGATGGTCCCATTGTCACCAAGTCGGGATCTGATGATGGGATCCTGGAGAAATCGAGGGAACTCTTCAACTATTATAGGCACACCTATAGTGATTTCACGATTTTTTACAGCAACTCGGCCACTTCCTCTTGGAATAGCGGATCCTAAGTGAAGTCGGTTCTTTTTTTGTTTAAAATTTTGCCGAATAATGTTTCGTCAAACTTCATTTGCAACCAACTTTTCATTGAAGTTTAATTTCGCTAACCAATCCTTGGCATAATTTTAATTCGTAATTTTTTTATTAGTGTGAGTATACTGAGTATGGTGTCATGAAAGTATTAAGAAATACACAACTCTCATGAGATTACGTAATAAAACTGCAAAATCATATTCTCAATCATATTCGATCAATAATTTATTCAGTTAAGAGTATACCGTCAGTTTACCTGTTAATGGCACTTTCTAATATTGTTATCAAAATGTATCTATCTTATATTATCAATGAGAACAATTACGTACCTAGGGCGGTAAAGTAAAGAACGGCTCAGATCGCGGACATTTGCGGCCCGAATCGAAGGTAAGGGCCATAAACAAGCGATCTGAGGCGTTCTTTACTACCGCGCGTAGTGTGTACACAATTTTATGTGGGTGTGAAGTGAGATTGGCCGCTGCGACCGTGGGCGGCAAATCTCACTTACCGCCCACAGTGACGTAGTAGTACATTGTGCAACATGGGGCGTAAGATGAATATTGCAAACGAGAGTATAGTTAAATCGCGACGGCTTGCCGGAGCGATTTAAAGACTCGAGTTTGCAATATTCTTACGCCCCGAGTTACACACATTACCGCTGCGACCGTGGGCGGCAAATCTCACTTACCGCCCACAGTGACGTAGTAGTACATTGTGCAACATGGGGCGTAAGATGAATATTGCAAACGAGAGTATAGTTAAATCGCGACGGCTTGCCGGAGCGATTTAAAGACTCGAGTTTGCAATATTCTTACGCCCCGAGTTACACACAATGGTTTTCATCACACTTGCGAGGAAAGAACTAAAATTTAAGCGAAATAATTCTTAAATACGGTGACGTTTCAAACATTCGTCCGCCATTTCCATAGATTTAGTATATACTATACAAGGCCATTTCATATATATTTGACAGGTTAGGAATTGAAGGCATAGATAGACCCATCCGACATTCAGCCACGATTGAAAATTGTGTTTAAAATGTTTTTAACGGCTATTGAACTAACTAAATCAAATATTTGTAAACATAAACAAGAATATTAAATTATTAATGTCAATATTTACAAAATAAACCTTATTTACATTGACTTAGTATGTATTCTACCTTATTTAAGATTAAATTAAAAACTGTGTGAATTTTTGGCTGAACATGAAACCTCCTTAGTTAGAAATGATGCACGACATAGTTGCAAATTAAAAAAAAAACGAGAGTCAGTATGTTACACTATAATTTTAAACAGTCTATTACTCAAGTTTATTTCTTTGTTTTGAGGCAAGCAGCGACACCTAGGGGCGGCTGTCGGGAAGTTATCGATTGATAGAAGCGCCATCTTGTGGATTTTGTCAGAGCAATCTCAATGGAAAAGGCGTCTACAAACAATAATTAGAAATAAAAAATAGGGAGTTATTTTATCAAAATTTAGTGTTTTGTTGAATTTAGAAAATGGAAAATTAAATAGTCATTTATTTTGATCATCGTCGTTCATAATTATTTTGGTCTGACTTGTGGTTGTGAAATCTCTGAACGCAAGTTTAGTGAACGCATGAATAACTATTGAAGTTTGGCAAGTCATCTCATTCCCCGGACATACAGCGGTGAAAGAGGCCGAAGATGTGAGCCTGCTCCTCATACGCAAATCCAGGGTGCGGCTTAGGTGTGGCACGCCTTCATAACCAGCCAAATACAACTAGTTCTCCATATGGGATAGTCAGTGTGAGTATAAATAAACTACATCTTCGCCTTGACAAGCTTAACCTCTAGCGAAATATTTTCTAATTATGAATGTCTTTGTCCCTGCAACAGACACGACGCTTCATCTACACCTCGTGGAACACCATGTGTTGGTAATCTCTCTAAGGAACCGGGTAAGTTGCATTGGTTTTTCTTTCACTCTCGGCGAGGTTTTAGGTTAGCTCGATGGAAGTCTATCAGTCGTAAAATGTGTTCTAGCAGGCATCTGCGCCTTTATGAGTCCCCTTGCATATTGGAAAACTCTCTGGAAGGGTCGTTGTAAACCTGTTTTGTCAGGAAACATTTCTGGTTAGTTCGACGTGGCATTACGGTGTGCACGTGTGAACACTTCGTTTGGGTAGAGTGTTAATATAGTTTTAATTTCACAGCAATATCGCCGGTCCTTGCCTTACGGCACGGAACCGACTTTCCTCCTCTTCAACTCTTCGGTGTCCACGTGGCGGTGTGACGTGGCGAGGTGGGACCCTCAGTCTCCAACGCGACGGGCGCGTTGAGGCACCAACTGGGTGCTCTGCGGGTCACCATCGCGACTTTTGGTGCTCTCTCCACGCCCCGCCCTTGGCGCTTCTTCTCTATCAGGTGCTATCCATTTGGTTTCTACTCTCTGCTCCACTAGTGTCTGTCAATAAGGAAAGCCTGCGCTATACAGTTAAATTACCTGGACAATTTTCATACTTATGCCACTCGCTGAATAGTGTGTAATTTAGTGTAGCCCATGACGTGGCCATATACCATAACTTAGTTAAGACACTTCTATAAAATTGTATTACTTGATACTATATGGTTCCGTAGACTTAAGAATACCTGCTGTGTAAGTTTTCTTTAAAACATTGAATAATATTAAGTTCAAACAAGTCACGTATCTTTTCTTTCTCTCTCTAATTTAAATCCTTGTCAATTCATAGGTTAAATTGACTGGCGCCCTGTATTACTTCTTTGCTTAAATTTAGAACCGTTGCTCATCCATAGAATTTTAGTCACGGACTGGCATAGTCGTGTAGTGTAGCATCTGACGAGTCAACCCACGACCCACCTTCAACATCTTCAAGTTCGAGTCTCAGTGTTACATTTGGCCCCACGTTGGGCGCCAAATGTAACACTGAGACTCGAACTTGAAGATGTTGAAGGTGGGTCGTGGGTTGACTCGTCAGATGCTACACTACACGACTATGCCAGTCCGTGACTAAAATTCTATGGATGAGCAACGGTTCTAAATTTAAGCAAAGAAGTAATACAGGGCGCCAGCCAGCCAGGTTCGAGTCTCAGTGCTACGTTAAGAAGCCCCTGAGTTGGGTAGCCAAATGTAATTTGAATATGTACTTGTCCCTCTACTCTTTTGTTACTACAAACATGATAAACATGTTCTATCCTTTTAGAAGTTAAAACTTCTACATGCCTAGTCTGGCCTTAGATATGTATTGAACATTTTTTAAGTCTACCACTTAATGAAAGGTGAATAAAAGCCCTTCTCTTAAATTTCTACTTTATATGTAACACTGCATGCTACTTTTAAGTCTAAGTACTACTTACTTGAAATGGTACTTTCATGATAATTAAGAAACTACACTTAGGTTTAACTTGCTACTCTAGATGTAAACTTTTAATATTCCTAGCGTGAAAGATTAAAAAAAAAAGATATAGTTAGTCAGTCAGTATAGTATAAGGTTAGATTCTAAACTAATTAGACGTAAGCTATGCAACTACTATGAACTATAAAATATGGTTCACTCTAAATAGGTATGTCCACCAAAGGAACATTACTTATTTCTCTCTGTTCTAAAAAATGAACACTCTGTACTTAGCCTCTCTGCAAGTACCTCTTGTAAATACTTACTACTTAAATACTCATAGAAACTTAGTTTGATAATTAGTGTAAACAAACATGTAACTTTGCTACTAAAATGTAAATCCAATACATAGTTGTAATAAAACAACAAGCAGGTTCTTGGTAATATATTATGTAAAACAATCTTGGAAATGTTATGGCATAGGCCTTCCCACTGGTATTGACTTTAAACAGACAAGCTTAACCTCTAGCGAAATATTTTCTAATTATGAATGTCTTTGTCCCTGCAACAGACACGACGCTTCATCTACACCTCGTGGAACACCATGTGTTGGTAATCTCTCTAAGGAACCGGGTAAGTTGCATTGGTTTTTCTTTCACTCTCGGCGAGGTTTTAGGTTAGCTCGATGGAAGTCTATCAGTCGTAAAATGTGTTCTAGCAGGCATCTGCGCCTTTATGAGTCCCCTTGCATATTGGAAAACTCTCTGGAAGGGTCGTTGTAAACCTGTTTTGTCAGGAAACATTTCTGGTTAGTTCGACGTGGCATTACGGTGTGCACGTGTGAACACTTCGTTTGGGTAGAGTGTTAATATAGTTTTAATTTCACAGCAATATCGCCGGTCCTTGCCTTACGGCACGGAACCGACTTTCCTCCTCTTCAACTCTACGGTGTCCACGTGGCGGTGTGACGTGGCGAGGTGGGACCCTCAGTCTCCAACGCGACGGGCGCGTTGAGGCACCAACTGGGTGCTCTGCGGGTCACCATCGCGACTTTTGGTGCTCTCACCACGCCTGGGAGGCTGGAGGCCTTGCGTCGCTTGCGCCCCGCCCTTGGCGCTTCTTCTCTATCAGGTGCTATCCATTTAGTTTCTACTCTTTGCTCCACTAGTGTCTGTCAACAAGGAAAGCCTGCGCTATACGGTTAAATTACCTGGACAATTTTCATACTTATGCCACTCGCTGAATAGTGTGTAATTTAGTGTAGTACATGACGTGGCCATATACCATAACTTGGTTAAGACACTTCTATAAAATTGTATTACTTGATACTATATGGTTCCGTAGACTTAAGAATACCTGCTGTGTAAGTTTTCTTTAAAACATTGAATAATATTAAGTTCAAACAAGTCACGTATCTTTTCTTTCTCTCTCTAATTTAAATCCTTGTCAATTCATAGGTTAAATTGACTGGCGCCCTGTATTACTTCTTTGCTTAAATTTAGAACCGTTGCTCATCCATAGAATTTTAGTCACGGACTGGCATAGTCGTGTAGTGTAGCATCTGACGAGTCAACCCACGACCCACATTCAACATCTTCAAATTCGAGTCTCAGTGTTACATTTGGCGCCCAACGTGGGGCCCGTCATTTTTTTTAGCTCTTTCTTTCATTAGTGGTGTTACAGACTGTGCCATCCTTGACGGAATCCTATCGGACATCTACTGACATTGTTTGAACTTGATAACAGGCCTTCTTCTCATTACACTCTGCTAAAGACTTGACTATCCATAGGAACTACTTGTATCTACTTAGAGGTGTATAATATACCAGTCCTACATACTCACATTAATTATATAATTAATTCAATAATTTTCTTTGATGTGAGTATCTACTACTTTCTCGCTATAGTGTACTTAAGTACACAGCAAACAAAATGTCTAGTAATTTGAATATGTACTTGTCCCTCTACTCTTTTGTTACTACAAACATGATAAACATGTTCTATCCTTTTAGAAGTTAAAACTTCTACATGCCTAGTCTGGCCTTAGATATGTATTGAACATTTTTTAAGTCTACCACTTAATGAAAGGTGAATAAAAGCCCTTCTCTTAAATTTCTACTTTATATGTAACACTGCATGCTACTTTTAAGTCTAAGTACTACTTACTTGAAAGTAGCAAGTTTAGTGAACGCATGAATAACTATTGAAGTTTGGCAAGTCATCTCATTCCCCGGACATACAGCGGTGAAAGAGGCCGAAGATGTGAGCCTGCTCCTCATACGCAAATCCAGGGTGCGGCTTAGGTGTGGCACGCCTTCATAACCAGCCAAATACAACTAGTTCTCCATATGGGATAGTCAGTGTGAGTATAAATAAACTACATCTTCGCCTTGACAAGCTTAACCTCTAGCGAAATATTTTCTAATTATGAATGTCTTTGTCCCTGCAACAGACACGACGCTTCATCTACACCTCGTGGAACACCATGTGTTGGTAATCTCTCTAAGGAACCGGGTAAGTTGCATTGGTTTTTCTTTCACTCTCGGCGAGGTTTTAGGTTAGCTCGATGGAAGTCTATCAGTCGTAAAATGTGTTCTAGCAGGCATCTGCGCCTTTATGAGTCCCCTTGCATATTGGAAAACTCTCTGGAAGGGTCGTTGTAAACCTGTTTTGTCAGGAAACATTTCTGGTTAGTTCGACGTGGCATTACGGTGTGCACGTGTGAACACTTCGTTTGGGTAGAGTGTTAATATAGTTTTAATTTCACAGCAATATCGCCGGTCCTTGCCTTAAGGCAAGGAACCGACTTTTCTCCTCTTCAACTCTTCGGTGTCCACGTGGCGGTGTGACGTGGCGAGGTGGGACCCTCAGTCTCTCCACGCCTGGGAGGCTGGAGGCCTTGCGTCGCTTGCGCCCCGCCCTTGGCGCTTCTTCTATATCAGGTGCTATCCATTTAGTTTCTACTCTTTGCTCCACTAGTGTCTGTCAATAAGGAAAGCCTGCGCTATACAGTTAAATTACCTGGACAATTTTCATACTTATGCCACTCGCTGAATAGTGTGTAATTTAGTGTAGCCCATGACGTGGCCATATACCATAACTTAGTTAAGACACCTCTATAAAAATTGTATTACTTGATACTATATGGTTCCGTAGACTTAAGAATACCTGCTGTGTAAGTTTTCTTTAAAACATTGAATAATATTAAGTTCAAACAAGTCACGTATCTTTTCTTTCTCTCTCTAATTTAAATCCTTGTCAATTCATAGGTTAAATTGACTGGCGCCCTGTATTACTTCTTTGCTTAAATTTAGAACCGTTGCTCATCCATAGAATTTTAGTCACGGACTGGCATAGTCGTGTAGTGTAGCATCTGACGGGTCAACCCACGACCCACCTTCAACATCTTCAAGTTCGAGTCTCAGTGTTACATTTGGCTACCCAACTCAGGGGCCCGTCATTTTTTTTAGCTCTTTCTTTCATTACTGGTGTTACAGACTGTGCCATCCTTGACGGAATCCTATCGGACATCTACTGACATTGTTTGAACTTGATAACAGGCCTTCTTCTCACTACACTCTGCTAAAGACTTGACTATCCATAGGAACTACTTGTATCTACTTAGAGGTGTATAATATACCACCCCTACATACTCACATTAATTATATAATTAATTCAATAATTTTCTTTGATGTGAGTATCTACTACTTACTCGCTATAGTGTACTTAAGTACACAGCAAACAAAATGTCTAGTAATTTAAATATGTACTTGTCCCTCTACTCTTTTGTTATTACAAACATGATAAACATGTTCTATCCTTTTAGAAGTTAAAACTTCTACATGCCTAGTCTGGCCTTAGATATGTATTGAACATTTTTTAAGTCTACCACTTAATGAAAGGTGAATAAAAGCCCTTCTCTTAAATTTCTACTTTATATGTAACAATGCATGCTACTTTTAAGTCTAAGTACTACTTACTTGAAATGGTACTTTCATGATAATTAAGAAACTACACTTAGGTTTAACTTGCTACTCTAGATGTAAACTTTTAATTTTCCTAGCGTGAAAGATTAAAAAAGATATAGTTAGTCAGTCAGTATAGTATAAGGTTAGATTCTAAACTAATTAGACGTAAGCTATGCAACTACTATGAACTATAAAATATGGTTCACTCTAAATAGGTATGTCCACCAAAGGAACATTACTTATTTCTCTCTGTTCTAAAAAAAATGAACACTCTGTACTTAGCCTCTCTGCAAGTACCTCTTGTAAATACTTACTACTTAAATACTCATAAAAACTTAGTTTGATAATTAGTGTAAACAAACATGTAACTTTGCTACTAAAATGTATATCCAATACATAGTTGTAATAAAACAACAAGCAGGTTCTTGGTAATATATTATGTAAAACAATCTTGGAAATGTTATGGCATAGGCCTTCCCACTGGTATTGACTTTAAACAGACAAGCGGCCACTGAAATAATAAAGTCTTTCCTTTTGTTTGTGATTCTCATTGGCATTTGATGGGTATTTTCAGGCAAAGGTGGTTTTCTGCTTGGCTCCTGACATGATGACTTCCTTCTCGACGTCGTGAACTCGACACTGGAGAAGCTCCTGGCAAATAACTTGGTCGTTTCGTATCCATCGCATCAGCTGATTGAAAATTTGAGGTTAGAATCTTTTCTGCTTTATTTCTGGTGCAGTGAATAGTGCAGTGTTAGTGTTGATGTGCAGTGAATGGTTAATCCATGCTTCTTGAGCATTGGATGGGTTCTGTTTCCCGTCTGGAGCAGAATTTTTTTCATTTTACATTAACCTAAATGCTCTCAGTTCAATTTTATTGGCGCTTACGACCTTTTGGATTGAGATGGTTTCTATTAATAGGATCTACGCTATGTTTCGACAAAGAACTATAGTAACGGGATCTTTCTTGGGTCATTTATAATGGGCAACAGCTCCATGGTGTGCTTAATCACACTTTCTGAATTGGAAAGAGGATGTTGGGGTAATTTGACACCCGTTACTTTGTTAATTTTAGGAATTTGGAAAATTCTTTACCTGCTTCTACTACTTGTTGTGAATGCTAGTTCTACTTATTGTACACTGACTCTTCTTGTTCAGTGTGCTGGAAATTTTGTTCCCCTTCTGCTGGAGCTAATTTTTTTTTATGGACTCAGCTGCACACAAACAGTTAGACTTCTATAATGGTCATGTTTTACTCTCGTTTCTCTTCTTAGTGTTAACATCAGGGACGAAAGTCTTTTGGTATGTCTAGGCATATTTGACGCAATAGGGGAGACTGGGGAAACTTGGACCCCAAGTCATCTTTAACTTATAAAAATATTTTAAATCTGTGAATAGGTACACTCCACCTATGTATGTACTGATTCTCTCTCTTCTCTCTATGGTCGGTGCATATGGAATTATGTTCCCCAACTGTTGGAACAGATTCTAAGGGTGATCACACACAGATAAATCATATGGATTGTCAAGTTTTCGTTGATTGCTTATTTCTCTCTCGTTGTATCTCTGATAGAGGAATAAAGACTCTTATGACGTGTTATTTCACGCTGGATACAAGTAGGGTAGAATGGGGTAGATCGATACTTATAGACTTTCTGAAGTTGAAAATTTTAATTTCAAAACTTGACAAACTTTTAAACTGCGCTGTGTAGACATGCTTACTCATCGTGTGTTGGAACTCTATGTAAACAACACACTTGGAGTTTGATTTCTTCTACTTTGATATTAAATTCTTAAGAGCATCTACACATGCCCAACTTACTCGATATTTATCGATTGAAGAGCTTTGCTATATATAATCCTATTTGTATGACTTGAAGATATGGTTAAGATTGTAGGTTTTAAGTCTCTCGGAGACAATTCTCTTTTTAGTTAATTTGCTATAGGCAATTCTAGTTTGTCACAACAATTTTATTGTTTCTTGCATGCATAGTTTTACTGAAATTAGGTTAATTCTTCCTTTTGGTTGTTTTCAACACAACGTTAACTACTTCTTAGGACATCCCTGTGTTTTGTAAGTGGGTCAAAAAAAAAAAAAATTTTTTTTTTTTCTTTCAGCGAGGCGGTAATGTTACACTATAATTTTAAACAGTCTATTACTCAAGTTTATTTCTTTGTTTTGAGGCAAGCAGCGACACCTAGGGGCGGCTGTCGGGAAGTTATCGATTGATAGAAGCGCCATCTTGTGGATTTTGTCAGAGCAATCTCAATGGAAAAGGCGTCTACAAACAATAATTAGAAATAAAAAATAGGGAGTTATTTTATCAAAATTTAGTGTTTTGTTGAATTTAGAAAATGGAAAATTAAATAGTCATTTATTTTGATCATCGTCGTTCATAATTATTTTGGTCTGACTTGTGGTTGTGAAATCTCTGAACGCAAGTTTAGTGAACGCATGAATAACTATTGAAGTTTGGCAAGTCATCTCATTCCCCGGACATACAGCGGTGAAAGAGGCCGAAGATGTGAGCCTGCTCCTCATACGCAAATCCAGGGTGCGGCTTAGGTGTGGCACGCCTTCATAACCAGCCAAATACAACTAGTTCTCCATATGGGATAGTCAGTGTGAGTATAAATAAACTACATCTTCGCCTTGACAAGCTTAACCTCTAGCGAAATATTTTCTAATTATGAATGTCTTTGTCCCTGCAACAGACACGACGCTTCATCTACACCTCGTGGAACACCATGTGTTGGTAATCTCTCTAAGGAACCGGGTAAGTTGCATTGGTTTTTCTTTCACTCTCGGCGAGGTTTTAGGTTAGCTCGATGGAAGTCTATCAGTCGTAAAATGTGTTCTAGCAGGCATCTGCGCCTTTATGAGTCCCCTTGCATATTGGAAAACTCTCTGGAAGGGTCGTTGTAAACCTGTTTTGTCAGGAAACATTTCTGGTTAGTTCGACGTGGCATTACGGTGTGCACGTGTGAACACTTCGTTTGGGTAGAGTGTTAATATAGTTTTAATTTCACAGCAATATCGCCGGTCCTTGCCTTACGGCACGGAACCGACTTTCCTCCTCTTCAACTCTTCGGTGTCCACGTGGCGGTGTGACGTGGCGAGGTGGGACCCTCAGTCTCCAACGCGACGGGCGCGTTGAGGCACCAACTGGGTGCTCTGCGGGTCACCATCGCGACTTTTGGTGCTCTCTCCACGCCCCGCCCTTGGCGCTTCTTCTCTATCAGGTGCTATCCATTTAGTTTCTACTCTCTGCTCCACTAGTGTCTGTCAATAAGGAAAGCCTGCGCTATACAGTTAAATTACCTGGACAATTTTCATACTTATGCCACTCGCTGAATAGTGTGTAATTTAGTGTAGCCCATGACGTGGCCATATACCATAACTTAGTTAAGACACTTCTATAAAATTGTATTACTTGATACTATATGGTTCCGTAGACTTAAGAATACCTGCTGTGTAAGTTTTCTTTAAAACATTGAATAATATTAAGTTCAAACAAGTCACGTATCTTTTCTTTCTCTCTCTAATTTAAATCCTTGTCAATTCATAGGTTAAATTGACTGGCGCCCTGTATTACTTCTTTGCTTAAATTTAGAACCGTTGCTCATCCATAGAATTTTAGTCACGGACTGGCATAGTCGTGTAGTGTAGCATCTGACGAGTCAACCCACGACCCACCTTCAACATCTTCAAGTTCGAGTCTCAGTGTTACAAGTACTCCCGTGGGGAAAAAATTTCGACAATACTCCCGCGGGAACAATTTAGGCCATTGTCCTTCTGTATACAGTACAGGTAGGAAATAACACCATTTACGAGCAGGTGTGATGAAAACATAATTAATCAATTATTGTATATAGTATCTTTAATGTATTAGTATTACTGTTTTGAAAAAATAAGTCCCGCCGAGTTTCTTGCCGGTAATAAGTAATACTTCTCGGGTCAGAGGTGTAGGGTTAGAACCGGGTTTCTTTTTCTCTCTGACGTTCATAAGTGCATTGTATATGCCTAAATTGAAGAATAAATATCTTTTATCTTTTTTTATTTTTATTTTTTATCTTTTATCTGATAACTTCTTAGTAAACATCTTCGTTACCTTCAACCCCTTATGTTCTTTCTCTCTGTGCCTCCTCACTTCGGTCGAATTCAGATTCTCATTACACACCAGACACGTAAATATGTATTTCCTTTTCATCGACTTCCTCTTCTTATCTACTTTTACTAACTGCATGTCAGTAGGTTCTTTATGTGTAAATATTTCTGGATGTGCTCTTTGAATGTGATCATTGTGATGTTTTTGCTTTGAATATATTCCACAGAATGGACATTTTCGTGTTATACAATCTTCGAGTATATTTTCTTCAATCCCATTTACATTATGTTCTGTTTGCATATGGCTTACAAATGGTGTGAAAGACGTAAATGTACAAGTGCAAATGTGACATGTGAACGCGGTGTCTCGCTTTTGACTTATTTTATCTTTAAGCGTTGTCGCCATTATGTCTGCTTTAGTTATATCATTGGAAGATAAAGAGAGGATTAGGTTTGCTTTATTTCCGTCCCTGGAATCATTGTCCTTATCAACTTTGGTTTGATTGTCAATTATTATTTCTTCTTTATTCATTGCCGACATTCTATCTTCTTTTAAAATTTCCGATGGGTTGTTGTGAATACTATTATTCACATTTGATACAACCATTGTATTGTGGGCATGTTTGCTTGGTAGATTGAAATTTAATACCGATAGTGAGTCTAATAATCTTTTCTCATTTAGGTTTGTTGTGCAATGATTGTCAATTACAATTTTAGTGCAGGTGCTTTCTATGCATGTATCTGTTGTTGAATTGTCAATATTGGACCGAACAGGATCTTTTCGCATTTCTTCATTTATTTTTAGAATATCATTACTTCTGAGTTGATCCGTAATGATTTCTTTACAATCTGTGCCTTTCGGCCTGCATATGACGGTTTGTGTTCTATTCGTACCTATGCTGTCATCATTTCTTGGTGTGTTCACATTTGTTAATTCATGCATTTTTTCAGGAACTGTTTCGAGTTTTTCACCAGCTGAGGCGGAGATTAAGTCAGAATATTTTTTCTTATACAATCTATAGCAGTTTTGAATACAGATACAAACGTCACAAATTTTAGTGCGATTATCATATTTTTCTATCTTATTATCATCGTCAGTATTGTCGAATCGGGGTAAAAAATAAGTGGACACAGAACAATATAAGGGACAAATGTATTGTATGTCTGTTTTCATTCTTCCTCTGTTCGTCCTTTCCCCTAAAGTTTGAATTTCCTTTTCAAGTGATTTTGAAAATTCCGGAAAAGTTTCTTTGACAAGATCTTTTACACGTGAAAAGAATACTACCAGGAATCGTACGCTATTATCTTTTTCAGCTCCATTTTTTTCATGGCTAACCGCTTTTCTTCCATGTAATGTATTGACCATATTTGTATTTTTTTCAATATGTTTACCCACTTCATGATTTCCGGTTTCTTTAGTAGTTGGTATTTGAATATTATGACAGCTGTCATAAGTGGATTTTGACGAAGCTATGACATCAGACTGAGCAGGAGTATTTTTCTGATAAACATTTCCAGTACTCAATCTTACTGTGTCTGGTCTAGTCGTTGTAACTGGAACTCCAGGTTTACGGACATGTATGCGTATCTCGTCAGGTTTATTCATACTTCGTGTAGTTACGTTGTTTTGATCATGATTTGTTGTTTTTCGACTAGATTGCCGTTTTTCATTTACAGGCTTATCTATATCTCCAGCAGTTTGCATGACTTTATGTACATTTAATGATACTTTAGGAAGTTGGTTCCCAGTGTTTAATATATTTCGCTGTTTACTGATATCTATACTCTCGTCTTCGGATCTGATAGCTGTTACATTAATTGTTTCTTGTTTACGAGACAGATCTGATATAGTTTTTTCATTTCTATAAGCATTATCATGTTCAGTTCTATTGGCGTTTATTAATGGTGTATAGCTATGCAAATGCAAATCTTTAGGTTCTGGATAGTATGCATTTCTTATTAACATATTAGGCTCTTTATAACCGTCCGTATTTACTAAATGAGGTCTGTAAGTGTTAGACAACTCTACTGTTCTGCAGGGAACTCTTAAAGCTCCAAGTGGTCCATAAGTATTTCTGTATACGTGATCATTTCTTATAGTGCGTTCGTAGTCTTCTGTACGTATTAAACTTTCTGGTCTGTAAACATTTCTACTCATCATAGCTTGCCAGTGGCCATCCAAATTATCGTCTGGAATATAATGGCTGTATGGTAAATTATTAGTTATAGCATGTCTATAATAATTATTTCTTAATGTTTCCCTTTGTCTATAAGCATATCTATAAGCTTCTCTTTCTATTGCTATATGTCTGTAGTCATCAAGACTTCTGATATCCTCTAGTCTATGAGTATAATAGTGTGTCGCTCTGTTTATTTCAGCACGGCTATATTCATCTGTGTTTAGCATATCTGGGCTACAATTATAATTGTTTGTATCTCTGGTTACTTCACTATTATGACAACCATATGTGCTCAAATCTGGCCTTTGAACTTGATGGATAAATGTTCTGTTCATTGGACCATCTGTATAGAAATCGTGTCTTAGAGGAATGTGTGGTCTATGAATAGGTTTATACCTGTTCATTATAGGATAATAATCACCCATGCATAAAGGAACTTCTGGTCTGATTGTATCATTTTGTATATATGCCGGTGGCACGGAAGCTAATCTATAAGGTATAGTCAGGACATTTGGCAAATAGCGATCTGTCCTCGGTAGTCTATCTTCATAAACAAGATGTGGTATATGATCCGTAACATATTGAAATCCGTAACTTGGTTCATTATTACTCATTTCTAAAGGTCGATTATCTTTAACACGACGTATTACTCGATTTCTTCGAGCGTCCATGTTAACTTGATTCTTTCCTGGAACAACCTTTTTATATTTATCACGAATTTGATTTACATTACCACTAAATGAAGTACTATATTCTTGACTGTCACGTTTATATATTCGATAATCTTTCGCTTCATCAAATTGTTTATTTTGATGGTACTCCTTTCCTATTCCATTTGTGGATTTTACTAATTTATGAACTGAATTTTCATACGCATCGTCATCATCTATGATATGTATGTAATCACCATCTGAATTTCGTTCGCTGTTTTTATTATACCTAACGCTAGTTTCTTGAAGAACTTTATTAGAATGTTGTTTCACGAATTTGACTTTATCGGTACGATATTTATTATCATTTATTGGACACATTTCTACATCGATGTTGTTTTGTCCATCTTGTATTTCCTCTTTTTCATCATCTAAGTCTATTACTAGATCGGTGTCCCAATCACCTTCCATAGTTACCTGAAAATATAGATTCAGAAATAATTGCAATGTCAAAAATAAATTTAAAAGCGTTCAATTTACGTTAGACATTTCATAGAGTAAGTATTAACCAAAACCAAATAGTTTGAACCTTAAAGGATGGTACACGCTGTAACGCTCCGCGTCCTACACGACATTTCCGAGCCCGACATTACATTTTGTATAGAAAGCCTCACGTGATCTTCGGAGGTCACGTGATGTTCTGTATACAAAATAAAGTGTAGGAAGTGTCGTGTTGAAAGCGGAACGTTATAGCGTGTACCATCCTTATTTGGGTAATTACTGGGTAAGTCCAAAAGGAAGAAATTGCTAAAGAGTGGCGGATAGCTCCGAAACTGGACTCTCATTACAATGGAACATGACATGAGTAACACATACCTAAGTAATTAAGGGACACCACACTATAATATGATTTGTCTATGGCCTCCATACAAATTTAAGCAGCCATAGACAAATTTAAGCATTTTGTCTATGAATTTTCTTAATTCAGCTTAGGTGTGTGGTGTCCCTTATTATTAAAAGATGATGGTCTTACTTTTAACTATGTAAGAAATAGGTATATTTGAATAAGAATCTATCTTAAATGGTTTTTCACTCTCCTGAAGAAAATATGTTTGTCCCTTACGACATAAAATTTTTCAGTGTTTAATGGAAAAAAACCAACCCTATATTTTTTTACATGTCATAAAATCAACACAGTTGCTGAAATTAGTGAAAACTTCGTTAAAACAATATGGAAAACAATTATGACAACGCAAAATTTCAGCACTAATGTAGGCACACTTACCTTAGAGTACGAATACCTTAGCTAAACTAGAACTTACTTCACAAAACTTACTTCCTAAGTCTACTTCTAACTTACGACTCTTCAAAACGGAAAATAATTAATAGAAAACAATCTAAAGCGTGGTTTAGACTAGCAAGTTTACTTGCGGCAAGTAGGGACGTAGCTATATGCTAGAATGAGGTAGGCATATTCATGTCTCATTCTGAACTATAGCTGCGTCCCTACTTGCTAGTCTAAACCTCGTTTTACCTGTTCTTATTTCGAAACTATTTTTCCTTATTATAGTTATTATGAATCATAGTACAGTCGACGTCAAAGATATGTTTACACTTTTTTCACCTTACGCCTTTGTTATAACGTGCAAAAGTGTAAACATATCTTTGACGTCGACTGTACGAATGTATTTAAACAAGTGTCCATCTGTTTTGGACTATATATAAATAGCAATTTTTAACATATTGAGAATATATGCACACATTTCGATATGACTCATAGTGGGTGGGCCCCATTAGGGTCAAACATTTTTTTTGTGCGAGTTAAAGTTACGCGCCTTTTCTGTGAACAATATAAAATAAATGGACTTCAAAGCCTAATTTTCTTGTTAAACCATCAGGTGCAAATCTTCTTTAAATCTGTATAGTTGGCATTAGTACTTGTAAATTACATACTTATACCCAGATCGTTTACTTTTCCATTGTCCACAGAAAAGTCACCAGTTTTCCTAAATCTTTTTCACACAAGTCCGTAGACTTTTTTACGTACTATTAAGGTTTTTACAAATTCAAACCTGCATCTTAGTTTTGCGCATTTATCCTCATTCCGCGCTATGAAAATTATAATCTAGGTAAGTAAATAAATAAACGTTTAAATACTTACAACTAGTAACTGTACAGTTGGATAGCTAAATTAATCCCACAATTACCACAGCACTTGTTCAAACACGGAATTTCACATATTGTTTAGTTCACCAGCAAAACATGTTGAAATACTTAGTTATTCGTATGAAATGTGAGACTTGTTGATAAAAGACGGGTCATAGGGCGTTTGGTAGGTACACCGCACTCTATCTTAGTTTAAAACTGACAGATGTTTTTAATAAATCCTATTTGTAACCTTAAAACTGTGACTATAAAGTCTATAATATAAAATTTTATCCCTCTGAGCGGTGACATTTAAAAACAGAGTTTATAAATTGGTATTATGGTTGAAAATGGGATGTGGGTATGTCATCTGTCTACCCCAAATTAGTAATATAATATTTGTGGTATACGTTGGCACAGCTGTAAGTAATATAGACGGCAGTATATTGACTTGGCAGCTTGAGTGTCCGGTGGGTCGGCCCAGATATCACCGGGGAGACAGTGTGGCGGCGGATCTTCTGCAGTTTCGCGTCAACAACTGGCAAGAAGTTGCGCAGGATGGGGATAGGTGGCATGCTCTCGTTTCGGAGGCCGAAGATTCTCTTTGGATCGCTGAGCCAAGATAGTTAGTTAGTTAGTATATATTGACTTGATAAAGGTTAATTTACGCTAAGCACATGCACAGCGCATAGCGTTAAGTGAAGTTCTACTAGAACCCTTAGTATATTCGTTTCACTAAAAGCGGTATTAGACATTGCAACCTGCAGGGCCCAATCTGTCAGGTTGGAAGGTGTAATTAAAGGTAGGGCCCGTAGGGAGCTGAAGGAGGGATAGGGAGAGGCAGAGTACACAACAGATTGGGCCCTGCAGGTTGCAATATCTAATAGCCGTTTAACGTAACGTAACGAGACGCCCTGAGATATATATCAGATACTCAGTGGTTTAGTTTTTGATACGTTCCGCTTGGTGTGCTGTGTTAAAAATCCCATACAAATTAAGACCTAAAGCAAACGCAATCGTTAAATTACGTTACGTTACTGAAAGAGTTCAGTACGCATGAGGTCCAGAGTTATGACCTTGACGTGTTCGAGAACGAGTATCCTGCAGTGTTCTATTTGTGCATCATGCTTGTAACATGTTATACCTATTAGTGTAAACGAGATGCACAGATAGAAAATTCGTTACGAAAATTGACAATCTCAAAGTCATGGTAGCTTTGAACACTTTGAACCCAACACCTCAAGATTGAAAGTCTGTAATTTAAGAGTCGCCAGGACGCTCGCGTGAACTCGCGTTCCCATACAAACGTAGTTTAGCTCTCATTTTAAAACGACATACTTTAGAACCACAAAATTTGGCATGGGCATTCTAGTAGTACATATCTATGTCGGTAATTCGTTTTCGTTGCTAAAAATTGTAATACAATGAAAATACAGCCAGATACAGATTTACATACAAAACTTACTTTTGCTATATTTTCTTTGTATTACAATTTTTAGCAACGAAAACGAATTATCGACATAGATCTGTACTGCTAGAATGCCCATGCCAAATTTCGTGGTTCTAAAGCATGTCGTTTTAAAATGAGAGCTAAACTACGTTTGTATGGGGACGCGAGTTCACGCGAGCGTCCTGGCGACTCTTAAAATACTTCTCATAATAATTATATTGCGAGGACCAATTGATACGAGGAAATTACCAAAAACAACATAACTGTGTCCACAGTTTGACATATGTTGACAAACAGTTTCAACTACTCTAAATATCAACTGGTATAGTCACTTACGACCTTTTTTTGTATTCACAACAAGTTCAAAGTAAGAAAGTAATAACGATACGGAAGTGTTATGAGACATACGACTTTTTGTCTTAGATATAGAAATGGGCCAATGAACATTGATTACTCGCATCCTATACAGGATGCATAGACTTAAAGATATTTATAATAGACGGCCATAGTGCCATAGTCTAAGATTTTTTTGAGGCTCCAAGTCTTTAGCGCCATAGTCGAGAGCGACCTAAAGATAGTCAAGTTTAAAAAAATACTAACGCACTGACGCACATGAAACTTAACATGAGGGATATAGAAATTGATTATTTTATTAGGAAATACAATCCGCCCAATGAGGGCGCCACTGAACGGGCGGCATAGTGTTAATGGCATAATTGGTATCGTATTGCGAGTAAGAAAAAGTATGAGAAAAATTTTTTTGCGCAAAAAAATTTATGGGACAAGTCGCCACAGCTGACCAACCCGCCATACAAAACCAAAACTTTTTTTCGCGAATATTTTTTTTTAGGTACTTTTTCATAATGAGAATACTTGGAATACGATACGATACCAATTATGCCCTTAGAAGGATCACCAGTATTTCTGTTACACCCTGTATGTACCACGTCATCTATTGACAGAGTTAAAAAACCCAAATCTTTAGGTACAGTCAGCGCCAAAAATATGCATACAGTTTGGAAACTTATTACAATTGAGGAAGGTGCAAAAGTGTATACATATTTTTGAACTGTGCAGTCTTGAGTCCACGTCGGAGATATGTTTAGCCATTTTGTACCTTAGTTCTTTGGAATAATTTAAAATCGAAGGAAGGCCTTCTAAGACCATTTTCGCGTAGCAGCACGAGAACTGGTAGCTGCCCGCACTGACCTAAAAAGAAAATCCACCCTGTAGGTATCTAAGATTTATCCTCATTTGCTTCGTCAGAGGCCTACAACTATTTGATTAATTGTACCTACTTAATATGAGGAAAATACTAAAAAAAACATAACCAAAGGTTTGCTCATATTCGAGCTATTTATTTCTATTGGCTATGTGCGAAGTGCATGGTGGGGGTAACGTGAACGATCGCAGCGCACAATGTAACAAGAAATTGGGCTCTTGTCAATATCACATTTCAAATTATTTGACATCACCCGTAGGGCCAACTGTCAAAATAGTGAATCAGCCAGTGACATTTCATATAAGCAAGAAGTATATGCTATTATTTTTTTTTATTAGCCTATTTTCGTGTCCCACTGCTGGGCAAAGGCCTCCCCTCTTCTCCTCCATTCAGCCCTGTTTATAGTATTTTCCCGCCATTAATAAAAAAGAAAAAACTCTTTCACCCCCTGCTCAAGAGATGGCGCCACACTCATGCACACAGCCAATTGAGAATACATAATACATCAATGATTTGATGAAGCGGCCTCCTAGCCTAGTCGGTAGTGACCCTGCCTATGAAGCAGGAGGTCCCGGGTTCGAATCCTGGTCAGGACATTTATTTGCTGTTTATCACGGATATCTGTTCCTGACTTATGGATGTTCTCTATGTATTTAAGTATTTATCAATTATATATATCGTCGCCTAGTACCCACAATACAAGCCTTATTGAGCTTACTGTAGGAATAGGTTGATTTGTGTAAGATTGTCCCATAATATTTATTTATTTATTTATTTTGCTATTTTTTTGTTACTGTAACCTCTGTGTGGTTAAAGAAATAATCACTCAAATGTAAAAGTCAATGTCATGTATGTCACTTCAATAAAATAACGTAAATAATATGCTCTTATTTATTACGAATAATTAGTAAATATACAACACTAACGACGAGGATGTCGGAATTAGAACGTCTTACACGTCTTCGGGCCTCGATACGTGGTAGGCTCACAAAATTAGACCAGCAACTGTGTGCATGAGTGTGGCGCCATCTGTTGAGCAGGGGGTGAAAGGGTTTTTTCTTTTTTATTAATGGCATATACTCCTTGCTTATATGAAATGTCACTGGCTGATTCACTATTTTGACAGTTGGCCCTACGGGTGATGTCAAATATTTTGAAATTTGATATTGACAAGAGCCCAATTTGTTGTTACATTGTGCGCTGCGATCGTTCACGTTACCCCCACCTTGCCCCCACCATCCACTTCGCACATAGCGATAAGTCAATGGCTTACAAGCCTTAACAATTATGAAAAAAAAATTGACAACATTCAAAGTGAAATTGAATCACAATCTGAAAATTTAGAAGCGGTAGTCGAACATCGGCATAAAACGGAAGAAGCTATATTACAATTGAAACTAAAGTTACACTGCTTACGCCCTACTCCCGTTGCCGATGCACCCTCGACTTATGCGTCAATATCGTAACACACTAGAAGCGTTGAAGGTACACCCGAAAACGCACCCGTGACTACACATCGACCTAAAATTAACTTTCAACCATTGTAAGAAGGCTAGAAACTTACATGAAATTAAGTAACTGCGATAATGAACGAACTAGAACCCTCATGCTTCTGAGTTCTATACCTCCGGACCTGCACCAGAAGGCTTATGACTTATGTGCACCTGATGATCCTTGTGAATTGGATTTCAACATAGTAGTCAATGTATTAAAGGAATATGTGGACCCAAAACCAAGCGTCTGGGCTTGTCAACACAAATTTATTACTCGGAATCAAGAGCCGCATGAAACTATTACCATAGGGTAATAGTTTCATGCGAATTCTGTCGTATATAGATACGACAGAATTAAAAAGATTATGCCAAGATTGCGAGTTCTCATGTGGAAACTGTAAAAAATCAATTAGAGACCAATTTTTCACTCTTCAGTTCATTATAGAGGCTTACGGGATAGCGACATACGTACGAAACTATTACAAAATACATAAGTTACCAATTTTGCAGAAGTAGTCAAAACTGCAATTATGTTCAAAAACTTGCAAAAACAGACAGCAGCTACGTATCATCAACACCCTACTCGAATCAAGACAAGCTGTACACCATACGGCCAAACAGAGAATAGGTAACAAACATCTTTCAATTAATTACCTAAAGGGTAAATGCTTTCGTTGCGGAAGCCCCGATCATCAAGCCAACAAATGTCGAAGTGTAAATGACACTTGCACGAAATGCAAAATAAAAGGTCATCTGGGACGAGTATGCCTGCGACCTACCCACATGAACAATCAAATAGAACCTGAACTCACTGAAAGGCACGACGCGGATGACGACTCCGAAACAGTCGATGACAACACACCCTGGGATATGAACTCAATACCTACTCCGGCCACAGACAAGTTTATGATACATGTATCCCTCAACAACAGAGACACAGAAATGGAAGTTGACACAGGAGCTGCCTTGTCAACCATGTCTTATGACGAATTTCAACGGTTAAATACTGGATGCAAAATCTATAAAACCAAGGTTACTATGAGAACATACATGAAAGTGCCCTTCGCACCGCTGGGAGTAGCTTACGTCACATGCAAATACTAGAACCAGAACTTTTAATGAGAAACTCTACATTATCAAAGCAGACGTGCATGCTATTTTTGTGCGAACATGGATACGGACAAGTAAGATAGACCTGAATAACATTTACAGCATTAATCAGGTCAATACAGAAGCACAATCGGAACTAGGCAAACTCATCTCTGAGTTCTCCGACGTTTTCAACGGTACACTGGGGTGTATACCTAACTACAAAGGCCGCCTTACCCTCACTGAAAATGCTACACCAATATTTGTCAAACCGAGACGCATTCCATAAGCTCTTAAGGCCAAGGTCGATGAAGAAATAGAACGACAGTGTGAACAGGGAGTTATCACTAAGATCGACAACTCGGAATGGGGAACACCTGTCGTTCCGATTGTCAAACCTAATGGGAGCATACGCTTATGTGCGGATTATAACGTCACACTTAATAAAGTCATCAGGGACGAACAATACCCTATCCCCTTCATTGAAGACAAGACATTCTGGTAGAAATGAATGGCGGAGGGTTCTTCTGCACATTAGACCTCAGCCAAGCTTATTTGCTAGAAGTTCCGTATTAGTTCCCAAAAATTATGGCAACCCTATCTATCGGTCAAAGAGTTCAGGCGAGAGATTACACAAACGGACGCTATAAATGGCAATTTGGAACCGTTACAAAAATACTGGGCCGATTACATTACGAAATTAAGACAGATGCCGGTGAAACTTGGAAGAGACATATAGATCAGAATCAGATGCTCAGTACAGTACAGCAATCCCCCGATGAAAGGATAAGGAACCTATCATAGAGATTTGCGGCGGAGGTGTTATATAAATACCAACCTCTGTGTCTAGTGCTGTTAAAGAAATAATCACTCAAATGTAAAAGTCAATGTCATGTATGTCACTTCAATAAAATAACGTAAATAATATGCTCTTATTTATTACGAATAATTAGTAAATATACAACAGTTACTTTCCGATCAGATACGGTATAAGGCCTTGGGTTTACTGACCAGCCGTCGCCGACGGCCGGCGACCGACGCCATACAAAACATCGGATTCGATCGGATGTTTGTACGGCGTCGGTCGCCGGCCGCCGGCGACGGGTGGTCAGAAAACCCGAGGCCTTATTATTACCACATATTAAAGCGGGTACCGTAGGTATTTTTTCTATTTATGTATTATTTTTTTAAATTAACTACTAAACTCATTTTCATTCATAATCATTGTTTTCATTTAAAAAAAAATACAGTTTCTTAAACTACCAAGCCATGTCATTATGATCAAAAAAATACTTTTGATTTTTTTATTTTTGCCTGTGTTGCCCGTAATCACGTCATATATATCAAGTGACGTTTGTAAGCCGCTGCAGTTATTTATCGATATCGATATTTTTTTTCAAATACTAATTAAAAATACTATCCATCTGCATTCTTGTGATTACAATTTCAACTATAAGAAGTCGGTGGCCGCCTTAAGACACTTTTCTTTCCGGACAAACTCTACTGTACATCCAATTTCTGATGTGGCACAAAATTTACATTATGGGTACATATTTCATTTCTGGACCAGAGAACCCACGCGAAAGGGCTATGAAGTCTCGCGTGCTTAAAATAAAAGCATTATTTTGTCTTAAAATAAGCAAATAAAACGCCTGACGATATAAAGTATCAAACACCAAGGTGCATCTTATTTTCTGGTATATTTATATTTTAGGTGCTTTGTTATTCCGCTTTTCTAGTAATTAAATCCAACCTTTTACTGCACTGAGATTAAACAGGGCGAAGTGGATATGTACTGCCTGGTAGGGTAAGGGATAAGGGACAAGTAGAATGAAACAGCCTTTTCTGAAGTAATGTAATATTTTATTGTTCTGTTACGTATTAAATAAATATTTTTCTAATTACCATGGATCATAAACAAAATCTGTGTGTATGGTGTGTATATATAGGGTGATTTCGGGGTCGTGATCCGGAACTTAGACATACGCTATGCTGTAAGGGAAACGACAAGACTTCACATTGAGTGGGGTGACCAAATTGTATACAAAGATGTCTTTTTTCTACTTATAATATGAACAATCTTTATCAATATTGGTGTTAAAAAATATTTTCAATTTGAACCTGGGGTCCTCTCGGCAAGTCGGCAACCCTATCCCGCGTGAATCGACAGAGGAACAAAGTTTACTAAAGCAACTGCTATCTGATATTCCAATCCAGAGGGGAAACTGGGCCTTATTGGGATGTGGTCCGGTTTCCTCACGATTTTTAACTTTAACGAAAAGTGTAAGTAAGTAGGTAGATATAGTAGTTTCGAAAAACTCAGTGGTATGAGAATAATACTATAAGGATACAAAAAAATATTCTTCTACTTTATTTTAACTACTTAAGCGTTAAATGATTAATGATATAGCTATACTTCGTATCCCTGATTTAAATTTCGGATAATTATACATACTCATGACAAAAACCTCATTAACTAATAAGTATTAATTCACACCTACACTTTAGGAGCATGAGAATGTCAAATAAGTCTAATTCTCAATAGGTACAATAAAGAACTATACCGTGTGTGGCCTGTAACACGAGCAAAATAGTATTTTGTGCAACAGTTACATAATGAGGGTTCTTAAGATTCGAGGGTCGAAGTTACAAAATGAGGCGAAGCCGAATTTTGTAAAAACAGACCCGAGAATTTTAAGAACCCTTATTATGTACCGTTGCACACAATAGTTTTTATACGAGTGCTTAAGCAAGCCGGTAAGAATTGAGTTCGACGAAAGCCGTGCACAACCTACTGCTTCTATGTAATCTCGTAACGTTCGATCTCCCGGTGGATTGTGCCGGCGGCGACACGCAATGCGGGGCCCGACAACAGTTTCACAATATTGTATGGAAATCCTTTCTGTGATTGTAATGGATGCTACAATATGCGACCATAGAAGCTCTATCAAAAAGTATGCGCTAGTAGTTCCGCCACCACAATCTCAATTCGAGTATTACAGTCGCCGAGTATAAAAAATTAAAACGTAGATTCTACTCCTCCAACAATAAAACTTTTGTTCAACAACATATAAAAAATATGTCTTCAGATTGTCTCTTTCCCATACAAACTAAATAGTATTTTCAATGTACGTTAAAATCCATCTAATTGACATTGCTTATCAGTCTTGTCCCCTTACAGATGTAATCAATTTCGCAATACATTGAAACTATAAGGTGTACTAAAAATAAAACCCTAAGTGATTTTTAAAAGTCGCTGATCAAAGGTTGTCTAGTAAAATCTACGTTTTAATTTTTTGCTCGTGTTACAGGCCACACACGGTGTAAACTAAAGGTTTACCTAATACAGATAAAAATCCTGTGAATGGTAATAGTTATAGTCGAGTTCTCCGATATCTAGGTATATTGGACTGTATCTTCTCCAAAGTATTTGCCAGCTCTCTGGTCACCCGTGGCCCGTGGTTTTGATAAAATGCGCAGCTAAACCTTTGTCCATGCGGCGTGCTCTCTGTCCCCATGGCCCCAATTTTATTTTGACTATTTTAGGATTCAAGATCAAACCAACAAAAAAAGGAGAAAAATTTACTTGTCCTCTAATAACCCAGCAGGTCATTGCCCCCGAAACTGCAGACGACCTCAGACGTCAAAAAGTAAGATAGCAGGTTCATAGACAGACATCGACAAACAAATGAATAAAATGGTTTGTATATATTTTGTACAACACGTTTCCATACTTACCTATTACATTTTCTTTGTCATTTTGGCGTTTCACATTTTAAAAACAGATAAATTTTAAATTGGTCTTTATGAGAGGGATCCATGCTGCACTTGCTGCAGCCTCCTGTTTGATTACAAATACAAATATTATGATTTTTTTGTCGGGTATTTATTTACCTAACTTTTTTGCTAAAATAGGGCTGTGTATCTGTTTTATTCTACCCAGCAAAATAAAACACTATTCATATTACATACTTACCTAAGTGAAATCGTATTGTCTCCTTCTAATAATCTTTAGCGTATAACCTCGCGAGTATTGATTATTTTCTACTTGTGGGCTAGGCCGATCGATTTGAAGTACCAGCTATAGATAGCGGAAACTGGAATTCAATGTATACATAACTATTTGATCTACATTTCCCCAGGCATATAAGAAACATTAAAACCTACACTAGTGCTTTTTAAGCTAATTTAAGAGCGGTTAATTAGTAAGTTGTTTACGTATAGATGACTAAAGTAACAAACGGTTAATAATAACGCACTTAATTACTTAGGTACCTACCTATTTGTTAATGAGACGAACTTAAACCAAAGGTGACTAACTCACACATATCAAAAGTACCTAGTTAATTACTTTTGTTTGAAACACTTAATTTAATATATATTACAATTTTATACTAATAAAAATAATACTATTCGATTTTAACAAAATTATGCATAAAAACGAAGATCAACATAAAAAAGGAAGGCTATGATTTCCTCAGCTATAAACAGGTTGAATACGTAAGCGCTCGACGAGTTGCGACGCAGAGTTACACAAAAGAAACAACCTCGGGCGCCTCGGTCGCACAGCGATAACACGGCAGCCGATAACGACGTCGAGACTCGAGTAGGTAATAATACAATGCCAACTCGACACCCGACCTACCTATAACTATCGCTTTTCCACACTGTCTTTCCTCCACTCGCCAGTCCCACACCCAACAAAATGTTGCTTGTTAAAACAAATAGGAAAACCTTATATCGATAAGTTTCAATTTTGAAAAAGGGAGTGTCGCATCACTATTTTTTTCTAGTAAAAATGCAGGTATTTATTTGTAATTATTCCCTGTATTCACGAATTTTACAAAATTAGAACATTAAGCGATTAAATTACGAAGTACAAGTAAGTATACCATTGGGTCCGAATGGTGGTAATGCTACAAGAATCTGACAGATAACATATACATTTTTAAGAACTTATTCCCTTGTTCAGCAACTGTTAGTCATTTAAATATTCGTTTTGAAATAAATATATAAATAACATATTTTTTGTTACAAAAATATACCTAATATACATTGATACAATGCCATTCAGTATGGAAAGAAAAATGTATGAATGATTTGGACCGTAATCTCGATGACACATCAGTGTTATCGAATGTTCTTAAAATGGTCGTATTATGCTCAGTGTTGCCAAATAAAAAATACATTTATCTTTTTCAGACATTTCGTAGGCAGTAGCATCACCCTATTGCTAGTGTAATGGACGTCGAGTCAGTTTTTAGGCTTCGCGTATTTTGTTTATATCTACGATAATCAGCGTCGCAAACTTTTGTAATCAGTTTTAAAAGCTTTCCTACGGCACAATAATGTAGTGCGTGCATTTAATTATAATCAGAATCGTGTGTTTTACGTATTATGATCAAGCTTTACTTTGCACTTCTATGTACTTCTACAATCAAAAGTAGCGTAGTTATTTTGTTCTCATTGAATAGTTTTAAAACCTAATTTATCGTGTTGTTTTAAGTTCTAATGAACTATATTTTGTTATGATAGTTGTTTTTGTGTGAGTTTTACACTGTTATAAGATACGGGTAGAGTGTTTTTCGTGAATATAATCGAGACAAAATGGTCACTTGTTTGTAGGAAGCGCGAGGTAAGTTCCACGGCACAGTTTTATGTCTACAGTAATATTTTTACAGTTCTAGTAGATGTTGATAAGCTTTATAATTACATTTTCACTTCGTTTTGCGCATCTCTGAGTAGATTGACTTCGTTTAATAAGATTTGTGTGTCTTTGTAACTTTTTCCATCTTTCATGACATTACTATGCATCAACAATTAAATACCGGTTCATTATGATTGAATTTAACTGCAGCTTATGATGAAATGGGTTTTGTTTAGCAATATACCAAGTTAACCTTGCTATCACTGATAACTATGTTAACCTATATATTATGATTGTTACTCTTATTAATACTATAAAAAATTGACAAAACATTATTGATCAAATTTAAAATGTTTATTTACACATATCAAGTGATGGATACCAAAATAGGGGTATTTTAATTATAGACATACTAACATACAGGTCAAACTGAGAACCTCCTTTTTTTGAAGTTGGTTAAAAATGTTTATTGTACGAATGAAGTAAAAACGAATTTATAATAAATTTTTAAAAGTCATTAATACTGTTTAGTATGATTGGTTGTAAGTAATGACCATACATCGTAAACTGCGAGTGAAATTCATTGAAATGACGTATGACAACCAGTAACAACCCTAGTACTTCAATGAATTTTGCTCGCAGTATACTATGTATGGTAATGACTAAAATAACACGCTATCCAGCGAGGCAACGCAGCCAGCCTTATGGGCACCTTGCCAAGTGGCAGCGATATAGGGGACATATGTACATATAGTTTAGGTACCAATAGTTTTTAAGTTAGGTCTAGGTAGCGTTATAAGTTGTATATTTATGTTTAAAAAACTAACTTAAAAAAAAAATTATAAATACTTATGTCAGTAAAAAAAAAAATAACACTGTTTAATATTTAAAATAATGTTACACACTTAGTTTGATAAATGGTACCTGTGTTTAAAGCTTGAAAATGACAGTTTCCTCTTTCCTGCTATTAAAATAATTTATAAACTTTAAATCTTGATTTGATAAATGAAATAATTATTTGCTTACTGGAGAGTAACCAACATATCATCGGATGACAACCAAAATTCACTAATTAATTACCACAAGTGTAGATTTTAGATGTTAAATACAATATAAGACCCAACAAAAGATGGGAAGATGATTTTCCTGATGACTGGAGAATATTGACAAAAAACCGCGAGGAATGGCGTCGCCTGGAGGAGGCCTATGTCAAAGACAGCCTGACAAAGAAAAACAGGAAATAAAAAAAAAAAATTATATATATATATATATATATAGAAAAGGACAAGAACAAAAATTTAAATAAATAAATATATAATACATATAGATGTAGTAACAAATATGTAAAGTCCACATAAGTCAGTGAATAAAGGCTATTATTAAATATTAAATTAAATTAAAAAATATAATACTTACCAAGTGTAACTGGTGTAAACCGTTCTTGTGAAATAAATAAATAAATAAATAGCTGTATTGTACAGTCACCATCAAATATACCAGAGTGGCCACGGTACTCGAAAATATCTGAACAAGCACCTTATCGCCTTGACAATAAAGACGTTGTTCAGATATTTATGACCACCTTGGCTGCTCCGATATATCTGATGGTGAGTGTACCGTATTGGTAACAAAAAAAGGCTGATTTTAGTTTTTTTTTTACAAATAGAACGTTTTGGTTGTCATCTGACAATATGAGAAACTGACAAAGCAATAATGAAATGAAAGGAGAATATGTCAAAACTGCAATGAGTGTGACAATATGTCAATACTGCAATGTATAGTCAGCAGCAAAAATAGTTAAGCGGGTATGGTGTTCAAAATGAGCTGGACACAACTTAATTATTAAGAGAATAAGAGTGTGTAAGTCATTTTGAACACCCTACCAGCTTAGCTAGATTTAAATAGCGGTTACCTAAAAGTCACCTGAGAGCCTGGGTGTCACCCACTTTGAGGTGACATCCAGTATATTCTGTCCTTTTATGTGGGTCGTATACTTGGTTTTAGTACAAAAATGCCTTAGACTATGCCCCTCTACTTATACATTCTCTTTGATCTTTTAACATGAAACTAACGTGTCTTTTTATTGATTCCAGTAATCGTAAGATGGCGTTGTGTGAGAGTCAGTTGGACGTGATCCCGGTCAAGCGCGAGTCGTCCCCCGGCTCGGAGAGCAGCAAAGAGAGTCCCGACAAGAAGCCCAAGATGGAGCCCAACGGAGACATATTTGGTATTTAACTTCTGTATATCGGTCACCGACCACAGAGCAAAATAGACCTACATGCACACGCATAAAGTTTAACTTCATTTTTGACATTTAGATGTTGTGGCGTCTGAGTGGTAGGTTTTGCGTTTGACATGGCGTCGAAAAGGTTAAAAGTAGCTTAGCTACTTTGAAGGGAACCAGCATAAAACACGTATCTACACACAAATAAATGCCCTTATCAGGATTCAAACCTGAGACCTGCTTTGTAGGCAGGGTCACTACAGACTAGGCTAGGAGGTCACATTGTTGTATTGTTGTAATGGGGAAGGCCTGTCAAAGTTTATACCTGATGAAATACCTGTCACTAGTTTTGATTTGGCATAAAGGGCTAGAATCCAGGCCAGAGAATTCCAAAAGAAATATTGAACATTGGTAGAACTGACAGATAGAACCTAAGCAGGCGCCATTTGTAAAAACCTTCAACCTCATTGTTATATTTGTTGCTAAAGGCCAGACCACCTGTGTAGGGAATGCAGTACCGGTACTGTTTCATAGAACCGGGATTTTCGGTACTAGCCAATAATGGAACCGGGATTTCCCGGTAATTTCGGTACTTTCGGGAAAAATCTTCTAAAACCTCTGACGCTGATGATTTAGGTAGTAAAAATGTCATCGCGTAATGTTTTAAATAAACGCGGGCCGTCCAACCGGCGGCCGTGGTCACGGCGGTCGCCCGCCAGGCGTCAAGCTACCTGGCGCTGAGGGCAGCTACCGGATCCCGTGCTGCCCTCAGCTACGCGATCATGGCCTTAGAAGACCTTCCCTCGATTTCAAATTTATGAAGATTGGCGTTTACAGATTTTAGAAAAAACACAGGGTGCGAGAAAAAGATAATTTTTGACAACCTTTTTTTTTATGTCTTTTTATCCCATTCCTATCCAGGATCAAAAGCTTGTATGAAACCAAAAATCCGGTTAGAAAAGCCACAAATCGAGGAAAGCTTTCCCCGTACATTTGGTATGAAAAAGAAAACTTTAATTTTTCACATGCTATTTTTTTTATGTCAATCGATCCTATTTGTGTTCAGTATCAATAGTTTCTATAGGATCAACTTACGGTAATGTACCAAAAAGCCACAAATTGAAGAACAATTTTACATATATTTACTGTTTTAAAATCCCTGTTTGATATTTTAAATGATTTTACTGTAATGAGGTCATACAGTATTATGGTCCTTAAACGTGTGTATCTGCGTGATAGAAAAAATATAAATTCACTTTTTGTCTATAGTAAATGTATGAAAAAAAAACTTTAATTTGTGGCTTTTTAATACATTACCGTTAGTTGGCTCGTAGGAAACCATTGATAATGGATAGGAATGGAATCGATTGGCATAAATAAACAACACGTGAAAAATTAAAGTTTTCATTTTGATACAAAATGTATGGGAAAAAAATTCCTCGATTTGTGGCTCCTCTAGCCGGATTTTTTTGGGCCTATACAATCTTTTGATCCTGGATAGGAATGGGATCCAATGGCTTCAAAAAAAAGTTATTTATTTATTACATTTATTTAATAAAAGTAAAGTAAAGTAAGTTTGTCAAAAATGACCTATTTCTCGCACCCTGAATGTTTTTTCCAAAATCTGTTAACGCAAATCCGGTAGCTGCCCTCAGCGCCAGGTAGCTTAACGCCTGGCGGGCGACCACCGCGACCACGGCCGCCGGTTGGACAGCCCGCATTTATTTAAAACATTACACGATGCAATATTTGAACTTCGAAGAATAAATGAACCCAAAAAAGGTATAAAATGTTTTTCCCGAAAATCCCGAAAGAACCGGGATTTTTATTTTCCAGTCCCGGTTCTTTACACGACTCGAAATCCCGGGAATTCCCGGTACTTTCGGTTCCGGTAATTCCCGGGAGCAAACCCTACACCTGTGGCCATCATGTACAATTATCTCGGAGGGGTGCTGACCTGCAGCGAATGTGGCCGCACATTTGCTGCAAAGATTGACTACGTCAGTCACCTGAGAGCGCACCAGCGACGCTCTCAGCTGCAGCAAAGCAGTCGCTGTGGCCGAAAACGGCTAGGAGATGATGATGATGATATTTGTTACAGTGCCCGGCGGGCTGCCCCTGGCCGTGGACTACCGCTCCCCCGTGTCCCACTTCGTGCCCCCGGAGCTGGCGGGCTACGCCAAGCCGAAGCCGGAGACGCCTGTCCCCACACCACGTAACTATTCTTTCATACTCATTCGTAGGTGTACAGAATGCCCCACACGTCAAGATGTAGGTTACCATGATACTTTCCGTTCTCTAATGGACGACTTTACAGAGATAACTATTTAAAAACCACTTAGGCCCAGGTCGTACTGCACACGCCGCACGCAGCCGACAACGTCACGTCGCACGCAGCGTCTGAATGGTGTGTTCGAGAATGCTCGGGAGTGGTCGTTTTCGCTCGCTGCGTGCGGCGTCCCCCCGCCACACACCATTCAGACGCTGCGTGCGACGTGACGTTGTCGGCTGCGTGCGGCGTGTGCAGTACGACCTGGGCCTTAGGCTATGGTCTCCTATAAACGCCATCGGCCGCGTACAGCGTCTGCGTCACGATGCTTACTATAGAGAAGTACTGTTGTGGTCTGTTGCAGACGTCGACGTTGGCGTCTTTTTTGTATAGGAACGTTGACGCTGACGTTAGACGTCGCGTATAGCATAAAATAGGAGACCAAAGCCTTAGCAATTGCCTTCATGATGGAGATATGGCGCCGAGTTGTTGAGAGAGGAGACCCTCGCGCAGGTTTAAAGGGTGTCCGTCGCTATCCAACGGGGTAATGCGGCCAGTGTGATGGGCACCTTTGCGCATGGATCAACTCGGGGGGCTACTTTTCGATCGTGACGTGTAATATGTTCATTATTATGAATTGTAAAAAGACAAAAATGACATTATATTCGTAATGTTTTTTTTATTATTGAAAAGCATGTGAAAATACAAATGTTCCTTAAACTAAATGTTCGCCAAACTGTGAGACAGTTTGTTGGCGATGTGCTCATCTAAATCTTAATCTAACGAAAAGTACAGTGAGATTCAAAAGTGCATGGACACATTATGAATGAATTCAGAGAGGTAAGGTGTTCTAAACTAGGGGTCATTGGTTTCAGATTAAAATCTATATTAATATTAGTAGTGCCAAGCTTAATTGAGCCGTGGTAAAAGCAGGAAAAAACGCTAAGATAATGATGATGAATTTATATTAGTAGTTTTACTCCGTCTACACAAAACAACGCAATTCAAAGTAATTAAGAAAAAAAATCCTACTTGTACTCTATCAGTATGGACTGTGTTCCTTAAACGACTATTTATATTTTAAATTAAACAGTATTATTTGTTGTGAACGTGCAGTTCTTTGTTCTTTACCATTGTACCCCCAAAACTACACGAGTTCATTAAATCTGGGGACGCATACACCACGCTCACGGAGAGCAGTTTTGCTGCATTGATCGTAGCAAATGGAAATCCGTGATCTCTGCCTACCCCTTTTGGGATACAGGCGTGATTGTATTTACCTAACCTAAATGTAACACAATTTTGTTAGTATGTAATTCTTTAGCTGCGGAAGAGCGGTACCTCCTGACACAGGCTGTATTAAAGCTTAAGAGTCGCCAGGACGGTCGCGTGAACTCGCGTCCCCATACAAACGTGAGTTCAGCTCTCATTTTAAAACGACATGCTTTAGAACCACGAAATTTGGCATGGGCATTCTAGCAGTACAGATCTATGTCGATAATTCGTTTTCGTTGCTAAAAATTGTAATACAAAGAAAATATAGCAAAAATAAGTTTTGTATGGTAATCTGTATCTGGCTGTATTTTCTTTGTATTACAATTTTTAAAAACGAAAACGAATTACCGACATAGATATGTACTACTAGAATGCCCGTGCCAAATTTCGTGGTTCTAAAGTATGTCGTTTTAAAATGAGAGCTAAACTACGTTTGTATGGGAACGCGAGTTCACGCGAGCGTCCTGGCGACTCTTAAAAGGAGATACCAATCATGTAGGTACGTTTATGATGATTATTGTGAAAGTAAATAAACCTTTTTATTTTATTAAATATACATTTTGTGGACTGTTACCATTAAATACCAGCCTATAACGGTCCCACTCCCACTGTTGGGTTTACATACATTATTATAACGATATATTAATATAAATTTAAATTGTACCAACTTTGTTAATAAATAAATTAAATTAAAAAAAATCACAAAACTACAAAGCGCTCAGTCATAAGTTCTATTTCGTTCCTACCAATCTCTCCGGACACCTAATTATTATTTTCCATTCTTCTAATTAAAAAACTCCGATTACAATTATTTAATCACATAAGTATAATTGGCACTTTCTCCACAAATATCATTACATTTATTTACTCACACTAAAATTGCAACCAGAGCTCCCTTTATTTTTGCCCCCCTTTTTTTGACCCCGTTTTTTGTTGTTTTGCCCCCTAGCGGCCGCCGAGACGACGCCCGTGAAGCGTAAGCGCGGGAGGCCGAGGGTCGACAAGACCAGCCCCGAATACCTGGCCAATTTAGCCGCCAGGAAGCAGGCTAAGGAGATGGGTGAGTACTAAATAGAATGGCTAAAAAAAAATTAATTAAAAAATATGGGTTGACGTATTCAAGATAGGTGCGACGACGAGCGAAGCGAGAAGGAGTGTGTTAGGTGAACTGCGACCTAACTAATCGATCGTGCCGCGTCACCGGCTGGCAAGCGCCAGAACCGACTTCTAAAAAAGGAGCAATTTTGTTTGTGTCTAATAGGTAATTAGGTAATCGTTTTCATATTGTTTGGAGATTCGATTTTTGTATCAGATATATTATTTTGGTGATGATATGTATAATTTGCCGGAAATTAAATTTTTTTTTAGTAATAGTATCAGCTAATCTTATTAATTAGATCATCGACTTCACATTTATTTGGTGATCGATTAAATCATACTCGTTTATTATTTTAAACGTATTTTTTTCCTATATTATATTAAAGTGGGCTGTGTATCCAATAAAATGGTAACAGTTCACAAATGTGACAGATGTATTTGACAGATCGATGGGAACGGAAAGTCACGTGACAAAGTTACGGTTAACGTTGTCGCTTTACGATTGTCACCCTCAGGGGCTCCGAAGGCCATCCATGGTTGTCATTTTATCGCGTACCGTGTCATGCGTCACTTTCACACTTAATTGTTAGAACGTGTCAGCTATGGTGATAGGCGACAAAAACCCGACCGCATTATGCTAGCAGGTACTTCAAAAAATATTAAATATATACCCTAGTCCGGTAACATGCGTAAAAAACATTGTTATTAGTTCGCCAGTCTAACTGATATAATACAACAATTGTACCCTTTGACCGCTAAACATTGGACAGAAAAAAAAGTCAGAGCAAAATTTGCGCGAGCGGTTACATTTTGAACGTGATATCACGCGCTGGCGCTGAGGGCATGACTCCGTGCGCGTGATTTGACGTCATTGGCGGCCAAAGGTGAAACAGATTATCAGTATTTTTGTAACAATCCGTATTGTTTTCTGACAACACCCTATTCCGACCTTGCAATGCATGTAAACTCTATCGCTTATCATAGTAATTTGTCATTAAAACTACCTATGCTTGTTTCAGCGGCCGTGATGAATAATCGCAACGAGAGCGGCGAGAAGCGTAAACGCGGCCGTCCGAGGGTTGACAAGACCAGCCCCGAGTACTTGGCCAGGAAGCGCGCTAGGGAACTGGGTGAGTTGTCGTTACAACAATACTAGTGTTAGCGGCCGTGGTGAATAATCGAGCGAGCGAATCGAGATATGTTTCAGGTTGAGTAAGAGACTGTTCGTATGTCTGGAGGATGCCTGTGCATGTTAAACAAATGAAACTCATACTGGTGTCCTGAGTCGCCGGTCGCTTACCGCCGGTCGTCGGTCGCCGCTGCACAACACGCATGCACGCTCCCTGCCCCGCTACGTAGGTCACTCGATAAGTTTTGAGATGCTTGCAATTTAAAAATGGAACGCACCTGTATTATATGTTTTTAAAAAGCAAATTTATTTAAAAATAGAATGTTAGTAGTCTGGTCGCTCTAATTAAAAAAAAAAAATGTACTCTTTAATTTACTATTACGGTTCCCGCGTTTTTTCTTTGAAACGATGGAGCTGAACCGCGAACATTTGCGTGCTATGATATTTTACGATTTTAAATTTGGTTTGACCGAACAACTGAGTTTACAACGTTTACAATCAGCATTAGGAGACTCTGCTCCATCTCGGGCAACAGTTTTTAGATGGTTTAGTGAATTCAAAAGGGGTAAAACCAACCTCGGAGATGACCACAAAAGTGGTCGCCCGCAAACAGCAGTAACTGCAGAAAACGTGTGGACTAATGAAATATTGGTGCGAGAAGACCCCCGAATTACATATACGGACATCGAGAAGATTCTAGGCGTTAGTTCGGGGAGCGTTAATATTATTCTACATCAACATCTCGGAGTGAGGAAGCTCAGTTGTCGTTGGATCCCGCGTTTGCTCTAAGCTCCGATACTGAGAAACAGGCCCGTGTGGATTGGTGTCGTGAAATGCGTCTACGATTCGAAAACGGGACATCGAGACGTGTATCGGAAATCATTAAACATGGATTTATCAATATGATCCGGAAAGTAAACGGCAATCGTCAGTATGGGTCTTCTCAGAGGGAAAGTTACCAACAACACTACAGAGGCCTCGAAACGTTGGCAAGAAAATGGTGGCTAGTTTTTTCTCTCGGGGCGGACATCTGTCGACTTCAATGCTGGAAAATCATAGGTCTGTTAACTCGGATTGGTACACTACAGTAGCATTGCCGCAAGTTAGTGCGAGAGAGGAGACCAAGGGCTGGACTTCGGGGAATCATGCTGCATCATGATAATGCTTCTTCACATACGTCCCTTAGAACAAAGGCATTTATTGAGAGCCCCGACCTAGCTCCCTGTGATTTTTTTCTGTTCTCAGTAGTGAAGGAAAAAATAAAAGGCAAGTTTTTTTCGAGCGCTGAAGAGGCCGTGGCTGCCTATGAAGTAGCAATTTCTGAGCTATCCGAACAAGACTGGCAAAAGTGTTTCCAAAATTGGATTACTGATGTATTACCAAAAATTATTTGCCAGATTTTCACTTCCCAAATAATGTTTCCCAAAAACATAAATACCAAATAATCATTTCCCAACTAAATATTACGCAAACATTTTTTTGGCAACTCAACAATATGCAAATAAATGTTTCGGCAATTCCTTATTTTGACAATTTTCACTTTACCAATTCTTAACTAACCGAATGCATTAGTTGCCAAAACATACGAAACGCAAAACAAGTCATGGCAAACGTATCATTCAGCAAATATATTTTTAGCAAATTACCCGTTTGGTAATTTTTCATTTCACAAAATTTCATATGCCAAATCATCATTCTGTAAACTAATTTATCCCAAATCGTCATTATTTAGGCAAATTATTTTTTAAACAAAAATCCGTTTGGTAGTTTTTTCATGTTACAAAAAATCGTTAAATTTGAATTGATTTCAAACAAATTACGGCAAATAATAAGACAGTTAATGTTATTGTTTACTAGGATTTATGACAGTAATTAATTTCCGTGGGGTCGCGGTTCTAACCTAACCTGACCTACTTTTCTGACAGAAGTTCATTTCCGTGGGGTCGCGGTTCTAACCTAACCTAACCTACTTTTCTGACAGAAGTTCATTTCCGTGGGGTCGCAGTTCTAACCTAACCTAACCTACTTTTGTGACAGAAATTCATTTGCGTGGGGTCGCGGTTCTAACCTAATCTAACCTACTTTTCTGACAGAAGTTCATTTCCGTGGGGTCACGGTTCTAACCTAACCTAACCTACTTTTCTGACAGAAGTTCATTTCCGTGGGGTCACGGTTCTAACCTAACCTACTTCTCTGGCAGAAGTTCGTTTCGATTGGAGGTCACAGTTATAATCTAACCTAACCTACTTTTCTGGCAGAAGTTCGCGGGCTTCTATTTCCGCTCTGAGAGGCAAAAGATATCTAACAAACCTACATAGACACGATTGCCGTCATTATTTAGGCAAATTATTTTTTAAACAAAAATCCGTGTGGTAGTTTTTTCATGTTACAAAAAATCGTTAAATTTGAATTGATTTCAAACAAATTACGGCAAATAATAAGACAGTTAATGTTATTGTTTACTAGGATTTATGACAGAAATTAATTTCCGTGGGGTCTAGGTTCTAACCTAACCTGACCTACTTTTCTGACAGAAGTTCATTTCCGTGGGGTCGCAGTTCTAACCTAACCTAACCTACTTTTGTGACAGAAATGCATTTGCGTGGGGTCGCGGTTCTAACCTAACCTAACCTACTTTTCTGACAGAAGTTCATTTCCGTGGGGTCACGGTTCTAACCTAACCTAACCTACTTTTCTGACAGAAGTTCATTTCCGTGGGGTCACGGTTCTAACCTAACCTAACCTACTTTTCTGACAGAAGTTCATTTCCGTGGGGTCACGGTTCTAACCTAACCTAACCTACTTTTCTGGCAGAAGTTCGCGGGCTTCTATTTCCGCTCTGAGAGGCAAAAGGTATCTAACAAACCTACATCGGCAATGGCAGGGACGTCTTCGTCTGCTTATGCCCGCCAACATGTCGACGAAGCCCCGCTTCGCGGGGTTCTATTTTCGCACTGAGGAACATATTCAACATAACACACCTACATCGGTAACCTAACTTAACCTACTATTCTGTGGGGGTACTTTTCCTTTAACCTTAAGGAACAAAATATTATGTGAGCATTGGTTTGGAATGTTTGGAGAGTGTTTGTTTTGTTACTGTCATTTATTTGCCAAAATAAAAGTTGCTTGTTCAAGTACATTTGACAATCACTATTAGCTAGGGGATACACGCACAGATCTGCTCGCTGGATTTTTCCGATAAATATGCTCGGCGGACAAATCCGTCCATGTATGGCGCTATGCATCATTCATGCGCTGGCGGATATGCGCCGAGCATATCCGCCAGACAAATCCGGCCGGCAGATCTGTGCGTATACCCCTAGCTATTTGACTAAACATTGCTTTGGATTTAAATAATTTGTCCAGTAATTTATTTGATAAAATAATAGCTGAGTAAATATTGTCTGTCCAATTAAAACATTTAACAAACAATATTTGACTAAACTATGCTTTGACTAAACTAAACTAAATATATATATCATTTGTCCACTGATTTATTTGACAAAATGAGGGTTGAAGAAACATTTTTTGTCCAACTAATACTTTTGATAAACATTTTTTGTCTAAACATTTATTTGGATAAAAATCATTTGTGTAATCATCTATTTGGCAAAATTAAAATTGTGAAACATTTTTTGTCCAAGTGAAACATTTGGCAAAACATCAGTTGGTCTATTGAAAGTTGCTTGAGTAATAATTTGGGAAATGATCATTTGTCGAAACTTTAATTTGACAAATAAGTATATGGGAAAGATTGGGTTGACAAATGTGCGGTTGGGAAAGTTTGGTTGGGAAATGAAATTTGGTCAAAAATATTTTGGTCAAATGGCAGGATCCCCCAAAATTGGTTTAGACGAATGGAACTTTGTATAGAGCATGAAGAACAGTATTAAAAAAAAATATATATAAGTTGTGCTAATATCTTCACTAGTTTTTTTTATCTCAAAATTTATCGAGTGACCTACGTACACGCTGCACGCTGCCCGGCGCGCCGCCGCCGACCGCGCGTCCACGAGGGCGCACTTAGCCTGACCACCAATCCATCTTGCTGGGGGTCTTCTGCAAGCAATATCATCTACACACACACAAATTCAGACTAACTTAAGTAATTTTTTTTATCTACAGCTAATAGATAAACAATGATAAAATAAAGTGACACTCTAATTCACATGTATGCTATGGCGAGTAACATATAATCGCTTCAGTTAGAGGCTAAATGAAAATAGTCTGGGTCGTAACTCCTTTGGCAGTCGGGTATACATAAACAATAAAATTGCATAGTATTGAACTATGTCTATGAAAAAAAAAACTAGTGTCTACTGTCTACGCCAATTCGTGAGATTAGGTTGTCAAGCGAACCCCAAGCCGGGATAAACGCTAGGAGGAAGAAGAATATTGATCTATGCCTGTTCTGTTAATAACATTTCCAAAATTATTTACATGCTTACACAGGAGAAACGCGACGTGCTGCCCAGAATGGTAATCTCTTCTCATCCATACTTACTTATATATTATAGCAAAGGCCACTGACGCCACCGACGTTAGTAGACGTCCGCTCAAAAACTCCCTATTTTATACATTATTTTTGACATTAATAACTATAATTACCTATACATGCGTGTCCTTGCTAATAACCTTTCGGTGCATGTATAGGTAATTATAGTTATTAATGTCAAAGAGAATGTATTAAATAAGGAGTTTTTGAACGGACGTCTATTAACGTCGGTGGCGTCAGTGGCCATTGCCGTAATATATAATATAACATGTCAAATACTGACTAAATATTTTATTTTATTGCTTTAACGAGGAAAGCTAGCAACATTATTTTTTTTCACAGAGGCATTGGAGCGGAAGGCTAAACGTGAATACAAACGTCGAGGCACTGGTGGTAAGTGCTATTATTAACCCTTTACCGCCAAAGCCGTCAAATGACGTGCACGGAAAGTCGCGCCCTCAGCGCCAGGACGTGATATCACGTCCAAAATATAACCGGTTTGCCTTGCACGTTCGCGCGCGCTGGCGCTGAGGGCACGCATTTTCCGTCATATGCTTGGCGTTCAAAAATAATTATTATTATATAACTAACTGTACAGTATATAACATCATTTGCTAGATAATAAATAAATATACACGGTGTACATTGATTCACAAAAAAAGTTGCTGGCAAAGTTTATTAAAACGGGGTATGCCTGAGTCGTTTTGTGGTTTTGATTCGGTTTTGTATCATTGTCATTGACATTCGACCGATCTGTCATAATTTTCCAAGCTTTTGTCAGCTCTTTGCGACGGCTCTGGAACCCGGAGTCGGCTCGGCAGCTTAATCCCAAATGTGTAAGTACAGTCACCGGCAATAGTACCTTCCTTCACGAAGGCCGCAAAAATATGTGACACGCTCTTATGGCCCTACAAATAGGAGCGCTTCACATATTTTTGCGGCCTTCGTGGAGGAAGATACAATTGACGGTGACTGTACTAGTTTTATTAAATCGATCTATATTCTAGATTCTAGAATATAGATCGATCGATTTCCGATTCGATTTTCTAAAATCTACAAAATCGAATCGGAAATACTACAAAACTGCTTGGATATACGAAATAGTAGCAATCGAGTGCCAGCACTTGTAAATCGTCATTTAGACAATTATATGATCAGTTTGAACCTTACTGCGTTGATATAAGGATTATGGTCAGTACTGCCAGTTTCTTCATAGCCATCCGCTTTGCTATAGAAAGTTTCTTATTGATATAGATAGTAGCGCGTTGTCAAAAGGAAGGCACTTACCCAACAGGACATTGCTGAGTAATAAATAACTATTTGCATACCATTAACATTTTTTAGATAGGCAACTCGGTGTGAATAGAGTTTAATTGGCAGCCCACTATGTCGTACCGTATAATTTAATATCATTTATTTAATACATAACTACAATGGATAGCTTTTAAGAAATTGCCTCTACTGTACAGTTTTGATGTTGATATGATAAGTTTTCTTTATTTTTGTGTTTTTTGATGCTCGAAAATATAATCACGTCTAACAAAATCTGAGGTAAAATTACTAGTAACTTCTTGAAACAGATATCATTAGAGGCTGACACAAAGCGGACCATTATTTATAAATATCTTCTATTTTCCTTGATATTTTGGATATTTTTACTATAGCTACAACACTTTTGGTTTCAAAGATAATAGATATCTTTTAAAACAGTAGGTCAAAAAGTAATCAGAATTTTTGTTTAGTTTTTCTATATTTTCGAGCATTATATCGTATTTTTTAACACTGTTTTTGTTTTCATTTTTTAATCACTCACTGTTTAAGTATTGATTTCGAGGTACATAATGTTACTTGCAATTGACAGTTGCGTTTTTGTATGGTCGAAGTCAAAAATATGTTTACACTTTTGCACCTTATTATAAAAGAGGAAGGTGCAAAAGTGTAAACATATTTTTGACGTCGACAGTACATTCGATTTTCTAACTTATCACAAACAAAATTAAGTCTACTTCACTAAATTAATTAATGTAATTAATAATTTTCTACTCCACGTTTATGATCTTGTTTTGTATGTATATAAACGCACTGAGTGCTCAATAATATATCCCTAAATCAATACTTAATTACCACTAACCCGGGATAATTTAGGGAATGCAAACCGGTAAGAAATTTGTTTAGAAATCGGTAAGAAACTTGTATAAACATTACTGGTAAAAGTTGGTAAATTTCTGGTTAATTTTATACGGAATATTTACCGATTGCATTCCCTTGGACAACATCGGAAATTCCCTTTAGTCCGTTTTCATACTTAAAGTTTCGTAATTGGCTACGTAAGAGGAATTATTTTTACTGTTTCATAATTAATTATCACTAAAGAATATATTTTCCGTTTTCGTAATCGAGTTTCGTAATTAACTACGAAATTCGCCCAAATACATCATATTTAAATTATATCTAAAACGGGTTATTCATATAAAATAGCTCGACACACACATTCAGGCACACAAATTTGAGCAGAATTTAGCTATCATAGACTAAATTCAGCCAGCAAATTCAGAGGGTAGAAAAATTCAAATTCCAGCTGAAATTTGTCGATGGTAGCTGAATTTCGCCATGTTTGTTTTGCGTCTTGCTCGACATATTTCAATCTAAATTCAGCTCTTTTTAAAAATGTTCTAGAGATAATTTTAGATATAATTTAAATAAGTCCCAATCACACATAGCTAAAAGTATCATAATTTATGTATTTTCAAGCTAAAGTACTTAAAACTAAAGTACTAACCACACGGGCGAAACGGTTACCGCCTAAGAAAGCCCTTAGGAAGGTGCCACAGAGGGTGGCTAGGAAAATTGGTGACAAAAAGGTGGTTATCAGAAGGAACACCAAATTGATTAGAAGAAAAGGTAAAGGTACAAGTTTTAGGCCCGTGCATGTGTAGGATTTGGTATGAAGTATGTGCTGAACTTGAGAGGCACGCGATTTTACTCAATAATAATGGCAAAAAAAACAGTAATATCATAGACTTGAATATATAGTAGACGGCCATAGTCTAAGAACTTTTTGAGGCTCCAAATATTTAGCGCCATCTAGTTCAGAGCCAACAGAGCCAATATGCATAAGATAAAATCAGCGCCACCTAGTAACGAATAACGTACTAGTAGTACAGTCGTTACTAGATGGCGCTGATTTTATCTTATGCATATTGGCTCTGTTTAGGTGGCTCTGAACTAGATGGCGCTAAATATTTGGAGCCTCAAAAAGTTCTTAGACTATGGCCGTCTACTACGTAATATTTACTATCTATCGGGTTCAGAATGGGGTTGGCAACTGTCGACGGTTTGGCCAGATGGCGCCAGCATAGCTTGTACCTGTCACTAGTATTGTTGTATGGGATTTGGCTTAAACACTAGCCCGACCAGGTCAAAAAATTCCAAAAAAACACCAAGATTTTGACACTATTTGTAGGACTGAGCTATGCTGGCGCCATCTGTAAAGACTTTCGACCGGCCAACCCCATTCCATGGCCAATTTATCAATGAATTCATTCATAAATTGGTAATGCAATACTGTACCTGATGGTACAGTCGCTATTAGATATATCGGAGCGGCCAAGGTGGTCGCAAATATCTGAACAACGCCTCTATTGTCAAGGCGATAAAGTGCATGTTCAGATATTTTTGAGTACCATGGCCGCTCCGATATATTTGACGGCGACTACAGTCGCCATTCGCCATCAAATATATCGGAACGGTTAAGGCACTCTAAAATATCTGAACATGCACTTTATTGTCTTGGCAATAGGCGTTGCTCCGATATTTGTGGGTGGTGGCCGCTTCGATATATCTGATGGCGACTGTACCAAAGAGCGAATATTTATCCGTCCTAGTAATAGTTCAACAGTCTCTATGTTTAGTAGTTATTTCATGTTGTTTCCTCAAATATTTAAATAGCAATTTGTATTAATTTCAAGGCATGCCTGTTTTTACGATCGCAAAAACGAATTCTAAGGTTGAAATTTGATGGAACCGTAAGTTGTCAATAAGCCGTACTATGCATAAAAAACAAGTGCTATACCTATACCTTGTGCAATCTAAGAACCGGTTTTTGACATCTATCATCTCAGTACATTTTACAGCCTAAAATCGATTTTAGGTTATAAAATGTACTGAGATGACAGGTGTCAAAAACCGCTTCTTAGATTGCACAAGGTATAGCGCCATCAATGCGTTGAGTAACTGTGCCTCTCAAATTACAAGTATTTTTCAGAAATATTACTTATTTCAAATTATTTATATTAAAAATATGTTCTGGCCTAATGAATTGCCTTTATATTGGGGTTATGCTACTAGTTGTTATTTATTACATGTGTAGACAGATATTTGTATTTCCTTTTTTTTATTAAAAAGAATGCGTCTTGATTAAATTTTAAATAAAAATATAATAAAAGAATTAGTTTATGCTCATTTAAACTTAAATAGTACATTACGTATCTAGGGCGGTAAAATAAAGAACGGCTCAGATTGCGGGCATTTGTGGCCCGAACCGAAGGTAAGGCGATAAACAAACGATCCGAGGCCCTCTTTATTAACGCCCGTGGTGCGTACACAATTTTACGTCGTCCTGGGTGTGAAGTGAGATTTGCCGCTGCGCCCGAGGGCGGCAAATCTCACTTACCGCCCAGAGTGACGTAAAAAAACTAAAATATTTTTTTGTACGAATATTTATTCAGTACGGGAATCAAATGTTTTCGTACATTATTAAATCTTTTCTAAATATTTTATGTAGAAAATATTTAATAAGCGTATCTTTGGTAGATTTGATCATCGCATGGTAGTTTTGAAACGGATTGGTAGAAAATATATTGCATCCAAATTTCAAATTGATGTGTTTTGACATGGTTAATTATGTACTAACATAACTAATTTAATGTGTTTTTAATATGTAAAATTATTGTTTTTCGTATGTATGTGTAGTTAGTAAATGGTGAAAGATATGAATGTCGAATATATTTAGGTTTTCAATCTTATGTAGTAGTTATTTTCTTACAGAAAATGTTGCTATTAGCAGAGACTACGAGTATAGAGATATAGACGACCACAGCCTAAGTGACCATAATTTTTGAAGAACATGTGATAGATTATTTTTTGTATTTTTCTGATAACTGTTATAACTTGGTCTATCATCCATTCACGGCTTGACGTCGATTTCTGGGACACCCTGTACATAGATAAATATTTAACTAAGTACATAAACAACACCCATAACTTATAAACGAAATATTCGTGTTACCCTGACCAGGATTCGAACCCGCGACCTGCTTCATAGCCACTACCAACTTTGGCAAAACGACGTTCAACAGTGAATGTGATGCTGATTGGGCACGCATCCCAGTGCGGGTTGGAGATCTAACGAGCTTGCTATTGCAGATTCTGCGGCTTCGTCGTCGGCTGGCGAGACGCCGAGAGTGAAGCGCAAGTATACTAAACGGACGCCCGGAATCAATAAAGACACGGTGAGCTTTTCTATAAGGGTTGCAAAGGACCATCCGAGGTTAACCTTTTCAACCAACTTCAAGATTTCGATGGAGGAGGTTATCAATTCGTCGGGATCTTTGTTTTTTTTTAATAATGTATGTTCACCGATTATTCGAAGACGGCTGGACCGATTTGGAAATTTTTTTTTTTTGTTTGAAAGAGTGTACTTCACAGTTGGTCCCATTTCCACCACTGGTGACATTGTCACCAGGTCCAGATCTGATGATGGGATCCTAGAGGAATCGAGGGAACTCTTCAACTATTATAGGCACTCCTATAGTGATTTCACTATTTTACAGCAACTGTGCCACTTCCTCTTGGAATAGCGGATCCTAAGTGAAGTCGGTTCTTTTTTTTTCGTTTAAAATTTATCGCTAATGACGACCCGTCGTGGCACCGGCACGTTGGGCCACTGACGTCAACAGACGTCCGAACTATGAACTATCAATCCTAGAATTCTTTTATTAGCCCAGTCTTTGGGGCAGATCTGTAAGTCTTACAGGTATAAAGATACAGGGGGTGTAAAAGTAGAATTTGTTTGACAAAACTGTGGTAGAGATTTCATTCCTTTATCTCGAGCCCATAATTTAGAAACTAATAAATCAAACTCTCATGATTTTCGACAAATTCTACTTTTGCACTCCCTGTATCTTTATACGTGTAAGACTTACAGATCTATTGTGTATAGAAAAGTTGTAGACAATTTCATCTTCTTTATATGTTTCATAGACATTTCAGTCATAATCACAACCGTTTAAGCGCCAAGGTCAAGAAACTGAATTTTGGCACCTTTAAACCAAGATGGCGGCCGACGCGGACCCCCCTCAAAGTCTAAAATCTAGATCCTTAATAACTACCCTGTAGCCTACCAATACCAAAAAAACTACACCACCTTTTGTAGGGCAATGTATGGAGATGATTCCCTGATGATTGGATTATATGATGTTGCACTATTATCAAGCTCAGTTTTATTTTAGGCTCTGTCGTCAGGGCCACGACGACACTTTGCCTCCTGGCGGTTTAAAGATTAACCCGCTTATTCATAAACGCATTGCAAACCTCATTTAACTAAATCATCTTTTGTCCTTATCTGTCACATTGACAGTTGTGTTTGTTAGAAACAGACAAAATACATTTTAACTAAATGAGGTTTGAAACACGTTTATGAATAAGCGGGTTAATGTATTTGTTGTTTTATGAGATTCGATTATAAAAAAATTTTAGAACGTTATTCTATGTTTCTAATATTTCGCAAGAGCGGCCAAGGTGGTCACAAATATCTGAATAACGCCTCTATTGTCAAGGCGATAAAGTGCATGTTCCGATATTTTTAACCGACTTCAAAAAAGAAGGAGGTATCATTTTTTTTGTATGTATGTTACTCGATATCTCCGTGAATCGTGAACCGATTTTCAATTTTTTTTTATCGAGCGGGTATGTCCCCTAGATGGTCCCATTGTCACCAAGTCGGGGTCTGATGATGGGATCCTGGAGAAATCGAGGGAACTCTTCAACTATTATAGAAACACCTATAGTGATTTCACTATTTTTTACAGCAACTCGGCCACTTCCTCTTGGAATAGCGGATCCTAAGTAAAGCCGGTTCTTTTTTTGTTTAAAATTATTAAGTACCTTGGCCGCTGCGATATATCTGATCGCGAGTGTACGAACACATACTGTTCTACCTAAGATGATTGGCCAAATGCACCTGACCATTTGCAAAGTTGCATATACACAGGAAAATTTGACCGGCACGGTTGTGACCCGGGTAGCCTAGATGTAGGGCGTCTGCCGCGAATGCATAAGACGCTGGTTCGATCCCAGCCGAACACCATAGGCCTTGGTCACCCCTTTGTACATGACATCTATTTAAGTTGTAAATTTTGAAAAAATAATGTGATTTTCAACAGCCTCCAGCAACGGAGCGCGTGAAAGGCAAACGCGGCCGCCCCCGGAAGGACGCCAACAACCACAAGCTACAGCAACCGAGTGAGTACGGTCGACCAGCTACTAAACGTGAAGCCCTGTGAACGTCAGCCGCCGCTCCTTCAGATTGAGGAATTTACAGCCACCTAAACACGTTTTCTTTTTTTGTAATTTTCTCCCAATCCACAACCAGCCATATTAAAGCCAGCTATTATGGTTAAAAATTTTAGAAATTGCTACTTATATCAGTGGTAGCCGCCACGCCGAGCCGCCACGCCGCGCCGATGCCGCCGGCCATTTTGCCCACGCCGCCTCCGCATCGGCGTGAAATCGGCGTGGCGGCGCACACGTCTAATCAGTGGCGGAGGGTCAACATTTTTCATAGTCAAGCCGGAGTTTAATTTGGCTTAAAATTTCTTAATGAGTAGGAAAACTGCTCAAGTGCCTGAAAATTAGTAAAGCCGACGGGAATCGTGTTCTATGGACGCGCCGCCACTGACTTATATTAAAAATGCTGATTTAGATGAAATTAGCTTTGGCGATATTTGAGTTTCAAGATTAGTTTTTATAACGGAAATCAGTTTTACTCTGCGTGCGTAGGAAACACCTTCGACAACCCTACACGTGATCCCCGGGTGGTACTAAGAGTAACAAACTTGGCAGCTGCACTGTCCCATCTGGACCTCGCAGCACTCACTAGATTTTCTTCATCATCTACTTTCTCACTACTACTACCCGAGAGAAGAAATGCCTATCTATATCCAGTGACGTGTAGCCATACGATAAATAAATAAATAGCTTCGTCACAAAATCTAGTAATGTCCGTGAGCTTTAGAAAGAACCTTCGGGAATCGGCGATGATACACGAAGGTAATATTGCTGTTCTGCTTTTTCGTGTGTCACTGTTGATTGACACCCGACGTCTCATTCTAAAACCCGAAGGTTCTTTGAGAGCTCACGGACTGTACCTTATGTTTAGACGGTTAAGAGTCGCCAGGACGCTCGCGTGAACTCGCGTCCCCATACAAACGTAGTTCAGCTCTCATTTTAAAACGACATGCTTTAGAACCACGAAATTTGGCATGGGCATTCTAGCAGTACAGATCTATGTCGGTAATTCGTTTTCGTTGCTAAAAATTGTAATACAAAGAAAATATAGCAAAAATAAGTTTTGTATGTAAATCTGTATCTGGCTGTATTTTCTTTGTATTACAATTTGTAGCAACGAAAACTAATTACCGACATAGATCTGTACTACTAGAATGCCCATGCTAAATTTCGTGGTTCTAAAGCATGTCGTTTTAAAATGAGAGCTAAACTACGTTTGTATGGGAACGCGAGCGTCCTGGCGACTCTTAAGTTAACACTTTCGCTGCTTGGACACACCTTTAGGGACACACTTTTAGAGAGCTTGGCACTCAGTGTTAAAACCAGTTAATTTTTTTCAGAGATCCGTGTAAGAAGTAACCTGATGCCTGATAACAACGAACCTATCACGTTGGATAGCGATGACGAGCCAGACCTAGGTAAGTCATAGTTGGTTAGTGTTGTAAGCGTGGACCCATAGATAACCTCAACCACTAGATAGATTATAAGTACAACTGAAGGGATGTTTACAAAAACAGCATATAACTGCTTACAGCGGTTGACACTTCTTTAAGAACTTTGCTAATCGTTTCAGGTGTCAACCAGTGTAGTCAGTTATGTTGTTTTTCTAAACATCCCTTCAACTCTAGGTCACCACACACAGGTGCTCCCGTACTGATTTTGTATGAGAGCGCGACCGCTTATTTCAGTTGAGTTAACGTTTTTGATCATTACTCATGTGAATTAAAAATATCCACAAAAATCAAGTTACAGGGGTGAACCTGGATTGTTATACTACAAATTGGTGTAGAATACTATTGAGATGCGCTGTTCGGATCGTAGAAATGTACGAATAAAATTGCGCTGATGTGTGGTGACCTCGTGCTCCCTGTAAAAGCTTAATGATGAGGTGTCTGTGTAGTCTGTGCGTGGACCTAATCAAGGATGATAAAAGGTGTTTTTAGGGTTCCGTACCCAAGGGGTAAAAACGGGACCCTATTACCACTGGGGCCCACCCACTATCAGTCGGCCTGACGATATTGGCCTGTCAGTTGTTCGTAGCTGTCAAATTTTTGTTCTGACAGGCCGATCTCGTTAGGCGGACTGATAGTCGGTGGGCCCCCATGCACTGGTTCTAGGAGTGATATTTTATATTTTTATGAACGGACGGCTATTGGCATCGGTGGCGTCATTGGCCCGACTTGCTGACGTGACTGGGCGTCATTGTCGTTCAACAGTTTAGTGAGTTTACTGCATAATGTACTATAAATCTGTCTGTCTTACAGGGTCACCGAGCCAAGCCTCTGACTCTCTGAGCCTGGACGAGAATCTCCGCGCGCTGAGACACATACATGAAAAATATGCGAATATAGACAAGGTAAGGTTTCAACACACAAAATCTAATATAGATCTCTATCTAAATAATCTAATATATTAAAAAAGTTAATATGTAAAAGTATTATTTATTTTGTGGCCGTGGGGTGCCCGGCCTTAGAATTGTCCCCCACCATATCGTCCCGTGGTTGCAGTAGGAGTCTGCTAAGGGAATATACCGGGAGATGGGCAGCAGCATCTTCCGAAAGCCAACCCGCCTGCCAAGCGTGGCGCGTATGACAAACCCCCCTTAAGGGGAGGCCTATGTTCAGCAGTGGACGTCTTATGGCTGAGATGATGATGATGATTTAAAAAAAATTACCGTCAACAGCTACAACAGCTAATCATATCTTATTTCTGAGATAGCCGCCTTTCTCCCATCTCATAACTAAGCCTAGCAAAATGACCTACACACGCCATTATTCTCTGAACAATAAAGTCGTGTCCAGCTCATTTTGGACACCCTACCCGCTTAGCTACTTTTGCTGCTGACTGTAGTACACCTTCATAGTTTAAGCAGAGACTATAGAGATATAGACGACCACAGCCTAAGAACTTTTTGAAGCTCAAGTCGTTTGCGCCATCTATGTCCCCTAAAGATACCGAATCATCATCATCATCCTAGCGTTTATCCCGGTTTAGGGTCCGCTTGACACTAGTTTTTACGAAAGCGTCTGCCATCTGACCTTCCAACCCAGAGGGAAAACTAGGCCTTTTTGGGATTAGATCCGGTTTCCTTACGATGTTTTCCTTCACCGAAAAGCGACTGGTAAATATCAAATGATATTCCGTACATAAGTTCCGAAAAACTCAAGTGGTACGAGCCGGGGTTTGAACCCGAGACCTCCGGATTGAAAGTCGGACGTCTTACCGCAAGGCTACCAGCTGCACAGCTACTTCACCTAGTAGCTACTAGTGTAGTACTAGTACGCTATTTGTTAGCATTAGTCAGTTTCGATATTGTTTTTTTTTTAATTCAGTTCTGTCCTCAGGACGACCTGTACGAAGCACACTTGTTGGCGGCCAACTTCAAAAAACCGGACGAGCGGCCCAGAGATGATGATGAAGTTCTCTCAGTGAGGAGCTCAGAAGGTACTATTAACCTTTGGTAATATAATAATTTTAAACAAACAAGTAACTCCCAAAAAAAAATTTAGTACAGTCGACGTCAAAAATTCCTTGGTAATTCCTTGTTTTTGTTATGTTATTAATACCTAGTAAATTTGTGAACTATTCTATGAACTAGTGACTCTTTTATGTATGAAATTTTTAATTGTTGCATGTGTGCATAATTTCAAAATTAACTTCGCATGCCCTTGAGGCAGGACATAGTGATACGAACCCTGTTTTTTCCACCTGCTGCAATGTAATGTTGTATAAACTGTGTTCGACGAATAAATCATTTGTATTTGTAAAAATATGTTTACACTTTTGGACCTTATTACAAAGGAGTAAGGTGCAAAAGTGTAAACATATTTTTGACGTCGACCGTACATAGTTTTATTGCTGACTGTACCTAGTAGCATTGTCATGTAAACTACGGAAGTATACCAAATTTCGCGTCAATCAGACACCGGGAAGTGGTTGAAATTTAACTTACAAGATTTGATGCGTATAATGACAGAAATAAATAAACAAATAGTTACAAATAGTTTATTTGACAAAAATTTGTTCAATACAACATTAAACTGACCCCCACACTAGGCATAGCCTGTCACGTGGAGGAAATAATAAGATTGACAATGTTAGGCATTAGCGGCTAGTAGCAACACTGTTCTAAAATCTATATTAGTAATTAGTTATTAATTAAAAATTACAAAGACTTAAGACAAAGGTAAATAGCATGTAAACAAAAACAAAGCAGAAAAGGAGTATATATAGAACGTGTGTGTGTGTGTGTGTGTGTGTGTGTGTGTGTGTGTGTGTGTGTGTGTGTGTGTGTGTGTGTGTGTGTGTGATAGTGAGAGTTGAGGCTGAGTTAAGATATAGTTTTCATGAGGTTTTCTGTGTCTACATAAGATAGATTTATCATGTTCTTTAATAGCAGCTTCTTAGCCTTAAAAACGGGGAGTTCTTTAAACTTGTACAACCCTACTAGACGATTGTATATGTGAGGGAATAAAAAGACTGAAAAACGGTGTGCAAATTTGCTATTAACAGATGTGGTGGGAATTTTAAAGATGCGACTTTTGAGTAAATTGCTGTAGTTGGATGAGCTGAGAACTGTTTTGTGTACTTGGAGTGCTACCCTCATTAGGTATAGTTTACGGACGCTGAGCACTTGAGCGGCGCAGTATACATCTTTCGTTGGGTATGTAATTGGTTTCTTCAGAGCGACCTTTAACACCGCTCTTTGCGCTCTTTCCAATTTCAGGAGAATAGACGAGGTTGTACCTCCCCACGCAAGAATGCAGTAATTAATTATAGACTGCCCAAGTGCTAAGTAAATAGTTCCAACAAGGAAAAATCAGCTGATTCCCGTAACATTTTCATAACGTATATCAACTTTCGGACACGACCCGAAACTGCTGCCACTTGCTCTCTGAAGTTTAGTTTTTCATCTATGATAACTCCAAGGTATTTAATTGAGTTCGTTCTCATCATGTGATCGCAGGCGCAGTCTCGAACTAAAACATTACTACAATTATTGGTGTGAACCTTAAGTTCCCGTTGTAGTCCAGGTGAAGAAGCCGAGGTCTTATGGAAACATATAAACTTAGTTTTTGACGTGTTTAGAGTTAAAAGATTCTGATTTAGCCATTTTGACATCAGTGACATACCATGCTCGACATAATCATAGACATTCTTCCATGAGCTCCCGTGGAAAATGATAGCGGTGTCATCGGCGTAACACAGAATTTCGGCATTTTGTAATGGTATAAGTGAGATGTCGTTCATATATAAAAGGAACAGGGTTGGACCCAAGATGCTGCCCTGGGGGACTCCAAAAGAGACCGGTTTCAGGTCGCTCAGGTGCTCACCGATCTTGACACATTGGCTTCTTTCCGACAGATAGCTCATGAACCAATTCAGAGTATTTCCTCGGAACCCTAGTGCCTCCAGTTTTCTTAGTAAAATGGGAACGGACACTAAACAAACAAATATATGGGGTCAGGATAAATAAAACTGTGTAAAAAGAACTGCTATTCCAATAGACAGTGGCCGAGACTGAAAAATAGTGAAATCACTATAGGTGTGCCTATAATAGTTGAAGAGTTCCCTCGATTTCTCCAGGATCCCATCATCAGATCTCTTCTCGATCGAGGTATCATACTCTTTCAAACAAAAAAAGAATTTTCCAAATCGGCCCAGGCGTCATACTTTAAAAAAACAAAGATCCTGACGAATTGAGAACCTCCTCCTTCGAAATCTTAAAGTCGGTTGAAAACAAACTGACAAATACCGAGTTATATTAAAGCTTGTATAACGGTATGTATGTTTTCAGGTCGGGGCTCGGTGAAAGATTCTGACAGAGTGGAGAAGCTGGAAGACAGCTCGGGATCTGACTCTGACAGTAGCAGTTCCGGTTCTGGTATGTAACATTTATTTCGTCACGCTTCTTCATAAAACGTGGCTTTTCACGCAAGCGTAGCGGGATTTGTCTTTTTTTATATAATTATCAGTCGCCATCAGATATATCGGAGCGGCCAAATTGAAAAATATCTGAACATGCTGCACTTTATCGCCTTGAAAATAGAGGCGTTGTTCAGATATTTGTGGCCACCTTGGCCGCTCCGATATATCTGATGGCGACTGAACGTACTTATTTAAAAATGTTGCTTATATAGTTTGACCAGGGTTTGTTTTACTTGTAAGTATAGACAGAGAGAATCATATTGTCTCTTTCTTACGCTTGTACCCTCGCTACTGAAAAAGGGACGAGTATAGCTTATTACTTCCACTGTTACTGCACTTATTGGCCAGCCAGACTATAATTTTGAAACCTCACACTCGGCCACCCTGATGACGTGTATGTCCCCAAACACGCATCCGGTAATACCATACACAAGTTGTAAAGGCCCTTGATTAGAAGGACTGGATGGGGTTATTTATGTTTATTTTTTAACTTTTCTGTCTGCCTCAGACCACGAGCGTTACGACACGCTCGAAACGTCAGGAAAATTAAAAGTGTACGCGAATAAGTCCCGTGTTTGTCAAAATAATAAACCATATGGTATCTTATGACGGATATATCCGTTGTTGGCGTCGAAAAGGTTAAAAAAAATTCGGGCGAGGCTCGAACTCACACTTCCACCAACGCGCCGCTGACAGGTATGAGTTTGAACTAACGATCTTTAACGTTACAGGTAGTTCTTCCAGCGGCTCAAGTTCCTCTTCGAGCTCTTCGTCCAGCTCCTCCGACAGTTCCGACAGCGAGTCGGAGTCGGAGAAGAAGAACACGAACCCGAACCCACTACAGCCTGCCGAGGACGACAGGTGACTGTTCTCCACCATCTCTTACAGTTCCGACAACGAGTCGGTTCCTCGGCATCTCCGACAGTTCCGACAGCAAGTCGGAGTCGGAGAAGAAGAACGCGAACCCACTACAGCCTGCCGAGGACGACAGGTGACTGTTCTCCTCAATCTCTTACAGTTCCGACAGCAAGTCGGTTCCTCGGCTATCCCCGACAGTTCCGACAGAACGCGATCCCACTACAACCTGCCGAGGACGACAGGCGACTGTTCTCCTTCATCTCTTACGGTTCCGCTAGCAAGTCGGTTCCTCGGCCATCTCCGACAGTTCCGACAGCAAGTCGCGGTCGGAAAAAAGAACGCGAACCCACTACAGCCTGCTGAGGACGACAGGTAACTGTTCTCCACCATCTCTTACAGTTCCGACAGCAAGTTTGTGTTGAAGAAATATAATAAGTAGTGTCTGCATATTAAACTTAACATCCACATCTGTTTCATGTAACTCGCATTAATGAAGTTAGGGTAAAAAGGGTCAAAAATACTAAGTTGGCACCTTTTGTTTGTGCATCAATATGACATTAAATGCCGAATAATTTGGTGCTAAACATGCTAATTTATAATATCTTTTACTCAGATCATTCGGCGCGTGGTCGTACTCCGGCGCCGTGTCGTCCGGCTCCGAGTCTGATCCGGAGCGCCACGTGTCCGTGCCGGCGCCGCCCCGTCAGGACGAGATCAGCGAGTCCGAGAACGAGTCCCCAGACAAGAGCTTCCAGTGCCACATCTGCAAGAAGTGGTACTCCACTCGGGTCACGCTCAAGTGAGTTGACTCTTCCATGGAGCATTAGGGATGATCACACATGTTAAATCACTACATAGAATAAAAGAGAGTCGCTTTCTGCTGTCTGTCCCTATGTATGCTTAGATCTTTAAAAGTACGCAACGGATTTTGATTAATAAATAATATTAGTAATTAGATAAATAAAATTTTGTTGATAGGATGGCTAATGATCAAAATATCCAAATAACCATTAAAAAAATCTATTGAAATGGTTCAAAGCAGGCTTCAAAATTTCAAAAATTTGTGAAATAAATTTTAGAGCAACCATATACATAAACGCAACATTTCACTGTAAAAATAGCAATCTCATAATTTTTCCATACTTTAAACAGGGCAACTATGAAGCCGTGACGCCACTGCTTCATATCATTTTGTTAGGAGCATTTTCAGAAACAAATGCAAATCTCAGGGCTTAATCTCTTACTTGGCAGGGTGCCCAGAAGGCTGGCCGCTGGATAGCTATGCTGATGCGTTGGGCGAAATAGTGGCCAGTCGTCTGGTGACATTAATTATGACAATGGTGGTAACGTTGAAAATGATGACGCTTATACAGACAATAATTATGCAAATAAATAAATAAAGAAATCTTACACCAACTGTCCTAGTCCCACAGTACAGTACGCTCAATAAGGTTTGTGTTGTGGGTATTAGAAATATGGATAAATACATAGAAAATATACATAAACACACAAATAAACATATGCCCTTACCAAGTCTACCAACAAGGTTAGGAGGCCGTTAATAATGCTCGCAATCTCACACACTCTTCATTGACAATTATGTCGTTAATATCGACAGTAATGACGAAATTGTTGTTATTTGATATCCTATCCGTTATTAACACATTCACTGCCAAGAACCCGCCTCGTGGGCGCTCGTAAACTTTGCTCAAACGCTGGACAACTCGCTGGGCGGGTTGTTTTGTACGTAGCTATAGACGCCCGGTTTCTGAAGTAGGACGTAATTTTCCGTCTGACAGGTTAATGTTTTAATATACTAGTACGGAATATAATGCTGTCGATTTTAGTATTATTATTGAAACAAACATTCCTTTAATATTGTTTATTGAAATCTGTCTAATGTCAGAATTACATTTTAAATAAAAGTCAACAAACACATCACCCTGATGGCCAGTTCCAACACTCCCCCTACATCAGGGCAGGCTTACACACCATACCCAACAAGGTTCGTGCTTTGAGAAAGCTTTCCTTGGGCAAGGCTTTAGTTAACGTATCCGCTACCTGTTCCTTGGATGGTACATAGAGGACGTTGATCTTCTTCTCATGATGCAATTCTTGCACGAACTTATACCGTGTGTCTATGTGCTTTGTCTTAAAATGAAACACAGGGTTCTTGACAAGCTTGATAGCACTCTGGTTATCCACAAACATCGTTGGTATAACGTCATGTCCTCGTATTTCTTTATACAGGCGGTTGAGCCATATCACCGTCTGAGCTGCAAGGCTGGCTGCAACAAATTCGCTTTCGGTCGTGGAAAGGCTTACACATCTTTGTGTTTTAGAAGACCACGACACTGTTCCCCCTGCGGCCAGACATACGTAGCCAGAAGTCGACCTTCTTGTGTCTTTGTCGCCGGCGTAGTCTGCATCGCTATATGTTACGAAGGAATTATCTTCAGCGGCTGTCGAATACTTGTATAGAATACCAAGGCATTTTGTTCCCTTCAAGTATCTCAAGACTCGTTTACCGATTGCATAATGTTGCTTGTCCGGTTTTTCGACATGTTTTGATAACATATTTACTGCAAAACTTATGTCCGGTCTGCTCACTACCGATAAATATAATAATTTTCCGACCAATTCCCTATAATGAAAATTATTGACACTGCTGTCACCGTCGGAATTAAAATTTTCTGTTAATTGACTTTTGTCAATCGGAATGAGTACTGAGTTCGCATCGCACATGTCATAATGTTTTAAAATAGTTTTTATGTACGCTTCTTGGTTTATGAATATCGATCCGTCGTTAAGGCGATGTATTTCTAGACCAAGATAGCAGCCAACTTCGGAAGTTCGAACTTGAAATTCTTCGGTCAGGGCCTTCAGGAACTCTTCCATACACGTCTTATCTGGAGATAGGACCAGTCCATCGTCCACATAGATCATGACGATGAGTTGCCGATCTTGGCTTATAAACAAGCATGGATCCGAGTCACTTTGTTGTAGTTCATATTTTTGCAAGAACGAACAGAACTTCTTGTTCCAGCAACGTGGTGCTTGTTTTAAGCCGTATAGACTTTTAAGGAGCCTGCAGACACGGCCTGATCCATCGTCGAATCCCACAGGTTGCTTCATATATATTACCTCGTCGATGTCGCCGTATAAAAAGGCCGTCTTGACATCAAATTGCGTTATGGCCATTTTTCTAAGAACAGCTTCGCTCAACATAGCGCGAATTGTATCCCAGCGAACCACAGGACTGAAAGTTTCGTGATAATCAATACCTTGCTCTTGGCTGAATCCTCTGATGACAAGTCGAGCCTTAAAGCGTTCAATAGAACCGTCAACTTTCGTCTTGATTTTGTAAACCCATTTGTTACTGAGGGCTTCTCTGTCTTGAGGTAAAGCTACAAGAGTCCACGTGTTATTTTCTTTAAGAGAATTCATTTCCTCTTCCATGGCATTATGCCATTCTTCATGGTTCTTCGACTCTATTGCTTGCTTGTAAGTCTGAGGTTCATCTTCTGAAAGGCAGACACAGCAGTTAGATCGAGAACTTTGAAGTAATTGCCTATCCCTTAGATTGTAGCGATTTGTTTGTTCTTCATGAGCATCAGCATTAGCGTCAGGAGTTTCAACTCCATTGGTGTCGGATATATGGGGTAGTTGAGGTTCATCCGGAACATTCTTACTATTAGAATCGTTTTCTGTTTCAGGAATCTCAGATGTTTCTTGATTTCCTTGCTCGCCCATGACATATGGAAGCTTGCAGAACTCCGAAGAAACTGTTTCTGACCTGAACAATACATCTCTCGAGATGATCACGTCATTCTTCTCAGGTATCCAAATACGAAACCCATCTTTGTCTCCACAATATCCCACCAAATATCCTTTTATAGCCTTCTTATCGAGCTTCTTACGTTTCTGCTTAGGAATATGTACAAAGCATTCTGTGCCGAAAATACGTAGATGGTCAATACAAGGTGTCTTGTTGTACCATAGCTCATAAGGTGTCTTCCCTGTAATTTGTGTTGGTCCAGTCCTATTAATAACGTAACTCGCAGTATTGATGGCTTCTGCCCACAACTTCTTGGGTAGGTTTTTATTGAACAGCATGCTTCTTGCAGCCTCCACAAGAATTCTGTTCTCTCTTTCTGCCGCACCATTCTGTTCAGCAGTGTAAGGCATACTCATACGATGATGTAAGCCGGCTGCTTCTGTGACACGATGTACTTCGGCATTGTTGAATTCTTTTCCGCCATCTGTGAGTAATTCTTTAACAACGTGACCAGCCGTTTTAATTTCAGCAAGAAATTTGGGTAGTACACTGGCTACTTCGGATTTTTGCTTGAGAAAGTATACTCTTCTGAACTTCGTGAAGTCGTCTTTAAATACAACGAAGTATCGTTTTCCGCTAAGTGACATTTCTGACATAGGTCCACAAACGTCAGCGTTAATTTGATCGCCTGGTTTGGTACCACGATGTTGCCTTGTACCGAATGACAATCTTGTCATTTTTCCATATACACAACCATCACAGTCAGCTTGCTCTGGTGAAAATTGAATACCGTTGCGTGTAAGAACATCCTTTACATGCCTTTTGTTTTGGTGACAAAGCCTTTCATGCCAAATTTGTAGGCTTGTTCCTTCTTTGACTACACAAGCATTTGCGGTTATTACTCGCGTAAGAAGTTTATACAAGTTACCATCTCTTATGCTGACAGCTTTGATTTGGCCGCTCTTGTCTTTGAATACGCGCTTGTTCTTGTCGGCCCACTCAGTATATCCATGGTCTAAGGCTGAACCAGCTGAGAATAAATTTTGTCCGGCTTGTGGAACATACCAGACATTATTCAGATGAGCACGATTCCATTTGCCATGTACAGACATTTCAACGTCAATTACTCCTTGTCCGTAAGCGTACATAACTCGATCATCTCCGAGGCGCAAGGCTCTTGGGTTATCAAAAGGTGTGTAGCTTCTAAACCAATTGGCGCTTGACGTAACATGATGAGATGAGCCCGAATCAACCATCCAATCTGAGCTTGAATAATTACGACTAGATAGGAAAGCATCACCATCACCCTGGGTGGACTCGTTACTCGTAGGCTTCTTTTTGTTGTTTCGCTTCTTAGCTTTCTTGAGCAAGAAGCATTGTGAGCGCGTATGTCCATTTTTAAGGCAGTGAGTGCACTTCAGGACGTGTTTATTTGATACGAGAGCTTCGTCAGACGTAGAGGTGGAAGGATCAGTACTGAGATCACCAAGTCTCTGCTCATGAAGACGCAGGCGCTCCATAAGAGTGGAGATACTTCTGTTTTCTTTAGGTACGGACTCCCAAGCATTTTTGAACTCAAGGTATGTTGAAGGTAAGGTATTCAAGATCCTGTTCATAAGTAATGACTGTGGGAGCGCTCCTTCTTCCTTTAGCTCGTCGTTTAGTTGTTGCCATAGTGTATGTAGCTTAGAGACGTGCGTAGCAATGTCATCAGCTTCATCTTTTGTATAAGTAAACAACTGGCAATACAACAAGTCGAGTCTTCTCTCATTCTTCTGCTCATATACGGAGTGAAGTATGTCCCACATTTCCTTACCGGATTTCGCAGTAAGAATATGTCGTTTAGGCTCGGCGGACACACTACATCCTATGATGCATTGTAGTAACGCATCACGTTCTTCGTATTGGGTGAGTTTCTTCTGATAGCTTGTAGTTTCGCTAGCCGACGCGTCTGCAATAGGCGGAACAGGAATAGTCTCGACGCCTTTTACTATACCTTGCAGTTTATGCATAGTTAAGTGTAGGTTTAAATCGAACTTCCATTCTAGCCAATTGTCCAGGCCACGTAGCTTCTCAATGTTAAAGCGATCAAATTTATGACCACTCATTTTCACGAAACACAAATCAAAAGGTAAACAAAATAAACCCAAAAATATACGGAAAAACTAGGTTTTAAAGGTTTATTTGTATATTTTCTCCATAACCTATTGAAACAAACATTCCTTTAATATTGTTTATTGAAATCTGTCTAATGTCAGAATTACATTTTAAATAAAAGTCAACAAACACATCACCCTGATGGCCAGTTCCAACAATTATGACGTTGTGTTCGCAGGATACACAGGCGCTCGCACCAGGCGCGCGGCGGCGGCGGCGGCGCGCGCCAGCGCACGCGCAGCTCCGACCGCTACGAGTGCGACTGCTGCGACATGACCTTCAACCGACGGGAGAAGCTGTGGGACCACAAGTGAGTGCCAGCTTCTCAGGTGTACATACTACCCCAACCCTAGCTAATATGACTTACTCTTGGGTCGAATTTAGGCCCCAGCCTACGGCTTCCACAGGCCTCTCGTGCTTCACCGTCCAGCCTACGGCTTCCACAGGCCTCTCGTGCTTCGCCGTCTAGCCTACGGCTTCCACAGGCCTCGATGCTTCGGCGTCCAGCCTACGGCTTCCACAGGCCTTGACGCTTCGCCGTCTAGCCTACGGCTTCAACAGGCCTCGACGCTTTGCCGTCCAGCCTACGGCTTCTACAGGCCTCGACGCGTCGCCGTCCAGCCTACGGCTTCCACAGGGCTCTCGTGCTTCACCGTCCAGCCTACGGCTTCTACAGGCCTCGACGCGTCACCGTCCAGCCTACGGCTTCCACAGGCCTCGTGCTTCGCCGTCTAGCCTACGGCTTCCACAGGCCTCGATGCTTCGCCGTCCAGCCTACAGCTTCCACAGGCCTCGACACTTCGCCGTCTAGCATATGGCTTCCACAGGCCTCGACGCTTCGCCGTCCAGCCTACGGCTTCCACAGGCCTCGACGCTTAGCCGTCTGGCCTACGGCTTCCACAGGCCTCGACGCTTTGTTGTCCACGAACGATCACTTTGTATGGCAAGAGATGTCAGATTACTTTACTTAGTTAAAAATATTGCTTTAGAGACACGAATGCAGAAGACGGTGGATGAATTCCAGCACTGGGCAACGGAGGCCTTGGTCACATTTCCTTTGTGTATGACATCTATTCGAGTGTATTTTTTGATGTTGCAGAGCTAGCGCGCATCGCGGCGCCATGACGGTGCGGTGTGAAGTGTGCCGCAAGTGCTTCGAGGACGACGCGGAGCTGGCGCACCACGCCGCCACGCACTCGGAGGACGACCGAGCTGGTGAGTTCGCATGTTTGTGCGTTTCACAGCTAGCGCCCATCGCGGCGCCATGACGGTGCGCTGTGAAGTGTGCCGCAAGTGCTTCGAGGACGACGCGGAGCTGGCGCACCACGCCGCCACGCACTCGGAGGACGACCGAGCTGGTGAGTTCGCATGTTTGTGCGTTTCACAGCTAGCGCCCATCGCGGCGCCATGACGGTGCGCTGTGAAGTGTGCCGCAAGTGCTTCGAGGACGACGCGGAGCTGGCGCACCACGCCGCCACGCACTCGGAGGACGACCGAGCTGGTGAGTTCGCATGTTTGTGCGTTTCACAGCTAGCGCCCATCGCGGCGCCATGACGGTGCGCTGTGAAGTGTGCCGCAAGTGCTTCGAGGACGACGCGGAGCTGGCGCACCACGCCGCCACGCACTCGGAGGACGACCGAGCTGGTGAGTTCGCATGTTTGTGCGTTTCACAGCTAGCGCCCATCGCGGCGCCATGACGGTGCGCTGTGAAGTGTGCCGCAAGTGCTTCGAGGACGACGCGGAGCTGGCGCACCACGCCGCCACGCACTCGGAGGACGACCGAGCTGGTGAGTTCGCATGTTTGTGCGTTTCACAGCTAGCGCCCATCGCGGCGCCATGACGGTGCGCTGTGAAGTGTGCCGCAAGTGCTTCGAGGACGACGCGGAGCTGGCGCACCACGCCGCCACGCACTCGGAGGACGACCGAGCTGGTGAGTTCGCATGTTTGTGCGTTTCACAGCTAGCGCCCATCGCGGCGCCATGACGGTGCGCTGTGAAGTGTGCCGCAAGTGCTTCGAGGACGACGCGGAGCTGGCGCACCACGCCGCCACGCACTCGGAGGACGACCGAGCTGGTGAGTTCGCATGTTTGTGCGTTTCACAGCTAGCGCCCATCGCGGCGCCATGACGGTGCGCTGTGAAGTGTGCCGCAAGTGCTTCGAGGACGACGCGGAGCTGGCGCACCACGCCGCCACGCACTCGGAGGACGACCGAGCTGGTGAGTTCGCATGTTTGTGCGTTTCACAGCTAGCGCGCATCGCGGCGCCATGACGGTTCCTTTATCAACCGAATTCAAGATTTCAAAGGAGGAGGTAATATCAATTCGTCGGGATCTTTGTTTTTTTCTATGTATTCACTGATTATTCGAAGACGCCTGGACTGATTTGGAAAATTCTTTTTTTGTTTGAAAGAGTACTTCACAGTTGGTCCCATTGTCACCAGGTCCAGATCTGATGATGGGATCCTGGAGAAATCGAGGGATCTCTTCAACTATTATAAGTATTATAGGCACACCTATAGTGATTTCACTATTTTTTACAGCAACTTGGCCACTTCCTCTTGGAATAGCGGATACTAAGTGAAGTCTGTCTTTTTTTGTTAAAACTATTATACATTGTGAATGAAATTTAACTACATTTACCAATCCATTTTGTGGATTGGAATCTTAAATGCACTCTAGGCTCTAGCACTCGCAGTCCTCATTTCCTCAGATATCACATAATAGGTACAATGAGATATTTATTTTCGGAAATAGATAAATTAGTTTATTTCGTCCGTAGGCCGTTGTACAGACTGCGGCTCGTCTTTCCAACGCTACGAGCAACTCGCGCGGCACCGCCTGTCCTGCGCACGCGCCGATAGCGGGGGCTCGCACGCCTGCACGCAGTGCGGCAAGCGCTTCACACACGCGCACTCCCTCACCAGGCACGCGCACAACCACGCGCGCCAGCTCTACAGATGCGTCGTGTGTAAGGTGAGGAAAATTACACCTGGACACCGACTTTGTCAGAATGGCCGAATCGGAAGCATAACAAATAAAGATCAAAAGTGCACTAACAGCGGTGGTTCCACGGGTGAATCCAGTGCGGCAAGCGCTTCACACACGCACATTCCTTGACTAGGCACGCGCATAACCATGTGCGTCAGCTATGCAGACGCGTCGTCTGTAAGGTAAGGAAAATTACACTTGGACACTGACTTTGTCAGAATGGCCGTGTCGGAAGCATAAAAAATAGTTTAATAGCTCACACGTGTGCAACCAGTGCATTATGCGCTTCACACACGTGTATTCCTTGACCAGGCACACGCATAACCATATGCGTCAGCTGTACAGTTGCGTCGTTTGTAAGGTGAGGAAAGACATGGACACTGTCTTGGTCAGGATGGCCGAGTCGGAAGCATATTTTTTTTAACAGCTCGCATGGGTACAATCAGTGCAGTATGCGCTTCACACACGCGCATTCCCTCACCAGGCACGCGCACAACCATGCGCGTCAGCTGTACCGATGCGTCGTTTGTAAGGTGAGAAAAGACACGAGGACACTGTCTTGGTCAGGATGGCCGAGTCGGAAGAGATAAATAAAGTTTTATAGCGCACTGACAGTAGTGCCTCGCACGGGTGCAACCAGTCCGGCAAGCGCATCACACACGCGCATTTTTGTTTCCAAAAATGTTTTTTTTCTGAAGACATCATTATTTGTTTTTTGTTCATAGGCGTCGTTCGCGCGCGCGGACCAGCTCGCGCAGCACCTGAACAGCCACCTCGCCAACTACAAGCGACTGAAGCCTTAAGCCGGGAGTGCAACATATTCACACAATAATGGATTATTATATTATATTAATATAGAGTTTTATTTACCAATCACTTTTATTACACAAGAAACTGGGGTCCCTAAATCCAACGTCAATATTTAGCTGAGAGAACAGCCACAGATTATATAATAGTTCTTACGAACAGATATGAATCTCTCATAGAAAAAGTAAATATCTACCGCTTTAAGTACCTACGCAAAAATACAATGGAGCGACCGTCGACGCGCGCACCCCGCACCTCCCGCGCGCCGCGCAGCCGCACGATCGCTAGCTCGTTTGTCCCGCCCCTCCCGCCGGCGGTGAGCGGCAAGTAGGTATTTAACGAGAGAGCGCGGGCGAGTTTCATAGCCCTAGAACAGCTATCAGCTTTTTTGGACGCCAAGCACCGGACGGAAAAATCGTGCCCTCAGCACCAGCGCGCAAGGCTAACCGGTTATATTTTGGACGTGATATCACGTGCTGACGCTGAGGATACGACTTTCCGTGCGCGTGATTTGACGTCTGGTGTTCAAAGGGTTAAGCAAATCTGGCACTGGCACAAAAAAGAACCGACTTCACTTAGGATCCGCTATTCCAAGATAAAATCCCATAGAAAAAAAATTTTTTTTCGCGACAAAATTTTTTTTCTCCTACTTTTTATTAGTCTTAATACGATACCAATTATGCCCTTAAACGGATCACCAGTATTTTTGTTACAACCTGTATTGATTCGTGTTGGGTGGTCTCAGCTGATGTGAGTCATCTTATACATACATCAGCACCATAGACGGTAGGTACCGACCAATAATATATCACCTTTGTGTTTTTTTTTTGTATGCGCATGTATAGAGTAAACAATATAGATTACTTTTTCTACGCCTGCATTCTAATTTGCCAATAAAATGAATGAAATATTTCCCCGATTTGGTCGAGGAAAGTTCCACTTCCAACTGATCATTCCATTCTTTTGTCATACACCCTCTTCGTTAATCTTTTTTCATCCCTCCTCTCTACATGCCCAAACCATCTTAACATACCCATCTCAATTTTTGTCACTACATCTACATCCACTCCGCACTTCTATCTGATTTATTTAGGTAGGTATATTTTATATAGGTTTCAAGAGCACCCACGCTGGCCTCTCAAGTCTCAAGGTTCTTCCAAGAATCATCTAAAGTTATTCCTGATTTCCATTGGTATTCGTACCCTATTAAAACGTTTCGTTGAAAATGCAACCTTAAATTAACTGACCCAAGCTAGAAAATAGACTTGTAGACGCTTTATGTGCATTCTTTGTTTAGGTATTTTTTCGCCAAGCGATGAATCACTTAATTTATATTCATATTGATCGTATTTTTGTGAATATAAAAGATATGCTGACGTTTAATACTTGGAATATACATATAAAATGCCTCCACGGCATAGATGTTAAAGTTTACTCCTCTTTCTTAGAAAATTTTAAACAAAAAAGGACCGACTTCACTTAGGATCCGCTATTCCAAGAGGAAGTGGCCGAGTTGCTGTAAAAAATAGTGAAATCACTCTAGGCTCTAGGTGTGCGTATAATAGTTGAAGAGTTTTCTCGATTTCTCCAGGATCCCATCATCAGACCCCGACTGGGTGACAATGGGACAATCTAGGGGACCCGTTCGATAAAAAAAAATTTGAAAATCGGTTCACGATTCACGGAGATGTCGAGTAACATACATACAAAAAAAATCTGTCGAATTGAGAACCTCCTCCTTTTTTGAATTCGGTTAAAAAATACTTAATCCGTCTTTTTTGTATACGTTAAAACGGTAATAAAATATTTTCAAATTATTTCGAATATAAACAAATAATATGTATAATAATAATTAGAGGCCCGATTCGACTCGAGACTAGGCGTAGCGGCTCGCTTGATTTTTGCATTCGCCCCAAATACATAAATCAATGAATTAACACTCAAAATACTGTAATTATGTTTTGCAAACATATCTCTCCCGTTTTAACACTTTCCTTTAATTCACGAACGAGAGAGATAGAGTAACATACAAAGTCTCTTAAAGAACGTATTATAATAGTGTCGAAACGTCATAAACGTCACAAAAACCCTAAGTTATTGTCGCATTTTGTCAATAAGAAAGCAAAGTACTTTGCCGTTTTGCTTTTAAATTCACATCTAACCTCCAGACGACTCTACTCAATCCCAACACTAGTTAATAAAAGACTTAACCGCCATTCGAAAACCTTTTTGAATTTGGAATTTATGACTTAACAATAAGGTTTACAAATCAATGAGTTTTGTACCGGCTGTTACTGCGTTTTGTATGATTGCGCTACTACGCAGCATGGTGCATTGACCTAATATTCAAATGCGTGATCGAATGCGATTTGGATGGGGCCCGCAAATTTTGTTTATGCGAATGTTGGAATTAGGGCACAATGGAGTTTTATTATAAAACAGGAGGAGAAAGACACAATTTTTTTAATTCTTTAGTTATACAAGGTGTAACAAAAATACTGGTGATCCTTTTAAGGGCGTAATTGGTATCGCATTCTTATTATGAAAAACTATGAATAAATTTTTTTTTCGCGAAAAAAGTTTTGGTTTTGTATGGAGGGTTGGCCGGCCGGGACGACGTGTTCCATACAAAAAAAAAATTTTTTTCGCGTCCAAAAAATTTTTGTTCTACTTTTTCCTACTCGCAATACGATACCAATAATGCCCTTAAACGGATCACCAGTATTTTTATTACACCCTGTATTAGGAGGTGAAAATGTATGTGTATAATACAAAACTTTAATTTATTTGTGTACAGTCAACGCCTAAAATATGTATAGGTACCTACCCTTTTGAACCTTATTACAAAGGAGTGAGGTGCAAAAATGTACACACATTTATGGCGTTGACTGTAATCATACATCCGCATCCGCGGATGTCAATAAATCAGCATCTGTCACATCCCTAATTAGGATATAAATTACATAATTATATACATACATTTCCGCAATAGAACAAAAAAAGCCTTGTGGAAATAAGATTTATTATACTTATTTTATCTCCATACATTCATGAACCACCCTATAGACATCTTAAGACAATAGCGAGTCAAGATCATTTTGGACACCTTGCACGGAAAAAAGTATATCTTCAGCCAAGAATACCAATGCAAGAATATTATTGTTTAATACAAGTAAATATTGTCTTGGACTAATTATATATCTTTAGCCCAAGATATATTTTACTTGAATAAAGACATTTGACTTGAATCAAGACCACTTTCTATAATCTATAGGCAAATTGTTTCAACCTAAGTACAAGGTGTAACAAAAATACTGGTGATCCTTTTAAGGGCATAATTGGTATCGTATTCTTATTGTGAAAAACTAAAAAAAAAAATTTTCTCGCGAAAAAAATTTTTGGTTTTGTATGGAGGGTTGGCCAGCTGGAACGACTAGCCCCATACAAAAAAAAAAATTTTTTCGTGTCCAAAAAATTTTTCTCCTACTTTTTCCTACTCGCTATACGATACCAATTATGCCCTTAAACGGGTCACCAGTATTTCTGTTACACCCTGTATATACGAAACAATATCGTGTTGACCAAGAGGATTTGTCTTAGAGGCGCGGGGTTAGAGGGTATCAATTTCACGAATACGACCGCACGTCCTCCAGACGGACGAAGAGTACACCTTTTACGAACATTTTACACACAACTTGCTTGGGAAAAAACCGCAGATTAGCTAGGGATACACGCACAGATGTGCCCGCCGGATTTGTCCGACGGATGTGCCCGGTGGACAAATGCGTGCGTGTATGGCGCGAATTAGACACGGATTTGTCTGCGGACACATCTGAATAGCGCCATACACGAACGGATCTGTCCGCCGGGCATATCCGTCGGACAAATCCGGCGGACACATCTGTGCGTGTATCCCTAGGTGTCACGTGTCCGGAGAAAACCCGGAAACTTTTTTATGTGAGGAAACAACCCATTGAATTTAATTATAATTATTTAGTGCCATTATTGATTTGGACATGTCCGGGAAAAAATGCAATTTACGCGAAATGTCCGGATTTATTAAATTATTGTCCGGGTTCGGCGAATTTAGAGCAGCCCTAGCCATAATTTATGGCGGTTATAGTACATTACGTACCTAGGGCGGTAAAATAAAGAAGGGCTCAGATCGCTGGCATTTGTGGCCCGAACCGAAGGTAAGGGCCATAAACAAGCGATCTGAGGCCTTCCTAATTACCGCCCGTGGTGCGTACATAATTTTACGTCTTCTCCTGGATGTGAAGTGAGATTTTCCGCTGCGCCCTAGGGCGGTAAATCTCACTTAGCGCCCAGAGTGACGTAAAAACTGTTAAAAGGTTACTGTATCATGCCTGGTTCTTTTACTCCACAACCCCGAAATCACCAAAACAATAAAATATTGACCAAGTCGTTAGTGCTTACTGCTTAGGTTATAAATAGCCGTGGGAAGATTCAAAGAATGCAGCGCACTTCCGTTTTATTTATTTTTATGGGTCGCAACTTAGAGCTTTTAACCAACCGGAGTGGCAACTGACAGGCGTTTCCCTCTGCCGTAAATATATGACCACTGGTCATACTCATTGTATAGACTGACGTTTATCTGACGTGGCTATTTTGACGTTCGCATATATTTGACGTTCCCCTCTCCCGCAAAAATGGGCTGACTTTTTTGTATCGAAAATGACAGACATGGCGGTCCGGTTGGTTGAATCTAAGGGTCGCAAGCAAGAGTGTGGTTCATTTTTAGTTACCACAAATGTTTTTAAATATTAAATTACAATGTATAGGCTCTACGAGAACATTATAGGGTGTTTTTTTTAATAACTAGCCATATTGTGCGAGGTGATTTGGTGGGCCATACCATAGACTTAAATATATAGTAGACGGCCATAGCCTAGGAACTTTTTGAGGCTCCGCGTATTTAGCGCCATCTAGTTCAGAGCCACCTAAACAGAGCCGATATGTATGAGATAAAATCAGCGCCACCTAGTAACGACTAGTGTACTACTAGTATGTTATTCGTTACTAGGTGGCGCTGATTTTATCTCATACATATCGGCTCTGTTTAGGTGGCTCTGAACTAGATGGCGCTAAATACGCGGAGCCTCAAAAAGTTCTTAGGCTGGCCGTCTACTATATATTTAAGCCTATGGCCATACTAAACAACTCTGACCCACTAATAAAATACTTAACCGCCATTCAAAAACCTTTTTGAATTTGGAATTTATAACTCGAACATAAGGTTTATATGTGAACTTTACTATGGAACCAACTCCGAAATCACAAATATTTTTTGGCTGTTCCATACATTTCGACTGACCAGACGTCGACGTTTTCTATGGAGAGACCTAATTTTTTTGGGATTTCGAGGTTGGTCCGATATAAAAAAAATGTTCAGTATGAGTAGTATGACCCACCTACTTCCCAAGTTCTCACAATATGGCTCGTTATTGAAAAAACTATTTTTTATTCACGACAGTGGCAATCAAGTATACGGCCCGCCTGATGGTAAGCTACCGTAGCCTATGGACGCCTGCAACTCTAAAGATTTGACAAACGCGTTGCCTATTCTTTAATTAAGCAGATTTTACCATATCCTCGGTATTCAAATGAGAAAAAACACTGAAAACCGGTTTAGACCTAAACTGCAACACTAATGAATTTTACTCAAGGCCAATGACTGTCTGGAGCATAATGGCGACCGAGTCCTAAATAGTTTTTGAATGAATTAACATTTGGGTATAAATAAATGTGAAGTCGATGAACTAATTAATAATATTGGCCACTGGAACAGATCTGCCACCAAAGTACTACCAAATAATAGCAAGGGATACGCGCACAGATCTGCCCGCCGCCGGATTTGTTCGGCGGATATGCCCGGCGGACATATCCGTCCATGTATGGTGCTATTCTGATGTGTCCGCAGACAAAACCGTGTCCGATTAGCTAGCGATACACGCACATATGCGTCCGCCAGATTTGTCCGACGGATATATAATTATGATAGATAGATAGATAGATAAAAAACTTTATTAATTCCCACAACATACATGGTAATTACAAAGATTATTAATCATAGGCATGCAGCTTAAAATTAAAATTACGGTGCCATATAAAAAACAAGAAAAAAAAATCATAAACGGACATTAACCATGTGTCATGGCAGAGAATTGGCGCTGGCTCAGCATAATGATGCGGCAAGCCACATCGCTGATATTCTGCCAGGACCTTACAAAAAGTTTGTGCAACGCTTTATGACGTACCTTGTGTTTAATGTCCGAATATCATGTTAAAGTAAATTTGTAAATTATATTGGTTATCCCACTATATCAAACATTTTTTGTATGATATTCATACCCCGGGGTTTTCGGTGCGGGAATGTTATACACTAGCCAAATAACAGGTAAAAACTGTAAAAAACGATACTAATTTAACAGTTCTAAGCACATTTGGACCTTACTACCTACTTTTAATTCATAGTTTGGTAATTACTTTACAATAAACAAAGTTATAAATACACGAAATCATTCCCGCACCGAAAACCCCGGGGTATGAATTGATATTACTAAAAATGTCTACTTTTGAGGGGTGGAATTTAGCTGTTGTCAGCCCCTTAACCTTAAGAGTCGCCGGGACGCTCGCGTGAACTCGCCCATACAAACGTAGTTTAGCTCTCATTTTAAAACGACACGCTTTAGAACCATGAAATTTGGCATGGGCATTCTAGTAGTACAGATCTAGGTCGGACATTCATTTTCGTTGCTAAAAATTGTAATACAAAGAAACTATAGCATAAATAAGATTTGTATGTAAATCTGTAACTGGCTGTATTTTCTTTGTATTACAATTTTTAGCAACGAAAACGAATGTCCGACCTAGATCTGTACTACTACAATGCCAATGCCAAATTTCATGGTTCTAAAGCATGTCCGTTTTAAAATGAGAGCTTACGTTTGTATGGGAACGCGAGCGTCCTGGCGACTCTTTAAGTTTTTGTGTCACAAATGACCTTTTTCTCAATCAAAGTCTATTTGAGAGTAGCAATGTTAATCTCTATAGTAAACAAAGGAATCAACCAACAAATAAAGCTGTAATATTAGTCCTTCAATCTAGCCTTTTACGATCATCATAAACCCGCCCTTGACCTAAAATCTGCAAACATGACGTCATAGTACCCATCTCTTACTTTCAAGAGCGATAAGCAATAAAAAACGTATTAATCCCATATTAATCCACCTACGCTTGCCATATATATTTACTACATGTACAGCGTGTTTTGTTTTAACATAGTTTTATCACACAGTTATTTACACAGTATTGTTTATTATTTATTTATTTATTAAGAACATAGGGTTACAAATATAATTGTTTACAGTGCTCCACAAAACTACATTAAGTTTGACTGTGGAGTCAAGTATCAGTCTTAAGTTTACCTATATGTATTACAATAAATATACAGTACTAGCAGTTGCCCGCGGCTTCGCCCGCGTACATTATGATTAATGCAGATTTCTACTCTTGAATAAAAGTTTTTCCCCGCGACTTCCTTTGCGTAGAATTAGTAATTGACCCCCCTTTTTACCTTCTTAGGGAATGACTTCTGGGATAACTATTATGTATCCATCCCCAGAACTCAAACTATCTCTATCCCAAATCATCTAAATAGGTTCAGCGGTTATCAATTCCCCATATAAACTTTCAACCCCCTTTTCACCTCTTAAAGGGTTGATTTTCGGGATAAAACTATCCTATGTCGTTTTCCGAGACTCAAACTATCTCTATGCCAAGTTTCATCTAAATCGGTTCAACTGCAAATAATTCTCTATAAAACTTCCAACCCCTTTGCTATGCACCCCCGTGAGCTTTGTTTTTCGGGATAAATACAATTTTGCCCCTACCCGGGACCCAAACTATCTCCATACCAAGTTTCATCTAAATCGGTTCAACATTTAAAAATCCCCATACAAAATTTTAACCCCCATTTCACCACTTTAAGTAACGATTTTAGGAAATTAAAAAAAAACACGCATGTACGGGTCTTACTTGCGCCTCAAAGGTTTCGTACGAACAACTTTTTTATTACATTTTTGAAAAAAGACGCTTTCAGCATGATTTTATGAGAATTAATAGGGCGGCTGAGTGCGAATCGGACACGTACGTCGATTTATTTATTTTTGTCTTAAGTCGGACTGGTGCTTGACTGCACTCTTATTGGTTTTCCTGTAATTTATACGTAAATAACTATTATATCTGTTTAAAATTACCTTAATGTTTAAAATTCATAAATTGGCGTTACATGCCTGCCTTTGGGTCATTGACTTACAAACAAAGTCGCACCATAAGGGTTCCTTTTCTACCATTTTAGTACGAAACCCTAAAAACATCCTTTTCGCTTCCCGGGACTCACTATAATAAGTTTTATCAAAATCGGTTCAGCTGTTAAAAATTCCCCATTCAAACCTCCAACGCCATTTCATCCCCTTAACCTTAGGGTTAATTTTCGAAATAAAAACTATTTTTAAGTCCGTTCTCGGGACTTAAATCATCTCTATACAAAGTTTCATCTAAATCGTTCACGTTTAAAAATTCCCCATGCAAATTTGCAACCCCCGTTTCACCCTTAACCTTTAGGGTTGATTTTCGAGGTAAAAACAATTTTATGTTCCTTCTCGGGACTCAAACTATCTGTATGCTAATTAGCATTAAGTTTCATCTAAATCGGTCCAGGTGTTTAAAATTTCCTGATCAAAATTCCAATCCCTTTTTCCTTCAAGGGATGATTTTCGGAACGAAAACAACCCTTAGTCATTTGCAGGGATTCACACTTACTATATACCAAGTTTCGTCTAAATCGGTTCAACGGTTTAAAATTCCCTATAATAACCTGCAACCCTCGTTTCACCCTTAACTTTTTACCTTTAAGGGTAGTTTTCGCGAAAAATAACTATTTTTTTTCCTCCCCGGGCCTCAAACTATCTGTATACCAAGTTTCATCTAAATCGGTTCAGCTGTGAAAAAACCCTATATAAAGTACCAACCCTCTTTTCACCCCTTTACGGGTTAATTTTTTCAATGAAAATAACCCTTAGTCGTTTCCCGGGATTCAAACTATCTATTATATCAAGTTTCATTTAAATCGGTTCAACAGTTAAAAATTCTCTATACAACCTTCCAATCCCCTTTTCACCCCCTTAAGGGCTGATTTTCGGTATAGAAACTACCCTATGTCCTTTCCCGGAGGTAAAATTATTTCTTTAACAAAAATTTCGAAATTGATGCCATTTTCGTACTTAATTAACGTCCCAAAATACCATAAATCGACTCCAATATTGATATTTAGTAATTTCAACCCTATCGCACCCCTACAGGGGGATGATATTTCACGCCCGCCACGTTGTATCATAAAATCATTGGTGTTTTCGTAATCAGCGACCCGATAAACCATAGAAAAGATACCCATGTTGATTTTCAGACTTTGTCACCCCCATTTCCCCCTTTATGGGGTTGAATTTTCAAAAAACCTGAAACACGTGTTTACATATTTATTGTTAGGAATACTCCTGTGAAGTTTCAAATAAAACAGTCTAACTAATCTTGTTTCCCTATACAAACTTTGGACCCCCGTTTCACCCCCTGGGGGATAATATTTTACACCTGCCACGTTATATGATAATATGGTTGTTGTTTTCGTAATCAGCGACTCGATAAACCATAGAAACGATACCCATATTGATTTTCAGACCTTTTCACCCCCATTTCCCCCTTTAAGGAGTTGAATTTTCAAAAAACCTGAAACACGTGTTTACATATTTATTGTTAGGATTACTCCTGTGAAGTTTCAAATAAAACAGTCTAACTAATCTTGTTTCCCTATACAAATTTTTGACCCCCATTTCACACCCCCTGGGGGATGATATTTTACACCTGCCACGTTGTATAATAAAATGGTTGTTGTTTTCGTAATCAGCGACCCGATAAACCATAGAAACGATACCCATATTGATTTTCATACTTTTTCACCCCCATTTCCCCCTTTAAGAAGTTGAATTTTCAAAACAGGTGAAACACGTGTTTACACATTTATTGTTAGAAATACTCCGGTGAAGTTTCAAATAAAATAGTCTAACTAATCTTGTTTCCCTATACAAACTTTGGACCCCCATTTCACCCCCTGGGGGATGATATTTTACACCTGCCACGTTATATGATAATATGGTTGTTGTTTTTGTAATCAGCGACCCAATAAACCATAGGAACGATACCCATATTGATTTTCAGACTTTTCACCCCCATTTCCCCCTTTAAAGAGTTAAATTTTCAAAAAAGCTGAAACACGTGTTTACTCATTTATTGTTAGGAATACTCCGGTGAAGTTTCAAATAAAATAGTCTAACAAATCTTGTTTCCCCATACAAACTTTGGACCCCCATTTCACCCCCTTACGGGGTGAATTTTGAAAAATCCTTTCTTAGTGCACCCCTAGACCTTATAAGGGACCTACATGCCAAATTTGGAAACTCTAGACCCAGCGGTTTAGGCTGTGCGTTGATATGTCAGTCAGTCAGTCAGTCAGTCAGTCAGTCAGTCAGTCAGTTTCTTCTTTTATATATTTAGATAATGCGAATATTCGCATCATTTTTGACATTCGTCAAGATTAACTTTTTTGAATCTACTCCGCAACATGAGTAAAGAAAGGAATGAAATTCATGATTCTATTCTTGGCTGGTGTTTGTTTTTTGGAAATGACGCGAATTATGATGTTTGGATGATTTTAGGGGGGGGGGGGAGGGGGATCAAAAGTCTACAAAAATTGATGACGTAATTTATTGCCCCTTAGGACACTGGTGCCTTGAAGAAATATGTATATTATACTACTATACTTGTTATGTACGGGCATGTCGGGCATGTTATGCGGAGGGATGAAAGTCATGTTACGAGAAAGGTATTAAAAATGAATGTGGAGGGATGTAGGAAAAGAGGCAAACCTAGGAAAAGGTGAATGGATTGTATGAGAGATGATACCTATGAAAAGAAAGGAGGTGAGTGAGGAGATGACGGGTGACAGAGATGTGTGGAAAAAAAAGACATGCTGCGCCGACCCCAAGTAAATGGGACAAGGGCAAGCGAATGATGATGACTAGTAGGGATGTCACGAATATTCGCATTCGCATTCGTATAATGCGAATATTCGTATCATTTTTGACATTCGTCAAGATTAACTTTTTTGAATCTACTCCGCAACATTCGTATTCGCATTCGGACATTCGCATCCTGAATATTCGCATTCGCGAATCTGAGTAAAACGACAATCGTGACATCACTGATGACTAGGTAGGTACTATACTTGTTAGAACGTGACAGGTATGGTGACAGGCGATAAAAACATTAAAAACCCGACCATATTAGGTTAGCAGCAATGGCATGATATAATGTAGTGTAGACGTGCATGACGTAGAGAATTGATGTACATTTTCCTCGTTAGCAGTTCGAACAAGCCTACTTTCCTCACTCCCTGGAGTGACGAAACTTTGTTTCTAGAAGCTTTCGCCAAAATGATGATGCCTTTCATTCAGGAATGTAAATAAATGTGTTTTTTTTAACTTTAATATGTTCTCACTACTGAGGTGAAAAATTGTATGTGTCACACGAGAGAAAAGTTTTTTTACATCTCGTGTTCTTGAGATCTTTCGCTTACTCGGGACTCAAGATCAACACTCACAAGAAAAACCAACTTTCCTCTCTTGTTGCACAAATAACTATAAAATAATTTTCATATTAATCTTCACACCCTGGAGCCTAAAGCCCGCTCTACACTCGCGCGCGAAGTCGCTCCGTGAATTCACGTGAAATGCCGCGAACAATGCGATTCTTAGGCGTGAACACCATCTACACTCGCGTTTCGCGGCTTTCGCGGGCGTTCGCGGCGCGAGTGTAGAGCGGGCTTAAAGGGTCGCGTACTGCACGGTTTAAGAGGAATTTCTTCCCGCGAACGCTCCGACTGTGGAATGAACTCCCTGCCGAGGTTTTCCCAGAGGGCTACAGTATGAGGTTCTTCAAAAAAGGAGTGTACCTATAGGCTCTTAAAGGGTAGGCAACGCGCATGTGAATCCTCTGGGGTTGCAGGCGTCCATAAGCTACGGTAACTGCTTACCATAAGGCGGGCCGTATACTTGTTTGCCGCCGTCTTGGTATAAAAAAAATAGAATATCGAGTTACGGCCCGAATAAGGTAATCATAATAAGTATAATAACATTAGTTTTATATTAAATGTCGGTTAAATGTCACGCACGTAGTTATCTACTAATAAAGCTCCTGTTTTCCCTTAAGGAAATCTAACGTATTTAACCACACAACGTCATGTGGCATTTCCCTAAATAGAAAATGTAATAATTATTATATTCTTTTATCTAAATGTCAGGTACATTATAAAGGTTAAACTACGTAATAACACTAGTATAAAAACCATGTACTTCCAACAATAAATGTCCAAGTATTCAATAGACTTTCGTCTTATTATTTACCTCAGTAACTACAACTTTTCAATAACATTTGATAAACAAACCCTACAAAACGCACGTTCTGTACCTACAAAGTCATCTGAAACTCACTCAACATATTACAGGACCGCAACAAAATAAAATACAGTGCATAATTAAAACAAATACACTTCCTCAGACGTATAAATAATACAAAATACGTTAAGGTCGTGTATTTTAAACATATTTTTAAATCTTTAAACAGTTGGCAAAACGATGAGACAAATGTTAATTAAAATAATCTATTGTTAAGCGACTGAAGCGAAACAGAACGTACTCTACGTACTTTATGTTAGTGATACGGTTCAATTTTTATTAACAAAAGCTACTGCCTTTTAGGTATAATTTCATATGTACTTAGAAGACAGTTGTAGACCAGCGCGAGTGAATGCGTGATGATTAGTATGGGAGCTCAAAGAAAATTTTGCAAAATGATGTTAAAAAAAAACTACACATTAATTGAACTAATTTTAAACAAAAAAGAACCGACTTCACTTAGGATCCGCTATTCCAAGAGGAAGTGGCCGAGTTGCTGTAAAAAATAGTGAAATCACTATAGGTGTGCCTATATAGTTGAAGAGTTCCCTCGATTTCTCCAAGATCCCATCATCAGATCCGGACCGTGACAATGGGACCAACTGTGAAGTTTACTCTTTCAAACAAAAAAAGCATTTTCCAAATCGGTCCAGCCGTCTTCGAATAATCGGGGAACATACATAAAAAAATTGCAAAAAAAAACAAAGATCCCGACGAATTGAACCGGTGGTAGTTTCTTCTTTTTCTCTCTGACGTTCATAAGTGCATTGTAATGTGCCTAAATTGAAGAATAAATATCTTTTATCTTTTTTATCTTTTAATTGATAATCTCCTCCTTCGAAATCTTGAAGTCGGTTGATTAATGATATGGTTCAATTTTGATTGACAAAAGCTACTGCCTTTTAGGTATAATTTCATATGTACACACAATGCCTCGCTAGGTATACACTTTTGAACCTTATTCCTCTGTAATAACGTTCAAAAGTGTATACCTAGTAAGGCGTTGTGTGTACTTGGAAGACAGTAGTAGACCAGATGTGGATTGTCTTTTGTTTTGTGCATTGCGCATTGAGCTGTTGCTAGAGCAGGTACGAATCATTATCTGTTAACGGTTCAGAAGGCTCTATGGAGAAATGCATTTCTCTTAAAAATACAATACTTTTGGACCCGGGTATCTTTAAACTACGTCCAAAAGAGAGGCATGGGTACTAAGAAGTTCATCTCGCTAATGTGTGGTAGGGTACAGCAGAGCGAATGTCATCTCGCTCAAATCTGGAAGAGAGCCCGATTAGGGAAAAACCTCCACCTTATCGAACTCGCGGAGCGTAAGCGAAATGAGTTCTTACAAACAACTCCAGACCGAACTGTCATCTGGCTACTGGGACGGCTCGGCATTTGGATGGCTTTTTGATTTCGATTGTTTGTCTGACGATAACTTTAGTAACCTTTTTCTGATCTTTATGAATTTCTTGGGGCTGTAGCAGAGGTACATAAAATTTGTAAGTTCGTATATGAGCAGGATCCATCAAGTGGTTATGGAGCTAGAAGGAGAAAAATAATCCTCCTTGGGGTCTTGTTATATTAGTCAACTCGTGTGCAAGTAAAACGCGAGTTCTCAGTTCGAGGCGGACTACTAGTTAAAACACAGCCAAATAGCACTACACCCTACTCATAGTGTTGTGTTCCTGCTGGTGAGTAAGGTTGCCAAAGAGGTCAAAGGACCCAGTGTGTTGACGACGAGAGACCCGCTTGTTCCTTTAGTCGTCAACAGTGAATCCTTCTTTTGTAAAGGATCGGCAACGCGCATATGACACCTCTGGCGTTGCATTGCAGGCGCCCATAGGCTAATACGGTAGCTGTTTACCACCAGGCGGGCCGTATGGTTGTTTGCCACTGTCGTGGTATAAAAAAATCAATTAAATATTGTCGTTACGATCCAGAAATTCAAGGTGCGGTAATGTTTTTTTTTTCATTTAAATTGTAGTTTTCAGGCCTAGCCCTGGAAAGTAAACTTTGGCATCAAAACGGCAGGTGTAACAAACAGCAGTTTTTTTTTCTCAGGATAGGACGGTAACCGCCCGAAGTTTTCCCGCCGAAGTATATATCATGCTTTTCTCAAATATTAAATTAATATAACTGTGCAGCATATTGTATTAAAGAGATATAGTACTAAAGTAAACTTCTCCTTAGACTGTTTTTTCAATCTAAATCTTAATTCAGTAGGTATACAAATCAATAGAGAAAAAAAAAAGAAAATGGCAGTTATACGGACTGCCGATAGAAGTGAAAACATTCAGTATTAAAACTTGAAATTGTATAATGTTTGAATTATAATTAATATTAATTACATATCAACATCAATCGTCTTCTCCGAGCACCATCACCATGTATTAAAAGCATAAGAGAAAAATACTACTTAGAAAATTAAACTTAATTTGAACGACTATAAGTTTAAATATCGAACGTGCCTTTCAACCCAAGGAAAATCTTGTGATGCGTTTTTGTTTTTGTGACGGTGTCGGTGACGCGAACTCATAAGATTTCCCTCTACCAAAAATTGCCAAACGCGGCTCAAAGAAGTTTTCACTTCAAAAAATTATCTACTGCTTTCAATGTTACGTCAACTTACGACAAAATGAAATATCCCTACGACATTTTATAATTCAATTGTTGATATGATTATACATATAACAATTAAGCTCAATTAGTCATCAAGAACAGGTCGCAACTTGTTTACGATATGTTACACTAAAATTGTTCCGTGAATAAAACAGTCTAAGTATCTCGAACCCACACCGCAAAATCAATCTTAACTTAATTATCTGTAGGTTCAAAATAGCAATACATCGAGAGATCATTCACCGTCTGCATAAGAGCGAGACAACACCAGCGCTCCGTTTCGCTCCATTATTCTGAACTTGAAAAAGCTCGTCCAATATAAGTTGAATGATGCGTTACAATGTAGTTCTGTACAGTCGCCATTAAATATATCGGAGCGGTAAAGATACTCAAAAATATCTGAACATGCACTTTATACTTTATAACCTTAATAATAGAGGCGCTATTCAGATATTTAGGACCACCTTGACCGCTCCGATGTCTGATAGCGAATGTACAGGGGTGTACATATAAACGGTACATAGCTATATACGTCAGTAACGCTGTCCCGCTCACACACCGGAGCGGTATGCAGATTATGGCCTCTACAATCGGCGCAATTTTGACAGAAAACTCGCTTGCGATTTCGAGACATAGCCGTCTAGGTAGGTGCAACGAAATCAATCGATGGATCAAAAACCGCAATGTATTAAAAATCGCAGGTGACTAGTCGCTTACGTCTATGAGGTAGAGATCCTTCGTGTGAAAACCGCGTTATTGCACAATTTATTATTGTTTTACATGCATAAAAGGATTTCAAGGTGACGGTCACTTGAGCAGAGCTTTCGATTCGAGTATGTATAATGAAAATACGCGCCCAGGTTGAATATTCTCTTAGCTAGCGAAAGCGGGTGAAATAGGCATCGTGTTTTGTAGAGCTACAATTACAATTGTTTTACTCCTGCATTCTAATATGCCAATGACTGACAGGTATAATCAAAACGGTATATACGTTGTCATAAGATGATTCAAAAATTTCAAAATATTCTTAGAGATATAAAAACACTGTTGCCGGAGCCCGCCTGCCGCCGGGAGATTGAAGATACTCAATTGTGTTAGAGGCAGCGGGTCATTCGTCGAGCTTGAGTTCGACTTACCGGCTTGCCTATTTTAAGCACTCGTGAAAAAACTATTGTGTTCAGCCATTTCAGGGAAAATTTTAAACCACTATAAGTACTTGTTTCCACTATTAGCGATACTTTTAACATAATAAGAGGAACAATAGAGTACATATTAAAATCGTTTTTCCAGAAGTCGCACGACAACAATCCCACGATTTTTCTAATCTTAAAAAAACGAAGTTTAACTATGCCTAAAATAACTTAAGATTAGAAAATTCGTGCTATTTCACGGCACACTGACACGCCCCTATTTAGTCTATTGCTGGCTCTAATAAATAAGGTTGTCAAATAGCCATAATTAAAAAATTGGCGGTTATAGGGACTGCCGGTAGAAGTGAAAACTTTTGAAAAAATAAGTCCCGCCGAGTTTCTTGCCGGTAATAAGTAATACTTCTCGGGTCAGAGGTGTAGGGTTAGAATCGGTGGTAGTTTCTTTTTTTCTCTCTGACGTTCATAAGTGCATTGTAATGTGCCTAAATTGAAGAATAAATATACTTTATCTTTTTTATCTTATCTTTTTATTTTAGGAAAAAAATGATTTAAATTTTGACTTTTGACCTCACTTCACCTCACCTCACATGTTTCACTTCACTTTATTTTACATTTCCACTTTACATTTCATTTTACATGTTTCTCAATCGTATGGCTTGTGATGCGTTTTTGTTTTCGTAACGGTGTCGGTGACGCGAACCTATAAGATTTACCCCTACCAAAAAATGTCCAACGCGGCTAAAGAAGGTTTCTCTTCAAAACATGGGAAGGTAGCCTATTATACTGGTTATTCCTATCAATTAACTTGTGAGCGATTGTAACGTCACCCCAGTGATATACTACGTGTTTCATAATTCCGTCAGGCCAGACTCAGACTCAGTCTGCGGCTGAACTCGCAGGCGTACGCCGGCGCCAGCGTACTCAAAATTAAAAAGTTAAATTAAAAAGTTCCGCCAAGTAGTAAGCACGCAAAAACTGCAATTCAAAAGTGAATGTGATTTGGACAGACTCCAAAACGAATATAAAAAGTGTACTCTCATTGGGAAATTTTGTGAGTAAAGCATATTAACTAAAAAAAATTTTCAGGATATAGAAAAGGAGGCGGGCGAACAATCAAATGTGTTTGTAAGATGTACAGATCTGCATGTACAACTAGAACAGTTTTACAATGGTAACATTGGTAACAGTCTTAAATGTAGTAAAAAACAGCTATGCAGAATTTGCTGTAATTACTTGCTATCAGATCTTCGCCGACTGACGTTTTCGCCAAGTTGACCTTAATTCGGAATGAGATATTAAATGTGGAATCGATTATTTCATGAATCTGAGGTGTATGGTGTATTTATACTTAGGTACATTGTTTATTTTTAATTGTGTAATTTTCAAGGATTTCAATATTTTCATTGAATTTCTGTTTGTTTATATTTAATTTTGTATATCATTGTAATATTGTAGATGATTTATTGGCAGGTACAAGTATACAAATAAATCACAAATAGCTAGGGATACACGCACAGATGTGTCCGACGGATATGCCCGGCGGACAGATCCGTTCGTGTATGGCGCTATTCAGATGTGTCCGCAGACAAATCCGTGTGCAATTCGCGCCATACACACACGGATTTGTCCGCCGGGCATATCCGTCGGACAAATCCGGCGGGCACATCTGTGCGTGTAACCCTAGGTAACATGACTTATAAAGATGTGTAATAAAGATTTTTATGTTTTCTTATATTGTAAGTTTAGTTATTATTTTATCAAACAAGTGAGAGCTTAAAAGCTTTAAAGTAAGTACATTTTATACTACCTACCTGTTTAACTTGTCTTTTTATTGTTGTTTTTAAGGCTAGACAAATGCAATGAATTTAAATGAATTAAGCAAATAAAATAGCTAAAATTATTAGAAATATATTTTTTATAAAAAAAACTTGGTCCTTTAAATGCGAGGCGTAACATTTGTTTTTTTATAATAATACTAATAATAGAGGTAAGAATCCAAGAAATCGATGTGGAAGCAAATAATAACCTCACTCCTGCGTTTACCTATTTGGACATTTATGCCATTTATTACATGACCTGATAGCGGCTAAGCACGAAAAAAGGGGTTCTTCAGCCAAGAATACCAATGCAAGAATATTATTGTTTAAACATAAGTAAATATCGTCTTGGACTAATTATATATATTTAGCCCGAGATATATTATACTTGGATAAAGACATTTTACTTGAATCTAGACCACTATCTAGGCAAATTGTTTCCACTTATATACGAAACAATATTGTCTTGACCGAGAGGCTTAAATAGTTTCCGATAAAGATATTTTTTCCGTGTGGCCAATTACTTCGTGCCTAGGGCGGTAATTATTAAGATCATATTCGTAGTAGGTATCGGCAGATTGGGTATTATATTTTATGGGCATAGCAATGATTAATAGTCTAAAATTGTTATAACTAACGCCCTCGCCTGCGCATGACTAGTGAAACGGCTATTAGACATTGCAACCTGCAGGGCCCAATCTGTTGTGTACCCTGCCTCTCCCTTACCTCCTTCAGCTCCCTACGGGCCCTACCTTTAATTACACCTTCAAACATGACAGATTGGGTCCTGCAGGTGGCAATGTCTAATACCGCTTTAAGCCGTAACAAAGAGTAGGGAATATGTTAGACTCTATACATACGTAAGCGACTAGTCACCTGCGGTTTTTAATACATTGCTGGTTTTGATCCATCGATTGATTTCGTTGCACGTTCTAGGCGGCAACGCGCAACGTCTCGAAATCGCGCGCGAGTTTTATGTCATAATTGCGCCGATTGTAGAGGCCATTGTCATTTTGACCCGTAACATGTTCATACTGGCCCGAGTTCCCGTATTAATTTGCTTAACTAATTAAGGCATTTGCAATTCTCAAGGTTATATCTTATACAATTAATTAGTCAATCTACCTACTTTTAACTAGCAGTAGGTATCGATTATGTGGCCCAATTCGACTCGATAAAGGACTGTTGGTGACATGGTTGTATGTAAAGAGAGACCTAAGCCCTCTTACGTGTACACCTACAACGCAACTGGCCAGCTCTACTGCCACATGTGTAAAAGGGTATTCAAGACCATGTTCGGCCTAGCCTGCCATATAGCTCATAATAGTCAAACTCCATAAGGTTTGTATACCTATGCAAACCTACAATGCAATACAAAACTCTTTGTATACAAATAACAACATACATACATCACATACATACATACAATCACGCCTATCTCCCAAAAGGGGTAGGCAGAGATCACGGATTTCCATTTGCTACGATCAACGTAGCAGAACGGCTCTCCGTGAGCCGCTTCTCGCCCCCGTAACAACATACACCGTGTTTTTGTTCTTTTATTGCAAGGCTGATGCGTTCCTGAACTTAAGTATATTCCCTATAATTAGCTCCAGTTCCGAGGTAATCGATAGTTAATTTTTATTTTTCTGATTAATTAAACCTATATTAAATTATTTTTGTACTCTGAGACACCGCAATAAATGACGCACCTGTGTGCATTGTCAATAGCTAGGGATACACGCACAGATGTGTCCGCCGGATTTGTCCGACGGATATGCCCGGCGGACAGATCCGTCCATGTATGGCGCGAATTGGACACGGATGTGTCCGCCAGACGTCTGTCCGCTGTCTGTCCGTTGTCCAATTCGCGCCATACACGAGCGGAGGTGTCCGCCGGGCATATCCGTCGGACAAATCCGGCGGACACATCTGTGCGTGTATCCCTAGCTAATAAAACATGCTTCCTTTGTCCCTCAGCGTATTGTAATGTTCGAAATTACATTGACATGTCCAGGGCCCGTAATTTTCATGCCGATGACATCAATTTGACGTCACGCTCCATATAGGGTGATCCCAATAGTTTTATTGTAAATTATTAATCATTAGTCGTCAATCATATTAATAATTTACAAATGACTTCAAAAGTACTCTATTTACACGTGGAATAAATAAGAGAATTCCTCTCTAACGTAAAGCACGCCATCCTTCTTGCATAAATTTGGTTTTCTACGTAATTATTGTAATGTGTTATCAATTTGTTAACAATACCACTTAATAAAATGTATGTACAAAAACAAAACAAATAGTTTTATTTACTTTTCACGTATCAAGTAGGTATTATTTATTCCACGTGTAAATAGAGTACTTCTGAAGTCATTTATACATGATTAAAATGATTGATGACTAATGATTAATAATTTACAAGAAAACTATTTATGATAACCCTATATGGAGCGTGACGTCAAATTGCTGTCATCGGCATGAAAATTACGGGCCCTGGACATGTCATAATTTTCAATTATTTGATTGAGTTAATCATAACACACAAGTACCCTAGTTACATAAGTGACCATTGTAACTATTATTGAAAGAAAAAAAAATGAAAAAGTTTATTTTTTCGAATTTTTAAAAACTCCTTATACCAATTCGTTTTCTTAATCGTACCTAACCATATGCTGAAATTAAAGGAAATAAATAAAAACAAATTGTAATAAATACACTACTTACCTAGGAGGAGGAATCACTGACTCTCGAGGCACAGGCAATGTCCTAGTTCGAGAAGCAAGGTTCAATCCCAGTACTTTGGGATCATCCATTAATTACATCACACCTCAAGGTGGGGGAGGGGGTCCACAAAATGTGACATATCGTGACAGGGGGGAGGGAGGAGTTCCATGTTTGTGACCTCACAATCCTCACATACAATTTTTTTACAAAATCTAAGTTTAAAAAAAAATCATTTGTTAGCAATCATTGTACTAAACTAATTTTCTACATACTCGGATTCGTTTGAATACTTTCGTTCCCTATAAATTTGATACGTACTATTTTTCTGGCAATCCTCATAAAAAGTTAGTTTCAAAGTGATGTTGTAGTTTTTACCTTACTAAACTAAAAATCTAAATGTGACGTCACACTAAGGGGGGAGGGTGCAGTTAATTGTGACGAAGTGTGACATGGGGGGAGGGAGGGGTCAAAAATCGTGAAATTGGTGTGACGTAATTAATGGATGATCCCTTTACTGTTACAATCCTAACGTAAGCTTTTGTAAATAAGCATATTAACCTACTTTGAAATAATATGTCTGTGTTAGGTTTTTAAGTCAATAAAGAATTTATTATTATTTTTTAACTTAAATACTCTACTATTTACTTAAGTACTTATTGGGCAGGTGTTAATTTTTTTTGAAATGTCACTGGCTGATTCACTGTTTTGACGGCAGACAGGGGTTTTGCAGTTTCATTTCTTGTCACATTGTGCACTGCGATCGTTCTCGTTACCCCCACCATGCACTTAGCGAACTAAACAAATAAATAGGTACCCGCATTTGAAATAGCATACCTGGATTTGCATTTCCTAAAACACTTACGATGCAACAACGCGCCAAACAACGCGCACCGATCGTATTTCAAGCAGGTATCATAAAGTATCATAACATTACATTTATGGGGCCCTATTTAAATCGCGAAAGTGAAATCACGTGGAGACTATATCTCCGCTTGTAAGACATGTAAGAAAATTACTTACCGCTTTTATGCATGGTTAGGACGGTGTGTGGAATGTACCTGTTGTTTTTTTATAAAAAGGAAAAACCTATTATACCTACCTCGTTTAAAAAAACCGGTAAAGTGCTAGTCAGCGCCCTGAGGGTTCCGTACATCACACTATTTTAATTTAACAGTCATCAAACATTACTGTATGCAAACGTGAAGTAAAATTGGATTCAGAATACTAGATCGGACTTTTTCCTTCCTTTATTTGTGTTGTAAAACCTTCCTTTTTACCGAATTTGATAATTAGGTCTATGGGAAGTACTCTTACCCTATAGGTTTTTAGCCCCCTGCGAAGTGTTAGCAAATAATGCTTAAATGGCCGCATCTTTGGACTGAATTGACTTAAAAGCTTAATTTTTTTCCAGCTTCAAGAAACCACAGAAATACATATTTGATGTACATTTCAACTATATATCTTTACGCGTTATTGAGAAAAACAGTCTTGGCTTGTTCCCTCACGGAGAGAAAAAATTTACTAGAAATAAGTAAAAAATAGTCATTCCCAGGACAAGTAAACGTTTACTAAAAACAAGGAAACTTTTACTAAAAACAAGTACACGTTTACTAAAAACAACTAAACTTTACTAAAAACAGGGAAGCGTCTACTTGTTTTTAGTAAACGTTTACTTGTTTTTAGTAAATTGTTTACTTGTCCTGGGAATTACTATTTTTTACTTGTTTCTAGTAAAAATTTCTCTCCGTGCTGTTTTCCTTTTGAGGTACGGAACCCTTTTCCAAGCGCAATGTGAGCCAAAATAAACATTAACTTTATGACTGCCTGACATTTACGGCAGTTCCACATTTAGTCTGTATTCTGCCTTAACATGCATAAAAGCCTAAACTAATCTATAAAACCAGTTTAACCTTGGAATTTCGAAGAACACGTCAACAAATGAGGTTAAACGTGCAAATCTCTGCGTAGATGGCGCCGCAAAGACACAAAAACAAACGTCTTGTTGGTTATTATCCATACAAAATAAAAATAAAATTGCGAGAAAAAATTTTTTCTTACCTTTTCGTAATTAGAATACGATACCAATTATGCTGTTAAAAGGAACACCAGTATTTTTGTTACACCTTGTATATACAAATACATATATAATACAAACAATACCATAACCAACAAGACACTGATTGAAACTCACACGATTTTCACTCAATATTTTGACAAACACGGGACTTAATCGCGTACACTAACTTTTAATTTTCCTGACTCTGCCTGCGACCACGAGCGTTATGACACGCTCGTAACGTCAGGAAAATTAATAGTAAGTGTACGCGATTAAGTCCCGTCTTTGTCAAAATATTGAGTGAAAATCGTGTGAGTTTAAATCAGTGTCTTGTTGGTTATGGTATTGTTTGTATTATATATGTATTTGTATATACAACGTGTAACAAAAATACTGGTGATCCTTTTAACAGCATAATTGGTATCGTATTCTAATTACGAAAAAGTAAGAAAAAAAATTTTCTCGCAAAAATTTTTTTTGATTTTGTATGAAGGGTTGGCCAGCTGTGACGACATGTCTCACATGTCCCATACAAAAAAAAATTTTTTCGCATCCAAGAAATTTTTCTCCTACATATTCTTACTCGCAATACGATACCAATTAAGCCCTTAAACGGATCACCAGTATTTTTGTAACACCCTGTATATGTTAAATCCATCCTGTCTTTAGGTACGGCACCGAAACAACTAAGGGTCTCTAACCTCAAGTAAATGGTATTTAAACAAATAAATAAAAAGCATAATTTACAATCTGTCGGTTTATCCTCATTCAATGAAATTCCAAATGGCCGTCACATGTTGAGGAAAAGTCTTCGCCTCATGTCACTTTCTTGAGTCAAATTGAGCCCCAGACACTATACAGAGTGTTTCCTGTAATACGAGCAATAAATTAATACGTAGATTGTACTCCTCAAACAACAAAACTTTTGTTGAACAACTTTAAAAAATATTTGTAGATTGCCTCTTTTTCATACAAACTAAATAGTATTTTCAATGTACGTTAAAATCCGTCTATTTGACATTGCTTGTCACCCTACAGACATAATCAATTTCGGAATACATTGCGTGTTCGGAAAAAATTTAAAGTATCCTAAAAATCAAACCATAAGTTATTTTTAAAAGTCGCTGAACAAACGTCTGGTTTGAAGAGTAGAATCTACGTTTTAATTTATTGCTCCTATTACAGGAAACACCCGGTGTATTAGAGGTAGTTAACGTAGTTTTTACAGTATTATTTACCGCGAGGTCGAGGGTCGAACTCAAATGCATCGCGATAACAAATACACTGTCAGGGGGGTTCATCTCCACGAAATGACAGCTACCACCTCGGAACATATCGGATACGTTTTCGGGGTTGTCAAAATCCCTTTTGTTTATTTGCGGCATGACCATAGACAAGATAAAATATTTAAGTAGTTTATAGTAGAAGTTTTGTATTAAAATAATAATTAGATTGGGCAAATAAGGTAATAAATTTCACATTTATCTAGTTTTGTATTAAAATTACTGATAGATTAGGAAGATTGAGGCAGATTGGGGCTGGTCCAGCAATAATACTAATTGCGTACTTGTCAACCTTAGTGGTTCAAATGGGAATATTGTATGGGAACGTCATCTGTCAACTTTTATCTGTTAAAGTTCTGTCAAACACTGATTTTGTAGGGGAGATGACTTTCTGTATGAAATACTATTATATTATTCTGTGACACTGTGTTGTTAACTGTTTCAAACGTGTCATTGACTTGGCCACAGGGTTCGCCATATTACAAAACTTATGTGAGTATCGATGCGTGCACAACACGTCAATCTTCAACCTGAAGGAGGAGGTTCTCAATTCGTTTTTTTTTTATTGTTCACCGATTATTCGAGGACGGCTCGACCGATTTGGAAAATTATGGTGTCCAGATCTGATGATGGGATCTTGGAGAAATCGAAGAAACTCTTCAACTATCATAGACACCTATTGTGATTTCAGCATTTTTTACAGCAACTCAGGCTCCTAAGTTTTTTTTTTTAATTTATTTATTTCAAAGAGAAACAGTTAAGTTAAGTGGTAGGTACATCTTTTTTTTCGCCAAACTGAGGACAGTTTGTTGGCGAATAATGCGCTCTAAAATAAAAATAACTTTTTTGTGTTATACCTACTCGTACACTATATATATACTTAGTGAAGATAGATGAACGTCTGCTGTAAACTGGGAGCACGTCGGAGTCGTCGGACCGGTAATCCGAAGGAGGTGGGTTCGAATCCCATGATGTCCCGAGTTCTTTCACAGTTCATTTTTTTTATGTAATGGACCATCTGTTTCCAATTTGTGGTATTATAAATATATAAGTTACTCTATTTATATCGGTGTGATTATGTCATAAATTGTTCGTGTATGCGAATCGTCGTGTGACATATCATTGCAGGTGAGTGCGCTAAGACGTTGGCAGCATTTCCCGCCGTTTTGCAATATCAACAAGCGAGGAAGCTGCCAGCTCTACGGTCACTGAAGGTCCATTAACCTTTAGAAGATCTTTTACTATACTATACATCAGTAGCGGCGCGTCATTTATATTTTTAGGGAAGCCGGAGTTAATTTGGCTTTACTTTTCTCCATGAGCCGTAGTAAAAGTCCTCAAGTCACGGCAAATTAGGCAAGCCGGTGGGAATCGAGTTCTATGGACTCTCCGCCACTGCTATACATATTAGACTCGCATCATAAGCTCAAAAATATTTCACAATTTTGATCTCATAACATATATCAATGATTCTTGTTGTTTATAATAAAATACTTCTCGGGACAGGTAGGGTTAGAACACTTAGAAGTGGTGGTAGTTCTTTTCACTGATGTTCATCTCATCACATCAGTGCATTGAAACTATATTTTTAGCTACGGTACTGCAAACAGACAAACGTTAAACTTATATACCCGTTTTTCCGTCGGTGGTTAAAACCATCACCCGAAAATATTTAAAAAAGGTATAAATTTTTCGAATTTAGAGTTTTAAGAGTCATGGCGCGTCGACGTAGACAACACTCTAGTGTCAAAACTTTCAGTTTTTGTGTTTCAAGTTAGAAGCATAATGCTCTCCCTCCGAAACAGTGTAGAAAACCGTAAAACTATTATAACATCGATAAGCTTCCCATAGTGCCCCTTATCATACAATAATTGAGTTATTAAATGTAAAATACGCAGTGACCCAAATGTAATCATCATTAATTTTATAGTACAGGAAATACAACGTAAAATATGTACGTTGATGTAAATAAGTTATCCCTAACTTATCACATATAATTTTCACAAAAAAAGAACCGATTTCACTTAGGCTCTGCTTTTCCGAGAGTTGCTGTAAAAAATACTGAAATCAAATCACAATAGGTGTGCCTATAATAGTTGAGGAGTTCCCTCGATTTCTCCAGGATCCCATCATCAGATCCGGACGTGGTGACAATAGGACCAACTGTGTAGTATATTCTTTCAAACAAAAAAATAATTTTCCAAATCGGCGCAGCCGTCTTCGATAGTTATTTGTTATACAAGGGGTGAAAGTTGTATTTTACGTGCGAGTGTTATTTGAAACACGAGCTAGCGAAAGGATTCTATTATTGACCACGAGCGAAGCGAGTGGTTCAAAAATAGAATCCTGAGCGTAGCGAGTGCTTTAATACACGAGACGTAAAATAACTTTCACCCGTGTATAACACAAAACTTTTCACCTCACTACAGCGAGGAAAATAAGAAAAAGGGTGCATTTTGCTCAGTTTCCCGTAATTCCTCAGGTGTTTAATACTTCTTCATCACTCGAATCACTAATTTTTAACAAAACAACCTAGAAAAACATGCGAATATTTAACGTTGATATGATGGATGAATTGAAATGAAATGAAAAGATTTGACGTAAAAGGTCAGGTTAAATGTCAGATGCGTTTTGTTCGTACGTAGACTTATTCGGCTGTCAGAACAATTTATCCGTTTTTACAAAAAGAATGAAGATTAATGTTGAATGCTGATATTTATGAATTAAAATAAAGTTGTAAGACTGTATTAAGTGTTTTTACTCGATGCAATTCATTAATTGCGATGTTAAAAATTCTGCACTTTTAACGTTTTACGTTTTGTTAGCTGTCAAATGTCACTTAAGCCACTTGTCACTTATGTCAAAACTCTTTCACCACATGTGGATAAAAAGCGATTTTCACAATAGATATTAAACAAACAAAAAGGGCTTTCCGAGCTAGTGAGGTGAAAATAATCTATACCCTCCTCCTTCGAAATCTTGAAGTCGGTTAAAAATAAAATGATTAAAGCTTATCTGTGGCGTAGTTCACTAAAGGCAAATTCGACGTGTTTATTGACACCTACTGACATGGCAAACGCTTTGCTTTCTGCTCCAAAGCGCGTAAAAACATTAAGAACCGATGTAGGTAGGTACAGTCACCGGCAATAGTATCCTACACGAAGGCCGCAAAAATATGTGACACTCTCTTATTGGTCCTACAAATAAGAGCGTGTCACATATTTTTGCGGCCTTCGTGTAGGATACTATTGCCGGTGACTGTACATTAGAAAACCCGATTAGAGAATAAATTATTTTATTAAACATCTAGATTTATTGTTTTTTAAGTGGAAACACTACTCAATAATAAACTTAAATACAAATATTCACGGCAAATGCAAATTAAAGAATATCATACGTTTTGCTAAGTAGTCAGATTTGGATTTTATTTTTTATTTGAATTACACAATAGTCAGGTACATCACTACATAGTATAAAACAAAGTCGCTTCCTGCCGTCTGTATGTATGCTTAGATATTTAAAACTACGCAATGGATTTTAATAGATAGAGTGATTCAAGAGGAAGGTTTATATGTATAATTGCACCCGTCTTGAAAAACTAAGCATTATTGTATATACTAACTATTACTGTTTTGAAAAAATAAGTGCCGCAGAGTTTCTTGCCGGTAATAAATAATAATACTTCTCGGGTCAGAGGTTAGAACCGGTGGTATAACTGGTATAGTTTCTTTTTTCTCTCGTTCATAAGTGCAATGTGCCTAAATTGCAGAGTAAATATCTTTTACCGTTAGGTTATCTTTTATTTTAAACGACAAAAAACTGCGTAATCAATAACCCTGGCCTATAATCGCGAATGGCCGCAGACCGATGAGGCAATGTCGGGTTGCTGTTGCACCATATACCTAAGTCACAAAACCTAATTTATTAGGTACTTAATGATGCAGGAATTATAAATGCAAAAGGCCATTTTAAAGGCCTCTACAAACGTAAGCGACTAGTCACCTGCGATTTTTAATACATTGCTGTTTTTGATCCATCGATTGATTTCGTTGCACCTACCTAGACGGCAATGTCTCGAAATCGCGCGCGAGTTTTGTGTAGACTGTAGAGGCCATAACAGTTGTTTTTTTTTCGGAACAGGAAAGACCAACTAAAACCTAAATCAGCATAAAGCTGCCTTTTCCTTTGCTTACCAAAAATGGTTAAATACCATTGCGGTTAATTAAAATAGCAGCACTTTATCAAAACAAGGAAAAATAATCACAAAACTGTGACAAAATAATCCATATACCATGTACCTGCGTACTACATACCTAATTAAATAAATTATATAGATTCCAGGAAAATACGATTTGGTTGTTTTCGGTTTGCTATTGAAAGATTCAATAGGCATTATCATTAATATTATACAATAGAACTAGCTGTACCCGCGCGGCTTCGCTCGCGTGTGTTGCAGTTGATTCTGTTACTTTTCGTTATCCTCAACAGTCCATTGCTGAACGCTTTCTACTTGTAAAATTTTATAAAGTCAGTTTAGCAGTTTAGCTAAAACCGACTTCTTCCATATAACTTCGACATCCCAAAAGATCGACGGAAAGCGTCTAAGATTGGACTGTGTCAGCCATGGTCAAGATAAGCATGTGAGTGGGAAGATCTGGCGAGCTAAAAAGTCTTTTTCTCCCATCTTGAACGTTTAACCTAACAGTACTTGGTATACTTAGCAATAGAACGGTGGATTTTTTCTTTGTGCAGGGGGCGCCGCCCCCCGAGCCCCCTTTCTTTGCCGCCCGTCACGTGTTAAACTCTATCAAAACTCGTTTTCTCCCATCTTGAATGTTTAACCTAACAATTCTTGCTATACTTAGCAATAGTACGGTGAATTTTTTCTTTATGCGGGGGGCACCGCCCCCCGAGCCCCCCTTGTTTACCGCCTATTCCGTAGTAAGCCCTATCAAAACTCTTTTTCTCCCATCTTAAATGATTAACCTAACAATTTTTGGTATCATTAGCAATACTAGGTACGTTGTTTTTTTATGCGGAAGGCTCCGCCCCCCGAGCCCCCCTTTAATTGCGGCCCGTCACGTGATACACCCTGTCAAAACCCTTTTTCTCCCATCTTCAATGTTTAACCTAACAGTTCTTGGTATACTTAGCAATAGTACGGGGTGTTTTTTCTTTATGCGGGGGGCTCCGCCCCCCGAGCCCCCCTTGTATACCGCCTATCCCGTGGTAAGCCCTATCAAAACTCTTTTTCTCCCATCTTAAATGATTAACCTAACAATTTTTGGTATCATTAGCAATCTACGGTGTTTTTTCTTTATGCGGGGGGCTCCGCCCCCTGAGCCCCCCTTTTTTTACAGCCCGTCACGTGCTAAACCCTATTAAAACTCTTTTTCTCCCATCTTGAATGTTTAACCTAACAATTTTTGGTATACTTAGCAATAGTGCGGGGTGTTTTTTCTTTATGCGGGGGGCTCCGCCCCCCGAGCCCCCTTCCTTTGCCGCCCGTCACGTGCTAAACACTATCAAAACTCTTTTTCTCCCATCTTGAATGTTTAACCTAACAATTCTTGCTATGCTTAGCAATAGTGCGGGGTGTTTTTTCTTTATGCGGGGGGCTCCGCCCCCCGAGCCACCCTCGTTTGCCACCTATCCCGTGGTAAGCCCTATCAAAACTCTTTTTCTCCCATCTTAAATGATTAACCTAACAATTTTTGGTATTATTAGCAATACTACGGTGTTTTTTCTTTATGCCCGAACCCCCCCTTTAATTGCGGCTCGTCACGTGATACACCCTGTCAAAACTCTTTTTCCCCCATCTTGATTGTTTAACCTAACAGTTCTTGGTATACTTAGCAATAGTACAGTGTATTTTTTCTTTATGCGGGGGGCTCCGCCCCCCGAGCCCCCTTTTTTTGCCACCCGTCACGTGCTAAACCCTATCAAAACTCTTTTTCTCCCATTTTTAATGTTTAACCTAACAATTCTTGGTATAATTAGCAATAGTACGGTGTGTTTTTTTTATGCGGGGGGCTCCGCCCCCCCAGCCCCCCTTTGTTTGCGGCCCGGCACGTGATATACCCTGTCAAAACTCTTTTTCTCCCATCTTGATTGTTTAACCTAACAGTTCTTGGTATTCTTAGCAATAGTACAGTGATTTTTTTCTTTATGCGGGGGGCTCCGCCCCCCGAGCCCCCCTTTCTTTGCCGCCTGTCACGGGCTAAACCTTATCAAAACTCTTTTTCTCCCATTTTTAATGTTTAACCTAAGAATTCTTGGTATAATTAGCAATAGTACGGTATGTTTTTTTTATGCGGGGGGCTCCGCCCCCCGAGCCCCCCTTGGTTTGCGGCCCGGCACGTGATATACCCTGTCAAAACTCTTTTTCTCCCATCTTGATTGTTTAACCTAACAGTTCTTGGTATACTTAGCAGTAGTACAGTGAATTTTTTCTTTATGCGGGGGGCTCCGCCCCCCGAGCCCCCCTTTCTTTACCGCCTGTAACGTGCTAGACCCTATCAAAACTCTTTTTCTCCCATTTTTAATGTTTAACCTAACAATTCTTGGTATAATTAGCAATAGTACGGTGTGTTTTTTTATGCGGGGGGCTCTGCCCCCGAGCCCCCCTTTGTTTGCGGCCCGGCACGTGATATACCCTGTCAAAACTCTTTTTCTCCCATCTTGAATGTTTAATCTAACAATTTTTGGTACAATTAGCAATAGTCCGGTGGGTTTTTTTTCCTTTTTCGCGGGGTGCTCCCCGACCCCCTCCCCCTTTTATCAACCACCTCGTGGAAAATTCTCCCATCTTGAACATTCAAACATTTTTGGTAACAATAGCAATAGTAGTGTGTTTTTCTTTATGCGAGTCCTCTTTAACCATCTATTACGTAAATTCTATCAAAACTGATTTTTCTTCCGTCTTTAACATTCAACTTAACAGTTTGTTGAATTTTGTAATTCTAATTTATTTTTTCCCCTTGCATAGGCTTATATTGGCCATATGGTTGACGACTGGTAGAGAATACAATTTGGTATTATACTTACTCCCCATTTCGTGCAATATCATCAGTGTTTTCAACAGCTCTGTTGATGAGATAGGCGTTGCTAAGCAACCGCGTGCTAGCGCGCCAGGCCTTAGCAAAAAGAAGTAAGAAAGAGGTAGCATAGATAGCACCTACCTACTATAGCCATCTAGGGATATCTCTGCGAACTCGTGTTGCATTTAGTTTGCACCTAAACTACATATGTAGTGGTCAGATTTTGCGTAAAGAGGACTCGGTAGTAACAAAGTTCTGCGAGAGATAGCGTTACCTAATCGTATAGCCAAAGACATGTCTAGATACCCCTTTTGATGGTACGTATTTTTTACTTTTCCGCTATATTTAACCAGTATATTATTATTTAACACATTTATTTATTTATACGAATGAATATGAACTAACCGAAAGTAGTTAAACCAATATCAATTTGCTGCTTGAGCTTAACACTCATATTCATTTCACATACAAAGTTGAAACCCCCCTTAAACCCCCTTAAATCCAAAATGTTCGTATTTTTTATAGCCTATGTCCTGACCAGAGGTCTGTTGAACCTGCTAGTGAAGTTTTTATCGAAATCGGTTCAGGCGTTTTGACGCCAACTCTCCCCATCCAAACAGACAAACAGACAAACAGACAAAAATTCTAAAAATTGTCGAAACGTGTTCTGTTATCGATTCTAAGAGCTACTAACTCATTTTTTTACTAATATCTCCAATGTACAGATTTTTTACCCTCTTCACCTTTATTATATGTATAGACGAGCTTAATACGATCATTCGTTTAACGATTTTTCGCATAATAGATACGCCATTATATATCAGTGCCTGGTACTTACGATTTAAAGGGGCTCAGTCAAAAACGCGTCTTAAACACACCTATATACTAGGCATGTCACGAATATTCGCATTCGCATTCGTATAATGCGAATATTCGCATGATTTTTGACATTCGTATCAACATTCGCATTCGCATGAAATGATGAGAATATTTTCCGAATGCGAATGTGGGCAGAACGCATCCTGTTTTGACCGCGCTGATCCGGCCGATGGTCATATGCTTGCTCATACACAGGAAGTGAAAACGACGGTATCACTTGTCTCCTTTTGATCAATAATATAGGTATCAGTCACATATTATGTTCAGTATTTATGAACTATGGAAGCATAAAAATGATAGCAAGATTAACTTTTTTGAATCTACTCCGTAACATTCGTATTCGCATTTGTGTCATCTGTACTGTATACATGACTGTCCTGCGGGTTTTCAAGTTGCAGGGACTGAACCTTTATTGTGTTCGTTTCACTAACGTAACGTAACATGCGTTTGCGTCAGGTCTTAATTTGTATGGAAATTTTAACACATCGGAACATATCGAAAACTAAATCACCGAGTACTTAGAGATACTTTATTGATACTCGGTGGTTTAGTTTTAGTACCTATTAAAACACTTTATTGCACAAAACAAGTACAAGATAGAAAATAATTCCAAAGTTACATCTTAAAATTAGCTTTAAACAGTTGTATGTCTTTTAAGGACAAAATTTTACCATACTAATACTAAAAACTTCATTGCCTTATTTTTCTCAATTAATGCGTAGTTTTTTTTTAATTCATCATTTTGCATAATTTGCAATGAGCTCCCATACTAATCGCAACGCAGTGTTTCTCTTTCACTCGCGCTAAAAAAGATAGGGATGGAATTTAGCTGTTGTCATCCTCTTAAGAGTCGCCAGGTCGCTCGCGTGAACTCGCGTTCCCATAAAAACGTAGTTTAGCTCTCATTTTAAAACGACATGCTTTAGAACCACGAAATTTGGCATGGGCATTTTAGCAGTACAGATCTATGTCGGTAATTCATTTTCGTTGCTAAAAATTGTAATACAAAGAAAATATAGCAAAAATCAGTTTTGTATGTCTATATATATAAAAGAAGAAGCTGACTGACTGACTGACTGACTGACTGACATATCAACGCACAGCCCAAACCGCTGGTTCTAGAGATTCCAAATTTGGCACGTAGGTGCCTTATAAGGTCTAGGGGTGCACTAAGAAAGGATTTTTCAAAATTCACCCCGTAAGGGGGTAAAATGGGGGTCCAAAGTTTGTATGGAGAAACCAGATTAGTTTGACTATATTGTTTGAAACTTCACCGAATTATTCCTAACAATAAATGAGTAAATACGTGTGTCAGCTTTTTTGAAAATTCAACCCCTTTAAGGAGGAAATGGGGGTGAAAAAATCTGAAAATCAATATGGGTATCGTTTCTATGGTTTATCGGGTCGCTGATTAAGAAAACAACAACCATTTTATTGTACAACGTGGCAGGTGTGAAATATCATCCCCCAGGGGATGAAATAGGGGTCCAAAGTTTGTATGGGGAAACAAGATTAGTTTGACTATCGTATTTGAAACTTCACCGAAGTATTCCTAACAATAAATGAGTAAACACGTGTTTCAGCTTTTTTGAAAATTCAACCCCTTTAAGGGGGAAATGGGGGTGAAAAAATCAATAAATCAATATGGGTATCGTTTCTATGATTTATCGGGTCGCTGATTAAGAACACAACAACCATTTTATTATACAACGTGGCAGGCGTGAAATATCATCCCCCAGGGGTTGAAATGGGGGTCCAAAGTTTGTATGGGGAAACAAGATTAGTTTGACTATCTAATTTGAAACTTCACCGAAATATTCCTAACAATAAATGAGTAAAAACGTGTTTCAGCTTTTTTGAAAATTCAACCTCTTTAAGGGGGAAATGGGGGTGAAAAAATATAAAATCAATATGGGTATCGTTTCTATGGTTTATCGGGTCGCTGATTAAGAAAACAACAACCATTTTATTATACAATGTGGCAGGCGTGAAATATTATCCCCCAGGGGGTGAAATGGGGGTCCAAAGTTTGTATGGGGAAACAAGATTAGTTAGACTGTTTTATTTGAAACTTCACAGGATTATTCCTAACAATAAATGCGTAAACACGTGTTACAGGTTTTTTAAAATTCAACTCCATAAAGGGGGAAATGGGGGTGACAAAGTCTGAAAATCAACATGGGTATCGTTTCTATGGTTTATTGGGTAGCTCATTACGAAAAAAACAATGATTTTATAATACAACGTGGTGGGCATGAAATATCATCCCCCTGTTAGGGTGCGATAGGGTTGAAATGGCTAAATATCAATATGGGTGTCGATTTATGGTATTTTGGGACGTTAATTACGAAAATGGCATCGATTTTGAAATTTTGGTATAGAAATAGTTTTAATCCCGGGAAAAGACATAGATTAGGGCAGCCCTTAAAGGGGCTGAAAAGGTGATTGGAATGGAATGTTGTATGGATAATTTTTAACCGTTGAACTGATTTAAATGAAACATGGTATAATAGATAGTTTAAATTTCGGGAAACGACTAAGGGTAGTTTTCATTGAAAAAAAAGTAACCCTTAAAGGGGTGAAAAGAGGTTTGGAAGTTTCTATGGGATTTGTTAAAATCGGGGTACCGACTCCGATTCGCACTCAGCCGCGATAAATTCTCATGAAATCATTTATTAATTTATTTATTCAAATTATTCGTTACACAGCATTACAGTAAAAACCAAGGCACTGCGAACTACAAACCAAAATATATAATAAAAAAATATATAAACAAAATATATCATGCTGAAAGCGTCTTTTAAAAAAATGGAATAAAAAAAATGTTCTCTTGAGAAAAACTCTTGAGGCGCAAGTAAGACCCACACTTCCCGGGTTTTTTTTATTTCCTAAAATCATTACTTAAGGGGGTGAAAGATTTAATGGGGCTTTTTTAAACGTTGAACCGATTGAGATGAAACTTGGTATAGAGATAGTTTGTGTCCCGAGAAGCGACAAAATAGTATTTATTCCGAAAAACAACTCTTACGGGGTGCAAAGTAAAGGGGTTGGAAGTTTTATAGAGAATTATTTACAGCTGAACCGATTTAGATGAAATTTGGTATAGACATAGTTTGAGTCTCGGAAAACGACATAGGACACTTTTATCCGGAAAATCAACCCTTTTAGAGGTGAAAAGGAGGTTGAAGGTATGTATCGGGAATTGATAACCGCTTAACCTATTTAGATGATTTGGTATGGAGGTAGTTTGAGTTCTGGGGAAGGATACATAATAGTTGTTATTCCAGAAGTCATTCCCTAAGAGGGTAAAAAGGGGGATCTATTACTAATTCCACGCAGAGGAAGTTGCGGGGAAAAACTTTTATTCATTAGAGTAGAAATCTGCATTAATCATAATCTCTTAGTAAATAAGTTACTACAAGCAAGTCGTTGCTGGCGATGGCGTAACAATAAAAGAAATATTGCAACCATTTCATTAAAAAAATAAATAAGGGAAAGTCTTCATCAAAATGTCATATACCGAAACCTCCAGAAAGTAACAAATACTTTTCCGAAAAGCGCATCTAAATCGGTTCAGCCAAACGCGAGATAATCGCGGACAAACATACATACAATACAGAAATGAGGGTCAAACTGATAATCTCCTTTTTAGTACTTTTAGTACGCGGGCGAAGCCGCGGGCAACTGCTAGTAAATCTATATCTGGCTGTATTTTCTTTGTATTACAATTTTTAGCAACGAAAACGAATTACCAACATAGATCTGTACTACTAGAATGCCCATGCCAAATTTCGTGGTTCTAAAGCATGTCGTTTTAAAATGAGAGCTAAACTACGTTTGTATGGAAACGCGAGCGTCCTGGCGACTCTTAAACGTGATCTTTGGTCCTACGGGTTCCACAGTAATTAGTAAGATGGGCGGGCGCGGCTGTAATTTTTACGATAGTGGTAGTGACTCACTCCGTTATTATGCCATCGAAAAGTACGCGGCGGCACGCGAAAAGCTACAAACATCTATATATACTTATTTTACCTATACAACGTGACCTTGCCTTCTAGAAACCTGAAATCCCACATAAGGTTATTTCTCAGGAATTCTTATCGAAAATATTTTTTAATTCTATAAAAATATATTTGACTCCCACGCGAGCAGCTTTTTTATTATGCCACTAATTCATACGAACTAAGAAAGCTTTTTAATAGAATAATATTTAAAAATATTTATAACGGGTTACTCACGTAATTTTGTCGATTTTTGCTCGACATGTTTCGATCAATTTACGATGATCATTCTCACGAGCGACCTTCCGCGACGGCAGCGCGTCGGCTACAAAATTACGTGAGTAACCCGTTATAAATATTTTTAATATGTTAGAGTCTCACGAAAGTTTTATAGAATAATATTTGTTTAAAACTTACTAAACCAGTAGTCCGCCTCGAACTGAGAACTCGCGATTTCCTTGCAAACGAGTTGACCAATGTAACAAGACCCTTTTAATGAATTTTTCACGCCTTCTAGCTCCACAATCCCTTGATAGATCTTTCTCATATACGAACTCTCAAATTATATGTATCTTTGCTACACTCCTATCAAATTTTATAAAGATCAGAAAAACGATACTAAAGCTACTGTCGAACAAATTCTCAAAATCAAAAAGCCATCGAAATACCGAGACGTCCCAGTAGCGAGTTGTTTGAAAGAACTCGTTTTGCTTACGCTCCGCTCGTTCGGAACTTCGGATATCATCTAAATTTTACCATTTAAATACAATATGATTCATTCTATTCAGACTATATTTTATTTGTCATCACGGTGTTTGAGTTTGACCCTCGACCTCGCGATAAAAATATACCGTAAAAATACTTCGTTCCATTTATTACGAACTAGGTACTTACAATCAGCCTATTTATAATGATCTGGGGCTCAAGTGACTTGTAATTATATTATATTTATGAAGAAATCATCTGAATTTAAATCTCAATGCAGCATAAACGCGCAAAGTTATGCGTAGAGAAAAAAATGTTATTAATATCTGATATGACAAATCTATAAGTAAGGTAAGTTCGCCTAATAAGGACCAGGTTTTTGTAAATCTTTATAAATCTGATTTAAGAAGTATTTTAACTTAAAAAACATTTGAAATGTACAAATTGCCTATATTAGAAGTACAAACATTAAGTAAAAATCACGAATCCGAAGTAAATTAATGACAAACACTGTTTAAAAAAAACTTGTAAATGGACCTTATTAGGAATGGGTGTTCTCAATAAGGGTCATTCCTGTTCCATAGATAATTCCGAAACTACATAATTTAATTTTTTTATTTAATATTTTTTGTTAATTGTAACAATTGTTTTTGTCATTCCCGATGGATTAATCTAAAAATTCACATGAATTGTACTGTTGGTCCTTAAAAAGTCTACACAAACTTAAACGCAGAATAATTGACTTGATTTATGTATTTTAATAAAACACAGTTTTGTATTGTATTGATATTTACTAAGTGAAACTATTTTAAGCATAAAACAACATAATTAGGAACATTTTCAGTCATTAGCCCTTGGTCCTTATTAAGTCTTTAAACATGATATTAAAAAGGCCTGGTCCTTATTTGGCGACAAGGAGGTGGTCCTTGTTAGGCACTTCGCCATCCCGGAGCAAACCAATCTATTTTGACAAAAAAAATAGTTCTTTCAATAACCTTATCTTCACAATCCACGCCTAAATGTTACTTTTTCCTTTTCATGTGTTAAGTTCTTGCGAAAACGAATCAGAACCCCTTTAATGAATCGAATAACACCAACAAATTATACAAAACGACCTACGCGTCGTGACGTGAACTGCATCGACAGGCATACTGACAGAATGGCGGCGTAAAACCCAAGTAATGCCAATGCACTTCAATAATTGGTTAATGAGGAGCATCGGCGCGAGACTTGATTTCAATTTAGTATCAGGAGCGGGATTTTTGAAATGGTGGCTCTTATTAGGAACCGGTTCTTATTGGGCGAACATACCTTACATGGCACGTATAGTTAGGTTAGGGCGGCCACCGACTATCAGTTCGCCTGCAGTTCGCCTGACGATATCGGTCTGTCAGTTGTTCGGAGCCGGCAAATTATTGTTCTAACTGACAGGCCGAGATCGTCAGGCGGACTGCAGGCGGAATGATATTCGGTGGCCGGCTTTACAGTGACCGAGAGGCAACCGGATGGCTCGCGGTATTTAAGCTCCCTACGTGTTGTGGAAACGCCTTGTGCAATCCGAATGGACCCACGTTGGACTTGGTTTTTCATTCTCCTCCCCCCCCCCCCCCCCCCCCCCAAGCATATAATATGTATACTATCCATGCGTTTTTAATTTCTGCCCAATATATTCGTGTTAGGTATTAGGTATAAGTTTGACCGTTGTGTGTGTCTGTGGTACCGGTTGAACCGATTTAAATACGTTTTTAAAGCAGGTTTGCTACGGAATCTTAGACATGTTTTATGAATATGAAAATGGGTTCAGCTTATAATGGTCACAAATATTGGGTAAAAAAATATGTTGGATTCTCAGAAAAACTAATTAGCTAAAAAGCCAACAACAAGCCAATTTATAGAATGCCAACGCACCTACTTCAGATACTCGACATTATTAACATAATTTTAACAATATATTATTTTTTACGGCGTGGTTATAAACTGACTATAAAAATATGATCACCATTGGCTCGACCTTATCCCAATTATTTGGGGTCGGCGCAACATAATTTTCATAATTCATATGTGTCCCATCCCCTCCTATTTTTATATTGCGTCGCAGCGACATCTAGGAACGAGTAGCGTACCCTAGTAAAGCTAGCTTTTTTCCTACTTACGAGCTACCTTTAGGTTGCTCTCGAGTAGATGGCGCTTTCAGACATGAGCTTCAAAAACTTCTTAGATTCTATAGTAATACCTTTCTCGTCACATGACTTTCATCCTTAGCTTTCATCCCTTCGTACCTAGGGCACAGGTGTACGGCTTTAACCGGACATGTTTGGATTGTTTGACTTCTTTGGCTTATTACGGATACGGCCAAATATTTTCTCGTCCGGCCTGTCCAGCTTTGCCGGACTTTTCGTCTGACTTAAATACGCCCAATCGGCGCAAGTCGAAAATCGAGCGCAAGCAAAGCCGCGATATAGCTATTAAAACGTGATATCCGACTTTTAGGATGAAATGTACGTCTCCCGGCTTTTGTGACTATGGGTGCAACGTTAATTTCCTCTTAAGTATAGGTAAATATATTCATTCGTTATCCGATCCACTCCATAACCGTAAAAACATGATGTCATATTTTATGCTACTGTCTTCTCACATGCCGTTCCTGATCAGTCACGAGCGTTATGTATGATTCAATGCAATACCTACTTAATTAAAAACAGGCTTAGTGTATTTTGATACACGTATAGGGTTCCGTATACGTATATGGGTACACTAAAGTGAACTGCGTTGTCACCAGAGATGAGAGTGGAATGCGTTTGTTCAGAATCTGAACCAATAGAATCACTTTAAAATCCTTAATCTCGCACGTGTAGCTCTAGTGGCCTCTACAATCGGCGTAATTTTGTCACATAACTCGCGTGTGATTTCGAGACATTGCCGTCTAGGTAGGGGCAACGAAATCAATCGGTGGATCTAAAACCGCAATGTATTAAAAATCGCAGGTGACTAGTCGCTTACGTTTGTAAAGGCCTTAAGATTGGTTCCTAACTTAAACTGGTATTTTCAGGCCCTTACATCATTTTATTTAGAAGGGAATTTGAGGATAACTCTCAAACTTCATCTTGGAACATAATCTATTTGTGTTTTCGTATATACAAAAATATTCACTTAGTTTAAAAAGCAAAGAACCTAACGTTTGCTTGTTTACAAACTTAATGCTTAAAACATGCCAAATATAAGAAGGTACCTACCGTACTTACGTTTTTTTTGTCAGGTGGAAGCCCGCCCTGTTAATGTGCTAGTCCACCACAAAGGGACCACTTTGTCAACATGAAGTTACTAGTACTTTCTAAAACTACGCAATATGCACTATCTATTACCTATTAGTAAAAGAAAAAAGTGCCTTTGTGAACATTGATTTATTATGTAGGTAGAACCTACTAGATGTGACATCTAGAACAAATTTTGTGCTGCATGTTTGGCCGTTGACAGCTGTCAGTTGCTTAGCATCATGTCAGTGTTTCAAGAGCGAATGTATGGACTTTAAGTGCCGATCACTTAAACTCATGGCTGAAAATTTTTGTTAGGGATGTCATCTCCTGTTACTCAATGTTTGTGAATGACAAAGTAGTCCCTTTCACTAAACTGGGCCACAAATGTTAATGTCGCCAAAAATGCCACGCTATAGGTACATATGATATACAGATAAGGGTTCCGTTGTTTTCTATTTCGTCTACGTAACCCTAAAAAATCCGAATACGATAAAGTTATCACGGGGTCAGGTCACCTCTCCGACTTTGAGTTTCCCATAAACAATATTCAGCGAATCTGTTATCAATGTGTCGTTTCAACCAAAAGGTCATTTGTTTTGCGTAAGAAAAAATGCGGGACTGCCAGAAATATTCTTAGAAGTCAATCTTGTCGATAAGCGACGTAGCATTTGCCTAAAGACGTCACATTTGTTTATTACTCTGAGACGAAAGGCGATAGAAGTGTGACCAATTGACCATCATAGGCCTGAACTATCTCGCTCGACCAATAGGAAAAATACCCGTGATTGTATGTATGTATGTATTAGTTATTAAGTTACGAACGACTGCATGCTTGCTTACTGCTAAATTTAAGATATGATATATTTATTATTATAAGCTTTATCGAATATTATTATATAGTTATAGATTGTCTTATAAGTGAAATCTTTGTAATGGGGTTGGCCGGTCGAAAGTTTTTACAGATGGCGCCAGCATAGCTGGTACCTGTCAGTCCTACCAATTGTGTCAAATTCTTGTTTTTTTTTGGAATTTTCTGACCTGGATGGGCTAGTGTTTAAGCCAAATCCCATACAACAATACCAGTGACAGGTACTAGCTATGCTGGCGCCATCTGGCCAAACCGTTGACAGTTGCCAACCCCATTTCTTCGATCTTTTGCATATAATTGCTAGGGATACACGCACAGATGTGCTCGCCGGATTTGTCCGACGGATGTGCCCGGCGGACAAATCCGTGCGTGTATGGCGCGAATTGGACACGGATTTGTCTGCGGACACATCTGAATAGCGCCATACACTAACGGATCTGTCCGCCGGGCATATCCGTCGGATAAATCCGGCGGGCACATCTGTGCGTGTATCCCTAGCTAATATCGCGCAGTCCGCCTCCCCTACTCTCAGTTACAGAGGACCTCCGTGGAGTCTGTGGACTCTGTGCAATCAGTTCAAAGGTCGACGCCGTGAAGTACAGACGGCTATTGAGTTGAGTGACTAATATTATAAATACGGTGCATAATAAGTGCGTGTGTTTGTTTATTTTGGCTGGTACTTGACGTTTGAAACGTTTTAAGTTTCAAGCGTTGCTACGGAGCTCTTCAAGCATAAAGTGCTTCAAGTAAGTAAGAACTAAAAGCTCGAACATTCGACGCGCAGACGATATCATATTATAATTAAATTAAAATAATAGTCAATTTACTGTAACCTGCTGTACCCCGAACGACTTTCTTTCGTGATATTTAGAAAAAAAAATGAGTTTGTTATTTCAATTGATAGTCATATTTTATATCTAACTAAAAATACTAGGGATCCTTTTTAAGAGTCCGGTAAAGATTTGAAAACGAAAAATAATGACATTATGCACATACATCGCATTTGGTAAGACAGTTTGAAGTCTTGTTATTCCAAAAAAGTATTTAGGTCTAATATATTAATATTTAATAATAACCGAAAACTCGATTCTTACAGAGCTTGTTTAGTGAGGACGTTGATTCGTGCAATTTAGTCGCTTGATTATTATTTATTAATCATTATTTTTTATGGCCCCTAATATATTTTATATTATCTGATTTAAAGATGAAGTAAAATTTATTTCTGCATTTTTATTTTTGTGAAATACTTTAATACCTTTCCAAAAATATCAAACTTCGAAAATTTTTCATGAAATTGATCTAGCTAAACCTACTCTCCTTTAAAAAATACATATGAAAAAAAATACTGTTACACTTATTCCTCAGACGACTCGTTTTCCAACTTACTGATATATTTTACATAAAAGTATAACTTAATTTTGATCAAGAAAAATCTTACTCTTTTCACCTCTCCAAGCAAACATCGCGAAACTGGTGTTAGATTAGGGTGAATTATTTATAAATGAATCATAAAATAAAAAAAAGCGTTTCACTTATACAATTAAAAAAGAAACGTGCTTTTATGTATACAACCTAGTAGAAGCTTTCTTATACAAAATTCATATTTTTTAAAAGTTGTTGAACAAAAGTTTTATTGTTTGAGGAGTAGAATCTACGTTTTAATTTATTGCTCATGTTCCAGGAAACACTCTGTATAGTTACTGCAAAATAGTATCAACAAGTTGAGCTAAATCGAAAAAAAAGTTTTGAAGTTGGTGAGGAGCGCAGCCAAACTAAATGAAAGTGTCAACGTCCGAAATATAAGTGTATTTGTCTAGGAAAAGAGGCGGTCTTATCCTCGTAAGGCCCAGGTCTATTTTTAGTACAAGTGAAATAAAGACTCAGTGTCCTAAAAATAGGACATCATATTTTGAATTTTCAAATACTAGGAACAAGGTCTAATTTTGAGCAAGAAAGGTGACCTCGTGGGTCTTTATGACTAAATTTTGCCGTCCTAAAAATAGGCCATTGGGCCTTACGAGTAGGGTGACCAGATGTCCCGTATTTTACGGGTTGTCCCGTATTTCAGGCACGAATTTATTACTGTCCCGTAATTTGGCGAAACCAATACGGGACAATGCATTGTCCCAGTCCCGTATTTTAACCTCGAATCCCGTATTTTCAATGCAGTTGTCCCGTAAAACCTGAAATCAGATCTGGTCACCCTACTTACGAGGTTAAATATGAAAACTCATTAATTCCTTTGTTCTAAGCGTGAGTCATAGGTATAGTCTGGCAAACCAAAATGCGCAGTAACAGTCAGAGTAACATGCTATACCCATCCCTTTTTTAGTAGAGAGTACTAGCATTAGAAAAAGACAGTATGATTCTCCCTGTCTATGCTTGAAGTGGAACAAACTCTGGCCAAACTATACAAGCTCAGGAAAATGGATTAATATTTTGAATGTTGACGATATCAAGTTAGATCGTATCATATTACATACAGCGTGTATTTTTGATATTACCTCATACGCCAACGGTAGTTAGTATAGACCCTAATAAACATACTTCCATATGTTTTATTAAAATTCTACGACTTTTATTTTTCCATATAAAATATTTCAGCACGCAATGTATCGCTAAACACATGATTACTTTGCCCTAAAATGTCACATTTGATGATGTGTCAAATATGTGTATACGCAATACATTGCGTACCGAAGAAATTTAAAAAATCAATTGCTCTACGTTAACTAAAAGTTAACTCAATATTTATTACATTGTTTGTTTAAATTATTTGTGTACTGCATTTTCTAATTACTTATACTAAAACTAATAAATATATTTAAGTTTTATTACAATATCAATTTATAATTTCAAAAGTTGCGTCTGGCTTCCATTTGAGGTAATATCAAATAACACGCGGTACTTACAGCCTTGGCCAGAAGTGTTGAGCATAGGTGTTTTTTGTTTACAATTTTGATGTTAAGCATTACTTCCCTATCCTAACAATGTACGGTAACGGTAAATGTTATATTTTATTTATAAATATAGAAAACTTCACTTAATAACACTTTCAAGGTACTTAAAAAATATGAAAACAGAAGGTACCAAAAATGTAAATTTAAGTTGGTGCGACATATTGCAAATATTCTATGCAGTTACTACTAACTTCAACAAAACATGCCTATTAGTTTAAATTAATTGACAAAATAACTTAAACAAAGATGGAAACGATGGACTAAACTTTCCAGTTTTGTATGAAAATCGCATTGGTGCTCAACACTTCTGGCCAAGGCTGTATATGAAAACTCAGACCTTTGTTCTAGGTGTGAGTCATAGGTACAAGCTATCGTACAAGCTTAGGAAAATTAATATTTTGAATGTTGACAATATCAAGTTACATCGTATCATATTACATATAGAGATTAATTATTATATTGATTTACGTTGGGTGGTCCTCAGCTGGTGTGAGTCATCTTTTAAGCAGTTTAAAAATGCACCCGTATTGTATTTATACTCTGTATTTTTAAATAAATACGGGAGTGTGAGTTATTGATAAATGATAACTAGCAAGGTACCCGGGGTACAAAAATTTCTCCTACTTACAATCTATACATATAATAAAGGTGAAGAGGGTAAAAAATCTGTACATTGGAGATATTAGTAAACAAATGAGTTAGTAGCTCTTAGAATCGATAACAGAACACGTTTCGACAATTTTTAGAATTTTTGTCTGTTTGTCTGTTTGTCTGTTTGTCTGTTTGTCTGTTTGGATGGGGAGAGTTGGCGTCAAAACGCCTGAACCGATTTCGATAAAAACTTCACTAGCAGGTTCAACAGACCTCTGGTCAGGACATAGGCTATAAAAAATACAAACATTTTGGATTTAAGGGGGTTTAAGTGGGGTTTAAACTTTGTATGTGAAATGAATATGAGTGTTAAGCTCAAGCAGCAAATTGATATTGGTTTAACTACTTTCGGTTAGTTCATATTCATTCGTATAAATAAATAAATGTGTTGAATAATAATATACTGGTTAAATATAGTGGAAAAGTAAAAAATACGTACCATCAAAAGGGGTATCTAGACATGTCTTTGGCTATACGATTAGGTAACGCTATCTCTCGCAGATCTTTGTTACTACCGAGTCCTCTTTACGCAAAATCTGACCACTACATATGTAGTTTAGGTGCAAACTAAATGCAACACGAGTTCGCAGAGATATCCCTAGATGGCTATAGTAGGTAGGTACTATCTATGCTACCTCGGCCTGGCGCGCTAGCACGCGGTTGCTTAGCAACGCCTATCTCATCAACAGAGCTGTTGAAAACACTGATGATATTGCACGAAATGGCGAGTAAGTATAATACCAAATTGTATTCTCTACCAGTCGTCAACCATATGGCCAATATAAGCCTATGCAAGGAGAAAAAATAAATTAGAATTACAAAATTCAACAGACTGTTAAGTTGAATGTCAAAGACGGAAGAAAAATCAGTTTTAATAGAATTTACGTAATAGATGGTTAAAGGGGACTCGCATAAAGAAAAACACACTACTATTGCTATTGTTACCAAAAATGTTTGAATGTTCAAGATGGGAGAATTTTCCACGAGGTGGTTGATAAAAGGGGGAGGGGGTCGGGGAGCACCCCGCGAAAAAGGAAAAAAACCCACCGGGCTATTCCTATTGTACCAAAAATTGTTAGATTAAACATTCAAGATGGGAGAAAAAGAGTTTTGACAGGGTATATCAAGTGCCGGGCCGCAAACGCATAAATAAACACACCGTACTATTGCTAATTATACCAAGAATTGTTAGGTTAAACATTAAAAATGGGAGAAAAAGAGTTTTGATAGGGTTTAGCACGTGACAGGCGGCAAAGAAAGGGGGGCTCGGGGGGCGGAGCCACCCGCATAAAGAAAAAATACTCCGTACTATTGCTAAGTATAGCAAGAACTGTTAGGTTAAACAATCAAGATGGGAGAAAAAGAGTTTTGACAGGGTATATCACGTGCCGGGCCGCAAACAAAGGGGGGCCCGGGGGGCGGAGCCCCCCGCATAAAAAAAACACAACGTACTATTGTTAATTATACCAAGAATTGTTAGGTTAAACATTAAAAATGGGAGAAAAAGAGTTTTGATAGGGTTTAGCACGTGACGGGCGGCAAAGAAAGGGGGGCTCGGGGGGCGGAGCCCCCCGCATAAAGAAAAAATACTCCGTACTATTGCTAAGTATAGCAAGAATTGTTAGGTTAAACATTCAAGATGGGAGAAAAAGAGTTTTGATAGGGTTTAGCACGTGACGGGCGGCAAAGAAAGGGGGGCTCGGGGGGCGGAGCCCCCCGCATAAAGAAAAAATACTCCGTTCTATTGAGTACAAACAAAAGAGTTTTGATAGGGTTTAGCACGTGACGGGCGGCAAAGAAAGGGGGGCTCGGGGGGCGGAGCCCCCCGCATAAAGAAAAAATACACTGTACTATTGCTAAGTATACCAAGAACTGTTAGGTTAAACAATCAAGATGGGAGAAAAAGAGTTTTGACAGGGTGTATCACGTGACGAGCCGCAATTAAAGGGGGGTTCGGGCATAAAGAAAAAACACCGTAGTATTGCTAATTATACCAAAAATTGTTAGGTTAATCATTTAAGATGGGAGAAAAAGAGTTTTGATAGGGCTTACCACGGGATAGGCGGCAGACGAGGGGGGCTCGGGGGGCGCAGCCCCCCGCATAAAGAAAAAACACCCTGCACTATTGCTAAGCATAGCAAGAATTGTTAGGTTAAACATTCAAGATGGGAGAAAAAGAGTTTTGATAGGGTTTAGCACGTGACGGGCGGCAAAGAAAGGGGGGCTTGGGGGGCGGAGCCCCCCGCATAAAGAAAAAATTCACTGTACAATTGCTAAGTATACCAAGAACTGCTGTTAGGTTAAACAATCAAGATGGGAGAAAAAGAGTTTTGACAGGGTATATCACGTGCCGGGCCGCAAACAAAGGGGGGCTCGGGGGGCGGAGCCCCCCGCACAAAAAACAACACACCGTACTATTGCTAATTATACCAAGAATTGTTAGGTTAAACATTAAAAATGGGAGAAAAAGAGTTTTGATAGGGTTTAGCACGTGACAGGTGGCAAAGAAAGGGGGGCTCGGGGGGCGGAGCCCCCAGAAAAAATACTCCGTACTATTGCTAAGTATAGCAAGAATTGTTAGGTTAAACATTCAACATGGGAGAAAAAGAGTTTTGATAGGGTTTAGCACGTGACGGGTGGCAAAAAAAGGGGGCTCAGGGGGCGGAGCCCCCCGCATAAAAAAAAAATACACTGTACTATTGCTAAGTATACCAAGAACTGTTAGGTTAAACAATCAAGATGGAAGAAAAAGAGTTTTGACAGGGTGTATCACGTGACGAGCAGCAATTAAAGGGGGGTTCGGGCATAAAGAAAAAACACCGTAGTATTGCTAATTATACCAAAAATTGTTAGGTTAATCATTTAAGATGGGAGAAAAAGAGTTTTGATAGGGCTTACCACGGGATAGGCGGTAGACGAGGGGGGCTCGGGGGGCGCAGCCCCCCGCATAAAGAAAAAACACCCTGCACTATTGCTAAGCATAGCAAGAATTGTTAGGTTAAACATTCAAGATGGGAGAAAAAGAGTTTTGATAGGGTTTAGCACGTGACGGGCGGCAAAGAAAGGGGGGCCCGGGGGGGCGGAGCCCCCCGCATAAAGAAAAAATTCACTGTACTATTGCTAAGTATACCAAGAACTGTTAGGTTAAACAATCAAGATGGGAGAAAAAGAGTTTTGACAGGGCATATCACGTGCCGGGCCGCAAACAAAGGGGGGCTCGGGGGGCGGAGCCCCCCGCATAAAAAAAACATACCATACTATTGCTAATTATACCAAGAATTGTTAGGTTAAACATTAAAAATGGGAGAAAAAGAGTTTTGATAGGGTTTAGCACGTGACAGGTGGCAAAGAGAAAAAACACCCCCGCATAAAGAAAAAACACCGTAGATTGCTAAAATACCAAAAATTGTTAGGTTAATCATTTAAGATGGGAGAAAAAGAGTTTTGATAGGGCTTACCACGGAATAGGCGGTAAACAAGGGGGGCTCGGGGGGCGGAGCCCCCGCATAAATAAAAAATACCCCGTACTGTTGCTAAGTATACCAAGAACTGTTAGGTTAAACATTCAAGATGGGAGAAAAAGGGTTTTGACAGGGTATATCACGTGCCGGGCCGCAAACAAAGGGGGGCTCGGGGGGCGGAGCCGCCCGCATAAAAAAAACACACCGTACTATTGCTAATTATACCAAGAATTGTTAGGTTAAACATTAAAAATGGGAGAAAAAGAGTTTTGATAGGGTTTAGCACGTGACAGGTGGCAAAGAAAGGGGGGCTCGGGGGGATGGAGCCCCCTGCATAAAGAAAAAATACTCCGTACTATTGCTAAGTATAGCAAGAATTGTTAGGTTAAACATTCAACATGGGAGAAAAAGAGTTTTGATAGGGTTTAGCACGTGACGGGCGGCAAAGAAAGGCGGGCTCGGGGGCGGAGCCCCCCGCATAAAGAAAAAATACACTGTACTATTGCTAAGTATACCAAGAACTGTTAGGTTAAACAATCATGATGGGAGAAAAAGAGTTTTGACAGGGTGTATCACGTGACGAGCCGCAATTAAAGGGGGGTTCGGGCATAAAGAAAAAACACCGTAGTATTGCTAATTATACCAAAAATTGTTAGGTTATGGGAGAAAAAGAGTTTTGATAGGGCTTACCACGGGATAGGCGGTAAACGAGGGGGGCTCGGGGGGCGGAGCCCCCCGCATAAAGAAAAAACACCCCGCACTATTGCTAAGTATACCAAAAATTGTTAGGTTAAACATTCAAGATGGGAGAAAAAGAGTTTTGATAGGGTTTAGCACGTGACGGGCCGTAAAAAAAGGTGGGCTCGGGGGGCGGAGCCCCCCGCATAAAGAAATAACACCGTAGATTGCTAATGATACCAAAAATTGTTAGGTTAATCATTTAAGATGGGAGAAAAAGAGTTTTGATAGGGCTTACCACGGAATAGGCGGGAAACAAGGGGGGCTCGGGGGGCGGAGCCCCCCGCATAAAGACAAAATTCACCGTACTATTGCTAAGTATAGCAAGAATTGTTAGGTTAAACATTCAAGATGGAAGAAAAAGGTTTTTGACAGGGTGTATTACGTGACGGGCCGCAATTAAAGGGGGGCTCGGGGGGCGGAGCCCCCCGCATAAAAAAAATACCGCAGTATTGCTAATTATACCAAAAATTGTTAGGTTAATCATTTAAGATGGGAGAAAAAGAGTTTTGATAGGGCTTACCACGGAATAGGCGGTAAACAAGGGGGGCTCGGGGGGCGGTGCCCCCCGCATAAAGAAAAAATTCACCGTACTATTGCTAAGTATAGCAAGAATTGTTAGGTTAAACATTCAAGATGGGCGAAAACGAGTTTTGATAGGGTTTAGCACGTGACGGGCGGCAAAGAAAGGGGGCTCGGGGGGCGGCGCCCCCTGCACAAAGAAAAAATCCACCGTACTATTGCTAAGTATACCAAGTACTGTTAGGTTAAACATTCAAGATGGGAGAAAAAGACTTTTTAGCTCGCCAAATCTTCCCACTCACATGCTTATCTTGACCATGGCTGACACAGTCCAATCTTAGACGCTTTCCATCGATCTTTTGGGATATCGAAGTTATATGGAAGAAGTCGGTTTTAGCTAAACTGCTAAACTGACTTTATAAAATTTTACAAGTAGAAAGCGTTCAGCAATGGACTGTTGAGGATAACGAAAAGCAACAGAATCAACTGCAACACACGCGAGCGAAGCCGCGCGGGTACAGCTAGTGTATTATAAAAACATGAAGGCATAAGGGCCGCAATAGGGTACTTTCCAGTAGATAAACTTAATTGTTTCGCTGCATTCATAAATACTAATTTTCAAAAATACACGGGAAAATCCAGGTGTAACATGTGTTTGCGTTTTAAATGATTTTATAATGGTTAAAACTTTTATAAAGGAGATGTATTCATCATATAGAATTATGACGTCACAATATTAGTCTCCCGTATAAACTTCATATAACAAATCGTTTTGACGTTTCCTAAAGAGTAGCTGATTTGACTTCACAGGCAAATAGCCTATTAACATGAAATGTGAAGATATGTCAAGTGGATACTTACGATCCTCATGGCATAGCTTAGGCTTTATGGGTCATTCGCAGAAAAAGTTGTTCTCAGCCTCAACTCTGTCTCGATTTTATATAGTACGGTTATTGCTGTATTATGTGTAGAAAGTGAATGATTGAGCCTTGTACATCATTTTCCTGACTTTGTCCCATAAATATGTTAGTTGGTTGACGTATTATTAGCCATTGATTTTTTTCCCAAGACGGGGTTTAGAAAATTACGACGGAGTTGGGAAATGTAAGACGGAGTTTAGAAATTTATAGATGGAGTTGAGAAGTTGTGGATTTGTTACTAAATTGTACTTTAATATAAAAATAAAAACCAGTTAAAAGGAAAATAATCACATTTATTCTCTTCTATGAGTTTACATAATTATTGTTGGTCAAACAATGTAAATAAAAACTTTTAAATGCCTTACTTCTATAGCTTCATTAGTATACATATATTACAATTAGATTTAAAATTTTTCTCAACTCCGACTAAAATTTGACGGAGTTTATTTGACGGAGCTGAGGGAGATAGACATTTTATATTTTTAATGTCATCAATACCCTTTTCTCTGAAATACTAACATACAAATAAGGGAGATATAACAGTAAACTACATTATATGTAATAGCCAAGGTCATTAATTACGCCAATAAAAAAATAAACCGCTAAACGGAGTTGAGAAAATGCGAGTGCCAAAAAACGGAGTTGAGATACTTAGGTTCGTAATTTAGTCCACCGATGCGAGACGCACACCCGACACGCACGACATCTCAGACAAGACTGACCTCGAACGGTCAATGCAATAGTGTTGTGCGTAAACCTACAAAATAGTGATGTACTTTCACTTTGCTACCGATGACGGATTTGAGGTACGAATTTGTACGCGCGGGAAAAAAATCATATTTCTTCAAACAAAACCTTTTCACAATAATTATTATAATATTTATGTAAAGTAATAAGTCGGCTACAATAATTAAATGCTCAAATTTAGGTAGCAGTATTTGTTATGAAAAGAAAAATGGTTTTGTTCCTAATTTTGGTGCTTGTACGCTTAACGGAGCATGATAAGAACAGGTTTCAATATTTTTTATTAAATAGTTCTTAACTGTTTATCATGCAAAACGAAAGTGTTACAGGTAGTATTAATGTAATACTACCTCTTAAAAATATTAGTATGTCAACAATATTCATAAATATTAAGATATTCTACCCGACGCCTAAAAATCGCGCTCTTTAGGAATGACCCTTATGTGGCATAGCGTCAAGTATTATGGCCTCTACAATCGGCGCAATTTTGATATAAAACTCGCGCGCGATTTCGAGACATTGCCGTCTATGTAGGTGCAAAGAAATCAATCGATGGATCAAAAACCGCAACGTATTAACAATCGCAGGTTACTAGTCGCTTACGTTTGTAGAGGCCTTTGTATTAGTTCTTATAAGCTTTAATGTGTTCTTCAAGGACTGAAGGAAAGGGCGTTCAATTACGGAATTTGGTCGAAAATAGTTGCAATTTCGGAACCTCATGTCTTGCGAAATAAGTTCATTCTCGCGTTATACTTTTGTCTCTTATAGTCATTTTGGCATTCGTTTTTGTTAGACATAAATAAAATATAACAAAATATTTCCTAAGTTATATGAATAAGGGGGCTATTAATCCTAGTTTCGATATACTTCGACAGCAAGAGACATATAATATAACATACAATAAAAAGGCGAACTTATCCCTTCAGGGTGTCAACGACTTATTGGGAATTAACTTATCGAGGACTGGGACGTTAACCTTATCTATTGCCAATTTTGATTTAATACACTCAAAAAAACCGAAACGGACCACCGTGTTTGAAAATTATTTTACAACGTGAACCGTTTCCATTATCATTGTGTTTAAGTACAGTTAATAATTTGGCCGTATACTTTATTATTTTCACATTGCATTTATAGTCCTTAATACAATAGTATAAGTAAGGTAACAAATTGTATGTTTAAAGGCCGGTTAGGTATCTAGATTATAAGTGCCGAGTTGTTAATGTTTTCAAAGTTCATATTTAAGTACCGTCAACTGCTACAACTCTGCCTATGGTTCACAACTTTGCCTGGCTTGATAAACATTTTATATCTTATCTCTGAGATTGGGGAAAAGCGGCCTTCTCTCTTCTCAGGAATAAGATGTAGCTGTTTGGTGAAGAAAACCATGTTTATCAATTACACTTATCTACTATGTTATTCATAAAAAAAACGGTTTTCGCAAAAAAAAACCCTAATTACATATTTTACGGTAATTTTAATTACGCATTCTGAATCAGTAATTTATTTAGGTAATTGTAATAACTACGTAGTAAACTGCGTATTATTAGAATGTCCGATTAATCATGAATGAAACAGTAAACAGTTTGATATAATGTAGACATTTTATTTATATTTTACATACATTTATCAACCGACTTCAAGATTTCGAAGGAGGAGGTTCTCAATTGGTCGGGATCTTTGTTTTAATTTATGTTTGATGTATTAGTTTAGTTTTTGTGCTAATAAATATTTCTTATTCTTATTCTTATTCTTATGGAAGTATGTTCAATTGTTCACCAATTATTCGAAGATGGTTGATTTGGACAATTATTTTTTGTTTGAAACAGTATACTACACAGTTGGTGGTATAGGTCCGGATCTGATGATGGGATCCTGGAGAAATCGAGAGAACTGTTCCTGATTTCAGTATTTTTTAAAAACCCCGCATTTCCTCTTGGAAAAGCGAAGCCTAAATGAAGTCGGTTCTTTTTTTGTTTAAAATTATACTAGTAGTCCGCCTCGAACCGAGAACTCGCGATTTACTTGCAAACGAGTTGACCAATATAACAAGACCCCCAGGAGGTTTTTTTTTCTACTTCTAGCTCCGTAACCACTTGATCCTGCTCATATACGAACTTACAAATTTTATGTATCTCTGCTACAGCCCCAAGAAATTTCATAAAGATCAGAAAAACGTTACTAAAGTTATCGTCAGACAAACTATCGAAATCAAAAAGCCATCCAAATGCTGAGACGTCCCAGTAGCCAGGTGACAGTTCGGTCTGGAGTTGTTTGTAGGAACTCACTTCGCTTACGCTCCGCGAGTTCGAAAATACCAATTAGTAGACACAAAGGAGTTGCTGGTCAAAGAACTCTGCTTTATCTTTCCCCATAAAACGTGTAGCAAGTTTTGCACGTGAGGGGTTGTATGTAGGTCAATTTTACGCTACAACACAAAGGGACCGTAGATAAAGGTGCGTCCAATTGCGTCTTAAATTTTGGGAGATTTGCGTCGTGGCATCGATGACGTCATTACCAAAACAAGGCTCCCTTGATGTTGCTTATTTCCATGGGCGGCGTTGACCACTTCCCATCAGGCGGCACGTCTGCTCGTGTGCTAATAGTTTCATTAAAAAAAAGATGCAATCCGGAGGGGTGCTGCTTTACGGAGCCCACCCACTATCAGTCGGCCTGACGATATTGGCCTGTCAGTTGTTCGGAGCTGTAAAATCTTTGTTCTAACTGAGAGGCCGATATCGTCAGACGGACTGATAGTCGATGGGCCCCCTTATTGCACCCTATTTTATCGGCACCGCAATATTAGTTATTTGTGCAACAAGAGAGGAAAGTTGGTTTTTCTTGCGAGTGTTGATTTTAAATCCCGAGTAAGCGAAAGATTCTATAATTGAATCACGAGCGAAGCGAGTGATTCTAAGTTTGAATCTTGAGCGTAGCGAGGGATCTCAAGAACACGAGATGTAAAAAAACTTTCCTCTCGTGTGACACATACAACTTTTCACCTCAGTAGTGAGAACATAGTAAAGTTAAAAAAAACACATTTATTTACATTCCCGAATGAAAGGCATCATCATTATGACGAAAATCTTCTAGAAACAAAATTTCACTCCCTGGAGTGACGAAAGTAGCAACTTTCATCACTCTCTGGAGTGATGAAAGTCGCACTTTCGTCACTCCAGGGAGTGAGGAAAGTAGGCTTGTTCGAACTGCTGAGGTGAAAATTATTTTATTTTATTTTATTTTTGGGGAAAAAACAGACATCGGTGTAATAGAAATCAGAAGTGAGAGCTTAAGACATAATAGGTACAGCCTACATCCTAGGACAATTTCTACAGTTTCTACTACATTAGAGCGGAATATCAGCTATTCATAGGCTAAAGCTGAATTTTGTCAATGGAAGCTGATATTTGTATGGAGGTCATAAGCTTTCTGCTTTTATCTATGACTAGCTGGATTCCGCTAAGTATGTGGAGCGCCTAAAAAGTGGTGCCCCGTATCCATTTAAGCACAACTTACGCGATCGCTGTCATAATTAATAATTAATGATTTTCATATAAAAATCATAGATCTATTTTTCCATGTCATAACAAACAAGGATGAAAAATACAAATACAATTACAGTATAGACTAAAACTACTTAAATATATGCTAATATCAAAACTAAAATTTATGGATCTCAGATATCTGAAAATAAATAATTTTTATTTTTATTTTTAATTTAATTTTTTTTTTATTTAAAACTAAATTAAACGAAACGAAATAATAGTAAATATAAAATATACCTTTTTTTTTGTCGGTGTGAAAATGCTTTACGCATCCCCCCGGGGCCTGGGGACGGCCCATAGTGGGGGGTATGTGGGACTCTCCTCTCCCGCAACTCCCTCTGCTAGCCAGAGGGAGGGGAAAGGCCTACCCACTAAAAACACACCGGCGTCGTCCGCACTACCGTTAAGGGGGAACGTCAAGGGATAACTTGCGCATTCGTCCGCGACGTCCCCCAGAAATATAAAATATACCTACCTAAATAAAAACCCTAAGCTAGGTCCCCCAGGTCTGATCCCTGCGGAAGTGTGCCCATAAGGCTGGCTGCACCACCTCGTTGAATGGCGATTCCTCTTCTTTGCCCGAGGAATGAGCCAGCCCTAGGATCACGGGTTGCTTCGAAAAGTTCTGTTTTTAATTTTTAAAGTGCATATGGGCATCCTGACTCCACGGCCCTAGAGTCTCTACTGTAAACAAACCGCCTTGGTGCACAAATGACATACTTATTCGTTATAAATTATCTTTTTACTTCTCATGCTCGTAAAGTTTCACTTTATGCTGGGTATAGGCGGACTAAAACTCAATTTTATGCACAAGTGCATAAAAAATTGCCATTGTCAAAATAGCCTTAGAAGAAGTCAATTTTTTATGCACTTGTGCATAAAATTGAGTTTTAGTCCGACTATACCCAGCATAAAGTGAAACTTCTTATGAAAGAAATTCCTATTCTTTTTATTTCCTCACAATCGAAGTAAAAAGTAGAGTGTATAACTCGTCCATAAAACCCATTTTACGCTCGTACTTTATACCATCCTCGCTCGCAAGCTCGCTCGTATGGATAAACGCCTCGCGTAAAATGGTGCGTTTTATGCACTTGTTGTACAATCTACTATTGAAAACTTATAAAAAACTGTTAAAGGCCTAGTATGTATTAAGAACTCTATGGTTTACCGATGTTTTAGTGCTAGGATGCAACGGATAGTGTTTTGGCCGGATACCGGATATTCGGCCTGACCCTCCGCCGAATATTCGGTATCCGGCCGGCGGTACTATACCTACAATTTGAGTTTCCTAGTGGACGTTCCGTACCTGTTTCGTGAACGTTCGCGCGGACACATTTCTAGGCAGCAAGACTTTTTTTATGTCAGTACGGAGTAACTTCTTTCAAAAGTACGCACGCGCTCGCGTATTTTTGTGTAAAAATTTCAGTTTGTAGTGTTATCGCAATTAGTGAGTGACTCGGACTACATCCGGTTTCCGGCCGGATAGTACGAAGATAGGGCCGGATACCGGATTGTAACCGGATATTCGGTGCACCTCTAGTTAGTGCTGCACTATGGCGGCAGAACATTGCAGTAATATCACCTATTTATTTTAATTACTTTACAGCTTTCCGGGTGTGCAATGCGGGTGAGATAAGGCACGTAGCCAAACAGCAACACACTTAAGTGACCATCGATAGACCTTATGCCTTTGCAATAGGGATTACAAATGGTCACTAGTCGGTCGGTAGGTCGGTATGAACTAGATAAATGCAAACTTTCTTAGAAAAGTGACATATTTATTGGTACAAAATAGGTAAAATTAAGTTACTTAAAAATACTAGAAATTAAAAATCTATCTCTAAAAATGGGCCCCTGTGGCATCGTGCCGAGGACGCTGGCAGCATTTCCTCGCTGAACTGCAATACTTATGCGTTGAGCGAGGAAGCTGCCAGCTCGTTTGTCACCCGTGACTTCGACCAGCCGCTTAGCGACCTGGCGGTAAAGCTTTTGGGCTGCTGGACCCCACGGACCGAGAATGGGTACTGCGAATGTCATCTCGCTATGTGTGGTAGGGCACATCATAGCGAATGTCAGCATCTCTCTCAAATCTGGAGCAGAGCCGGACGGGGGAAGTAGGTACCTCCTCCTCCTTACAGAAGACCACAGCCAAATAGCACTTGACCCTACTCGTAGTGTTGTGTTCCTGGTGGTGAGTAAGGTTGCCAAAGAGCTCAAAGAGGACCCAGTGTGTTGACGACGAGGGACCTCTCTTGTTCCTTTAGCCGTCAACACAGTGAATCCTCCTGTTTTTAAAGGGTCGGCAACGCGCATGTGACATCTCTGGAGTTGCAGGCGTCCATAGGCTACGGTAGCTGCTTACCACCAGGTGGGCCGTATGCTTGTTTGCCATCGTCATTATATAAAAATATATTTTTTTAATACAACTTTAGCTTTCAGAAATAGGTACTATCGCCGACAATTACGGTTTTACAATTTCTCAACTGAATCATTTGCAGCCAAAATTTAAGACGTCACGCATCCTTTGGAGAACAAATTCGAGATGCGCTATAAGTATACTAGTAGTCCGCCTCGAACTTAGAACTCGCGATTTACCTGCAAACGAGTTAAACAATACAACAAGACCCATATGAAGATTTTTTTTCACTTTCTAAGTCCACAACCCCTTGATCGATCCAGCTCACAAACGAACTCTCAAATTCTATGTATCTCTGCTACAGCCCCAACAAATTTGATAAAGATCAGAAAAACGTTAAGTACTAAAGTTAACAAACTCCCAAAATCAAAAAGCCATCGAAATGCCGAGACGTCCCAGTAGCCAGCAGTTGTTTGTAAGAACTCACTTCGCTTACGCTCCGCTCGTTCGACTAGTAGTCCGCCTCAAACTGAGAACTCGCTATTTACTTGCAGACGAGTTGACCAATATAACAAGACCCTAAGGAGGATTTTTTTCTCCTTCTAGCTCCATAACCACTTGATCGATCCTGCTCATATACGAACTTACAAATTTTATGTATCGCTGCTACAGCCCCAAGACATTTCATAAACATCAGAAAAACGTTACTAAAGTTATCGTCGGACAAACTACCGAAATCAAAAAGCCATCCAAATGCCGAGACGTCCCAGTAGCCAGGTGACAGTTCGGTCTGGAGTTGTTTGTAAGAACTCACTTCGCTTACGCTCCGCTCGTTCGATTATGTAGCGACGGTATTGTTTTAGGTTCAGGCCTGACCAGCCCAAACATCTGTTGGCCATTGTTTTCGGCCTATTAATTGCATTAGTTAAACGTCTTTAAGGGAAGGAATTTTGCTCACCACAATGCAATATTTTAGTCAATATGTTAGCCAGATGTTCCGTGGCGCTTTATCTTATTTTTATGGGAGCCTATTTCTAATGGGGCCCACCCATCAGTCGGCCTGACGATATTGGCCTGTCAGTTGTTCGGAGCTGTCTAATTTTTGTTGTAACTGACAGGCCGATATCGTCAGGCGGACGGATAGTCGGTGGACTCGGTGGGCCCCCTAAAAGATAATGTCAGCTGTTCGTTTAATTAATTTGTACCGTATTGATAAGATTAAGTTTATATTCATAAGTAAGGAGTGAGAGTTATTGGTTAAAAATGACCAAACGTTTCCATTGGTCGAATATAAGATAAGATAAATCTTTATTTCACATAAATTAAATTACAGACATATCTGTATCGCGGTGAACCAGTTAAGGCAGATTTATATAACGTAATAATTAGGTACTAAATAAGCCAAATTAGTTAACAAATTGATTTATAAAGCAAGGGACAGCTTCCGAAATGCAAGCGAAAATAAACCATGTCTGGTCAAAGCGTAACTGTCGGCGTTTAAGTGATATCTGTTATCAACTAAATGTCACTTAAGGTTTTCAATCAATGATAGCATAATATGGACTTATATTAACCTTTTGAACGCTTTCTCTCTCGCTTCAAAATGTGGCATACACGCCAACATCTCAACTAGTGAGAAACGAATTTAAACCTTATCTGTCAACAGTAAAATTGCTTTGACAGCGTCTTCTATGACCACTAGTGACGTCCAAGATATCTTTACACTTTTTGACCTTATTATTACAAAGGAGTAAAAGTATAAACATATCTTTGACGTCGACTGTACAAACAGTTTTGCAAGGAAATGTGTACCCAGCTGTCGTATAGTACTGTCTCTCTATTTATAAAACAAAACATTGTTATGTTTTAATAGCAGTTTACGTAACTGTTACGTAATAGGGGTCCTTAAAACACGAGTGTGGTTTTATGAAACGAACGAGTTTCATAATAAGATCACACGATGTTTTAAGACCTAATTACGTACAGTTGCATACACTGCTTTATGTACACACATATTATAAACCCTAAATGATGAATGAATGACTGCCATTGCACGGATTGCACCGCCATCGCCATGGCCAACTCGATTGTGTCGGTCCCCGACCGCGTGCGCCGGCGTGCCGGGCGCGTGCCGGAGGTTGGTTGGGCGCGTACCGGCTGTCGGGGAGCAGGCCGGATTTTCATAATGAAATCGAATTTTTGATTATTATTTGATAATAATAACATCGTTAGAGATAAGACATTTGTTCTAACTTCTAACAAAACAGTATATTTTTATGGAAGTCATAACTTGCGGTTTTAAAACGCATCATGGAGGGTTTATGATATGGGTGTAGATAAACTAAATAATAAGTATAAAAAATTATTGCATACTTACTACTTACTTACTTATACTTTGTTTGAACTAATTTAATTTTCTTTACAGATAATCACAATTCTAACTTCGAGTTTTGCGGCTGAATCCGATCTTACTTAAATAAAAAGGTAGGTGCTCCATTTGTTTTAAAAATGTTTAATAATTAGAAGCTTAATATGAAGGGTACCTACACGGAAAGAACTCAAAGAACATGTCTAGTCACTTTGACAACATTTTGAGTTATAGCGGTTTTAAAGTTTGGAACGATTCAATTAACCATACTATTTTCGTAACTAGATGGTTTTTATGAATTAAAAAGTGGACTTATGTTAAAAATTCGAGCTGTTACAGAAGTTGTTGCTAATAGTTCATTGTAAGCTCTACATTTTGATACAAAAATCACATTTTACGAAAAAAGAGACTAGACATGTTCTTTCCGTGTACCCTTCATATGACAATTATGTTTAAATTATAATACCTTATGTAACATTGAATAACTTATAAGCCTTAGCTTAAGTTCCGTATTGGAACTACCTTAGATTAGATTAGTAGTTATAAGTAAGATTTGCATGCTTATTTAAGTAAAATGTACGCACTTAACATGTACCTACCAACTGTATTTATCACTACATTTGCAAATAAATATTTGATTGATTGATTGAATAAGCGGAGCAGAAACTTAAAGATAATATAGAAAGCCACAGTCTAAGAACTAGAGATGCAACGGATAGTGGTTTGGCCGGATACCGGATACCAGATATTCGGCCTGACCCTCCGCCGAATATTCGGTATCCGGCCGCCGAATATTCGGCCGGCGGTATTATACCTACAATTTGTGTTTCGCAGGTCCGCGTCGTGCAGGTTTCGACCTGTGTCGTAGTGAACGTTCGCGCGGATACATTCCTAGAAATTCTAGGCAACAAAACGAATTTTATTATGTCAGTACGGAGTAACTTCTTTCAAAAGTTCACACGCGCTCGCGTATGTTTGTGTAAAAAAATTTTTTTTGTATGACTAGTGGGCGACTCTGACTACATCCGGTATCCGGCCGGATAGTACGAAGATAGTAACCGGATATTCGGTGCATCTCTACTAAGAACTTTTTGAAGCTCATGTCTGAAAGCGCCATCCACTCGAGAGCTACCTAAAGGTAGCTCGTAAGTAGGAAAAAAGCTAGCTTTACTACGGTACGCTACTCGTTCCTAGATGTCGCTGCGAAGCAATGTCATTTTTTCTTCGTATTTTTAACCGACTTCAAAAAAGGAGGAGGTTCTCAATTCGACTGATTTTTTTTTTTTTTTATCATAATTTTTTTTTTTTTGTATGTATGTTACTCCATATCTCCGTGAATCGTGAACCGATTTTCAAAATATTTTTTTGAATCGAACAGGTATAACCCCTAGATGGTCCCATTGTCACCAAGTCGGGATCTGATGATGGGATCCTGGAGAAATCGAGGGAACTCTTCAACTATTATAGGCACACCTATAGTGATTTCACTATTTTTTACAGCAACTCGGCCACTTCCTCTTGGAATAGCGGATCCTAAGTGAAGTCGGTTCTTTTTTTGTTTAAAATTATCTAGGAACGGGTAGCGTACCGTAGTTAAGCTAGCTATTTTTCCTACTTTTAGCTACCTTTAGGTGGCTCTCGAGTAGACGGCGCTTTCAGAGATGAGCTTCATAAATTTCTTAGACTGTACTGCTCTATTATGTATAGTTACTCTATGACCGGAGTAAGTGTAAGCGTAAGCATATCGAACGGGTCCGATAATTACGCAGGTTCTTACCTGGCACTAGGTTTTCCATCGCCATCCAACGTGGTAGCGCCGCAAGTGTGATGGGCAAGTTTTCACCTTATATAACTAAAAGGGTGTTTGAGTATTGTATATTAATATTTTTATAATTTATTAGTACACTATCGCTGGATGCACGCTGGACGCTAATACAAGCGCTGGTAGCCTTGCGGTAAGACGTCCGACTTTCAATCCGGAGGTCTCGGGTTCAAACCCCGGCTCGTACCACTACCAGTACCAGTTTTTCGGAACTTATGTACGGAATATCATTTGATATTTACCAGTCGCTTTTCGGTGAAGGAAAACATCGTAAGGAAACCGGACCTAATCCCAAAAAGGCCTAGTTTCCCCTCTGGGTTGTAAGGTCAGATGGCAGTCGCTTTCGTAAAAACTATTAGTGTCTATGCCAATTCATGGAATTAGGTTGTCAAGCGGACCCCAAGCCGGGATAAACGCTAGGAAGAAGACTATCGCTGGATACAAGTCGCTTCCGACCGATACTTATGGAGGTCCAAAGGGGAGCCCTATGTTCAGCAGTGAACGTCTTATGGCTGAGATGATGATGATGACACTATCTGGCATGACATGGCTTAAATAACCTTGAATGAAGCTCAGACGCATTTCCGTTATACCGTTCAATCCGTTCCGATAAGTGCAATGGCTGACCTTGTGCATACAAAGTGTCTTCAAGCATTAATTGAAATTATTTGCTTACAATGCAATGGCCTTTACAAACGTATGCGATTACGATTAGTCCCCTGCGATTGTTAATACATTGCGGTTTTTGATCCATCGATTGATTTCGTTGCACCAACCCAGACAGCAATGTCTTGAAATCGCGCGGGAGTTTTGTGGCAAATTTGCGCCGATTGTAGAAGCCTTAAGAATGATTTAGACCGTCTCAGTGGAGTCCCGTTTGCAAAAATTGCGGACCTCATTCTGACTTCTGATATATATTGTATGGATCCCAGACATCCAATTAACAGATGTTGCCAGCCAGTTCTGTGGTCCCCCCTCCCCTCCCTACTCTCACAAATTTTATTAGTTAATTACAAAGATTTTTGGTTTTAATTATGGAATTTCATTAGCAGATTAGTACGTATGGGTGCCTATATGTGTTATAAATAAAATAGAAGTCATTACACCAATAGATAACTTTTATTTTGATGAAATGTTACGAAAAAAATTTTCTTCACAAAAAATCTTTTGGGCCGCACCTATACTAATACCCCCGTAGTATGCAAAACGTCCATGTCGGGGAGAGGGGGGGATACCCCTGTTGCCCCTCTCCCCCCTCTGTATACGCGCCTCACTGACATGGTACAAAAATTTAAGAAGAGAACGCGGAGAGCAATGAGGGTAGCGTTGAGGAAGGACGACTCTCAAAGCTGGGATGCATGTAGAGAAATTAGAAATAAGTACACAAAACTGAGAGAGAAATCTAGCTGGGAGGGCTGTAAAAAGTTTACGGAGGAAATTACAGCTATTTGGAGAGAGCACGAGTTGTAAAACTGCTGGCTGGGAAACAATCGTGTCAACTGGGTAGTCTGAGAGTGGGGGCGGCTCTTTCCATTCTTGACAGCGCCTCTCTTTGTATGAGTGCATGTCTTTTATCCTGGCAGCTCTCTCTCCATTCTTTGCTTTTATTCTGTACCACTGCTCCGTGGCTCTCTCCTCCACCTCAATATGAAGTGATTTCATGTCCAGCATTACCTCCATTGCATGTGTTGGAGTCGTTATCATTGCCCCCGTTATCATCGATCAGGCATGCCAGTCTCTGTACCTTCATTAGGTCTCTTTGGTATTCTTTAACATGGGTTCTGTGCCACCAGACTATCGCCCCATATAGTACTGTGGGTAGTATTATAAAAGCAGCCCAATGCATATTGCTTCGTCTCCAAAGCTCTCTCTACCCTATCGACGAGTTGGCAACGTCACAAGCGCGCGCGGCGAGCCTTGACCAGCGGTAAAGGGGCGGGGGTGGACTGAATGACAAAGGACCATGAGCGCGCGCGGCAACATGGCTTTTTATAATGTCTAGGGTATCAGATAGACGAATCACAAAACATTTCGCGGTCCGCTATTTTTGCAAACGAACTTCTCATTGGTGCCTGCTCTAATTCGCATTTCGAATTAATCCGTCTCCCACTAACTTACTAGATAGAGACAAAACTATATAGGCCAGCAAACCGGTATCCTGCCTTCTTGCCGAAAATTGCATTGCCGAATTTCACTTGCCAACCAACTTTTCGCAGAAGTTTCATTAGGCTAAACAACTTTTACCAAATAATTATTTCGCAACCATTTCATTTCCCAACTCCATAGTTGGGAAATGAACATCACCTACTGGGTTAGGTTAGGTTAGGTTGGATTATGTAGAGAAATAGGTTAGGTTGGATATTGTTATAGCGAGAATATCAGAAACGTAAAAGATAAGTCTACGTAAAGTTAACTTAAATTTAAGTATGACACGGAAATGGTAAACCGGACATGGGGGCGGTAACTGATAAATGCGAGCCATCCATGGTTGCCATTTTATCACTTATCGCGTTATGCGTCACTTTCACACTTACATACTTGTTAGAACGTGACAGCTATGGTGACAGGCGATAAAAAACGAAAAGTACGTCAATAAATCTCTGAGAAATGTTTTTATATGTAAATTAACAGGATGCGTGAATTACGCATAAAGGCCGTAAGCGCCATAGAAAACTGATTCTTATATTAACTGCAGAGACTATAGAGATATAGACGGCCACAGCCTAAGAGCTTACTAGTAGCTAGTAGCTAGTCCTAGTAACAAATAGCGTACTAGTAGCTACTACTGTACTACTATTACACTAGTAGCTACTAGGTGAAGTAGTAGTGCAGGTGACATTTCCTCTTACATTTTCGGTATCTTTAGGCGGCTTTCGGACAGAGGGCGCGATTGACTTGAGCTTCAAAAAGTTCTTAGGCTGTGGCCGTCTATATCTCTATAGTCTATAGTCTCAGTTAACCGTATTATTATGCAATAATTTTCAGATAGCTCTCAATGGCTGTGTAAATCAATTGATAATAATAATAGTGTAAAGGAAAGTACCTAGACTTGGCTCGCGAGGTAACCGCCATGTGCGAGGTCGATTCGGCGATCATTGTGCCGATAGTTGTTTCTGCGAACGGTCTCATAGCGAAGAGTCTCGACCAACATCTTGAGAGACTTTCGCTACGGGGTTGTGGATGGATCAAGGGTCAGATTCAGAAGGCGGTAATCCTGGACACGGCGCGTAAGTATAGTCCGAAGGTTCCTCTCTCTGCGGCCCTGACCACCGGCAGCCTGGGCCTTGCCCTGCTGCCGGCGGCACTCTAGGTTAGGTTTTTTATAATGTGTTTATGTTTTATATTGTTCTTGTTTTGTATGGTATATTTTATTTTAATTTTATATTCATGTCGTAAAAAGCCTAACTTAGGAAAGAAAATAAACATACGGAAATAAAATAGTGTAATAAGTTTCAGTGTAGAGTTGTTAAATATTTTCTCATCAGCATCACACTTGTTCATATAACGAACGTGCTACAAGGTGTAACGGTACTAGCGGTGTGTACCTTTTTTAACATTTTTGTTGCCAAAAAACTTTGTTTTTTCTTCACAAGTGTCGAAACTTGAAGCTCCCGTCCCATTATCACCAGGTCGGGATCTGATGATGAGATCTTAGGAGAGATCGAGGGCACTCTTCAACTATTATACACACACCTATAAAAAAAAGTGATTTCAGTATTTTTTTCCAGCAACTCGGGCATTTCCTCTTGGAAAAGCGGAGCCTAAGTGACGTCGGTTCATTTTTGTTCAAATTTATCGACTTTAAATTGTTAGTGTAACCGTGTTTTAAATGCAAGTTGTAATGTTTCATACTGACATTTTGCCACGACTCTATTTAATCACATGAATTAAACGGCTATTACACATTGCAACCTGCAGGGCCCAATCTGTTCTGTACCCTGCCTCTCCCTCCCCTCCTTCAGCTCCCTACGGGCCCTACCTTTAATTACACCTTCCAACATGACAGATTGGGCCCTGCAGGTTGCAATGTGTAATAGCCGTTTTACCTAGCGCAGGCACTACTTTTTCGAAAGCGACTGCCATCTGACCGCCATCCATGGTTGCCATTTTATCGCATATCGCGTCATGCGTCACTTTCGCACTTATATACTTGTTAGAACGTGACAGGCTATAGTGACAGGCGATAAATACCCGACCATATTAGGCTAGCTGACCTTCCAACTTATTGGAATAAAATCGGGTCTTATTTGGTTTCCTGACGATGTCTTCCTTCAATGCGACTGGTAAATATGAAAATGGCTTCTGATTTAAAACTCAGACGTCTTACCGCCAGCGTAATAGCACTTTTAGCAGTTTTAAATAAATAAGACTTTATGGAACATTTCACATTTACGACACAAAAAACGTGAAGCGTACGAGCACTCTCTAAGAAACAGTCATAAATTATAATTTTACAACTTACAAGTTGACACTTAAAACCCGAACCGACCCCAATTTGTATGCATCATTTAGAAAATGGTTGTAATTTCACGTAAAAAAGCAAAGCAGCTTAAATCGACTTAATGCTAGTACTGCGAGTTGCAAATAAGGATTGCAATTTATGTAGGTATGTGGTGTATTATATTTCGATACTGTTTATCAACAAGTGCCAAAATATGTCAAGGTTGCACCCAAACCTGGCTCTTTTGTGATTCAGCCTTTTGGGGTGTCTAAATAGTAGATTGTATTACAAGGGAGCAAAATGACTTATTTCGGTCGAGGGTAGCGTGTTGAATCCCGAACGAAGCGAAGGATTCCAGAGTGAATCCCGAGCATAGCGAGGGATTATAGCGTGGAATCCTGAGCGTAGTGAGGGATTCAAGTGACCCGAGATCGAAATAAATTTGCTACCGCGTAGTACACTCTACTTTTCACTCCTTCTATGAGAAACACGAAAACAAAGGTAATAAACTAGCTATCTGCTAGAAAGAGAAGTTATATAATGTTGTCTCATTTTAATCGGTTGCAAAGACAAGGAAAATTTTGAAAAAACGCAGAGGGATCAAAAGTGACTATTGCTCCCTGTAAATGGGCAACAAAACGCAGAGGGATCAAAAGTCACTTTTGCTCCCTGTAATCGCAGAGGGATCAAAAGTCAGTTTTGCTCCCTGTAAATGGGCAACAAATTACCCTTTTTCGAATAGTAGGGGTGAAAAAATAATTGAACTACTTGTAGTAGGTACTTGCAATGCATTTAGCAAATTGAAACTTATACCATCAAGTACCCTACATGCATGGTAAGGTTGCGGTGAGCTTTATTGGTCGAATATAATTTTAAACAAAAAAAGAACCGACTTCACTTAGGATCCGCTATTCCAAGAGGAAGTGGCCGAGTTGCTGTAAAAAATAGTGAAATCACTATAGGTGTGCCTATAATAGTTGAAGAGTTCCCTCGATTTCTCCAGGATCCCATCATCAGATCCCGACTTGGTGACGATGGGACCATCTAGGGGTTATACCTGTTCGATTCAAAAAAAAATTTTGAAAATCGGTTCACGATTCACGGAGATATGGAGTAACATACATACAAAAAAAAAATTCAGTCGAATTGAGAACCTCCTCCTTTTTTGAAGTCGGTTAATAAATTAAAATAACATATCGTCAGATGACAAGCAATGTCACCGAGTACAAAAAAAATATTAAACGAAAATCAACCTTGTTATGTTGCTAGTATGGTTTATTATGGCTATGAACTTTTGCTTGTCACCTGACGATATATGAATGCATCCACGGTGAATACTACTATGTTTTTGCTATAAAATGTTTTGTAATTGACTTTTCTGTTGACCCCGGTTTACAGATTTAGGGAATAAAGAATCCTTTCCGATCGTGAAAACTCGGAATTAACGAATACTTGCGAATGCCGTGAACTTATTTATGTACCTTTCAATTTTGAGATTTCAATAAAAAAATTAAGTTTTCAACTAAGTATACCACATAGAGATATTTTAGCCACCTACTGATGATGGTACTTAATAGAGAAAACATTAGACATTGTCAGTCGTATATATTTGACCCATGGTTTATATTAGTTAACGCATTGGCACGTACTTACAGTGTCCAAGAGGCAACCGGGTGGTTCACGGTATATAAGCTCCCGAAGTGTTGTCGAACCACCCCGTGTTCTGAATATACAGATTTTTCAGGTGTTTGTCCATATTTCTAGTGCAGCAATTGTAATTCCAAAATACAAGTTGTGGTCTCCCTAAGCTGTAGGTACCTAATATGCATCAATTGATAGATTGTTTATTTTTTTTTCAGGAAAGCGCCACCATGGTCATGGCAGACGACGACGAAGACAGCGAAAACGATTGTCTATACATAGACGAGAGCGTCACAGAACCAGAGAACCAAGGTTCTACAAGCCAGAACCCAAGCACACAGAATGTTCCTACAAACAACACTAGGAACTCACTGCCACAGAACTCGGCAGAAGTGCCCCTTATGGAAAGGGTAAACGTCGAAAAAAACATTCCTAATGATATTACTGATATTCCAAACGACCAAGCTCCTGAAGTAACACAAAAGGCTAGAATCACTTGCAAACCCTTTTCTAGAAAGCCTTTTGATGCAAAAGAAACTACTCCTTTTTTGATGTCCGTTGATGAAATGAAAGAGGGATCTGATACGAATGTGAAGATCAAACAATCTGCTTTATATTATTTTCTGACTGCAGACAAAGCAGTGCCTCCTGAACTTCAATATACAAGTATTCTAAATGAAGGGGATCAGAATCCCTTAAATTTAGAACTCAAACAGTTATTAGACGCACCATGTCGTCCCCCAACTATGCCCTATCCACCTATAGCTACAGTCACTCCATATCAGAGATCATGCTTACAAAGCAATCAAAAAGATCCTAGGACTCCACCTCTTACGGATGTTCAGAACGGTAAGCAACCTCCTCATATACAAGCCAATCAGACTAGTGTGATCGTAACTCACCCAGGAATCACAGCAGGAGGGACCATAGCCCTTAAGCCAACATCTGATCAACAAGCAAACAATGTACCAACCAAAATGCGCATCAATGGGTATCCAATCCAGAACGGTCAACGAACTCATTTCAATTCTGATGCAAATATAAGACAAATGTACACTCAAAACACTGAAATTCGTACAGAACTTATAGGTCAAACATCAATGACAAATATAGGAGAAATGCATTACAGAAATTGCGAATTAAACTGCCCATGCAGGAATGGAGGCCCAATACCCACTTCCCCTTCAAACCCCGAAACCACTGGCAGGGATCGAGGCCTGAAGACGAAGCCCCTCGTAAATTCTCAGCAACAAGAAACGAAACGTGGCAGGGGTCGGCCAAAGAAGAGTGCTGTAAATCCTCATCCCACTGGCAGGAAAGTATCAGTTGACATACCTTATTTAAATACCCATCAACCTAATCCTGCTTTAAATCCCTATATCAATGGAATGACAGAAGAAGATATGCCTACTTTAAATAATCAAGTAATAAACCCTGATGTAAATCCTGATCGTAGTGGATTGACAGTAAGACCACTGGATATGCCTTCTTTAAGTCCTCAACCAATAAATCCTAACCTCAATGGCAGGACAGAAGTGCCGATGGATACGTCTCTTTTAAATCCTAACCCCAATGGCAAGACAGGAGGACCAATGGATACGCCACATTTAAACCATCACCTCAATGGCAAGACAGGAGGATCAATGGATACGCCTCATTTAAATCCTAACCTCAATGGCAAGACAGGAGGACCAATGGATGCGCCTCATTTAAAATCTAACCTCAATGGCAAGACAGGAGGACCAATGGATACGCCTCATTTAAATTCTAACCTCAATGGCAAGACAAGAGGACCAATGGATACGCCACATTTAAATCCTCACCTCGTGGGCAGGACAGGAGGCCCGATGCGTATGCGACATATAAAGCCTAACCTCAATGGCAGGAAAGAAGGGCAGATGAATATACCTCGTCAACAAATTAATCACGCCTTAAATCTTTATGTCAATGGGAGGGCAGGAGGGCCCATGCATATGCCTCATTTAACTCCTAATTCCAATGGCAGAACAGGAGGACCGATAGATATGCCTCGTTTAAACTCTAATCTCAATGGAACGACAGGAGGAGCGATGCCTCATTTGCATTCTCATTTACCAATTAATCATAATGTCAGGATAGAAGGACCCATGGATATGCCTCCTAACTCCAATGATACGGCAGAAGGACCAATAAATATGCTTCATTTACAACCTCATCACTCAATGAACCCTGTCACGAATCTCGATCTCCATGGAAGGACAATCTCGATGGGTATGGCTCCTTATCTCAATGGTAGGACTAAAGGACTGATGAATATGCCTCATTTACATCCTCATCCATCAATGAACCCTGTTTCAAATCTCGATCTCCATGGAAGGACAGGACGACCCATGGATATGCCTCCTAACCTCAATGGTAGGACAGAAGAGCCGATGAATATGCCTCATTTACATCCTCATCCATCAATGAACCCTGTTTCGAATCTCGATCTCCATGGAAGGACAGGACGACCCGTGGATATGCCTCCTAACCTCAATGGTAGGACAGAAGAGCCGATGAATATGCCTCATATACATCCTCATCCATCAATGAACCCTGTTTCGAATCTCGATCTCCATGGAAGGACAGGACGACCCATGGATATGCCTCCTAACCTCAATGGTAGGACAGAAGAGCCGATGAATATGCCTCATTTACATCCTCATCCATCAATGAACCCTGTTTCGAATCTCGATCTCCATGGAAGGACAGGACGACCCATGGATATGCCTCCTAACCTCAATGGTAGGACAGAAGAACCGATGAATATACCTCATTTACACCCTCATCAATCTACGAACCCTACGTCTCCTCAATCTCATCAACACCTGAATCCTCATCTACCTATCAATCCTGAACAACCGATGGATATGCATTATTTTAATCCTAACCTCAATGGCAGGGAAGGAGAATATTTAGACATGCAACATTTGAATCTCGCACAAGAATCGATGAATCCTTCTTCCAGTCCACAACACCAACCAATACACCCTCTAACTCACCAACAACATGCTATGAATATGCATGTATTGCAAAAACATCAATCAATGATTCTCTCTATGAGTCCTCACCAGCCAATGAGTCCTTCTTTAAGGATGAGAGAAGAGATCGAAGATCCAATCGTACTTCCTTTTAACGCTCAACATCAAACTTTTAATCATCATAACTCAAGGACGCCTCCATGCTACCAATGTGCAACGGGCATGCCATGTGAAAATAGACTAGCGTCAGCACACACTATTCCTCAAACAGAAGTTCCCATGATGAATCCACAGACAGCTCCCCGGAATTGCAACGAGCAGGCTTATAAAGATTCGATGCCACATCATCCTGGATACAGTGATGAGGAGGTAAAGAAAGCAAATTATTTAGCTGGTTTGAGAGTTTTCGAGACTGCATCTAGAGATATATTGAGCCGGTCTGTTGCTAATACCAACGCGCCTATACTGAACACCACGGCGAATCTAAGAGCGGCGAGATTTCGAAATAGCGATGCTGGTTTAGCAGGAAGTTCGACGTGTAATGATCTAACGAGCTATGGTGTCTATACCCCTGCCCAACCCTACGTTTCGCCTCCTAAAACCTATCCTATACCAAACTGGGAGGTTTTAGGAACCCACCACACTGTTACAAATAAACAAGTCGCCAAAACAGTCACAAAGACCACAATAGCAAATATATTAGCAGCTAAAAAAGCTCAAGAAATATCTCTCCCAATAAGCACAGGTCAGACACTTCCACTTACAATGAATGCTGAGATACCACACATTGACTTAACAGTGGATTCAACCCAGAATGCAAATACGAACACAACTCCTAATATAATGCCAGTTCTGTTGAATACAGAGGCTCAGAAGGAAACAGTTGACATGAGAATTGATACTACTCAAACTAATATAACAACAAAAGCTCATAATATAAATGAAATAAACCTAATGCGAGTTCCATCGGGGGACGACCAGTCAAGACAAATACCCATGAATGTCAATAACAATGGAGAACTAACTCATTTAATGGAAACCTCTGCACATCATGAAGCACTAACCGAAGATATCAATAAGACACAAATAAACACAGAGCAACCTTGGATAAATATTAAAAGTGACGGAAATAAAATCCCGCTGCTCATGGATGAGGAAGACATGAGCATTAAAAATAACGCTGAGACAATAACACAGCCTAGTGTTATAAAAGAAACAGAAACAATTGCACAGAGCGTTCAAAATGAAGCCTTTGTACGACAGATAAGGATGGACGTTGAGGCTGCAGTATCTCAGTTACATGCGAATACTGATGAAAATATACCTAATACGAAACGAACTTCTAAAACATCAGTTCAACCAACTAAAGCTTATGAAGTTGTGTCAACAACTTCGGTTACATCGGAAACAATGTCACAAAACATCAAAGGCGATGATATACCTAAACCTGGAACATTTAATAGCGAAGCAAACACCACCCTTACAGTTAGTAGAAAACAAATAATAGAAAACACAGTCACAGTTTCGTTAGTCAAGCAAATTGTCACTAATCCAAATATTTCATTACCAGAGACAGACACCCTCGTAGATATCTTAAATAAAGTGAAACCGAGTTCAATGAAACCATGCTCAAGTATTAATCACACTGAAAACTTGAAAATAGTGACTTTTAACAATAATATGCACACGACGGAAGATAAAGCTCAAACAAGAGAAGGAATGGAACTAAGTGAACTAACAAGAAAAGAAAAGCAAACTAACGCTAACATTTCATTATTACATATCCTGAGTAAGGTGAAACAGATTCCAACAAAAATATGCTCAAATATTGATCAAACTGACAGCACAATTGGAAACTTTAACGATAACATTTGCCCGAAGAAAGAGAAAGAACAAACAGGAGCGACGGAACTATCAAGGATAGGAGATAAGTACACAAATACATTCAACAATGATAATTTAAATTGTATTACCGGAAATGCAGCTCAAATAATAAATGTTGTTAACAACGAGAATAATCAAGGAGGCACTAGTCATGAAATCAGCCAAGGAATAAACGCAGCACAAATAATAAATGTTGTTAACAATGAGAATAATCAAGGAGGCACAAGTAATGAAATCGGTCAAGGAACAAATGAAGCTGACGAGCCACATGAAAATACTAATAATGAAAATAGTGATGTATCAGAATCAAGCATAGATGAAATTATATTTTTCAAATTTCAGATTAATTTCTTTAGGCTTGTGCAAGAACGGCTTAGTGAAAACAATCATGAAGAATTCGCGATTAAGCTTCACAATGACATTCTTGATTTAATAACTTTAAGTGAAGATGACGACGCTAAGGCAGATATGCAGTATGAATGTCATGAGTGTCATAATGTTACTCTATATTCACCACGTCAACTTTATTATTTTGGGAGTGAAATACTAAAAGTGAATACACAAAACTGTCAACTATGTATTACATTCAGAAGAAAATACATTGAAGTATTAATAAAATACATCACACTTGAGACATCACTAGGCACTCTTAATAAGCAAATCACTAAAAACACAGAAAATAATAATCGGATGGATAATACAGTAACAGAATTTAATAATGAGCAAGAAGCTCATTCTGCAGCTACACTCCATAATGACGGAGATGATAGCCCTATCAAACATAAGAAGAATGATCAACAGGGTTTAGTAACAGATGAAGTACCATCATGTTCTAAACAAGCTGAAACAGATGATCAAGAAAATCAACACAACAAAAATACACCTGATAGCCAAAAGCAAACTAATAGTATTGTGGTGAAATTATCGCGAAATCTGCTAAAAGAGTCAACTGTTAAGAAACTCATACATGCCAAGTTTAATAATAACGAATCAGGTGACAATTGTAATGTTGCATTACAGGATAAGAATGGTAAAGGCAATAATAATTTAAGCAACCCTGGAGAAGGAACGTCCAATATAAGTATTACTCTAACCAAAAACAAAGAAAAGCATCCTTCAAGTACAAAATGCAATAATGCTGAACCCTCATCTAGTAGAAATCCAGAATCACAAAATAAGAACACAAACAATTCATCTACTAACATTCCGGATAATGACAGGAACAAAGAACGGCACTTCAACAATACGGCGTCCGGTTTGAACCCACTAACAAATGGAGACACGATTACTTCATCAAATGGTGTCAATACAAATGACCCCAACGAAGATAGTCAGTCAAAAAAGAAGGAAGACATCTGTGACAAACCCGCTTTCAGTGTAAACCCAGAAACTCAAAACTTAAATAAACCTAACGTATCAGCAAATAGAGACTATAACATGAACCAAGAAAGGCTATCCAAAAAGCGAAAAAGCATTAGTACTGAAACTGCACCCACTGGTAACAACGACTCCAATAATAGAAACACAAGCACTACAACAAACATAACCGATGATCAAGTAAAAAGCCATGAAAATCTCTCAAAGAAAAGGAAAATTATAAGGGCTGAGAGTGAAACTCTTACAAGCCCCGACGCTGAAAAGCAAAATTCTAATACTTTTCCAAAAAATAGTAAGGATAATGATAAGAAACAAGAGACTAATTCCAAAAAGCGGAAAAGCAGTAGCGCTGAAGCTGCACCCATTGGAGTACCAGAATTTCAAAAAAGAAATGTTAATAATGCATCAGATAATAAGAACGAGAACAATTGTGAAAGACACGCTAAGAAAAGAAAAAGCATCAGTGCTGAAATTCCAACCACAGCAGATACACACGACCGCCATGATAACTATAAGAACAAACAAAAGGATCTTGGAGCAACGATAATTAGATGTAGCGAAATTATTACCACAGAAGACAAAGGAAACTGTGACAAACATTCTCCATCAAAGAATAACAAAGTACATAAAACAAACCAACCTAGTACAAGCAAGAGTAATGAAACTACTACCAGTTATAATGCAGATTCGCTGAAGAAAAAAACAATCACAGTATCGAACAGCAATAATACTAACAGAAACAAGAAACAACTATGTAACTCAGACAAAAATAAAGAAACAGACAATAATGAAATAAGAAAAAGCATTGATACTGAAACAGCACCTAATAAAACTACGCAACAGCTCAATGTTCAAGACAATACATCAAATAAGGAGAAAGAAAACGATACCAACGTAGCGGGGCCGGAATCAAGAAAAAGCACTAGTGCAGACATTTTAAACAAAAGTCAAACGAACAGTAACCCTACAAACACAGACCAGACAAAAAATAATGCTTGTCAGAAACAGAACAAAGAAACCGCGGAGCAAAATGATGTAAGCAAAAATAACGATGGTGAAAAACAGAATAATGATGAACGAAAGGATAAAGAAAAACCAGAAAATGCTGCTCAAAATCATACCAAAGATAAAGTGAAGGACGTTGATGTTTGCAAGAATAACAACAAACAGAATCATAATACTCGAAAAGATGACAAAAACGATGAGGAAAAAGACGACGATGAGAATTGCACTAAGCTTTTACAAAAAGCTATGGAAGATTGCTTCAAAAAGTTAAAAGCTTGTGGCGAGTCTAACAAAAATGAAATTTTAGGTAATCTCTTCAAAACTTTAAGTGAACAATTATACTCTAAAGAAAGCGATGATTTACCCGAAGTGAAAATTAGCGGTAAACAGGAGAAAAAAAGTGAGAAATGCAAGGTAAAAACATCCTATAAATACCTTTGCGATTATTGTTCTGTCAGTTTTCGATCTTTGGATGCTTGCAGGAGCCACATAAAAAATGGCCACCAAAAAGCAAAAGTTGTAGCAGAAGATTGCATTGAGGTTAGAAACTGTGAATTTTGTACGAGGTATATACAAGAAAAATTGTACAACAATCATATAAAAACACAACATAAAGATATATATTCACAAATAATTAAAGATTAATGAATAAATGCTAGAATACCTAAAGAATCGTTAAAATTTTGACTTGATATAGAGATAAAAAAAAGTGAGTACACAATCAATTAATTTTAAGGTTTAAATATCCAGGGAATGCCATAGCTCTTCACTCACCTGATGGAAAGTGAAGAATTTAGATGTAGCACTTTAGATTATAAAATAGACTAAGTGACTGTAAAAATGCCATACGAATAAATAAATTAATAAACGTTAAAGAGGTACCAAATAGTTTCGCTTATTTTTATATTATTTTATATTAATAAAGATTTATAGGCGAGAGTCTTGCCGAGAAATTAAGTACATTTTCAAAGACAACATGGGTACTTACGACAAATATATTTTTTAAACTCGGGTTTGTACTAGAGATGCAACGGATAGTGGTTTGGCCGGATACCGGATACCGGATATTCGGCCTGACCCTTCGCCGAATATTCGGTATTCGGCCGGCGGTATATATCTACAATTTGAGTTTCGCACCTGGCGCGTCGTGCAAGTTTCGACATGTTTTGTGCGGACACATTTCTAGTTCTAGACAACAAAACGAGTTTTATTATGTTAGTATGGAGTAACTTATTTCAAAAGTACACACGCGCTCGCGTATTTTTGTGTATAAAAATAAGTTTGTAGTGACTCTGACTACATCCGGTATCCGGCCGGATAGTACGAAGATATCCGGTATCCGGCCGGATACTAAAATAAAGGCCGGAAATGCCGGATACCGGATAGTAACCGGATTTTCGGTGCATCTCTAGTTTGTCCTTAGCTTTGCTGGTTGTCGCCTATTTTTTTTAAATATTGTAATACGTACGTCTTTATTGTGTCAAAAATATGAAGCCAAGACTATTACAGTCCGTGAGCTTTAAGAAGAACCTTCGGGAATCGGCGATGACACACGAAGGTAGTACTGCTGTTCTGCTTTTTCATGTGTCACTGTTGATTGATACCCGACGTCTCTTTCTAAAACCCGAAGGTTCTTTATAGAGCTCACGGACTGTACCAAGGCGTCTTGGATACATGTGTTTGCCACATTGAATGTATCCATCATTTTAGACGTTTACCTATCCAACGAGTTGTAGTGAAGGCTTAAGAGTCGCCAGGACGCTCGCGTGAACTCGCGTCCCCATACAAACGTAGTTCAGCTCTCATTTTAAAACGACATGCTTTAGAACCACGAAATTTGGCATGGGCATTCTAGTAGTACAGATCTATGTCGGTAATTCGTTTTCGTTGCTAAAAATTGTAATACAAAGAAAATATAGCAAAAATAAGTTTTGTATGTAAATCTGGTTCTGGCTGTATTTTCTTTGTATTACAATTTTTAGCAACGAAAACGAATTACCAACATAGATCTGTACTACTAGAATGCCCATGCCAAATTTCGTGGTTCTAAAGCATGTCGTTTTAAAATGAGAGCTAAACTACGTTTGTATGGAAACGCGAGCCTCCTGGCGACTCTTAAAAGCCATAAATCGCTGTGTATAAATGTATAATTAGGTAAGTATTTAAGCTGTTTTTAACTAAGGATAATTAATAATTAGATTATTTTTGTATGGATATATTTAATTTAGTTGAAATAAAGAAAGTCGTTGAGTTTCTAACCGATTCTTCTCAAAAGTGGTATTGCGTATTACAAGTAGTAAACTGACATCAAATTTTAGGATTTCATCGGATTTAAACACAAATGCGAGAAATACTTCTCGCACGCTAAACCACTATAGAAAAGCCACATTGTGAGCAAATGTATTCAACATACAGTCCTTGAGATTTCAAAAGAACATTCGGGTTTTAGAAAGAGACGTCGGGTATCGATATCAATCAACAGTGATACGTGAAAAAGCAGAACAGCAATATAACGTTCGTGTGTCATCGCCGATTCCCGAAGGTTCTTCTTAAAGCTCACGGACTGTATTTTTCAATGCTCAATACGTCAATATCACTTTACCAATAGGGAATATTACGCAAAACTCTACGTAGGGGGCGGCACTAGCACAACCAGAGGGCCTACCGCGAAACACGAAAATAAAAGTTTCGTTACCTGGTTCTCTGTCACTCTTACATATTAGAGCGATAGAGAGGCAGAAGTCAAAATTTCGATTCTTTCGTTTCACGGTAGGCCCTCTGTAAACAAACCGCCTTGGTGCACAAATGACATATTTATTCGTTATAAATTATCTATGAAAACTTGTAAAAAAAACTGTTTAAGGCCTAGTATGTATTAATACCGATGTGCTAGTGCTGCACTCTGGTGCCAGAATATTGCAGTAATATCCCCTATTTATGTAATAAGAGACCCCACCTTATGCCACTATCATGTTATCATGTAACATTTGACATATTGCCATTTGATGTAACGTGCGTTGGGATAAGATGGAATAGGTATTTTTTAGGGGTAAGATAAAAAGTAGTCTGTAATGCTCCGGAATATGGACGATTTTTTGTATAACCCCAAAAAAAACATTTCTATCTTACCCCAACGCACCTTAACTTTGTAATAGTACCGACATTTTAGTTTATACCATGTTTATTAGAGACTAAGCTATTATAAGTAATTACTTCTAATTTTTATTTAATAGTACATTTCGATACTAGGTCGAAAAGGATGTCATTATTCCACGAGCTCCGAGATAATTTGCTGCAAGCCGTAGGTGGCATAACGACTTTTTTAATACAGTTGCGAAAAAATTATAAAATGGACAATTAGTCACTTTGCGGTTACTTTAGTACTGTATCATGGATCCTGAGCTGTGATTGGCTGGAAAAAGCGCTAGTGCGAGAAATCCAACTTACTGCACTATAAACTACTACTAGAAAAGCACTTTCTTCAGCAACTGTGTTAAAAACGTTTATTTTATAGTTAGAAACCTGGTAATAGAACTTAGTAACTGATTAGATATTAAAAACTATAAGGGTTCCTAGTTGACTACGGCACCCTAAAAAGCTCATCGAGTTTTTCGTCCACGTTCTCTGAATAATTTTACCAGTATATACAGCCTTGGCTAGAAGTGTTGAGCACCAATGCGATTTTCATACAAAACTGGAAAGTTTAGTCCATCGTTTCCATCTTTGTTTAAGTTATTTTGTCAATTAAATTAAACTAATAGGCATGTTTTGTTGAAGTTAGTAGTAACTGTATAGAATATTTGCAATATGTCGCACCGACTTAAATTTACATTTTTGGTACCTTCTGTTTTCATATTTTTAAGTACCTTGAAAGTGTTATTAAGTGAAGTTTTCTATATTTATAAATAAAATATAACATTTACCGTTACCGTACATTGTTAGGATAGGGAAATAATGCTTAACATCAAAATGTAAACAAAAAACGCCTATGCTCAATACTTCTGGCCAAGGCTGTATTATCATTATTAGGTTTAGATTTATAAATGTGTGATTATTTTTGTAAAAGAGACCATTTTAAGATTTATAAATGTGTGATTATTTTGGTAAAAGGTACCATCTAGCAGCCGGCGCGTACGCCCTTATTGCTCCAATACTATATGGATTGAACCGCCAAATGGTACCTTTACCAAGATAATACCACAAATGTTGGGTACGTATAGATTTATCGTAATAATAGTATAATGTGATTTTGCTAATTCAAAAATCACGGAAAGCAAAATATTTAAGAAGAACGTTGTTTTAAAATTTCAATGATATTTTTTGTGGTAATTTGAAATAAAGCGTTTTATTATAAGTTTAACTATATAATAGTATTATAAGTTAGATTAAGTAAATGTGACATTTTACCAAAACTATTCGGTTGTTAATAAGGTCCAATTTTATTCGAATCCTCACGCCATAATCGCCTTATTGACAGCCGTTTGGACCCATTTGGTTAAAACTGTCGCAAGTAGACTAACGCGGTCATCACACTGTCGCCGCAAACGGATGGGTGAACGAGACAGACTACCTGTCTCTTTTTAATCGATACAGTCAGAAAAAGACATCACCCCCCCCCCCCCCCCCCAAATCATACGTGTCGAATTGAAAAAAGATCCACTCAAAAATTGCTTTTTTTTGCTTTAGTGTCCCCCCCCCCCCCCAATTTCAGGCTGCGACCGCACCTGGCTCTAACTGACAGGCCGATATCGTCCGGCGGACTGATAGTAGGGCCCCTTAGTTACTATGCGTGTCAATAAAATAAATACTCTCTGCATGGTTGTATGGGAACGTACCCAAACTACGTGACCAGTTTAGGGGGGGAGGGGGGTCGTCAAAATACTACTCTAGGTCACAGGGGGGAGGGGGGGAGTCTTAGGTTCTGTCACGTAGTCAATAATTATGCTCAAATATCGCGCTTCTAATTATAGGTTTCCATGCACTTTTGGCGTCACGCGGCCAGTGTCGAGTAAATAAAAGGCAATAAGTAGGCAAAATTATGTTTTTTTGCTTTCTATGTCCAAAACATCACTCTAAACTATATGTGCGAGTTTTACTACGTGACAACTAGGGGGGGGGGGGGGGGGGGTCTTGGCAATTACTACGGATGGTCACCAAGGGGGGGAGGGGGGTCAAAAACTGAAAAAAATGGGTCACGTAGTTTGGGTACGTTCCCTATGGATTGAGTATTATTATGCTGATGCTGACTTATCTTATCTTATCTTATATGGCAGCAGTGTGATGGCCGTACTGGTGAGTTTCTTCCGGCGTTTCTTCTCACCAGACGTCATAGTTTCCGAAGCGCTGGTAGAGACGGACATGTATGTAAATTATGTAACGGCTAACAAAGGCCCATTCAAATTTCTTTTACAATAAAATACAAAAACTATTTTTGTTTTTTTTTTCATTCCCTAGACGTGATTGTTTAAGCGGCTATTAGACATTGCAACCTGCAGGGCCCAATCTGTTGTGTACCCTGCCTCTCCCTACCTCTCCTTCAACTCCCTACGGGCCCTACCTTTAATTACACCTTCCAACCTGACAGATTGGGCCCTGCAGGTTGCAATGTCTAATACCGCTTTTAACCCTCGTTAGGTTTCCGGATTGAAATTTTATCGTCTTTCACGTCATGCGTCACTTATACTTGTTAGAACGTGACAGCTATGGATGGTAGAAGGTAAGGATGACAATCTCTCTGTTACAAAAGTGTCCACCAAAAGGCGTGGAATTGGTGGCGCCACTTTAGCTTTAGCTAGTCCGGATTCATACACGAAAGCAATACTAGCGCTACGATGGCGCTACGTGGAGAGATTTAGAACTTTTAGTTGCTGTTTCCCGCCGCTGGACACTTTGTAGATGGTTCTCATATAATAGATTGTCATCCTTACATTCTACTATCCATAGTAACAGCTATGGTGAGTATAGTGACAGATGATAATAATTTTCAACATTCAATTTCCGCTCGTTCGACACGCAAAATAAAAATTGACCTTAAGAGTCGCCAGGACGCTCGCGTGAACTCGCGTTCCCATACAAACGTAGTTTAGCTCTCATTTTAAAACGACATGCTTTAGAACCACGAAATTTGGCATGGGCATTCTAGTAGTACAGATCTATGTCGGTAATTCATTTTCGTTGCTAAAAATTGTAATACAAAGAAAATATAGCAAAAATAAGTTTTGTATGTAAATCTACATCTGGCTGTATTTTCTTTGTATTAAAATTTTTAGCAACGAAAACGAATTACCAACATAGATCTGTACTACTAGAATGCCCATACCAAATTTCGTGGTTCTAAAGCATGTCGTTTTAAAATGAGAGCTAAACTACGTTTGTATGGAAACGCTAGCGTCCTGGCGACTCTTAAAGCGATGAACAAACAATAATAATAAAACAAAGATCCTGATGAATGGGGTCGGCAACTGTCAACGGTTTGGCCAGATGGCGCCAGCATAGCTTGTACCGGTCACTAGTCTTGTTGTATGGGATTTGGCTAAAACTCTAGCCCATCCAGGTCAGTAAAATCCAAAAAAAAAAAACAAGAATTTAACGCAATTAGTAGGACTGACAGGTACAAGCTACGCTGGCGCCATCTGTAAAGACTTTCGACCGGCCAACCCCATTGAGAACCTCCTTGTACGCAATCTCGAAATCTGTTGAAAATCCTACCATCTTAGACTAGCAGGGGCTATAAAATCGCAACCTCATTTGAGTTCCTTTCAATCGTCGCGTTGAGCAGTAGTTAGCTGTCACAGAAAAGTACAGTAGGCCATAACAACTTGTATTAAAATAGTATTTTATACAATCGTGACATACATAATAAAATAACACGGTTACACTCACGGCACTTTAGTCACGTCTTGCGACATGATTCGGAGAGCCTAGGTCTCCATTTTCAAGCACTAGGAGTGCTACTTAGGCTTTAGGCTCTCCGAAACATGTCGCAAGACGTGACTAAAGTGCCGTGAGTGTAACCGTGTTATTTTTAACCGACTTCAAAAAAGGAGGAGGTTCTCAATTCGACTGATTTTTTTTTTTTTTTTTTTCATAATTTTTTTTTTGTATGTATGTTACTCCATATCTCCGTGAATCGTGAACCGATTTTCAATTTTTTTTTTTTAATCGAACAGGTATAACCCCTAGATGGTCCCATTGTCACCAAGTCGGGTTCTGATGATGGGATCCTGGAGAAATCGAGGGAACTCTTCAACTATTATAGGCACACCTATAGTGATTTCACTATTTTTTACAGCAACTCGGCCACTTCCTCTTGGAATAGCGGATCCTAAGTGAAGTCGGTTCTTTTTTTGTTTAAAATTATATTATGTTAATATGTCTCACGAAAGTTTAAATTTAATAATCGTGACATAATTAAGAGCTTTTCAGTCGAGTACCGTATTCAAACCATGAAGCTGGCTGAGTGGCCTAAGTAAGGTACGAAATTGATTGACTGTCACTATTGTATACAATACTTTTTCTACGTGTGCTCAATATAGGTAAGCCGGTAAGAATTGAGTTCGACGAAAGACCTGCCGCCTCTATACAATTGAGCAACTTCAATCCCCCGGCGGATTGTGCCGGCCCGGCGACCGCGGCGGCGCAGGGCGGGCAGCGGCCACAGTGCTACATGTATGGAAATCCTTTCTACCACTGCTAGCGATAACACAATATGCGACCATAAAAGCTCTATCGAAACGTACAGGTCTATTCACGAGAGTTGGCGCGAGATTTGACAGAATTTCTATGAAAATGGCTGTCACTCAGTAGAAATCTCGCGCCAACTTTCGTGAATATACCTGTATGCGCTAGTAGTTCCGTGATCCGTCTACACAATTTCAATTCAAGTTTTACAGTCGACGAGTATAAAAATTAAATTGTAGATAAAATATTTATTAGAAATAAAGGGAAGCGCTGGTAGCCTTGCGGTAAGACGTCCGACTTTCAATCCGGACGTCTCGGGTTCAAACCCCGGCTCGTACCACTGAGTTTTTCGGAACTTATGTACGGAATATCATTTGATATTTACCAGTCGCTTTTCGGTGAAGGAAAACATCGTAAGGAAACCGGACCTAATCCCAAAAAGGGCCTAGTTTCCCCTCTGGGTTGGAAGGTCTGATGGCAGTCGCTTTCGTAAAAACTAGTGTCTATGCCAATTCATGGAATTAGGTTGTCAAGCGGACCCCGGGCCGGGATAAACGCTAGGAAGAAGAGAGAATGGTTGGAAATAAAGGAAAAGTAAATAAATCATTGCCTCAGGCGATTTTCTTTGGATTGGAAATTATTAGGTTTTTTAGCTAAAAAGGGGGTTCAATTGAAAAAATACCTTTATAATACAAAAATATATTGTGCCTTTATTTATACGTAAAAGGTATTTATCATACAAATTTTAATATTTATTTTGTACAAACTATTGTTATAAAAGGTTTTTCTTACAAACTAGTGCGGAAATAAAGCATTCACTATTGTTACACTCTTTGCAACATACAGGATGTTTTTAACCGACTTCAAAAAAGGAGGAGGTTCTCAATTCGACTGTTTTTTTTTAATCATTATTATGTTTTTTTTTTGTATGTATGTTACTCCATATCTCCGTGAATCGTGAACCGATTTTCAAATTTTTTTTTTAATCGAACAGGTATAACCCCTAGATGGTCCCATTGTCACCAAGTCAGGGTCTGATGATGGGATCCTGGAGAAATCGAGGGAACTCTTCAACTATTACAGGCACACCTATAGTGATTTCACAATTTTTTACAGCAACTCGGCCATTTCCTCTTGGAATAGCGGATCCTAAGTGAAGTCGGTTCTTTTTTTGTTTTAAATTATTTCAATAACTAGCCATATTGTGCGAGGTGATTTGATAGGCCATACTGAACAACTTTTACTATAGGGCCAACTCCGAAATGGGTAATTCCACGAGACTGTAACGTCAGTTACCAATTCTTTCGTGGGTTCTTTGATTGATTCAGCAAATGTAAGTTTTTATATATCTTCCCTATGCCTACAGGTAGATAAATCGACATTTAAATTTGCTTAATCAATCAAAGAATACTCAAATGATTTATATAACGTAAAATAGTGTTACAATTTTAATTAATCATTAGCTAACAACAAGAACGTGGCATTAGTGCAGGGCAGAGGTAGACGGGCTGGGTAGAAAGAATACACGAAAGAATTGGTAACTGACGTTACAGTCTCGTGGTATTACCCAAATTCCAAAAAAATTTTGGCGGTTTCATACATTTCGGCCGATCAGACTTCGGGTTTTTTGGGATTTCGGGGTTGGTCCCATAGAAAAAGTTGTTCAGTATGACTTATCACCTTCCACAACATTGCTAGTTAAAGTTATAGAAAAAACACCCTGTATTGTCTTAGAATTTACACTTTTTGTCTATGGTGTAGTGTAATATAAGGATTTGACATATCCAAAAATAAATATGAAAACAGCAGTGTCACCTGCGCGTTGTTTTACGTTTTACCTCACTGGTAAGTATAAAACGCCAACTGCCAAAGTAATGACGCCTCTAGCCACCAGTGGCCTAATTAATAAAGCTACAATTGACAATTTACAAGTGGTAGTCTCTTTCTAATACATAGGGTTAGAAAGAGACTTGTAGCTTTATTAAACAGGCCCCAGTCGGCACCACAATCGTTAAGCCTTTCGGGACAAAACACACTTGATCGGAATTCAGAAAATTCATAGACAAAATGCTTAAGGCTCAAAACACACCTAGCGGAATTTTGGCAGTAATGTATGGAGCTTTGTCGATGGTAGCTTCAATTTGTCTATCGCCTCCATACATTACTGCCTCCATTCCGCTAGGTGTGTTTTGAGCCTAAATATGTCATACAAATTTAAGCAATCATAGACAAATTTAAGCCTTTTGTCTATGAACTTTCTTTATTCAGCTCAGGTGTGTGGTGTACCTTATAAGGCTAATCCCACCATTATTTGAACTTTATTTCGAAGCGATAGGGTCCAATTTTGCATATTTTCTACCTGTATGCCTGTTAAAGGGTTAACATAAAATTTTATTGTCCTAGTGTAGTAATACTAACATTACCGGCGTGGCTACGTATCCGCTCCCGGCGCCCAGCCGGCCCGCCGCGTGGCCTGCAACACAGATAACAGTACAGTCGCCGTCAAATATATAGCGGCTTTAAATTTATTGGACACGGTGTATATCAGTATATGTGCATATATTCTAAAGGATAACTTAATTCTTAATAGAATTTTCAGGGTGTCTTTACATCCAGACTTGTGCGAGTTAGTATAACAAGAATTGTAGAGAATACCGCCCACTTTTCAAAATCGTCCGTTTTTGACACAACTATTAGTATTGGATAAAAAATTAGTTCATGAAAGTTGTAGAGAATTTTATCAGCTTCAATTATGTACTAAAGCAAAATTGTCTATAACGCATGGTTTTCAAGATGTAAGCAAAAAAACAAAAAACAGGACCTTCTTTGCTTCCCCCGCATGGCCTCCTGGCTCACCTCCGGGGGGTGAGGACTTTTAGTATGTTAGTCTTCTAACTAGTCCTAATAAAGTTTCAAAGTCGAAATTTCTGCTTTCGACTTTTCCAGCTAGACCCCTTTCTAAGCATTTATTTTCCACGCTAGCAGCTTCGTAGGAAAAAGTATATGAGCAGAGACCACAGTGGAAGGGAAGGAAGACCACGCCCCTGTGTGATCTCATGTGACCTTAAAGTGTGGCGACCACTGCACGCAACAACGCATCAGATGTGAAACGCATTATTCTCCCTGCCACAGTTGGTAAACGTGTCTCGCACTGGCGCGCGAGATGGTTGGGAATAGCATCGCCGCGCGACTGGTCCAGATGTGCGAGGCGGCTTGCGCTCGCGCCGCTCCGGAGTGCTTCCACAACTCTGACGGCGAATGCATGCCACTTAACCAACCGATCCGCTTGGTTCGCGAGTGCTTATGCTTACGTTCTTATTGTATGTTATTTAGCTTTATTTCGTGCGCTATCCTTCTTGACTGTGAACTGTGCTATCCATCCTTCTGTGCTTGTGCTTTCTCATGCTTGTAACCGTGTCTGAACTTTATAATTACAAATAGTGTGTCTACAACGGACTTGTTATTTCGACGCCTAGTAGGCACCCTATAAAAGTACACGAGTGTGACTGACCTTGCCCTTGAGGTGTACGAGTTTGTTGTGGTTGTATAAAGCAGCTTCGTAGGAAAATGTAGACGAGAAGGGGCCGCTTCCCTGTGTGATCTCATGTGACCTTAAAGTACACGAGAACAACTGACCTTGCCCTTGAGGTACACGAGTACTGACCTTGCCCTTGAGGTGTACGAGTTTGTTGTGGTTGTATAAAACAGCTTCGTAGGAAAATGTAGACGAGAAGGGGCCGCTTCCCTGTGTGATCTCATGTGACCTTAAAGTACACGAGAACAACTGACCTTGCCCTTGAGGTACACGAGTACTGACCTTGCCCTTGAGGTGCACGAGTTTGTTGTGGTTGTATAAAGCAGCTTCGTATGAAAATGTAGACGAGCAGAGACCACAGTGGAAGGGCCTCTCCCCTGTGTGACTTCTCATATGACCTTCTAGAGTTTTCTTAGTCTGAAAAATAGTATGTAGCATATTAATCATAAACAAAACATGTTGAAATGTGATTATCTACATGAAAAAGTACCATTTGTTGCTCGAAAACAATAATGAATCTGTACAGTCGCCATCGAATATATCGGAGCGGCCAGGGTACTCAAAATATCTGAACATGCACTTTCTCGCCTTGACAATAGAGGCGTTGTTCAGATATTCGTGACCACCATCGCCCGTCCGATATATCTGATGGCGACTGTCCACTAGTAGCTACTAGGTGGAGTAGCAGTGCAGGTGACATTCCCTCTTGCAAGTTACCCTATGTACAGTTAGTTGCATAACTGAGTCAGTACCTCAGTAAAATTTACATAGCTCGATGACAAACAAATTTGCCTGAAAAAGCTACTCGCAGAATATTACTCTTTAAGTGAGGCTAGAAAACTTTCTTACAATTGATTTTCTTCCGTCTTATACAATTTTTTTAATTTCATACTGAAAACTGTTAAAATTGACCAAACAAATTTTTCGGATTACTTATTTTTATCTAAGGCATTCCCGATTCAGTATCTCATTTAAAGTAAGGAGTTATATGACCATTATTATAGTTAAAAATAGTCATTCCAATCAGGCTTATTTTTGTAGTTGTTACTGGCGATTTACCCGGTGCAAAACTGAGTCAAGGTAAATTGACTAACAAATTTGTCGTTAGTTCATTTTTGGAGTGAACTGCATTCTGGGATAACTATAAAAATACGTCATTGACATAAAAAGTAATTTACCACATCATAAAGAGCATGTAATTTACTATTATAACTATTTACCTTAAATGGACGTGTCTAAGAAAAAATATAAATTTTAGGGTGGTTCAAAAAAAGGAAATTTAACAGTTTGTCTTCAAAATATATGGCGAACGAAAAAATCAAGCTCGTGTATGCAATTAATAGGAATCAATTTCACATATGGATACATTGCTGATACCGAGATAAACAAATATCACCTAAAAGTTCAATATTTCTCTGTAGATGTATCAAACTAATCTTCAGTTAACGATATCGGTGCAAAACTGATTCAGTACTAAATAGTATGTAATGGATAAAATTATTATATTTATCTGTAATAATGTAATGGTTTAGTTAGTTTATAAGCGTTGTGAAACATTCATACTAAAATAGTAACTGAATGACTATCCTTTTGTGAAATAATAAAAGAACTATATCGAAGTGATGCACGTTGACTCAGTTATGCAACTAACTGTATGTCATCTTACCGTGTAAGCCTTCCCACAGGTGTCACATACGTGGTTCCGCACGGCGCGCAAGTTGCGATGCACCATGCGTATGTGGGTACGTAGCACCGGCCGGGACGAGCACGCCTGGAAAAGTTACATTACTTATACGTGACCTTGAGCTCTGGGTAAAGCCGGAAATACCACATAGGGTTATTGTATGTATGTGTGTGTTGACACCCCCATGAAGTTACAATTTAAAAATATATATAAAGAAATATAATATAAGCTAGAGGATTCTTTTCCGTCACAAAGTGAGGCCGAAAGACAAACGTAACGTATGGAACTTGACTTTAAAAAATGTCAGGAAATCTCACAAAACGGAGGGTCGAAACGTTGCCCAAAATCGAAGACGTTCTTTACGAACGTCCCGTTTGCAATGAATTGCCATACAACATTGCCGGCCTCGGCCTCTGAGGGTAAGCCACACACCACGATTTCCCGAAAAGCTGTCCACTTACAAAGTCACAGTCAGCCATAGTGCACCGTATGGGGGTCACTTTTAAATGGACGGCGAAGTTGTGCTCCTCCAGCCTCGCCGCCTTCAGGAACTTCTTGTCACACAGGGGACACTTGTACCTGGAATAAAACAACGTTTGTGCAACAAGAGAGGAAAGTTGGTTTTCTTGCGAGTGTTGATTTTGAGTCCCGAGTAAGCGAAAGATTCTATAATTGAATCACGAGTGAAGAGAGTGATTCTAAGTTAGAATCTTGAGCGTAGCGAGGGACTCAAAACACGAGATGTAAAATAACTTTGTTCTCGCGTGACACAACATCAAGTAAAGTTAACACATTTATTTTCACCTCAGCAGCTCGAACAAGCTTTCTTCCTTGCGGAAAAACTTTCGTCGCTTCCTGGAGTGATGAAAGTTACTTTCGTCACTGCTTTTTCGCAGGGAAGTAGGCTTGTTCGAGCTGCTGAGGTGAAATAGTTATTTGTGCAACAAGAGAGGAAAGTTGGTTTTTCTTGCGAGTGTTGATTTTGAGTCCCGAGTAAGCGAAAGATTCTATAATTGAATCACGAGTGAAGAGAGTGATTATAAGTTAGAATCTTGAGCGTAGCGAGGGACTCATAACACGAGATGTAAAATAACTTTGTTCTCGTGTGACAACATCAAGTAAAGTTAACCACATTTATTTTCACCTCAGCAGCTCGAACAAGCTTCCTTCCTTGCGGAAAAACTTTCGTCGCTTCCTGGAGTGACGAAAGTCACTTTCGTCACTGCTTTTTCGCAGGGAAGTAGGCTTTTTCGAGCTGCTGAGGTGAAATAGTTATTTGTGCAACAAGAGAGGAAAGTTGGTTTTTCTTGCGAGTGTTGATTTTGGGTCCCGAGTAAGCGAAAGATTCTATAATTGAATCACGAGCGAAGCGAGTGATTCTAAGTTTGAATCTGGAGCGTAGCGAGGGATCTCAAGAACACGAGATGTAAAAAAACTTTCCTCTCGTGTGACACATACAACTTTTCACCTCAGTAGTGAGAACATATTCAAGTTAAAAAAACACATTTATTTACATTCCCGAATGAAAGGCATCATCATTATGACGAAAAGCTTCTAGAAACAAAATTTTACTCCCTGGAGTGAGGAAAGTAGCAACTTTCGTCACTCCCTGGAGTGATGAAAGTCGCACTTTCGTCACTCCAGGGAGTGAGGAAAGTAGGCTTGTTCGAACTGCTGAGGTGAAAATAATTATAAATAACACATGTGAACAATTTTTAGTCTTCCCTCTAGGTTGGAAGGTCAGATGGCAGTCGCTTTCGCTAAAACTAGTGCATACGTCATGGGATTATGTTACCAAAAGAACCACAGGCTCAATAGAGCTAAACTATCTGGTCAGTTATTAGAGTTAGTAATATTTTAATTCAGTCAGGTCGCCCTAGGTACCGCTGGAGAGACCAGTACGCCTAGCACATGATTGACACGTCAGTATCTCCCGCGCGAGGTAGTCTATCCGTCCTTTTCTGACTGTGTCAATTAGAAAGAGACGGGTAGTCTATCTCGCGCGCGAGATACTGTCGCATCAGTCATGTGCTAGGCGTGCAGGTCGAAAGAGATCTGGGCGCCCTACAAGCGGAAAACTGGGAGGAGATCGCACAAAACAGGACGCGTTGGCGCCATCTCGAGTCGGAGGCCAAGACTCATTTCGGGTCGCTGAGCCAGAGGAGTTAGTTAATATTTTAATTGGACTTACTTCAATTTAGCCGGGTCGATGTGTTTCAAGTTGTACTTCTTGTGCTGGTAGTACGACATACGGTTCTTGAACGTCATATCACACTGAAATACATCAAACATATAATAGTAGTTTATGTCACTGCTACATAATGAAGGGCACTAAAATACGAGTGTGGTAAAACGTACGAAGTGAGTTTTATCGAACGAGCGGGAGCGTATGCGAAGCGAGCTATTAGGCGATTATCACACTGGCGCCGCATCCGCAACCGCATGCGGCGACGGTGTGCAAGCGTGACAGCTTTATACAAATGCAGAGCGCTATCTTACTCTCACACCGGCGCCGCAGCAGTGTGAAAGCCGCCTTACTAACAACTTCTGGCTACTGGGACGTCTCGGCATTTCGATGGCATTTTAATTTTGAGAGTTTGTTCCGCGATAACTTTAGTAACGTTAAAATAAAACAACTTTGAACGGATTATATCGCGTATACTGAATTTAATTACATCCCGACGTAATATTGGCCCTTCAGGCATGTACACTCACCTTTATTGTTAACCGACTTCAAAAAAGGAGGAGGTTCTCAATTCGACTGATTTTTTTTTTATCATTATTATGTTTTTTTTTGTATGTATGTTACTCCATATCTCCGTCAATCGTGAACCGATTTTCAAATTTTTTTTTTAATCGAACAGGTATAACCTCTAGATGGTCCCATTGTCACCAAGTCAGGGTCTGATGATGGGATCCTGGAGAAATCGAGGGAACTCTTCAACTATTATAGTCACACCTATAGTGATTTCACTATTTTTTACAGCAACTCGGCCACTTCCTCTTGGAATAGCGGATCCTAAGTGAAGTCGGTTCTTTTTTTGTTTTAAATTATTTATGTTTAATGTTATACATGTGGGTAGTTTTTTGCACATTGTAATTTGAGATGGAGGTGAATACGTTTTCCTCAGTCAACCCGTGACCACGAACGCTGTAAAGTGTTCGAAACGTCGGGATGTAATTAAATTCAGTATACGCGATATAATCCGTTCAAAGTTGTTTTATTTCATGAATAACTATCGCGGCAACCGTAGACAATATTTAGTAACGTTTTTCTGATATTTATGAAATTTGTTGAGGTTGTAGCAGAGATACATATAACTTGAGAGTTCGTATATAAGCAGGATCGATCAAGGGGTTATGGAGCTAGCAGGTACAAAAGCCATCTTCACAAGGGTCTTGTTATATTGGTCAACTCGTTAGCAAGTAAATCGCGGGTTCTCAGTTACAAGCGGACTATTAGCACCGCCTACAGTCTTTCTGCTTGGCCCTAAGGTTGACTGGTAGAGAATGCCTTATGGCATTAAGGCCGCCTTTTGTACGATAAGTTATCTTTTTGTGCAATAAAGATTAAATTAATAAACGGCCATAGTCTAAGAACTTTTTGAGGCTCCAAGTCTTAAGCGCCATCTAGTCCAGAGCGACCTAAAGATAAAAATCAATCAAATCAAATGATTTATTTGCTCGAATACAGTCAGGTGGATTTTAATTACATTTTATGTACAGTGTATTCAGCCTGCTAGTGGGCATGCAAATATTATATAATCCTAAAAACTATATTTCTTACGGCTAAGCATGCAGCATGCATGGATAATAACATTAATAACAATTAATAACAAATTATAGGTACTTAATAAAGAAACGGCGTATAATCTAGATATTCTTTGATTGAATAAAATGCATTTTTTATTAAAAAGTCAAATAAATAAGTTTTGAATTGAGGCATGTCAGATTTGATTATTGTGTCTGGTAACTTATTGTACAGTGTGTGTGCCATGCCAAATACACTTTTATCACGCAAGGCTGTGTCTGACTTTGTGCATGTGATTTTATGTCGCTGACGCAAACTTCTAAAAGCAGAGAATTTATGTTTATTTAATTTTACATACATAACTATTTCAAAGATATACAAACAGGGAAATGTCAAAATTTTAAACTCGATATAGTAACGTTTGCAACAATCACTTTCCTTTAGCCCACACACAGAACGTAAACACTTTCTTTGAGCCTTAAATGCCAAATTTCGGTAAGTCGAATTACCCCAGAACATGATACCATAACGCAATGTGGCTGTTACATATGCATGGTAGGCAGTGAGTACGGCTGCACGACTTACTATTTTATTTAGGTTGAACAATGCACGCGAATAAGATCTTAACTTCTTACATAAATAATCAACTTGGTTTCTCCACGTTAACTTATTGTCTAGACTTAATCCTAAAAATTGTGTATTGTCAGTTTCCTCAATTATATAATTATTATATGTCACAGTTATATTAGTCATTCTATTGAGCCTTTGATAAAAATTCATTATTTGCGTTTTTTTCAAATTTATTGCGTTTTTTATTATATATTTTATTATTTGCGTTTTTTTAAAAGATAGCCAAAATGTAATAGGAAATGTCACCTGCTCGAGTACGCTAGTCGTTACTAGATGGAGTAGCAGAGCAGGTGACATTTCCTCTTACATTTTGGCTATCTTTAGGTCGCTCTCAACTAGATGGCGCTAAAGACTTGGAGCCTCAAAAAGTTCTTAAGACTTTGGCCGTCTATTATATCTTAAGTCTATGCTACTCGTAAAGTTACCTCTAGACAGTAGAGCGAGGCGGGCGCGGCGTGCGTCACCAAATGGACCTCCATGGCCTTTTTAAAAAGGAACCGTTTGTCACAATGTGGACACGAGTATTCTTTCTCGCCCCGGTGGATACTGCGGACAATAGTTATTTGTGCAACAAGAGAGGAAAGTTGGTTTTTCTTGCGAGTGTTGCTTTTGAGTCCCCGAGTAAGCGAAAGATTCTATAATTGAATCACGAGCGAAGCGAGTGATTCTAGGTTTGAATCTTGAGCGTAGCGAGGGATCTCAAGAACACGAGATGTAAAAAAAACTTTTCTCTCGTGTGGCACATACAACTTTTCACCTCAGTAGTGAGAACATATTAAAGTTAAAAAACACATTTATTTACATTCCTGAATGAAAGGCATCATCATTATGACGAAAACCTTCTAGAAACAAAATTTCACTCCCTGGAGTGATAAAATTCGCACTTTCGTCACTCCAGGGAGTGAGGAAAGTAGGCTTGTTCGAACTGCTGAGGTGAAATAGTTATTTGTGCAAGTTGGTTGAGGCGAAAGTTGGTTTTTCTTGCAAGTGTTGATTTTGAGTCCCTATTAAGCGAAAGATTCTATAATTGAATCACGAGCGAAGCGAGTTATTCTAAGTTAGTATCTTGAGCGTAGCTAGCTGAGTGGGGGAGTGACGAAAGTGAAGTGAAGGGGTGACGAAGTGAAGGGGTGTTTTTGAGAGTATTCTGTTTTTGTATGTCTATTTCTTTGGCACGGCCTATAGCCCATTAGATGGCAGATAACCACGTGGGAAAAGTCATTAGACATTAGTCAAAAGTCACTTACAATAGATGTGTTCTTAGGGACGTGCGGTCTCTGAAAGTTTTCCCACACAGCTCACATTTTTGCCTCTCCGCGTGGTTCTTCATGTGGTTCCGGAGTTTCGCTAGCGACCTGTGTTAGTAAATAATTATTATGAAGGATTTACATCAAACTGCCAACGTCTCGAATCAAGCATTATCGAAGAGTAGATAATAGTCATTTTTATACTCGGCGACTGTAATACTTGAATTGAGATTGTGTTGGTGGAACAACTAGCGCATACTTTTCAATAGAGCTTGTATGGTCGCATATTGTAGCATCCATAACAATCACAGAAAGGATTTCCATACAATATTGTGACACTGTTGTCGGGCGCCGCCGCGCCGACGCAATCCACCAAGAGATCGAAGTTACTCAATTATATGAAGCAGCAGGCTATGCACGGCATTTGTCGAACTCAATTCTTACCGGCTTGCTTAAGCACTCGTAGAAAAACTCTTGTGTGCAACGGTACATAATTAGGTCTTAAAATTCTCGGGTCTGTTTTTACAAATTTCGGCTTCGCCTCATTTTGTAACTTCGACCCTCGAATCTTAAGAACCCTTATTATGTAACTGTTGCACAAAATACTATTATTATACAGAGAAGCAAAGTATTTGTTTAACCTCTCGTGCTTATGTTAAGACCCGAGCGAATGATTTCAAAATTGAGCCATGAGCGTAGCGAGTGATCCAAAAAATGGAATCTTGAGCGTGCGAGGGCCTCAAGGCAAAAGAGGTGAAATAAACTTTGCCGAGTTTATAATACCACACCAACGCGAGAAAATTACAAGTTATAAATCGAAGGCAAATTAATGCTATCAAAATTGTAGTTCTAATTATTTCTTGAAAGTCCATCCCGCCACATAACGTGAAGAAACAAGTCAAAACTTGCACCAAATTAATTTCCCAATGTGTGGATAAAATGCGTTTTTCCTCACCAATTCAAGGGATAAAGAGGCCCTTTACGAGGTGGAGTGGTGAAAAATACTATTTCACCCCACCTACTCGTATACGGGCTTTTTCTTCCCTGCTAGGAAGGAATAAAGTGGCAATTTTCTGTTCTAGGCCGTTAGTTTATTTTTCAGCCAGTTTGTCATTAAATACAATTTCTTATTGAATTAATCTATTCATTTTAATCGGGAAGCACACTAAGCACACATAAAGTTAAAATAAATATGATCCAACTATAACATTGTTTATTTTCCTCGAGGTGGTGTGAAAAGCAGTATGTGTCACATTGGAACAAAACTATTTTCAGCTTGGGCGTTAGCACTTGAATCCCTCACTACGCTATCGCTTTGTTTGGGATTCAATGCACGCCCTCGCCGTAAATATTTCATTTAGCTCCCTTGTTACACAATCTACTATTAGAAGTGTGTGTGTGTATTGTAGTTACTCAAGTGTGAGTCCGCAGCGGCGACACGTGTGTGTGGGCGCGGCGCCGTGCGCGCGCGCCGCGTGGTCGGCCGCCACGGCCGCGCGGGAGGCCAGCTCTCCGCACTCCACGCAGCGCCATCTACCACGAACCAGGACAGACAATATACGGCGAATTACATTCAACGCCTACAATATGTACAGTAGAATCCGGTTATCATGACGTCGAAGGGAAACACAAAACATGTCATACTAAGCGGACGTCATATAAACCGTACTTTCAGAAACGAAACGATTTTAATTGACCTATGGTGATTTTAAAAACTAACTGAGAATGCGTAATGTTAATACATTCAATTCGTCAATAATAATCCGAACAAAATGTAATCACGCGTCACACACCTACCTACCCAACTTCGTCACATGAGAAGGAGTGATGACGAATCTAACAAAAATAAAGGTATACGTCACTGTAACCGGACATAATTCTCATAATTTCTTAAAAATAGGCCATATAACCAACATGGGCGACATGTCAATATAAGCGGAATCAGTTATGATAGATAGATAGATAGATAAAAAACTTTATTCATTCCCACAACATACATGGTAATTACAAAGATTATTAATAATAGGCATGCAGCTTAAAATTAAAATTACGGTGCCATATAAAAAACAAGAAAAAAAATCATAAATGGACATTAACCATGTGTCATGGCAGAGAATTGGCGCTGGCTCAGCATAATGATGCGGCAAGCCACAGCGCTGATATTCTGCCAGGACCTTACATGACCTTATGATAATAAATCCGATTTATTTATAAAGAGATTTATATGAAAACCAAACTTTGTACCGCTATTACGTCATATTAAGCGGTTGGTCATAGTATGCGGAGCCATAATAAACGGATTCTACTGTATACACTTTTGAACCTTATTACAATGGAGTCATCATCATCATCATCATTTCAGCCGAAAGACGTCCACTGCTGGACATAGGCCTCCCCCACTGAACGCCACAATGACCGGTCCTGTGCCACCCGCATCCAGCGGACTCCAGCGACCTTCACCAGGTCATCAGTCCACCTTGTAGGGGGCCTACCAACTGCTCGCCTTCCGGTGTATGGTCGCCATTCGAGAACCTTAGTGCCCCAACGGCCATCGGTTCTCCGTGCAATGTGCCCTGCCCATTGCCACTTAAGTTTAGCGATCCGACGGGCTATGTCGGTTACTTTGGTTCTGCTACGGATAGTATCGTTTCTGATACGGTCACGCAAAGAAACTCCTAACATAGCCCTCTCCATTGCTCTTTGGGTGACTTTAAGCTTTTTAATGAGGCCCATTGTGAGCGACCACGTTTCAGAGCCATAGGTCATCACTGGCAACACACACTGGTCAAAGACTTTCGTCTTGAGACACTGCATATTACAATGGAGTAAGGTGCAAAAATTTACACATTTGTAAGATTGAAACAACGTTTTCGGCCATAATCCTTTTATTTCCGTCTCACCTTAACTCTAACATAATCCTATGTCTATCCCATTCTCGCAATCATTCATTCATCTCTCTCTTTCTTTAGTGTAACCACGCATACTATCTCTTTCACTCATTACTTACGTTTCGGTTTACATAGATATTTAAGCATGCACCTTACATGCCCTCTGAAATATATATATGCAACAAGACACTCTTTGTATATGTATATTTCACACCTTACACATTTATGGCACTGACTGTACAGTCACGAACCCGTATTGTTAAGCCATTTGCCACTGTTCGTTTATTTAGCCGTGTTATAATGACCGACGTTACCTGTCAACTGTCAGTTACATTACATTGGTCATTTTTTTTTTTTTTCCGTAGCCTATACTGTGTCCCACTGCTGGGCAAAGGCCTCCCCTCGCTTCCGCCACTCGTCACGGCCTAGTGCATACTCTCGCCACTCGCTACAAAATACGTCCAGATCGTCCCGCCATCTCCTTTTTGGTCTGCCTCTGCCCCGGCCGATTTGTTCGGTCCACAGAGTTGTTAATTTAGCCCATCGTTCCGGGTGCATGCGGCAGACATGTCCAGCCCAATCCCACTTGAGCTTGGCGGTCTTAACACCCACATCCGAGATACCTGTCCTGGAGCGCAGTTCGGTGTTCCTAATCCGATCGGTTCTACGAACTCCTAGTATGCTGCGCTCCATGGCTCGCTGGCAAATTTTGAGTCGGGACTTTTCAGTCATTTATTACACGCTTAAATTACGAACAATGGCAAGTGGCTCAACAATCCGGGTTCGTGACTGTACGTAAAAAAAAATGGTTATAAATTTCATTTTTCATAGAACTTTTGAATGTGGAATGTACTTTTTTAATACAGTTGCTCAAAAAAGTGCTTTTCTTGTAGTGGTTTAGCGTGCGGAAAGTTTGATATCGCGCACTAGTGCTTTTTACTTTTCCAGCCAATCACAGCTAATGACAGTGACAGACAGCCAATCACAGCGCCGCACCGCACCGCGCGGAGCGTTCGGATACATGTACTAAAGTAACCTCAAAGTGAATAATTGACAATTTTATATTTTTTTCGCAACTGTATTAAAAAACGTCGTTCGATACTCTTGAAGTAATGACATACTTTCCGCACTAATATCGAAATGTACTATTCTTTAAAAACCAAAAACATTCAGCTTCTATTGTTTTTTCGCAGAGATTTTATGACTATATGTGACGACCACCTTCGGTTTCCATCAATAATATGGATTAATATTCGCAATATAAGTACAGTCATCGGCAATAGTATCTTCCTACACGGTGGCCGCAAAAATATGTGACACGCTCTTATTTGTAGGGCCATAAGAGCGCGTCACTTATGTTTGCGGCATTCGTGTAGGAAGATACTATTGCCGGTGACTGTATATAAATTTAACACTCTCAGCGCCATAGAACAAACGAATTTTCTGCTGTGGCAGGCCAAGTGGGTCACCAGCCGCCCACCTAAATTTGAGCTCAGAGGGCCACCAAGATTTTTAAAAGCTTTACCTGCAGGCCAAGTGGGCTGCCGGCAGACCACATAAATTCGAGTCTAGCAGAGAATGCTACATTTTTGATACCTTTACCAGCAGGCCGCGTGGGTTGCAGGCAGACCAATACCAGATAACCATATCCATGTCAAATTTTCTCTTGAGATAAAGTCAATGGTAAAACCCAGCAGGCCGAAATTTCGCACAATCAATTTTTGAAGTCAGGGCTTCAAAATTTTGTTAGTCTTTCGGACGCGAGAATAACAGTAAGTTCCAGAGATAGATGGTGGTCCCCCCCCCCCCCTCCCCTAAAACCTGACTTTATAACACAGGTTCTAAAAAGGCGCTTAATTAAAATCTCATTAAAATAAAATTTATTACACTGATTGACTACGGAACCCTAAAAATTTATTTAGTCAAAGTGTCCTACAACGGACACACAGTGTACTTAGGTCTTCGTGTCTTCGCATGAACCACATATAAGATAACACCCTTGTAACTCAGCCCTAATCAACTGAATTCATCGATCGACTAGTAGCGCCATCTGTCGCGCCACTCAGGTACTAATGTCGCCCGGTGCTAGCGCCAGGCTGATTTCTCCTCAGTAAGCTTATGTAACTCAGCCGAGCAACACGTGCACAATCAAGTTTAAAAAATATCGAAAAGTAAATTACAAATGCAAATTGTGTAACGATTGTTGCTATTTCAGATATAGTGATATTGCACAATTTACTTTTGTAATTTATTTTGTGCAAATTGCTCAAAAGATGGAAAAGCAAATAGTATAATGATTGTTGCTACTTCAGATATTGTGAAATTCCACTCGGTGCCCGTGGCCCAGCGACGCGACGCAGTGACCTCCAATAGGCACCGTCAAAACACATGCGTCGTTCCGTGAGACGACATGCGTCGCCCTGTGAGATGACAGGCGTTGTCCCGTGAGACGAGGTGCGTCATCCCGTGAGACGACATGCGACGTCCTGTGAGACGACATGTCTCATACCGAGACGCGACTTGCGTCGTCCCGTGAGACGACAGGCGTCGTCCCGTGAGACGACAGGAGTCGCCCTTGAGACGACAGGCGTCGTCCCGTGAGACGATATGCGTTGTCCTGTGAGACGACATGCGTCATACCGTGAGACGACATGCGTCGTTCCCGTGAGACGACATGCGTCATTCTGGAAGATGTCATTGCGTCATTCCGTGACACGACATGCCTGTGAGACGACCTGCGTCGTCCTGTGAGACGACAAGTGTCGTCCTGTGAGACGACATTCGTCGTCCTGTGAGACGACATGCGTCATCCTGTAAGATGACAAGCGTCGTCCTGTGAGACAAAATTGCGTCGACCCATGAGGCAAAATGCGTTGGCCCATGTGACGATTTTGCGTCACCTGTTGAGACGACATGCGTCGTCTTGAGAGACGATATTGCGTCGTCCTGTGAGATGACATTACGTCGACTGTTAAGACGACAAGCGTCGTCCTAAGACTCCTGAGAGACGACATGCATCGTGCATCATCCCGTCTTGTGTGTCATCGTGGAAACATACAAAGTCGTCATATAGGAAGACTATACTTCCGGGAAACGGTATTGCGTCCTGCATCATGACATGGCGCCCTTCCTTGAGACGCTATGTAATGTTCATGCATCATCTTGTAGCTGTCGCTCCACAGATTATATACATCTATCTATATGGATACCGTTGGAAAACTGACATCTTAATGTCTGATTTATCCCATGAACAAACGACGCCAACGATTGCATTGTCGAAATCATTTAAACATTGGCATGGTAACGATTGAACGTCATAATGTCGATTTATTAAACGATGTTCAAATGTCGTTTCTCGTATGTCAGACACGAAAATAGAATAAGCTCATTCTTTCAATCACTAATAAAGCATGGTTCATGGGTAAAACAACTGTCTGGTACATTTTTTAAGAAGAATGGAAGACACGCGGCCTCAAGTAGACTTGCTTGTATAAAAGTTGTCCAGTCACCAAAAACTAATTTGTGGTTTGGCATTTCGATTGAACCCAGGAAGTAGGTACTCGTAAACCTATAATTATCTAAAAATATTGCCAAATACGGCTTATACTACAAATTTATGCGACTAAACGCAAAATAAGCTGTTTCGATAATGCGAAAAGGGGAAGTAAAAACCGGCAAGTTTTTACAAGCATTTACAGCCCCCAACCAGATCCTATACTTAAAAAAAAGGACGGGGAGGCAAGTAAAAACAACCTCAGACGTAGGAAGTCTAGAACCTTCTTCTCCGGTAACCACAATAGGATTTTTTTTTGAAAAGAATAGCATAACCGTTTTCGCTCTGACCCATAACATCAAAAATAACTTTGTAGTAAGTTTGTAGAATATTTAAGTTGAGCTGAATAAACGACGTTGTGTTATCAATCTAAACAGCGAACGCCTGCCCATTGTAGGCACACGTGAGTCAAATCCTGATTGTGTCTTGAAGCATACTGAAGCACCTCACAAATATTGATTCTTAGTTACCAAATTAAAATAACTGCCAATTACTGCAGATAAGGATATTAACTACAGATCTTAAAATATTTATATATATATATAGTCAATGCTAGTTGAGCTGATACTGTTACGCAAAATTAAAACGTGTACGGTATACGGTTTTACGGCAGAGGTTTAAACACGTCTCATATGTGGTTCATGCGAAGGCACGAAGACCTAAATAGAACCGTTTCTCCCCTGAAGGGTAAAAAACGGATATTTAGGTTTCTGCCATAGCATGAACCACCCCTAAGGCCCTTCCCGGCTTACTTAAGGTACTGAGGAGAAATCAGCCTGGCGCTAGCACCAGGCGACATTAGTCCCTGAGTGGCGCGACAGATGGCGCTACTAGTCGATGAATTCAGTTGATTAGGGCTGAGTTACAAGGGTGTTATCTCATAGTGGTTCATGCGAAGGCATGAAGACCTAAATATCCGTTTTTTACCCTTCGAGGGAAAAACGGTTCTATATACGTAACTATAAAACTAAAATGTGTATTCACATATTTTTTAAGCTACAATTCACAAGCGAAAATTACGCTGTGTTACAAAGAGCTCCGCTTGTAAATGGAAACTTGTAGCTTTATAAAATAGGCCTCTGGTATGGAAAAAACAATACTTTGTAGAATCGTTAACGGCAAAGCATTGTAATTAGCACTGATTGTATCGTATCAGTCTTTTTGTGGAAAGTTTGAATTTGAGAAGGGATGCCGCATGTAAATAATTTAAAAAAAAAGTAACCGACTTCACTTAGCCTCCACCAAAAATAGCAAAAAAAAAAAGATTCCGACGAATTGAGAAACTTCTCCTTCGAAATCTTGAAGTTGGTTAAAAAGATTGTAAATTTAGTTTTGTGGGGTCATTGCGGACCACGTGGCCTGGCGGTAAAGTTTATAAATTGCCCCGCCGGCCGCCCACATGGCCTGCCGGTAAAGTAACTTAAAACTGTTGAAAATTAATAGTGGCCTGCTGTATTGAAATTTTTGTGGGCCGCCGGCAGCCCATGTGGCCTGCACGGAAAGATACTAAAAACGATAGAGGCCTGCTGCATTAAAATATTTGTGGAGCGCCGGCGGCCCACGTGGCCTGCTGATAAAGTTGCAAAATATATGTGTGGCCAGCGGCGCTTGAAACTCTGTGGGCCGCCGGCGACCCACGTGGCGCTGAGAGTGTTAAATAAATAATGCCATAAGTGTCATCCAAATTTAAGAACCTTTGTTTTTAATTTGCACCGTTGCCGCCTCTAATATAGAACAAAATCATACAACTGCAAGCAATGCAAATAGTGATAGGTAATCAAAACTTTACATTTAGTAAATCACAGGAGTGAAACCATACGATTGTGAACAATGCAAAGAAGTTGACAATGACGATTTCAAAACACTTTTAGTCCAAAATAATAGTAATAAGTTGGTAGTCTGCCTATGAAGCAGGTCCCGGGTTCGAATACTGGTCAGGGCATTTATTTGTGTGTTAATCACAGATTTTTGTCCTTGAGTTATGGATGTTTTCTATGTATTTAAGTATTTATCCATATCTATCTATTATATTCCGGAGGGCAGTTCGCAAGGTGGGCCGACGACATTGCCAGAGTGGTCGGAAAGAACTGGATGCAACAAGCCCAAAACCGTAAAAAATGGCGTGCTTATGAGGAGACCTATACTCAACAGTGGGTGAAAAAGGGTTGAAGAAGAAGAAGAAGAAGATCTATTATATATATCGCCGTCTAGTACCCACAACACAAACCTTACTGAGATTACTATGGGACTAGATTGGTTTGTGTAAGATTGTCATAGCCTCTTAAGGCCCAAGGTCCTACTTGTAGTACTTATTGTCTTCGATGAAATTTGAATCATCCATTCTATTTCAATAGAGGTGCATTTGTTTTGTAGCGTTCGATTTTGAAACAAAATAAAATCGACTCTGTTTCTTTGTGTTCTTGGTTTAGATTTCAGTGGCAAGTTTTCGATTTTTCATTTGTATGGCTGGGCCGCAGGAGGCTAATATTTATTTTATAAAAAAAAGAATAAGTGTAACCGTAAGAGATAGTTTTAATATGATTGTTTTTCGTGTTATCTAATATGTTTCTTATCTTATCTTTTAAAATGAAATGTTACTCACCTGACCCGATGCCGTCTCTTATGCGCGACTAACGCATGGTCGTCGCGGCAACGCACATGACACACTGGGCACTCCGCGGGCCCTGCCGACTGTAAAAATAGAGTTTTCACCTCAGCAGTTCGAACAAGCCTACTTTCCTCACTCCCTGGAGTGACGAAAGTGCGACTTTCATCACTCCAGTGAGTGAAATTTTGTTTCTAGAAGCTTTTCGTCATAATGATGATGCCTTTCATTCAAGAATAAATGTGTTTTTTTTAACTTTAATATGTTCTCACTACTGAGGTGAAAAGTTGTATGTGTCACACGAGAGGAAAGTCTAAACATCTCGTGTTCTTGAGATCCCTCGCTACGCTCAAGATTCAAACTTAGAATCACTCCCTTCGCTCGTGATCCAATTATAGAATCTTTCGCTTACTCGGGACTCAAAATCAACACTCGCAAGAAAAACCAACTTTCCTCTCTTGTTGCACAAATAACTATTTACATTACTATGCCAATCAAGACGTGCAATGTGGAAGGCAACTGTCAAAGCGACATCTCCAACATTGGTCCTTAGAAATATGGATGGTAGAAGGTAAGGATGACACACTCTATGTTACAAAAGTGTCCGTCAAAAGGCGTTAAATTGGTGGCGCCATCAATTTAACGCCTTTTGACATCACGTCGGGGTCACCACTGTAAGTATGGTCTATTACTATTTACTGACTCCAGGTATTATTGTTGACCAGAAAAGAAAGTCACTATGAAATCACAATATAGTATTTTGTGCAACAGTTACATAATAAGGGTTCTTAAGATTCGAGGGTCGAAGTTACAAAATGAGGCGAAGCCGAATTTTGTAAAAACAGACCCGAGAATTTTAAGACCTAATTATGTACCGTTGCACACAATAGTTTTTCTACGAGTGCTAGGCAAGCCGGTAAGCATTGAGTTCGACGAATGACCTGCTGCCTCTATACAATTGTCTTCAGTCTCCTCTACAGCGGCGGGCGGCGCCGGTGCGGGGCCCAACAGACCCATTATATCCCTAAGAGTCGACTTTTGAGTCATATTATGACAACGTTCATAAAGTATATGCTTTGAATTTACATGTCAGTAATTTTATTGGCAAATTAGAATGCAGGAGTAGAAAAAAGTTTATTAAATGTCGAAGGTTAACTTAATACACAAGGTTATTTTGACTCTAAAGAAACCTATCAAAGTTTGGGAGTGAACCGAGCAAGCCGCGTGGCGGGGGACAACTGTCGGGGCCCGCGCCTCGCGGCATGCACGTGGGATGCACGTGCGATGTCAGCATTCTTATAACTATACACATGTGTCCCTACAATACCTTATACTCGTATGGTAGCGCACATGCAGCGCACTTCACTCTGTCAATAACTGCTAAATTGCTATAGCTGTACTACCGCCACTCGGAACTATTATTTACTGTTTACAGGTGAACAGTTTTTCGACCGTTCTCCTATAAAAGATACTTATCCTCCCTATACCATCCATACTTTGAAGTTTAATTTCTTGTCACATTGTGCATGCGATCGTTCACGTTACCTAACCATGCACTAGCGAATACGCCCAATGTGAAACCGCTCTCTATAACAATTAGGTGATATTCCTCCAGCTTGCCCAATGCTTAGGATACTTACAGGCGCATGTTTAGCCATGTGGTTATCCAGTTTAAACCGGTGGTTAAACCCGAGTATACAGTCCTCACAGCGGTATTCGTGTCGGGTGAATACTATACTCTCCCGCGCTCGTTGCCGCTCGGCCTCTACCTGCAAAACAACATTCATCTTATTTTTATTATACAGGGTATTTTTCCAACCCTTAGCGGTATTGTACGAGGTGACTAGGCAGCTTATACTGAACCCCTTTTTCTACGGAACTAACCCCAAAATCCAAAAAAAGATTTGGTCTTCCCATGCAAAACATCGACATCTGATCGGTTGAAATGTATGATACCACCAAAAAAGCTTTGTGATTCCATAGTTAAATTTGTTCAGTATTAATCACCTCAACCGAGTTTCACAACAGGTGGGCTTGAACATGAACATGGATAAGACGAAACTTATGTCAAATTCCAGGGTTGTGCCCACCCCAGTCTCTGTTGGGAACTCGGTACTCGAAGCTGTTGACTCGTACATCTACCTAGGACAAGTAGTCCAATTAGGTAGGTCCAACTTCGAAAAAGAGGTCAACCGCCGAATTCAACTCGGTTGGGCAGCGTTCGGGAAACTACGTAATGTCTTTTCGTCCGACATACCTCAGTGCCTCAAGACGAAAGTCTTCAACCAATGTGTGTTACCAGTGATGACTTACGGCTCCGAAACGTGGTCTTTCACTATTGGCCTCATCACAAAGTTCAAAGTCGCTCAACGAGCTATGGAGAGGGCTATGCTCGGAGTTTCTCTACGTGATCGAATCAGAAATGAGGAGATCCGTAGACGAACTAAAGTTACTGACATAGCCCACAGGATTAGCAAGCTGAAGTGGCAATGGGCAAGCCACATTGCACGCACAGCAGATGGCCGATGGGGTCGAAAAGTGCTCGAGTGGAGACCACGGACTAGCAAGCGCAGCGTAGGACGTCCACCCACAAGATGGACAGACGACCTTATAAAGGTCGCCGGAAGACGCTGGATGCAAGTCGCTTCCGACCGATACTTATGGAGGTCCAAAGGGGAGGCCTATGTTCAGCAGTGGACGTCTTATGGCTGAGATGATGATGATGATGATGATGATTAATCACCTCACACAATATGGCTATAAGGGTTGAAAAACACACCCTGTATAGGGTGGGAAATTGACTCATTCCGCCCTCGGGAGTTTCACTTTCCGAGTAGTTTTAGGTTTCCATATCACAATACAAAAAAACCGGCTCAAAATGAATTCGTCGTATAATTTTTTTTTAATGCAGTAGGTATAGGCAGGCGTTTGACGGAGTTTGACCTCGATTAAAATTTGACCATTCCCGATATCACAACAGTAGATAAATTGTTGCAGAGGTCGGAAAGTTTGCCATAGATAGTAGTTAGTTTTTTTTTTTTTTTTTTTTATTTAGAAGAAACAAACAGTCAGTAGTCAGTAGTTTGACGCCCGACCCCTCTCACCTCCTCCCAGCTGAGCACGAGCATCTCGACCTGTCCCTCCTGCACGTTCAGCTGCGCCAAGTTCCTGTTGACCCGGGGGTTGTTTACCACCCCCGCCGGTTTCTCGCGTTTGCTCCGCCGCTTTTTGACTGAATTATCCTCTGAAACTATCATATTAGATATTTATAGTTTATTTAATCGTATGGCATGCGTATCAGGCAATCAGAGTACAGCTTTGAGGTTGTTAAGCCAGGCAACTACGTCGGGTGTCAAGTCATCCAAATCCTCAGCAGGGCCAGGATATGAGTGAAGGGGGCAGCGCCGAAAGATGTGCTTATTGTGTGTTGTGATATTTATAGTAAACGCCGATGACGCGCATACCCGAAACGCGTGTCGTCGGCGCATTTAACACACGCAGTTTAGGAACTACTCAACTACTCAACATTATCCCATGTTGACTGTACAAAGAAAAGTACACTCATCAATAAAAACAAGTCAGAAAAATGATTTTATTGAAAAAAAAAATATTCGCAATAGATTAGCAATGCATTTCTCAAAACACGCGAAGATTCGCGAATGCGAATATGTAGCACATGAAAATGTTATCTACAGGATGTAACAAAAATACTGGTGATTCTTAAAAAAAATTCGCGAGTTTTTTTTTATTCTCACGTTTTCACAATAGGCGATATTACTGCAATGTTCTGCCACCAGAGTGCAGCACTAGCACACCGGTAAACCATAGAGATCTTAACACATACTAGGCCTTAAACAGGTTTTTACAATGTCATATGTGCACCAAAGCGGTTTGTTTACAGAGGGCCTATGGTAAAACGAAAGAATCTAAATTTCGACTTCTGCCTCTCTATCGTTCTAATACGTAAGAGTGACAGAGAACCAGGTAACGAAACTTTTATTTTCGTGTTTCGCGGTAGGCCCTCTGGTTGTGCTAGTGCCGCCCCCTACGCAGAGTTTTGCGTAATATTCCCTATTAGATTGGTTTACGATACCAATGACGGTTTCCGCTTGGTTTCCGCAAACGAGTTTTTTCACTAGATGGCAACACGGGGCGAGGTCTTTTTGACAGCAGCTGTCAAAATCTACCAGTCAAAAAAACGCTTTAATTAGACCTCTCGCTAGTGAAAATCTCAATCACAGAAACCGTCATTATGTCCTTAAAAGGATCACCAGCATTTTTGCTAAACCATGTATAAATAAAAAAATCGCACCTGTCTCCTCTATAGCCGTCTCTTTCTTGCTCGGCTTGAGTGGTTCCTCATCAGAAGCGTTAAACTCCTCTTTCTTCCGCTTCCTCTTTTTGCTCTTACTCTTTTTAGTGGGAGTTTCTTCTGTGATTGATACGTTATCAGTCTTAGTTTCAGTCTGAAATAATTTATTTTAATGTATTTCATGCATATTTTTAGAACTAAGGGCCTTATCACACTTGAGCGATTTGAAAGCGATTTCTATACAAAATTCGTACGCGGCGAACTCGCTGCGTGTTTGCTCTCATACAGGTGTCCCAGAAATCGACGTCAAGCCGTGAATGGATGATAGACCAAGTTATCAGAAAAATACAAAAAAAAAAATCTATCACATGTTCTTCAAAAACTATGGTCACTTTAAAAATTTACTAGAAGTTTCAGACCAGGGCGTGAATATTCTAGTAAATTTTTAAAGTGACCATAATTTTTGAAGAACATGTGATAGATTTTTTTTTGTATTTTTCTGATAACTGTTATAACTTGGTCTATCATCCATTCACAGCTTGACGTCGATTTCTGGGACACCCTGTATAGAACTCGCTCGCAAATCGTTTGTGATAACTGATAACGCTCTAAGTAATTGTGAGTCTAGGTGTTTCCAACCAGTGAGGCGCGGCACATGGGGGGCGTAGTGTTCCAAGGAGCGTAGTATTTAAGCTTAACGTTAGGTGAGGTCCACATATGTGTTGCCGGGCCTTTCATAACCTGTACACTTTTATTGAAGAACTCCATTGAAAAAAAAAGAATGTTGGTAGTAAAAATCACATTAATACTTACAAATTCCTTGTCATCTATTGAACTATTATTTTCATCTTCAAACCTTTCACTGTCAAATTCGTTGTCTTCTATTTTAATAAAAAATGGCTGGCCTTCATTCTCATTTGTACTATCTTTAATCTCAGCAACATTGGTGTGTATTTCAAAAAACTCTTTCTCAGTACACGACGCTACTTTACTAATATGAGGTATATTTATACTTATAAAGTTATTTTCTGACGTAGAAACGTTGGGTATATCACTTCCCGGTGATATTAAGCTTTTGTCATCCTCTGTGTTATAATGTTCGTGTGTATTTATTATTGTTTTTGTCAAATTTGATAGTGAAGCGATGTGAGTAGTCTGGCGAACCTGGAAATTTAAAAATAAATAAGTCATTACTTGCACATTTGGTCCAGGACTATTTTCCAAGAGGAAATGCCCGAGTTGCTGTAAAAAATACTGAATACATTATAGGTGTGCCTATAATAGTTGAAGAGTTCCCTCGATTTCTCCAGAATCCCATCATCAGAACCAGACCTGGTAGAAAAAATATCCTGACAAATTGAGAACCTTCTTCCTCCCAATTTTGAAGTCTGTCAAAAAATAAATATCAATGTAGGTAAAAAAAAAATTATTCACATCATTAAGTTCAATTTTAAATTCTGTATCATTAAAATTTAAGCCTGTGTCCCCACTAGAGTTGACTAACAACATGTTGTTGTTACCATTTTATTATAGATATCTATATTTCTATAATAAATACCCGGCAGAGATTAGTAAAAATATTTACCCACCATGTAGCGAACCAGAGAGTCGTGGGCTGTACGAACTTGCTTCTTGAAGTGTATCACTGCCCGTATCTTAGCGATGCATTCCCAGCACAACAGCTGTTGATTCAGGTGATCCTAAGCAATTCCATTCAATTTTATTTATCGTATGGCGATTACACACGGGATAGCAAATCATTGTGCAGATATAAGCTTGCATCCTTTGTCAGTCTTATTAATAAAGTGTTATTTTTAATATCTTTTATCACTTTGAATAATTTTGTATTTAAGCTATTTAGGCTGCATATTATAAAATAGTGTTAGATTCATATACCATTAATACTCGTATCTTTTATTAGTTACAGCAGCAGGATAGAAAATAATATAAGAATTTATGGCAAAAGGAAAACAATTATGAAGAGAATATAGAAATGCTTGAAAATAGAGATTTCTTATAAAAACTTACCGTGGTATCCAGCATTTCCATAAATATTTTCTTGTATTCCTCATGGTAAATTGTAGTAAGCTTACGATCGACGCTCAGACATCCTTCGCAAATATAATCTAGAGCTAGAGAAGGATTACTGTATTGTAAGTTCATTTTACATGTTTGACTAACGTATAAATTTAGCAGGTAATATTTTCGCTTGTGTAAGTATTTCGTGTTTAAATAAGTTAATAAGTCTCAAAAATTACAAATCGGCATCAAGAACATAACATAACACCTTCCAAGTTGCAAACATTGTTTGACTTTGACAATAATGACAATTTTGACATTGAGTGGACATTGATATATATTTTTTAATTTATTTCTTGACCATGGATACAAGTCTTGCAGTCCTAATCAATCATACATTTTTTAGGCTCAAAACACACCTAGCGGAATGGAGGTAGTAATGTCACAGAATAATTAATAGTACTAGAGTAGAAGGTTCTCCTTCCTGATTTTGACATTTAGCTACAGACAGGGGGGTAACATTACGCACACATATACACTGATGAAAGAGATGTGCGCATACACAATCCTACGCGTGCAAATGAGATGCAATGACACATTTTCCGTCCCTCATCGCGTATGCGTTTTTTTTGCCTGCCATCGGGTGTCTGCCATCGAACTGTCACTGTCAAGGGCCTGTTTTAGGGTGGCCAGTGCTTCTGAAGTGACTTTACCCATAGAATTGGGTAATTATTGGGTTACGTAATATTGAAAGTTTGAACTTTAAGTGTGAGTAAAATTATTGAATTTCACGAAAACTCTGACAAACATTTGAATGAATATATTTTACTAAAATAATTGTTATGTTAGGTAGTTTGGGTAGTAACTTTAGACATATATCTAGCTTTTAATTACTTTGAAGGTCGGATTGGGCTGATTAAGTCAGATTGCCCAGATTGAGCTGTCATTTTGGTATCTGGAGAAAAAAATAATAATATTAAAACAAGATTTATGGTAAAATAATGGGGGATTTTCTTCACATGCTGTCAAAATATAGCCGTCCCTGTCGGGTATACGCTGACCCTCTGTCTTTTCTATACGTCTATGGCTACAGAGATGAAAATGTTATCTGTGCAAAAAATAAAATAGGGTTGTCAACGTGCTTCATTCCGTGTACGTGGTATCTTAATCTATCAGTAAATTTAATACAAAACTAGATAAATATCAGATCTATTACCTTATTTGCCCAATCTAATTATTATTTTAGTACAAAACTACTACTATAAACTATTATTCTCGAACGCACCCATAAGATAATAAGCGATGTGCCAACCCTGCCCTCATTAAGGGTCACCCTCAAAGCAAGTATTAACTAGAGCCCGCACACGTGTACCCCCGTATGGGATAGATATATAGATGCCCATAATCACTTCTACAGCATAAAACAGAACAATTTACCAATCTTTTCCTTAGCCGACACAACTTTCTAGGAAAACTAACAGCTTTTCTCGTAGCAATCACAGAAATTCTTGAAGAAATCGCGCATTATATCTGTTTGTTACCCTCCACTGCTAGAAGTAACGCGTGGAGGGTAATAGAAACTATGACAAGGACCAACGATAATAGCACCTCTCTGCCGTATTTATTGAAAGTGTAATAAGACCATCCCGTTCTATCTTGGTATTATTAGTTCCGTGTCAGATCTATGGGTGGTATATCTATGGGGTCACCACATACCTAGCGGTTTTCCTCGCGGAATTACCGGAAGTAGCGGAAATTCATAGACAAAATGCTTAATTTGTCTATGGTAGCGGAAATTTGTTCTACCTACTTTTTTCCACTATTAGTGATAAATTTTAAAACATTGTAAATTTGTATATACCTAATAGACTAACATTAGTTAAAAATATAAGTCTGTAACTTACTAACACCAATATGGGCCACGGCCTGAAATAAATGATTATTTAATTTAATTTTAATTGATACGCTTAAGCCAATACGATGCAAAATGGCAAATTTTAAAATCATTTTCCCAAAAATCGCATGATGACAATCGCACGATTTTTCTAATCTGAAAAAAAACGAAGATAGGGGTAGGGTAGGTATAGGATATAAACCAAAAAAGAAAGCAAGAACGACTCGTGTGGTACTTTTTCTGACAGTTTTATTACGTTATGAGCCTCGGAACTTAACCCTGTGACCGCCAAAGACGTCAAATCACGCGCAAGGAAAGTGCTCTTAGCGCGAGCCCGTGATATCACGTCCAAAATATAAGCGAGTTCCATTGCGCGCTTGGCGCCGAGGGAACGATTTTTCCGTCCGATGCTTGGCGATCAAAGGATGTAGATACTGTAGGTATGTACGAAATACTATAATGTACAGTATTTACCAGTCGTTTTTCAGTGAGGAAAGCATTGAGTGGTTTCACCATTGTACTGGCATCGATAGTAGTTGTGGGTGACTTTTAAACGGCTATTAGACATTGCAAACTGCAGGGCCCAATCTGTTGTGTACCCTGCCTCTCCCTAACCCTCCTTCAGCTCCGTACAGGCCCTACCTTTAATTACACCTTCCAACCTGACAGATTGGGCCCTGCAGGTTGCAATGTCTAATAGCCGTAGCCCTTGTATAACAATCTAAGGGACACCGCACACCTGAGCTGAATTAAGAAAATTCATAGACAGAATGCTTGAACTTGTCTATGGTTGCTTAAATTTGTCTATGGCCTCCATACAAATTTAAGCAACCATAGACAAATTTAAGCAGTCTATGAATTTTCTTAATTCAGCTCAGGTTTGTGGTGTCCCTAATTAGCCGGATTCTAATCCAGGACTTCCAGCATCGTAGGACGGCCCATTACGGAGGCTATTGAAATACTTCCCCACTTAAGGTTGTGGTGCCTTTAGTCTTTTTAGACGAAACATTTTGTTTGTTCGTCTATTTGCCTCTCTGTCGCCAATCCATCTTAATTTTTTTTAATGGAGCTATACTCTAGATAGGTACTTGTATACCTTCGTGACATTTATACATGCTTGTGAGACGTCAGCCCAACCGCTCCATAGAAATCATGGTCAGAACTTTTAAGACGAGACTGGTGTACAGTCGACCAAAAATGTGGTCTACCACCCTACGGTTGAGTTTCGTTTGAACGTCATGAGACAACAAGGTCGTGCATGTGTTAAACTCCGTTAGAAATGTCAACCTTAGCGATCGTTAGATCTCGCAGAAACTTTTGTCAAAACTGGTAGACCACTTTCTCGGTCGACTGTACACCAGTGGCGCCGCGTCCATAGAACACGATTCCCGTCGGCTTGCCTAAGTTTCAGGAGCCTGAGCAGTTTTCCTGCAGCTCATAAAGAAATTTTAAGCCAAATTTAGCACTGGCTTGCCTAAGAATTTTTTGACCCATCGCCACGTACTGCTGGTGGATGGAATCTCCTGCTTGCACTTGCTGTGCTGTGGCTCAAACCATCCAGCACATAATTGAAGACTGCCCCATATCACGCTATACCTAACGCCGGTCCTCCAGATGATCTGATCACCCTGTGAGGCGAAGCCATCAAGAGGCTGACTGGTCTTAGTGTTGATATATAATACCTACTTTATTGACAATGTATTATGCTTCTGTATTTTGCCATACGATTAAATAAATAAATAGAAAAGAAAGCATGTGTAATCATGGGTAATTCAACCAGAGTTTCGGCGCGCGGATTGTTCTGGGAGGCACATGATTTTTGTTAGATTTTGTAAGGGGTATCTTCTGTTGTACACTGACTGTACCATGAATAATTTGATGGCTTTGGCAATGAGCTACTATACTTATTGACGTCTGAAGCGGAACACTTGTGTTGACCAAAAATTGACGCATTTTTGGGGTATAAGTACCGCCTTCAACGCTACCGAAGACATATTGGTAGGTACCTACACGAAGCTAAGGCTCCATCATGGTCGCTATCAAGATCCTCGCTCTCCTCGCCTTGGTAAGAACATTATATATATATATATTTAACCATTGTATTAATTCATGTGTCGTTGTGATTCCATAGTTTCATTTTAGATAGTGTAGTCTACATAGACTAAAGCTATAGTAGACGGCCATCACGGCCATAGTCTAAGAACTTTTTCAGGCTCCAAGTATTTAGCGCCATCTAGTTCAGAGTGACCTAAACAGAGCCAAAATGCATGAAGTAAAATCAGCGCCACCTAGTAACGAATAACGTACTAGTAGTACACTAGTCGTTACTAGGTGGCGCTGATTTTACTTCATTATATAATTCATATCTTTAGTCTATGGTGTCTACGTGTGTTAAAATTTTTAAATGTCTGCTCTTTCTCCCTTAGACCCCTTAGTACACACAACGCACGCCTCACTAGGTATACACTTTTGAACCTTATTCCGCTGTAATAACGTTCAAAAGTGTATATCTAGTAAGGCATTGTGTGTACCTACTCATGTACTTAGGCGGTTACCCCACTGCTGGTTTCCGCATGCGACGACGGTTTGCGAGCGAGATAGCGCTCTGCATGTATACAACGCTGTCTCGTTTTACCACTTCGTTCGTCGAATCGTCTGTTTGCAGTTGCACCGCACCATTCGCTTTAGCACAGAGATGACGAAAAATCGATTTTCGAAGTTCGCGGTCGGCTGCAAGAAGTGCCCGCCTATAACCGCGAAGCACTTCGTTCATCGAATCGTCTATTGGCATCATTCTCTTTCGTATATGCAAGAGCGATAGAGAACGCATAACGCATTACAAAAGTCATTTAATCTAACTCGATGTTTAATGGTTTTAAATCAATGATTTTATATACTCAATGTTTTAAATCAAACATAATACGTCATATCCGGGCCTGGTGACAATGGGACCAACTGTGAAGTAGATATACTCAGCGACTGGTATTATTATCAGTTGCTGGATATACTCTTTCAAACAAAAATCGAGGGCCTACCGCGAAGTTCGAAAATCGACAAAACGATGGTCCCGTCTCTATCGCTCTTGCATATACGAAAGAGAGTGATGGAAATATTCGATTCGATGAACGAAGTGCTTCGCGGTGTTTTTTTTTTCAAATCGGTCCAGCCGTGTTCGAATAATCGGTGAATATACATAAAAAAAACAAAGATCCCGACGAATTGATAACCTCCTCCTTCGAAATCTTGAAGTCGGTTGATTAATCTAATATAATATCTGTGTGCAAAATTTCATAGATTATTTTCGCGAAGGAACAACAACTATGAACTTTTACCTTACATTCATATGGCGCCATTTTTTTTAAATGGAATACAGAGAGACAGTAGCACAGAGTAAATAATAGTATAATACAGAGAGCTGAGAGAGCCCTCTTTAATGTCACGTAACGTCACGAATCATGTTGTCCCTTCTTAACGCATGACAAGTTCTTTTTCGCACTTATGCAAACGTATCGGATACGTCGTGTCAAACTCAAATTTTTTGACAGATTTACTTTGAGTTGTACCCCCCTGACAGTAGCGACAGTAGCGTATGCTCTAAGATTGCCACCAAAAATGGTGGCAATCGACCACACACACACAACATGTCTTTCCGTGGATGTGTCACCGTTTTGTCAAAACCGTTAGTTTATAATCTAACTAGAGAGATTGGAATATGCATCAAACATATTTGGGCACATTCGTGTTGCACTTTCCTTAATAGCAGGCTACGCAACCTTGGGATAATCAAAATGATGGGGAAATTCTGGGATTTTTCTCCGTAACTTTCATTAATTCGGTTGTTTCTTGCAGGTTGCTTTGGCAGCATCTAAACCAACTGCTGTAAGTATTTTTTTCCTAAAACAAGTACCTACACGTACATCATAATATGTTTAGTCTAGCTAACAAAAGTTATTCCGTGATGTGGTCTATTGAAAATTCTGTAAAACACAATAATAGGTTAAATTAGGTATATAGGAATTTTTAATATAAGCCTCATCTCATGCTTCAAACGGGTATTAGACATTGCAACCTGCAGGGCCCAATCTGTCAGGTTGGAAGGTGTAATTAAAGGTAGGGCCCGTAGGGAGTTGAAGGAGGGTAAGGGAGAGGCAGGGTATACAACAGATTGGGCCCTGCAGGTAGCAATGTCTAAAAGCGGTATTACACATTGCAACCTGCAGGGCCCAATCTGTCAGGTTGGAATGTGTAATTGAAGGTAGGGCCCGTAGGGAGCTGAAGGAGGGGTAGGAAGAGGCAGGGTACACAACAGATTGGGCCCTGCAGGTTGCAATGTGTAATACCGCTTTAATAGCCATTTAAGACCGAGACACCACAACAACTTTTTATTTTCCGAAATGTTGCGTAAATCACGAGAAAAACTTTAAAGAAATCTTACAACAACATTGCATCAGTTACTATTTAGAGCGGAATTCAGCTATCAATCTATCATAGACAAAAAGGCTGAACACATGCTGAAAAGTCCAAGTTCATTAAAACATTAAGCCACCACAGACAAGTTTCCAAAACTCTCAAATGTGTTTTGTGGCTAGAATATTCAACCTGTTATATAACATATAAGTACCTAATTTTATTTGCTGTTTAGGACCTTGGAGCCAGAGCTGGTTTCAACGCTGGGCTTCAAGGTGGCGCCAAAGTGGCAGGTGGCGCTGCCGGAGATGCGGCAGGCTGTGCCGGCGGTGATGCGGCAGGTGCCAAAGGAGAAGAACAAAACGCTGGAGCCCAGGCTGTAGGTGGCAGCGCCGGACAAGGCAGTGCTGCCCAAAGAGGACAAAACACTGGATCCCAGGCTGTAGGTGGCGGCGCCGGACAAGGCAGTGCTGCCCAAAGAGGACAAAACGCTGGATCCCAGGCTGTAGGTGGCGGCGCCGGACAAGGCAGTGCTGCCCAAAGAGGACAAGACGCTGGATCCCAGGCTGTAGGTGGCGGCGCCGGAAAAGGCAAAGGAGCTGCCCAAGGAGGACAAGACTCTGGAGCCCAGGCTGGAGGTGACGCCGCCGGAAAAGGCAAAGGAGCTGCCCAAGGAGGACAAGACTCTGGAGCCCAGGCTGGAGGTGACGCCGCCGGAAAAGGCAAAGGAGCTGCCCAAGGAGGACAAGACTCTGGAGCCCAGGCTAGAGGTGACGCCGCCGGAAAAGGCAAAGGAGCTGCCCAAGGAGGACAAGACTCTGGAGCCCAGGCTGTAGGTGGCGGCGCCGGAAAAGGCAAAGGAGCTGCCCAAGGAGGACAAGACTCTGGAGCCCAGGCTGGAGGTGACGCCGCCGAAAAAGGCAAAGGAGCTGCCCAAGGAGGACAAGACTCTGGAGCCCAGGCTGGAGGTGACGCCGCCGGAAAAGGCAAAGGAGCTGCCCAAGGAGGACAAGACTCTGGAGCCCAGGCTGGAGGTGACGCCGCCGGAAAAGGCAAAGGAGCTGCCCAAGGAGGACAAGACTCTGGAGCCCAGGCTGGAGGTGACGCCGCCGGAAAAGGCAAAGGAGCTGCCCAAGGAGGACAAGACTCTGGAGCCCAGGCTGGAGGTGACGCTGCCGGAAAAGGCAAAGGAGCTGCCCAAGGAGGACAAGACTCTGGAGCCCAGGCTGGAGGTGACGCCGCCGGAAAAGGCAAAGGAGCTGCCCAAGGAGGACAAGACTCTGGAGCCCAGGCTGGAGGTGAAGCCGCCGGAAAAGGCAAAGGAGCTGCCCAAGGAGGACAAGACTCTGGAGCCCAGGCTGGAGGTGACGCCGCCGGAAAAGGCAAAGGAGCTGCCCAAGGAGGACAAGACTCTGGAGCCCAGGCTGGAGGTGACGCCGCCGGAAAAGGCAAAGGAGCTGCCCAAGGAGGACAAGACTCTGGAGCCCAGGCTGGAGGTGACGCCGCTGGAAAAGGCAAAGGAGCTGCCCAAGGAGGACAAGACTCTGGAGCCCAGGCTGGAGGTGACGCCGCCGGAAAAGGCAAAGGAGCTGCCCAAGGAGGACAAGACTCTGGAGCCCAGGCTGGAGGTGACGCTGCCGGAAAAGGCAAAGGAGCTGCCCAAGGAGGACAAGACTCTGGAGCCCAGGCTGGAGGTGACGCCGCCGGAAAAGGCAAAGGAGCTGCCCAAGGAGGACAAGACTCTGGAGCCCAGGCTGGAGGTGACGCCGCCGGAAAAGGCAAAGGAGCTGCCCAAGGAGGACAAGACTCTGGAGCCCAGGCTGGAGGTGACGCCGCCGGAAAAGGCAAAGGAGCTGCCCAAGGAGGACAAGACTCTGGAGCCCAGGCTGGAGGTGACGCCGCCGGAAAAGGCAAAGGAGCTGCCCAAGGAGGACAAGACTCTGGAGCCCAGGCTGGAGGTGACGCCGCCGGAAAAGGCAAAGGAGCTGCCCAAGTAGGACAAGACTCTGGAGCCCAGGCTGGAGGTGACGCCGCCGGAAAAGGCAAAGGAGCTGCCCTAGGAGGACAAGACTCTGGAGCCCAGGCTGGAGGTGACGCTGCCGGAAAAGGCAAAGGAGCTGCCCAAGGAGGACAAGACTCTGGAGCCCAGGCTGGAGGTGACGCCGCCGGAAAAGGCAAAGGTGCTGCCCAAGGAGGACAAGACTCTGGAGCCCAGGCTGGAGGTGACGCTGCCGGAAAAGGCAAAGGAGCTGCCCAAGGAGGACAAGACTCTGGAGCCCAGGCTGGAGGTGACGCCGCCGGAAAAGGCAAAGGAGCTGCCCAAGGAGGACAAGACTCTGGAGCCCAGGCTGGAGGTGACGCCTCCTCCCTGGCTCCGCTCACCTCCAGCCTGGGCTCCAGAGTCTTGTCCTCCTTGGGCAGCTCCTTTGCCTTTTCCGGCAGCGTCACCTCCAGCCTGGGCTCCAGAGTCTTGTCCTCCTTGGGCAGCTCCTTTGCCTTTTCCGGCGGCTTCACCTCCAGCCTGGGCTCCAGAGTCTTGTCCTCCTTGGGCAGCTCCTTTGCCTTTTCCAGCGGCGTCACCTCCAGCCTGGGCTCCAGAGTCTTGTCCTCCTTGGGCAGCTCCTTTGCCTTTTCCGGCGGCGTCACCTCCAGCCTGGGCTCCAGAGTCTTGTCCTCCTTGGGCAGCTCCTTTGCCTTTTCCGGCGGCGTCACCTCCAGCCTGGGCTCCAGAGTCTTGTCCTCCTTGGGCAGCTCCTTTGCCTTTTCCGGCGGCTTCACCTCCAGCCTGGGCTCCAGAGTCTTGTCCTCCTTGGGCAGCTCCTTTGCCTTTTCCGGCGGCGTCACCTCCAGCCTGGGCTCCAGAGTCTTGTCCTCCTTGGGCAGCTCCTTTGCCTTTTCCGGCAGCGTCACCTCCAGCCTGGGCTCCAGAGTCTTGTCCTCCTTGGGCAGCTCCTTTGCCTTTTCCGGCGGCGTCACCTCCAGCCTGGGCTCCAGAGTCTTGTCCTCCTTGGGCAGCTCCTTTGCCTTTTCCGGCGGCGTCACCTCCAGCCTGGGCTCCAGAGTCTTGTCCTCCTTGGGCAGCTCCTTTGCCTTTTCCGGCGGCGTCACCTCCAGCCTGGGCTCCAGAGTCTTGTCCTCCTTGGGCAGCTCCTTTGCCTTTTTCGGCGGCGTCACCTCCAGCCTGGGCTCCAGAGTCTTGTCCTCCTTGGGCAGCTCCTTTGCCTTTTCCGGCGCCGCCACCTACAGCCTGGGCTCCAGAGTCTTGTCCTCCTTGGGCAGCTCCTTTGCCTTTTCCGGCGGCGTCACCTCTAGCCTGGGCTCCAGAGTCTTGTCCTCCTTGGGCAGCTCCTTTGCCTTTTCCGGCGGCGTCACCTCCAGCCTGGGCTCCAGAGTCTTGTCCTCCTTGGGCAGCTCCTTAGCCTTTTCCGGCGGCGTCACCTCCAGCCTGGGCTCCAGAGTCTTGTCCTCCTTGGGCAGCTCCTTTGCCTTTTCCGGCGCCGCCACCTACAGCCTGGGATCCAGCGTCTTGTCCTCTTTGGGCAGCACTGCCTTGTCCGGCGCCGCCACCTACAGCCTGGGATCCAGCGTTTTGTCCTCTTTGGGCAGCACTGCCTTGTCCGGCGCCGCCACCTACAGCCTGGGATCCAGTGTTTTGTCCTCTTTGGGCAGCACTGCCTTGTCCGGCGCTGCCACCTACAGCCTGGGCTCCAGCGTTTTGTTCTTCTCCTTTGGCACCTGCCGCATCACCGCCGGCACAGCCTGCCGCATCTCCGGCAGCGCCACCTGCCACTTTGGCGCCACCTTGAAGCCCAGCGTTGAAACCAGCTCTGGCTCCAAGGTCCTAAACAGCAAATAAAATTAGGTACTTATATGTTATATAACAGGTTGAATATTCTAGCCACAAAACACATTTGAGAGTTTTGGAAACTTGTCTGTGGTGGCTTAATGTTTTAATGAACTTGGACTTTTCAGCATGTGTTCAGCCTTTTTGTCTATGATAGATTGATAGCTGAATTCCGCTCTAAATAGTAACTGATGCAATGTTGTTGTAAGATTTCTTTAAAGTTTTTCTCGTGATTTACGCAACATTTCGGAAAATAAAAAGTTGTTGTGGTGTCTCGGTCTTAAATGGCTATTAAAGCGGTATTACACATTGCAACCTGCAGGGCCCAATCTGTTGTGTACCCTGCCTCTTCCTACCCCTCCTTCAGCTCCCTACGGGCCCTACCTTCAATTACACATTCCAACCTGACAGATTGGGCCCTGCAGGTTGCAATGTGTAATACCGCTTTTAGACATTGCTACCTGCAGGGCCCAATCTGTTGTATACCCTGCCTCTCCCTTACCCTCCTTCAACTCCCTACGGGCCCTACCTTTAATTACACCTTCCAACCTGACAGATTGGGCCCTGCAGGTTGCAATGTCTAATACCCGTTTGAAGCATGAGATGAGGCTTATATTAAAAATTCCTATATACCTAATTTAACCTATTATTGTGTTTTACAGAATTTTCAATAGACCACATCACGGAATAACTTTTGTTAGCTAGACTAAACATATTATGATGTACGTGTAGGTACTTGTTTTAGGAAAAAAATACTTACAGCAGTTGGTTTAGATGCTGCCAAAGCAACCTGCAAGAAACAACCGAATTAATGAAAGTTACGGAGAAAAATCCCAGAATTTCCCCATCATTTTGATTATCCCAAGGTTGCGTAGCCTGCTATTAAGGAAAGTGCAACACGAATGTGCCCAAATATGTTTGATGCATATTCCAATCTCTCTAGTTAGATTATAAACTAACGGTTTTGACAAAACGGTGACACATCCACGGAAAGACATGTTGTGTGTGTGTGGTCGATTGCCACCATTTTTGGTGGCAATCTTAGAGCATACGCTACTGTCGCTACTGTCAGGGGGGTACAACTCAAAGTAAATCTGTCAAAAAATTTGAGTTTGACACGACGTATCCGATACGTTTGCATAAGTGCGAAAAAGAACTTGTCATGCGTTAAGAAGGGACAACATGATTCGTGACGTTACGTGACATTAAAGAGGGCTCTCTCAGCTCTCTGTATTATACTATTATTTACTCTGTGCTACTGTCTCTCTGTATTCCATTTAAAAAAAATGGCGCCATATGAATGTAAGGTAAAAGTTCATAGTTGTTGTTCCTTCGCGAAAATAATCTATGAAATTTTGCACACAGATATTATATTAGATTAATCAACCGACTTCAAGATTTCGAAGGAGGAGGTTATCAATTCGTCGGGATCTTTGTTTTTTTTATGTATATTCACCGATTATTCGAACACGGCTGGACCGATTTGAAAAAAAAAACACCGCGAAGCACTTCGTTCATCGAATCGAATATTTCCATCACTCTCTTTCGTATATGCAAGAGCGATAGAGACGGGACCATCGTTTTGTCGATTTTCGAACTTCGCGGTAGGCCCTCGATTTTTGTTTGAAAGAGTATATCCAGCAACTGATAATAATACCAGTCGCTGAGTATATCTACTTCACAGTTGGTCCCATTGTCACCAGGCCCGGATATGACGTATTATGTTTGATTTAAAACATTGAGTATATAAAATCATTGATTTAAAACCATTAAACATCGAGTTAGATTAAATGACTTTTGTAATGCGTTATGCGTTCTCTATCGCTCTTGCATATACGAAAGAGAATGATGCCAATAGACGATTCGATGAACGAAGTGCTTCGCGGTTATAGGCGGGCACTTCTTGCAGCCGACCGCGAACTTCGAAAATCGATTTTTCGTCATCTCTGTGCTAAAGCGAATGGTGCGGTGCAACTGCAAACAGACGATTCGACGAACGAAGTGGTAAAACGAGACAGCGTTGTATACATGCAGAGCGCTATCTCGCTCGCAAACCGTCGTCGCATGCGGAAACCAGCAGTGGGGTAACCGCCTAAGTACATGAGTAGGTACACACAATGCCTTACTAGATATACACTTTTGAACGTTATTACAGCGGAATAAGGTTCAAAAGTGTATACCTAGTGAGGCGTGCGTTGTGTGTACTAAGGGGTCTAAGGGAGAAAGAGCAGACATTTAAAAATTTTAACACACGTAGACACCATAGACTAAAGATATGAATTATATAATGAAGTAAAATCAGCGCCACCTAGTAACGACTAGTGTACTACTAGTACGTTATTCGTTACTAGGTGGCGCTGATTTTACTTCATGCATTTTGGCTCTGTTTAGGTCACTCTGAACTAGATGGCGCTAAATACTTGGAGCCTGAAAAAGTTCTTAGACTATGGCCGTGATGGCCGTCTACTATAGCTTTAGTCTATGTAGACTACACTATCTAAAATGAAACTATGGAATCACAACGACACATGAATTAATACAATGGTTAAATATATATATATATAATGTTCTTACCAAGGCGAGGAGAGCGAGGATCTTGATAGCGACCATGATGGAGCCTTAGCTTCGTGTAGGTACCTACCAATATGTCTTCGGTAGCGTTGAAGGCGGTACTTATACCCCAAAAATGCGTCAATTTTTGGTCAACACAAGTGTTCCGCTTCAGACGTCAATAAGTATAGTAGCTCATTGCCAAAGCCATCAAATTATTCATGGTACAGTCAGTGTACAACAGAAGATACCCCTTACAAAATCTAACAAAAATCATGTGCCTCCCAGAACAATCCGCGCGCCGAAACTCTGGTTGAATTACCCATGATTACACATGCTTTCTTTTCTATTTATTTATTTAATCGTATGGCAAAATACAGAAGCATAATACATTGTCAATAAAGTAGGTATTATATATCAACACTAAGACCAGTCAGCCTCTTGATGGCTTCGCCTCACAGGGTGATCAGATCATCTGGAGGACCGGCGTTAGGTATAGCGTGATATGGGGCAGTCTTCAATTATGTGCTGGATGGTTTGAGCCACAGCACAGCAAGTGCAAGCAGGAGATTCCATCCACCAGCAGTACGTGGCGATGGGTCAAAAAATTCTTAGGCAAGCCAGTGCTAAATTTGGCTTAAAATTTCTTTATGAGCTGCAGGAAAACTGCTCAGGCTCCTGAAACTTAGGCAAGCCGACGGGAATCGTGTTCTATGGACGCGGCGCCACTGGTGTACAGTCGACCGAGAAAGTGGTCTACCAGTTTTGACAAAAGTTTCTGCGAGATCTAACGATCGCTAAGGTTGACATTTCTAACGGAGTTTAACACATGCACGACCTTGTTGTCTCATGACGTTCAAACGAAACTCAACCGTAGGGTGGTAGACCACATTTTTGGTCGACTGTACACCAGTCTCGTCTTAAAAGTTCTGACCATGATTTCTATGGAGCGGTTGGGCTGACGTCTCACAAGCATGTATAAATGTCACGAAGGTATACAAGTACCTATCTAGAGTATAGCTCCATTAAAAAAAATTAAGATGGATTGGCGACAGAGAGGCAAATAGACGAACAAACAAAATGTTTCGTCTAAAAAGACTAAAGGCACCACAACCTTAAGTGGGGAAGTATTTCAATAGCCTCCGTAATGGGCCGTCCTACGATGCTGGAAGTCCTGGATTAGAATCCGGCTAATTAGGGACACCACAAACCTGAGCTGAATTAAGAAAATTCATAGACTGCTTAAATTTGTCTATGGTTGCTTAAATTTGTATGGAGGCCATAGACAAATTTAAGCAACCATAGACAAGTTCAAGCATTCTGTCTATGAATTTTCTTAATTCAGCTCAGGTGTGCGGTGTCCCTTAGATTGTTATACAAGGGCTACGGCTATTAGACATTGCAACCTGCAGGGCCCAATCTGTCAGGTTGGAAGGTGTAATTAAAGGTAGGGCCTGTACGGAGCTGAAGGAGGGTTAGGGAGAGGCAGGGTACACAACAGATTGGGCCCTGCAGTTTGCAATGTCTAATAGCCGTTTAAAAGTCACCCACAACTACTATCGATGCCAGTACAATGGTGAAACCACTCAATGCTTTCCTCACTGAAAAACGACTGGTAAATACTGTACATTATAGTATTTCGTACATACCTACAGTATCTACATCCTTTGATCGCCAAGCATCGGACGGAAAAATCGTTCCCTCGGCGCCAAGCGCGCAATGGAACTCGCTTATATTTTGGACGTGATATCACGGGCTCGCGCTAAGAGCACTTTCCTTGCGCGTGATTTGACGTCTTTGGCGGTCACAGGGTTAAGTTCCGAGGCTCATAACGTAATAAAACTGTCAGAAAAAGTACCACACGAGTCGTTCTTGCTTTCTTTTTTGGTTTATATCCTATACCTACCCTACCCCTATCTTCGTTTTTTTTCAGATTAGAAAAATCGTGCGATTGTCATCATGCGATTTTTGGGAAAATGATTTTAAAATTTGCCATTTTGCATCGTATTGGCTTAAGCGTATCAATTAAAATTAAATTAAATAATCATTTATTTCAGGCCGTGGCCCATATTGGTGTTAGTAAGTTACAGACTTATATTTTTAACTAATGTTAGTCTATTAGGTATATACAAATTTACAATGTTTTAAAATTTATCACTAATAGTGGAAAAAAGTAGTTTCATTTATATTTTGCCCAGATATGGCTGAAAAAAATACAGCTAAAGTTTCGAAATCGACCGTTATTTTTCTTATCTGAAAAAAAAACGTGGTACAGTATTAATTTATTTGATTTCGTGGTAACTCGTGCATTTTTCTGCGACCGATTGTACCTACATTGTACAAAGTAAATAATTTAAACAGGTGTTTCTCATTATTATTATCAAATGGCCTCTATGGAATGATTCAATTTCTATAATTAACTACAATTACGTTCCCACTATTTGTTTTTACCCAATAGGCTAGATGAATTTTTTTCATGCGTGGTACCTATCATTCGATTCGTTTTGTTGTGAGAATCAAATGTCTATATGAGGCCAATTGCATTAAATCAACATAAAAGACAGAAAAGAGACTTAAACTCTGTGATTTGCTTTTGTTTCTCAAAACGCTCCTAACAAAATGATATAAAGCCGTGACGTCATGGCTTCATAGTTGCCCTGTTTTAAGTATGGAAAAATTATGAAATTGCTATTTTTACAGTGAAATATTGCGTTTATGTATATGGTTGCCACACAATTTATTTCACAGTAAAATGTTTGAAATCGAATGGTATCATTGGTTTTTTTAAATTTTGTACTTTCAAAATTCGAAAAAAATTTAAATTTTGAAGCCTTTCTTTCTTATCTTTGCACCATTTCAATAGATTTTTTTAATGTTTACTTTATTTGTATATTTTGATCATTTTGCATCCTATCAACTAAATTTCATTGCCTAATTCAACATGTGTCATCATCCCTATTGTAAGGGATATTAAATGTATGAGTTTGTTCAGAATATAATTATGTAGGTAGGTGGCAGAGAAAAGTCGAGAAATAAGTAGCAGATTGTGAAGGGAGCAAAACGAAGCCAAACAAATATGACCAATCGCATCCCATGCGATAACTTATGAAATGGTTAAGGGCTATGTATAATCAATTAATCATAGACTTAAATATATAGTAGACGGCCATAGCCTAAGAACTTTTTCAGTTCAGAGCCAATATGTATGAGATAAAATCAGCGCCACCTAGTAACGACTAGTGTACTACTAGTAACGACTAGTGTACTACTAGTACTGGGACTAAAGAAATTTGTTCCTGGCTTACGGTCTAGATAGAACACAGAGCTAAAATGGCGCCTAGGTCAGTGAGATAGAACGAAAAAATCCCCAACGTAGCGGTGGAGTAAGGCACACCACATACTTGAGCTGAATTAAGCCAATTCATAGACAAAAATGCTTTAATTTATCTATGAATGCTTAAATTTGTCTATGGATACTTAATGCCTCCATACAAAAAAATCAGCTACCAATGCTACCATAGACAAATTTAAGCATTTTGTCTATGAATTGGCTTAATTCAGCTCAGGTATGTGGTGTGCCTTACTCTTTTTAGGGTTCCGTAGTCAACTAGGAACCCTTATAGTTTCGCCATGTCCGTTCGTCCGTCTGCGGTCTAGCTCAGTGACTGTTAGCACTAGAAAGCTGATATTTGGTATGAGTATGTGCGTTAATCACGCCAACAAAATGATAGAATAAAAACTGGAAAAATATTTTTTATTAGGGTACCTCCCCTACACATGAGTCGGGGGGTGAATTTTTTTTTCGCTCCAACGCTGTCGTGTGGGGTATCGTTGAATAGGTCTTTCAAAAATATTTAGTATAGGTCTTGTAAGCCACTTTTTGGATAAGTAAAACGAATAGTTTCGTAAATAATAGCTCTGAAAGATCAAAATGGGGCGTCCCCCCCATCTAACTTTTGAACCGTGGGTTCAAAAATATATAAAAAATCATGAATGTGAGGCTTAATAAGTACTTTCAATGAAAACTATATTGAATAAAATAGGTTGAGTCGTTTTTGAGTTATCGCCAAGGTTAAAAAACTGAATTTTGGCCCCTTTAAACCAAGATGGCGGCCAGCGCTCCCCTCCCCTCATTCTAAAATCTAGATTTTTAATACCTTGTAGCCTACCAATACCCGTTAAAACATTTTCTACACCACCTTCTGTAAGGCAAAATGCTCCAAAGACTGATCTACTAAGTGTCACATGGGTCTTGTTATATTGGTTAGTCTGTTTACAAGTAAATCGCGAGTTCTCCGTTCGAGGCGGACTACCTACTAATAGTAAAGATAACTAGTAGTCCGCCTCGAACTGAGAACTCGCGATTAGCCGTGTCCACACCAGGCGCACTGCCTCGCGAGGAATATACCGCGCGCGGCAACTCGGCTAGTGTGGACGTGCCTCGCCCGAGGCATTGCGGCCGCGCGTGCGTTTGCCTCGGGCGAGGCACGTCCACACTAGCCGACCTGCCGCGCGAGGCGGTGCGCCTGGTGTAAACACGGCTATTTACTTGCAAACGAGTTGACCAATATAACAAGACCCCAAGGAGGATTCTTTTTCTCCTTCTAGCTCCATAACCACTTGATCGATCCTGCTCTTATACGAACTTACAAATTTTATGTATCTCTGCTACAGCCCCAAGAAATTTCATAAAGATCAGAAAAACGTTACTAAAGTTATCGTCGGACAAACTATCGAAATCAAAAAGCTATCCAAATGCCGAGACGTCCCAGTAGCCAGGTGACAGTTCGGTCTGGAGTTGTTTGTAAGAACTCACTTCGCATACGCTCCGCGAGTTCGATAAATATACAGTGTTGTTTTCAAACTATTTAATAGGGAATTCATAATAACTAGTAGTCCGCCTCGAGCTGAGAACTCGCGATTTACTTGCAAACAAGCTGACCAATATAACAAGACCCATGAGATGATTTTTTCGCGCTTTCTAGCTCCATAACCCTTGTTTTGATCCTGCTCATATACGAACTCTCAAATTATACAAAGTGTAACAAAAATACTGGTGATCCTTTTAAGGGCATAATTGGTATCGTATTCTTATTACGAAAAAGTGAGAAAAACATTTTTTCGCGCGAAAAAATTTTGGTTTAGTATGGAGGGTCGGCCGGCTGGGACCACCTGTCCCATAGAAAAAAAAATCTTTTTTCGCGTCCATAATTTTTTTCTCCTATTTTTTCTTAGTCGTAATACGATACTAATTATGCCCTTAAACGGATCACCAGTATTTTTGTTACTACTGTATGTGGCTCTGCTACAACTACCCAACAAATTTCATAAAAAAACAAGAAAACGTTACTCGAGTTATCGTCGAAGAAACTCTCGAAGTCAAAAAGCCATCCAAATGCCAAGACGTCCCAGTAACCAGAAGTGTAAGAACTCGCTTCGCGTATGCTCCGCTCCTTCGATTATTTTAAATACATGATTCGGGCGCTTGGACCCCACGGCCCAGGGTCTCGACGCCGAAAACCAAAACCTGGTAGTGGGGGCGGACACACCGGTATTTTAATTTAAACTGACACGCTGGCACCGTCTCACCTCCACGGTACTATGAATAAAGCTGGCGCGGCGGCGGAGGAGGCCGAAGCTCGTAAAAGGCGGAAATACAGGTCTTTGTTAACTACAACTTTGTTGCCTTTGGCGTCGAGACTCGGTCCGTGGGGTCCAGCAGCCCAAAAGCTTTACCGCCAGGTCGCTAAACGGCTGGTCGAAGTCACGGGGGACAAACGAGCTGGCAGCTTCCTCGCTCAACGCATAAGTATTGCAGTGCAGCGAGGAAATGCTGCCAGCGTCCTCGGCACGATGCCACAGGGGCCCATTTTAGAGATAGATTTTTAGTTTCTAATAGTATGTATTTTTAAGTAAATTAATTTAGGTAATAAATTACTAATCAGGATAGGATAATTTGACGATAAATATAAGTAGGTATAAACATTTAAACTTGGTATAAAAAAACTGTATGTAGGTCATTTACATTTATTGTAACTTTCAATGTAATGATATACAAATAGGTACAGTGATCGGCAATAGTATCTTCCTACACGAAGGCCGCAAAAATATGTGACACGCTCTTATTTGTAGGTGGGTAAGTGCGTGTCACATATTTTTGCGGCCTTCGCGTAGGAAGATACTATTGACGGTGACTGTACTGTACGTTATACAACTTTAAGAGTCTATATTATTTCCTCGTCTATACCTTTTATTGAGCTACTTTCTCTTTTTCTTTACTTTTCTTTTGTTTCTTCTTTTTTTTCTTATTGGGATCTTTCTGTTTGTTAATGTCATTATATTTCAATAGTCTTTTATACATCTTAAGCAACTGTTTCGCGTCCTTCTTCATTTCTCTTGTCACGTTTTCTTCTTCTTTATTTAAATCTTTTTCTGCATCTTTATTCTGTTCATCTTCTTTAGTTTCTGTTGTGTCTTCTTTAACTGGATCTACATATTTAGTAGAACCTGTAAGAGTTTCATACTGTTCAATAGTGCCGTCTTCAACTGTTGGTATATCAGCTGGTTTTTCTTTTTCACCTTCTTTCTCGGTCAGCTCTGCCTTCTTAGCTTCTTCTAACTTCTTCTTTAACTCTTTATTCTTCTTTCTAATAGCATTTAGAATGTTCGATGTAGTCAACACTCGTTTAACCTTCTTACTGCCTAGATATCTATCTTTCCATGATACGTTTTCAAGGTCACTAGTGTCATTTTCCGTCGGTAAGTTTTCGTTTGGTATAGGTATTGCTGTTTCATCTTTATCTAAGTCTATTTCATCCATTCTTGCGGAAAATGCTTCTATTTCTTCGGCTGTAGGTTCTTTGGATAAAACGGATACTCCTTCTACCTCGTAGCATGACGAATCGTCAGAAATTTCTAAATATTCATATACGTCATCATCGTCGTCATCTATTGTTTCTATCACGGTGGTAGAACTTTCTTTCAAATTATCTAAATCTTTATAAAAGTTTTCATTACTTTTTTCCCGAAAACCCGATTTCTTTTTTTCCTTCTTAGATTTCTTGTCCTTTTTCTTTTTTTTCTTCTTCTTGCCTTCGTCATCGGATATACAAACTATTTCTGGTTGCAAATCTGAAGCTTCAACTTCTGAACTCTCTCTATCAGATATTTCACCATCTGATTTTGTTTGTACACAGCTTTCAGTTTTATCGTCACTTTTCTCATTATTTGCATATTCATCTGTTTTATCCACCTTGTCTACACTTTTTTCATAACTAACGTCCCCTTTGTTTTCTATTTTATCATTTATATCTGTACTATTACTAGCATTATCTGCTTTTTCTTCACTTGAACCCTGAGCTGCCTCATCACTAACAACACACTTCTCATTAACTTGTTGATCAACCTTCGAGTCACTAGAATCATCATGTTTATTATCTTCCGAATTTACATTATCATCACTTATAACAGGTAGATCATTAATTTCTACTGTACCTTCATTGTCATTAGACACATACCCTCTTATCTCATCATCTTTTTTACCGTCTCCTTTTTCTTTAGGTTCAACAGCTATTTCCGTGTCAGTTTTATCTTTAATACTTTCTAAAATAGCTTCACCTTTTTCGTTGATAACTTGCTTATCAATATCATTTTCTTTTTCCCTTTTTTCTTGGCTCACATCACTATCGTCAGAACTCTCAGAGCTGCTAGAGCTAACAGTGTCAAAGTTCTTTGCGTCCAAATCTTCAAGCAGATCCATTTTCTCTGAATCCGACAACTGGATAGTTATTTCATCTTCATCGCTGCCTTTCTTTTCTTTAGCCTTCTTCTTTTTTTTCTTACTCTTCTTGCTTTTGTTCTTGGCTTCAGCATTGTTAACTTTCATTTCTTTTTCAGTGCTTTTAGTTACAGCTGTAGCAGTACTTTTAACTGTAATTGTTGCTTCAACAACTGGTTCTTCAGCTACTTTATTAGGTGTTACCTCTTTATTGACTGTTTCTGTGGGCTTTTGCCTTTTCAGTTTAATTTTTCGCGTCGGCTTGGATTGCGGGACGGTTATTACTAAATCGTTTATTCTTTTTGTCACTGTTTGTGAGCCCCCATTCTTATTCGCCTCAGATCCATTCAATTGAGATGTGGATTGTGGATTTGTTCCTGAAATAAATAAAAAAAACAAATTAGTCATCGTTATAAATATTGCATAGATATAATCAGTCTCGTGCCGTGCGTCGTGCGTTGTGCGCGTACACGATGACACCCACCCGTGGGCGAACCGACTCCGTTACAAATAATGCGAACGCAATAAATAACATCAACTGCGGTAACAAGTGCACGTTGTGTAATGTTATTATAAACGAATTGTTAGCTTTTATTGCTGACAAAGTGGACACGCTGCATGACAAAGCTTTGCTTCAGATCTGCACCAGTGCGTATACTTCGGACGATATTGAAGATGCCCGTCACATAGCTATGTCGCTGCTAGCCCCGAATAAGAGAGTCATGAGACGAAAAGAAGGATCGGAAGAAAAATCTCTTCTAGAGATAATTAAACTGATTAGAGAAAGCGAACCATCGAGTTTGCCTACATTCGTTGCTAAATCTCTGAAAAAGCTTCCTCCGGTTACCTTTGACCACATAGACGTCACGGCGTTTCTGAAGGAAATGGCGGTATTAAAAAGCGAGTTAGCTGTACTTAAGTCAGGAAATAACTGTGCCACGAAAAACTGCTCCACCGACATCAATGCTTTGAAAGTTGATATGGTAGAAATTAAAGAGATGATTAATAAAATTAGCACAATTGACGCATTGGAACGTCATTCTAGCACTCCGAAAAAGCCTAATAACATAAAGAATGACAAGAAAAATAATACTCGCAAACGTAGTGAACAACGCACTGATTCGCATTCCACAGCTGATAAGACTTTGGTGCCCGCGCCTACCTTACCATCGGAGCCGCGCGTGGAACCGGTTGAATCGAAGCGCTCGCCTACGTCACAGATGACTCGAGCGCACACCTGCAATAATGCTGACGGCGGCGGTTCGGCGCAGCCCGTATGCAGCTATAGAGATATGGTCATTAGCCAGGTAAAAACAAGTATGAACGCTACGAACAATGCAATTAGGGTTCAAGATGAATTGTCTCAAGATGATGACTATACGTTAGTGGGGCCTAAAAAACGGTCTAAACGCAATATGTGCGGAGCTGCGCCGAGTTCCTGCAAAATAGCAGTAGCAGAGATTCCTGCAACTATATATGTGTCCAGGCTGGCGATGACATCAAGCGCGCAAGATCTAAAAGACTATGTGCAAGAAAAGGGTGAAGAATGTATTGACGTTCAAATACTGAGCCAGAAGTACGAGACTTCATTTAAGTCCTATAAAATTATTATACGTAAAGACAAGCTGAGTACCTTTTTAAACAATACATTTTGGCCAAAAGGGATTAAGTATCGTATTTATCGAGAGCGATATGTAAAAACGGATAGAATCGCGCAGCGGGTTAAATAGATTTTATATGTATAATAATATAATAATATGGACAGTACACCTAATAATAATATGACTAAGACGACTATGGTTTCGTATAACTGTAAGTCGATAAAAAGGTCAGCGGCATACGTGCAAGAATTATGTAAGGGGTCTGATATCGTAGCCTGCCAAGAAACTTGGCTTCTTCCGCACGACCTTGACTTTGTACACAGCATAGACCCGGACTTCGCGTGCACAGCGACATCATCTGTTGACACGTCGGCTGGAGTATTAAGGGGCCGACCATATGGTGGGCTGGCTTTACTATGGAGGAAGTCGCGATTTCCTAACGTTTCTATCATTAAGTGTGCCAGTGATAGAATGAATGCCATTCGTATCGCTCTAAATGACCATTCGATACTAGTTTTAAATATTTACTAGTGTCCGACCGAAGTTTCGGTTTCGGTTTCGGTTTCGGCCAGTTTCGGCCAAAAAATCGTGTTTCGGCCTAAGTTTCGGTTTCGGCCAAAAAACGGCCGAAACTTTCGGCCGCGCCGAAACTTACAACATTGTACTTAATCGGTCCACAAGTTCTGTCTCAGTAACGTTTTTAAGTGATAAAATTATAATAAAAAAATATCAAAAAAGTGTACATGTGATTTGGAAGATTATTTCATAAATTGTAATATGATAATATCATTTAAGTATTAATTTTATCAAACAGTAAACTCTTGAGTTCATGCAAGGGACTGCCCAAGGAACTGCGTCGGCCTACGCTGAAAATGATACACGAAGAAATCAAGTAAAAACACTAGATGATTTATGTTGAATACTGATTGTAAAACTAAAATAATCCATGCAATGTTGGCGAATTATTTTATAGAGACTTGTTAACAGCATTGATGTCTCAGTCGATGAAACTTTGCTGTATAACTAACTGCAGTATAACTAATGAATAACACACAAATTTACAAAATCGTATTCATCATTTTAAAGAAAACATACCAATTTTAATAAAGCACAAATTAATGTTTGTTTTTCCGACTCATATATTCCTCAGTACTTTTTTTTAAACAATACGTATTATTTAAATCATAGAGATAGATGCTATAAACCTTTAACTCCAAGTATCGAACAAAACAGTGATATTTTTATTTTGTTTACTGATCGTAATTTTACTCTGTAAATACACCAGTGAAGTTTAAAATCGTGTGGGTTATTTTATTGCTAATTTTAACGTAGCAGATTTATTTATTTATTTAATCATAAATCACATCCAAAACCTAAAAAAATACCAAAGAAAAAAACTGATGTCAGACATCTGTCTGTTTCCCATGTTTTCGTACACATCTATGTACGAACACGGTCGACTTGTGACAATTATACTTTCAATAAGGGGGGAAAAATTTTACGTTAAAGTTGTTAAAAAGTTACATCATTATGTTTATTCATATGAAACCTTTAATAGAAAATATTTCGTGCTCTGCATTTATTTCGCGAAAAAAAAGCTGAAAGATCTATCCGCACAATGCGTAACTCGGCTACATAACAAACGAGAGCGATGTAAAATTCTACAAAGCAAAACGAATTTAAGGATCAAAATACGCCTTACACTGATATAACTTGGAGTTGTTTACAAACTAGAAAAAATCATGGGATTAGGTTGTCAAGTGGACCCCAGGCTCCGTGGAGTCCGTGAGAAAACGCCAGCACAGACGCTACTAGGATGATTAATAAAAACTTACTAACCTTGTTCTTCTTTATACCACCTATCCTATACAAGTTACAACGGCTTATTGACATTTAACTCAACGATTTTAACATGTCTATAAAAGTTTCGGTTTCGGTTTCGGTTTCGGCCGAAACTGCATCTAGAGCCGAACCTTCGGTTTCGGTTTCGGTTTCGGCAAAAAAACATGTTTCGGTCGGACACTAATATTTACATGCCTACTGACCACATTGATAATCTTGCAGAATTTACAAGCTGCCTTGCTGCCGCAGCCGCAATTATAGAGGAAAATGATGTACAAGTGGCTTTCATACTTGGCGACTTTAACGCGCACCCTAGTGCTAACTTCGGTCGGGAGCTCTTTAGTTTCTGTGCGGAAGAAGAATGGCTGTGTGCTGATATCGAGAAGCTCGGTATTGACTCTGGTTCGTTTACGTTTGTCAGTGAGGCTAACAATGCCCACAGGTGGCTGGATCACTGCATAGTTACAAAGGCTGCATGGGACACAATAATGAATGTGAACGTGATCAGTGACGTATCATGGTCTGACCATCTTCCCCTACGCGTTGTTTGCGATTTAGAACAGGCGAAAGTGCAATCCACCAATACCATGTGTGACTCAGGGCGTGCGGGAGTACGCTGGGGAATTAGGAACGACAATCAAGTCAGGGACTATTTCTCTTTCTGTGATAAATCTTTGTCGCAATTAGTTAATAGTTTTTATTGTAATGAATGCGTAAACGCTCATGACTGTGATACTTTAAGTACCTGTAAATATTTAAAAGATCATTGTATTTTTATTAATAATTTATATTCAAATATAATATCAGTTTTAACATTAGGAGCTAAGAAAACGAAATGTTCTCGTTCGGGTAAGAGGCAAAGGAAACAAACTGTACCTGGCTGGAATTTCCACGTTAAGGAAAGTCATAGTATTTATAGATTGCATTTTAATTGTTGGCTTACCGCTGGTAAACCGTCCACGGGCCGGCTACTCGACAACATGTGTGAAAGTCGTAGAGTTTTTAAAAACAAATTACGCTGGTGTCAAAAAAATGAAGAACAAATTAAATTAGATATTTTAGCTGCATCTAGAAGAAATAACAACTTTGTTAAATTTTGGAATGAAATTAAAAAGCACAGTTTTAGACAACAGTTACCGGTAAGCGTGGACGGTGCCCAGCAACCTGAACGGATAGCCAGTATTTTTAGTAATAGGTTCAAAGTCTCACCAAGACCTGTGCCCGAGTCGATGCTTAGTGATGCTCGTCAGAGACGCACTACAACTGCGCAATTAGATCAGCCTATTTGTTTCTCTGTTGAAGAAGTTGCGAAAGCGGTTAAGAGTATGAAGAGAGGCAAGTCACCTGGCCACGACGACCTCAGCCTTGAGCATATACTTTTTGCAGGCGACGTCATATATAGCAGGCTTTGTACGTTATTCAATTTATGTTTGCGGTACTCTTATCTCCCTCCGGATATGATACGTACCATTGTCGTACCGATTGTCAAGAACCGGACGGGAGACTTGTCATCTGCGTCTAAGGCACAGTGATAGGCAAGGTATTTGAACGGTTGCTACATCCGAAACTGCTAAAAACTCTTAATATAGATGATGCGCAGTTTGGTTTCCGTCCCGGTCTCTCGACCGACTCTGCTATTATCAGCCTGAAACATGCTGTGGGCCATTACGTGAGTAATGACACATCGGTCTACGCATGTTTTCTCGACCTTAGCCGAGCATTTGACCTTGTGAATTATGAAATTTTATGGGATAAAATGCGCAACTCATCGGTACCGGAGGACCTGATACGTGTTTTCGAATACTGGTACGGGAACCAAACCAACTGTGTGAAATGGGGCGACACGACATCTAATAGTTATATATTAGAATGCGGGGTACGTCAGGGCGGACTTACTTCTCCGGACCTCTTTAACCTTTACGTAAATGACTTGATGGGGAGACTAAGGAGCACCGGTGTTGGATGTCATGTAGGTGACGTCTGTTTTAATAGTCTCAGCTACGCTGATGACATGGTGCTGCTTAGCCCCTCCATCAAGGGCCTAAGAAAGCTGGTTGCAGTTTGTGAGAATTATGCCAATTCTCACGGGCTAGTATACAATGTAGCGAAAACTGAGCTGATGGTGTTTAAGGCTGGAAGAGGTCCGGACAAGATACCGGCGCTAACATTAAACGGTGAAACAGTGCGTATTGTGCAACGGTTCAAATACCTCGGCCACGTACTAACGGACGACATGAGCGATGACAGTGACATTGAACGTGAGAGGAGAGCCTTGGCAATTCGTGGCAACATGATAGCCCGCAGGTTTGCCAGGTGTAGCAGGAGGGTCAAATGTACGTTATTTAACGCATATTGTCTCTCTTTCTACACTTGTCAACTGTGGGTGAGGCACAGCAGGAAATCGTACAGCGCCATCAGGGTGCAGTATAATAATATATTCCGGATCTTGATGGGGCTTTCGCGTTCCTGCAGTGCGTCCACCATGTTCGCAGAAGCCGGAATTCCCGACTTGTTTGCTGTAGTCCGTGCGCGCATCGCCTCCTTCTGGGAGGGGATGCGCCGCTCACAAAACATTATTTTAGCTACAGTGTACCGCAACATGTATAGTCCTATTTTTAGGTACTGGCTATCCGTACACCAAAACGAGAACAAGAAATAGTATCTGTGGGTACTGTTTGTAATGAACGACTTGACATTATTTTTAATATTTGTCTATTTAGCTTTTAGGATTTTAATTTTATGTCTGCAATGTTTGTGATGTTGATATGGGTGTACTGCCTGAAAATAAAACTTTATTTATTTATTTTATTTTTATAATTTTATTTCAATCGAAAATACAGTGAAACGCACATACATTTATGTTAGTTGTAATACCGTATCGTTCTCTCTAGTACCATTTCTAGCTCTCTCGGTCTCTCTCTCTCTCTCTCTCTCTCTCTCTCTCTCTCTCTCTCTCCCTGCTACTCTCTCTATATCTCACCTATTTCCTGCTCCAGCCGCTTCACGTCCGGTTTCTCGTCGTCGCTGCTGCTGATCTCCACCACTTCCGCCGGCTCCTCTTTGATCAGGACCTCGTCGTTGTCGGAGCTCGCGGGCTCCGCTGCCGGCTCCGCGGTTTCTGAAACACAAGCAGTGACATTAAAAATTCAAGGACTTTGAGCCATTTACACTTTGCACCTGATATTCATAAAGCAACCAAAAGCAAATAGTTTGATCTGTTCAACAATTAAAGTCCGCGACTTTACGATTTACATCAAACATGTCTCTGACGGAATGTGACACCTCAACTCCTATAAGCTACGGTATCTGCTTACCCGGGCTTGCAGTATGCCTTTTTTGCTACAGTTGTGGTATAAATAAATCATTTAATTTGCGTTTGTATCTCCGACATAAACTGCCGCTTATTTTGGAATTGTTGTGAAGGAATATGTGTGCAGGCTTTTGGTGCAGCTGATGGCGCCGATAGGTTGAGCAACTCGAGCACGGTCAGGCCGGCGCGGCTATGTATGTATGATACTGACTAGCAGGCTCCTGGTGCAGCTGCGCGCGGATGGCTCGAGCCCGGGCCTGTAACTCGAGCAACTCGAGCACGGTCTGGCCGGCGCGGCTATGTATGTATGATACTGACTAGCAGGCTCCTGGTGCAGCTGCGCGCGGATGGCTCGAGCCCGGGCCTGTAACTCGAGCAACTCGAGCACGGTCAGGCCGGCGCGGCTATGTATGTATGATACTGACTAGCAGGCTCCTGGTGCAGCTGCGCGCGGATGGCTCGAGCCCGGGCCTGTAACTCGAGCAACTCGAGCACGGTCTGGCCGGCGCGGCTATGTATGTATGATACTGACTAGCAGGCTCCTGGTGCAGCTGCGCGCGGATGGCTCGAGCCCGGGCCTGTAACTCGAGAAACTCGAGCACGGTCAGGCCGGCGTGGCTATGTATGTATGATACTGACTAGCAGGCTCCTGGTGCAGCTGCGCGCGGATGGCTCGAGCCCGGGCCTGTAACTCGAGCAACTCGAGCACGGTCTGGCCGGCGCGGCTATGTATGTATGATACTGACTAGCAGGCTCCTGGTGCAGCTGCGCGCGGATGGCTCGAGCCCGGGCCTGTAACTCGAGCAACTCGAGCACGGTCAGGCCGGCGCGGCTATGTATGTATGATACTGACTAGCAGGCTCCTGGTGCAGCTGCGCGCGGATGGCTCGAGCCCGGGCCTGTAGCTCGAGCAACTCGAGCACGGTCTGGCCGGCGCGGCTATGTATGTATGATACTGACTAGCAGGCTCCTGGTGCAGCTGCGCGCGGATGGCTCGAGCCCGGGCCTGTAACTCGAGCAACTCGAGCACGGTCAGGCCGGCGCGGCTATGTATGTATGATACTGACTAGCAGGCTCCTGGTGCAGCTGCGCGCGGATGGCTCGAGCCCGGGCCTGTAGCTCGAGCAACTCGAGCACGGTCAGGCCGGCGCGCGAGGCTCGATTCTCGCCCTCGTCGCCAGATTTTGACTTCTTTCGGCGCTTTTTCTTCGAGTGTCTGTGCTTGTGCTGAAACAATAAAATTTCAGTTTCATAAACTTGCTTAAGGCTGCGTTTCCACCAGGGATGACTGAGGATGCATTGCGAGTAATGTTTGTCTAGAACCAATCCTAGAGCTGCGTTGTGCAAGGATAAACAAATGAAGTCATTCTCAGGGCTTGTAACCGGTTAATGCAAAAAAACCCCGAAATGATCCAATATATTTAATTATTTTATGGTTTTTATGTAAAACCCGATGTTTTATTATAGTTTTCACTTCAAATATAGGATTTTTCGATTGAGTATTTTTTTTTTTTTTTTTTTTTTTTTTTTTTTTTATGTCATAGGAGGCAAACGAGCAGACGAATCGCCTGATGGTAAGCAATTACCGCCGCCCATAGACGCCCGCAACACCAGGGGGGTCACAAGCGCGTTGCCGGCCTTTAAGATGGGAGTACGCTCTTTTCTTGAAGGTTTAGGTTTTTTTATAAAACAGTAACGAAAAGAACGAAAAAAACAAACCGGTTTTTACTATGGATTTTGGTTACGGTTACAAGCCCTGGTCATTCTATTGGTTCTGTAAAACACATCCTCGCTCATTTCTGGCTAATATGCCTAACTTGGCCTGGCTTTTAAATGCCTAACTTAAAAAGACTTAATCAATTTGCTAATATTCAACAAAATAGACTCTGCATTTTCTGCTCTATTGTGGAACATACAATACAACACATATCCATGTGTATTTTTCTTTCAACTCATTATTGGCCTGGCATTTGAATGGCATTGAAATCTGTCATGGCATCGAAAAGGTTAACAAACACATCGTCTGGTGACAACCAAAACTCACTAAGTACTTCCATAAGTTAATAGCCATAAGGAACCGTACAGCGTACCAGTCACAAAACAAGGTTTAGGTTGTAGGCAATTGTGAGTTTTGGTTGTCACCTGACTACATGTTCTACAGACCTTTTTCTTCTTCCCGCTAGCCTGACTCAGTATCTCATCGTCAGAAGAGATGCTGTCCAGAGAGATGGTCTCCAGTTGCTCGGCTGACTGGCTCGAGGAGTCTGTGTCGGAGGGGGGCTCCGCACCGTCCAGGATAGCACATAGTCGCTTGGAGCTTATTCCGAGGAGCTGTAACATTTATTATTGTATAGTCCTGCAAGCCACTGGATTAAATGAAATTCTTAAAGTAGATATTGACTTTCTTCAAGGGCTAGATGGCTTTTAAAAACATAGGTGATAGGATACAACATAGAAACTCTTCTTCTTTCTCCGTGCCTCTTCCCAGTTCATTTGGGGTCGGCCCTTTGAATATGCTTGCGCCATTTAGCTCTGTCACTTACGTCATCTTTGATTAAATTTGATATTTTTTCTAGGTTTTTCCACCAAGTAGCTTTTGGGCGTCCTCGGGTTCGTTTTCCTATGTCGATTTTAAGGGCAATTTTAACAGGGTGGTCTTCTTCCCGACGCATCACATGCCCGTACCACCGGAGCTGACTTTCCTGGAGTTTTTCTGGTATGGCTCTGACTTTAAAGCTCCCTCTAATATGGTCATTTCTGATCCTGTCCAGTTTTGTTTGATACAACATAGAAACTAGCAATGATAAAAGATTTTTTTTATTTATTCAAACTAGTTCATGAATTTGATTTTGGTTAGTCGGGTTTTCATGGGTACTTCCACACAATTCGATACAAAAGATAAATATTAAGAAATTTACTTAGCGAATTGCTAGAAAGGCCTACAGCCAGATTACAAAATAACAGTATACTTATCAGGACACGACACGAATTCAAACTTTCATATTAACACTATTATCACTGCATGCAGATGTAGTACTCACTTGTGTTTAGTCACTACGCGTGACATGTTTTGGTGAACTTAGGTCTCCATCCTCGAGCACTAAGAGTGCTAGGCGAACGGATTCACGACCCGTCGTGACGGAGCCGCGCCAATGACTCAACACAAGTAATTGTGACTAAACACAAGTGGGTACACCCGCATGCAGTGATAATAGTGAAACGAATTAACTTTCAAAAGGGAGAAATAAAGCCGCTACTCACTTCTTCCAAACATAACTCCTGCAAATCGTCTATAGAAAGCCGTCTCACACACTCAGGCGCCAAAGACTTGAGTTCCTTCGACTTCAGGACGGAAAACACCTGGTGCATCAACTCTACTCTGTCGTGGATGAAGTACGCCAAGTCATGCTCCTCCTGTCTGCGGCCGGTAGAGGAAGATGCTTTCTCTTCTTTAACTCTATGCTTTCGCATACGATTCATCTTTAAATTCTACAAATAATTGAATAAATTCCCGACGCACATAACATAATTTGCCTTTTGCATACGTATAATTGTGCTAAAAGAAAAAGCTATGTAAATACTGTATATTATGAGAGCTATTAAAGCGGTATTACACATTGCAACCTGCAGGGCCCAATCTGTTGTGTATCCTGCCTCTTCCTGCCCCTCCTTCAGCTCCCTACGGGCCCTACCTTCAATTACACATTCCAACCTGACAGATTGGGCCCTGCAGGTTGCAATGTGTAATACCGCTTTTAGTGCTTTTTTTATTTTGCCGTATTAGGGTCGCCACACACCTAGCGGTTTTCCGCGCGGAATTACCGGAAGTAGCGGAAATTGGTCTATGGTAGCGGAAATTTGTCTATGGTAGCAGATTTTTTGTATGGAAGCCATAGACAAATTACCGGAAGTAGAGGAAATTCATAGACAAAAGGCTTAATTTGTCTATGAATTTCCGCTACTTCCGGTAATTCCGCGAGGAAAACCGCTAGGTGTGTGGCGACCCTTATACAAAAGAGATACGTCAAATTTGCTAGATAATAGATGCGTTCCAAATTAGTTTTTAGGAAAATCTTAACAAAGCCCTCGTTTATAAGAATTTTATTTAAAATATGATAAAATATTAATGCGTATATTTATTTTATCAACAAAAGGATCATTTTTATCCTGTTTTGGATGTATGAAGCCTTGAATTAAAAATGAAATTGGGTTGACCTAAGTTGTTTTTTTTTGTTGATAAATAAACGTCTGTCACTGTGTCACTACCTTACCTTCTACCTTCACCTTCACTACAACAATGAATTGTACAGCCACAAAATTATACAAAATGCAAAGTAATTAAATAAAACTGGTACAAAATCATTATTTAAGCCAACGCTTATATTACTAAGAGTTACATACAAACACGACGATGACTATTCCTACATTGTACCAAAGCGAGGACTATCTAATTGTAAATAAGCCATTTGATATGTATATAAACTCAGAAGACGAGAATGAAAAGGTAAGTTACCCTTTATGTATTAAACTAATGCAGCTAGTAAATTATTTTCGAGAATTTCCGTCAAATCTGGGCATCGTATCGGTTGAGGTTATGTTTATTTACTAAAGGTGCTCTTATACGGGCGATAAAAATTGCCGAATTGCCGCAATTTTGACGTCACGGCCATATCGAGCAATTTCAAGCAATTCGAAATATTGCTCAATATGGGGCAATTATTGCTCCAGTATGGCGCCATTCTGGCTCCATTCGAATTGCCCCATATAGCAGCAACTCGGGAAACTAGGCAATACGTTCATACACGAGAAATACAGTGGAGCAATACGACCGCGTCGTTTCCCCCCCTTGCACTCACACCGCACCGCACTCGCCCCAAAATCAGAATCTCTCTGAACTATGGACGAGGTAATTCTAGCTGCGGAAGCTAGCTTGCAGTGCATTTAAAATAATGACTTAAAAAAAGAGAAATAGATGCGTTCATATCTTGCAGGAAGAGAACTAATTTTCAGAAACAAGTTTTTAGATTCTTCCTGTTGTTTACACACGAATGACACGAATGCCTAACTGGATGCCACAACCTTTTAGGTTATCGGGATGTAGTCAATAGTTTTGATGATGAGTCAGTGGATCAGTGAGCCAGTCAGTCAGTGGTAAAAATAGTGATTTTCGGAGGTCAATATCTCGTGAATGGTTAGAGATTAATAGCTGAAATTTCTGGATTCAGTGGAAATATAAGTATAAAGCCCAAATGGGTATCAAGTTCTTAGGGTTTGGGAACGTACCCAAACTACGTGACTCATTTTTTTCAATTTTTGACCCCCCTCTCCCCCCTGGGTGACCATCCGTAGTAATTGCCAAGACAACCCTAGTTGTCACGTAGTAAAACTCGCACATATAGTTTAGAGTGATGTTTTGGACATAGAAAGCAAAAAAACATAATTTTGCCTACTTATTGCCTTTTATTTACTCGACACTGGCCGCGTGACGCCAAAGGTGCATGGAAACCTATAATTAGAAGCGCGATATTTGAGCATAATTATTGACTACGTGACAGAACTTAAGACTCCCCCCCCCCCTCCCCCTGTGACCTAGAGTAGTATTTGGCCGACCCCCCTCCCCCCCCCCTAAACTGGTCACGTAGTTTGGGTACGTTCCCTTTAAAGTTTAAAACAGGGCGTCCCCCCTCTCCCCCATCTAACTTTTGAACCTTGGGTCTAAAAATCCGTAAAATTCACGAATGTGAGACTTAATTAGTACTTTTAATGAAAACTATTTTGAATAGAATCGGTTGAGCCGTTTTTGAGTTATAACTCAAAAACACATAGTAAAATGACGTAAACGCCGCAAAATATTCCCTAATAAACGACCTTTTGAACAGATTTATTGTAACAGGCCGTTTCCCCTCCCCCTACACCTGGACCGCGCTCGCCATACTAGAAAAAGAATGGGACATGCATATATGTGCGTACGGGATAGAAATACAAATTGCCTTGAATTTTCCAATCGTCTGGATATACCGGCAATTGTAGTCGGCAATACAGAGCAACACGGAAATGAATGGAGCAATACGGGAAATGATTGCCGAAATAATTGCCGCAATATCTAGAAATTGCCTCGTATTGCTCAATTAATTGCTCCATATTGCTCCACTAGTTTCGGCAACGTATCGCCGGGCAATAATTGCCCGAAAAATCGCCCGTGTAAGAGCACCTTAAAAGCGATAATGATGTTCTATGATATTTTATCGATATCGATATCCAACATTTTGGGCCACGCCCTCTTCATCGATTAGACCTGTTGATATTTAAGTAAATTAATCTTATTTACCTCAACTAAGCATTTACCACAAATCATTTAAATTTTAACAAGCGTAGGCTTAAGTTATTCTGGAACAAACTTAAGAATCAAACAAACTACGAAATGTAGAGTCTCTAGCCAGGCGACAAAACTAAAGTTAAACATAGGAACTCACTTTGCTTCACTCGCTCGTTCCATTAGTTACTGTCGAAAATATGATTCACATTCTTTTTAAGTATAATAATTAATAATTGTTATTCGACAAAAAAAATCCCTTTCAATAATCACCCATACCTTTCGCTGTTAAATTTTAGGTTATGTTGTGATTATAATGTCTTGGTCAAATCAACTGTTGTTTGTTACAGAATTCAGTAACTAACAATATAGCCAAACATGACTCCCATCATTCCACATCTTCAGACCCATTGCATTTCGTTCACCGCCTCGACTACGCCACGAGTGGTGTGTTATGCATAGCGAAAAACAAGCGCGCTTCAGCTTCCGCAGGCAAATTATTCGAGAAACGAGAAACTAAGAAGTATTATTTAGCAGTTCTGAGAGGACATGTTGAATTTGAAATATGCGATATTGAATATTCTATTGGTAAGTTAATATCGTATGTCCTGGCAGACTTGATGAATGACCTGGATAAGATTTATGATCTCTTATCTGTAAATTTTCTTGAGACTGTAAATATTATGCCATACGAATAAATATATGAAACCTGGATAATTTCATTGCATAGATAGCGATAGCATTACCAAGCAAGCAAGTGTTCAAATAAGATGTTTCTGAAGACAAGTCGTTTAAATAACTAAACTAATATTTTTTAGCTACTGATGCCTTAACAGCATCATCGTCGCACAAAATGGTTGCAGTTACATCATTGCCTGAAACTGCAACAACGACATCAACGATGCATCCGCGGCCGGCGCATACGCGTGTCCTTCTCCTAGAAACCGGTTACTATGGCAACGATCCCGTTAGTGTTGTGTTACTGAAACCTGTCACTGGTACGTATTTGTGTATGTTTTATGTAATCATGTACAGTCAACGCCTAAAATATGTACTTTTGTATGTATGTACTTTTGAACCTTATTCCAATTGAATAAGGTAACATACTTGGCCTTGTCCAAATATCTATTTTTTAAACAATGGAATTAGACCATTTAGAAAGATACGAAACATAATTATTTGGAAGGCGAACATAACATTAGACAATACATTATTAACGGTATAATGGTCCTAGTATTACAATACGCTACTTTGCAGGTCGTCGCCACCAGCTCCGCGTACATTGTGCTGCTATTGGGCACACAATACTTGGCGACTACACCTATAGTAATGCCGAAGATTCGGCACCACATCGAATGTTCTTACATGCCATGAGGTAATGACCGGTTTTTACATATTAAACTGAATATAGTGTATTTTTTGCAAATACGACGATGACGACGTAACGGGATACTCTGAGACATTTTTTTTTCTTTTACAGGCTGGTCTTGCCATTGTCACAAGAGACTCTAGATATTCAAACATCAGAACCATTTTTCTCAGATGAAAAGTTCTCTTCCAAATACCGCTCTGCGAAAATTTTTCACAAATTCTGGAGCAAACAAGAATTTATAAAAGTTTGTGAAGCTACTGATCAACCACTTATGATAGGAGTAAAATATAAGATATTTAAGCCCCATACAAACTGCGAGTCTAGCTCATTTACTGATAAAAAGATAAACAACCAGTCATAAATTATTACTTGTTATCTGGTGAAGTGAAATTATATGCCATGTAAACAATGAAAGTCTTTAATTGAGTTGAGCAACTATAGCGCCGTTAACCCAGCAAAAACACGCAGCACATCTAACGATAATGCAAAACTATCGATAAAGCATATTGACTTTGTGTTTATTTGCACTTCCCTATTATTATTTTTGACATGTTTTTGACCGACGGGTCAAAACAGACCTAGCGGAATTCCTCGCGAAATTAGCGGAAGTAGCGGAAATTTGTCTATGGTAGCGGAAATTTGTCTATGGCTTCCATACTAAAGGGTCACAACACACCTAGCGGAATTCCTCGCGGAATTAGCGGAAGTAGCGGAAATCTGTCTATGGTAGCAGATTTTTGGGTCACAACACACCTAGCGGAATTCCTCGCGGAATTAGCGGAAGTAGCGGAAATTTGTCTATGGGAGTGGAAATTTGTCTATGGCTTCCATACAAAAAAATCTGATCGTAGGGTCGCCACATACCAAGCGGTTTTCCTCGCGGAATTACCGGAAGTAGCGGAAATTCATAGACAAAATGCTTAATTTGTATAGACAAACCGGAAGTAGCGGAAATTTGTCTATGGCTTCCATACAAAGGGTCGCCACACACCTAGCGGTTTTCCTCGCGGAATTACCGGAAGTAGCGGAAATTCATAGACAAATTAAGCATTTTGTCTATGAATTTCCTCTACTTCCGGTAATTTGTCTATGGCTTCCATACAAAAAATCTGCTACCATAGACAAATTTCCGCTACCATAGACAAATTTCCGCTACTTCCGGTAATTCCGCGAGGAAAACCGCTAGGTGTGTGGCGACCCAAAAAATCTGCTACCATAGACAAATTTCCGCTACCATAGACAAATTTCCGCTACTTCCGGTAATTCCGCGAGGAAAACCGCTAGGTGTGTGGCGACCCGTAATGTGGGCACATAGTGGACCAAAAAAGAAAAGTGCTGCCAGTATTAAGATTTTACATTTCCCGCTTTTTTATTTGCACAATAAGCTTATTTTACTCTTTTTCGCTACATATTAATCATTATACCAACAATACCAATGCAAGTACATTAAGATACCTACTTCATGTACAAAAAAAAAACACCAAACCGAATGCAGAACCATCATATAAATTCATGGCAGAAAATCAATGGAATTGAAGTCGGTTAAAATCGGTATTAGACATTGCAACCTGCAGGGCCCAATCTGTCAGGTTGGAAGGTGTAATTAAAAGCGGTATTACACATTGCAACCTGCAGGGCCCAATCTGTTGTGTACCCTGCCTCTTCCTGCCCCTCCTTCAGCTCCCTACGGGCCCTACCTTCGATTACACCTGCCAACCTGACAGATTGGGCCCTGCAGGTTGCAATGTGTAATACCGCTTTAAAGGTAGGGCCCGTAGGGAGCTGAAGGAGGGTTAGGGAGAGGCAGGGTACACAACAGATTGGGCCCTGCAGGTTGCAATGTCTAATACCGGTTTAAAAATGAGCAGACTGCACATCAGGCCGCAATTAGACTATCATTTTTAAATGATCATACATATAGGACTCATTTATAAATGAAGAACCTATGATAGTGTAATAACCATAGACCTACCATAGAATAGACAGAGGATCAGCGTATACCCGACAGGGACAGCTATATTTTGACAGCTAAGATTTGTGAAGAAAGAAGAAAATCCCCCATTGTATTCCCATAATTCTAGTTTTAATATTATTATTTTTTTCTCCAGATACTAAAATGACAGCTCAATCTGGGCAATCTGACTTAATCAGCCCAATCTGACCTTCAAAGTAATTAAAAGCTAGATATATGTCTAAGTTACTACCTAAACTATCTAACATAACAATTATTTTAGTAAAACATATTCATTTAAATGTTTGTCAGAGTTTTCGTGAAATTCAATAATTTCACTCACACTTAAAGTTTAAACTTTCAATATTACGTAACACAATAATTACCCAACTTGATGGGTAAAGTCACTTTAAAACATAGACCTACTATAGAATAGACAGAGGGTCAGCGTATACCCGGTAAGGGACAGATATATTTTGACAGATAGGGTTAGAGTTACCACATTTATAGAAATTTCCCCATTGTTTTATCATAACTGTAGTTTTCATATTTGAAAAAATCTCCAAATTATAACATGAGCTCTATATTTACAACAATCTATCTTAATCCGCGCAATCCAAATGTCATTTTTATTAAAATCAAGATTAATATCTAATTTACTACCCAGATTGCCTAATTCAATAGCTATTTTAGTATAAAACGCCATGTCTGTTGAACGTATTGTCAAAATCTTCATGAAGTAATATTTTTTCCTCTCTTGAAACATAACTTTCCATATTACGTAAGTCAATATTTACCCAGCTTTATGGGAAATTGATTATTAAGTCACTGGCCACCCTAAAATATCTCTGTTGCCATGGTGACGATGACAGAAGTGTGACAAACAAAGGGTGACAAACAACAATTTCCGTATACGCAATGAGGGAGGGAAAATGTGTCATTGCATCTCATTTGCACGCGTACGATTGTGTATGCGCACATCTCTTTCATCAGTGTATATGTGTGCGTAATGTTACCCCCCTGGTAATAACAATAAATGATTCATAATGGATCATTTATTGTTATTACACTATCATAGGTTCTTCATTTATAAATGAGTCCTATATGTATGATCATTTAAAAATGATAGTCTAATTGCGGCCTCAGGGGGGTAACATTACGCACACATATACAATGATGAAAGAGATGTGCGCATACACAATCGTACGCGTGCAAATGAGATGCAATGACACATTTTCCCTCCCTCATCGCGTATACGGAAATTGACAGATATGGCGTTTTATACTAAAATAGCTATTGAATTAGGCAATCTGGGTAGTAAATTAGATATTAATCTTGATTTTAATAAAAATGACATTTGGATTGCGCGGATTAAGATAGATTGTTGTAAATATAGAGCTCATGTTACTACGGTGACGTTATATATGGACCACGCTTGAGAAAAAGAACAGAACGAGCGGTTCAACGAGTACAGAATTCATGCGTGCGTTTCTGTCAAAATATCCCTCGCCGCTCTCACATAAGCCCTTACCTTAACAAATCAGGGAAACTTAACATGGCACACAGACGTATGCTAAAGCTGGCGGCACTAGTCTTTTCCCTGAAACAATCCGCTACTCCTCCATATCTCGCGCGCAAACTAATGTGGAAGCGTAACCGAAGTGAACGGAATTTGCGGGAGCATAAAGAAGTTACATTGCTTCCTCCAGTCCGGCTTCAGGCATTTAGAGGTAGCTTTCGCTATGCTGCCTCTAAATGTTGGAATAATCTGCCACCACCAGTAATTAATTGCAAGTCCCTGGCGGTTTTCAAAAAACGGTGTAAAGCTTTCGTACTGGACCTTCAAAAGGAAGTAACTTTCACTTTTGGTTGACAGATTTTGTAATTTTGAGTAGTGTAACGGTTGTATTGTATACTAGTTAGATTAGATTAAGTTAGATCTTAAGTTAGATTAAGTCATGGGGGTGACAGAATAACAGCGTCCGTTCCTGAAGGTGGTAGGGTCCTAGTGCCTTTATGCCTTCTTGCACAGACACAAGCTGAGCCACTTTCCTATTCAATATGTTTTAAGCATTTTTCTGTACTCTTATTATGTACTTATGCGAACGTATTGAATAAACGTCTTTTATTATTATTTCCGTATATTTATTTTCTTTCTTAAGTTAGGTTTTTTACAATATGAATATAAAATTAAAATAAAATATACCATACAAAACAAAAACAATATAAAACATAAACACATTATAAAAAACCTAACCTAGAGTGCCGCCGGCAGCAGGGCAAGGCCCAGGCTGCCGGTGGTCAGGGCCGCAGAGAGAGGAACCTTCGGACTATACGCGCCGTGTCCAGGATTACCGCCTTCTGTATCTGACCCTTGATCCAACCACAACCTCGTAGCGAAAGCCTCTCAAGATGTTGGTCGAGACTCTTCGCTATGAGACCGTTCGCAGAAACAACTATCGGCACAATGATCGCCGAATCGACCTCCCACATGGCGGTTACCTCGTGAGCCAAGTCTAGGTACTTGCTGGACTTGTCCTTCTCGGCTTTCACGAGGTTCACGTCACATGGGACGGTGATGTCAACGAGCATGGCCCGGCGTTGCGGTCGATCTATTACCACGATATCAGGTTTATTGGCTACAATAGTCCTGTCCGTGATAATAGATCGATCCCAATAGAGCGTGGCACGACCATTTTCGAGAACTGGCGCAGGTGTGTACTTGTAGTACGGCACTTCGTGGTCCACAAGACCGTATAGGAGAGCAAGCTGCTGGTGTATGATCCTGGCTACGAGGTTATGTCTGTGCAAGTACTCGCCGTTAGCAAGATGGGAACAACCGGAGATGATATGCCTGAGTGACTCTCCGGGACGGCGGCATGCCCGACAAATGTTATAATTTAAATTATTATTATTATTATGTTATAATTTGGAGATTTTTTCAAATATGAAAACTACAGTTATGATAAAACAATGGGGAAATTTCTATACATGTGGTAACTCTAACCCTATCTGTCAAAATATATCTGTCCCTTACCGGGTATACGCTGACCCTCTGTCTATTCTATAGTAGGTCTATGCTGCACATCAAAACACATGGTGATACTCGTCTCTTATTTATACTCTGGCAACCCTTCCGTCTGTCACTGTGACATTTGTTTATCGAAATTTATGCCCCGTTCACATTGATTCTAGTAGCATTCCTGACATTCTAGTACAGTGTCGAATCTAGCACTGGAATAATGTAAATTGGCACTGGAATATTATAATTTCAGACCAACTGAATCTCTATAATATGAGTAAGTATACTATAATAATCATGTATAGGAGAGAAACTCTTAATATTGGGTGAGCTTAGCCGCAAACAAAAAGTAGATCGTCATTCCAGTAACTGGACTGAATACTACTAGAATAGATGTAAACGGAGCTTTAGATGGGTTTCGTCTTTGCTGTCTTTGCAATATGAACATATTCCAATTTATAATTCACGGAAAAATGTTGAGTGTGCTCTAAAGTGACTATTTTAAGTAAGTTCCTCTATTTATTACTTTCGTTAGATTTGAACGAGACATTTTGATCGTGTTTTGTTTCGATTAATGTAACAAAAAGGTACCTCATTGTATACGCAGTTGGTAATAACGCAGCTAGCGTTACTTATCATTATCAAATCTAAGAGCGTTATCACACTTGCGATTTGCGAGCGGGTTTTGTATGGGAGCGAACACGCCGCGAGTTCGCCGCGTACGAGTTTTGTATAGAAATCGCTTAAGAGTAATAAGGCCCATAGTGAGCGATATTCGTTATTCGTCATGTTTATTTAGAGAACTAACAAAATGACCACACAGTAGCCCTCTCTTTATGGTTTACAAATAAATAAATATTGTGATATATTTTCTTTAAAATAGAAAAATACATTACGAGAATAGCCATCCGCCTATCATTTGTGGTGGTTTTTACTACAGACAATATGGCTTCAAAGCATCCAGTTATTAGAATATTATATATTATTTATATACTTAAGCCTTTATTTTTTATTAATTTTAATATTACTAGTAGTCCGCCTCAAACTGAGAACTCGCGATTTACCTGCAAACGAGTTGACCAATATAACAAGACCCTTCGGAGGATTTTTTTTCTCCTTCTAGCTCCATAACCACTTGATCGATCCTGCTCATATACGAACTTACAAATTTTATGTATCTCTGCTACAGCCCCAAGAAATTTCATAAAGATCAGAAAAACGTTACTAAAGTTATCGTCTGACAAACTATTGAAATCAAAAAGCCATCCAAATGCTGAGACATCCCAGTAGCCAGGTGACAGTCTGGAGTTGTTTGTAAGAACTCACTTCGCTTACGCTCCGCGAGTTCGACTTTATTAAGGACCCCTGTCGGGTATAGGCCTCCTCCATTTCTTTCCACCTTTCTCTGTCTTTAGCCTTGATTAGCCAATTTTCTCCAGCTGTAGCTGTGATATCCTTGGACCATCTTTGTCGTTGTGGGTTCTCCCATCTTCCTTTTGCCATGAGGTCCTGGCCACTTTTTTTTTTTTTTTTTTTTTTAAATTAATGGCTTTCTCCCTTTGTCTTAGCAATGGGAATTCTGCCAATGACGACGTTTCACACTTTTTTATTTAGTACAATAAAATATAGGCAACATTGTTCGGTAAAGGCCTTGCTGATTGTAAGGTGATAGCCTCCCTACAAACACGTGGGCGGCCGAGACCCCGGATAACCGTTCGTTCGACTAAAGAGTGGTTACGCGCGTTTTGAGACTAATTCTTCATTAGCTGCCACTTGTTCGCTAGATCACCGCACAATAAGCTATCAATATTACACACTGAACTACGTAAATGAGCAAAAAACAAAGAACTACTCTAAAGACGCCGCCGCCATCTTTACCTCAAACGATTATCCTCCTGGCCACTTAGTGACTTTGTTGGTCCATATGTCATCTGTCAATCTTCCTATGTGGCCAGCCCATCTCCAGTTATTAGAATAAGGGTCAGTAATTAAATGTCACGCCTACAAATAAATACATTTCGCTACCACTGTATTGAATTAATAGGAGAGTGTAGCCTCGCATAGTGTAGTGTAGTATCATCAGATAATCTTAATAATGTATCTGGTATATTTTTTAGGTAACACAAGGCATCCCGGACGACTATTTACTTTATGGCATCAAAAAAAACAGGTCACAGAGAACCACCAAAAGAGATAATTATAGAAAAACTTATTCAATTTTTTACTCAAGAATTTGGTGAAAGTGCTTCAAGAAAGGCTCAACAAGACAGTACAAATCAAAGTCCGGGGACATCTAGTGATTGGTTTAAGAAACAAGAAAAGATAGCTAAGATTACTCCGCCTGTGAATGAGGCATCAACGTCAACGGGCAAGAGAATATGTAGCGTTGGAATAGACAAACAACATGATTCAGACGTTAAAAAAGCAAGAAGACAGTCTATTACTGATCCGGAATTCAGATATAGATGCAGTTTTTGCTCACAAAGATTCCCTTCACTTACCAATGTTAGAGACCATACCCGAGCTTGCCATAGAGAGGAAAATGAACGTAGGAAAGAAGAAAGATTGAACACTAATGCTAAGGCAGTAGCCTTGGCACATAAAAATGTGAACTCAGAAGTGGGACCAAAATTCACTCAAAGCCCAGAAAGTCATATACACCTGTTTAGATGCATTGCTTGTAAGTTTGTTAGTGTTTCTTACGACCATATGATTGAACATTGTCAAAATCATGTCATTAAATTTGAGAATCCAGAGGCTAATATTCAATGTGACGTTACAAAGAAATATGTTATATGTGGTGAGAAATATGATATTGACTTTGATACATACAATGAATGTGCGGATGGTCTGAATCATTCTTACACATTCATTCATTGCGATTATAATCTTTTAAAGCATGACAAATGGCCAGGCATTTTCACTAATTTACCAAAGTCTGAGATAGATAAGATAAATTGTACAAGCATTTATTATTTCACAAGAATCGTTCGCTTGACATCGCGGAAAAAGCCCGCATCAGTTCCTTTCATGATCTTCCAATGTATGAAGTGTATGAAATACATTGACCCACAATCCATATTGGCTCATGTCCAAGAAAATTCATGTAAAGAAAATAATGTTGACTACCCATGTCACATATGCAAAAAACCATTTCTTAATGAAAACACTATGTATCTACATCATAAGCGGCACAAAGCAGCTGACAATTTAAATGTGAGGTTCACAAAAGTGTCATTTAATAATTATGATGATGATTCCTTGAATGCGCTTTTGCTAAAAGCCGCTGGGTACAGAATGAATATTATACCACGTAAAACTGATTTGGCAAATGTACGAACTGAAGTAATAAACAACCAAACGAATCAAAAAGCTGCAATTGATATTGAAAGTGCACCAAGCAGCGCAAAAATTTTAATAGTGTCGCATGCTGCAGATAAAATGCTGTTTAAATGTGATGCCCGTTCTATGATTATACCAGGAACTAAGACTGGTGGTGGTGCTGCTCAGAATAAAACTCTAATCACCAGTACAGTTACAAAAGAAATTGATAAAATAGACACAGTTTATAAATGTAAATGTGAATTATGCTTTCATAGACTGGATTTTCTACTCAAACATCTCGAAATCTGCCATTCAGACTCTAAGTCTACTATAATTTCTTGTATGTGTGGCTTACTTTTTAATGAACAACAATATCAAATTCATCATGGAATACATAGCCAAGGTTTCACAAAACTGAATGTAAAAAAAATAATTGTGGTTGATGAGGAAATAGTGGCCTTAACCAACAAATATAGCAGTCATGCAGATAATGAGATAAAACAAATAGAGTATAATGAACTGTGTCGGAAAGCAATTGCAAAACTTGTACACATATTACAAAATGTAGCTTTGGCACATGTTAAAGGTTACAAAAAGGAGGAATTTACAAAACATAAAACTATTGCTGCAACTGTTTGCAGGTCAGTTGGTTCAGCTACTGATGATTTAACTAAAGCAGTTTTGAAAACCCAAGGTTCTATGACTGATATACAAATCCATGAAGTTAATAAAGATAGTAATAAGAATCAAGCAAGTAACACTAAATCAGTTGGGTCAGGGACAGATGATTTAAATACGACAGTTACTAAATCTCAAGGGACTATAACTACTCCAGAAAGAACTGTTTATATGGGGCATAAAGGTGTTAATACTATTAAACAAGTATGCCTAACTAAATCAGTTGGATTAGGGACAGATGACTTAAATATAACAGTTATGAAATCTCAAGGAACAATGACTTTACCAGAAACACAAAGTGTTCAAAAAGTGAATAAAGGTGTTGATAATATCAATATCATACAAGTGAGTCAAACAAAATCAGTTGGATTAGGGACAGATGACTTAAATATAACAGTTATGAAATCTCAAGGAACAATTACTTTACCAGAAACGGAAACTGTTCAAAAAGTGAATAAAGGTGTTGATAATATCAATATCCTACAAGTGAGTCAAACAAAATCAGTTGTATCAGGGACTGATGATTTAAATATGTCAGTTATATCTCAAGGAACAATACATACATCAGTAACACAAAGTGTTCATGAAGTTAATAAAGGTGATGATAATATCAATATCATACAAGTTAGTAAAGAAAAATCTGTTGTATCAGGGACTGATGATTTAAATATGTCAGTTATGAGATCTCAAGGAACAAAACATACATCAGTAACACAAAGTGTTCATGAAGTTAATAAATACTTAGGTAATACAGAAGAAGAAGGGAAACCTAATTCAAGTCTTTCAAGAACACATGATTTTCATAGCTTAAAAGCTCAAGAAGCCGATGCAGCAAATATAGAAATAACTAACACTGTGAGCGCTGCTGAAAATTCAGTTACATTTAAAAGAATAATAAATAGTATAAACGTTAAATACGATAAAGTAAATAAAAAATTCTACAGTGGATCAGATAATACGGAAGAGAATCAGTCAATGGTTGAATCAACATTAGAAGCAGAGAAGTATGAAATAACTAAAGACAAAACCAAAGTTAATTGTGATACTGAATCAACTGAGAGTAAAAAAGAAAGTGGTAATATTAGTACGACAAAATATGAAGATAGTAACAAAACAGTTATTAAGGAATTTGATAAAATAGAAAAAGTACATACGAATAAAAATCAAGCAGTTAACATGATTGAGCTACAAGCTGAAAAAAACAATACAATTGAAAAAAACATAGAAACAAATGAATCGGTAAAAGATAGAGATATAAAAACTGCAGAAGGTAAAGCAGAAAGTAAAATTTATACAGAAGATGAGTTACTAAGTGGACCTGAAATGCCCATATACTTTGACGCCGAAGAATCAATTTTGACTGATGATGAAGATCCAATATTATTATATGAAGATGATGATGATTAGAAAAAAATCGAGTTGTGTATTAGCAATTAAACCCAAACAGGTTAAGTAAGTTAGATTGCGATACCATCCTTATTGCTAGATCCGGGCATCTGGCAGCTTTTAATGGGTGGAAGTTAGAGTGAATCACAATAAAGTTGTTTAAATGGAATATTGACAATGACATCCATAATAGATATTCTAACCGTACGATCAACTGTATATTCGAATAAAATTAGATGAGTAGTTATTTTTTTAACTACTGCTATTGATTTTGGTTAGGGTAGAAGATTGCAGGCAAGAGGGATCACTACATTCGAAAAAAGATGTGGATACTAACCCGCTTATTCATAAACGTATTGCAAACCTCATTTAACTAAATCATCTTTTGTCCTTATCTGTCACATTGACAGTTGTGTTTGTTAGAAACAGCCAAAAAACATTTTAACTAAATGAGGTTTGAAACACGTTTATGAATAAGCGGGTAAGAGGATAAACGCGGAAAGGTATGCGCAGATGGCGACATCGTTGCAAAAAAAGACAGAATCTCTAGCCCTCAAGGAAAAGGTTAAAAAACAACCATATATAATCTGTGTATTTCTATTCAAATTACAAAAAGCTAGTCATTTTCACATAGATTATCTAAGCTGAGTCTGTAGCGACGAATAATGTCAATCCATATTGAAACGACAACGACGTAAGCGCCGGCCGCCATAAGAGCCCTTTCAACACGGATTGTCACAAATGTTGCGCTGTACACGTCATAAAATTCAGTGCGTTTTGAGATGTACAGTCGCCATCAAATATATCGCAGCAGCCAGGGTACACAAAAATATCTGAACATGCTCTTTATCGCCTTGAAACTAGAGGCGGTGTTCAGATTTGTGACCACCTTGGCTGCTCCGATATATCTGATGGAGACTGTACACGGAGAGCTGGCCACGTCAGATATGACACAATAATGAGAGCAACGAATACCATCTAGTTGAGGACATCTGGCAGCTGTAAAGTGGAGGTCAATGAATGCAAATAACTTGTAGGAAACAAATCCTAGAGTTCTGAATTTGATGCAATATTATGGAAAATTATGTAATTAATTAAGTTATATCATAAGATGCTGCGATGGATGTGTGGCGTTACGCGACTAGATCGCATCCGTAACGAACACATCCGTGGCAGCCTCAGAGTTCGTGACATTGCGGATAAGCTGCAGGAAAGTCGTCTCCGATGGTATGGTCATATCAAACGCAGACCACCGGACTACGTAGGAAATAGATGCCTCGACCTCTTTGTCCAAGGCCCTAGATCCCGCGGCAGGCCTAAGACGCGCTGGCTGGACGTCGTGAAAGCGGACATGGCAGAAAACAAACTCACACCTAAGGATGTCGAAGACCGGGCAAAGTGGAGAAGGTTAAGCAGGAAAGCGGAACCTGGCAATAGGCCGGGAAAACGCTTAGCCGAAGAAGAAGTTAACTTATATCATAGCCAGAAGTTTATGTTGGGGGAAGTAGTGCCAAATGATGTATAGTGCAATTTATAGTTAGTTACCTACTGTTTTTGTTTCAGTAATAATACACAATATTTTTTGTTCTAATCTAAGCTCTGTTCTCTATAAATGACACAACTTCGGCAGTTATCACCTATTTTGGTATTACTTTTCTCCAACTGAAAAACTTTTTAGTCTGTCACTCTAACGAACACCTATTAAAAGCTGCCAGAGGCCCGGATCTAGCAATAAGGATGGCACAGCAATCTAATTTACTTAAGGGTCGCCACATACCTAGCGGTTTTCCTCGCGGAATTACCGGAAGTAGCGGAAATTCATAGGCAAAATGCTTAATTTGTCTATGGTAGCGGAAATTTGTCTATGGCTTCCATACAAAAAATCTGCTACCATAGACAAATTTCCGCTACCATAGACAAATTTCCGCTACTTCCGGTAATTCCGCGAGGAAAACCGCTAGGTGTGTGGCGACCCTAATCTAGGTTTAATTGCTCTCATTATTGTGTCATATCTGACGTGACCAGCTCTTAGTCCAGTAGTGACACTGTCAGAGAGTTATTTCCTCGTCACTATAAAAAAAGTATAGATTTTCATAGTGGACACTTGGCGTAGATGGACTATAGTAATCGTTTTATTTTAAACATTTGTTATATAACATCAAATCAACGTTTATTATAATTTTAAGACATGGTATGTATGAATGTATTTAAAATAATTTTTATGAATTACCTATTAAATGGTTAAAAAACAACACTGTCTGTTAATTTTATTATTTTACTAGTAGTCCGCCTCGAACTAGGAACTCGCGATTTACTTGCAAACAAGCTAACCAATATAACAAGACCCATATGATGATTTTTAACCGACTTCAAAAAAGGAGGAGGTTCTCAATTCAACTGATTTTTTTTTTTATCATTATGTTTTTTTTTGTATGTATGTTACTCCATATCTCCGTGAATCGTGAACCGATTTTCAAAAATTTTTTTTTTAATCGAACAGGTATAACCCCTAGATGGTCCCATTGTCACCAAGTCAGGGTCTGATGATGGGATCCTGGAGAAATCGAGGGAACTCTTCAACTATTATAGGCACACCTATAGTGATTTCACTATTTTTTACAGCAACTCGGCCACTTCCTCTTGGAATAGCGGATCCTAAGTGAAGTCGGTTCTTTTTTTGTTTTAAATTTTTTCGCGCCTTCTCGCTCCATTACCCATTGTACGATCCTGCTCATACGAACAACTCTCAAATTATACGAACCTCTGTTATAAGCTCAACAAATTTCATAAAGATCAAGAAAACGTTACTCAAGTTATTCGTCGAAATAACTCTCAAAATAGCTAGAAGTTGTTTGTAAGAATCGATTAGCTCCTGTAACAAGCAGATCAGATGTATAGGAGCGGCCAAGGTGGTCACAAATATCTGAACAATGTCTGAAGAACTCTATTGTTGCTATTGTCAAGGCGAGAAAGTGTATGTTCAGATATTTTTGACAGCTCCGATATATTTGATGGCGAATGTACTTTGACTAGAGTAATTCCAGTGAAAAAATGAAATCTCTGCCAAAATTCAGTGAGTTTTAGTCTATCTTAGTTAAAATTGTGTTTTGCATGTTTCACAGTGACAGAGAAGGATAAACGATTATTAGTTAAATAAGGCTTGTAAGACGTTTATGAATAAGGATGTTGGTACCGACTTATTCCATTACTGTTTGAACTTAGAGCATTTGAAGTATGGATTATCTAAGACTTAAACCGCTATTACACCTTCCTAAATCGGGTCCTAACGACAAGGACGCTGCAATACGTCAGACACGTTTGGAGATATTGCTTAACGTGTCTAACGTATTGCGGCGTCCTTGTCGTTAGGACCCGATTTAGGAAGGTGTAATAGCGGTTTTACCGAGATGTAATGTAACTGTCTAAATTATGTTTTTGGTACAGACTTTTATTGCCGATTATACCTTCTGTTCAATGCACGTCTATCATTTGCTTTTCGAGATGATGAATGAGCCCTTTATAATAAAGCAACACGGAGATTGCGTGAAAAGAAATTGACCTTTTTTATTGTTGGCAACCCTGACAGCAGCTGTCAGCCAGCATTGCCACTATTGCCAGCAGCCTGTCACTCTCACGCCAATCGCCGATGGCATGGCGGTACGCTAGCGCTCTTGACATTCGTGTATTATTTCTGCAGAAAAGTGAACAATATAAGTGATTTCAGTGACTTTTTTTGAATTGAATATTTATAATTCCAGCTAGTGAAAATTATCAATCAATTGTCTATGCTGTAAGTATTAGAAATTACTCACTTTTGTTTTACAATGTGAGGTGTTTGGAATAACCTACCAAATTGTGAAGTGCCTTATTACAACGGTCGCCGGTTATAATTAATTATAAATTCCAGTTTTGCAAGAATAATGGCATAGCGTATGTATTTTGTCAAATCAGCCAGTGAAAGTATAATTTTGATCAATGGGCAACAATTATTCAAATTATTGCGAAAATGGAAGGTATGTTAAGAAATTGTTTCTTCGACGCAGCATTTTTTTAAACACGTTTTTTTGGTCGAGTAATATTTATATATCGCCAAATTTGCAAAATTGATCCTAAACCTATAAAATCTAAGTGGTTTTTATAGATTCTGCTTTATTTATTTAAAATATCTATACCATTATTTAAAATGCATCATTTGATTGAAACAATTTGTGATAACAATGGCCTTAGTTAGGTTATATTTGTAAATAAGCTGAGTAACAAAGCTCCATTTTTATCATTACGTTAATATTCTATTATTAAATGCATGGATAAGCTGAACAATGTCAGATCAAACAAATTAATGTTAAGGATAAGTACATACATATAATAAAGAAAAAAAAACCTCTTGTATGATAATTTTTTTTTTAAACCAAAAAGGTAAAGGAACTCTTATGCTGGAACCACACTTCGGGTATTCGGCCAAATATTCGTGTTGCGTCTCTTTCTATTTTTATCGTATAGAGAGAGATATAACACGAATATTCGGCCGAATAACCCGAAGTGTGGTGCCAGCATTACACTGTGACTTTGTCTGTCTGCCATGAGCCTGCCAATTGGGTCAGAGGAAAGGGCAAATTTTCATACACTCCAGCCAAAAGTGATGTGGGTGCTTGGCCATGGCCCTTGGATAAAAACATGGAGACTATAGTCTGGCTGGCCATAAGTGCCAGAAATAGTGGAAGTAATACACTATACTCATCTCTTTTTTTAGTAGCGAGGGTAGTAGTATAAGAAAGAGATAGTATAATTCTCTGTCTATGCTTGAAGTAGAACAGACCTTGGCCAAACTATAGTAAATATAAATATAATGGGACAATCTTACACAAATCAACCTAGTCCCACAGTAAGCTCAATAAGGCTTGTCTTGTTGGTACTAGACGACGATATATAATATAATAGATAGATATAGATAAATACTTAAATACATAGAAAACATCCATAACTCCGGAACAAATATCCGTGATAAACACACAAATAAATGCCCTGACCAGGATTCGAACCCGGGACCTCCTGCTTCATAGGCAGGGTCACTACCCACTAGGCTAGGAGGCCGTAGGATAGTAGATCTCTTATTGTGTGTTTCTTTCATTAATCAATATTATGTAAATATTGCACAATGTTTTATAAATAGTAGGCAATATTTTGTAAACATGAACTTTAACACTTTCGCAACCAGGCAAAATTTCAAACAATACCCCAGAAACCGGCAGTACTCGCTAGTCGGGCAACGACGTGCAACTCACGCCGCACGCCGCGAACCCGCCAGTCGGGCAAGCGGCGGACGCTCAGAGCTGTGCCAAGTAACTTTCGTATAAGTATGTGGATAAAATTAAATCTGCTGTCTCATCTGTTTAGGCTCCCCGTTTTATCAATTATTTATCACAGTGTATTCAGTGGGGCAGTAGGAACTCCTATTGATACATACCCGTGTATGCAATTTCACGTAACCAACTAATAAGAATTTTTATTTTGTAATCGCATTAGGTAAAGTAAATAAAAATACAAAGTGAAGTAATAAAATATAATAATCAACTGTACCAACTTTTCGACCACTTAATAATCAGAAGACTTACAATTTTTTCTGTCGGTGGCAGTGGCAGCCCTGAGGTAGTGTAGATGCAATGCTTGCCCGCCTGTCGGGCACTTCGGCGTCGCGTGTAGTGGAGGTTTATAGCTCTTGCCCGACTAGCGGGTATGCCGGCATCTGAGTAAAGTTTACGAGTGCCCGAGAGTCGGGTACGCGGTGTCGAATGTGTTAAACGGCTATAGTTTATAGTAATTGTGCTCCAAACTAGGAGTCAAAGCCATGAATAATAAATAAATAATTTTAAACAATAAAAGAACCAAAATCATTTAGGATCCGCTATTCCAAGAGGAAGTGGCCGAGTTGCTGTAAAAAATATTGAAATCACTATAGGTGTGCCTGTAATAGTTGAAGAGTTCCCTCGATTTCTCCAGGATCCCATCATCAGACCCCGACTTGATGACAATGGGACCATATCCGTTTGATTAAAAATAAATTTTTGAAAACCGGTTCACGATTCACGGAGATATCGAGTAACATACATACAAAAAAAAAACAGTCAATTTGAGAACCTCCTTTTTTGAAGTCGGTTAAAAAAAAGAAAAAGAAATTCCTTCTTACGACGCGTTTTTGGCTGGGTCCCTGCAAAATCATCTTCTTCTTCTTCTTCAAGTGCCTTCTCCTTTCCGGAGGCTGGCGACCTTATGCCTATATGCCACTCTATCTGCAGTCATGCGTATTAGTTTTTCTGTACTGTCCACGTCTAACCAGTCTCTTACGTTCATGTTAAATCATCTTAAGCGAGTTTAACCCTACTTGTAATTTCTTACAGATCAACCATGACCTCAATCTGACGGTGTAATTGTGCAATAAGGAATTAAAGCAGCACTCCAGCCACCATGTTCCAGAAACCAGCCTTCGGTGCCAATTCCTCAGGCTTCGGTAAGCATAGCTCATCTCATCAAGGTTGTAACGGCTGCATCTGAATGCACTTTGTGTTGACACCAAATCTTTAAGGATCCTCTACACCATGCGTTATAGACCTCAGAAAAACGTTAGAAATGTTACCAAAATTATGCTTAAATAGCAGTGGCGGCGGGTCAAAAACATTCTTAGGCAAGCCAGAGCTTAATTTGACTTAAAATTTCTTCATGAGCTGTAGGGAAAATGCTCAGGTGCCAGAAAATAAGGCAAGCCGTCAGGAATCGGATTGTATGGACGCGCCGCCACTGTTAAATAGCATCCTTTATAGTTTGTGCATACATTAAAATGTACACGAATCCTAGAAAATATATCGAAAAAATGTCTCTCATGGCTAAAAACCTGAAATTTTTTATTGGTCGACAAATGTTTTTATAATATAAACGACTTTTCTAGCGAGAAATATGTGACATACAGAAATCCAATAATCAAATCGATCTGAGAGGTTCCAAAACCATCTAGGGAGGATTGGTAGCATCCCAAACCCTTACAGCCAACGGGAATATAGTTCTTTTTTTGCCACCTTATATAGTTAGACCTTACGAGCTGTGATATGCAATAAACGATTTGGCTTGGCCGAGACAAGCACGCGCGGCCGCAATGCCTGGGGCGAAGCTGTGTGAACTTGGCACCCGACCTTGACGATTTTTTTTTTTATATTTTTTTTCTAATAGTGTTTCGTTTGTAGTTGATTGTAGTAAAACGGATTTTATTTGTAGTTGCTCCAAAAAAAAATAAGGGAGGGGGTGAAAAAGGCCAGCACCCCACTTACGATATTCAATACTTTTATGATTGATTCTTGTTCAGAATCGTTTGTAGTTGATTGTAGTTCCTTTATTTTCGTTTGTAGTAGCCAAATAACGCCAAAAAAAAATTAAAAAAAAAATTCGGTTCGTGAGCGCGTTGATGTCTTTTTCCGAAAATCGACGAAAATGCTTAAATATCGGTATTTATACTATTTACACTACGCTGATTGACAGAGTTTCGTGCAAACTAATTTCTGCTTAATTGTAATACCTTTTAAGTTGCTTAAAGTAGCAAAATAGCAAAATAAACTCCATATCGAGATCGCTCAAAAAAGGTACAGGTACCGTGACCGTGATACATTATGTAAATGTATTACTTTTTCAGGAGTATTTCGTTTGCAAACGATTGTAGTTTCTTTATTTTCATTTGTAGTAGCTCGAAATCGATTGTAGTAACTCAAAAACCTACGAAAGGCATCAAGGCAGCCTTATTCGCGTTTGTAGTGATTTCATTTCATTTGTAGTAGCGCGATATCGTTAGTAGTTTATCAAAAACCTACGCCAGGCATCAAGGCAGCGTTATTTTCGTTAGTAGTGCTTAAATTTCGTTTGTAGTAACTCAATATAGATTGTAGTAGTACAAAAACTTACGCCAGGCATATAGAAACCCTTATTTTCGTTTGTAGTTCTTTCACTTCGTATGTAGTAGTGCGATAACTGCGATATCGTTAGTAGTTTATCAAAAACCTACGTCAGTCATCCCGGAGGCATTATTTTCGTTTGTAGTGCTTTCATTTCGTTTGTAGTAACTTAATATCGATTGTAGTAATTCAAAAACCTACCGCAGGCATCAAAGCAGCCTTATTTTCGTTTGTAGTAATTTCATTTTATTTGTAGTAACTCAATATCGATTGTAGTAGTTCAAAAACTTACGCCAGACATCGAGGCAGCCTTTTTTTCGTTTGTAGTACTTTCATTTCGTTTGTAGTAACTCAGTATCGTTTGTAGTAGTTCAAAAAGCTACGTCAGGCATCAAGGCAGCCTTATTATCGTTTGTAGTTCTTTCATTTCGTTAGCAGTAACTCAATATCGATTGTAGTAGTTCAAAAACTTACGCCAGGCATCAAGGCACCCTTACTTTCGTTTGTAGTGCTTTCATTTCGTTTGTAGTAACTCAATGTCGATTGTAGTAGTTCAAAAACTTACGCCAGACAGCGAGGCAGCCTTATTTTTGTTTGTAGTACTTTCATTTCGTTTGTAGTAACTCAATTCAATATCGTTTGTAGTAGTTCAAAAAGCTACGTCATTCATCAAGGCAGCCTTCTTATCGTTTGTAGTTCTTTCATTTCGTTTGTAGTAACTCAATATCGATTGTAGTAGTACAAAAACTTACGCAAGGCATATAGAAACTCTTATTTTCGTTTGTAGTTCTTTCACTTCGTTTCTAGTAGTGCGATATCGTTAGTAGTTCATCAAAAACCTACGCCAGGCATCAAGGCAGCGTTATTTTCGTTTGTAGTTCTTTCACTTCGTTTGTAGTAGTGCGATATCGCACTACTACAAACGAAGTGAAAGAACTACAAACGAAAATAAGAGTTTCTATATGCCTTGCGTAAGTTTTTGTACTACTACAATCGATATTGAGTTACTACAAACAAAATGAAAGAACTACAAACGATAAGAAGGCTGCCTTGATGAATGACGTAGCTTTTTGAACTACTACAGACGATATTGAGTTACTACAAACGAAATGAAAGTACTACAAACGAAATGAAAGTACTACAAACGAAAATAAGGCTGCCTCGATGTCTGGCGTAAGTTTTTGAACTACTACAATCGATATTGAGTTACTACAAACGAAAATAAGGGTGCCTCGATGCCTGGCGTAAGTTTTTGAACTACTACAATCGATGTCGCGCTACTACAAACGAAATGAAAGAACTACAAACGAAAATAACGCTACCTTGATGCCTGGCGTATGTTTTTGAACTACTACAAACGATACTGAATTACTACAAACGAAATGAAAAAACTACAAACGAAAATAAGGCTGCCTCGATGCCTGGCGTAAGTTTTTGAACTACTACAATCGATATTGAGTTACTACAAACGAAATGAAAGAACTACAAACGATAAGAAGGCTGCCCTGATGAATGACGTAGCTTTTTGAACTACTACAAACGATATTGAGTTACTACAAACGAAATGAAAGTACTACAAACGAAAATAAGGCTGCCTCGATGTCTGGCGTAAGTTTTTGAACTACTACAATCGATATTGAGTTACTACAAACGAAATGAAAGAACTACAAACGATAATAAGGCTGCCTTGATGCCTGACGTAGCTTTTTGAACTACTACAAACGATACTGAGTTACTACAAACGAAATGAAAGTACTACAAACGAAAATAAGGCTGCCTCGATGTCTGGCGTGAGTTTTTGAACTACTACAATCGATATTGAGTTACTACAAATAAAATGAAAGCACTACAAACGAAAATAGGGCTGCCTCGATGCCTGGCGTAAGTTTTTGAACTACTACGATCGATATTAAGTTACTACAAACGAAATGAAAGCATTACAAACGAAAATAATGCCTCCTAGATGACTGACGTAGGTTTTTGATAAACTACTAACGATATCGCACTACTACAAACGAAGTGAAAGAACTACAAACGAAAATAAAGCTGCCTTGATTCCTGGCGTAGGTTTTTGATGAACTACTAACGATATCGCACTACTACAAACGAAGTGAAAGAACTACAAACGAAAATAAGAGTTTCTATATGCCTTGCGTAAGTTTTTGTACTACTACAATCGATATTGAGTTACTACAAACAAAATGAAAGAACTACAAACGATAAGAAGGCTGCCTTGATGAATAACGTAGCTTTTTGAACTACTACAGACGATATTGAGTTACTACAAACGAAATGAAAGTACTACAAACGAAAATAAGGCTGCCTCGATGTCTGGCGTAAGTTTTTGAACTACTACAATCGATATTGAGTTACTACAAACGAAAATAAGGGTGCCTCGATGCCTGGCGTAAGTTTTTGAACTACTACAATCGATGTCGCGCTACTACAAACGAAATGAAAGAACTACAAACGAAAATAACGCTACCTTGATGCCTGGCGTATGTTTTTGAACTACTACAAACGATACTGAATTACTACAAACGAAATGAAAAAACTACAAACGAAAATAAGGCTGCCTCGATGCCTGGCGTAAGTTTTTGAACTACTACAATCGATATTGAGTTACTACAAACGAAATGAAAGAACTACAAACGATAAGAAGGCTGCCCTGATGAATGACGTAGCTTTTTGAACTACTACAAACGATATTGAGTTACTACAAACGAAATGAAAGTACTACAAACGAAAATAAGGCTGCCTCGATGTCTGGCGTAAGTTTTTGAACTACTACAATCGATATTGAGTTACTGCTAACGAAATGAAAGAACTACAAACGATAATAAGGCTGCCTTGATGCCTGACGTAGCTTTTTGAACTACTACAAACGATACTGAGTTACTACAAACGAAAATAAGGCTGCCTCGATGTCTGGCGTGAGTTTTTGAACTACTACAATCGATATTGAGTTACTACAAATAAAATGAAATTACTACAAACGAAAATAAGGCTGCTTTGATGCCTGCGGTAGGTTTTTGAATTACTACAATCGATATTAAGTTACTACAAACGAAATGAAAGCACTACAAACGAAAATAATGCCTCCGGGATGACTGACGTAGGTTTTTGATAAACTACTAACGATATCGCAGTTATCGCACTACTACATACGAAGTGAAAGAACTACAAACGAAAATAAGGGTTTCTATATGCCTGGCGTAAGTTTTTGTACTACTACAATCTATATTGAGTTACTACAAACGAAATTTAAGCACTACTAACGAAAATAACGCTGCCTTGATGCCTGGCGTAGGTTTTTGATAAACTACTAACGATATCGCGCTACTACAAATGAAATGAAATCACTACAAACGCGAATAAGGCTGCCTTGATGCCTTTCGTAGGTTTTTGAGTTACTACAATCGATTTCGAGCTACTACAAATGAAAATAAAGAAACTACAATCGTTTGCAAACGAAATACTCCTGAAAAAGTAATACATTTACATAATGTATCACGGTCACGGTACCTGTACCTTTTTTGAGCGATCTCGATATGGAGTTTATTTTGCTATTTTGCTACTTTAAGCAACTTAAAAGGTATTACAATTAAGCAGAAATTAGTTTGCACGAAACTCTGTCAATCAGCGTAGTGTAAATAGTATAAATACCGATATTTAAGCATTTTCGTCGATTTTCGGAAAAAGACATCAACGCGCTCACGAACCGAATTTTTTTTTTAATTTTTTTTTGGCGTTATATGGCTACTACAAACGAAAATAAAGGAACTACAATCAACTACAAACGATTCTGAACAAGAATCAATCATAAAAGTATTGAATATCGTAAGTGGGGTGCTGGCCTTTTTCACCCCCTCCCTTATTTTTTTTTGGAGCAACTACAAATAAAATCCGTTTTACTACAATCAACTACAAACGAAACACTATTAGAAAAAAAATATAAAAAAAAAATTCGTCAAGGTCGGGTGCCAAGTTCACACAGCTCTGGGGCGAGGCACGGCCACACTAGCCGAGCTGCCGCGCGCGGCACTTTCCTCGCGAGGCGGTGCGACAGATGTAGACACGGCTATTGAATGTTTTTTCTCCTCAACATAAAAGAACTTTGATATATTGCAGGCTCCTTCAATGCAGCCGCGACGACCTCATCCCCCTTCGGCGGGGGCTTCAAGAGCACCGCTAACAGCGCGTTTGGCGCCCCGCCGGCCTTCGGCGCCCCCGCGCAGCCTGCCGCTGGTGGTGGTAAGAATACTCACCATCTACGTATGCCCCGGCTTTTGCCACGACTCTATTGAGCCTGGTGTCTCGGCAAACTGATCACAAAAATGAGCGTAATTTTTTTACGAAAGCGACTGCCATCTGCCCCTTCCAATTCTAAGTTTCAAGACTACGCCTTATTCAGAAATCTATGATTTATATAGCATTCTTTTATCTCCACTACTTTACAGCTCGGATCTAGAAATAAGCAAAGTATAGCAAACTGACGAGTAGGGTTTCGTCGCTCTCATTATTGTGGCATATCTGACGATTCTGAGGTGGCTAGATATCCGTCTATAGGCTAATTTCCTATGAAGTCAAATCAGCTACTCTTTAGGAAACATCTAAACGATATGTTATATGGAGTTTATACGGGAGACTAATATTGTGACGTCACAATACTATATGATGAATACATCTCCTTTATAAAAGTTTTAACCATTATAAAATCATTTAAAGCGCAAACACATGGCTACACCTGAATTTTCCCGAGTATTTTTGAAATAAACAATAGGGTGGATCGATTTTGATTTTTTTCCAATTTTGATTTTGGCAGGTATGAGAAAGTTGCTCCTTACAAAAACATTAAAATCTGTATAATTAAAATAACTGAAATATTTCAGGAAGTACTGCCCCAGGCCAACTGAAAAGTTAAGCAACCGCCGTTTTGGGGTATTAACTTAAATGCATGTGAATTTTTTTTAAAGATCCTATTTTTATGAATACTATGTTTTTTTCCATATTAAAGAATAATAGTTTATGAAAAACACAAAAAAAAACAATAATTCATGACAATTCATAGTTGTTTTGAAGTTGAAAATATAACTTAAAATAAGAGAATGAATCAATTTTTGTAGATTTTTCTGGAGTCAATTAGAGGCATAGATTTTCGCGATCTTCTATGAACCCGTTTATAATATGTACATGTGCTGAAAGTTTTTAGCAATGGTGGCTCCGTAATTGTTATACTGTCCCAAGGTATCCTGTCAACAAAATCCACAGAAGCAGAGTCGAATTGAAAAGAAATCGAGCCTGAATTTTATTGGCAGTGCCAAGCATTTTATTTCCTTTCTATCGATTCATTTTTTTTTCTTTTCTGTGCTTAGACCTTTTTTATTAGCAAATACCAACTAAGACTTTTAAAAAAAACTAAGGGAAGACTTTCGCAGTCCTATTTATACAGAAATTTTCCTATAGGTCCTGCAAAACTGCGTGGTCCTGTCGTGGGACGGGACCGGCCTTAATCTTTTCTATGCGACCAATCATCATGTGCCTTTCTGTACGACTAGTGTACGTGGCTTAATTAAATTAGCATAAATGTTATCTATGCGTCCAAAAACAAAAAAAAAAGCAAAAAAAGCCTTTGCCATGTATGCGGTTACGTTACACTATGCGGCGCTATGGTATGCGGTTTATGAAAGATTCGACATTTTAACGAGACTTATAAGGTTGCAATGAACTGCAACATTTTCCATAATATTCTTTCACTTTTCTGAAGACAGAACGCGGAGGTAGTTGGAATGGATGCTGTTTGCCAGATTTTCATTAAGTTATTTCATATCTTCTTACATTGTGTCAGCAACTAATTACGATAAGTTCTGCTACTGCTTTTTCTTATAACGGCTCACTCATTAGTAACGCAGTATGATATTTATGTAAGCAGGTAGAACACTTTTTTCGTGGCTCTTAAATAACTTCGAAATGTGGACAACGACATTTTTAAAAATATTCATTTGGTTGACCAACATTTAAGAAGTAAACACGTAACCGTCTTAGATCGTAATAATGTAATTGTTTTGCGACAGAGAAGGGTACTTTGAACGCAGTTATAACTATCCTCTACATTAAAGGGTTAGATAAAAACGATATTATTAGACCATAATACGTTCATAAGTTTCAGTTATTTAGATTTATAGTCATTTTAAAAATACTTATTGTTAATAGAAATCACGGATCAAAATTCAATCTTAGCTTCAATTTCTCAAACTTTATGTGAGTTGGGGCAGTACTTTTTACCGTCCAATTTCATGAATATTTTATAATTTGAAGTTTTATGTATGTATGCAACTTTTGACAAAAGCCCATAAAGATATCCAAAAAAAAAAAATTTTCCATACAGGATCGATCCACCCTAATAAACAATTCAGTGTATCTACTGGAAAGTACCCTATTACGACTTTTTGAAATCCGTCTGAACGAACCTTAAAGAACCTTTCTACTCTTAGGCTTGTTCGGGTCTACGAACACCTCAGGCGGTGTGTTTGGGGCAACAAACACGTCCACCTTTGGGTCTGGAGGAGGGGGCTTCGGAGGCTTCGGCGCCAGCTCGTCCGGCGGAGGCCTGTTCGGCGCGCAGCAGCCTGCACCGCTGTTTGGAGCGCAGCAGCAGCCGTTCCAGGCGAAACCAGCTGGTAAGTGTTAACCTATATACAAAAAAAGCGCGGAAATAAATATTTTCGCGCATATTTTAATAAATGTTATTTTGACCTTATATTTTTTTCATCCAGGCTTCGGATTCGGCGGCACATCTACAAGCACAGCTGCCAGCACGCCGGGTTCGACGCTGTTCGGCGCTCCCACCACGGGTGGCATGTTCGGCCAGCAACCCGCCATGGGCAGCACACTGTTCGGCAACACTACTGGTACTGTTCTGTCCTCCAGCACGCCTGGCTCGACGCTGTTCGGCGCACCCACCACGGGCGGCATGTTCGGTCAGCAACCCGCCATTGGCAGCATATTGTTCGGCAACACTACTGGTACTGTTCTGTCCTCCAGCACGCCTGGCTCGACGCTGTTCGGCGCTCCCACCACGGGCGGCATGTTCGGTCAGCAACCCGCCATGGGCAGCACACTGTTCGGCAACACTACTGGTACTGTTCTGTCCTCCAGCACGCCTGGCTCGACGCTGTTCGGCGCACCCACCACGGGCGGCATGTTCGGTCAGCAACCCGCCATGGGCAGCACACTGTTCGGCAACACTACTGGTACTGTTCTGTCCTCCAGCACGCCTGGCTCGACGCTGTTCGGCGCTCCCACCACGGGCGGCATGTTCGGTCAGCAACCCGCCATGGGCAGCACACTGTTCGGCAACACTACTGGTACTGTTCTGTCCTCTTGCACGACTGGCTCGACGCTGTTCGGCGCACCCACCACGGGCGGCATGTTCGGTCAGTAACCAGCCATGGGCAGCGCACTGTTCGGCAACACTACTGGTACTGTACTGTCCTCCAGCACGACTGGCTCGACGCTGTTCGGCGCTCCCACCACGGGCGGCATGTTCGGTCAGCAACCCGCCATGGGCAGCACACTGTTCGGCAACACTACTGGTACTGTACTGTCCTCCAGCACGCCTGGCTCGACGCTGTTCGGCGCTCCCACCACGGGCGGCAAGTTCGGTCAGCAACCCGTCATGGGCAGCACACTGTTCGGCAACACTACTGGTACTGTACTGTCCTCCTGCACGACTGGCTCGACGCTGTTCGGCGCACCCACCACGGGCGGCATGTTCGGTCAGCAACCCGCCATGGGCAGCACACTGTTCGGCAACACTACTGGTACTGTACTGTCCTCCAGCACGCCTGGCTCGACGCTGTTCGGCGCTCCCACCACGGGCGGCAAGTTCGGTCAGCAACCCGTCATGGGCAGCACACTGTTCGGCAACACTACTGGTACTGTACTGTCCTCCTGCACGACTGGCTCGACGCTGTTCGGCGCACCCACCACGGGCGGCATGTTCGGTCAGTAACCAGCCATGGGCAGCGCACTGTTCGGCAACACTACTGGTACTGTACTGTCCTCCAGCACGACTGGCTCGACGCTGTTCGGCGCTCCCACCACGGGCGGCATGTTCGGCCAGCAACCCGCCATGGGCAGCACACTGTTCGGCAACACTACTGGTACTGTTCTGTCCTCCAGTACGCCTGGCTCGACGCTGTTCGGCGCTCCCACCACGGGCGGCATGTTCGGTCAGCAACCCGCCATGGGCAGCACACTGTTCGGCAACACTACTGGTACTGTTCTGTCCTCCAGCACGCCTGGCTCGACGCTGTTCGGCGCTCCCACCACGGGCGGCATGTTCGGTCAGCAACCCGTCATGGGCAGCACACTGTTCGGCAACACTACTGGTACTGTACTGTCCTCCTGCACGACTGGCTCGACGCTGTTCGGCGCTCCCACCACGGGCGGCAAGTTCGGTCAGCAACCCGTCATGGGCAGCACACTGTTCGGCAACACTACTGGTACTGTACTGTCCTCCTGCACGACTGGCTCGACGCTGTTCGGCGCACCCACCACGGGCGGCATGTTCGGTCAGTAACCAGCCATGGGCAGCGCACTGTTCGGCAACACTACTGGTACTGTTCTGTCCTCCAGCACGCCTGGGTCGACGCTGTTCGGCGCTCCCACCACGGGCGGCATGTTCGGCCAGCAACCCGCCTTGGGCAGCACACTGTTCGGCAACACTACTGGCACTGTACTGTCCTCCAGCACGCCTGGCTCGACGCTGTTCGGCGCTCCCACCACGGGCGGCATGTTCGGCCAGCAACCCGCCATGGGCAGCACACTGTTCGGCAACACTACTGGTACTGTTCTGTCCTCCAGCACGCCTGGGTCGACGCTGTTCGGCGCTCCCACCACGGGCGGCATGTTCGGCCAGCAACCCGCCATGGGCAGCACACTGTTCGGCACCACTACTGGTACTGTTCTGTCCTCCAGCACGCCTGGCTCGACGCTGTTCGGCGCTCCCACCACGGGCGGCATGTTCGGCCAGCAACCCGCCATGGGCAGCACACTGTTCGGCAACACTACTGGTACTGTACTGTCCTCCAGCACGCCTGGCTCGACGCTGTTCGGCGCTCCCACCACGGGCGGCATGTTCGGCCAGCAACCCGCCATGGGCAGCACACTGTTCGGCAACACTACTGGTACTGTTCTGTCCTCCAGCACGCCTGGGTCGACGCTGTTCGGCGCTCCCACCACGGGCGGCATGTTCGGCCAGCAACCCGCCATGGGCAGCACACTGTTCGGCACCACTACTGGTACTGTTCTGTCCTCCAGCACGCCTGGCTCGACGCTGTTCGGCGCTCCCACCACGGGCGGCATGTTCGGTCAGCAACCCGTCATGGGCAGCACACTGTTCGGCAACACTACTGGTACTGTACTGTCCTCCTGCACGACTGGCTCGACGCTGTTCGGCGCACCCACATTTTTTTAAATCATTTTTTATAAGCTAGTACAAATAATATAAGCTTAAATGGGTACACTGGAAAAAGGCAAAAATCAAATCCCCCCTCGCGCGAGACTAATTTGCGGCTGCGGGATACCAGTCCGTCTACCAACTGAGCAACCGAGACTTACCCGTTGACTGCTAATCTCTCCAATAAATCCTACTGCGAAATTATTAATTTGTTTTTATTTGTCACATGTTTTTTTTTGCAGGAGGCTTCGGCCAGCAGCAAACTGCCACGGGCACAGCTCACGCTAAATACAACCCGGTGGTCGGCACCGACGTCGTCGTCAAGTCCGGGACCTCGCAGAACATCAACATTAAACACCACTGCATCACTTGTATGAAGGTACCGTGTGTCAGATATTTTTGCGCGCTTTCTTGCGTTAGTTTTATCGAACGAGCGGATCGTAAGCGAAGCGAATTCTTACAAACAACTTCTAGCGACTGGGACGTCTTAGCATTTCGACGGCTTTTTTGTTTCGCAAGAACTTTAGTAACGTTTTTCTGATCTTTATGAAATTTGTTGGGGTTGTAGCAGAGATACATAAAATTTGAGAGTTCGTATATGAGCGGGATCGATCAAGGGGTTGTGGAGATAGAAGGCGAATAAAGATCTTCATAAGGATCTTGTTATATTGGTCAACTCGTTTGCAAGTAAATCACGAGATCTCAGTATCATTCAAATTTACCGACGTCAATATTTTAAAAGAAGGTGTTTACGGCATAATTGATGTTTTTTTAAGGTGTTATTAGGTGTTATTGTTACGGCATCATGTATGTTTTTCTATGCAGGAATACGAGAGTAAATCTCTGGAAGAGCTGAGGCTGGAGGACTACACGGCGGGGCGCAAGGGGGCGCAGGGCGGGGGCGTGTTCGGGTTCAGTCAGCCGCCGCAGGAGAACAAACCGCTGTTCGGGGGCTCCACCAGTAAGTAATACCATAAAGTAACTTAGGGCGTGCTCCTCTCTATGCCAGCCTGAATGATATCATTCGTCGGGCCTTAGCCAGCGCGGGAGCGCCGGCCATTTTGGAACCGACCGGCCTCGTCCGCAATTTATTTATTTATTGTAAAAAAACATTTACACAGCATGACAGTTAGTACTAATGCACTGTGAAATTTAACAAGAATGTATATAAATATATACCTTAAGTTACAATAAGCTACGAGTATACAACATTAAACTATTAAAGGTGTAGTAACTAGTATAACAACAATAACAAGATAAAAAATTACTAATAACAAACCTAGAATACAGAAGATTCACGTTTATCCATCGCCTCACAGAACCTCATACACGTTTCACGCAAAAACATCCAATTACTCGCAAAAACATCACATTCCGGTGCTGATGCGAGGAGCGCGCTAAGGTATTGTAGAGCGCGAACCAGTGGAGATTGGCTATGGGAAACAGTGCGTGTGTCAGGCATAGCGATTAAATTCAGATCTCTAGGTCGAAAATTGAATCTGGCTCGAGCTATAGAAGGGGCGAACAGCCGTACGAGCTGTGCAACTAACTCAGGACAGTCCGAATTTCCTCGCCAAGTGCTACAGGCAGTAGTCAACAGCCCATAGTTACGCCTAACTTCTAAAGAGTTAAAACCCAAATAGCCAAGCAAGAATGTTGTAGGGTACAGATATGGGTAATAGCGATATAATTTTTTATAGAAGATGCAATGACGGTACGAGGCCCGAGGGCATGACTCTCGTGCCATGGAGAATGGGACGGCCGCTGGTTTGGGGCGCGACGTGTTCCGATACCCTGGCGCTGTAAAGGCTGGCTCGGCTGCCAATTCGGCCGAGCTCCTCAAGCGGCGCAAATATGCAACCATAAATAGTGGTTGGATATTTAAGCCGTTTGGGGTTGAGACCCTGGGACCCTGGGACCCTGGGGAGAAAGCGCTCACAGGGTCTTCAGAGAGTGTAGCCGTAGGCTAGTTGAATTGATGCGTGACCAGAAGGCTGGGTCATATCTAGCACAACGGACCAGCATTGCAATTCAACGGGGCAATGCTGCGAGCCTCCTGGGCACGCTGCCAGTAGACGGCGATTTGGGGCAAAGTTTTTATCTATAATGAATGGTCCTTAAGGGGCTACTTTGAAAAATTATAGGTTTTTTCAAACGCTCTATTGACTAAACGGGAAAAGGGACTGAATTTATTTTCGAATATATATTATTAGACTATATACTCTAGTTTATGGCACAAGCCGAAACACGATTGCTGAAAGTTGCCTCGATAGGAAAAAAATCCGAAGTTGGGTCCTTTTTCCCCTTATTTTTCTTAGCTTACGTAAACTATAAGAGATTGAGCAATATAACTAAGTAAAAAATATGGTATTCTGGTTTATCTAAAAAGTCACAGAAACAAAATTAGACAAAACTTTGTAGATTCGCTTATTTATCGTAGTTTAGTAAAAAAGTCTGATCCTTAAGAGCGCTGCATCTCTTTCTTTCGTGTACGGGAGCCATAAACGTGTCTCTTACGGATGGGCGTGGCTTGTCCGAATCGAGGAACGGCCTTAACAATGTACTGAGACTATATAATAGTCAGCAGGCTTTTTCAGAAAAAAAAAACCCTGTATCTACAGCATTTTAAATTTAGAGTATAGGCGCTGGTAGCCTGGCGGTAGAACGTTAGACTTTCAATCCGGAGGTCTCGGGTTCAAATCCCCGGCTCGTACCACTGAGTTTTTCGGAACTTATGTACGAAATATCAAATATCAAAGGTTGTCTGGAAGAGATCGCTTTTTAGCGATAAAACCGCCAATTGTTTAACCTCTACTTTTCTGGTTGTAACTTGTGTATACTCTGTTTCTTTAATTTGAGGTGTGCAATAATGAATATTTATGTTATGTTATATCATCTGATATTTACCAGCCGCTTTTCGGTGAAGGAAAACATCGTAGGGAAACCTGACCTAATCCTAACAAGGCCTGGTTTCCCCTCTTGGTAGAAAGGTCAGATGGCAGTCGCTTTCGTAAAAACTAGAGCCTACGTCATTTCCTGGGATTAGGTTGCCGAGCGGACCCCAGGCTCAATTGAGCCGTGGCAAGACCGGGACAAACGCTAGGAGAATAATCAAACTCGCGGAGCGTAAGCGAAGTGAGTTCTTACAAACAACTCCAGACCCAACTGTCACCTGGCTACTGGGACGTCTCGGCATTTGAATGGCTTTTTGATTTCGATAGTTTGTCTGAAGATAACTTTAGTAACGTTTTTCTGATCTTTATGAAATTTGTTGGGGTTGTAGCAGAGGTACATATAATTTGAGAGTTCGTATATGAGCAGGATCGATCAAGTGGTTATGGAGCTAGAAGGAGAAAAAAAATCCTCCTTGGGGTCTTGTCATATTGGTCAACTCGTTTGCAAGGGTCCAAAATGCAGTAATCATAGAGCATAGACATACCACCCATAGACCTACACGGAAATAATACTGCCAAGATTGAACGGGATAGTCTTATTACACTTTCCATAGATATGACAGAGAAGGCGCTTTTATCGTTGGTCCTTATCATAGACTCACCCTTGTAATTATTGCTTACTTCCAAAAGACCCTAAGTACAATAGAAACGTTTATTACCCTCCACCGCTCTTTGAAGGGTAAAAATGAAACCGACTAAATTATGTAGGTTAGTTACGGTATAATATCAGCCATCTTGAAACGTGTTTTAAAATCAGTCGCGTTGCGTGTGTTCTGTCCTTTAGGGTGTGTCGCGTATGCGGTCTCTAGTTAAATCCTTGCTTTGAACAGGGGGGTATGTACAACTCAAAGTAAATCTGTCAAAAAAATTGAGTTTGACACGACGTAACCGATACGTTTGCATAAGTGCGAAAAAGAACTTGTCATGCGTTAAGAAGGGACAACATGATTCGTGACGTTACGTGACATTACAGAGGTCTCTCTGTATTATACTATTATTTACTCTGTGCTGTGCTTTGAGTCATAGAGTAACTGTTTGAATCTTTTGACATGACATTTCCAACGTCAAATTATGGATGTTTCTGTGCGTAAAGTATTATAATATTTTGGTTTACTTAAAATGATAGGATACACGAATTTGAGTGTTATTTCTACTGATATATACAGCTATTATTTACATAATAGTACTAGGGTGGGAGTACAAGGATCTAAACCTGCAAATATGTATGCTAAAGCAGGACCTGTGAGGCTCATGTTTATGAGGTCTCGAACACTGCAGACATATATGGAGGCGAATCGATAGAAAATCTAATAAAAGGCCCACTGGCGCCCTACTTTATAACTGAGGACTTGGTTAAGAAATTAAATAAATAAAGAAATAAATGTTTTATATATTTTTATGACAGTATTCTGCAGATTTATTATACGTGCATTCTGAACCTATACGACGTATCATTATAAAATGTACTAGCCTATTTTTCCGTGTGGGGAATGTTTATATTTGGCGATTTTCTCTCACAGATAACCTCAACCACTAGATAGATCATAAGTACTCGAAGTCACCACACATCGGTGCTCCCGTACTAATTTTGTATGAGAGCGCGACCGCTTGTTTCAGTTGAGTTAACGTTTTTGATCATTACTCATGTGAATTAAAAATATCCACAAAAATCAAGTTACAGGGGTGAACCTGGATTGTTATACTACAAATTGAAGGGATGTTTACAAAAACAACATAACTGCTTAGAGCGGTTGACACTTTTTTAAGAACATTGTTAATCGTTTCAGGTGTCAACCAGTGTAGTCAGTTATGTTGTTTTTGTAAACATCCCTTCAATTGGTGTAGAATACTATTGAGATGTGCTGGTCGAATCGTAGAAATTTACGAATAAAATTGCGCTTATGTGTGGTGACCTCGTGCTCCCTGTAAAAGCTTATTGATGAGGTCTGTGTAGTATGTGTTGTGACAGTTCCCTTCCCCATTAGGCAATTTCCTCGCGAGTCCGTACGCTAGGTGTAGACACAGCTATTAGTGATGGTTTTTGAAAGTTTCCGCTTTCCGTATGGGGAATGTTTCTATTTGGTGATATTCTCCATACAAAACTTTGTGAAAGTTGGCGTTCACTATTTGTAATGCAGTATTATCGTGTTGCAGCGTTCGGCGCGCCGGCGACGACGAGCGCCGGCGTGTTCGGCGGCGGCGGGCTCGGAGCCCCCACCACGGGCTTCGGCAACACTAGTAAGTCAGGCCATAGTTTTTTCTTTCTTTTTCAGATGCTAGCTGTTCCTTACACTTACCATCGGGTGAGATCGTGGTCCAACTCCTGCCTATACTGCATTTAAAAAAAAACGACACGTGGCGGCCATGCCAGGATAACCGTCCGTCTAACTAAAAAGTGACTACACGCGTTTTGAGACTAATAAATAAATATTATCGGACAATCTTACACAAATGAACTTAGCCCCACAGTAAACTCAGTAAGGCTTGTGTTGTGTACTAGGCGACGATATATCGGAGCGGCCAAGGTACTCAAAAATATCTGAACATGCACTTTATCGCCTTGACAATAGAGGCGTTGTTCAGATATTTGTGACCACCTTGGCCGCTCCGATATATCTGATGGCGACTGTACATATTTATATACAGGCACAGTGTAACAACTTTTTGAGACTCTCTGAACCAGGGCTTGTAACCGTAACCGAAATCCATAGTAAAAACCGGTTTGTTTTTTCGTTCTTTTCGTTACTGTTTTATACTCAATCGAAAAATCCTATAATTTGAAGTGAAAGCTATAATAAAACAGCGGGTTTTACATAAAAACCATAAAATTATTAAATATATTGGATCATTTCGGGGTTTTTTGCATTAACCGGTTACAAGCCCTGCTCTGAAGCGCCATCTGAACGAGACCAATCCAAAGATACCCAAAAATAAGAGGAAATGACATCTGAACTGCAGCGCCATCTAGTAACGAGTAGCGTTAGGGTACTCTATTGGATTGTAACTGTTTATGAATAAGCGATAGTTTGGATTTTTTTACATAAAACATAATCTCCGTCAAGATTAATAAGAAAATGCTTGTCACAGGCACATTTTCATTCGGCGGCGGGGCCCAAAACACAACGCAAAATAACTCCTTATTCGGGGCAACCAAACCCGCCTTCGGGGCCACCTCCACCGTCGGTAAGTCAACAATTCCTCTTCTTCATCCTAGCGTTTATCCCGGCTTGGGGTCCGCTTGACAACCTAATCACATGAATTGGCGTAGACACTAGTTTTTACGAAAGCGACTGCCATCTGACCTTCCAACCCAGAGGGGAAACTAGGCCTTTTTGGGATTAGGTCCGGTTTCCTTACGATGTTTTCCTTCACCGAAAAGCGACTGGTAAATATCAAATGATATTCCGTACATAAGTTCCGAAAAACTCAGTGGTACGAGCCGGGGTTTGAACCCGAGACCTCCGGGTTGAAAGTCGGACGTCTTACCGCAAGGCTACCAGCGCAGTCGGTAAGTCAACAATACGTTTCTGATTTCTATGTTTATTTTTTTAACTATTATTTTCTTAGTAGTTTCTCATGCAGCTCACGTAAAAACCTGTTTTACACCCGTCATATTAGGGCTCCGTACACAAAGGGTAAAAACGGGACCCTATTACTAAGACTCCGCTGTCCGTCCGTTCGTCTGTCACCAGGCTGTATCTCATGAACCGTGATAGACAGCTGAAGTTTTCACAGATGATGTACAGCCTTGGCCAGAAGTATTGAGCATAGGTGTTTTTTGTTTACAATTTTGATGTTAAGCATTATTTCCCTATCCTAACAATGTACGGTAACGGTAAATGTTATATTTTATTTATAAATATAGAAAACTTCACTTAATAACACTTTCAAGGTACTTAAAAAATATGAAAACAGAAGGTACCAAAAATGTAAATTTAAGTCGGTGCGACATATTGCAAATATTCTATGCAGTTACTACTAACTTCAACAAAACATGCCTATTAGTTTAAATTAATTGACAAAATAACTTAAACAAAGATGGAAACGATGGACTAAACTTTCCAGTTTTGTATGAAAATCGCATTGGTGCTCAACACTTCTGGCCAAGGCTGTATTTCTACAACCAAAACACTATAAAACTAAATAAAATACATATATAAGGGGGCTCCCACACAACAGACATGATTTTCTTGCCGTTTTTCAACTGACTTTATGATTTCGAAGAAGGAGGTTATCGATTCGTCGGGATCTTTGTTTTTTTTTGTTCACCGATTATTCGAAGACGGCTGGACCGATTTGGAAAATTCTTTTTTTGTTTGAAAAAGTATACTTCACAGTTGGTCCCATTGTCACCAGGTCCTGATCTGATGATGGGATCCTGGAGAAATCGAGGGAACTCTTCAACTATTATAGGCACACCTATAGTGATTTCACTATTTTTTGCAGCACCACGGCCAGTTTCTCTTAGAATAGCGGATCCTAAGTGAAATCGGTTCTTTTTTTATTTAAATTATAATTTTCCATTATTTTAAAAACTATAACTCCCTTATCAGTTTATCATGCAGCTGACGTAAAAACCTGATTTACTCCATCTGTTCAGATTTTTCAGGGGTTTTCAATCAAAGTAGCACTTTTCTGTTCATCTCGAGCATAACGCCTCATAACGCTCAGGATTCAATGTACGCCCTCGCCGTGAACATGTAGTTTTGCTTCCTTGTGACACAATGTATTACTAAAAAAAAAAAAATTGAGTATACATAATTAGTAACTATAACTTTAGCTAAGTAAAATTTGTTACTTAGAGCTTTAACTTTATTTTAGTTTAGTTTGGATTACTTAGTATTGAATAAGTACTGTATAGTGTTGGTTATATGTTCAACCTCAACTTGTATCTGGAAGAGCGGGGTCTCCTGACACAAGTATTCCCATACTTACTAGGAGGTCCCAACCCTTTCTCAATTTCGAAACACAATGATTGTGACCAATAAACTATTTTTCATTTTTTCATTACTCAAGAGCTATCCAGTCAGCATCAGAAGTAGCTAAGCGGGCTAGGTGTTCTAAATTACCTTCACACGCTCTTATTCTCTTAAAAATAAACTTACGTCAAGCTCATTTTCACCACCCTACCCGTTAGCTACTTCTGCTACTGTCTGTACAGTCGCTAATATATCGGAGCGGCCAGGGTACTCAAAAATATCTGAACTAGCACTTTATCGCCTTGACAATAGAGGCGTTGTTCAGATATTTGTGACCACCTTGGCCGCTCCGATATATCTGATGGCGACTGTACGTACATTATTGCCATATGTACGTTGTTTGTAGCAACACCAAGGCCATCTTAATTAATATGTGATAGGGCCTTGGGGCACATAAGAATGTGGGGCCTTTGGACACTTGGAAATCAGGTGCCTTCAGGCGCTCAACGGTTGACGTTGACGGTAAAAAAACGTCTACGATCTTTCGCCCCCCCCTGGAGGATGGGGCCCTGGGCACGGGCCCCGTGTGCCCTTATGGTAAAGACGGCATTGCAACACATTCAATCTTGTCAGGGTTTAGCATGTATTATTATTTGCAGGCACTGGTTTGTTTGGGGCGGCCACCACGGCAACGTCCACTTTTGGCACCGCCACGTCCACCTTTGGTGGTTTTGGGACGAACACAGCAACACAGGTGAAAAAAATAATACTTTTCTCTCAATAATGTCCAGTAATGTTGACTTTGCTTGTTAAATTTAGGTGGCAAAGTGCAAAATTTAAAACATTGCAGTCTCAATTTCGCGACAATAATGGTGCAAAAAAAATTCCATTATTACTCGAGTTCGAAACATTTTTTAAAGTTTGACAGACATAGGTACTAAATAACCCGAACAGAACATCGATTTATAATGTTGGTACTGCAATTTTTTTAGTTTTTTTTTTAATTATCTAGAAATAGTTCTACTTTTTATGTACAGCCTTGGCCAGAAGTGTTGAGCATAGGTGTTTTTTGTTTACAATTTTGATGTTAGGCATTATTTCCCTATCCTAACAATGTACGGTAACGGTAAATGTTATATTTTATTTATAAATATAGAAAACTTCACTTAATAACACTTTCAAGGTACTTAAAAAATATGAAAACAGAAGGTACCAAAAATGTAAATTTAAGTCGGTGCGACATATTGCAAATATTCTATGCAGTTACTACTAACTTCAACAAAACATGCCTCTTAGTTTAAATTAATTGACAAAATAACTTAAACAAAGATGGAAACGATGGACTAAACTTTCCAGTTTTGTATGAAAATCGCATTGGTGCTTAACACTTCTGGCCAAGGCTGTATTATAGGCACACCTATAGTGATTTCACAGTTTTTTACAGCAACTCTGCCACTTCCTCTTGGAATAGCGGATCCTAAGTGTCACTTGAGTATGTTTTACTGCAAGTCTGAAGTCGGTTCTTTTATCTATTTTGTTTTATTGACAGCCCACCACAGGTCTTTTCGGAGCCAAGCCAGCCACGACCGGGTTCGGCGCGACGCCCAGCTCGGGCTTCGGGTCGTTCGGGGCGGGCGGCGGCCTGTTCGGCGCCAAGCCCGCCGCGCAGGCGCCGGCCTTCGGCACCGCAGCCCCGGGTATGTCGCACTATACATAGAGTAACTTCTACACCGTGGGCAGATTAAACCACGTATTCCCGAGGCCAAAAGAAGCAAAAAACGTCATAAGACTTGGTCAATTTTGCTAAAAAAATATTTTTCTTTTTTCATTTTTTTTTTTTATTTTTTTATAATGTTTTAAACATAAAAAGTAAATTTTATTACTAAAAATATCACTTACAATTATTTTTTTACATTTTTTTCCTAATAACTAGTTAATGAAAAAAGTTTTTTGTTACATTGACATCTGTCAATAAAGATCTCATCAGACTAGTCTTCATAGTGGTGACATCGTCATCAAACAGGCATTTTTCGCTCAGATACAATAGTGTTTGAATTTTTTTTAAATTGGCATTTACTCTGGAAGTAAGGCGAAATCGACCTAGAGTCATACAATGTTTTTGCCTTCTTTTGGCCTCGGGAATACATGGTTAGAATCCGTCGGGTTTAATCTGCCCACGGTGTATATATAGTAGAGCAGCACAGCCTAACAACTTTTTGAAGCTCAAGTCAATCGCGCCATCTGCGTGAAAGCCCCCTAAAGATACCCAAAATGTAAGAGGAAATGTCACCTGCACTGCTACTCCACCTAGTAGCTACTAGTGTACTACTAGTACGCTATTCGTTACTAGGTGGAATAGCAGCACTTTCTAAATATGAACATTTATCGAACGAGCGGAGCGCAAGCGAAGCTAGTTCTTACAAACAACTTCTGGCTGCTGGGACGTCTCGGCATTTCGATGGCTTTTTGATTTTGAAAGTTTGTTCGACGATAACTTTAGTAAAGTTTTTCTGATTTTTATTAAATTTGTTGGGGTTGTAGCAGAGATACATACAATTTGTGAGGTTGTGGACTTGGAAGGCGAAAAAGAAAATCTTCATTTGGGTCTTTTTATATGGGACAACTCGTTTGCAACTAAATCGCGAGTTCTCAGTACCAGGCGGACTACTAGTCGTATCGTGGTCTCAATCTTATTGTTTTTTTTTTTTAATATAATTGCTTTCTCCCTTTGTCTAAAGCAATGGGAATTTTGCCAATGTCGAGTATATACAGCCTTGGCCAGAAGTGTTGAGCATAGGTGTTTTTTGTTTACAATTTTGATGTTAAGCATTATTTCCCTATCCTAACAATGTACGGTAACGGTAAATGTTATATTTTATTTATAAATATAGAAAACTTCACTTAATAACACTTTCAAGGTACTTAAAAAATATGAAAACAGAAGGTACCAAAAATGTAAATTTAAGTCGGTGCGACATATTGCAAATATTCTATGCAGTTACTACTAACTTCAACAAAACATGCCTATTAGTTTAAATTAATTGACAAAATAACTTAAACAAAGATGGAAACGATGGACTAAACTTTCCAGTTTTGTATGAAAATCGCATTGGTGCTCAACACTTCTGGCCAAGGCTGTACGTTAATCTCACTTTTATTACTTTTAATGAAATATATGCAACGTTGTTCGGTATAAGCCTTGTTATCTGTAAAGTGATAGCTATTCTTTACAAACACGTGGTGGCCAGCCAGGATAACCGTCCGTCTAACTAAAGAGTGGCTACACGCGTTATGAGACTAATTCTTCATTAGCTGCAGATTTGTTTATAGATCACCGCACAATAAGCTATCAATATTACACACTGAACTACTAAAATGAGCAAAATACAAAAAAACTATTCCCAAGACGTCCGCACTACCCTACGTCTCGGACGGAAATCCTAATCTTATTGTTTTAACTTTTGCCAACAGCGTTCGGGTCTCTAAACACGTCGGGATTCGGAACGACGACGAGTACATCGGGAGGTTTGTTCGGAGCCAACAACACATTTGGCAAGCCGGCCACGCAACCTACGTTCGGTTTCAGCCAACCCACACTTGGTATGTTTTAACACAGTTTTATCAGAGACCATTCGCTGTGTGCATGATTGTGGCGCCATCTCTTGGGCAGGTGGTCAATCTCTTTTTTTCCTTTTTTATAAATAGGTTGTATTCCTTGCTTATATGAAATGTAACTGGCTGATTCACTATTTTGACAGCAGACAGGGGCTTTTGCAGTTTCATTTCTTGTCACATTGAGCACTGCGATCGTTCTCGTTACCCCCACCATGCACTTCGCACATAGCGAATAGAGATATAGACGACCACAGTCTAAGAACTTTTTGAAGCTCATGTCGATTGCGCCATCTATGTCAAAGCCCTCTAAAGATACCGAATATGTAAGAGAAATGTCAGCTGCACTGCTACTCCACCTTGTAACAAATAGCGTACTAGTAGTACACTAGTAGCTACTAGGTGGAGTAGCTGTGCAGGTGACATTTCTCTTACATATTCGGTATCTTTAGGTGGCTTTGACATAGATGGCGCAATCGACATGAGCTTCAAACAGTTCTCAGGCTGTGGTCGTCTATATCTCTATAGTCTCTGGTTTTATTTAGCTTGACCCCGTATATTTGTTTGTGTCATTATACGCATCAAATCTTGTAAGTTAAATTTCAACCACTTCCCGGTGTCTGATTGAGCTGAAATTTGGTATACTTCCGTAGTTTACATGACAATGCTACTAGGTACAGTCAGCAATAAAACTGTATCAAAAAATTTTTTGGGAGTTACCTGTATGTTATATGAAAAAGTCTTATTGTTAGGCAGATCTAATAGAAGTATTTTATATATCGTTTTTTAAATGAGAAAAATCATTTATTTAAGTAGAGGAAAAACGTTATAAATGGCTACATAAACTAAAACTACTTAAAAATATGCTAATATTAAAACTAGATTAAAAACGAAATAATAATAAATATAAAATAAACCTACCTAAATAAAAACCCTAAGCTAGGTCCCCCAGGTCTGATCCCTGCGGAAGTGTGCCCATAAGGCTGGCTACATTACCTCGTTGGATGGCAAAAATCATGCTATTTCTGGGAGAACGATTTTAAAATTCGCCATGTTCAACCGACTTCAAGATTTCGAAGGACGAGGTTATTAGTTCGTCGGGCCCTTTGTTTTTTTTTTGCAATTTTTTTTATGTATGTTCACCGATTATTCGAAGACGGCTGGACCGATTTAGAAAATCCTTTTTTTGTTTGAAAGAGTATAATTACTTCCCAGTTGGTCCCATTGTCACCAGGTCCAGATCTGATGATGAGCTCCTGGAGAAATCGAGGGACCTCTTCAACTATTATAAGCACACCTATAGTGATTTCACTATTTTTTTACAGCAACTCGGCCATTTCCTCTTGGAAAAGCGGATCCTATAGTATCCTCAAACCAAACGGACGACTGAGGTCATAGCGCTGTCTCCTTCACTTTTGCTGCGGCTGTGCAAGTGTGAAAGAGAAGTTTTATGACCGCAGTCGTCCGTTTGGTTTGAGGATACTATAAGTGAAGTCGGTTCTTTTTTTGTTTGAAATTATTCATTATTATTGACTTGTTTCTCTAGGCGGTGGTTTGGGCACTAACACATTCCAGACCAAGCCGGCCGGGCCCGCGTTCGGGTCCCTCGGCGGCGGCTCACTGTTCCAGCAGCCCCAGCAGCAGAGCACCTTCAAAACTGGTACGTGGCTTTTCTCACCACCAACCCCTCCCCATGGCCCGAACACTCACACTAGGACCCGAACCGGGCAACCCCATCGGCCGGAAAACACCCAAAATAAGACCCGAAGACCTCGGCGTGCCAAGGTGCTGGCAGTAGACGCGGAAATAAAAAAAAAACCAACACTTCAGTAGATGGCGCTGGTACTAAACGCGGGAATAAAAAAAAGAAATAGTTTTATATGGTTAATTATATTTATATGGTAGTATTAGCCCAATTTTTTAATTTTAATTTTTAGTTTGGTTAAAACTGTGATTTTTATTCGTAAATTTATTAATAAATATTTATTTTTTTATAAAAATTGTGAGTATTAACATCATTAAATTTAAACTTTCGTGAGAAATATTAACATTATAGAATAACACGGTTACACTCACGGCAGTTTACGTCGCGACGGGTTAGCGATGTGACAAAAGGGCCGTGAGTGTAACCGTGTTATCGAACTCGCGGAGCGCAAGCGAAGTGAGTTCTTACAAACAACTCCAGACCGAACTGTCACCTGGCTACTGGGACGTCTCGGCATTTGGATGGCTTTTTGATTTCGATAGTTTGTCCGACGATAACTTTAGTAACGTTTTTCTGATCTTTATGAAATGTCTTTGGGCTGTAGCAGAGATACATACAATTTGTAAATTCGTATATCAGCAGGATCGATCAAATGGTTATGGAGCTAGAAGGAGAAAAAAAATCCACCTTAGGGTCTAGTTATATTGGTCAACTCGTTTGCAAGTAAATCGCGAGTTCTCAGTTCGAGGCGGACTACTAGGTTTATAATAGTATTAACATCATTCATCAAACAAAGTATCTAGACGTTTTTGTCACTCAATAAGCGACTGTTTCGAAATTATAGTAGTAGTATAACACTTTATTGTACAACAAAGAAAAATACATTAGGCAGAATACACAATATTTGTACAAGGGACTTATCCCTTAAGAGTCGTCAGGACGCTCGCGTTCCCATACAAACGTAGTTTAGCTCTCATTTTAAAACGACATGCTTTAGAACCACGAAATTTGGCATGGGCATTCTAGTACAGATCTATGTCGGTAATTCGTTTTCGTTGCTAAAAATTGTAATACAAAGAAAATACAGCCAGATACAGATTTACATACAAAACTTTATTTTTGCTATATTTTCTTTGTATTACAATTTTTAGCAACGAAAACGAATTACCGACATAGATCTGTACTGCTAGAATGCCCATGCCAAATTTCGTGGTTCTAACTAAAGCATGTCGTTTTAAAATGAGAGCTGAACTAGGTTTGCATGGGGACGCGACTTCACGCGAGCGTCCTGGCGACTCTAAAGAGATCTCTTCCATTCAATTTTTGAGCAGTTGAAGGAGAGTTAAGACTGGTAGACATACTAGCTGTACAAATAACAATAAATAAAATAGTAATATTATTATTATTCTCTTTATTCATTTTAAATCTTAGGCTAGGGTTTTTATAATATGAATATAAAAGTAATATAAAATACAACATACAAAATACAATATAAAATATAAACACATTATAAAAAACCTAACCTAGGTTGCCGCCGGCAACAGGGCAGGGCCCAGGCTGCCGGTGGTTAGGGCCGCAGTGAGAGGAACCGGCGGACTATCCGCGCCGTATCCATGACCATATTATTATTTATTATTATATGGAGCCTATTGTGTCCCACTGCTGGGCAAAGGCCTCCCCCAAATCTTTCCACCGATCCCCATCCTGCGCTGTTTCTGACCATTCCTTTAAAAAGGAGTCTAGTTCATCCCGCCATCGCCTGCGCGGTTTACCGCGTCCCCGATTTGAGTTTTCGGGCTCCCACTGTGTAGTGGTTTTGCCCCACAACTCATTCGGCATACGGCAGACATGGCCAGCCCAGTCCCACTTTAACTTCGCCGCCTTCCGAGCTACATCAACGAAACGAAATAGTAATAAAATATTGAAAATTCTAACCTACTAGATACATATAAAAAACCATATATGATTATAAATACCTATCCAAATATACAATATTCTACTTACTTACTTATTTGGCGCAACGACCCAAAATGAGTCTTGGCCTCCGACACAAGAGGACGCCAATTTGCTCGGTCCTGCGCTATACACTATACACTATACAGCCTTGGCCAGAAGTGTTGAGCACCAATGCGATTTTCATACAAAACTGGAAAGTTTAGTCCATCGTTTCCATCTTTGTTTAAGCCATTTTGTCAATTAATTTAAACTAATAGGCATGTTTTGTTGAAGTTAGTAGTTACTGCATAGAATATTTGCAATATGTCGCACCGACTTAAATTTACATTTTTGGTACCTTCTGTTTTCATATTTTTTAAGTACCTTGAAAGTGTTATTAAGTGAAGTTTTCTATATTTATAAATAAAATATAACATTTACCGTTACCGTACATTGTTAGGATAGGGAAACAATGCTTAACATCAAAATTGTAAACAAAAAACACCTATGCTCAATACTTCTGGCCAAGGCTGTATATATCATACATATCTGAAGTTATCAGAAAGCCATAACTTTGTCAAATTCGCCTTTAACGATGCGACCGATTGGCACTGTCGAAGAGACGGCAAAGAATTCCTTAACTTGACAGAGTATACCGTAAAATACTTGTTATAAGTAAAACCGCTGATTGTGGGATGGAGAGAGAGAGATCCGCACTGGAACTTAAATCTCTCCGAGGGATAGAGAGGAGAAGAAAGGAATAGAGCTTTATAGAGAAGGGAAAGAACATGGATGTCTCTACGTCAGCGGATAGGCCACTGGAATTGAGAGCGGAAATAAGAAATACAATAAACAGTGTGTTTTTTTTAACCGACTTCAAAAAAGGAGGAGGTTCTCAATTCGACTGATTTTTTTTTTTTTTTTTTTTATCATAATTTTTTTTTTTTGTATGTATGTTACTCCATATCTTCGTGAATCGTGAACCGATTTTCAAAATTTTTTTTTGAATCGAACAGGTATAACCCCTAGATGGTCCCATTGTCACCAAGTCGGGATCTGATGATGGGATCCTGGAGAAATCGAGGGAACTCTTCAACTATTATAGGCACACCTATAGTGATTTCACTATTTTTTACAGCAACTCGGCCACTTCCTCTTGGAATAGCGGATCCTAAGTGAAGTCGGTTCTTTTTTTGTTTAAAATTATTGTTATTAAATGGGACAGTATCTGGAAATCCTAAATTATAGGAGATACAGGGAAACTGTCTTAGGAAACATTAGGTATTTTTTTTGGGAAAAAAAAATTGTTATAGTTAAAATTTTGGTCAAGTGTGAGTTGTCCCTAAAAATAGATTTTTTGACGCAGATCTAGTCATCATGAGAGGATCATTTTGTTGTATGGAAAGAAAAAAATCGGAACAGTAGAAGTTAGTCAAATTTAAGAGAATAATTTTCATTATTACAACCTGTGTAAATTGCCTAGGCACACTGCAAGGTTTGTAAAAAGTATTGCATATTCCAATATGACATTTGTATTTGGTACACTTCATTTGCTCCTGCGGTGAGATGAGATATCGCGGAAATTGAAATGGGTTATCCTGCAGAAACTCGTGACGCAAAAGATTGGGTATCCATCTCCTCCAAAGTCATGAGAACTTTCTTTGTGATAAAATCCTTGAAGCTCTGAAAGTCGTCCTTTATAACAAGAAAAAGCTGATTCATATCTATTTCCTTTTGAAGATGGGCCAAGAGATCCATGACAGTTGAAGTGTTTTTAGAGTGACTATATGCTTATTTGTGCAAATATTTTAGAGAAAGCAACCGTGGGAGGCACTGAGGGGAATATTGAGTCATAAAAGTAACTTGTGTAACAAAAGTGCTAGCAGAGACTATACAGATGTAGACGACCACAGCCTACTGCCTGCACTGCTACTCCACCTAGTAACAAATAGCGTACTAGTAAGTAGAACACTAGTAGCTACTAGGTGGAGTAGCAGTGCAGGTGACATTTCTTCTTACAATTTCGGTATCTTTAGGCGGCTTTCGGACAGAGGGCGCAATCGAGTTGAGCTTCAAAAAGTGCTTAGGCTGTGGTCGTCTATATCTATATAGTCTCTGGTGTTAGAAAATAATTTAAATTATCTGAGGAACTTAAATTTTTTGTTGATTACAGATGGTTTAGGCGGTGGTCTGGGCGGCGGCATGTTCGGCAACACGGGTGGTCTGGGCGGTCTGGGTGGTCTGGGGCAAACCCAGCCCTTCGGCACCAACACCAGCTTCATGGGGCAGTGAGTACTTAAGTTATACTTAACAATATTTGTGCCATCATTCTGGTACTGATTCGTTTTTTAATTCGAGCAACCGGCGTCCAATATACCTTTACCATAGACTTAAATATATAGTAGACGGCCATGGTCTAAGAACTTTTTGAGGCTCCAAATATTTAGCGCCATCTACTTCAGAGCCACCTAAACAGAGCCAATATGCATGAGATAAAATCAGCGCCACCTAGTAACGACTAGTGTACTACTAGTACGTTATTCGTTACTAGGTGGCGCTGAAAGTTCTTAGACTATGGCCGTCTACTATATATTTAAGTCTTGGTATGCCTTTACCAACATAATGTCACATTTTCCATTTTCAACCGACTTCAAGATTTCGGAGGAGGAGGTTCTCAAAGGGGTTGGCCGGTCGAAAGTTTTTACAGATGGCGCCAGCATAGGTGGTACCTGTCAGTCCTACCAATTGTGTCAAATTCTTGTTTTTTTTGGAATTTTCTGACCTGGATGGGCTAGTGTTTAAGCCAAATCCCATACAACAATACTAGTGACAGCCATCTGGCCAAACCGTTGACAGTTGCCAACCCCATTGGTCGGGATCTTTGTTTTCTTTTTGCTATTTTTTTTTATGTATGTTCACCGATTATTCGAAGACAGCGTATTATTTCCATATTTTCAGGAGCGGTCTCTCCGCGACGCCCCAGACCAACGTACACGAACAGATTCTATCGCTCGTCGCTCGCCCTTACGGAGACTCGCCGCTTTTCAAAGACCTAGTGCCTGACACTTGTAAGTATATATACAAAATATTTATTATAAAAAAGAGCATGTCGGGCCATGCTCAGTGTAGGGTTCCGTAAACTGAGACCATTAATTCAAAAGGTCGTTTCTTACGGGAAATTACGGGCGGCGCTTGCGTCATTTTTACTTACGTCCTTTCACTATGGGTTTTTGAATGATAACTCAAAAACGGCTCAACCGATTTATTTCAATATAGTTTTCATTGAAGGTACTCATTAGGCCTCAGTTTCATGATTTTTTTCAAAATTTTAGTACCCACGATTCAAAAGTTACATGGGGGGGACGCCCTGTTTTAAAATTTCGGAGCTATTATTTCCGAAAGTATTGGTTTTATCCAAAAACTGTTTTAGAAGACCCTAATTCTTTTTAAAAGACTTATCCAACGATACCCCACACAACTTGGTTGGAACGAAAAAACATTTCGCCCCCCACTTCACGTGTACCCTAACAAAATATATTTTTCGCGTTTTTATTTTACCGTTTTGTCGGCTTGGTTAATGCACATATTCAAACCAAATTTCAGCTTTCTAGTGCTAACGGTCACTGAGCTAGACCGCGGACGGACGGACATGGCGAAACTATAAGGGTTCCGTTTTTGCCATTTTGGCTACGGAACCCTAAAAAAATTACACTTGTGAGGAGTGCAGCCACAGCGCAGGTTTCGTCAAAGTATGTATAAATATAGCTGGGCCAATCAACTTTTTCACCGACAGTTTTGAGTGTCTCTTGCGTTACTCGGCATGTCTCTGGAGTTACTAAGAAATCGGGCTTCTAATATACATAGATTCTGTTTAATAGTTGGTGGCTCGAATGTTTTAACATACACCATAAAGAGAAACACAGAAAAGTAATTATTAAAAAATTCAAAGGTCAATTTTTAAAACATAATTTAAAAGTTGAGGACGGATTTGTGTCGGTTAAGGCCATTCCTCGATTCGGACAAGCCCACGTCCATTCGTTAGAGACACGTTTATGGCTCCCGTGCACGAAAGAAAGAGATGCAGTGCTCTTAAGGATCAGACTTTTTGACCAAACTACGATAAATAAGCGAATCTATAAAGTTTTGTCTAATTTTGCTTCTGTGACTTTTTAGATAAACCAGAATACCATATTTTTTACTTACTTATATTGCTTAACCTCTCATAGTTTACGTAAGCTATGAAAAATAAGGGGAAAAAGGACCCAACTTCGGATTTTTTTTCTATCGAGGCAACTTTCAGCAATCGTGTTTCGGCTTGTGCCAAAAACAAGAGTATATAGTCTAATAATATATATTCGAAAATAAATTTAGTTCCTTTTCCCGTTTAGTCACTAGAGCGTTTGAAAAAACCTATAATTTTTCAAAGTAGCCCCTTAAAATGTTGATTCGCCCACCTTGTGAAAGAGTAATAAGACCATTCCGTTTTATCCTATGTCTATGATTCAGCCGTTCTTAAGTTATAAATAGTGTAACCGCCACTTTACTGATTAATAATTGTGGACGAGTTTAGTGCAATTGACCACTTTGTCGATTTACAGGGACACTTTTTTCTTTCACTATAGTATCCGCAGAATTAAGTGGCGACTGAGTTCATAATGCTGTCTCCTTCTCTCTTGCCGTGGCGGTGCAAGTGTTAAAGAGAAGTTTTACGACCTCGGTCATAATAGATGTAACTCCATATCGACAAAGTGGTCCCTTTATCTGTACACTGACACAATTTGTGATATTTTTAGCCACAACAGCCGAAGACGCCCTGAAGCCAACGAACCCGGCGGCAGTAGCGGCAGTACTTGCCAACGATGCCAACTACAGGGTCGGGTCGTCCGTCTCACGGCTCAAAGTGTTACCCAGGGCCACCGACCATCCTCAGGTAAAATATATGATATTTTCAGCATCAACAGCCGAAGCCCTAAGGCCAACGAACCCGGCGGCAGTAGCGGCAGTCCTTGCCAACGACGCCAACTACAGGGTCGGGTCGTCCGTCTCACGGCTCAAAGTGTTACCCAGGGCCACCGACCATCCTCAGGTAAAATATATGATATTTTCAGCCACAAGAGCCGAAGCCCTAAGGCCAACGAACCCGGCGGCAGTAGCGGCAGTACTTGCCAACGATGCCAACTACAGGGTCGGGTCGTCCGTCTCACGGCTCAAAGTGTTACCCAGGGCCACCGACCACCCTCAGGTAAAGCTCAATATATTTTTTCTACTACTACTTGCCCCCGAATCTAAAACTCCAGCATTACAATCTGGGCCCATTAACTTTGTGACCGACAGTTTTGAGTGTCTCTTGCGTTACTCTAAATGTCTCTGGAGTTACCAAGAAAACTGGCTTCTAATAAAGATAGTCAAAAGCCTAAAAAAATGTATAAAAATCATGTATAAAAAAGTACCGTTGAGGTCTCGACTGTTTTAACATACATACACCATAAACGGAAACACAGAAAAGCCATTATTTAAAGGTGAAATTTTACAATGAAATTCAAAAGTTGAGGACAGATTTGTGTCGGTCAAAATGTTGAATGGCCCATTTTTCATTTAGATGGCTGGTATATTAAAAAATAATTCTTTATAAACGATGTCTATGGTATTCCATAAGAACACCCCTAAACGATGTTCTTATAGTATTTCGAGTAAGGTTGCCAAAGAGTTCAAAGAGGAGCCAGTGTGATGACGACGAGGGACCTCTTTTGTTCCTTTAGCCGTCAACACAGTGAATCCTCCTGTTTTTAAAGGGTCGGCAACGCGCATGTGACACCTCTGGAGTTGCAGGCGTCCATAGGCTACGGTAGCTGCTTACCACCAGGTGGGCCGTATGCTTGTTTGCCACCGTCGTTGCATTAAAAAAAAGTTTTACTATAACGTGTTTGCTTTTTCTCTTTTTCAGAAATCCCTCTTCGACGGTCTAGAAGAGTACGACGCTAGTTTGGAAGACCAGCTGACCTTGAGGAAGAGCAGGAAACGTCTGGTGTTACGACCGAAGAATACCACCACACCTGAACCACATACACAGAACAGGTAATATGCGAGTGAGATAGCGCTATACACATGCAGAGCGCTATCTCGCTCGCGCACCGGCGCCGCATGCGGATCCGTCGCCAGTGTGATAATCGCCATAGGCTACTTTTCTATGAAGTCAAATCAGCTACTCTTTATGAAAAGTCAAAACGATTTGTTATATGAAGTTTATACGGGAGACTAATATTGTGACGTCACAATACTATATGATGAATACATCTCCTTTATAAAAGTTTTAACCATTATACAATCGTTTCAAGCGCAAACTAGTTTTCAACCGACTTCAAGATTTCGAAGGAGGAGGTTCTCAATTCATCGGGATCTTTGTTTTTTTTTGTATGTTCAGCACGTATTCGAAGACGGCTGGACCGATTTTGAAAATTCTTTTTTGTTTGAAAGTTGTTCACAGTTGGTCTCATTGTCACCAGGTCCAGATCTTATGATGGGATCCTGGAGAAATAGAGGGAACTCTTCAAGCACACCTATAGATTTCACTATTTTTTACAGCAACTCAGTCATTTCCTCTTGGAATAGCGGATCCTAATTATCTCATGTATCAGACGACGGCGGTCAAAAGGTTAATGGTCTCTGGTAGTTAGTTACTTACGTGGAATCCAGTCATCATCATCCTACCGTGACTTAGAGTTCAAGGCGTCTGCCCCGAATGCAGAAGACGCTGGTTCGATTCCAGCTCTAGGCATAATGCACCCATTCTGATTTATTATATCGTTAATACTGTGTCCGGTTCCGGTACTGGTTTTATACAGAAATTGAGTACCGGAAGCCCAGGCGAATTTTTCAATTCGTCTATATAATTTTTAACATAACATTTTTTTCCTAAGATCGCTAGACGAGCACAACCACAGAGACGTGCCGACTCAGACAGACAAAGAGCGGCCAGATGCCAACTCCAACGACGACCCGGATGGCAGACGGAGCCTTAACAACAACAGTAAGTTTATTCTTTACGCATACTTTTCGATATAGCTTATATGGTTGCATATTATAGCATCGTCGGCGATGCTAAAATGGATTTTCATACGATATTATAGCAGGGTCGGATCGCCGGCACAATCCACCGTTAGATTGAAGTTACTAAATTGTAGAGAGGGAGCAGACTGAAAGGCGTTCGTTAATTTTTACCGGCTTGCCTATTTTGAGTACTCGTAGAACAAGTTTACAATAGTGACAATCAAGCTTTTCATTCTCGTTCCTTACATAGGCCACTCAGCAAGCTTCGTGGCCTAAACACGGCACTCAACTGAAAAGCTCTTCATTATGTCACAATTGTATAAAATGGTATTTCATCACGCATGCAAATAAAACGTGGCATTTCACGTAGGCAAGCAATTTTTTTTGTGCTTTAGAATATTTCATAAAACAAAATGACTACAGCCCATGAGGTCTCGAGATGTTATTCTTATTTATAAGCAAGCCTCTAAATATCTTCATACTAAATGGATGAGGTCCGTGAGATTACTAGTCGAACTCGCGGAGCGTAAGCGAAGTGAGTTCTTACAAACAACTCCAGACCGAACTGTCACCTGGCTACTGGGACGTCTCGACATTTGGATGGCTTTTTGATTTCAATAGTTTGTCTGACGATAACTTTAGTAACGTTTTTCTGATCTTTATGCAATTTCTTGGGGCTGTAGCGGAGATACATAAAATTTGTAAGTTCGTATATGAGCAGGATCGATCAAGTGGTTATGAAGCTAGAAGGAGAAAAAAAATCCAGCGACGGGTCTTGTTATATTGGTCAACTCATTTGCAAGTAAATCGCGAGTTCTCACTTCGAGGCGGACTACTAGTAATAATTAAATCTACTTGTTTCAGATGTAGAACTGGGTTCAGAAAAACATGCCAGTTGGTAAGTTGTGAAGTTCTTTTACTACTTATACCTAAATCATATTTTATCTTTTGAGCGCCAATGACGGCCAGTCACGGCATCGGCAAGTAAGGCCACTGCCGCCACCGACGTTTATAGACGTCCGTTTAAAAGCTAGGAAATATCACTCCTGGAACCAAAGACCGGAACCGGTTACCAATGAAGGGGTATTTGATACGGTTGTTTTTACAAACCCTATCAACTCGGTAAGCACATCAATTGGAAATCGCTTACCGAATCGAAAACCCCCAATGAGGTTACCCTGTCAAGTGTTTTTAGAATGCTGTCAAGCTATTGTAAACTCTGTCGTTAAGATCGATCGATCGATACGGAAACCACATTGAATTTGGTTAACCCTATACAAACGGTTACCGTAACGATAGGGTAACCCTATTATAACCCAATCATTGGGTTACCCTATCGAAAAGATTAATCAAATGAAGGGGTTTTCCGGTCCCTAGTTCAAAAGGTTAAGATATTGATCTGTTAACCGACTCTAAACGTGTGGTTCTGAATATTAGTTGTGACTTTTTAGGCTTAGTTCTCCAAGGGGCCCGTGGAGTGAAAAGGAGAAGCCAAATGAAGAGCCAGTTTCCAGACTGTACCCTGATTTAGGTAAGTATTAGTTACAATATCCGAATCCTATACAATATTTTAGAAATAAAACACTAACAAGCCAAGTGACATATCCGGTAGATTTTTTAAATGTAGATCTTAATCAGTACATAGTATAAAACAAAGTCGCCTCCTGCTGTCTGACCGTATGTATGCTTAGATCTTTAAAACTACGCAACGGATTTTGATGCGGTTTATGTTACTTACCCTTTTCAGTCCTGTTCTCCGCTAATGTTTTTAGTTCTTGATATGACATAATGTTGGCTTTGGCGATTACTCCACCGACAAGAGCAAGGCTCTTAAGATGATTATGATGATGACTTACCCTTTTATTTTTAGATAAGGAGTTACCGCCACAGTTTCCTGAGCGACGGTCTAGTTGGTGAGTCACTAAGGATTCCATACCCGTAACGAGGTTTTACGTCACTCGGGGCGTAAAGTGACATTTACCGCCCGCGCGCAGCGGCAAATCTCACTTCTCATCCAGGAGAAGACGTAAAATTGTGTACGCACCATGGGCGGTAATAAGGAAAGCGTCAGATCGCTTGTTTATGGCCTTCACCGTCGGTTCGGGCCACAAACAAGAGAGGTCACTCGTCGTCAACACACTGGGTCCTCTTTGAGCTCTTTGGCTACCTTACTCACCAGCAGGAACACAACACCAAGAGTAGGGTCTAGTGCTATTTGGCTGTGGTTTCCTGTAAGGTGGAGGTACTTCCTCAGTCGGGCTCTGTATAATTGTATATGTTACCAGAGACTATAGAGATATAGACGACCACAGCCTAAGAACTTTTTGAAGCTCATGTCGATTGCGCCATTTATGTCAAAGCCCCCTAAAGATACCGAATATGTAAGAGAAATGTCACCTGCCCTGCTACTCCACCTTGTAACAAATAGCGTACTAGTAGTACACTAGTAGCTACTAGGTGGAGTAACAGTACAGCTGACATTTCTCTTACATATTCGGTATCTTTAGGTGGCTTTGACATAGATGGCGCAATCAACATGAGCTTCAAAAAGTTCTTAGGCTGTGGTCGTCTATATCTCTATAGTCTCTGATGTTACTGACAATATGTATTTCTCAAACATGCGCGGAAATGTCGTCGTTACGTTCGTGAAAATAGATTCGGAAGTATCACGTTTCGGGCGCCGTAGTGACACTTGATATGAAAAGGATTTTCATACTGCTTTGCAGGCCTAGGCCTGCAAAGTAGCCGGCGCCCGCCACGCGCTCGCGGGGCGCGGGCGGGCCGGGCGCCGCCGGTCACTGCCGCGCGGGCGCCGGCCACGAGTGCTATAGACTTTTAGGCACAGATAACCTCAACCACTAGATAGATCATAAGTACAACTCGAGGTCACCACACATAGGTGCTCCCGTACTAATTTTGTATGAGAGCACGACCGCTTATTTTAGTTGAGTTAAAGTTTTTGATCATAACTCATGTGAATTAAAAATATCCACAAAAATCTAGTTACAGGGGTGAACCTGGATTGTTATACTACAAATTGGTGTAGAATGCTATTGAGATGTGCTGTTCGAATCGTAGAAATTTACGAATAAAATTGCGCTTATGTGTGGTGACCTCGTGCTCCCTGTACAAGCTTAATGATGAGGTGTCTGTGTAGTCTGTGCTTTTAGGCTTTAAGTATTAGGTTTTAGGTCTTATTTCCACGCATTTTTTTGAGAAAAGCACTATACATGCCTCGGCGGTAAAACGGATTCCCGGCCTCGTATCCCTATCCGTATATACCTACTTGGCCGGAAATCCCCATTTTCCCAGCCTCTGCTGTAATGTACTACTATTACAGGTTAACGACGAAACCTCTTCGTAAGTCGCTGCCATCCGCCGCCGAAACATCCGCCGAAAATTCAGTGAGGGAACTCGGCGTGAGGAGCGAAAGGGACAAGGAGAATATCGACAGCTTGTCTGGTAAGTGGCCGATGTACTTTAGGGATATATTTCGGAACCGCTACAGTAATTTCTACCCTACCTAATTAATGTGGTGTTCATGTTAAGTAAATGCAAATGTATGCGAGTGGCAGGGCTCGGAAACCGGTATTTGCTCCATACTAGAATACCGGTATTTTTTCCGTTCTTTTCGTTCTTTCGTTTACTATTTCATATTTAATCGAATAATCGTATAATACGAAGTAATTACCTAAATGCAATATTAAGTTCTACGTAAAGACCATAAAATAATTAAATATATTGTATTGTTTCGGGGTTTTAAAAAAACCGGTTTCAAGCCCTGGCAAGTGGCTTTAAGACCAAGGTTCCGGCAATACCGCTTAAATTTACAAACATGTACTTGGCGCAAAACCTTTTCATTTCGGTTTCGTTCGTAAACCGTTATTTTAATCGGTTTTTAGGAGCACAATTTCATAAAGTACTTGTCAGATTAACCGGTTTAGAACAATAAAAACCGGTTTATTCCGACACACACTGTCTACATGTCTTTTTATACTCTGCGACTGTAATACTTGAATTGAGATTGTGTTGGCGGAACTACTAGCGCATACTTTTCCATAGAGCTTTTATGGTCGCATATTGCAGCATCCATAACAATGACAGAAAGGATTTCCATACAATATTGTGACACTGTTGCCGGGCCCCGCCCCGCGTGTCGGGCGGGCGCCGCCGGCACAATCCACCGGGAGATCGAAGTTACTCCATTATATAGAAGCGGCAGGTTGTGCACGGCATTCCTCGAACTCAATCCTTACCGGCTTGCTGAAGCACTCTTAGAAAAACTATTGTGTGCAACGGTATGTACATAATTAGGTCTTAAAATTCTCGGGTCTGTTTATACAAAATTCGGCTTCGCCTCATTTTGTAACTTCGACCCTCGAGTCTTAAGAACCCTTATTATGTAACTGTTGCACAAAATACTATTGTTTATACGGCGACACTCGCGCGTCGAAAAAACTGGTTAATTTAGGTTATAAAAAAGTTCTTAAATCACTAGCGTCCTTATGAAAGCTCGGAGTAAAAACCAAATTAAACCGGTATTTTTAAAACCGGTTACTACCCTGTCCCTTCTTTAAAGCACTCCATAACCATGGAATCCCCCGAAAACCTTTCACCATAGAGTAGCTACTAGTGTACTACTAGTACGCTGTTCGTTACTAGGTGGAGTAGCTGCGCAGGTGACATTTCCTCTTACATTTAGGGTATCTTTAGGGGGCTTTCACGCAGATGGCGCGATTGGCTTGAGCTTCAAAAAGTTCTTAGGCTGCGCTGCTCTACTATACAAGGTGTAACAAAAATGCTGGTGATCCTTTTAAGGGCATAATTGGTATCGTATTCTAATTATCAAAAGAAAAAAAATCCAATAGAAAAAAAAAAATTTTTCGCGTCCAAATTTTTTTTCTTCTACCTTTTCTTAGTCGCAATACGATACCAATTACGCCCTAAAACGGATCACCAGTATTTTTGTTACACCCTGTATAAGTTGCTCTATGCTTGGACCTTACCTTATAATTCCCCTCCCACCCTAGAAATCCAGTACCCAAGTCCGTCCAGAGATTTCACGTTCTGCTGTCACCGCTGGGAAGGGCAAAGTCCGTGTGCATGTGAGAAGACAAACCAGACAATCGAGATTCATGGTTAATATTTAATTGCACATCGCGCATGTAGCTATGTGTACCGCGTGCAATAAATTATTGCACACCGTACATGTAGCTATGTGTACCGCGTGCAATAGTAATTACTCTTTGTAAATTTCGTGCTTCCATATACAGTCGTGGCCAGATAATTAAGAACACAGTTTTTTTCTTCATACATCATCATCATCATCTCAGCCATAAGACGTCCACTGCTCAACATAGGCGTCCCCTTTAACACTTTCGCAACCGCGTAGCGCTACGCCCTACGCTCGTAGCGTGTAGCCAGGTATTCCTCGTATGTAGCGCGTAGTAGCTACGAACAGAGAACCCGACAGTCGGGTCATCGGTGCTGAATGTGTTAAGGGGTTTGCCATACGCGCCACGCTTGGCAGGCGGGTTGGCGCGCGCAGTTTTTTGTTTATTGTTGTTTAGGCTTTCGGAAGATGCTGCTGCCCATCGCCCGGTAGATTCCCTTAGCAGACTCCTACTGCAACCACGGGACGATATGGTGGGGGACAATTCTAAGGTCGGGCACCCCACGGACTACTATAATAGGAACGTTCCTAATTAAGTACGGAGTTATAAAAAGTGTTGATTGTACCCATCTGTATTTTATAAAGTACAAGTTTTACATCAACTTTGTGTGTACTAAAGTAAACCTTGTTTAAACACCCGTGCATTGTATTATTCAATAATAAAATTGGTCAACCACATCAAGTATTTTTCATCAAATTTCCAAATTCATATTTGTATGCAGTTGTATGAAAAAAATAATCGTGTTCTTAATAGGGTCCTTTCCAGTAGATAAACTTAATTGTTTCGTTGCATTCATAAAATCTAATTTTCATAAATACACGGGAAAATCCAGGTGTAACATGTGTTTGCGTTTTAAATGATTTTATAATGGTTAAAACTTTTATAAAGGAGATGTATTCATCATATAGTATTGTGACGTCACAATATTAGTCTCCCGTATAAACTTCATATAACAAATCGTTTTGACGTTTCCTAAAGAGTAGCTGATTTGACTTCATAGGAAAAGCCTATTATGTGGTCATTTCAAGTCAAGTATTTCAAGGGATTTCCCATTCTGTAGCCAATGGGGAGGCCATAGTCCGTGCCCATGTGAGAAGCCGCACCCAACAGTCCGGATTTATGGTTCATCATCATCATCATCTCAGCCATAAGACGTCCACTGCTGAACATAGGCCTCCCCTTTGGACCTCCATAAGTATCGGTCGGAAGCGACTTGCATCCAGCGTCTTCCGGCGACCTGTATGTTTGTAGAGCATGTCTGGTTTACTGTGAGTCGATGGATGTGAGTTGATGTTCCGGTTTGTTTAATTTAAAATATGTATCTGTTAGTTATTTGAATTGTGCAGTGTCTTGGTTTTACTGTTATGCTGTATAAATTTTGTATGCAATAAATAATAATAATAATAATCTTGTGAGTGGACGTCCTACGCTGCGTTAAAATTAGGGTAGAGTAGGATATTAGAGTCCCGTTCGCCAGTTGAGGACATATTTTTTTTAGGGTCCCGTGCACGAAGGAAGCAGAACCCTATTATTTGTCTGTTTTTCCTTGATTTTTGATTAATTTCCAGTGTCAGAAGAAGAAAGCATGACCCAAGAGCCAGCGCCGCCGACGCCGCACCCGGCCGGCGTCAAACTAACGAGACCTGGCTATTACACTATACCGTCTCTTGAGGAGATGGTCGGTAAGTACTTTTTTTATCACTCAGTTTGATGGGAAAGAAAAAATGTTTTTAGGTATTTTGGTGATTTTTTATAGAGGATTATTACATAGGCGCCTTTAATTTATTACTTTTTTATTACATAAGACGATTTAGGCGTTAACCAATTTAACCATGGGCCTTAGCATGACATGCGTTGTCTCGCGCGACTCCATACTTCGAGTCGCGCCGCATTGTAAGTCATGCTAGACGTACATGTCTTATTTTTCCTCACGCAAAGAGGTTTTTTTTAATCCGTTTTAGGGCATAATTGGTATCGTATTTTTTTGGACGCGCAAAAAAGCCGGTCAACCCTACATACAAAACCACTTTTTTCTTAATTTTTCATAATTAGAATACGATACTAATTATGCCCTTAAAAGGATCACCAGCATTTTTGTTACATCTTGTAGTAGCTCTTTAACTAGCCTAATGATCTACAGCTGACACAGCTGGTAGTTTAATACATTTTTCACCTCAGCAGTTCGAACAAGCCTACTTTCCTCACTCCCTGGAGTGACGAAAGTGCGACATTCATCGGAGTGAAATTTTGTTTCTAGAAGGTTTTCGTCATAATGATGATGCCTTTCATTCGGGAATGTAAATAAAAGTGTTTTTTTAACTTTATTATGTTCTCACTACTGAGGTGAAAAGTTGTATGTGTCACACGAGAGAAAAGTTTTTTACATCGCGTGTTCTTGAGATCCCTCGCTACGCTCAAGATTCAAACTTAAAATCACTCGCTTCGCTCGTGATTCAATTATAGAATCTTTTGCTTACTCGGGACTCAAAATCAACACTGGTAAGAAAAAACAACTTTCCTCTCTTGTTGCACAAATAACTATTTCAATACTCCACCTCGAAAAGGGGCTCTTTCTCCTTTAATAAGTGTGTGGAGAGTTGCGTTTTATCCACATTATTTAACATCTTGTATTTTACTCGCATTGTTGTGGTGAAAAATTTTGCATTAAATTCGGCGGCAAAGTTTGTTAAACCTTTCCTGCCTTGAGGCCCTCATACGCTCCAGATTCCACTTAACCACTCGCCACGAGAGTGTATATAAACATCAACTTTTCTCCCTTATATAATATGTATGTATGTATGTATCACTTTATTGCACATAAACAAGTTTAACATTAAAACATTAGTAAAATACAAAAAGATATGCACAAAGGCGAGCTTATCCCTAAAAGGGATCTCTTCCAGCCAACCAATGAATAATAAATAATAATGAATAATATTTCCCTGTTTGCAGCATACATGCGACCGAACGGTTCCTGCGTAGTGCCGCACCTAACCATCGGTCGGAAGAACTATGGGAATGTCTTCTATGACTGCGAGATAGATGTCGCTAACTTGGATTTGGACTCGTTAGGTAAGGGGAATTCATACATTATATTATTATATCTTAGATTTTGAAACCAAACAAGTAACTCCCAAAAAATTTTTGGTGCAGTTTTATTGCTGACTGTAATATGTTGTTTTTTTAGTGCACTTCCTAAACAAAGAGGTGATAGTGTACCCCGAGGACTCGGACAAGCCCCCGGTCGGGCAGGGACTGAACCGTCGCGCCGTCGTCACGCTGGACCGGATCTGGCCGAGAGACAAGACGGAGAAGACTCCCATTACGGACCCGGAGAGGTATTCATTATGTAGACTAGAATGTTCGTTGTTTATAGTACAGTTCCGAAGGTGATAGTATACCCCGAGGACTCTGACAAGCCCCCGGTCGGGCAGGGGCTGAACCGTCACGCTGGACCGGATCTGGCCGAGAGACAAGACGGAGAAGACTCCCATTACGGACCCTGAGAGGTAAACATCATTTTTACGGTTCCGTAGTCCACTAGGAGACAGAGACAGACATAGTTTCGCCATGTCTGTCTCTCAATTTTTACCAGTGGCTTTTCGGTGAAGAAAAACATCATGAGGAAACCGGATCTAATCTCAACATCAACAAGGCCTTCCTGTCTGGATTGAAAAGTTAGATGGCAGTCGCTTTCGTAAAAATGGATGGATGGTAGTCGCGATTGCCGAGCGGACCCCCGGCTCTATTGAGCCGCGGAACTCTGAACATATGCCAGGAACATCGTATTTAAACCCTGAATGTTTTGCAGATTACTAACAATGGACTACGAAGGCAAACTCCGCCGTGTGTGCGACAAACACGACACCAAGTTTATTGAGTACCGCCCGCAGACCGGCAGCTGGGTGTTCCGGGTAAGTGATCATCAGTCAGAGACTTTACGTCACTCCGGGCGGTAAGTGACATTTACCGCGCGTGCACGCAGCGGCAAATCTCACTTCACACTAAGGAGAAGACGTAACGTACAATGTAGTGGCGGCGCGGCACGATTCATATCGGCTTCCCTAATTTTCGGGCACCAGAGCAATTTTTCTATAGCTCGTGAAGCATTCTTAAGCCAAATAAGCTCCGGCTTGCTGAAGAGAATTATGACTCGCCGCCACTGGTATGTTGTGTTGATGATTCTATTAATAAAAACGTCATGGATAAGATTTATAAGTACTTTTGTGTTAACGTTACTTTATAATGCCATTTTCGTTGGAAAAATTCATCCTGTATAACATCATGCGTAATACAAGTTAAATTTGGGCTCATAAGTCAATTTTTTTGTTGACAGGTGGAACATTTCAGCAAATACGGTTTAACCGACTCCGACGAGGAGGATGACCCGACACCCACTGTACTCAAGCGACAACTCATCAACGAGTCTTTGCAGAAAAATGCCGCGCCTGGTATGTTACCTTACAGAAAGTTATCTTTTATGGAAGAGAAATAAGACTACTTTTAGGTACAGTCGCTATCAAATATATGGGATCATCCATTAATTACATCACACCTCAAAGGGGGGGGGGAGGGGGTCCACAAAATGTGACATATCGTGACAGGGGGGAGGGAGGAGTTCCATGTTTGTGACCTCACAATCCTCACATAAATTTTTTTACAAAATCTATGTTTAAAAAAAAATCAATTGTTAACAAACATTGTACTAAACTAATTTTCTACATACTTGGATTTGTTTGAATACTTTAGCTCCCTATAAATGTATGATTTATAGTTTTCGAAATAGCGAAAGTATTACTAAGGCGGTAAGGCTCATTTTACAACGCCTTCCTAAACTAAAAATCTAAATGTGACGTCACACTAAGGGGGGAGGGTGCAGTTAATTGTGACGAAGTGTGACAAGGGGGGAGGGAGGGGTCAAAAAATCATGAAATTGGTGTGACGTAATTAATGGATGATCCCTATCGGAGCGGTCAAGGTGATTAAAAATATCTTAACATGGACTTTATCGTTTTCACAATAGAGGAGTTGTTCAGCTATTGTTACTACCTTGTCCACTCCTTCGAAAAGTTCACCATATTCGTTTTAGATATATTAGAATTTCCGTGTTATTTTGGGTAAATCGTTTCTAAAAAGCTCGCCATTTTATGTCAATAAGTGGAATAATGGAAACAAATAGTCTTGCTTCATTTTTTCTCTGATGTGCCGGAAAAAAATTAAGATACATGGGTAAGGCGGTTATCACACTGGTGCGGATCCGCATGCGGCGCCGGTGTGCGAGCGAGACAGCGCTATACACATGCAGAGCGCTATCTCTCTCGCGCACCGGCGCTGCATGCGGATCCGTCGCCAGTGTGATAATCGCCTAAAATCGACCATTATTTTAATTTTAAAAATACGATGTACCTATAATCATTACTATTTTTGCTCAATTAGTGATTTTGGGGTTATTTCTGAATAAAATTATATTCACCTCCAATCTCCATGACATATGAATATGGCTAAACGTCTTAAATATCCCTACATATTTTATTAACAAAATCACTTGTCTCGCAGCTCAAATACCACCAGTTTCAACCGCTCCCGGGCTCGGAGGCCTCGGCGGCCCCGGCCTCGGCGGCCTCAGCGGCCTCGCGGGCCCCGGCCTGGGCGGACTCGGCCTCGGCCTGAGCGGGCCCGGCCTCGGCGGCCTCGGGGCGCCGGGGTTGGGGGATGATAGTCTGTACGCTATGCAGCATACGTCGCTTGATCTGTTAGGTCAAGCTGGAAAAGGTGACATTTTTCCCTTTGTATATGACACTTATACAAGGTGTAACAAAAATACTGGTGATCCTTTTAAGGGCATAATTGGCATCGTATTCTGATTATGAAAACCTAAGCGCGTAAATTTTTTTTTTGTTTTGTATGGAGGGTTGGCCAGCTCGGACGACGTGACCCATATAAAAAAAATTTTCATGCCACACCTGGCCATAAAGTGGCTTTTTCCGCACGCTGCGCGTACGGAAAAAGTCGCTTTCTGGCCAAGTGTAGGCATAAAATGATGTACACAGCACGGGAGGTAATAAAGAAAAGCTCGCTTGCAGCTCGGGCCGCAAACTTCTGCGATCTCGGCCTTTCTTTGTTTTACCACCCTAGTTGTGTAATGTACTATTTTTTACGTCCAGATTTTTTTTCTCCTACTTTTTCTTACTCGCAATACGATACCAATTATGCCTTTTAACGGATCACCAATATTTTTGTTACATCCTGTAATAGTTTATTCCTAACTAAAATTATTTATGATTTCTTATATCACAGCTTTCGAAATGGACACGACTGAAGACAATGGCGAATCTCAGAGTCTCTACGATTCAAACAGAGGTAAGAATGTTTCAAATTTTCATTCTACTGTGGAACTTTTAAGACTGAAACAATTTTATAGTAGAAACTTCAAATACTCAGTTAACCTTATAATCATTGTAAATACATTTGTGATATTCCACGAGAAAAGGTACCTTACGGCGGTTGGGTCTTACGCTATTTCTAACAACGTTGCAGTACTAATGCGATGCTTCGCAACGTAAGCGCCAACCGCCATAAGGTACTTTCACCCGTGGGATGTCACATTTTTTGGCTGGCATCATTAATAAATAAATCATATCAATAAAAATTAACCATCAAAATAATACAATTAAAATTTGAAAATAAATGATAAAATCGTTAATATCAACAGGCAAAATATTATAAATAGCTAAGAATCTTTATAAAAACTAAAACAGGTTACAAATCAAATTAAGTATTTAGAACGGTGGTAATAGTATTTATTGCAAAGAAACTTAATTTTTTAACATTGAAATAATAATAGTAGTGTATAACAAATAATAATAAACAATAATAATTCACATTTCTGCAATGCAGGGTTGGGTGAAGTTTAGTTGGTATTTAGTACTGTATAATCTTTAATTTTTATTCCAAATAAAAACTACATATAAACTAAACTAATACTAAAACCTGAAACATACTTACCAATAAAAAATGGGCTCCAGATCAGTACCACTCGGTAGGGTGCCCAGAAGGCTGGCGGCATTGCCGCGTTGGACGGCAATACCGATGCGCTGGGCAAAGTATGCCCCAGCCCTCTGGGCCCTATTTAATAAACATTACAACCCGACAAATAAGTCAAAAAACGACAAATTTGTCCAATTGTGCTCATATTGCGTTCAATAAACTTTACAGATTTGTCACAGGGTGACAGGTGAACTCGTGTCAATGTAGCTGGTGAATTTTGTTTAATAAAATTCTGACGGCTACAAAATTGTCATTGTCAACTACAATTCGAAAATTGTCATGAATTTCTATAGAAAATGAGCCAATATATAATTACATATAACAATTACAACGCTTTATTAAACACGATTATGTCCAACTGTAGTTACAATTAAACAAAGGACCCCGCAGCAATCATAGGGAAAAAGTGGTTTCAGTTAAATCTCATGAAATTTTCGTATGATGTTAATTTGGCTCTCTTGATTATTTTTTTGTATGGGCACAACTCTCTCAGAAGTATACTTTCAGAAATAATCAATTTTTTATTTACGCGAAATACATATGTTTTCTAAAATCGATATATTGTTATGACACGCATTGACAGTTACTGACGTTAAGAAGTCAATTAAGGTGCAGCCACCAACTGTCAGTCATGTACGCTTGTCTAAGCCCGTGTATTTTTTGATTCGTCCCAATGGTATGAATTATATTATAACAGTCAGTCATAATTCATCCGGTAGCAATGATTTCTTGCTGCCATCATCTGCTACAAGTTTTTTTGCATATTTTAAGTCATGTGCTTATAATAACGTAATGGTCAAAGATAAATATTTCTGTCACGTTGACATCGCATGTTATCAGTTATCTATGTTACGAACGACATGCAAAACAGGACAAAAAGGAGGAATTACTTAAAAATTGTTAACAAACACGTATTTTGTATAAAACAATTACATTGATTATTTCTGAAAGTATACTTCTGAGAGAGTTGTGCCCATACAAAAAAAAATATCAGGAGAGCCAGATTAACGTCATACTAAAATTTCGTGAGATTTAACTGAAACCACTTTTTCCCTATGTTTGCTGCGGGGTCCTTTGTCAAGTGTGACAATGACATATTTGTGGGTAGATTGTAATTTTTAATGAACAGATTTTTGAATTGTATTTGTGATTTGTAATTGTGGATTGTAATGTTTATTATTTAGGGCCCTGGTCACCCGTCACATTAATAAGGCGCTTGGCTAGCTCGTTATAAATTATGTGAGCTCCTGGTCCCCACTTGTATTGTATGTCAAATATGATAAAGGGTCTAACAGGCTAAGCGAACAAGAAGTGCCCCCAACGACGGATTTGGTCATTCTTTCAGGTGGTGTCCTGGCAGGTCCTAAGAACACTCCATGCTTAAGAGTCGCCAGGACGCTCGCGTGAACTCGCGTCCCCATACAAACGTAGTCCAGCTCTCATTTTAAAACGACATGCTTTAGAACCACGAAATTTGGCATGGGCATTTTAGCAGTACAGATCTATGTCGGTAATTCGTTTTCGTTGCTAAAAATTGTAACACAAAGAAAACATAGCAAAAATAAGTTTTGTATGTAAATCTGTATCTGGCCGTATTTTCTTTGTATTACAATTTTTAGCAACGAAAACGAATTAATTACCGACATAGATCTGTACTACTAGAATGCCCCTGCCAAAGTTCGTGGTTCTAAAGCATGTCGTTTTAAAATGAGAGAAAACTACGTTTGTATGGGAACGCGAGCGTCCTGGCGACTCTTAATATCAGTCCTCGATCTTCTTTTGTTTTAGAGTTATTCAGGATAACGTATAATAATCAGCGTATCATTGAAAGTGTCATATTTTGTAAACTGTTCAAGTTAGATTAACCATACTAAATGATATTTGACAATTATAAAATAGACTACAAAATGTATATTTTTAACCTGCTTCGTGTTCTTATACTTCATTATAAAAAAATAAAAATAATTTTTTTCCTCTATTTTAGGGTTCCGTACCTCAAAAGGAAAAAAAGGAACCCTTATAGGATCACTTTGTTGTCCGTCTGTCTGTCTGTCTGTCTGTCTGTCTGTCTGTCAAGACCATTTTTCTCAGGAACGCGTGGAGGTATCAAGCTGAAATTAATACCAAATACTTAGGTCTATTGTCCCTTGAAGCTGTGAAAAAATCAAACTTAAAAGCCAACGCAATCAAAAGATACAGTCGTTTATGCTGCAAATTTTAGAGTTTTCGGCACTCGCAAAACCTAGGGGTTACTTCCCATGAACTCAGAAACTTGAAATTTGGCACGAAGCAACGTCATATAGCATAGACAAAGGAAAAATTATAAAAAGTAGACATTTTTAGTAAAATCATACAAAAATATATATTTAAAATTTTAAACTTACTACCTTTTTCCTCGTAAACGCGTGAAGTTATTAAGTTGAAATTAATGTCAAATACTCAGGACTATAGTACCTTTCAGATGTAGCAAAACCAAACTTTTATGTCAACGCAATCAAAAGAAATAGCAATTTAAGTTGCATATTTTGAAACTGAGTACTCGCAAGAAACTCAAAACCTAAAGGGTACTTCCCGTAAACTCAGAAACTTGAAACTTGGCACAAAGAAACTTCATGTAACACAGACAAAGGAAAAATTACGAAAAGTAGATTTTTTTTGTAAGATCATACAAAAAAATATATTTTAAATTTTAAACTTACTACCATTTTCCTCGTAAACGCGTGAAGTTATTCAATTGAAATTCATGTCAAATACTCAAGGCTCAGTACCTTTCAGATGTAGCAAAACCAAATCTTTATGTCAACGCAATCAAAAGGAATAGCAATTTAAGTTGCATATTTTGAAACTGAGTACTCGCGAGATACTCAAAACCTAAAGGGTACTTCCCGCAAGCTCAGAATCTTTAAACTTGGCACAAAGCAACACCATATAGCACAGACAAAGGAAAAATTATAAAAAGTAGACATTTTTAGTAGAATCATACAAAAAATATTTTTTTAAATTTTAAACTTACTACCTTCTTCTTCGTAAACGCGTAAAGGTATTAAATTGAAATTCATATCAAATACTCAGAACTATAGTACCTTTCAGATGTAGCAAAACCAAACGTTTATGTCAACGCAATCAAAAGAAATAGCAATTTAAGTTGCATATTTTGAAACTGAGTACTCGCAAGAAACTCAAAACCTAAAGGGTACTTCCCGTAAACTCAGAAACTTGAAACTTGGCACAAAAAAACTTCATGTAGCACAGACAAAGGAAAAATTACGAAAAGTAGATTTTTTTTGTAAAATCATACAAAAAAATATATTTTAAATTTTAAACTTACTACCATTTTCCTCGTAAACGCGTGAAGTTATTCAATTGAAATTCATGTCAAATACTCAGGGCTATAGTACCTTTCAGATGTAGCAAAACCAAATCTTTATGTCAACGCAATCAAAAGGAATAGCAATTTAAGTTGCATATTTTGAAACTGAGTACTCGCGAGATACTCAAAACATAAAGGGTACTTCCCGCAAGCTCAGAATCTTTAAACTTGGCACAAAGCAACGTCATATAGCACAGACAAAGGAAAAATTATAAAAAGTAGACATTTTTAGTAGAATCATACAAAAAATATTTATTTAAATTTTAAACTTACTACCTTCTTCTTCGTAAACGCGTAAAGGTATTAAATTGAAATTCATATCAAATACTCAGGTCTATTATACCTTTCAGCTGTGGCAAAAACAAACTTTCATGTCAACGCAATCAAAAGAAATAGCAATTTAAGTTGCATATTTTGAAACTGAGTACTCGCGAGATACTCAAAACCTAAAGGGTACTTCCCGCAAGCTCAGAATCTTTAAACTTGGCACGAAGCAACGTCATATAGCACAGACAAAGGAAAATTTATAAAAAGTAGACATTTTTAGTAGAATCATACAAAAAATATTTTTTAAAATTTTAAACTTACTACCTTCTTCTTCGTAAACGCGTAAAGGTATTAAATTGAAATTCATATCAAATACTCAGGTCTATTATACCTTTCAGCTGTGGCAAAAACAAACTTTCATGTAAACGCAATCAAAAGAAATAGCAATTTAAGTTGCATATTTTGGAGATGAGTACTCGCAAGAAACTCAAAACCTAAAGGGTACTTCCCGTAAACTCAGAAACTTGAAACTTGGCACGAAGAAACTTCATATAGCAAAGACAAAGGAAAAATTACGAAAAGTAGACATTTTTAGTAAAATAGTACTTAAAATATTTTTTTAAATTTTAAACTTACTACCTGTTTCCTCGTAAACGCGTAGAGGTATTGAATTGAAATTCATATCATATACTCAGCTCTATAATATCTTTCTGCTGTAGCAAAACGAAACTTTCATGTCCACGCAATCATAAGAAATAGCAATTGTTTTAGGTTTTTACGGAACCCTCGGTGCGCGAGTCCGACTCGCATTTGGCCGGTTTTTTTTTTTACTTTTCGCAGAGGTACACCTACAAAAAAAATATGCACGAGTAGCCACTAATACCCACTACATCTAAATATATAAAAGAAGAAACTGACTGACTGACTGACATATCAACGCACAGCCTAAACCGCTGGGTCTAGAGTTTCCAAATTTGGCATGGAGGTCCCTTATAAGGTCTAGGGGTGCACTAAGAAAGGATTTTTCAACATTCACCCCGTAAAGGGGTGAAATGGGGGTCCAAAGTTTGTATGGGGAAACAAGATTTGTTAGACTATTTTATTTGAAACTTCACCGGAGTATTCCTAACAATAAATGAGTAAACACGTGTTTCAGCTTTTTTGAAAATTTAACTGTTTAAAGGGGGAAATGGGGGTGAAAAAGTCTGAAAATCAATATGGGTATCGTTTCTATGGTTTATCGGGTCGCTGATTACGAAAACAACAACCATTTTATTATACAACGTGGCAGGTGTAAAATATCATCCCCCAGGGGGTGAAATGGTGGTCCAAAGTTTGTATAGGGAAACAAGATTAGTTAGACTATTTTATTTGAAACTTCACCGGAGTATTTCTAACAATAAATTAGTAAACACGTGTTTCAGGTTTTTTGAAAATTCAACTCCTTAAAGGGGGAAATGGGGGTGAAAAAGTCTGAAAATCAATATGGGTATCGTTTCTATGGTTGATCGGGTCGCTGATTACGAAAACAACATCTATTTTATTATACAACGTGGCAGGTGTAAAATATCATCCCCCAGGGGGTGAAATTGGGGTCCAAAGTTTGTATAGGGAAACAAGATTAGTTAGACTGTTTTATTTGAAACTTCACAGGAGTAATCCTAACAATAAATATGTAAACACGTGTTTCAGGTTTTTTGAAAATTCAACTCCTTAAAGGGGGAAATGGGGGTGAAAAAGTCTGAAAATCAATATGGGTATCGTTTCTATGGTTTATCGGGTCGCTGATTACGAAAACACCAATGATTTTATGATACAACGTGGCGGGCGTGAAATATCATCCCCCTGTTGGGGTGCGATAGGGTTGAAATTACTAAATATCAATATGGGAGTCGATTTATGGTATTTTGGGACGTTAATTAAGTACGAAAATGGCATCAATTTCGAAATTTTTGTTAAAGAAATAATTTTACCTCCGGGAAAGGACATAGTGTAGTTTCTATACCGAAAATCAGCCCTTAAGGGGGTGAAAAGGGGATTGGAAGGTTGTATAGAGAATTTTTAACCGTTGAACCGATTTAAATGAAACTTGATATAATAGATAGTTTAAATCCCGGGAAACGACTAAGGGTTATTTTCATTGAAAAAAATTTACCCGTAAAGAAAAGAGGGTAGTTGGTAGTTTATATAGGATTTTTTCACAGCTGAACCGATTTAGATGAAACTTGGTATACAGATAGTCTGAGGCCCGGGGAGGAAAAAAATAGTTTATTTTCGCGAAAACTACCATTAAAGGTAAAAAAGTTAAGGGTGAAACGGGGTTGCAGGTTTTTATAGGGAATTTTAAACCGTATAACCGATTTAGACGAAACTTGGTATATAGTAAGTGTGAATCCCTGCAAATGACTAATTGTTGTTTTCGTTCCGAAAATCATCCCTTGAAGGAAAAAGGGATTGGAATTTTGATCAGGAAATTGTTAACACCTGGACCGATTTAGATGAAACTTAATGCTAATTAGCATACAGATAGTTTGAGTCCCGAGAAGGAACATAAAATTGTTATTACCTCGAAAATCAGCCCTAAGGTTAAGGGTGAAACGGGGGTTGCAAATTTGCATGGGGAATTTTTAAACGTGAACGATTTAGATGAAACTTTGTATAGAGATAATTTAACTCCCGAGAACGGACATATAAATAATTTTTATATCGAAAATTAACCCTAAGGTTGTGGGGATGAAATGGCGTTGGAGGTTTGAATGGGGAATTTTTAACAGCTGAACCGATTTTGATAAAACTTAGTATAGAGCGTCCCGGGAAGCGAAAAGGATGTTTTTAGGGTTTCGTACCAAAATTTTATTTATTTATTTATTTATTATTCAAATAAGTAACACAGCATTACAGTAAAACCAAGGCACTGTGAACTCAAATGGTAGAAAAGGAACCCTTATGGTGCGACTTTGTTTGTAAGTCAGTGACCCAAAGGCAGGCATGTAACGCCAATTTATGAATTTTAAACATTAAGGGGTGGGGGGGATTTGTGGGTAGGTAAATGAGAAATCAAAAAACAAATAACTTTATTGTGTGGCGTATCAAATAAAAGGGCTTAATCTGAGGATCTCTAATTAGTATAATTTTAACATAAATAACTTTGAAGTTATTAAAAAAAAGGTGTAAATTAATCAATATCGGAAACTGTTCGACAGAAAAATTTGCAAAAATTAAAGATATAATAGTTATTTACGTATAAATTACAGGAAAACTAATAAGAGTGCAGTCAAGCACCAGTCCGACTTAAGACAAAAAAATCGGGGTACGTGTCCGATTCGCACTCAGCCGCCCTATTAATTCTCATGAAATCATGCTGAAAGCGTCTTTTTTCAAAAATGTAATAAAAAAGTTGTTCGTACGAAACCTTTGAGGCGCAAGTAAGACCCGTACTTGCGTGTTTTTTTTAATTTCCTAAAATCGTTACTTAAAGTGGTGAAATGGGGGTTAAAAGTTTGTATGGGGCATTTTTAAATGTTGAACCGATTTAGATGAAACTTGGTATGGAGATAGTTTGGGTCGGGGAGGGGCAAAATTGTATTTATCCCGAAAAACAAAGCTTACGGGGGTGCATAGCAAAGGGGTTGGAAGTTTTATAGAGAATTATTTTCAGTTGAACCGATTTAGATGAAACTTGGTATAGAGATAGTTTGAGTCTCGGAAAACGACATAGGATAGTTTTATCCCGAAAATCAACCTTTTAAGAGGTGAAAAGGGGGTTGAAAGTTTATATGGGGAATTGATAACCGCTGAACCTATTTAGATGATTTGGTATAGAGATAGTTTGAGTTCTGGGGATGGATACATAATAGTTATCCCAGAAGTCATTCCCGAAGAGGGTAAAAAGGGGGGTCAATTACTAATTCTACGCAAAGGAAGTCGCGGGGAAAAACTTTTATTCAAGATAGAAATCTGCATTAATCATAATGTACGCGGGCGAAGCCGCGGGCAACTGCTAGTAGACATATAAAAATACTTGCATAAATCTTCGTGCGTCATGTCAAAAAAAACATTATTGAACAAGTATTTACTAGCATATATAAATAAAGTACCAGTGCAGTGAGAAGATAAGTTAGTATGTAGGTATGTTAGGTAAAATGAATAACATTAAGTGAAAGTCTTGTGAAAAAACATTGAAAAATATTGATGGGATGAAAAAATGCATGCAGATGTATCTTCTTGAATTTTTTCATAATATTTGGACTGACGGTTCAAAAGTTACAGGGGGACACAATTTTTTAGACTTTAGTAGCGTTTATTTCTGAAATTATCCACTTAATCTCCACTCCCACTACAATAGTGTGTTAACTAGATTTATTTAGTACTAAGCTCTCCTGTAAATAGTTTTTTAAATTAAGTATATGCTGTAACCTATAACTTGCATGTTTAGTTTAACTGTTAATGTAAGTTGGTTAATAAATAAAGAATAAAGAATAATCAAACAATATTCAAAGAAACATCAATGTTATTTTTAAAGACATATCGATTGATGTGTATCATGTTAATATTTGGCAAAAAAAAATGCTAGTACCTGCCTACTGGTTCGATAATATGCATTTTGTAGACAATTTTATAATTGTTAAATATAATTTAGTTTGGTTACTCTAACTTGAACAGTTTACAAAATATGACACTTTCAATGATACGCTGATTATTTTACGTTATCCTGAATAACTCGAAAACAAAAGAAGATCGAGGACTGATATTAAGCATGGGGTGTTCTTAGGACCTGCCAGGACACCACCTGAAAGAATGACCAAATCCGTCATTGGGGGCACGTCCTGTTCGCTTAGCCTGCTAGACCCTTTAACACTTAAGCTTACACAGATAAAAGGATATCTTAATCCACGATATTTCATTCTTGTATATAAGGAAAATCGATAATTTCTTAAATCAAGTAAAAAATATCTTGAACCAAGTAAGTTCTATCTTGGATCAACAAAATCATACTTGGTTCAACAAAATCATACTTGGTTCAAGAAATTATCGATTTTCCTTATATACAAGAATGAAATATCTTGGATTAAGATATCCTTTTATCTGTGTAGCCCTGCTTGGTAGTGTTTGAAATTTATCGTCAAAAATGTTGACCCAGTTTTGCATATAAACTATGTATTATAATATTCCAATTTATTTCCAAAACGATTTATCCGGAAAAAAGTGACTTTTGATCTCTCTGCGTTTTTTTTTTAATTTTCCTTGTCTTTGCAACCGATTAAAATGAGACAACATTACATTATATAACTTCTCTTTCTAGCAAATAGCTAGTTCAGTACCTTTGTTTTCGTTTTTCTCATAGAAGGAGTGGAAAGTAGAGTGTACTACGCGGTATCAAAATTATTTCGATCTCGGGTCACTTGAATCCCTCACTACCCTCGACCGAAATAAGTCATTTTTCTCCCTTGTAATACAATCTACTATTTCTGACGCCAGGTTTCGGAGTGAAAAGTCCTACTGCGGAACTGGCCCGGCTGGAGAACAGGCAGAGCCACCATGTCCAGTTGATGAAGGCTTCCATCTACGCCGATGGTAAGTTTTATGGGCATAGACTAAACTGGTTATTCATAAACGTGTTTCGGACCTCATTTAAGAGTCGCCAGGACGCTCGCGTTCCCATACAAACGTAGTTCAGCTCTCATTTTAAAACGACATGCTTTAGAACCACGAAATTTAGCATGGGCATTCTAGTAGTACAGATCTAGGTCGGACATTCGTTTTCGTTGCTAAAAATTGTAATAAATACAAACAAAATACAGCCAGTTACAGATTTACATACAAAACTTATTTTTGCTATATTTTCTTTGTATTACAATTTTTAGCAACGAAAACGAATGTCCGACCTAGATCTGTACTACTAGAATGCCCATGCCAAATTTCGAGGTTCTAAAGCATGTCGTTTTAAAATGAGAGCTGAAGTACGTTTGTATGGGAACGCGAGTTCACGCGAGCGTCCGGGCGACTCTTAATTAATCAATCGTTTGTGTTTATCTGTGACATTGAAAGTTGAGTTTGTTTAAAATAGACAAAACATAATCGAACGAGCGGGATAAGCGAAGCGAGTTCTTACAAACAACTTCTTGCTAATGGGACGTCTCGGCATTTCGATGGCTTTTTTGATTTTGAGAGTTTGTTCGACGATAACTTTAGTAACGTATTTCTGATTTTCATGAAATTTGAATGGGTTGTAGCAGAGCTACATATAATTTGAGTGTTCGTGTATGAGCAGGATCGATCATGGGGTCATGGTGCTAGAAGGCGCGAAAAAATCTCTTGTTATATTGGTCATCTCGTTTGCATGGAAATTACGAGTTCGAGGCGGACTACTAGTTAGGAACACAAATTTTAGATAAAATCCATGCGAAGGCTGGTAAAAGTACCTACAATAATGTAATATACATTTTTTGGTACAGATATGGACATGGATGACGGTACCTCAACCTCAACTGGAGACCAGCAGGTCCCGGCGCCCCGGAGCGTGTTCCGACTAGCCCCGAGTGCGGACTTACCCGCTGTCGAGGAGCCTCGGGTTTTAGTGCACATGCCCGATATCACTGCTACCGTGGGTAAGTACAGAACGTCGTCTACTGATGCTTAAGTGAGATATAGAGTGTAAGATAGATTTTTTTGTATATCCAATTATTGCAGTTTTTCATTATTATTGCGTACAGTCCATGAGCTCTACAAAGAACCTTCGGGTTTTAGAAAGAGACGTCGGGTGTCAATCAACAGTGACACATGAAAAAGCAGAACAGCAATATTACCTTCGTGTGTCATCGCCGATTCCCGAAGGTTTTTTTTAAAGCTCACGAACTGTATTTACGCAAAGAAACTACTGTGTGTTTAAACAAAAAAAGAACCGACTTCACTTAAGATGCGCTATTCCAAGAGGAAGTGGCCGAGTTGCTGTAAAAAATAGTGAAATCACTATAGGTGTGCCTATAATAGTTGAAGAGTTCCCTCGATTTCTCCAGGATCCCATCATCAGACCCCGACTTGGTGACAATGGGACCATCTAGGGGTTATACCCGTTCAATTAAAAAAAAAAAAATAAAAATCGGTTCACGATTCACGGAGATATCGAGTAACATACATACAAAAAAAAATAACAATTAAAAAAAAAAAACAGTCGAATTGAAAACCTCCTCCTTTTTTGAAGTCGGTTAAAAAAAATGTTGTGGTATTATTACAGATTTGCCGATGCGGCCATTGATCGTGAATCCAGAGAAAATAGTACTAAAGTATCATAGGAAAGTGCTGCCGTTCAAACTAACCACAGCTGGTAAATATTATTACTCATACAATATATTTTGTTCTAGTAAGCACCGCCCACAACTTCTCTGCGTTGCCTTAAGGTTGACTGGTAAAGAATGCCTCTTGGCATTAAGTCCGCCTTTTGTACATCAAGTTTTTCTTTTGTGCAATAAAGTTTAAATAAATAAATAAATATCCTTATCCTTACTAAAGATCGAATGCGCCAAAATTGGGCTCAGATTACCGTGGGAACCATTTTTTTTTTGTAATTTGTAAATTATCGAACTCGCGGAGCGTAAGCGAAGTGAGTTCTTACAAACAACTCCAGACCGAACTGTCACCTGGCTACTGGGACGTCTCGGCATTTGGATGGCTTTTTGATTTCGATAGTTTGTCCGACGATAATTTAGTAACGTTTTTCTGATGTTTATGAAATTTCTTGGGGCTGTAGCAGAAGTATATGTTCGTATATGAGCAGGATCGATCAAGTGGTTATGGAGCTAGAAGGAGAAAAAAAATCCTCCTTGGGGTCTTGTTATATTGGTCAACTCGTTTGCAAGTAAATCGCGAGTTCTCCGTTCGAGGCGGACTACTAGTAATTGCTAAATAGTACAACATATAAAGTACAGATGTCGCTAGTGACTAATTCATCATTAAATGACAAAATTCGCTGTGATTGATAAAAGAACGTCTGGTGTAATGGGATGGGAGCACGTCGGACCGGCAATCCGAAGGAGGCGGGTTCGAATCCCGTGATGTTCAGAGTTCTTCGCAGTTAATTTTTTCATTATAATGGAATGGACGACCATAGTTTTGAAATTTATAATTTGTTTTCATGAAATCGAGCTCTAAACATTTAATTACTGAAATGACATACATACAATCATACATACATACAATCACGCCTATCTCCCAAAAGGGGTAGGAGGAGATCACGGATTTCCATTGCGCTACGATCAGTAGCAAAACGGCTCTCCGTGAACCGCTTCTCGCCCCCGAAACCGACCTCCTCCACCAGACCCAACTAGCCGTATGTCAATTTTACGGGCGTTTGGTCGCGTGGCAAATAATCAGCACATAGTACACTTACATGTAGGTAGATAGGATATTTTTAATATTTTTACAAATTGTTGGTAACAAAAATCGAAACATTACGAATCGATTCTCCATCACTTAAACTAACCCCCCTTTGCGAGAATGATCGTCGTGCCTTTCCACCCTGTATATGTCATTTGTGCACCAAGGCGGTTTGCTTACAGAGGGCCTATCGAGAAACGAGAGAATCGTAATTTTGACTTCTGCCTCTCTATCGCTTGAATATGTAAGAGTGACAGGGAACCAGGTAACGAAATTTTCATTTTCGTGTTACGCAGTCGGCCCTCTGTTTGTGCTAGTGCCGGCCCCTACGCAGAGTTTTGCGTAATATTCCCTATTCTATTATCACTGCGTGCATTTAGTCACTACGCGCGACATGTTTCGGAGAGCTTAGCTCCATCCTCAAGCACTAAGAGTGCTAGGCGAACCGACCGCGCGTAGTGACTAAACACAAGTGATTACAGCCGCATGCAGTGATGATAGTGTTAATGTCTCACGAAAGTCTAAAATCTAATAAAATTGCTTCGTTTGACAGGAAAACTGGACGCGGCGTGTATAGCCGACATGTCCGTGTGTCGCGCGCGACACAGTCGTGTCGGCTTCGGTCCCGGCGGCGCTATGGTGTTCGCCTCCACGTACGACGCTCTCGTCGACCTGCCCAGAGGTAAAATAATCAAAACCGTATGTTAAGATTAACGTGGTTATATTATACAAGCATAGAGTAACTCTTATACTAGAGGAGCACAGCCTAAGAAATTTTTGAAGCTTAAGTCTATCACGCCATCTATCCGAGAGCCACTTAACCTTTTGACCGCCATACGTCAAAAATTGGACTTTAAATTATGAACTCTGTCATAATTGATGAAGGTGTCATTCACGTTGTCACTTTGTCTCATATATCAGACGACGGCGGTCAAAAGGTTAAAGATATCCAAAATGTAAGAGGAAACATCATGTCCATCTAATAACGAATAGCGTAATAGTAGTGCACTAGTCGTTACTAGATGGAGCTGATATTTCCTCTTACATTTTGGCTATCTGTAGGTCGCTCTCAACTAGATGGCGCTAAAGACTTGGAGCCTCATAATGTTTTTAGACTATGACCGTCTATTATATCTTTAAGTCTTTGTCCTTACGGACTAAGGCGTTATCGTAGTATTTCTTCTTGAAAGATTTGTGTTAATATAATACATATTTACAGCGGCACAACTGTCAGAGATCGGGAAATACGTGGCGGGGCGAGCGGAGGACGATTGGAGCGAGCCAGTAGTCGCCAGGCTTGCTATTGGACACACGGATACTACAAACAACTTTATGGTAAGTTTCTCTCAGGCTAACCCCACACTAGCGTCTTCCGCGCATCGTCGTCGCCCGAGCGTCTCACCAGCGTCGACGCGGCGTCAACGCGACGTCAACTTATTTCTACTTATTTCTTACAGACGACATTGGCCAAGCAAATGGAGACGCTTCTGGAATGGTCGGCGTCGGTGCCAGTGGCCGGGGACAACTGCCCGCGTCTCACTCTGAAGGAGGCGCCCCGGGACAGGAGGGAAGCCCTGAGGGCGCTCCGGGAGATCGCCGGCCAGGACCGGGACAGGAAAACCAAGGTAATTGCAGATCAGATGGTTACCCTTCACTTTTACTATTTAATCTAATTATTTTAATAAGCTGAACCACAAAATGGAGTTAGATTCCTTATAGTTATAATAGACTCCAAATTACCTATCCTTCTCTGCCGCGGCAACTCGGGGGAACTGTAATGGGAATTCATGCAACTTTTCGGGCCCAGGCCCGCAAAGTAACCTTGGCGTCAAAGATGGCAGCACAAGTGAAAAGCCAGCCTTTCAACATTCTTTCATTGACTGAGGGCATAAAACTTCTCTTTCACACTTGCACTGCCACGGCAAGAGAGAAGGAGACAGCGTTATGAACTCAGTCGCCACTTCATTCTGCGGATACTATAACGTATTTGGTTCATCCGACACGAGTTTAACCGGTATATTTAATAGTAAAATAAAATGGTTATGAACTGGTGTTTTGTCCACAGTTTGGAGTGTCCGGGTCGTACTGCTACGAGGTATGGACGCTGTGCGAGGCGCTGTGGGGCGCGGATCTGGACAACAACGGTATGTAGCATAATGTAGCGAAAAATAACTTAGGCTTTTTACAGTGTAATGCCAATTTTTGCATATATACACATATTTTTCTGTCTCATTAAGGGCCTGCCGATAACTTTGAATTTTACTTTACAAAATTTTTATAGCAATAACTATTTGTTTTGAATATGTATTTTTTTTTACATTCATTATGTCATGAAAAAGTTTGTTATTTTCAATACACGATTTAACGTAATCGTAATGTCTTAAAATTAGCTTTAAACTGTTTTGTGTCTTTAGTTTCTTGACGTATACGTCTTTAATTTAATTTAGAACGAAATTTGAACACACTCAATACTAAAACGTTCATTATTTAATATTTATACAATTATTGCCTAGTTCTTTAATGATCTTTTTTGTGAATTTGCGATGAGCTCTAATACTAATAATAACACAGTAATTTTCTTTTACCACCCCCCTAAAACTCCCTCTTAAAGGGGAGGCCTATGTTCAGCAGTGGACGTCTTATGACTGAGATGATGATGATGAATTTTCTTTTACTCCCGTTCAAAAAGAGGCTGAACTTAGTTGTTGTCCGCGTAATATCACGCCGTGCTACACTTATTACTACGGCGTGACGTCACTACCCTTTACTCGCGAAATTTTACGCATCCTATCTTTATCAATAAATACCGTTTCTTATATTTTTGATAATGTAACTGATATAAAAAAATCCAATCACTACCTAGGATAACACCTCATTGTTGACAACACTGCTTTGTTCCCAGGGGTACCCGGAGCAGACGATCTGTCAATAGTAAATCGTCATCGCGAACTGCTACGGTGGCTGACAGAAGCAGTATCCACCATCACTGACCGTGAGCTGGAGCGACCGTGCAGACCAGAGGCCGAGGACGGTAAGATCGCTGCCACAAGTGTCCAGCAATGTTGACTTTCCTGGTTAAAAATAACCGGCAATGCGAAAATATGGCTTATAGTTATTTGAGTATTTTTTACAGAATTTTTTTAAATTATAAATATGTGATACTAATAAGTAACATTCTATTTCAGAGACAGACGGACACAGTGCGCGCGTATGGACCCTGCTCCTGGGAGGACGGCTCTTAGAGGCCTGTAAAGTGTCGAGAGACCACGGCGACATTCACATGGCTACCCTCATCGCGCAAGCGGCCGGTAAGTACTACATTATGGCTGCACGTGTTCGGGCTTATGTATATCGTCGCCTTAATTAGCGTTTTTGATTGAGCCAAGTAATCTGATTGCTCCTGCCTTACAAAGTGAAATGCAAAGTCATATAAGGTGCTGTCAAATTACTACTTTTGTGGATAAATTATAAACTTAACTTAGTTTAGTGGTAGGTTGATTTGTAACTTTTGTTATAATTTTTTTTCTCTTTATTCATTTTATATCTTAGGTTATAAAATTTATTATTATAATTCAGGAATTTGTGACGTCATATAGTCGGTTGTTAATAGAATTTATGTTATATCTACTTGATATTTATAGCAGTAACGCCTTATTGACAACCTACAATGATGCAACTTTACCTTGAAAACTTCACTATTAGTTATATATTCACTGATTTTAAATCTTATAATATAACCAATTTGTAAACTAAACCGAAAATATGTTTTTACGCAGGAGACGGAGTATTCCGCAGCCTCATAGCTCGTCAGCTTGCCCAGTGGCGGGAGTGTGGGGCCGAGAGCACAGTGTCTGCCCACCGGCTCGCCTCCCTACAACTCCTGGCCGGCCTGGACAGCCCTCGCACCAAGCTCATGGAAGCGGACTGGTTGCATACACTGCATGCTACTGCCAGGTTGGGCATCTTTGAATTATATTAGGCTAGCTGTTCCCTCGGAAAATCTACCGGAGACAGTTCTCGATTCGCCAAGATCTTTGTTTTTTTTTGTTTGCTATTTTTTTCTACGTAATTTTTTTGGAAAAAGTATTATTTATAGTTGGTCCCATTATCACTAGTTCTGGATCTGATGATGGGATCCTGGAGAAATCGAGGGAACTCTTCACCTACTATAGGCACACTTACAGTGATTTCACTATTTTTTACAGCAACTCTGCCACTTCCTCTTGAAATTGCGGATCCTATAGTCTGTATCTTTAGGTATTTAAATAAAAGTAAACAAACAATTTGTACATTCTCGGGTAGTTATAACATTTATTGGTTAACCAACCAAAAAGAGTATTACATAACCAAATACAAAAGCGCCTAGATCTGTCACTGAACGAACGACCTGACTTTAACCTACATTATTTGATCATGTAATGTTTTCATCTACCCTCAAGTGGCTTAAGGAGCCATTGGAGGGTAGATTTTGTTTACTTTTATTTAAATACCTAAAAATACAGACTATAAGTAACATTTAAAATGATTGACTAACATAACTATTGTTCTCAGATACATCTGCCCCCGAGTTCCCTCACTCGAGCACGTGATTCGAACATTTGAGAGCTTATACGTGCCCGGGGCCGACCGCGAAGGCCCGGCCGACCTGACCGTGGTACTGGAAGACCAGATGGAGCTCAAGTGCCCTATGCCCCCTTACATGGGGGATTACGATGTCTCCGTACACGATGTGAGTATAACAGGCGTAGATCGGTAACATAACTATAATAATATAAGAAATCCTAGCTTTGAACTAGGATTACGAGCTGTAAAAACTATTTATTCACCTCAGCAGTTCGAACAAGCCTACTTTCCTCACTCTCTGGAGTGACGAAAGCGCGACTTTCATCACTCCAGGGAGTGACGAAAGTTGCGACTTTCCTCACTCCAGGGAGTGAAATTTTGTTTCTAGAAGCTTTTCGTCATAATGATGATGCCTTTCATTCAGGAATGTAAATAAATGTGTTTTTTTTTTAACTTTAATATGTTCTCACTACTGAGGTGAAAAGTTGTATGTGTCACACGAGAGGAAAGTTTTTTTACATCTCGTGTTCTTGAGATCCCTCGCTACGCTCAAGATTCAAACTTATTCGCTCGTGATTCAATTATAAAATCTTTCGCTTACTCGGGACTCAAAATCAACACTCGCAAGAAAAACCAACTTTCCTCTCTTGTTGCACAAATAACTATTTTATGGGTATAGTTTACAGTAGGTCCCATTGTCGTCAGGTCAGGATCTAATGATGGAACCCTGGGTAAATCAAGGGAACTCTTCAATTATTATAAGCTATAATAAATAAATAAATATTAGACTTACACAATTCAACCCAGTCCCACAGTAAACTCAATAAGGCTTGTGTTGTGGGTACTAGACGGCGATATATATAATAGATCGATATAGATAAATACTTAAATACATGGAAAACACCCATAACTCAGGAACAAATATCCGTGATAAACACACAAATAAATGCCCTGACCAGGATTCGATCCCGGGACCTCCTGCTTCATAGACAGGGTCACTACCAACTGGGCTAGGAGCTATAGTCATTTGGGTACCTATTTCCACAGTAGCTGGGGTATTTGCTCTTTGAAGTGGAGTAGTCTAAGTGAAATCGGTTATTTTTTCTTCACTACATAGTATAAAACAAAGTCGCTTCCTGCTGTCTGTCCCTATGTATGCTTAGATCTTTAAAACTACGCAACGGATTTTGATGCGGTTTTCTTTGATAGACAGAGTGATTCAAGAGGAAGGTTTATATGTATAATTGCACTCGTGTGAAGCCGGGCGGGTCGCTAGTTAAAATATATAATAACATTTCAAGGCTTCATTTTACCCGCTTATTAGGACTCTTTGAACTTAAACTTTCTTGGGACATATTAACACTATTATCACTGCATGCGGCTGTACCGACTTGTGTTTAGTCACTACGCACGACATGTTTCGGAGAGCTTAGGTCTCCATCCTCAAGCACTAAGAGCGCTAGGCGAACCGTTTCACGACCCGTCGTTACGGCGCCGCGCCAACAACTCACACAAGTGACTAAACACAAGCGAGTGATAATCTTAGTGAGAGTGCGATCTGATTGCGTGGCGATGGGCGGCTGTGAGAAGTGAATGCCTGAGATTCTGTGTGTGAGGTGATGGACAACAGGCCTTCCAGTGTACAAATGTAATTATTTCGTTTAACTTTCATAACGCATTAGTTCTTACTGTAATGTTATGTAAATATGTTTCACAATAAAATAAAATAAAATAAATCAAATAAAATAATAGTGACTCTTTGAACCTCCATATAGCCTTAAAATTCCAATTTGTTGCAGAACGGCAAACAACGCCGCGTGCTCGACTTGCGCTACGAGCTGCTCCGCGCGCGCGCCTTCAACCAGCGCCCCAAGCTGCACCCCGCCGCCTACACCCCCGACCCCACCGACTACAGTCTCAGGTAACTTCACTTCTGACATCTCAGTTACAGTAAGATCAAATCGAAAAAAAAATGTAACCTTCAAAAACAATAATTTCCCAAATAACAAAATTAAATGCTATAAAAATAAAACAATTTTAAATGCAATCTGTTAATGGCACAGATAACCTCAACCACTAGATAGATCATACGGGCAACGCGGGGTCACCACGCATCTGTGCTCCCGTACTCATTTTGTATGAGAGCGCAACCGCTTATTTCAATTGAGTTAACGTTTTTGATCATTACTAGTGGGAATTAAAAATATCCACAAAAATCAAGTTACAGGGGTGAATCTGGATTGTTATACTACAAATTGGTGTAGAATACTATTGAGATGCGCTGTTCGAATCGTAGAAATTTTCGAAAAAAATTGCGCTGATGTGTGGTGACCTCGTGCTCCCTGTAAAAGCTTAATGATGAGGTGTCTGTGTAGTCTGTTTTTAATGGTCTTCGTTACCAGTTTTTTTTAATCACAAGTCGAGTAAAAATCTAATTTAAAGTTGTATTTTTACTAAAACGTTGGAATTTTGGACGTAAATATCACCTTGAATGACACCACACACATGCCGTGTTCCTTATTTTATGAAACTTGTTTGATAGCTACATTCGAGACAATGTACAGTCGCTATCAGACATATCGGAGCGGCCAAGATGGTCACAGTTATCTGAAAAACGCCTCTATTGTCAAGGCGATAGAGTGCATTATCAGATATTTTTGAGCACCTTTGTCGCTCCGATATATTTAATGGCGAATGCACCTTGGTTTTAACATAATCGCAGGTAGAGAAAGCACTTGTCAAGGGACTTTCACCAATAGGCTACTTTCCTATGAAGTCAAATCAGCTACTCTTTAGGAAACGTCAAAACGATTTGTTATATGAAGTTTATACGGGAGACTAATGTGACGTCACAATACTATATGATGAATACATCTCCTAAAAGTTTTAATTATGAAATCTTTTTTTAAGCAAATCAAATTATTTTGTTGAATATTTTTTGATTTTGCAATAGCTGCCGCGATAGCTGAAGTCGCCAGTTCGAATCTGGCCTCGGACACCGGAGGACTCGGTTACTTTTTCTGAAGTATATGACATCTATTGCAGTTCATTATGTAATCATTTAAAGCACAAACACATGCTACACCTGCATTTTCCCGTGTATTTTTGAAATGTTGATTTTATGACAACGAAAGTACCCTATTTTCTACGCCCCTAGTTTTGTTTTGAAGCTTCTGACTTCAAAATATCCTTTTTTTGTAGCTTTCTTCTCGGCGTGTGGTTCGGCAGCCCCTCGGTAGAGAGCGTGACGGGCGTCGCCGAGCAGCTGGAGGCCGCGGGCGCCTGGCACCTCGCCGTACAGGCGTTAGCACATCATCCCAACGATGCCGCGTGAGTTTATACACATTTTTACCTCACCCCGGGCGGTAAGAGAGATTTACCGCCCGCGTGCGCAGCGGCAAATATCACTTTACAGTCAGGAGAAGACGTAAAATTGTGTACGCATGCCTCGGATCGCCTGCTTATGGCTCTCGCTTCCGGTTCAGGCCACAAATGTCAGCAATCTGTACCGTTCTTTATTTTACTTTATTCAACTTGAAAACGCAAGTTAACATCAGCTTCAGCCTAAGATTCAACCTAACAGATGTTTTCAACCGACTTCAAGATTTCGAAGGAGGAGGTAATCAATTCGTTGGGATTTTTTTTTATGTATGTACACCGATTTTTCGAAGACGGCTGGACAGATTTGGATAATTCTTTTTTGTTTGAAAGAGTATACTTCACAGTTGGTCACATTGTCACCAGGTCCAGATCTGATAATGGGATCCTGGAGAAATCGAGGGAACTCGTCAACTATTATAGTCACACCTATAGTGATTTCACTATTTTTTACAGCAACTCGGCCACTTCCTCTTGGAATAGCGGATCCTAAGTGAAGTTGGTTCTTTTTTTGTTTAAAATTATGTTAACAATGTTATCGTTTTCTAGTCGGGGTTACCTGATCCGCGGCGTGTTGTCCCGCCACGCGCCGGCCCGCGCCGACACGGCGGAGTCTCGCGCGAGACTGGAGCTGGTGGAGACGCTGCAAGTGCCTCGCAAGTGGGTGCTGCTCGCGCAAGCGCACAGGGCCAAGTACGAGGTGAGCTATCTATGTAACTGTTCCGTTATAGTCACGGCGGAGTCTCGCGCGAGACTGGAGCTGGTGGAGACGCTGCAAGTGCCTCGCAAGTGGGTGCTGCTCGCGCAAGCGCACAGGGCCAAGTACGAGGTGAGCTATCTATGTAACTGTTCCGTTATAGTCACGGCGGAGTCTCGCGCGAGACTGGAGCTGGTGGAGACGCTGCAAGTGCCTCGCAAGTGGGTGCTGCTCGCGCAAGCGCACAGGGCCAAGTACGAGGTGAGCTATCTATGTAACTGTTCCGTTATAGTCACGGCGGAGTCTCGCGCGAGACTGGAGCTGGTGGAGACGCTGCAAGTGCCTCGCAAGTGGGTGCTGCTCGCGCAAGCGCACAGGGCCAAGTACGAGGTGAGCTATCTATGTAACTGTTCCGTTTTAGTCACGGCGGAGTCTCGCGCGAGATTGGACCTGGTGGAGGGGGCAATTGAGATTTTCCTTGTGACATTAAATTTTGTTCTAGAATTATTAGTGACTAGTATTTTAATACAATTTTTTTTGTTTTAAGTTTTGACGATAAGATCGAATTTGTGAATTTATTATTATTATTTCTGACATCTACAACATATATTTTTTTACAATTGTATCAATATATTGCTCTGAATTATTTATTATTATTAGCTTAAGATAATTGTTACTGACGATTCGAAAGTGCTTGTTGCTATGCCTACTTGAATAAAGGCAATATTGACTTACCCCCTTATTCATAATCGTCTACTAAAGTTAAGAGGCCTCTGATAATCGTTTGTCCCTTTCCGTCCAACCTAAATGAGGGATAAAGGGACAAACGATTATCAGCGATCTGTTAACTTTAGGGGCCGTTTATGAATGAGGGGATGAGACTAAGTAAGTTTTGTTTGAAGCATCTGCCAGCGGTCGAGGTGGAGCACCTAGTCGGAGCGGAGCAGTGGAACGCGGCCCACAAGGTGCTTCTGGAGGAACTGCTACCTGAAGCCGTCTTAGCCGGTAATTCATATTTGTTATACGGACAACTTTTTCAACCCTTATTACATATACAAGGTGTAACAAAAATACTGGTGATCCTAAAAGGATTTTTCTAATTATTGCAAAAACACCTGTACAGAGTGTAACAAAAATAATGGTGATCGGTTTAAGGGCATAATTGGTATCGTATTCTTATTATGAAAAAGTAAGAAAAAAAATTTTTTTCGCGAAGAAAATTTTTGGTTTTGTATGGAAGCTTGGCCAGCAGGAACGATGACTCTCATAGAAAAAAAAAAACATTTTTTTCGCGTTAAAAAAATTTCTCCTGCTTTTTTTTACTTGAAATACGATAACAATAATGCCCTTAAACGGATCACCATTATTTTTGTTACACTCTGTACAGGTGTTTTTGCAATAATTAGAAAAAAACTCTATTAAACCGACAATGATGTACCTTTTACTTGAAAACACCACAATATCACTGTGATTTCTTTTAAAAACTTACACATAAAGCCGGTGAACGAATGCGATTGTATTTTTTGACTTAAATCAGATCACAGAATATAGTTTATTCATTTTATGTCCATATAGGGTCGTTTGAGTGCCTGGAGCGCTGGTAGTCTTGCGGTAAAACGTCCGACTTTCAATCCGGAGGTCTCGGGTTCAAACCCCGGCTCGTACCACTGAGTTTTTCGGAACTTATGTACGGAATATCATTTATATTCACCAGTCGCTTTTCGGTGAAGGAAAACATCTTAAAGAAGACCTAATTCCAAAAAGGCCTGGTTTCCCCTCTGGGCTGGAAGGTCAGATGGCAGTCGCTGTCGTAAGAACTAGTGTCTACGCCTATTCATGGGATTAGGTTGTCAGGCGGACCTCAAGCCGGGATAGACGCTAGGAGGAAGAAGGAAGATAGGGTCGCTTAGTAAACCTATATATTATTATTGAAAAAAAATGTTGCTAGTAACTTTTTAAACTTTCTCAGATGACCTGCGCAGCATAGCACCGCTTTTAGAGCAGCTGAACGAAGCGGCAGAGCGACATGAAGTGAGCGGCTGGCAGAACGGCGGGCAAGCGCTTTACCATTATATTAGAGTTTGCGACGAGGTAAGAATTACAGATCTACACTGCGGTTATTATTTTTACCTGCACCCATATCATAAATCCTCTATTCTGCGTTCGGAAACCGTATATAATGACCACCATTATTGCAACCAGTAATGTAACATCAGTGTATTATCTGCGCCAGTGTTGTAATAATGTATGAAAATTCGTTACCACATCGATCGGTACTGTAATGAAAATCTAGCCCTCCAGTTCGCCATGACGGTGCAATAACGGTGTTTCTAATGGTTCCTGGACACGTCATTAAGGATTTATAATATGTGTGTCGATAAAGTAGTGTATGTAACTGTACATAATTCAGGCATTAAAACACTTAACGTCACTCCAGGCGTAAAGAGACATTAACACATATAAATATTAGTTGACTAGAAGTAGAGGCGGACGTAGCACACAGAATAAGTGTAGCCTGGCAAAAATGGAGATCATTAACGGGTGTTTTATGTGACCCTCGTATGCCCATCCGTACAAAAGGCAAAGTTTATAAGACGGCGGTGAGACCAGCAATGTTATATGGCTCGGAATGCTGGGCGGTTAAACAGATGCATACCCAAAAACTACATACGGCCGAAATGAAGATGTTAAGATGGTCTTGTGGGGTAATAGTACGGGCGGCGGCCGTAGGATCTGCTACGTAACGTGATACAAAGATAAGCCCTATGGCACATGTTCATAAAAGTGATGCTGAGTTCCGGAAAAATTGTAAAAAAAATTAGAATTGGCCGAAAGCACAAAAAAGCACCACTTCCGGTTTAAAAAATGGATGGTATTTACCTACGGCATTTGATACTGAGATGATTATTGTGGCAACAAATAGTAATTTGTATTTAGGTACAGAAAAACCCAGTCTGCCACTTTCTGCATAGCCGGAAGTGCCCGGCAGACTGGTTCAAAAGTGACGTACATTTGGAGTCAAATTCGTTACTTTTAAACTAGTCTGCCGGGCGCTTCCGGCCATGCAGGAACTGGCAGACTGGGTTTTTCTATACCTAAAAATAAATTACTATTCGTTGCCACATGTGTCATCTTTATATCCAATAACGTAGGTAAGTGCCATCAATTTTTTAAACCGGAAGTGGTACTTTTTTGTGCTTTCGGCCAATTCTATTTTTTTTTACTATTTTTCCGGAACTCAGCATCACTTCTATGAACATGTGCCATTGGGCTTATCTTTGTATCACGTTACGTAGCAGATCCTACGGCCGCCGCCCGTACTATAACAAAGCTCGACAAAATCCGGAACGAATATATCCGTGGCAGTATGAAAGTTTCCCCCATTCCTGAAAAACTTAGCGAGACTCGTCTGAGGTGGTATGGCCACGTGATGCGTAGAGACGAAGAACATGTTGTCAAGAAAGCCTTATGCCTTCCGGAAAAGAAGAGAGGGGCAGGGCGCCCTCGGACAACCTGGTGGACCAGTATAACAAATCTCCGGAAAAATCAACATTTACCCAACCCGACAACCCAGGACAGGATGTCTTGGCGCCGCAAAATTAGGAGAGCCGACCCTACCTAAAGTGGGATAGCGCAAAGAGAAAGAAGAGGTGAATATTAGTTGACTAGTAAAAATATGAAGATAATTCTAATGTATTACCTACTGTAAGCGCGTGGTTTTCTTTTATATTCCTTTATCTATCGTACTGAGATAAAGCAATTTCGTGGCATTCTGTCGTTTCATGTCTTTATTTGTATGTGTTTGTGTTTGCGGATAAACTATTTATATTCTACTCTTTCTCTGTATCTTGTGGTTCGACGGTAAAGTCTTACAGCCGTTTGTTTTAATTTCAGATTCGCAGCCTAGTGTCGTGCATGGAGGTCGACCGGGAGAGCGTGCAGACTCGGCTAGAGGCGCTGCGGCCTCGCGTGGCCGCCGCCTGCCGCGCGCAAGCCGGCCTCGCCGTCAAGTGAGTGTTGTGTCCCTTACACCCTCCCTAGTGTCGTGTATGGAGGACAGAGACAGCGTGCAGGCTCGGCTAGAGGCGCTGCGGCCTCGCGTGGCCGCCGCCTGCCGCGCGCAAGCCGGCCTCGCCGTCAAGTGAGTGTTGTGTCCCTTACACCCTCCCTAGTGTCGTGTATGGAGGACAGAGACAGCGTGCAGGCTCGGCTAGAGGCGCTGCGGCCTCGCGTGGCCGCCGCCTGCCGCGCGCAAGCCGGCCTCGCCGTCAAGTGAGTGTTGTGTCCCTTACACCCTCCCTAGTGTCGTGTATGGAGGACAGAGACAGCGTGCAGGCTCGGCTAGAGGCGCTGCGGCCTCGCTCGGCCGCCGCCTGCCGCGCGCAAGCCGGCCTCGCCGTCAAGTGAGTGTTGTGTCCCTTACACCCTCCCTAGTGTCGTGTATGGAGGACAGAGACAGCGTGCAGGCTCGGCTAGAGGCGCTGCGGCCTCGCTCGGCCGCCGCCTGCCGCGCGCAAGCCGGCCTCGCCGTCAAGTGAGTGTTGTGTCCCTTACACCCTCCCTAGTGTCGTGTATGGAGGACAGAGACAGCGTGCAGGCTCGGCTAGAGGCGCTGCGGCCTCGCGTGGCCGCCGCCTGCCGCGCGCAAGCCGGCCTCGCCGTCAAGTGAGTGTTGTGTCCCTTACACCCTCCCTAGTGTCGTGTATGGAGGACAGAGACAGCGTGCAGGCTCGGCTAGAGGCGCTGCGGCCTCGCGTGGCCGCCGCCTGCCGCGCGCAAGCCGGCCTCGCCGTCAAGTGAGTGTTGTGTCCCTTACACCCTCCCTAGTGTCGTGTATGGAGGACAGAGACAGCGTGCAGGCTCGGCTAGAGGCGCTGCGGCCTCGCGTGGCCGCCGCCTGCCGCGCGCAAGCCGGCCTCGCCGTCAAGTGAGTGTTGTGTCCCTTACACCCTCCCTAGTGTCGTGTATGGAGGACAGAGACAGCGTGCAGGCTCGGCTAGAGGCGCTGCGGCCTCGCGTGGCCGCCGCCTGCCGCGCGCAAGCCGGCCTCGCCGTCAAGTGAGTGTGACGTTGTCAACTTGTACTAAATGGGGTTGGCTGGTCGAAAGTCTTTACAGATGGCGCCAGCATAGCTTGTACCTGTCAGTCCTACCAATAGTCAAATTCTTGTTTCTTTTGGAAATTTCTGACCTGGATGGGCTAGTGTTTAAGCCAAATTCCATACAACAATACTAGTGATATGTACAAGCTGTGCTGGCGCCATCTGGCCAAAACATTGACAGTTGCCAACTCCATTACTTTCTACTCTAGAGGATAAAACACAACTTTCCACGCACTAAAGGACAACTTAAAACATGATTACTTAATATAGTATCCGCAAAATTAAGTGGCGACTGAGGTCATAAAACTTTTCTTTCACATTTGCACCGCCACGGTAAGAGAGAAGGAGACAGCGTTATGAACTCAGTCGCCACTTAATTCTGCGGATACTATAATGTGGTATTCCTCTGTTGGCAGGAGCCCGCGGCACGCGGCAGCCCGCGCCGAGATGGGAGCGCGGCTGCTGCAGCTGGCCGTGGCGGCGCGCGAGCCGGCCGCGCACGTGGCCGCGCTGCTGGCCGCGCTGCCGCTGCCGCCCGACTGCACCGCCAGCGCCCGCCAGAAGGTACGAGTATGCGCGCCGCCCGACTGGGATTGAAACAGACGAGCGAGGCGACGCCGTTTATTAACACGAAGCTGTAAATTCCTATTTATAAGCATTTTCATAAGTGTTGTAGGCTAAGTCAATGATATTTTACTATGGATAAATCGTGGTCAAACGCCTGCAATCCTCATTATAAAACAACTTTTCAAACACTTTGTCTCATCTTCGAATAATCGGGGAACATAAATTAATAAAAAAATTGAAAAAAAAGAAACAAGAATCCCAACAAATTTAGAACTTCCTTCGAAATCTTGAAGTCAATTAAAAAAAATTGCCGGCCAAGTGCGATTTAAACAGACGAGCAGAGCAAGGCCGTTTAGTAACACGAGGCTGGGATTCCTATTGAGTCAGGAAAAGTATTTAAAAAATAAATCTACCGAATATTGAAAACATCTTTTTTTGGCAGATTACCATGGAACTCGCGGAGCAGGCGTCGGAGATGTGTTTAGAATCGTCAGACTCCTCCCCTTCACACAGACCGACTGTACAAGCATAAATGCTATAAGCCAAGAACCTCAAACCTTTTCCATGCCAAGAATAGCAGAGCTCGAATTTGTAAAAATTGTGCGCATCGAGAAAAAGTTGTGAATTTTTGACCATGGATAGAATGGCCCACGATAAATATTTTTTAGTATTGGAGGTCCGTAAAATTTTTGGACCTTCACGTCAAAATCAGGGGTCCTGTGAAATACGTTATTACTCTATGGTTAGGGCTGCTAGGGGTTGTGTGGTATCATTTCCGTGTAAAACAGACATGCGGAATTCATTTGTGATATTAAAAATGTAAAATTTCTTATTAAAAAAAAAGTTGTGTGGCGAGGAAAAACACAATTTTTTATTTTTTTTTAGAACGTCATATAACTAATATATATCTTTTTTTTTCTAATAATAAAAAATATTATAAAGGAGCATATTTAATGTAGTTTCTAAATATATACAATTTTTAGGCTTATAGTATACAAAAACTACGCGAAAAAAAATGTTTGCTTCGTGGTGTATATGTTTTCTCCATAGTAAGTATCGATAATCAATGTTAACGTGAACATCCGTAACGTATTGACCTGAAAATGCATGTATTGCTTGTTATTAGTAAATTTTATTCATAATAACTTCACAAAATGCAGAAATAAAAAAATAAAATAAATAAAAACATATTTTTCCTCCTTAACTTTAACATAAACCGTCACAATTCAAACGACGCGACGTCTGTTTTCCGTTACTCAACTTAAGTAAAAAAAAAAACCAGAAGTTATTTTGTATTAAAGGTGTATAAAATGTATATGTTTCTATAATCTATATTAAATATGCTTCTTTATAATATGTTTTATTATTTGAAATAAAGGATATATATTAGTTATATGACGTTCTAAAAAAATAAAAATAAAATTGTGTTTTTCCTCGCGACACAACTTTTTTTTTAATACGAAATTTTACATTTTTAATATCAGAAATGAATTCTGCATGTCTGTTTTACACGGAAACGATACCAAACAACCCCTAGTAGTCTTAACCAGAGAGTAATAACATATTGCACGGGACCCCTGATTTTGACGTGAAGGTCCAAAAATTTTACAGACCGCCAATACTAAAAAATATTCATCTTTGCTCACTCTATCTATGGTCAAAAATTCACAACTTTTTCTCGATGCGCACAATTTTTTTCGCATTTGTACTGAGACAAAACCCTACTAGAACACCTCAAACTGCCACGAATAGTACAGTCAGCACCAGAGCTAAGCGGGTAGCGTGTTCAAAATGACCTACACACGCTCTTATTCTCTCACAGTAGACTGGTAGTCATCGTGATTTAATGCCGAAAGCTATATCAACACCTATTCGCTATGTGCGAAGTGCATGGTGGGGGTAACGAGAACGATCGCAGTGCTCAATGTGACAAGAAATGAAACTGCGAATCCCCTGTCTGCTGTCAAAATAGTGAATCAGACAGTTACATTTTATATAAGCAAGGAATACAACCTATTTATAAAAAAGGAAAAAAGAGATTGACCACCTGCCCAAGATATGGCGCCACAATCATGCACACAGCGAATAGTTCGTTTTTTTTTGAGATTAGAAAAAAGTTGAAAGAAGGTTGTACACTGTACAGGGTTCTTTATCAGGCACTATACGGCATGATGCATGGCACAAGTGTTAAAGTGCCTACGCGGCCATTAAAAAATAATCTGCTAATTGTCATTATTTATTTACAAATGTGAACTCTTTATCATGTATACTAATCGTTTGTTGGTGTGCTTGCAGTATGTCTAAATGAACATTCAAACAGAACAGGTTGGCAACTTCTGTTTCTATGTTTACTCAATTTCTAATCTCAAAAAAAAATTGAGTATTTTCCCAAATAAATTCAGTGATAACGTAGATATAGACGACCACAGCTTAAGAAGTTTTTGAAGCTCATGTCGATTGCGCCATCTATGTCAAAGCCCCCTATAGATACCGAATATGTAAGAGAAATGTCACCTGCACTGCTACTGCACATAGTAGCTACTAGAATACAACTAGTACGCTATTTGTTACTAGGTGGAGTAGGTGTGCAGGTGACATTTCTCTTACATATTCGGTATCTTTAGGGGGCTTTGACACGATGGTCCAATCGACATGAGCTTCAAAAAGTTCTTAGGCTGCGGTCGTCTATATCTCTATAGTCTCTGGTGATAATAATTCAATTCATAAGTAGGTATGCAATTTTTCATCAATGTTTTAAGGAAATGTTAAGTAAAACCTATCTTTATTTTAGGTATAATTTTAATTGTACAGTTTGTGTTTACAAAAATACTTCGTTCAGTTATTTGACATTTAAATTAAAAAAAATTACAACACTATTTTTTATTGTTTTTTGTTTATCTATGACATACAAGAAAAACATGAAAACATACAGTCCGTGAGCTCTCAGAAGAACCTTCGGGTTTTAGAAAGAGACGTCGGGTATCAATCAACAGTGACACGTGAAAAAGCAGAGCAGCAATATTACCTTCGTGTGTCATCGCCGATTCCCGAAGGTTCTTCTTAAAGCTCACGAACTGTAGTTAACTGAAAGGTTAGTAAAATTGTTTCCGGATTATGAACTTCTAAATTGTAATATAAATAAATGAAACCAAAATTATATGTTTAATATAATTATAAAGTGTTTTGACATCAGTTTGATAACACCTTCATACGTACATATGCAATTCTTACAAAAATAATAAACTTAAATATATAGTAGGCGGCCATAGCCTAAGAACTTTTTGAGGCTCCAAATATTTAGCGCCACCTAAACAGAGCCAATATGCATGAGATAAAATCAGCGCTACCTAGTAACGAATAACGTACTAGTAGTACACTAGTCGTTACTAGGTGGCGCTGATTTTATCTCATGCATATTGGCTGTTTAGGTGGCTCGGAACTAGATGGCGCTAAATACTCGGAGCCTCAAAAAGTTCTTAGGCTATGGCCGTCTACTATATATTTAAGTCTATGCAAATAGCAATAGAAACGATTGAAAATCATATTTTTGACAACAATTTTTGGTTTGTACATGCGTGGTAATCGGCTACTTTCCTATGAAGTCAAATCAGCTACTCTTTAGGAAACGTCAAAACGATTTGTTATATGAAGTTTATACGGGAGACTAATATTGTGACGTCACAATACTATATGATGAATACATCTCCTTTATAAAAGTTTTAACTATTATAAAATCATTTAAAACGCAAACACATGTTACACCTGGATTTTCCCGTGTATTTATGAAAATTAGATTCTATGAATGCAACGAAAGAATTAAGTTTATCTACTGGAAAGTACCCTATTGTATTAAAAAGGAAGTGTACAGGTTTTAATGGGTTAGCAACGCGAATGTGACACCCCTGTAGTTCATAGGATACAGTCATCAATCATCATCATATCAATCATACAATCACGCCTATTTCCCAAAAGGGGTAGGCAGAGATCACGGATTTCCATTTGCTACAATCAATATAGCAAAACGGCTCTCCGTGAGCTACTTCTCGCCCCCGTGAAGAACGAGACGTGATGGGTGGCGAACCGCATCGCCGCCATGCGGATGATTATTAATTATATGGATCACCACAGCGTTCCCACGAGTAGTAGGGATCAGAGGTCCCTTTATCTTTATTTTTTAGGATACAGTCACCGCTTATAATTAGGCAGGCTGTATGATTATTTGCCATCAATATAGTAAATAAAAATACTGTAATTCTGACATTCTGTTATATTATAAATTTAAGAGGATTATAATAAAAAGCATTGTTATAATATAAAGATAATCATTTGTCGTAAAAGATTTTGCATGTATGTATCTATACTGTGATGTATTCGATAAACTGGCCATTCTTAGAAAGGATTTGTTTCGATTGTAATAAATATTATTTTGAAATAAACTGTTTATTTTATTTAAATTAACCTTACCTATATACAAAGATGACATCAGAAAAAAAGTACCTACTGTAAAACCGACCAATTAGCGCGTCGCACCTATCTAGGCTCTGGAAACCGACCAATCAGCGTGCGAGGCGCTTTACGTTTGACAATATAACGGTTCCTAGTCGATAGTTCATAATCTAACGAAAAATTTAATAATCCGTTAAATTGTAAGCAGTACGTTACGGTTCACAATTTTTCGATAGTTTACAATCTCGCTAGTTAGATTTATAACGCTAGTTAGATTATAAACTAACGGTATTTACAATTTTACAGTGTCATATATATAGTACGTTCTTGGGTTACATCATAGAGTATATTGAATAGTGGGTTACATGCATTATTTTAACAATTAATGTCAGAAACTAGTACATATTAATAGTATATAACGTCAGGTGACAAGCAAAACTCACTTAGTACTACCACAAGTTCATAGCCATAATGAAACGTAACAAGGTTCATTATCACTTAACTTTTTTTTGTAATTAGTGAGTTTTATTTTTATGTCACACATTAGAACAGGAGAACTTCAATTTAATCATATTAATCATTTATAATTCTGATTTATTTAACTAGATCAATCTATTTGTCAACATTCGCTACATCTGGATTTTTAGCATCAATCAACTCTTCAAAATCTGCAGTCCCTTTTGTACCCTCAGAAGCATTTGCAGCATCTACTTTTTCTGTTGTACCCTCAGAAACATCTTCAGCATCAATGCCTTTTGCAGCTGAAACATCATCTAACTTTACCACATCAACATCACTCTCAACTTTCTCAGGAAGTTCTATTTCTTTTCTGACAGTGTTCTGTGTTTTTCTCTTCCGTTTCTGCTTATTTGGAAGATTCTCTAATTTCTTCAAAGCATTTGCAAGCAGATCTTGGAAGTTTCTTGTGCTAGGCTTGTAATATTTACTTGGTTTCACAAGTTGTTCTACAGGAGTGTCCCCAAGGAGATGGGCGAGAGGATTTACATGTACAAGCTTTGTGCCATCTGGTAATGTAACTTCAGTTGGTGGAGCACTTGCTTTGACATCATCTTTCTTTACTGATTTTTGTTTTTGTTCATGTTGCTTCATTATATCATCAATTTTCACGATTTTATAATAAGGAGCGTCTGGTAAAAGATGTGCTATCCTTATAGATTTTAGTTCTTTAGGCAGTTTTGGTATAACTATCTTATGTGTTGCTGGATTTTTCTTAGGAACAGATTGCTCTTCAGTCCCTTCTAGGGTTACTTCTTGTTCTGCTTCCGGTATGTTAGTATCTTTAGTTTCTTCGTAATCATCATTATAATCGTTGTCATCTTGGAATTCGTTACCATCATCGTAAGTGAATTTAATACTTTGAATAGGCATGGATTTAACTTTCTTTACAGTGACACTATGCCTTTCAAGACATTTTTTAAACTTGACAGGCATTGCTAGTTTGATGGTGGACTCATTAATTTCTGGTGCAGGTTTGAATTTGTTGAGTTTTATAACTGGCTCTCTCTGGACTGGATTAGCGACTTTAGTTAAACTAATGCTATTAGTTACTTGAACATTTTTAACTCCCTCTTCAGGTGTGAAGCTTTCTATAAACTTTTGTACGGACAATTCTTTAGATATAGGCTTCAAAATTGCAGTTACATTATCCTTTTCAAATTCAACTTTCTTTATAGTGCTGAGGAATTTTTTTGTGTCTGATGTCTCTTTCTGCTGTTCACCTTTCTTTCTTCTTTCTAGAATGTGCTTTAGTGTTTCTGTCAATTGTGAACTGGAGTGTTGGTCCCTCATGTGCCTTTCTAAATCGGCTTTTGTCTTAAATGACAGTGGACATTTAATGCACTTCTTAGACTCGTCTTTGAAATGCATACTTAGGTGGTTCTGATAGTTTTGAAACGTGTAGCAATACTTCTTACAAATGTCACATGTAAATTGCTTTTTGGAAGTTTTTGTGTGTCTCTTTGTCCACTGTAGTGGTCTTTTTCTTAACTGTGACTTGAGCTTAGCTTTCTTCTTTGTTACCACGAGTGGTTCATCGTCGCTGTCATAATCTGATAGCTCTACTAATTCATTAGGATTTTTACGCTTTTGAACAGTGCGGACAGATTGTCTCGTCTTTTGTTTAGGTTCATTAGTATCAGTTTGGTTGCCTTCATTTTCAGTGAAGTTCACGTCTGATTCCATGTTTGCCAACTGCAAGTCTTCACTTTTATCAATTACAGTGTTTGTTTTACTCTTAGGCTGAGGAGGTTTCTCTCCATATTTAGAGACAGGTTGAAAAGGTTTTTCAGATTTTTTATCAGTGAAAAACACATGAAGTCTTTCATCAAATTCAACAAAACCCTCGCTTTTATGTTTCAATTTTATATGTAAAGTGAAAGACTTGCGTATTCTAAATTTTGTGTCGCAAATTTTGCAATGATATGGCTCAATGTCTTTGTGTTTCATAAAGTAATGGGCGAATAAGCGCTGTGGGTGCTTGAAAGTTGTGTCGCAATACAAACAAGTATATTTATATAGATGCAGCTCATGGCTGTGGCATCGTTGGACATGTTTCTCTAACATAACCGTACCGACACATTCTTTGCGGCAAAATTTGCACATGGTCAACTCTACAGCTAAAGGATGAGCTTCGGACTGATGTTCAGACAACTCGTACATACTAGTAAACACACTGTCACAGTGCGAACATTTTAAGTTCTTTGTGCAAAAATGTCTTTTCATTAACTTACTAAAAAAATATTTATTGCATGTCGGACACTGATGTTTAGGTTTCAATTTACTCGGCTTGCATATTTCTTCTATAACTGGACTGCAGTCTGAGTGCTTCGTAAAATGCAGAGAAAGGCCAGCCTTCTTCTTGAAGACGGAACAACAATTATCACAAGTAAGTGACCTGCAACTATTTTTCCTTAAATGCGTAACATATGCTTCTAAGTCTGTGTCTCTGAACTTGCAAAAAGTGCAGACGTAACTAATCTGCTTTCCGGTGAACTCAACTTCGTTCTCAACAGATTTTATAAATTTACTAGCTTTGATGTTGATTACAGATGATAATAAAGCTAAGTGTTTGTCTAGGTACACTCCCTCACCTGAATAGAAATGATTATCATACTCATGTTGGTATAACTCTGATTTGGCAAGGAAGAATTGTCCGCACTGTGAGCAGGGGAAGGGTCCTTCACCCATAGAAAGCGAATGCTTCGTTTCATGTTTCCTCAATAATGCGCTATTGGTGAAAATTCTATAGCACACTAAACAACTCTTGAAATCCAGTAAATGGGCATCCCTGATGTGTAAGACGTAAGCCTCCGCATCCGAAACTATTTTGTCGCAAAATTGACACCCCACGAGCTTCCCAGACGGGTGGACTTGCTGGATGTGGAGCGCCAGATCGTCAGGGTCGAGAAATTCGGCGAAGCAAACCAGACAGGTTGTTTCATCTGGTTCACATAACACAACCTCGCCGGACCCGTTGGCGTTAGAACGCCCTGTTTTCTTCATGCTGCAACTATTATTTTCACTACATTTGCAAAAACGAGCTAAAAATCTTGTTATTTATTGCTGGAAAAGCAGTTCACGATTCGACTCGTCCTTTTCTACTTTTTTTTTACTGTCTTTTTGACGCTATTTTGACGTTTTGTCCGTGCGCTATTCCGGCTACTCATAAAATCGCGCACACAGGCGCACACGTAACAATTTTAGATCATTGGCTACTCACCGCTAGATGTCACCGCTATCTTTTTCTCTTAAGAGTCACCACACACCTAGCGGAATTCCTCGCGGAATTAGCGGAAGTAGCGGAAATTCATAGACAAAATGCTTAATTTGTCTATGGTAGCAGAAATTTGTCTATGGCTTCCATACAAAAAATCTGCTACCATAGACAAATTTCCGCTACCATAGACAAATTTCCGCTACTTCCGCTAATTCCGCGAGGAAAACCGCTAGGTGTGTGGTGACCCTAATATCTGAGGGCACGGGGCACGGTAGTTTCTTTGCCAAGACTATCCAAAACTCAACACACGATCGTGTACAATATTTTTCTTTCAACGTTCTTGGTATATTTTATTTACAAGCTCAGTCATTAGGTAATACGTGGTAATACCATGGTATTCATAATTGTTAGATTTTTCATAATTTTTGAAACCAAAGAAGTCTATTAAAACTAAAATGGAGGTAGGTAAAATTTTCTTATAGTGAGTGCTAATTAGATGGAAAGATTTAAATCTTCCCTAGAGAGATTAACAATATTAGCATCGTTTGGTAGCATATGTATAGGTAGGTACTGTTTCTTACTTAAAGCGGTATTACACATTGCAACCTGCAGGGCCCAATCTGTCAGGTTGGAAGGTGTAATTGAAGGTAGGGCCCGTAGGGAGCTGAAGGAGGGGCAGGAAGAGGCAGGGTACACAACAGATTGGGCCCTGCAGGTTGCAATGTGTAATACCGCTTTTACCTAAATACTGTGAATATTCTATTGTTTAAACACCTGTTTTACAATATGACACACTTAGCAATCGAAACGTTCAATGAATTTTTATCATCTGCATAAATATGGTAGAACATGTGATACAGAAAACATCGTGAACCAAGTAAGAAAGTTGAGTACCTACGTGTACTCATAGATGAATATGTATGTATAGAACGGTGAACTATGAAATACCGCGGTAGGCCCTCTGACACCATTTGGCGCCTAAAACCACTAAAACCCCGCTTTAAGGCCTCTAAAAACGCAAGCGACAAGTCACCTGCGATTTTTAATACATTGCGGTTTTTGATCCATCGATTGATTTCGTTGCACCTACCTCGACGGCAATGTCCCGGCTTGCCTACAAATATTACTATATATACTTTTTCTAATTTTACTTACAATGATTCGTGTAAAATTGTAAAATGATTTAACAAAACAAAAGTCGAGGGAAAAGTTTTGTATTCAATTATGTAAACAGCCATTTAAATTCATGGTCACGTATCTGTGCTCTTATTTATTCATTAATAAACAATTTTGTGTCCGATACATTTTACATTACAATCTATAACTGACTCACTGCTGTAGAATCGTGAAAATGAACGTGAAAATGAATGCATGAATGATTACGGATACCGCTCCGCTAGACTAAATGTATGTGATGTGCAGTGTGCAGTCGACATCAAACACAAGGTGTAATAAAATGCCGGTGATCCCTTTAAGGGTATAATTGGTACCATAGATAAATGAGTAGATAGATTGCTAACTCCATACATAGCAAAACTACTAATTAAATAATAAGTCGTATGGGAGGTATGGTTTAACTAATTTATACTAAGTTTTAAGCACACTTAAATCGTAATACGTATTAAGCTGTAATCTTTTGAATAATAACTTTTAGCAAAGCTCGCTTAAAACTTATTACATATACGCATTTAGCCATGTATGGAAAGAACACTCTAGATACTTAATTCTCTTTGTTGGTACCTATCGTATTCTAATAATGAAAAAGTAAAAAAAAATCTAGTTATTAAAAAATGGTTTTGTATGGAAGGTTGGCTGGCTAGGATGACCAGTCCCGCTGTACCATACAGCTAGTAGTCCGCCTCGAACTGAGAACTCGCGATTTCCTTGTAAACGAGTTGGCCAATATAACAAGACACTCTCAAATCTCTCAATTTTTTTTTCACGCCCTCTAGCTCCACAACCCCTTTCTCATATTGAGAAAACTCAAATTTTATGTATCATTGCTACAATCCCAACAAACTTCATAAAGATCAGAAAAACGTTACTAAAGTTATCGTCGAACAAACTTACAAAATCAAAAAGCCATCTAAATGCCGAGACGTCCCATAATCGACCCTGCACGAGTCTAATTTTACAGAGATACCGCAAATCGATGTACAGTTTAGCCATTTGGCACATACATACTAGAGGTCAAAACAAAAGTTTTGATCCGCGGTTCTTTAAAAAATTTCCCTTAGGAGGGGGGTGCTGATTCATCATTTTTTTGTATGAGAATTTTTTTTTTCAAAAATCTATCGTGTGCTATCATATGAAAGGGCTAATAGAGGCGGTTCTACAAATATACCACATCATTACATTTCAGCCATTTATTTATTATTAAAACAAAAATAATTTTCAAAACATAGCAAGTTCGGGCTCCTCCAGATACGATATGGCAGATTTTTTTTTATTCGTATTAATTAACACGCGACACACAACATTTATGGCGTAAGCCCGAGAAGCGAATGTGCTTGGTGTGCGTGCAAAACGGGTCTTGATGGAATTTGGAATCACAATTTCGTCACATAATTGTGGTATTCGTATTTCTTTCTTACATCCATGGTGACTGTTGAAATGTATAGTCTGGCAAACCAAAAAGCGCAGTAACAGTCAGAGTAACATGCTATACCCATCCCTTTATTAGTAGCAAAGAGAATTAAGTATCTAGAGTGTTCTTTCCATACATGGCTAAATGCGTATATGTAATAAGTTTTAAGCGAGCTTTGCTAAAAGTTATTATTCAAAAGATTACAGCTTAATACGTATTACGATTTAAGTGTGCTTAAAACTTAGTATAAATTAGTTAAACCATACCTCCCATACGACTTATTATTTAATTAGTAGTTTTGCTATGTATGGAGTTAGCAATCTATCTACTCATTTATCTATGATTAGTAGTGAGAGTACTAGCATTAGAAAAAGACAGTATGATTCTCCCTGTCTATGCTTGAAGTGGAACAAACTCTGGCCAAACTATAGGTAGGTATGTGTAAATGCCGCTTTCATTAACTGAATAATTTTGTTTTATTAATGTATATTTTATTTACACAATGTTTAACACAGACATTAACTTAATTAATTACCTACTATCAAGAAAATAATTTTAAGATTTTCTATTATTGGCAGAAAACAACAGAAAATGTTAAATTGATCGCAGTTTTTTATAATGTTGCTATAGTTTAATGTTATTTTACCTTATTCTATTTAAAAATCGTCGTGCGGAATTCTGTTACATTTTCAAGTCGTTGTAGTTTGTTGATAGAGTTTATTTAATATAAGACGAATAGTGTCTGCGTACCGAGTTGTGAACTCATAGTCAAATGTGTTAAGTGATAATTATTTGATCTGTAGTATGGGAAAAATCTTTTTGGTTTATTCAACGTTTTGATATAAATCATGAGCAAAAGTATGGCGATTAGGTACTTTTGTATTATGATTTTTAAATATAAAATAAATAAGACAAATATCGTACATAAGTGCGTCGTGGTTTTAAATTTGCTGCAGTTTTCTAGGTTCATAACTGGGTAGATAGACGCGTTATCCAGTGACTGGATTCCAGTCGGACAAGACAGTGTGCATTCAATACTCGTGTTGCACCTCTTTCTCGTAGCATCGTGTAACACAGTGACGCCACCGTTTTTGCACAAATACGAGTATGAAGACCAAGTGTGTTAGCAATATACATTTTACACTGTGTGTGTAGCCATTCAGCGTGTGCAAAGGCAAAACCCACGTCACGGAAAACGAAGAATTTCATGTTGCGATCACACATATGCACGCGAGTAACGAGCCGAGTGACAAGGCGAATAGCGCGCCGAGAGCGCGACTGTCTACACAGTCTACATGCGTGTTGGCGCTCGCGTTTGTGCTCGCACGCGCGCTCGCGTCAGGGAGTTGGGGAGGCGATTATGTGAACGTACATTTGTGTTGATACTCGTACGCGAATGATTCATCGAACTTTCGAGCTATTCGATGAGCTCCAACGCAAGTACTCTGGCTGGTGTGACCGTCGTATAAAACACTCGCACGTGTATATTGAAGAATGTCGTTTTTCATCCGCAGCTTCGTTTAGATTTACTAATCAGCCAGTCAAATATAGAGGTAGACACTACATTTTTTCCAGTATTACAAAATATATTAAAACGTTTTTACCCCATTTTCAGGGTAACTGCAATTACCCCGCCACCCGCCGCATTGCGGTTCAATCACGTTGCCCGTTGTCACTGTACTGTCATGTCACCCTCCGACTGTCACCGAGTGCCCGTACAAAAGTAAAGGCGGTACCTGCTGCCATGCACAAAATCAAGATCTAAAGGTAAATATAGTGCCCGTACAAAATTCCCCGTCATTTTAAGTATAAAAACATGTAAATTCGTACCAAAGTTACACACTGCGAAGTCATTCTAACCTAACTTTTGAAACGTATTTATTTTGTGAATTATGGTTGTTTACGTGTCTCGGTGTTAAATGTTACTGTTAACGTTAAGTGTTTGTGCTATAAATGATTGCAACATGGTATTAGAAACAGTTTTAGCCCTTCAAAAACATGTTTTCGTGTAATCTCTTATACATATCTAGATAATGAAAACACGATGGAAAGAGTGTAAATTCCATTTTTTTCTCATGTAAATACATTCTAGTTGCATTCATTACTATCGTACATGTGATGTGGCTTAGCGCGTGTTTTTTTGTATAATGTACTGTTTTTCATCGATTAAATATTGATTTGAAAAACAACTATTTGTACTACCAGTGTACTAGAGGAACATAATGTAAGTAGGTTGCAAGTTGAATGACCTCTTTTGTTATGCAAATTTTCTAAAATATTCTATGCCTCGTTTAGGTATGTTCTAAAATAAAGTAAGTTCCGAGTTAGATTTATTTTGATAGTCATTGTTTTCAAAATTACACAAGTATATGCAATTAGGAAAACATAGTAATATTATTTTTGTCTAGACTTAATAACATTTATTAGTAATATGATACAACATTTTAAAACGGAAAATACCATGTATAACAATAATCCAGATTTAAAACACAGTATTTTTTAGTATGAAAATGACTGGTTATGAATCGAAAAATAGCTAACATACTAATCCAATTAACATATTAATTCATAAACGGCCACTAAAGTTAAGAGATCGCTGATAATCGTTTGTCCCTTTCCCTCATATAGGTTGGACGGAAAGGGACAAACAATTATCAGAGACCTCTTAACTTTAGTAGACGTTTATGAATAAGGGGGTACAGGTATTGACATTGTGTCCCAAGTTTATTTATACATATTCTGTTATAACATAACTGAATTTTCAAATGTTTACTTTGGCAACCAGAGTTACCGCATACTATACAGGGCCATACACATTACACAATATCCTCCTGAGGTTCAAAGCAGGGATGTCACGAATGTCGCTTTACTTACATTCGCGAATGCGGATGTCCGAATGCGAATGCGAATACGAATGTTAGGGAGTAGATTAAAAAAAGATTCAAAAATCTTGCTTATCATTTTTATGCTTACGTAGTTCATAAATACAGAAGATAGAGTCCTATATTATTGATCAAAAGGAGACAAGTGATACCATCGTTTTCACTTCCTGTGTATGTTCAAGCATATGACCATTGGCCGGGTCAGCGCGGTCAAAACAGGGTGCGTTCTGCCCACATTCGCATTCGGAAAATATTCGCATCATTTCATGCGAATGCGAATGTTGATACGAATGTCAAAAATGATGCGAATATTCGCATTATACGAATGCGAATATTCGTGACATCCCTAGTTCAAAGTGCTAATATTAGTACAAAATATCTTCAATGAAAACTCGATTATATTTTAATTGATACAGAGTTACTTTTGTTTTGTTTCGTTCGATTTCGAAACATAAGAAATTCAATTCTATCTTCTAACGCTTTTGATTCAAATTTCACTTCCAATCTTTCTTGTACGGTGGGCCGCTAGAGGATATACTACCATCTAATAAATCTATTTGATTCAATCCACAATCAAAAATCAACTATTCCCCTGCAGGGTAGATTAAATGTATCAAATCTATTTCATAAAAATTTGAGGTAGATCAAAAAAAAAAAGTAGTTTATCCTACGAAATGTATCTATTTGACTATGTTTATTCTTTACTAGCTGTTCCCGTGACTTCGCCCGCGAGCGTTTCAGAAGAAAAACTACTCTAAATGATGCCGGGATAATGGTTAATATACTTACAAAATTTCATGACATTCTGTATACTTAGTAGTTTTTGCATAGTTTGTGAGCAAACAGATTTCTTCTTACATACATACATAGAATTACGCCTATATCCCTAAAGGGGTAGGCAGAGATCACGGATTTCCATTTGCTACGATCAATGCAGCAAAACGGCTCTCCGTGACGTGAGCCGCTTCTCGCCCACTTTTCTTCTTACACATTTATTATATGTATAGATTATACCTATGTATTTTTTTATTGAAACCAAAAAAAAAAATTACAATATTCGAATCCGCAACACAGGATTCGTCCTTCAAAAAATAATTATAATAATAAAAAAAAAAAAAAACTGCATCCACCACAGGTTTCGTCAAAAACAAGATAAAAATAGCACGGAAAGTCCAAAGGGAAAGGGTTTTTTTTTTAAACTTTAATGCACAAAATACAGAATATTTTTTGCTACTTACTATAAACTACGTTTAGTTGTACTTAAATAAATAATATTTAAAGTAAATAAAAATATATAAATACATATTGATGACAGTACTTGTAGTTAGTAACTATATGGGAACTATTAGTGAGATGTTTCATAATTGGTATTGTTATTAGCTTATCCTTCCTATTATTTATCCTTCTTTGTTTCCTGAATGCATATTAAAATGTGTTAGTTCTCTATTATTTGTTATAACACTTATTTACCGTAAACTAAAAGCAAGGTTTTACTGGAGATAAATTAAAAATATATTTGACAATCGATAAAAAAAGCGCGCCGACGACGCGCGTTCCCAAAATGCACATCGTCGACGTGTTTAAAGAACGTGGTGTGCAAAGGCCCTTCCACAAATCAACCTAACCTCACAATAAGCTAGATAATAGATTGATATATGTAGATATCTACTTTATTGATTTATTATTATAGATCATTATTGTTTATTCATTTATAACCAATAAATTACAAAAATAAACTAAATTAAAATAAATTAAAACTAAATTAAAACTAAATAACAACTAAAAACTTATTAAAAATATTAAAAAAAAAAAATTACTTACCTATAAAAAGAATACCCCGTCTAGAAGATCGGCCTGCGGCATTGACCCTATAACGCTGGCGGCGTTACCTCTCTGTACCGCTAGAGCGATACGTTGGGAGAGGTAAGCGCCAGCCTTTTGGTCACCCGTAGTGTCGACCAACCGCGCCGACAGGGCCCTCATGAACGCCTTCATGTCGGCCGACCAGGGACCCAGAGTCTCTACGGCGAGCGCCGCAAACTCGTAGTCCTTGAGCAAGAACGAGTATTTGCGGCGCTTGAGAATCTGAGCCTGGTCCGCCGCAGCACCGGCCTTTGTACGGGTCGCCTGGACGTGGGACTGCGCAAATGTGTCAACGCACGTAGCGTCCCACACCAGAGCTCTACCCAATTTCCACGGCACCAGTGTGGCTCCGTCGGGCCGCCTGCCATCGTCTCTTGCTATACCAGCGGGTTCCAGAATTGCGGGCACAGAGACGGTGGCAAGCGAGCGGCGGACCAAGTCATTGATGGTGCCGTGGCGATACATGCGGCCGGCGCTTCTTGTACATATCTACTTACTTATGGCAGTGTTACTTTATGGCAGTGGATGAATAATCTAACTCCACCGTAATACAGTTTATAACTAGTACGGGGAGTGATGAGCATTATTACACTCATATATAGTAACTTACAACTATGTATAGGTAAAAAAAAAAAAAAATATTCACGAAACATTTTACAAATTTTCTTCTCTCTTTACTTCTGCCAAACCACAGCGTGGTTTGTTGGCAGACAAAAAAGTACTGTACTAAATCTTACCTTTTGTACCATTTGTTGTTGGTTTAAAAAAAATATTTTTATTTTTATTTATTTATTTACTTAAATACATAGAAAACATCCATAACTCAGTCACATCTGTGATAAATACTCAAGTAATGATTGAAAGAGAAGTCGTATGAGGAAAAGCTCCAGGCACCGACTTAAAGATATAATAGACGGCCATAGTCTAAGAACTTTTTGAGGCTCCAAGTCTTTAGCGCCATCTAGTCCAGAGCGACCTAAAGATAGCCAAGATGTAAAAGGAAATGTCACCTGCTTTAGATTCTCTTGGCTAGGTGACATTTCCTCTTACATTTTGGCTATCTTTAGGTAGCTCTCAACTAGATGGCGCTAAAGAGTTGGAGCCTCAAAAAGTTCTTAGACTATGGCTGTCTATTATATCTTTAAGAGGCTGACAACACCCGATGACCTTCAAATTGACTTTACTTAAACAGTCATATAGCTATAACTACTTGTTTTGGAAAAGTAAAAAAAATATATGTTAATATTCATTATATTTAAAAGAACTTCGTTAATTCCAATACACGATTGGACGAAATCGGCTCGATAGAAAATAATTCAAAAGTTACATCTTAAAATTAGCTTTAAACAATTGCACGTCTTTAGTTTCTTGGCTTTTGTGTCTGTAATTAAGGACAAAATTCCACCACACTAATACTAAAAACTTCGTTGCCTTATATTTCTCAATTAATGCATAGTTTTTTTTTTATTCATCATTTTGCAAAATTTGCAATGAGCTCCCATACTAATCGTAACGCAGTGTTTCTCTTTCACTCACGCTGAAAAAGATAGGGAGGGAATTTAGCTCTTATCATCCTCTTAAGTCTATGCTCCATGGAATTGGGTCTGACAACATTGAAGGACAGAAGGAAGCGAGACGACCTTATTGAGACGAATAAAATTCTGTATGGACACTATAATGTGTCATAGGTGTTGTAAAAATCGATTTACGACCATACATACTATTATCAGAGACTATAGAGATATAGACGGCCACAGCCTAAGAACTTTTTGAGGCTCCAAGTCCTTAACGCCATCATCACCGCCAAATAGCGTACTAGTAGTACACTAGTAGCTACTAGGTGGAGTAGCAGTGCAGGTGACATTTCCTCTTACATTTAAGGGGGCTTTCGGACAGAGGGCGCAATTCACTTGAGCTTCAAAACGTTCTTAGGCTGTGCTGCTCTACTATATAAGTTGCTCTATGCTATTATGCATGTTTATGTGTATGGGTACAAATACTATAATATTTAAACAAGTTTTATCATAATAACAGCCGACCACAACAGGAAAATGTCCTGTCTTGTTGCTCAGTTGTATGTCATTTATATTTTTTAAATTAATTAATTAAAAGTCTCCTTAATCGGTTAGTACACTAGTAAAGTAACATCTAGACGGTTGCCAACAAGGCAGCCGACGGTCCAAGGCTACCCTAACTATATGACTACTATCCGAATAATTCCATACAAATTACTATTCGGATAATTTGGATTGCAAACCCTAACCCTGACCTTGGTTGGTGGTTCATACAATTTTGTTGTCACTTATGTTAAATTATAAATAAAAACTGGCAAGTACTAGTCGGACTCGCGCACGAAGGGTTCCGTACCATTTCATATTTAAAAAAGACTGCAGAAAATTCATGTCTGTTGTATAGGAGCCCCCTTATAGACGGAGAGCTGGCCACGTCAGATATGACACAATAGTTAGTTTGCTATACTATGCTTATTTCTAGATCCGGACATCTGGCAGCTGTAAAGTGGTGGAGGTAAAAGAAAGCCAATAACTTGAAGAAAATAAATTCTAGAGTTCTGGTTTTGATCCAATATTATGAAAAATTATGTAATTAATTAGATTATATAATATCCAAAAGTTTCGATTGGCGGTGTTAAAATTAAGCATTTTGTCTATGAATTGGCTTAATTCCGCGAGGAATTCCGCTAGGTCTGTTTTGACCCTTATATGGAAGTTTTAAGCATCCATAGACAAATTTAAGCATTTTGTTATGTGTTGTCTATGAATTTTCTTAATTCAGTGGTGTGTGGTGTCCCTAACGTGACGTGATATTATGTCTACGGTAAGGTATAACGCGACCTTTTACTGTGCTGTAATCCTTGTTTACACATTCGCCCTTGGCACGCGTCATTCGTTCGATAACTTCGATACGTCGAGGTGTCTGCCACGTTTGCCACGCAATACAACGTGTTTATAAAGGTGCTCTTGCACGGGCGATTTTTCGGGCAATTATTGCCCGGCGATACGATGCCGAATCTAATGGAGCAATTATTTTATAATATAACTGAATAAATACATATAATCAAAATACAACCAATTGATAATGGAGCAATTAATTGAGCAATACGAGGCAATTTATAGAGAATGCGGCAATCACTGCTCTACTCGGGTTTCCCGAATAGCTGCATATTGAAATTGCTTGATATGGCCGTGACGTTAAAAATGCGGCAATTCGGCAATTTTCATTAGAAATGCAACGGATAGTGGCTTGGCCGGATACCGGATATTCGGCCTGACCCTCCGTCGAATATTCGGTATCCGGCCGCCGAATATTCGGCTGGCGGTACTATACCTACAATTTGAATTTCACAGGTGCGCATCGTTTCGACCTGTTTCGTAGTGAACGTTCGCGCGAACACATTTCTGCCTAGAAAATGAGTTTTATTATATCAGTAACTTCTTTCAAAAGTACACACGCGCTCGCGTATATTTGCTTAAATAAATAAGTTTGTACTGTTATCGTTGGACTAGTGAGTGACTCTGACTACGTCCGGTATCCGGCTGGATAGTACGAAGATATTACTGAAACGCGATGAGAATGGGATTGAGTTAGCTGTCAACCCATACAAATTTTGACGTAAGCATATGGAAAATCTGTCAACTCTAATCCCATTCTAATCGCGGTCCAGTAATATCCGGTATCCGGCCGGATACTAAAATAAGGGCCGGATACCGGATAGTAACCGGATATTCGGTGCACATCTAATTTTTATCGCCCGTGTAAGAGCACTTTAAAACAATAAAACTGTTGATCGGGGGCCTGGATATCTATCTGTATCTAATCTAGGTTTAATTATTTCTGGGCCGATGATAATTTTATTGGATAAGCATTTAAAATAATGAAACTATCTAAAATCACGAACTCTTTCGATCTTAATAGGATAAACAAATGCCCCAAAGTTTTTTTTCTATAATTGTGTTACAATTTTCTCTATGTTTTGTACGGAGGCAAATAAAGCTAAAACTATGTATATGACAGACAGAGAATGAAGGACTTTGGTACTGGCTACCCAGATCCAGAGGAATTCAAAGCACTGCCCTTGAGCTCCATCATCCAACACATGGAGATGGTTGAGAAAGCTCTCGAGTAGGTGTACTAGGGGGCAACTACACAAAAGATCCCTTTGGGTCGAAGTGTATCCTTACGGGCCCCCGAATACAATAAGCTAAGATAAGATAAGATGTATATAACAATATTTTTCTTTTGGGTTGAATATAGAATTTACTAATGATTTTAATTTTTACGAATAACATAACATAACAATAAGATCCGAGCTGTCAGAATGGCATTAAAAAATAGGCTCATCAGAGTACAGTCTACTAAGAAAAAAGTCTACCAGTTTTGACAAAAGTTTCTGCGAGATCTAACGATCGCTAAAGTTGACATTAACCTTTTCGACGCCATGTCACACGCAAAACCTACCACTCAGACGCCACGACATCTAAATGTCAAAAATGAAGTTAAACTTTATGCGTGTGCATGTAGGTCTATTTTGCTCTGTGGTCGATGACCGATATATCGGTCTTTGGCGTTGGACCTGTGGTGCCGATATATACGTCTTTGGCGTGGAAAAGGTTAATTTCTAACGGAGTTTGAAACATGCACGACCTTGTTGTCTCATGACGTTCAAACGAACTTCAACTGTATGGTGGCACTGGTAGACCACATTTTTGGTCGACTGTACCTACCTACAAATATGTTATATCGAAAGTATAGCGACAGTTTTTTCTAAAATTGTATATGAGTTAAAATCGACAAGCCGGTGGTCGAGGTATATGGAAAAATTTCAACTAAGACAACCACCTGTGACAATATCTGACATGTTACACAACAAGGTGATCAAAAATATCAAAGTTGTTTGTACGTAGAATTGGCCGGGCGTATTTGATAATTTCTAATAATAATGATCATGACTCATTTGTTTTTTCTGGTAAAATTATTGTATCAGAATCAGGGCATGCAATACCGGGATTATTTGTATGGGAAATCCCGGAATTCCGGTATTAGCCCATACAAGCAATACCGGTATATCTAGGTGTATAATGCTTTCGTATTCTTTTCGTAGGCATGGAACAGAGGGGTGGTGGTGTTGTTCTTCAAAAAAGGTGATAGCACCTTGCTGAAGAACTACCGACCCATCACACTTCTGAGCCATGTCTATAAGCTGTTTTCTAGAGTCATTACAAATCGACTCTCGTACAGGTTAGACGACTTCCAGCCTCCCGAACAAGCCGGTTTCCGAAGAGGGTTCAGTACCGTAGACCACATTCATACGCTGCGTCAGGTTATTTTTTATTTTTTTATTTTATTTATTTGGAGATCCAACAGCTGTGACATGAACATTATACATTGAAGTAAATACAGGAAGCCAATTATAGGAACTCACAGTTAGTGACAATATACTTAACTAATAGGTACTAAGGCTACGCACTATCGCAACCACATATTTATGCGAACAAACGAATTCAAATTGTACATAAATTGTTTCATTGTTTTTTTTTTTAATTTTCACTGTAACTGATGTTGTTATAAACTATTAGAACACAAACTAATTACTTACACATTAAAGTCTGTAATAAGAAAAATTTGGCACTAACAATTAGGAATACTAAACACAATAGATGAAATGAGGACTGGCAAAAATATGTATAACAATATGATGTAAGTAGGTAATTAAAAAGGCGACAACACGCTCACTCAAAAGACTCAAAATATCTCTGCACTAGATTATGTCTCACGCTAGGGATTCTACAGTTGAATACATCAATATCAAGATCGTCACGTTTATTACACGACTCATTTAGGCTACGGCTCGCGCGCATCAAGAAACTATTTTTCCTATATTTGGAAGATGCATTAATGAATGCTATTGGGGGATGGTACCTTTTAGAACGGTTAGGGGTTTTGAAATACAGTTTACTTAGCAATTCAGGGCAATCGATTACACCACTAGTAATATTTAGAAGATAGGTAATATCTGCTATTTCACGACGTTTATATAACGGGTTTAATTTAAAGCAAAGAAATTTTACAAATTTTTGCTGAATGCGTTCAATTCTGTCAATATATGTATTGTAGCAAGGGTTCCAGACTTGAGAGGCGTATTCCAACTTACTTCTAACAAAGGTGCAATATAGCACTTTTAGTGTCTTAGCTTGAGTGAAGTGGGCCGAATTGCGCATTATGAAACCTAGTGATTTAAGGGCGCCACTAATAATGCTATTGATGTGTGAATCAAAAATTAATTTAGAATCATGTATGACACCTAAATCTCTCATAGATGATACCTTCTGCAGAGTTTGACCCTTTAAGTCATAAGTGGTTAGGATTAAGTTATGTTGGCGCGAGAAAGTCATTGCAAAACATTTAGAGGGATTCAAATCCAATCTATTTAATTGACAGTACTCACCTAGGCGTGCTAGGTCAGACTGAAGTAGCATTGAGTCATCACTAGATTTAATTTTTAAGAAAACTTTCATGTCATCGGCGAAGCAAAGGAGCTTAGAATGCACGAGACACTTGTCAATATCATTAACAAAGATGTTAAAAAGCAATGGCCCTAGCAAGGACCCTTGCGGCACCCCACTAGGAACAGAGACCCACCCAGATATATAGTTATTTACGACCACAGCCTGAGTCCTGTTCTCGATATAGGATGTAAACCAACGCAGCAAATCTCCACTTATCCCGATGTTATTTAGTTTTGATATCAATAAACCGTGGTCAATACGATCAAAACATTTGCTATAATCAGTATATATAACATCAACTTGGAACCCACTATCCATAGCATCAGTAACATAATCATTCAACAGAATAAGATTAGATGCTGTAGATCTTCGCCGCAGAAAGCCGTGTTGGTTAGCATTAAAATGATTACTTAAAGAATTATAAACTTGACTAAAAACTATTTTTTCAAGCACTTTTGATAAAATACACAATTTGGAAATGGGCCTGTAATTTGCAACATCAGTTTTAGGCCCTTTTTTATGTACGGGTGTGATATACGCAGATTTCCATATAGAAGGTATAGAGCACTCCGAGAAGGTACGCTGAAAAAGCAAGGCTATCGGGCGCGTTAGGGTCTTCTGTTATACAGAAGACTGAGGAGTATAACCTGCCCCTCTGTTTAGCGTTTGTGGACTACGAGAAAGCCTTCGATTCGATCGAGACTTGGGCTGTACTACAGGCTCTCCAGAGGTGCCAAGTGGACTACCGTTATATCGAGGTAATGAAGTGTTTGTACGAGAACGCCTCTATGTCAGTCCGACTCCAGGACCAGAACTCGAGATCCATACCGCTGCAGCGGGGAGTCAGGCAAGGAGATGTAATTTCTCCAAAACTGTTCACCGCTGCCCTGGAGGACATTTTCAAGGGTTTGGACTGGGGAAGGCTTGGCATCAACATCAACGGCGAGTACATCACTCATCTTCGATTTGCCGACGATATCGTAGTCCTGGCTGAGACCATGGAGGACTTAAGTACGATGCTCGACGACCTCAGTAAAGGCTCTGAGAGGGTTGGTCTAAGGATGAACATGGATAAGACGAAAGTCATGTCTAACGCCCATGTAGTACCAACCCCTATTACAGTCGGAGACTTTACGCTCGAAGTTGTAGACGATTATGTATACCTCGGACAGACAGTCCAGCTAGGTAGGTCCAATTTCGAGAAAGAGGTCAATCGTCGAATCCGTCTCGGTTGGGCAGCGTTTGGGAAGCTGAAACATATCTTTTCGTCCAATATTCCGCAGTGTCTCAAGACGAAAGTCTTTGACCAGTGTGTGTTGCCAGTGATGACCTATGGCTCTGAAACGTGGTCGCTCACAATGGGCCTCATTAAAAAGCTTAAAGTCACCCAAAGAGCAATGGAGAGGGCTATGTTAGGTGTTTCTTTGCGTGACCGTATCAGAAACGATACTATCCGTAGCAGAACCAAAGTAACCGACATAGCCCGTCGGATCGCTAAACTTAAGTGGCAATGGGCAGGGCACATTGCACGGAGAACCGATGGCCGTTGGGGCACTAAGGTTCTCGAATGGCGACCATACACCGGAAGGCGAAGAGTTGGTAGGCCCCCTACAAGGTGGACTGATGACCTGGTGAAGGTCGCTGGAGTCCGCTGGATGCGGGTGGCACAGGACCGGTCATTGTGGCGTTCAGTGGGGGAGGCCTATGTCCAGCAGTGGACGTCTTTCGGCTGAAATGATGATGATGATGATGATGATTCTTTTCTAAATGATTTAGTAGAAAGTCATTATTTTATTTGAATGTCTTATCTTTATGATATCACCTTATCTTAATCCGGTTTATTTTTATTTTATAAGTATAACACAATAAAACCTGGGAGAGCTCTCTTAGATAAAAATACCGAATTATATCATGAATTTAATTATGATTAAGAGTTTTCCTCACTATCCAGGTCTTTTTAAGACGTGTTACGCGTTACCTACGGCTAAATCTTGTGGTCATACATAATGTATAAGAATTTTTCACGTTATGATCTGTTTGCTTTTCAAATTTACATATTTAAATCGCCATGATGTGAACCATGCATACATGTATGTCATGTAACCATACAAGCTTACTAAGTTTACAAAAATTTTACAGTATAATTTTGCTACGTTATCATACCGCGTATCTGAATTTGAAAATCCTTTATTTGAAAATTTGTGAACCACTAAATGTTGATGCTTGAGGCAGCGACTCTGTTTCAAAAATGGATACCATTTTACTAATACAGCGTTTTCTCTTATTACAGATCCTGAAATGCGGTGATAGTCCACAGAAACCAGCTTTTTTAAAAATCCAAATTAGACGAATCTCTTCCGACCATAAATTCATCGCAACCTCGACCTCGTACGGGCAACAAGCTTCAAGCTACACATATTTAGCTATTTAGCTAAACGACTCATATCTTGGCAGAAAATTCCAAGAAGTCTTTATCATTGTACAGTTTTTATTTTTTAATCTTTTAAGCCAACATGGCTACCGAGAGATCTATTGAGGATGTCACCAAAATGATGGCGGATATCAACGTCCTCTCCTTCCGAAAACTTACGGACGTGAAGCGTCTAGCGGTGCATTTCCGAAACGTGATCTACCATCCGCTGACGCAAGGGAGTCCCGTCATTTTGAGATATCTGAACAACCTGAACGAGACCCATAGAAAGGTTTTCGTTCAGAAACGCGAAGGCGTTGAGGTGGAGTATATTTTTACGACTGAGAAGAAGAGTAGTCTTCAAAGACAACGCTTCAACAGTCTTCCAGTGAGCGAGGTGCCTGAGTTGCTTAAAACCGAGCAAATATTGTCTGACGAGAACGCCCAACAGGTGCACATTTGCACTGACTGTAATGTGGAGATAGAGCTGAACGACGAAGAGCCGCTTATGGAGTCTCTGCAGAAGCATTTCAACTTGGAGGTGCACTTGCCTAAACCCAAGATTATGAAGCGCGAGAGCATTGATGTCGCGGAGCCTATAATACTGCCGAATATGTCTCGCAGGCTCTCCGCCATGGAGTGCGGCGAGACACCAGCGCAGACCCTCGACATCGCCGCACATTTGATGCAGATGATGAACAAGCCTACTGAGAAATTAGATCGAATGTTCTCGAGCAAACTTGAGGCGTCCTTGATAAGACATTTGCCCGATAACTCTGAGGCCAGCATCGACGCTGCTATGAAGTTCTACAACGCCGCATTCGACAAACTTTGTCAGGACAAGGTGGACTTCTCCGCTCTCACGAGCTCTGTAGCACCGATCATTATGAGTATTAAAGACAACGTGAATCAACATTTCTCTGCAGACGCGAACAAAAACTTCGAGAACGAGGACAACGAGGCTCCTGAGAAACCGAACAAGAACCAAATTAAGAAGTACCGTTACTACGGTCCCATTGAGAACTATATTGTTAAGCTACTCCTTAACCACAAGCTCCTGTCTTTAATTGACGATCGCACGGGAAAACGCGCGTTTTTCTGCATGGCGTGCGAGTATTACACCCTTAGATTCCGTTATGATTCCGTTTTGAATCATGTGTTCAGCGAAACGCACATCCACAACCTAGCTTCCATCCTCCAAGCGGACAAGCATATACCGTCTTCCATAGATAACAGAAACATAGAGGATATAAAAGAGATGAACCAAAAATTTCTGTTCAGTCACAGCATTAGTGAGGACGCGAACGGACTGAATTGCGGGCTTTGCAAGACTTCCATAGATTCCATTGAAGCTGCTGTGATACATCTTCTAGAGGAAAACCATCTAGGAAAGCTTTCCGACAAGATCTTCAGGAAAGTAAAGGCTAATAACCCTGACGGGGCCATTCCTGACGAATGGGGGCCAAAGAGCCTCGACTGGGCGAAGTTCCTCGCTAGCATCGGAAAACCATTGAACAACAGAGACCACGTCGTTATAGAGAACTTTATCAAGCCTTCTGGAAAGATCGCTAACTACTGCTCCTGCTGCGACATGACTCTGAAAGGCCCTAGACAAGTGTTGTTCAACCATATCCGTCAGAAGAAGCATTTGCGGAACGCAGCGCCGCATAAACTCCAACTGTTGTACAGGAATCAATGCAGACCTTCAGAGTATTATGCCAGTTTCGGCAACTATTACGTCTGCGCCGTTTGCCCTCAGTTCGTCGCCTTGCCCTCCTTCGCCGCTATTGTCGAGCATTTCGAAAGCGATCTCCACATCGAGACTATCGCCAAACTGATCCGCACTGCCCTCTACGAGCAGAACGTGGACAAGGAACTTCTACATCACAACAAAGTTACCAACGTTGGGGAGATTAAGTGTGAATACTGTGACGTTACATTCCCTGATCTTTCCGAAGCCATAACCCATATTTTATCCAGCGTGCAGCATCAGAACGCTTTAGTCGAAGCTGTGACGAAAGCTAATAAAGGGGATATTATAAGCGTATACATGAAAGGGAATTATATCCTTAACAGTGAAGGTGTTTCCTTCAACTGTGTCTCGTGCAAGGGCGTCTTTAATTCCATCCGTTCTCTGCTCATGCATTTGGTGTTTGCTGACCATTTCCCTGACAAACCCACGACTGAGAACGTGTTCCGTTTTTACTTGGAGTTGAAACACAATATCAACATGTTGGGGCGGAACAAGTATGTGTACTACGACTTTGGGAAGTTGAAGTGTGGTGTGTGTGACGCGGATGTGGAGGAGGCAGAGAATGCGAAGAGGCACGTGGTGTCGCCTCGCCACAGGGAGAACATGGGGGCCAGTTATGTTAATGTTAGTTTAGATGTGACCGGGAATGAGTGAGAGGTGAGTTGACAAGATTGCACCACTTTATTTGCGTAAATATGCCCCGATAACGATTACTAAGCGTCATAACTAATCTTGACAGACTGATTGACGGACAGATTAAGAGTCGCCAGGACGCTCGCATTCCCATACAAACGTAGTTTAGCTCTCATTTTAAAACGACATGCTTTAGAACCACGAAATTTGGCATGGGCATTCTAGTAGTACAGATCTATGTCGGCAATTCGTTTTCGTTGCTAAAAATGGTAATACAAAGAAAATACAGCCAGATACAGATTTACATACAAAACTTATTTTTGCTATATTTTCTTTGTATTACAATTTTTAGCAACAAAAACGAATTACCGACATAGATCTGTACTGCTAGAATGTCCATGCCAAATTTCGTGGTTCTAAAGCATGTCGTTTTAAAATGAGAGCTGAACTACGTTTGTATGGGGACGCGAGTTCACGCGAGCATCCTGGCGACTCTTAAGCTACTTTTATTACATCCTTCTCCGTCTGATCGGGCTTGACCTTTTACTTCCGTTATTATTCCTTAGCATGGGCTAAGTTAATATTACCTGGATTATCTTTACATAATGGCATCCCTCCGAAATTCGTTCTGTATAAGATGCCGCATTTTTGGACAATATAAATTCGCCGAGTAACGCAATAAACAGATGGCGCTGTGGGTTTAGATAGGTATTATAAGTTTAACAGTTGTGTGTTTGTCTGTGTATCTGTTTGTTACACCGCAGCGCTAAAACTGTAACCGATTTAAATGTGTCTTTATTATTTCAAAGTAGGTTTTCTAGCTAGTAATCTCAGACATGTTTTATCAAAATCGATTCAACCGTTTCGGGGGCTTCCTAAATTTTAAAAGACATTTTTAGTTTACGTACCAAATTACTGCACCGATGCAATTAAAACTGCACGAAGCCATGTGCGTAGCAAGGGATAGACATGATGTCACGATCCTCAGCTTTGAGGGAACGACTGATGATGAGTTATCATAAATTATTAATAGATATAATAAGTTCTGTGACTTACTATATGTCTGTTTGTCCGCAGTTATGCCTGTGAGTGCTCGTCGCCGCCGCGGCCTGCTAGACGAATCCTATATTAAGTGCTAAGGCGACCGTTTTACAATCAAATTTTAATAAATGAAATAAATAATTTTATAATTGAATGATTGTTTCATTTTATCGCGACGCAAACCTTTCTGTACAGTCGGCCAAAAATGTGGTCTACCACCCTACGGTTGAGGTTCGTCTGAACGTCATGAGACAACAAGGTCGTGCATGTTTTAAACTCCGTTAGAAAAGTCAACCTTAGCGATCGTTAGATCTCGCAGAAACTTTTGTCAAAACTGGTAGACTACTTTCTTGGTCGACTGTACCGTATCTTATTGTTCTGCTGTTGGACAGACCTATTTGCAAGGATCATTAAAATATGTATGACGCCATGAGAGCAAACCTAACCACCAAGCCAAGAGAGTACAGTGCCATCTAGTACCTAACGCTATCAATTAGTAGGTGTCAAAATAAGGTCCTACATTATGCGGTAACTTTGGTATGCTCTCGTTGAGATGGCGCTTCCGACTTGGAGCCTGTAAAAGTTCTTAGACTGTGCCGCTCTACTTCTTATATTATAGTCTCTGAGGTAACTAATATCTGAAGATGAGCAAAACATTAACACTTTCCGTACCGTAGTTCGCTACGCTCGTAGCCGATCCTAGCGTTTTCCCGCTTTGTAGCGGAAAGCGCCTACGAACAGAGAGCCCGCCTAGCGGGTTCCTGGTCGTGAAAGTGTTAACCTTTATTTTTGTAAATTGCTATCTGTTGATGTTTATGTCATGTATGTTGTGGGAATGAATAAGGAAATTATCTATCTATCTCTATCTACCTGTAGTAACTCGGAATCTGGTGCAGCGCCATCTATTGGATGAGGGTAGAGTTATTCTGACAAAGTGAAACCGCCGAATGAAAATACGGAACTGAGCTTTGCTGCATTAGTGACGTGATAGATGGCGCTAATGCGTTTGAGTTAATGAGATTTTCTTGAATCGAGTTTTTGACAAGATGGCAGCACCGTGGCGAGAGGTCCAGCTGTCATAAATAATCCACCAATCAAGTTTAATCACTTTTTTTTAGTTTGGTGGATTTTGACAGCTGCTGTCAAAATACCTCTCGTCCCAGTGCCGCCACCTGGATTTCAGGAAACCCTCATTACAGTTCAGAAGGTACCACTATCATTTAGAAGGGGTATCTTTTTGAGATTGTACCTATGTATTTACATCCAGGGGGGTGATTTTTGAGATTCGATCACTCTAAAGTGACCTTTACAACTCAGAATAAAACGATGAAATTATGTTTTAAAAATAACAGCGACAGGAATTTAAAATCATGACTATTTAAACTATTAATTTCATGCGAAAAAATTAGCGGTAAGCTTAGTGTGCGATTATTTTCGAGCTTAAACTTTTTGAATTCGGGCGCTCGAAAGTCAAAAATTGGCCCCCAGTCCATTAGGTATCTCCGTTTCTATGCCAGAAAATGGTGTTAAAAATTAAATTGCTTGCAATATCCATATGATATCGCAGTGTTCGTAGTCGGGTTCTGTTAATAGAAGTTACTCAATGTTAATAGTCAATTAACCAATCAATATGTATTTATTTCGAGACACAGGGGCTTCATACAATAGATATTACAATAATTATAATTTACATAATAAATAAATACAATTAAAATAAATTGTGTTTAAAATAATAACAAACTTACAATGAAAAAACATATGTAAACCACCCTACAATTAGGGTGTTAATAGCTTACACTAATTGTTTATAAAGCGCTAAATTCGACTATGTAATTTAATTCCAATATGTAAAATAATGTAATTTGAATTGTTAATAGTACCTAAGTATGTAACACTTTATTGTAACAACACAGTAGATAAATTCACTAAACAAAAGAAGGTGTACAAAGGCGAAATTATCCCTTTAAGGTATCTCTTCCAGTTAACCTCAGTTTCAGTTATAGTTACAAGGGAACACAGTTTTTTACCTAACTTGCTTTTGTTGAGACAAGCGAGCTAAAAATTGGAACGAGACAGTTTAGTTTGGTGTAAAGTTAGGCACATCATCATCTCGTATTGAAACTACGAGATTGAGTCCTGGCCCAAAAGATGGCGCCACAATCATGCATACTGCGAACTGAGCAGGTATAAAAGATTTCCAAATTGAACCACATCAAGCGTAGCGCTGTTGAACAAAAATAACAATGTAATTAAAATATTTTTTTTCTACAATCGGACCAATTGTTCATTGTCGAGTTTCCTAAACCGCAGATTGAGCCCGTGGGCGGCGGCCGTGAAGGTCGAGCGCGGGTCCAATACTAATTGCTCTTCAAGCCTTTGGTACACCTCATAGTTGGCCAAGACCATGGCAGTTGCGACTTTAGCGTGCAAATACCCAATCTTCATGCCTGGAAAAAAATAAATGCGTATAAGGTAGGTAGTTTAATAAATCAGGGCGTTTCTTTGTAGAAGACTAGAATGAGAATGAGAATGAGAATGAGACATTTATTGATAAAAATTTTCAACAATTCTTACACGTCAATTACAATCAGGTATAATTTATTATTTACATTTTTTTTGTTGACAAATTCACATGCACATATGTACTTAACATATATTTTTAATACATTTTCACAGGTATATCTGCATTATTATTCAATATTTAATACATTAATTTATGTAGTGATCATTGTAATTGTGTCATTTTAGGTGAAAGACTATAACTTTAGCATGTCCCTTGAAATGAATTCATTTATATTGAAACAGCACAGGTCAATTAGCAGATTTTTAAGCTTGGCTGAGAATATTTTGTCACTCGCTGAAGCAACAATGTCACTAGGAAGAGTATTGTATATCTTAACGCCAAGGACAGGGAGTGACTTCCGAGCTTTATCGTGTTTACGGTACGGGACTAGTAGCAGGCGCGCTCCGCGGGTGTTCCTGCCGTGGCACTGCCCGCGGGTCATGTACTGTTGTAAGTGTGACCTCACATGCTGGCAAGCCATCAAGATGTAGATACTCGGCAGAGTGAGGATTTTATGCTTCCTAAATAATGGTTGGGCAGGGTAGTCATAAGGTTTACCCGAAATTATTCTGAGGGCTCGTCTTTGCAATGCGAATGGTCTATCGCAGTCCGCTGCCGTACCCCATAACTCGACACCTCGAATGAGTATCGAGTGAAAGTACCCATAATAGGCGGTTCTTAGGTTATCAGAGTTCAGAGTAGGTGCTAACCTGGTAAGAGCAAAACAGGCCGATGCTAAATTGCCGCAAATTGCGTCTATATGGTGAGACCATGTCAAACCTGAATCCATTGTGAAGCCTAGGTAGTTCACCTGATTAACCTGAGGTAAGATCATGTTATTGACAACAATATCAAGTCAACAATAGAAGTCATCAGTATTATCATAGAGTAACCTATATAGTAGAGCAGCAAAGCCGAAGAACTTTTTGAAGCTCAAGTCAATCGCGCCGTCTGATGCGTGAAAGCGACCTAAATATACCCAAAATGTAAGAGTCACCTGCACACTGCTACTCCATCTAGTAACGAAAAGCGTACTAGTACTTAGTAAGTACCACTAGTACGCTTTTCGAGTGTAAGTACACAAGTAGCTACTAGATGGAGTAGCAGTGCAGGTGACATTTCCTCTTACATTTTGGGTACCTTTAGGTCGCTTTTACGCAGATGGCGCGATTGACTTGAGCTTCAAAAAGTTCTTAGGCTGTGCTGCTCTACATATAAGTTACCTATGCTTTCGGTGAGCTTAATATAGAAGTTCAGACAAGTCCTTTAAGTGTAGTTTTACGTTGCAAGCGTTCACTGGCTTGTATTATGTTATGGATCTGTGGGGCGTCAGTACAAACCATCCAGCACATTATCGAGGATTGCAAACCCGCTATGCCGATGGACCACCTGAAGATCTCATCACCCTTAGCGACGAGACCGTCAAGTGGCTGAGTGGTCGTAATCTTTACTTATACCTAGTTGTTTTTTCTATTTATAATGTATGTATGCCATACGATTAAATAAATTATGTTATTTACGTTACCGGCATTTATAAAGCCCTTTAAAAATCATCTGACTAAAACTTACCAAGACACATCCTAGGCCCAGCTCCGAAAGGCATGTATGCCTCCGAAACGCTTCTGCCCGGCTCAAAGCGGCTGGGGTCAAAAGTGCAAGGATCTTCGAAGTACTGCGGGTCCTCATGTAGCCCATAGATGGAGATGTACACGGCCGTTCCTTTCTTTATGGTGACATTGGTGTCGGGTATCTAAGTAATTAAAAATTATTTATTAAAAGTCACGTGCTGCAAAATGGTGCTACTTTGGTGCAAATTTTGTTTAATCGTCTGAAGTCGATTTATTTATTTGGTATAATTGGTATTAAGGATACTTACTAAGTAATTTTAGAATACTTAGAACATATATTGAGTTATAAAGTACCTCTACTCTACGTATGTTTATTTCTATAAAATGACTAAACTCAATTTTACACCAACCTCTATCGTTGGTGGGTACTTAGTCTAATTATTTTAATTAAAAACATAAAACTATTATGATTATGCGGCTTAGATCGCGGGTATTAGCGGCCAGAACCGAAGGTAAGGGCCATAAACAAGCTGAGGCCTTCTTTATTACCGCCCGTGGTGTGTACACAATTTTACGTCTTCTCCTGGGTGTGAAGTGAGATTTGCCGCTGCGCCCTAGGGCGGTAAATTTCACTTACCGCCCAGAGTGACGTGAAAGTTCTTGACATACCGTATAGTCTGCCTTCCCGACGCGATCCAGAGTAGAGACCTGTGGATGCAGGCGCATGCTCTCTTGCAGGCACTGCTGGAGGTGTTTCATATCTGCAAACGTCTCGTAAGTCCAGCCGTGGTATTACTGATTTGCGACTTCTCCCACATAACTTACCGTATAGTCTTCCTTCCCGACGCGATCCAGAGTAGAGACCTGTGGATGCAGGCGCATGCTCTCTTGCAGACACTGCTGGAGGTACTTCATATCTGTAAACGTCTCGTAAGTCCAGCCGTGGTATTACTGATTTGCGACTTCTCCCACATAACTTACCGTATAGTCTTCCTTCCCGACGCGATCCAGAGTAGAGACCTGTGGATGCAGGCGCATGCTCTCTTGCAGACACTGCTGGAGGTACTTCATATCTGTAAACGCCTCGTAAGTCCAGCCGTGGTATTACTGATTTGCGACTTCTCTAACATAACTTACCGTATAGTCTTCCTTCCCGACGCGATCCAGAGTAGAGACCTGTGGATGCAGGCGCATGCTCTCTTGCAGACACTGCTGGAGGTACTTCATATCTGTAAACGGCTCGTAAATCCAGCCGTGCTATTACTGATTTGCGACTTCTCCAACATAACTTACCGTATAGTCTTCCTTCCCGACGCGATCCAGAGTAGAGACCTGTGGATGCAGGCGCATGCTCTCTTGCAGACACTTCTGGAGGTACTTCATATCTGTAAACGCCTCGTAAATCCAGCCGTGCTATTACTAATTTGCGACTTCTCCAACATAACTTACCGTATAGTCTTCCTTCCCGACGCGATCCAGAGTAGAGACCTGTGGATGCAGGCGCATGCTCTCTTGCAGACACTGCTGGAGGTACTTCATATCTGTAAACGGCTCGTAAATCCAGCCGTGCTATTACTGATTTGCGACTTCTCCAACATAACTTACCGTATAGTCTTCCTTCCCGACGCGATCCAGAGTAGAGACCTGTGGATGCAGGCGCATGCTCTCTTGCAGACACTGCTGGAGGTACTTCATATCTGTAAACGGCTCGTAAATCCAGCCGTGCTATTACTGATTTGCGACTTCTCCAACATAACTTACCGTATAGTCTTCCTTCCCGACGCGATCCAGAGTAGAGACCTGTGGATGCAGGCGCATGCTCTCTTGCAGACACTGCTGGAGGTACTTCATATCTGTAAACGCCTCGTAAATCCAGCCGTGCTATTACTGATTTGCGACTTCTCCAACATAACTTACCGTATAGTCTTCCTTCCCGACGCGATCCAGAGTAGAGACCTGTGGATGCAGGCGCATGCTCTCTTGCAGACACTGCTGGAGGTACTTCATATCTGTAAACGCCTCGTAAATCCAGCCGTGCTATTACTGATTTGCGACTTCTCCAACATAACTTACCGTATAGTCTTCCTTCCCGACGCGATCCAGAGTAGAGACCTGTGGATGCAGGCGCATGCTCTCTTGCAGGCACTGCTGGAGGTACTTCATATCTGTGCACGCCTCATAAGTCCAGCCGTGTTTCTCAACCGCTTGTTTTACGTCTTCTCTCGCTCGCTCTTGGATAGACCTGTTATAAAGAATCGTATGATTTGTATAATTAATGTTATTGATTTACATATTAGCATGGACATATAAAACAACAGGACTGTAATGTCATTACAAATGACGCGTTTTACAAAATTCTGGCGATTGATAGATGGCGTCACTAGTCCATGTTCTGCTTTTGGGCTCCACAGCCCATAGCGTCATCTATTGAACGGTTAAGTAAAGTTACTTAGACAGCTAGCCTAAGGGACAAAACACACTGATCCGAATTCTGCAAATTCAAAGACAAAATGCTTAAATTGCCATTTCATCCCCTATCGCGACATGCGTCACTGTCGCACTTACATACTTGTTAGAACGTGACAGCTATGAGGCGATAAAAACCCGACCATATGAGGCTCGATCAGGATGTCTCGTAGAGAGGCGAAAGTGGCGAAACATGTTTATTTTAGACATACCTGTTTCTAGCTAATTGCATGAGTGTGAACGCGGCTGTGGCGGCGCTGGACTCGAACCCGGAGAAGAATGTACCGGCTTGGTGGATCAGGTTGTCACCGGTGAATTCTGAAATATAGTTGTCAACTTGTCATCAATCACTGATAAATCAATGATTGAAAATTAGAGGTAAGGTTGAGTATCTCATATGCGAAAACAGTCACAAAAATGGCCAGACTATTCAATATATTCTATATGCCCAACGGTATCTACGCTGTAAATAATAGTTATCAAATCTCTCCAGAGTGGTGCCAGAGCCTAGAATATAGCTAAATAGTATTTATTTATTTAAACTGCAGTAATGCACGAAAGAAAAATTTATGTACGAAAGGCGGACTGCCAAGAGGCATTCTCTACCAGTCAACAAAGTCAGTATGTATGAAAACTTGTACCTAAATAATATCTAGTGGTCCTAAAGAAAATTGTACACTTATCTTAATTAACTTGTTTCGCAATTAAGTATTTAAAAAATTTTTTTTTAGTCTTACTTAATCTTTTCTTTTTAAAGTCTTAGTTAAAATCAATTATTACGTGCACCTATATGAATCAATTTTACGAACGCGAAAAGAATTTCGGTTTTGCTTATTAGGCATTGGCACCTACATATGATTTTTTATGACCACGGTTGATATTCTAATCTAAACTTTTGATAAAAGGTACATTAGGTACAGTCGCCATCAGATATATCGGAGCGGTCAAGGTGATCACAAATATCTGAACAACGCCTCTATTGTCTAGGCGATAAAGTGCATGTTCAGATATTTTTGCTGGCGACTGTACAGGCTGAAATTAGTAAGTTTACTTACCATAGGGGCTCTGAGGTTCATTCTGTATATTTTTGGCGAAGTCCACGAAATCTCCTCTCTCCTCACCCGATTTTGTTCTTTCCTCCATCGCCGTCCAGAACACCTTTCTGATGAACTTGGATTTGAAGAACAGGAGAGATCCGACGATCGAATCGACGACGTCAGGCATGAAGAAAACAGATACTAGTGCTAGCATCCGCTCGAAGCTGTAGAAGTATTCTGACACTGCAAATTTGGAACAAATTGAGTAGCAATACAACTGAGGAGGTGAGAGAAGAATACTAATTGACAACATTACTAGTAAATAATATGGATAATATATACTAAAATTTGATTTCAAAATAAGGCGGAAGAGGAGCGTTCCATGATTCCATGAAATCGTTTACCGTACGAGTATGTGCCGTGTAAACGCGGATCATTTAAATATTAATAGGTAGAAGAGTTACTTTTTCTGTAAGTATGACAGACGAGACCAACAATATTCAGAAATCCTGAAATTCATTTATAAATTAACGTACTTTTTTGTAAATTAAAAACTTACTGCGACGAGGGAGCTCTCCATTCGGATTTTTAAAGGAATCAATCTTCGTCCCCATCGCCACGCTCGCGATCAAGTCGGCAGTCGATTTGAAAACCATGTCCTGTGCATCCAGTTCCTTGTCTGTGTTCAATTCTATATACCGTAGCATCGGCTCCCCAGCTTCAGTCATCAGCGGCAGCATTTGCTTCAGTGATTTATTCAACACAGGACCCATCTTCTGTCTCATATACTTCCAGTCTTTCCCCCTAACAGCGAAAAGGTTCCTCAGACCGATGCTGTCTTTTTGAGTGTTCCCGGCAAAGTGTCTATCAGGGAAATTGTTGAAGTCTTTTATTAGTATCTGCTTGATTATCTTTGGATCCTTTATGAGTAGACATGGTTTATGGAAGATATAGAAGCCGACCAACGGTGCGTCATGTCTAGCACGCTTATACAGCTGCCCGAGATGCCAGCCTGGGCTTGCTTGGAACAGAATACCTTCTTTATAGTGGCCGAAGAACCAATGAGGAGCCGGAAGCTGCTCTATGCCTAGGCTAGACCAGTAGGATAGCTTTTTGCGGCAGTAAAATGTGATAATTGCAAAGGACAACACTGCTATAGCTAGAAAGCTGCTTGACTCCATGGTGAATTATTTATGCTGCGTTAGCTCACAAAGAGTCCCTTTATAAAGATGCATTTAGCGTTCCGTGAGAAACGGTTCCAGTTTGAGCAGACGGATCTCTTTAAATAATACGTAGTACTAGATATACCTTTGGAAATGAGACTTTGTCCTAAGCGTCGAAAATTGATGGAATTGTAATGTCCTGAGGTAGTGCCGCCGGGTTCCATCCATTTGGCATAACTTCTGTGGCCAGAAACGCATCTGGCATAACATATTTGGCATAATTGTTTTTCGAAGAATATTAACATTGCAGAAATCATCGGTTCGCATAATATACAATTGGCTAAATGTTTGCGAATCCGAATTTGAAATCGGCTAATATTCACACGGCCGCTTTTTGATAAGAATAATTTTGTTTTGCATTATATTCAACTGTCCGAAAATAATAACCAGCATAATCTGTTTAGCATAATAGGCTTTAGGTGAATGTTTACTTTGCAGAAAACAAATTATGCATAAATTACAATTAGCAGATTTATTAGTTCTGCTGTAAAAAATGGGTTAGCTTTGGTTAGAACTGTGACCTTTCAAACGACCAAATCAAACGGCTGCACAAAAAGTGGGTTAGGTTAGGTTAGAACTGTGACCCTCAACCAACCCAAACGGCTGCAAAAAAGTGGGTTAGGTTAGGTTAGAACTGTGATCCTTAACCAAATCAAACGGCTGCTCAAAAAGTGGGTTAGGTTAGGTTAGAACTGTGACCCTCAACCAACCCAAACACTTGCAAAAAGTGGGTTAGGTTAGGTTAGAACTGTGACCATACTGTGACCCTAAACAACCAACCCGTGCGTCTTTTTTTAAATGTACTTATAGATTATTCGGCCTTAATATATTTGCGTAATAGAAGTATGCGAAACTTCATTATGCCATAAAATTATATGCTTGTAGTAATTTATGCTTAAAGTAATTTATGCAATGTTGAATTATTACGAAGAAAATTATGCGAAATAAAAAAGATGCCATGCGTCAATTCGTACATTAACTTTATGCCAAACGTTACTTCGTGTGATGAAAATTATGCGTAGAGTACATATGCGGAACTTGGCTATGCCAAAAGAGTTTATGCTAACAGTAATTTATGCTTAACGTTGGTATGCAACACAGAATTATTACAAAAAAAATTATGCCAAAGATAGGGGAACCAGTGCCGCCATCTAGCGATAACCCACATTTTAGAGAAATACGTTTCTGTATTAGGTATATAGTACTTGTCAGTCCTCTAATTTTTTTCGTTAAGCTTTCAGTGTATTTTGAAATCCCTAATATACTAATATATTGTCTGTTTAGAGGAGTATTCTACGTTTCAAATTATTACTTCTATTACAGGAAACAGCCGGTATAGCTAGCTAGTACATAAATACAGGATGATTCAGTAGAAGTGAGCAGGACACTACGGATTCAGTCAATAACAAGCTATTGTTTGATACCAGTATTAGTGTAATTAGCGCTATTTTTTTTGTTTTTGTAGGGTGACCATGATTACAGAGAACAAAATTTCTACGTAACAAAATACAAAAATTCGTTGTTATTTAACTTAAACATGACGGCGGCCGATTCATTATCGTTAACTAAGTAGGGTTGTTCTTGCTCACGTCACCTGAATCACCCTGTATGTACGTATTTGTGCTAACCAGTATACAATTGTATGGGTACAATAGGTACAGTCGACCAAGAAAGTGGACTACTAGTTTTGACAAAAGTTTCTGCGAGATCTAACGATCGCTAAGGTTGACATTTCTAACGGAGTTTAAAACATGCACGACCTTGTTTGTCTCATGACGTTCAAACGGATCTCAACCGTAGGGTCTACCACATTTTTGGTCGACTGTACCTGTAAGATGCTAGCTTAAATGTAAACAGTTTTGAGAGCAAGGAATGCTTTTTTAATCGACATTTGATCTACAAAAAAAAAGATTATAGATTTGAGGAGTTTACCTCTAAGTAATTATTACACTGTTCTCAACATATAAGCATGTGAATTAAAAATAAGCATTGGTGTAAATAATTGTTGGTAAACCTTAAACAATAAAAAAAAAAAAAAAAAGCATACAAAAATGTGACGTCCCACGGGTGAAAGTACCTTATGGCGGTTGGCGCTTACGTTGCGAAGCATCGCATTAGTATTGCAGCGTCGTTAGAAATAGCGTAAGCCCCAACCGCCATAGGTACCTTTTTTCGTGGAATGTCACAAATCATCCGAATTAAGCATGAAAGGGACAGAACTGCGTAAATTGATAGCTGTTCTCACTTCACCGCACAAGTCTTGCGTCAGTGTATATTATCTTTGTAATATCATTGAGAATACTTACTGAAGGTATTATGCAAATAATGGAACTAATAACCTAGATTAAAACTGCATAGGGGCAGTTGGGGTACCTACGATGGAATTAAAAATTATATTCAGAAAAAAGTAATTGTTCATGCCCTGAAAGTAAGTCTTTGTTAATCTTTATAGCGGGCGGAAAGTCAAAAGTTTCCTCCCTAGGGAGTTTCAACTAAAAATTAATACACTCAGTTTTCGCTTAGTTTTGTTAAGTAAGTGTTTTGACCTTTTTTAGGATACGAGTATGTACCTAGATGATAATATTTTTTTATATTTGGACACGTAATATTTAGTTAGTAGGTAGATAAGTAATAAGTATTGTACTTTTATTGTGTTTGAAATGAAAAGTAGAGTGTTCAACTCGGGTTAAAGGCACGCATTTCAGTCGAATAGAACTATTATTAAGTACTCATATTTAAATGTCTCAATCGTCAAAAATGGGTTGACATTTACTATTAAGTACAGTTCTGAACCTAAACTTTAAAATTAAGTATGAACCAACAACAGCAAACATTTTTAAAATATAACCCCTGACCGTTTTTTTTTTCGAGAATATACTAGTATGACATTTATATCAGTTTATAAAGCGATGAAAATACATTTATTTACATAACTAAATATACAGAGGTACTACAGTACAAATACTAAACTAAATTAATAACTAGCTCAAATCTAAACTAGGCCCTTGCGGCATTGTACCAAGGATGCTGGCGGCATTTCCTCGTTGTATCGCAATGCTGATACGCTGTGCGAGGAAACCGCCAGCTCTTCGGTCACCAGTTACATCAACCAGACGCTTTGCGATTTCTGCAAAAAACTTGTGTGCGCTGGGACCCCATGGACCTAGAGTTTCAACTCCAAAAGGTACAAAATGGTACTCTCTACCGTTTATAAAGCTATCTATGTATTTCAGTTCCTTATTTTCCTCACTGTCCTCAACTCCCCAAGATAAACGAGTCTTGAATAGGTGAACTAATAGATAAAAGTCGATAAAGTAATTGTAGATTATTTAAGAGCTAGCGCCGGAAAATCTGACACAATAACGAGAGTAACGTCCCAATAGATTGCTATGCTATCCTTATTATTAGACCTGGGCACTCAACTTTTCAGTTGTAGAAAAGGAATACCAAAGTACGGTCGAAAAAAATAAATTCTTTAGCAGTTCGCGGTTCAAGGAAATTTGGTTGTCATACTTATACTAGGAAATGTCCAATGAAAAGTGAACGGTAAACTGCTAAAGAATCAATTTGCTCGACCCGTTGAAGTTGTCTCATGTATACAGGACGGCGCCGCCTTAACATTAAAATAATCATTTTTTTTTATAAATTAGGGGCGATTATTTCTAAAGTATTAACTTAATCCAAATATAGTTTTTAACTCCTATTATTTTAGAATATACGAATCAAACGATCTAAATTAGTTACATAATACTGCATCAAACCCAGACCCAGAACTCTAGAAATTGTATTCTTCAAGAGGTTTGCATTCTGTCTCCTCCACCAACGAATAGCTGCTAGATGTCCATATCCAGAAACAAGGATAGTATAACAAAGTAACTGGAGGGGTTTCGTTGCTCCTATTATTGTGTCAGTTTCCGAGGCTAGCTCTGAGTTAACCATAAAGGTGTAGCTGTAGACAAATCACGTATTTGACTCATTTGCTTGAAGGTGATTTTAATATTATCATAAGGTCACTCTATATTTAGCCGTTTTGGGGGTCAATCAACTTATTTTTGTTATTGCACGTGTTTTTCGGTACTATAAACAAGATCGTACCTATGTTTTTTATCTTCATGCCGAACGTGTTTACTTACTGAAGAGCAATGGTACATTGAACTATTTCTCAAATGGTGCATTCAACGAAAAGTACTTCTGGAAATAAGAAGAAGCAGATATTTGGCGTGATAACATTTGATAACTCGGCTTTAAGTTCCACGTTATATTCTACAGATTTATGCAGCTCTGTAAGGTAGCTGCCATATGCGTCACGTCCCCGACAAAAGTTGACCTTTTCGTGGAATGCTCCATATATGTAATGAAATGCTGTCGTTAGGTATAGGCTACACTGATTTCTTTTTGTTACCAGCAACCCTACTTCGTCCACCAGTAGTCTAAGTTTTGGGGTTACAAAACTAAGGATTATACCTACCATAGTAGATTGTTCAACAAGGGACTAAAACAAGCCATAATGACACGAGATGTTTAGCCACCCGAGCGTAGCGAGGGTGGATATAGTTCGAGGGTCATTATGGTTGTTTAGTTTCGCGTTAAACACTCTACTTTTCACTTTGAATGCGAGGAAAAAATAACGACATTCTACACAAAATCTCAATATTTATAATGGCAAAAATTGAAATTATCAATAAAATTTGTTAGGCGGTTTATGTCTTTTTTTGTATTTTTTATTTGTTTTTTTAATCGAGTTTGTTTAATATTTTCGCACAGTTGTCATTTTGAGGTTATATGTGTGGTCCAAAATTGTCTATGCACAATCACTAAAAAGGGCGGTAATCGTCCATTCATAAACACCGTGAGTGGCTGTTTAGGGGTTTCCAAAGTAAATTAAAAAAAATGTTGCAGTCCCTAGAGATTAAGGGTCGCCACACACCTAGCGGTTTTCCTCGCGGAATTACCGGAAGTAGCGGAAATTTGTCTATGGTAGCGGAAATTTGTCTATGGTAGCAGATTTTTTGTATGGAAGCCATAGACAAATTTCCGCTACCATAGACAAATTAAGCATTTTGTCTATGAATTTCCGCTACTTCCGGTAATTCCGCGAGGAAAACCGCTAGGTGTGTGGCGACCCTAATAAAGAGTTTTATTCCCGATCTGCAGAGACTAAAGTAACATTTTAAGAGCATGAGAAGCGAAAAAATGTTTTGTTATTTACACGATAAGCTTTTAGTTATAGTCAAAGAAACTATACTCCTTACCAAATTTTCGTTATTGAAATAGCCGTACTTAGTTCCCCTGTGAATTGTAAATTTTGAATCTTAATTTAATGTACATGAAATAATGTTTGCTAACCAAACTATAAATATGTAGACTCGGAAGTTTTCCGTTACGCGCGGAAGTAAAGGGGATTTCATACAACATTTCAGGCCTAGGACTGCAAAGTAACCTAGGCGTCAAAGTTGACTTTTTTTGTGACAGGATGGTATACTTACTTAGTAGTAGACTAATAAACTAATGCGTTATGAAAGGAACTATTTTTAGGGTTTCGTAGCCAAAATAGCAGAAACAGAACCCTTAAGCTTAGTTATGTCTGTCTGTCCGTCCGTTCGTCCGTATGTCATGCACAGCCATTTTACTCAGAAAATTAATTCAGAAGGTAGGTAGTAAAATTGCAGTTTTTTTTGCGGGCACTTCCAATCACTTCATACATGTAACTAATTGCCAAATTTTTTTGCTAAATATTAAGCATTGTATGAACATTTTCTGATTAAGTAAATGTTTTCAGAAATAATCACCCCGAAAGTCTAGAAATAGTCCCCCCCCCCCTTGAATTTTTGCAATTTTTTTTATAAACAATCGGTTAAGATATTTTTGAGTATTTACTCTCACTTTTCGACATTTCATGGGTTTTGCTTTTTTGACACAGCATCCAATTGAGATTTTAGGTTAATCGAAATAAAACTTGCATTTCAAATAAATAAGCAACTAATAATCATTATCATTTATTTCATCATATTTACATAGGTCATAGAATATATAAGCGTATAAAATATAGAGAAACACTATTCAGTTTAGTTTATGGTCCAATTCTTTTAGCAATAATTAACACTAAAATCCTTTGGTCGCGGATTTAGAAAATACAAAAATAAATAAAAGATAATAGCAGTATTTAATTAAGTACATTTAAATTACTATCAGGTTTATTTTCGTTGTTATTATTATGTTAAACACTTATAATAAATCATTACATATTGTATTGTTTTGCTATTAGGTAAATTTACTACGTTTACTCGTTACTAAATCGTAAACGCTGGATTAAATTGCTGAATTACATTATAGTTATTTTCCTATCGATATATCGTTACGAAGTCTTCCATAGAAGTGGCTCACAGAGAGCCGTTCTGCTGCATTTATCGTAGCAAATGGAAATCCGTGATCTCTGCCTACCCCTTTTGGGATATAGGCGTGATTGTAAGTATGTATGTATGGTATGTAAGTCTTCCATAGAAACTTCATAATGATAATTCGTTTAGATATTTAATAAAGAATATCAGATTTAATTAGGAACAGTTGGACCATATTTATTGATTTTGTCTATGCATTTAGTTTTTTTCTGCGGCAATCTCAGAGACCTGTGCTGGCAGAGCAGACAGAGGGATGATCTTAGGCGCAGCGTTGTTGTCGCAAGTGCAGAAGCAGTTCTTGCCGTTAGGGCCGTTGGGCAGGATGAGGACCTTGAGGTTCATGCTGGTTTCCAGGGCGTGCAGTATTTCTGGAACAATGAGTAATATGTAATAAGTATGGAGACCTAAACGGTAAGCTCGACGAGTCCACCAAGACCCCTAGCCAGATCCCCCAGGGGATCCTGCTGAACTCAAAAGTTCACCAGGATCCCCCTAAGGTAAAGCGTAGGTAGTTACGTTAGGTTCGTTAGGTAGCTTCAGATTAGGGATGTCACGAATATTCGCATTCGTATAATGCGAAGTTCGCATCATTTTTGACATTCATATCAACATTCGCATTCACATCAAATGATGCGAATATTTTCCGTACGCGAATGTTGCCAGAACGCATCCTGTTTTGACCACGCTGACCCGGCCGATGGAAGTGAAAACGACGACTCCTTTTGATAAATAATATAGGACTCAATCACATATCATGTTCTGTATTTCTGTTTTTATGGCAGCATAAAAATGACAAGCAAGATTAACTTTTTGAATCTACTCCGTAACATTCGTATTCGCATTCGGACATTCGCATCCTGAATATTCGCATTTGAGAATGTGAAAAAAAACAACATTGTGACATTCCTGCTTCAGATGCCCGAAGGGCAAATCGCTCAGAAACAGGGGCTTCGCGGGGCTCCGTCTAGTTAAATTATGAAGGAAATGTTTTTGGAAAAGAAACAATTAGCGGGATCCTGGTGAACTCATGAGTTCAGCAGGATCCCCTGGGGGATCTGGCTAGGGGATCTTGGTGGACTACATGCTCCACGACGGTAAATAATTTCAATTAAATTTTTGACAATGTCCTAAGAGACATTTTGCCCTAAGTCCACATAGGTTGTACCTAACACATACGGTTAGAAAGAGAGTTCCGCTTGTAAATTGTAACTTTGAGCTTTATAAAACTGGCCTTAGGTACAACCTATGGTAGCGTCATATGTCGTTTCAAGAGCTTCACTTTTGCAGCGTGCATAACCTATCTATAGAACACATAACATAATAGAGAGAATCATAGATTTTGGATAATGATAAACACTGATCGGATTTTAGGGTGCAACACGGTTTTTTTCACCTCAAAAACTATGCTAAAATCGACAATCTTAGGGATTTTAGGGAACACATTGTTTATTTTAGTTACAAGAAATATATTTAAATAACATTCAATAATGACAGTCATTCATCATCATCATCATCTCAGCCATAAGACGTCCACTGCTGAACATAGGCCTCCCCTTTAATTTTTGCCATACGCGCCACGCTTGGCAGGCGGGTTGGCGCGCGCAGTTTTTTAGGCTTTCGGAAGATGCTGCTGCCCATCTCCCGGTATATTCCCTTAGCAGACTCGTACTGCAATCACGGGACGATATGGTGGTGGACAATTCTAAGGCCGGGCACCCCACGGCACAGTCATTATTAAACGTTAAAACGTTCGGAAAATAAGTGTATGTTTTCCGCCGTGTTGCACCCAAAAATCCAATCACTGATGAATTGTTAATAAATGATAATAAATGATACTTAATACTGCAGCACTTACCTTTAGTTCCTTTCTGGACCGCTAGCTTTCCTCCCTTCTTGCCATCGTCTGGCGTCGTCGGTGCAACTGGCGTACCAGGAGCCGCTGGTTTCTTGCCTGAAATAAATATATTTTGCACCATAAAACCAGAGGGAGGTAGCAGATTTTTTGTATGGAGCCCATAGACAAATTTAAGCATCCATAGACAAAAATAATGTTGTCTATGAATTTGCTAAATTCAGCTCAGGTGTATGCCTTAGTGATGAAAAAAGCTATCCTTGAGTCTGTCCGGAAAGAGAAGTGTCGAACAATTAAATTCATTTAAGTAGTTCCAATACATAAAACTTATTTCCGCAAAAATTGTAAACAAGTAAATATTGTATCAGAATTAATAATGTTGGTTATGTTTTGGATATATCGGATTCATACAGTTTATGGTAGAAGTCTCTAAACGTATTAAGGTCACCAAAACGTATTTAAATTACCTGACGCGAACCCTTCTGTAACCTCTTCCTCCTCTTCCGCTTCCGTCTCTTCCTTCTTCTTCTTCTTCTTGATGCTAAGTTCACTTTCTTCCTCGGTCTCGTCATCACTTTCTGATTTGTTTATCTTCTTGCTATTTTCTACATCGGTTTCGACAGCAACATCAGTTTTGTCTGGGTGTCCTGGTTGTTCAGGTTGTCCTATCATGCTTGGTTGTTCAGGTTGTCCTGTCGTGCTCGGTTGTTCAGGTTGTCCTGTCGTGCTTGGTTTTTCAGGTTGTCTTGAGGTGCTTGGTTGTTCAGGTTGTCCTGGTGTGCTCGGTTGTTCAGGTTGTCCTGTCGTGCTTGGTTGTTTAGGTTGTCCTGTCGTGCTTGTTTGTTCAGGTTGTCCTGTCGTGCTTGGTTGTTCAGGTTGTCCTGTCGTGCTTGGTTGTTCAGGTTGTCCTGGCGTGCTTGGTTGTTTAGGTTGTCCTGGTGTGCTTGGTTGTTCAGGTTGTCCTGGCGTGCTTGGTTGTTTAGGTTGTCCTGGCGTGCTTGGTTGTTTAGGTTGTCCTGTCGTGCTTGGTTGTTTAGGTTGTCCTGGCGTGCTTGGTTGTTCAGGTTGTCCTGGTGTGCTCGGTTGTTCAGGTTGTCCTGGTGTGCTCGGTTGTTCAGGTTGTCCTGGCGTGCTTGGTTGTTCAGGTTGTCCTGGTGTGCTCGGTTGTTCAGGTTGTCCTGTCGTGCTTGGTTGTTTAGGTTGTCCTGTCGTGCTTGGTTGTTTAGGTTGTCCTGTCGTGCTTGGTTGTTCAGGTTGTCCTGGCGTGCTTGGTTGTTTAGGTTGTCCTGTCGTGCTTGGTTGTTCAGGTTGTCCTGGCGTGCTTGGTTGTTCAGGTTGTCCTGGTGTGCTCGGTTGTTCAGGTTGTCCTGTCGTGCTTGGTTGTTTAGGTTGTCCTGTCGTGCTTGTTTGTTCAGGTTGTCCTGTCGTGCTTGGTTGTTCAGGTTGTCCTGGCGTGCTTGGTTGTTTAGGTTGTCCTGGTGTGCTTGGTTGTTCAGGTTGTCCTGTCGTGCTTGGTTGTTTAGGTTGTCCTGTCGTGCTTGGTTGTTTAGGTTGTCCTGGCGTGCTTGGTTGTTTAGGTTGTCCTGGCGTGCTTGGTTGTTCAGGTTGTCCTGGCGTGCTTGGTTGTTTAGGTTGTCGTGGTGTGCTTGGTTGTTCAGGTTGTCCTGTCGTGCTCGGTTGTTCAGGTTGTCCTGTCGTGCTTGGTTGTTCAGGTTGTCCTGGCGTGCTTGGTTGTTTAGGTTGTCCTGGTGTGCTTGGTTGTTCAGGTTGTCCTGTCGTGCTTGGTTGTTTAGGTTGTCCTGTCGTGCTTGGTTGTTTAGGTTGTCCTGGCGTGCTTGGTTGTTTAGGTTGTCCTGTCGTGCTTGGTTGTTCAGGTTGTCCTGGCGTGCTTGGTTGTTTAGGTTGTCGTGGTGTGCTTGGTTGTTCAGGTTGTCCTGTCGTGCTCGGTTGTTCAGGTTGTCCTGTCGTGCTTGGTTGTTCAGGTTGTCCTGGCGTGCTTGGTTGTTTAGGTTGTCGTGGTGTGCTTGGTTGTTCAGGTTGTCCTGGCGTGCTTGGTTGTTTAGGTTGTCCTGTCGTGCTTGGTTGTTTAGGTTGTCCTGGCGTGCTTGGTTGTTTAGGTTGTCCTGGCGTGCTTGGTTGTTTAGGTTGTCCTGTCGTGCTTGGTTGTTCAGGTTGTCCTGGCGTGCTTGGTTGTTTAGGTTGTCGTGGTGTGCTTGGTTGTTCAGGTTGTCCTGTCGTGCTCGGTTGTTCAGGTTGTCCTGTCGTGCTTGGTTGTTCAGGTTGTCCTGTCGTGCTTGGTTGTTCAGGTTGTCCTGTCGTGCTTGGTTGTTTAGGTTGTCCTGTCGTGCTTGGTTGTTCAGATTGTCCTGTCGGGCTTGGTTTTTCAGGTTGTCCTGGTGTGCTTGGTTGTTCAGGTTGTCCTGTCAAGCTCGGTTGTTCAGGTTGTCTTGAGGTGCTTGGTTGTTCAGGTTGCACTGTCGTGCTCGGTTGTTCAGGTTGTCCTGGCGTGCTTGGTTGTTCTGGTTGTCCTGTCGTGCTTGTTTGTTCAGGTTGTCCTGTCGTGCTTGTTTGTTCAGGTTGTCCTGTCGTGCTTGGTTGTTCAGGTTGTCCTGTCGTGCTTGGTTGTTCAGGTTGTCCTGGCGTGTTTGGTTGTTCAGGTTGTCCTGTCGTGCTTGTTTGTTCAGGTTGTCCTGGTGTGCTTGGTTGTTCAGGTTGTCCTGGTGTGCTCGGTTGTTCAGGTTGTCCTGTCGTGCTTGGTTGTTTAGGTTGTCCTGTCGTGCTTGTTTGTTCAGGTTGTCCTGTCGTGCTTGGTTGTTCAGGTTGTCCTGGCGTGCTTGGTTGTTTAGGTTGTCCTGGTGTGCTTGGTTGTTCAGGTTGTCCTGGCGTGCTTGGTTGTTTAGGTTGTCCTGGCGAGCTTGGTTGTTCAGGTTGTCCTGTCATGTTTGGTTGTTGTTGCTGTCCTATTTCCTCTCTTTTCTCCTTGATGAGCTGTTTCTCTTCCTCGGTCTCTTCGTCTTCTTCAATTTGTGATTCAATAATCTTTTTATTTTTTTCTTTGTAAATTTCATCACTGACATCTGATTGTTGTGGCTGGCCTGGTTGTTGTGGCTGGCCTGGTTGTTGTGGCTGGCCTGGTTGTTGTGGCTGGCTTGGTTGTTGTGGCTGGCCTGGTTGTTGTGGCTGGTCTGGTTGTTGTGGATGGTCTGGTTGTTGTGGCTGGCCTGGTTGTTGTGGCTGGCCTGGTTGTTGTGGCTGGCCTGGTTGTTGTGGCTGGCCTGGTAATGGTGTCTGGCCTGGTTGTTGTGGCTGGCTTGGTTGTTGTGGCTGGCTTGGTTGTTGTGGCTGGCTTGGTTGTTGTGGCTGGCCTGGTTGTTGTGGCTGGCCTGGTTGATGTGGCTGGTCTGGTTGTTGTGGCTGGCCTGGTTGTTGTGGCTGGATTGGTTGCTGTTTACCACTGTCATCTTGTTCTCTTATTTCCTCTCTTTTCTCCTTGATGAGCTGTTTCTCTTCCACGGTTTCTTCATCTTCTTCAATTTGTGATTCAATAATCTGTTTCTTCTTTTCTTTGTAAATTTCATCACTATCATCTGGTTGTAACTGATCTGGTTGTTGTGGCTGGCCTGGTTGTTGTGGCTGGCCTGGTTGTGGCTGGTTTGGTTGTTGTGGCTGGCTTGGTTGTTGTGCCTGGCTTGGTTGTTGTGGCTGGCCTGGTTGTTGAGGCTGGCCTGGCTGTATTGGCTGGTCTGGTTGTTGTGGCTGGCCTGGTTGTTGTGGCTGAGCTGGTTGTGGCTGGTTTGGTTGTTGTGGCTGGCTTGGTTGTTGTGCCTGGCTTGGTTGTTGTGGCTGGCCTGGTTGTTGTGGCTGTCCTGGTTGTTGTGGCTGGCCTGGTTGTTGTGGCTGGATTGGTTGCTGTTTACCACTGTCATCTTGTTCTCTTATTTCCTCTCTTTTCTCCTTGATGAGCTGTTTCTCTTCCACGGTCTCTTCATCTTCTTCAATTTGTGATTCAATAATCTGTTTCTTCTTTTCTTTGTAAATTTCATCACTATCATCTGGTTGTAACTGATCTGGTTGTTGTGGCTGGCCTGGTTGTTGTGGCTGGCCTGGTTGTTGTGGCTGGCTTGGTTGTTGTGGCTGGCTTGGTTGTTGTGGCTGGCCTGGTTGTTGTGGCTGGCCTGGTTGTGGCTGGTTTGGTTGTTGTGGCTGGCTTGGTTGTTGTGCCTGGCTTGGTTGTTGTGGCTGGCCTGGTTGTTGTGGCTGGCCTGGTTGTGGCTGGTTTGGTTGTTGTGGCTGGCTTGGTTGTTGTGCCTGGCTTGGTTGTTGTGCCTGGCCTGGTTGTTGTGGCTGGCCTGGTTGTTGTGGCTGGTCTGGTTGTTGTGGCTGGCCTGGTTGTTGTGGCTGAGCTGGTTGTGGCTGGTTTGGTTGTTGTGGCTGGCTTGGTTGTTGTGCCTGGCTTGGTTGTTGTGGCTGGCCTGGTTGTTGTGGCTGTCCTGGTTGTTGTGGCTGGCCTGGTTTTTGTGGCTGGATTGGTTGCTGTTTACCACTGTCATCTTGTTCTCTTATTTCCTCTCTTTTCTCCTTGATGAGCTGTTTCTCTTCCACGGTCTCTTCATCTTCTTCAATTTGTGATTCAATAATCTGTTTCTTCTTTTCTTTGTAAATTTCATCACTATCATCTGGTTGTAACTGATCTGGTTGTTGTGGCTGGCCTGGTTGTTGTGGCTGGCCTGGTTGTTGTGGCTGGCTTGGTTGTTGTGGCTGGCTTGGTTGTTGTGGCTGGCCTGGTTGTTGTGGCTGGCCTGGTTGTGGCTGGTTTGGTTGTTGTGGCTGGCTTGGTTGTTGTGCCTGGTTTGGTTGTTGTGGCTGGCCTGGTTGTTGTGGCTGGCCTGGCTGTATTGGCTGGTCTGGTTGTTGTGGCTGGCCTGGTTGTTGTGGCTGAGCTGGTTGTGGCTGGTTTGGTTGTTGTGGCTGGCTTGGTTGTTGTGGCTGGCCTGGTTGTTGTGGCTGGCCTGGTTGTTGTGGCTGGCCTGGTTGTGGCTGGTTTGGTTGTTGTGACTGGCTTGGTTGTTGTGCCTGGCTTGGTTGTTGTGCCTGGCCTGGTTGTTGTGGCTGGCCTGGTTGTTGTGGCTGGCCTGGTTGTTGTGGCTGGCCTGGTTGTTGTGGCTGGCCTGGTTGTTGTGGCTGGTCTGGTTGTTGTGGCTGGCCTGTTTGTTGTGGCTGGCCTGGTTGTTGTGGCTGGCCTGGTTGTTGTGGCTGGCCTGGTTGTTGTGGCTGGATTGGTTGCTGTTTACCACTGTCATCTTGTTCTCTTATTTCCTCTCTTTTCTCCTTGATGAGCTGTTTCTCTTCCACGGTCTCTTCATCTTCTTCAATTTGTGATTCAATAATCTGTTTCTTCTTTTCTTTGTAAATTTCATCACTATCATCTGGTTGTAACTGATCTGGTTGTTGTGGCTGGCCTGGTTGTTGTGGCTGGCCTGGTTGTTGTGGCTGGCCTGGTTGTTGTGGCTGGCCTGGTTGTTGTGGCTGGCTTGGTTGTTGTGGCTGGTCTGGTTGTTGTGGCTGGCCTGGTTGTTGTGGCTGGCCTGGTAATGGTGTCTGGCCTGGTTGTTGTGGCTGGCTTGGTTGTTGTGGCTGGCCTGGTTGTTGTGGCTGGCCTGGTTGTTGTGGCTGGCCTGGTTGTTGTGGCTGGCCTGGTTGTTGTGGCTGGCTTGGTTGCTGTTTACCACTGTCATCTTGTTCTCTTATTTCCTCTCTTTTCTCCTTGATGAGCTGTTTCTCTTCCACGGTCTCTTCATCTTCTTCAATTTGTGATTCAATAATATGTTTCTTCTTTTCTTTGTAAATTTCATCACTATCATCTGGTTGTAACTGATCTGGTTGTTGTGGCTGGCCTGGTTGTTGTGGCTGGCCTGGTTGTTGTGGCTGGCCTGGTTGTTGTGGCTGGCCTGGTTGTTGTGGCTGGCCTGGTTGTTGTGGCTGGCCTGGTTTTTTTGGCTGGCCTGGTTGTTGTGGCTGGCCTGGTAATGGTGTCTGGCCTAGTTGTTGTGGCTGGTCTGGTTGTTGTGGCTGGCTTGGTTGTTGTGGCTGGCTTGGTTGTTGTGGCTGGCCTGGTTGTTGTGGCTGGCCTGGTTGTTGTGGCTGGCCTGGTTGTTGTTTACCACTGTCATCTTGTTCTCTTATTTCCTCCCTTTTCTCCTTGATGAGCTGTTTCTCTTCCACGGTCTCTTCATCTTCTTCAATTTGAGATTCAATAATCTGTTTCTTCTTTTCTTTGTAAATTTCATCACTATCATCTGGTTGTAACTGATCTGGTTGTTGTGGCTGGCCTGGTTGTTGTGGCTGGCCTGGTTGTTGTGGCTGGCCTGGTTGTTGTGGCTGGCCTGGTTGTTGTGGCTGGCCTGGTTGTTGTGGCTGGCCTGGTTGTTGTGGCTGGCCCGGTTGTTGTGGCTGGCTTGGTTGTTGTGGCTGGCCTGGTTGTGGCTGGCTTGGTTGTTGTGGCTGGCCTGGTTGTTGTGGCTGGCCTGGTTGATGTAGCTGGTCTGGTTGTTGTGGCTGGCCTGGTTGTTGTGGCTTGATTGGTTGCTGTTTACCACTGTCATTTTGTTCTCTTATTTCCTCTCTTTTCTCCTTGATGAGCTGTTTCTCTTCCACGGTCTCTTCATCTTCTTCAATTTGTGATTCAATAATCTGTTTCTTCTTTTCTTTGTAAATTTCATCACTATCATCTGGTTGTAACTGATTTGGTTGTTGTGGCTGGCCTGGTTGTTGTGGCTGGCCTGGTTGTTGTGGCTGGCCTGGTTGTTGTGGCTGGCCTGGTTGTTGTGGCTGGCTTGGTTGTTGTGGCTGGTCTGGTTGTTGTGGCTGGCCTGGTTGTTGTGGCTGGCCTGGTAATGGTGTCTGGCCTGGTTGTTGTGGCTGGTCTGGTTGTTGTGGCTGGCTTGGTTGTTCTGGCTGGCTTGGTTGTTGTGGCTGGCCTGGTTGTTGTGGCTGGCCTGGTTGTTGTGGCTGGCCTGGTTGTTGTGGCTGGCTTGGTTGCTGTTTACCACTGTTATCTTGTTCTCTTATTTCCTCTCTTTTCTCCTTGATGAGCTGTTTCTCTTCCACGGTCTCTTCATCTTCTTCAATTTGTGATTCAATAATATGTTTCTTTTTTTCTTTGTAAATTTCATCACTATCATCTGGTTGTAACTGATCTGGTTGTTGTGGCTGGCCTGGTTGTTGTGGCTGGCCTGGTTGTTGTGGCTGGCCTGGTTGTTGTGGCTGGCCTGGTTGTTGTGGCTGGCCTGGTAATGGTGTCTGGCCTGGTTGTTGTGGCTGGTCTGGTTGTTGTGGCTGGCTTGATTGTTGTGGCTGGCTTGGTTGTTGTGGCTGGCCTGGTTGTTGTGGCTGGCCTGGTTGTTGTGGCTGGCCTGGTTGTTGTGGCTGGCTTGGTTGCTGTTTACCACTGTCATCTTGTTCTCTTATTTCCTCTCTTTTCTCCTTGATGAGCTGTTTCTCTTCCACGGTCTCTTCATCTTCTTCAATTTGTGATTCAATAATCTGTTTCTTCTTTTTTTTGTAAATTTCTTCACTATCATCTGGTTGTAACTGATCTGGTTGTTGTGGCTGGCCTGGTTGTTGTGGCTGGCCTGGTTGTTGTGGCTGGCCTGGTTGTTGTGGCTGGCTTGGTTGTTGTGGCTGGTCTGGTTGTTGTGGCTGGCCTGGTTGTGGCTGGCTTGGTTGTTGTGGCTGGCCTGGTTGTTGTGGCTGGCCTGGTTGTTGTGGCTGGCCTGGTTGATGTGGCTGGTCTGGTTGTTGTGGCTGGCCTGGTTGTTGTGGCTTGATTGGTTGCTGTTTACCACTGTCATTTTGTTCTCTTATTTCCTCTCTTTTCTCCTTGATGAGCTGTTTCTCTTCCACGGTCTCTTCATCTTCTTCAATTTGTGATTCAATAATCTGTTTCTTCTTTTCTTTGTAAATTTCATCACTATCATCTGGTTGTAACTGATCTGGTTGTTGTGGCTGGCCTGGTTGTTGTGACTGGCCTGGTTGTTGTGGCTGGCCTGGTTGTTGTGGCTGGCCTGGTTGTTGTGGCTGGTCTGGTTGTTGTGGCTGGTCTGGTTGTTGTGGCAGGCCTGGTTGTGGCTGGCTTGGTTGTTGTGGCTGGCTTGGTTGTTGTGGCTGGCCTGGTTGTTGTGGCTGGCCTGGTTGTTGTGGCTGGCCTGGTTGTTGTGGCTGGCCTGGTTGTTGTGGCTGGCCTGGTTGATGTGGCTGGTCTGGTTGTTGTGGCTGGCCTGGTTGTTGTGGCTTGATTGGTTGCTGTTTACCACTGTCATTTTGTTCTCTTATTTCCTCTCTCTTCTCCTTGATGAGCTGTTTCTTTTCCACGGTCTCTTCATCTTCTTCAATTTGTGATTCAATAATCTGTTTCTTCTTTTCTTTGTAAATTTCATCACTATCATCTGGTTGTAACTGATCTGGTTGTTGTGGCTGGCCTGGTTGTTGTGGCTGGCCTGGTTGTTGTGGCTGGCCTGGTTGTTGTGGCTGGCCTGGTTGTTGTGGCTGGCCTGGTTGTTGTGGCTGGCCTGGTTGTTGTGGCTGGCCTGGTTGTTGTGGCTGGCTTGGTTGTTGTGGCTGGCCTGGTTGTGGCTGGCTTGGTTGTTGTGGCTGGCTTGGTTGTTGTGGCTGACCTGGTTGTTGTGGCTGGCCTGGTTGTTGTGGCTGGCCTGGTTGTTGTGGCTGGTCTGTTTGTTGCGGCTGGCCTGGTTGTTGTGGCTGGATTGGTTGCTGTTTACCACTGTCATCTTGCTCTCTTATTTCCTCTCTGTTCTCCTTGATGAGCTTTTTCTCTTCCACGGTCTCTTCATCTTCTTCAATTTGTGATTCAATAATCTGTTTCTTCTTTTCTTTGTAAATTTCATCACTATCATCTGGTTGTAACTGATCTGGTTGTTGTGGCTGGCCTGGTTGTTGTGACTGGCCTGGTTGTTGTGGCTGGCCTGGTTGTTGTGGCTGGTCTGGTTGTTGTGGCTGGCCTGGTTGTTGTGGCTGGCCTGGTTGTTGTGGCTGGCCTGGTTGTTGTGGCTGGCTTGGTTGTTGTGGCTGGCCTGGTTGTTGTGGCTGGCCTGGTAGTTGTGGCTGGCCTGGTTGTTGTGGCTGGCCTGTTTGTTGTGTCTGGCCTGTTTGTTGTGGCTGGCCTGGTTGTGGAGGCTGGCCTGGTTGTTGTGGCTGGCCTGGTTGTTGTGGCTGGATTGGTTGCTGTTTACCACTGTCATCTTGCTCTCTTATTTCCTCTCTGTTCTCCTTGATGAGCTGTTTCTCTTCCACGGTCTCTTCATCTTTTTCAATTTGTGATTCAATAATCTGTTTGGTCTTTTCTTTGTAAATTTCATCACTATCATCTGGTTGTAACTGATCTGGTTGTTGTGGCTGGCCTGGTTGTTGTGGCTGGCCTGGTTGTTGTGTCTGATCTTGTTGTTGTGGCTGGCCTGGTAGTTGTGGCTGGCTTGGTTGCTGTGTACCACTGTCATCTTGTTCTGTTATTTCCTCTCTTTTCTCCTTGATGAGCTGTTTCTCTTCCACGGTCTCTTCATCTTCTTCAATTTGTGATTCAATAATCTGTTTGGTCTTTTCTTTGTAAATTTCATCACTATCATCTGGTTGTAACTGATCTGGTTGTTGTGGCTGGCCTGGTTGTGGTGTCTGATCTTGTTGTTGTGGCTGGCCTGGTTGTTGTGGCTGGCTTGGTTGTTGTGGCTGGCTTGGTTGTTGTGGCTGGCCTCGTTGTTGTGGCTGGCTTGGTTGTTGTGGCTGGCCTGGTTGTTGTGGCTGGCCTGGTTGTTGTGGCTGGCCTGGTTGTTGTGGCTGGCCTGGTTGTTGTGGCTGGCCTGGTTGTTGTGGCTGGCCTGGTTGTTGTGGCTGGCTTGGTTGTTGTGGCTGGCCTGGTTGTGGCTGGCTTGGTTGTTGTGGCTGGCCTGGTTGTTGTGGCTGACCTGGTTGTTGTGGCTGGCCTGGTTGTTGTGGCTGGCCTGGTTGTTGTGGCTGGTCTGTTTGTTGCGGCTGGCCTGGTTGTTGTGGCTGGATTGGTTGCTGTTTACCACTGTCATCTTGCTCTCTTATTTCCTCTCTGTTCTCCTTGATGAGCTTTTTCTCTTCCACGGTCTCTTCATCTTCTTCAATTTGTGATTCAATAATCTGTTTCTTCTTTTCTTTGTAAATTTCATCACTATCATCTGGTTGTAACTGATCTGGTTGTTGTGGCTGGCCTGGTTGTTGTGACTGGCCTGGTTGTTGTGGCTGGCCAGGTTGTTGTGGCTGGTCTGGTTGTTGTGGCTGGCCTGGTTGTTGTGTCTGGCCTGGTTGTTGTGGCTGGCCTGGTTGTTGTGGCTGGCTTGGTTGTTGTGGCTGGCCTGGTTGTTGTGGCTGGCCTGGTTGTTGTGGCTGGCTTGGTTGCTGTTTACCACTGTCATCTTGTTCTGTTATTTCCTCTCTTTTCTTCTTGATGAGCTGTTTCTCTTCCACGGTCTCTTCATCTTCTTCAATTTGTGATTCAATAATCTGTTTGGTCTTTTCTTTGTAAATTTCATCACTATCATCTGGTTGTAACTGATCTGGTTGTTGTGGCTGGCCTGGTTGTGGTGTCTGATCTTGTTGTTGTGGCTGGCCTGGTTGTTGTGGCTGGCTTGGTTGTTGTGGCTGGCTTGGTTGTTGTGGCTGGCCTGGTTGTTGTGGCTGGCTTGGTTGTTGTGGCTGGCTTGGTTGTTGTGGCTGGCCTGGTTGTTGTGACTGGCCTGGTTGTTGTGGCTGGCCTGGTTGTTGTGGCTGGCCTGGTTGTTGTGGCTGGTCTGGTTGTTGTGGCTGGTCTGGTTGTTGTGGCAGGCCTGGTTGTGGCTGGCTTGGTTGTTGTGGCTGGCTTGGTTGTTGTGGCTGGCCTGGTTGTTGTGGCTGGCCTGGTTGTTGTGGCTGGCCTGGTTGTTGTGGCTGGCCTGGTTGTTGTGGCTGGCCTGGTTGATGTGGCTGGTCTGGTTGTTGTGGCTGGCCTGGTTGTTGTGGCTTGATTGGTTGCTGTTTACCACTGTCATTTTGTTCTCTTATTTCCTCTCTTTTCTCCTTGATGAGCTGTTTCTCTTCCACGGTCTCTTCATCTTCTTCAATTTGTGGTTCAATAATCTGTTTCTTCTTTTCTTTGTAAATTTCATCACTATCATCTGGTTGTAACTGATCTGGTTGTTGTGGCTGGCCTGGTTGTTGTGGCTGGCCTGGTTGTTGTGGCTGGCCTGGTTGTTGTGGCTGGCCTGTTTGTTGTGGCTGGCCTGGTTGTTGTGGCTGGCCTGGTTGTTGTGGCTGGCCTGGTTGTTGTGGCTGGCCTGGTTGTTGTGGCTGGCCTGGTTGTTGTGGCTGGCCTGGTTGTTGTGGCTGGCCTGGTTGTTGTGGCTGGCCTGGTTGTTGTGGCTGGCTTGGTTGTTGTGGCTGGCCTGGTTGTGGCTGGCTTGGTTGTTGTGGCTGGCCTGGTTGTTGTGGCTGACCTGGTTGTTGTGGCTGGCCTGGTTGTTGTGGCTGGCCTGGTTGTTGTGGCTGGTCTGTTTGTTGCGGCTGGCCTGGTTGTTGTGGCTGGATTGGTTGCTGTTTACCACTGTCATCTTGCTCTCTTATTTCCTCTCTGTTCTCCTTGATGAGCTTTTTCTCTTCCACGGTCTCTTCATCTTCTTCAATTTGTGATTCAATAATCTGTTTCTTCTTTTCTTTGTAAATTTCATCACTATCATCTGGTTGTAACTGATCTGGTTGTTGTGGCTGGCCTGGTTGTTGTGACTGGCCTGGTTGTTGTGGCTGGCCTGGTTGTTGTGGCTGGTCTGGTTGTTGTGGCTGGCCTGGTTGTTGTGGCTGGCCTGGTTGTTGTGGCTGGCCTGGTTGTTGTGGCTGGCTTGGTTGTTGTGGCTGGCCTGGTTGTTGTGGCTGGCCTGGTTGTTGTGGCTGGCCTGGTTGTTGTGGCTGGCCTGTTTGTTGTGTCTGGCCTGTTTGTTGTGGCTGGCCTGGTTGTGGAGGCTGGCCTGGTTGTTGTGGCTGGCCTGGTTGTTGTGGCTGGATTGGTTGCTGTTTACCACTGTCATCTTGCTCTCTTATTTCCTCTCTGTTCTCCTTGATGAGCTGTTTCTCTTCCACGGTCTCTTCATCTTTTTCAATTTGTGATTCAATAATCTGTTTGGTCTTTTCTTTGTAAATTTCATCACTATCATCTGGTTGTAACTGATCTGGTTGTTGTGGCTGGCCTGGTTGTTGTGGCTGGCCTGGTTGTTGTGTCTGATCTTGTTGTTGTGGCTGGCCTGGTTGTTGTGGCTGGCTTGGTTGCTGTTTACCACTGTCATCTTGTTCTGTTATTTCCTCTCTTTTCTCCTTGATGAGCTGTTTCTCTTCCACGGTCTCTTCATCTTCTTCAATTTGTGATTCAATAATCTGTTTGGTCTTTTCTTTGTAAATTTCTTCACTATCATCTGGTTGTAACCGATCTGGTTGTTGTGGCTGACCTGGTTGTTGTGGCTGGCCTGGTTGTTGTGGCTGGCCTGGTTGTTGTGGCTGGCCTGGTTGTGGCTGGCTTGGTTGTTGTGGCTGGCCTGGTTGTTGTGGCTGGCCTGGTTGTTGTGGCTGGCTTGGTTGTTGTGGCTGGCCTGGTTGTTGTGGCTGGCCTGGTTGTGGTGTCTGGCCTAGTTGTTGCGGCTGGCCTGGTTGTGGCTGGTCTGGTTGTTGTGGCTTGCCTGTTTGTGGTTTCTGGTCTGTCTGTGCTTCAGTTGTCTCAGTTGTTGTTGTCGATGTGGTCCTTGGCACTTCCGTTGTCGTCGTTGTCGACGTGGTTGTCGGCGCTTCGGTAGTCGTCGTTGTAGACGTGGTTGTCGGCGCTTCGGTTGTCGTTGTAGTTGTGGTCGTCGTTGTTATCTTGCTGGGTTTGCTTTGTTTAATGTGTTCAATACATTTCACGATATCTGAAAAATAAAAAAAATAATTACAAGAAATATTTTGTCTATGTGATGGGCACCTGGCCGAAAAGTCAAGGTTTGGAGGGGCGGTTTTAGGCGGTATGAATTAAATGTGCTGGAGGGTGAGTGAAGAATGACAATGTTGTGTGTTGTAGTTGTAGAACAGGGATCGGTCACTGTGCCCGAAAAGATGGGGATGGAGCGACCACGATTGTTGCGCGTATGGATGCCCAGAGCACGATTGGAGTGCCCACTTACAAAGTATGACGGGCCAGTGGATGGCATTAACAACGTAACGAGTGCTATTAGCTAGGGATACACGCACAGATGTGCCCGCCGGATTCGTCCGACGGATGTGCCCGGCGGACAGATCCGTTCGTGTATGGTGCTATTCAGATGTGTCCGTAGACAAATCCGTGTCTAATTCGCGTCATACACGCACGGATTTGTTCGCCGGGCATATTCGTCGGACAAATCCGGCGGACACATCTGTCCGTGTATCCCTAGCTAATAACTACTTGGAGCAATGTTAATGTACAATATAATGTAATGTAATATAAACAGTGTAGCCACTTGCTATACGATAAATTAATAATTTATATTATACGTACCAGTTTCCCCAGTCGCTGCTCTCAGCTTTTTCAGGGCGTCCATGAAATCTGAAATAGAAGCACAACTCAGTAAAGATCTTCATAAGGGAAATATATCTGGAATAAATATCAGTATTTAAGAAAAAATTCATTGTTAATGTAACCTTTTAAATTATGCTCACACAGTGCATTGTGATATTAATACAAGTCATGTTAAAAATTAATAAAGATTAAAGTTTTTTTTAAAGATATTTTTTACTTATGTTGTTGCGTGCGGCCTTATTCTTCACTAGCCAATTATGCTTTTAATTTTCAATTATGTGTATTTCCGAATAAAATCATTCAAAGTAGCGTTGCGTATAGCACTTAACATATACTAATATAAGCCTCTACACGCGTAAGCGACTAGTCACCTGCGATTTTTAATACATTGCGGTTTTTGATCCATCGATTGATTTCGTTGCACCTAGGTACCTAGACGGCAATGTCACGAAATCGCGCGGGAGCTTTGTGTTAAAATTGCGCCGATTGTAGACGCCATATGACTTACCAGTAGTATAGGTGTATTCTTCAAAGATTGTGATGACTTCCTCGAACTCTGTAGAATAATTAATTTTAGGAATATTATCTATACCCGTATTGACACAACTATTAATTACTATATAATTGTTTCTTTAGGTAATTGAGACATTCTTTATTCTGATAAAAAACGACATTATAATAATGCAAAAATATAAATACTTATCATGTGGATAAAATACTTAGGGTGGCTTGCACCACGCACAATTAACAGACTCATCAACGTTAAATATGGCGACGGAGCTGTCATCCCATAGAAAACTGTCAAACTTTTCATACAAGTTTTTTTTTACGATTACGTTTACGTTCACAGACAGTTTGGTGCAACCGGCCCTTAGTGTTATTATGATTCGATAGTATTCAAATAATTTAGAGCACTTACCAAACTTCTTGCTGATAGTGATAATTAATTCGAAGAACCTGACAATATCTGTAAAAGAAAATTAGTTTAATAAATATTTATAAAACATATTTATAATTTTATTTCTTTCATTTAATTTTCACAATGAATACTTACCAATTTCAACTATTTCCCATATTACTCTGATAGACTCGAACAAATCTGAAAACAATAATAATATAGATTGAAACATGGATGAGACGCGTTCGTTATTTTCCTTAGTCTTTCAAAATAGACAAACTAAAACATTTCCGTCTGATTTCGTCTTTGAATTTATGAATTCAGATCAAGTGTGTGGAGCGCCAAAGTGGTAAAACAAAAACGGAATAATTACTAAATGAAAAAGTACCAAATAAAATACATGTGTATTTATAAAGCGTAGGTATTATATTTACGAAAAAAACACCAAACCGAATGCAGAACCTCCTTCTTCTATGGAATTGAAGTCGGCTAACAAAAAACACAAATGTAATTAATTGAAATTACTTTTAACGAAGAGAATTTTTATTTACCTAACAAGTTACCAATCGTTTGTAAATAAATTAAAGACAAAATTAGTTTCCGATGCACTTTATAAAATAGACGATTTCTTTAAGCCAACTGGATTGCTTGCCCAATTATATTAATAATTACGCTATTCGTAATATTATGTAAACTGTATATACTTAATATTATATAATGTATTGTAAATAAAAATGTGAATGAATGTATAAAATAAATATGAATAATATTAACAATGTAATATTCTAGCAAGTATGTTTATAAAGTTGACGTATAAAATATGGTTTTTATCAATAAATGAATTGAATTGAATTGAATTGAAAGGAAAAGTAAAATTTCACGAAGGTATAAATAATTTATGGGAAGTTACAACATAAGTATTGGTGTTTTAGGAAAGCTACTATTACCACAGAATATATAGTTGCTAATCCTTCGTTACTGTACTGTGATACATGTCGAATGTTATCACTTTGTGCGAGTTAATTTTTAATCCATTTAAAAGTGGTATATTTAGAGACTCAGTTGTATTGTACATATACTTATTACTATTTTGTAAAAAATACGTTACTTACATTTTTCGCCGGTCAGTCTGTTCAGCTTGGAAATGGCCAACGTGAAGTTGCTAGAGTTGGTGACTTTCATGATGGTCTCGATAAATGTGATCACCTGGATGCGAGTGTATTTGTAGATCTTCTCGAAAAATTCGAAAATATCTGGAATTTTTAAACAAATATTTAAGTCTTCGTCTTGCTGTTTTAATGAGTTTATCCAGGTTGCATCCTCGACTCCTTTTCAGCTCATGGTCCAATGATTTTTTTCATTGAATAAAAATGTACTGGGTCAAAATTCTTTTTTGCCGACAGTGAAAGGATGTTTTCTTATTTTTTAGTTTTCCCGAACATCGTTAAAATATAGTGGTCAATAATTTATTAGTAATTGTTTCAATATACAGTTTTGTAATGGTTTTTCGAAAAATATTGAGTGAGTCGTTTTCAGTGTCTGTGTTTCACCATAAGTTTTTCAACATACATTGGCATCTATTTTAATGTATTAGGAGTAGTAATGTACAAGTTGCACAACATACACAAATAATCAACAACATTCTCAGAAATTTCCGGAAACTTACAAGAGAATTTAAATCCAATTTCCAATGAGAACATTCCCTATGGGAATTATCAAAAAATTAGTATTATTTTTATAAGCTCTTAAATGAGACAGTCTGTTAAAATAATTGATAACGGCGGCGTCCAGCGACTTCCTGAATAATTTGTATAGTTCGTAAAATTTAATTTCTGAGAACATTCCTTAAGGAAAATTATGTAACTTTGGAAACTTCTCCTTGGCGCATTGATGATTAGGAGCCACCATCAATCAGCGTGAAAATGTTCACATATCGCGGTGCGTTTATCATCAGTCCAACAATTGTGATTGATGTAACGGACCTTAAGATTTTTTATTACCATATTATGATAACAGTTCTTACCTATTACGGTGATGTAAGTAATTAAGATCTCCCACGCCTCTTGGATAGCTGTAAAAAGTTGAGAATACATCATTAAATATATCAAGGAATAAAGCGGTAATTATTATGTCGTATTGAATGCAATATATTAATTTAATATTAAAATTTTAATAATAACAAAATATAAATGTAAATGTTACTTTAGTGTTTAATATATTTAATTCCAAACTTTAAAATGCTACATATCACGACTTAAAAATACGACTAAAAATATTACTAAACTACATACTTATAAAATAACTTTAGTTAGTTTGTTTTTCCTTCAAAAACATGTTTTATTACTCAACGATCGCTCTTAGATATTGAACCTGTAAAATTCTGCGCTTACTTGTAGAACATGCTGTGTATACTTGCTTTGGATATCGTGCTAGTTATAAGACATTAAACGCCTACTATATTGTTATTGGAGTTTGTATAATATCTGTTTAGTGTACCTAATAAAATAAAATATTATAAAATAAATAAAAATAACAAACAAATATGTAGAAATATATTGTAGCTTACATTTGGTAGATGTGTATTCGACGAGACGCCTAAAGAATTCGATGATATCGTCGTGTCCTGACTTCGTCCGAATCTGTTCCAATAACTCCATTGTTGACACTGAAATAAATTTATAGTACAATAATTATATTCAATGAAGAACTATGACTTTCATTTTTTTTTCAAAAATTATCATGATTCTTTTCCAAGTTATTCTGAGATCAAATTCCTAGGTAAATACAGAATAATGTCAATGATGCCTCACGTTTCTTGTTGGTGGTGAGTTTCTTGAGCTGGACGCTGCAATCCTCGATGACTTTGGTCTCCGTGATCTCCAACAACGACTCCAGGAAGGTGAGGGCATCGATCCTCTTCGACATCTGGTTGATCCTCTTGATGAGGGTCACAATGTCTGGAAAATTATTATTTTATTATAATGACGGTGGCAAACAAGCATACACCCCGCCTGATGGTAAGCAGTTACCGAGACCGAGGCCTGTGGACGCCTGCAACCCCAAAGGATTCACAAGCGCGTTGTCTACCCTTTAAGAACCTATACAAGTCTTAGTAGCGCTGTTTCTCTTTTCTTATTTTCTGTATTTGCCAATACAATATACATTAAACATGATACACTTTATATTATTTTAGTTACCTATTTGTAAGAATATTACATTTTGTCGCTACCTACCACGTTTTAGTTAAAATTATTATTTATTTAAATGAAAAACTAAATTAAATTATTAAAAACACTAATACCATAGACTTAAATATATAGTAGACGGCCATAGCCTAAGAACTTTTTGAGGCTCCGAGTATTTAGCGCCATCTAGTTCAGAGCCACCTAAACAGAGCCAATATGTATGAAATAAAATCAGCGCCACCTAGTAACGAATAACATACTAGTAGTACACTAGTCGTTACTAGGTGGCGCTGATTTTATCTCAGACATATTGGCTCTGTTTAGGTGGCTCTGAACTAGATGGCGCTAAATACTCGGAGTCTCAAAAAGTTCCTAGGCTATGGCCGTCTACTATATATTTAAGTCTATGCTAATACAAAGGGACGATTTTTGAGATCCGAGCGCTTGAATTCAAGAAATATAAGCTCGAAAACAATTGCACACAAAAGTTTGTCATTATTATTTTCACATTAAATCAATACTTTATATAATTATGATTTTAAATTCCTATCGCTCTTATTTTATAACACCATTTCATCGTTTTAGACAGAGTTTTAAATATCAGATTCGAGCGCTCGAATCTGAAAAATCACCCGAATGTATAAAAGGTAATCCCTTTATTTACAATTAGTAAAATTCTAACATTATTTTATTTTGCTGCGTGGCCCCGGCTTTAGAATAGTGCCACCCCGTCTCTTCGTTGATCTCTGCCTATCCCTTTTGGGATATAGGCGTGATTGTATGTATGTATGTATGTAAAATTCTAACATTTTAAGACAATTTTTAAGCACTCTGCAATGAATATTATTATTTAATAGGAATGTGTACTTACTGTCTATCTCGAAGACCTCGTAGAAGACGGTTTGGACATCCAGTATATTCTGTCGTCCAGTGATTTTATATAAAGTCTCGATCACCACTCTGAGGCCTAAAAATAAAATATTATTTGGTAAAAATATTCTTAAAATGCAAATTTGAGAGAAAAAAGGCTTTAGTGCCTTAAATATGATTTATGAAATGACTTAAAACATATGGTATCTATAAAAAACTAGAACTAAATCTAAATTAGGACTATATACAATGTTACAAAATAACTACATTATAATTGAACACTAAATTAAATCCAAATATCTACAAATACGTAATGTTACGTTATACAAGCGAAAGATTCTATAATTGAATCACGAGCGAAGCGAGTAAACGAGTGCGTAACCGCCATACGATAAATAAATATATAAGTAATATAAGACACTTACTGAGTTTGTTACATTCGTGAGTTATTTCTTCCAGTGCGTATTTGAATTCTGAAAACACAAATTGGCATTACTTTTGTTTTTTTTACTCCCATTAAAACTACTTTTTTTATAATTGTGCCTCACGTCTTTGTCCGGAGATTTTCTTGATGATGATAATACTCTGTGAAAACTGCTTCTCGCCCAAGATGTTGTTGAATTCGGTAATCGCCTCACCCAAATCTAAAAAAATGTGAATAGTTATTAATAAGTATTTTTTTTTTAAGTAAATCATCAACATCGGGACGGTACACGTGAAAGGTTTGTGTTCGAATTCCATCTAAAAATTTACTTACCACTTGTTCTAGTCACCGAAATGAGAAGATTGAAGCAACCTTTCAAATCTGAAAATAAATGAAATGTTACTCTCCCATTTCACGCAAATGTTCACAATACAATGAAAATAACCAATTTTATAATTATAGAGGGTTTACTTCAAAGAAAAAAGGACATGAAAGGCGTTAGCCTAACTAAGCCTAATTTCGAGGCAATTTTTTAATATATTCTGTAATGTTGGATTTTTCTGTATTTTTATTTTATTTGTTTGTTTTATTCCTGTGTATATGGTGTAAGTTGCCACGAATAAATAATTTCTATTTTATTTTAGATACTCACCGATTTCTGGCATCACAACGCCTAACACCTTAGGGAACTCTGGCGAGCCTAGTCCTCCAGTCAGGTTATCCACCTGAATTCGTATACCCTCCAATCCTTTAACAGAAACATTTCGTTATCTACAATAAAATACGTCTTTCATTTTTATTCGTATGGCATTTCAACAGAGTCGCTTAATTAATTTTATAATCTAAAGAACTACATAAATTGTTCACCCACTGAGTTATGATAATATTAGATAATTTGGTTTGGAAAAAATTGGATTGGAGACGCAGAACCTTTTATTGTGGATCGTAAATATCACACGAGATTCATTGCACGTCTTTCAAATCAGCGGCAAAAAATCATGGGATTGGTGGCACCAAGTAGATGCCTAGAAATAATGTAAATATGCACTATTTATTGGGATTTATAGAGATTTTTAATTTTCTTAATAAGTGACTAACAACTCTAACAAGGTATTACATTTAAACTTTCGTGAGACATATTAATATTATTAAATAACACGGTTACACTCACGGTTAACTAACAAGTTCCCTATAATAGAATAAGTCAGATGATAAAAGGTATGTTGTGAAGACTTAAGAGAATGAAACATTGTAAGTATCTCACTTACCATTGGTATGAGCAACGTGCCTGAAGAAATCAGCAATTTCATGGGAATCTGAAAAAAAGTGACGAGTCAGTAATCAAACTAAAATTATTCTGTGAGTAAAAAGGAAAGAAACCAAGTAAGATTAAGAAATATGATTCACATACATAAAAGAGTCACCAATATAAACTGCCGCAAAAAGCAAATGCCGAGGCTTACCAACTGCCACAGCTTTTCACGGTCTTCAAATAAGACATGTGGGGAAGGAAAGTAGGTAAAAAAAAGTTAAATAAAATAATGTTTTTTTATTCATTTTACTATTTGAAATATGTTGGAAACTCACTTTTACCACTGGAAATCTTCTCAAGTATTTCATACATGGCATCGAAATCGGCGTGTCCTGTCAGGCGCTCCAGAATTGCATACGCCTTGAAGACATCTGGAGGACAGGAAACAAATAAAACATAGGAAATATACGACCGTGTGCACACGGTCGTTTTTATAGGGATACTAAAATAGTTAGGTAAGTACCTAGTTATATGTATTATATTTTTAAAATAATAATACTTTTAAAGAAAAACAAAAACTTTGAGATATGAATAAAACGTCCTTAAGCGTTTGGGGAATTAAATAAGTTGCTAAGATAATATAATGCAAACTTTTAAATTAAAATGAATAACAAATTTGACAACATAATACTTAAATAGAACTATCTATTTATTAAACAAAACTACTACAATTAAATGTAACTTAAAAATAATTAAATTTAAATTAAAGATTTGTTCTATTTTTGTATAAGAGTTCACAAGTACATATTTAGAAATCAGAAAACATTTGGTTAGGTAGGTACCTAAAAGACAGGGTATTCTCAAAAATATTTTTAGGTAGGAACTTATTTGTTTTTATTGTTAAAAAATACTTACCGGTTTCATTTGTCAGCAACACTAGGATTTCTACAATTATCTCGATCACTGAAATATAAACAATGTATTTTAAATAAATTATCAAATCAGTCCAAATAATCTAAATTATATATGTTTTAGCTTCATATTACGAAAGTCACATACTGGATTAAAATTTGAAATGATTAATATGAGTGATATGACTCACGACAGTTTAAAATTAAATTTAAGAAGTTATTTTTTTAATTAAATTTGCATTTTTAGGGTTAAGTTGGAGTACTAACTTTTATATAACAAAAATAATAAGAATTATTAAAAATTATTTTACGTAAATAAATGATGTGCATAAAACTTACAGGCAGAGCCCTCTAGCTGCTTCAGGAACGAGATGACGTCTTTCCATTCCCTGGAGCCGCGACATCCCTGTATGAATTCTATCAGCTTTTTGCGATCTGAAATTTATTCATATTAAGTATAATAACATACTAAAGTATGATTAAAATGTAAGCAAAACCTCTGTTAAACTTTGTCTATTACTACCAAAATATGAAAAAGTATGCGAATCCGCTAGACGAGAAAAGTGGAGGCCAAGGAATGATTTGGCGGGATATTTTCTCTCAACGGATTGGATTCAACTGGATGAAAAAGGCCAGTGAAAGGAAATCGTGGAAGGAAATGAAGAAGGCCTATGTCGCCGAGCCGACTTCTACCTAATTTGTATAAGCGAATTAAATCATTGTAAATTGTATTTTTATGGTAGTAGAAATAAAGGTTTTTTTTTATCAAATATGAATTTGTATAATTGAACCAATAGTGGCGGGAGAACTTGGCATACGCTGAAGGAGAGAAGCAGTGACTTCCGTTCTGGGTCATAGCGTTCAAGGTGATGGGGAATTTTGAATCAGGCATCTCGTGAAATGGGCTTTAGTTAGTTAATTTGTTTTTAGGTCTAGTCTTTTGATAATTGCAATTATTTACTTATTTTCTAAAGTTTGTATTTTATCCATAAATCATACTTAGTATAGATACAGATAGGTAATTACAAATACCAAAATCAATAAGTATTTCTACATACCAGTTATTTTGGTGACCCTCTCGCAATATTTCATAGCCCTTTTAATATCTGAAAACAAAAATAAAATGATTACTTATACGTATAAAAGAAGTACAATAATACTAAGAGTAGAATGTCACCTATTAATGTCGAGGTATTTTACTAATAAGTTACGGGAAGACATTTATGACTATCAAGTAATAAGTAATATGTACTTTCCAATAATAATATAAAGCTAAAACTAACCTTAACAAATAAAAACTATACTAACAACTAATTAAAAATAATGTATAAAAATAAACACTTTTAAATTTATTCATGTGATATTTATATTACCTACATATCTATTTGTTAATAGGATTTATTATCAGATGTATACCAGACTAATCTACACATTTCTTTGAGACTCTTTGGTCACTCGAAATAGGGGACAGTTAGGAGCAGAAGTGGTCTACCTACAGTTGAATACAGTTGTGTCAAAATTATTTGTGACACCTCGTCGTATTAGCTATTTATGCTGCTGACCGGATGGATAATGGATTACTTCTCTTAACGATATTTTTAGCTTTAAGAATAAAATGTATTCCAACTCTCGGGGATCAATGTTACTCTGCGTCCGTAGGAAACACCTTCGACAACCCTACACGTGATTCCCGGGCGGAGCTGAAAGAGTAACAAACTTGGCAGCTGCACTGTCCCATCTGGACCTCGCAGCACTCACTGGATTTTCTTCATCATCTACTTTCCCACTACTATTACCAACTGAAATGCCTATCCAGTGACGTATAGCCATGCAATAAATAAAAATATTTCAATTGGATTACTATATAGTACATAAAACGGTATTCAAGCTATTTTTACTACGAATCTCTTATAACGCAAAGGCTTATTGTCGCACCATAAATTGCATTTAAATCTAGGTATAGGAGGTGTAGCGTAAAATTTTGAGTTCAAAACATGATGATTATGATGATGATCCCTTCCAGCCGATTTCGACCAAGGCGACCACTTCAACTCCTAGTTAATAGTTTGGCGCTCGTGCGCCCGAAGATGACTGACGTAGCCGATCTTCGAGGCGAACCCCTGTGCACATTGAGGGCACCTGAGGACACCAGCCACGTAGTGGTAGTGAATAGCAGCAGGCTGGCGTGTTTTCAGCTGTCATATTACTGTTTCAAACTTCTTGAAATACACAGCAAACATCAGATGAATTACGCCTTTGCGCACAAATAATAAGACAATATGAACCAGTCACTAATTTATCATGAGTTAACAATATATTTTCTGGACAGTTATTACCTCAATTTAATATATCGTTTAATCGATATTTGTCCAGCTGCGCACACGCAAGGACGGGTATTGGAACGAAGCGACTGTTCAAATATAATTGTTATTGGAAAATAGCGAATTTACTTTAATTAACGTCATTATGTGTTTAAATAAGCGATAGAAAATTTATGCGCAATTGTTCGTTTTGCGAACGAGATACCTAGAGCGTTTTTGACCAACAATTTAAATATAAGAAGATAAAACTATAGCTATAGCCATAATGTTATTGTTTAACCATTTTCCAGACCGCACGAATCCAGAAGATCTTTTCAAAAATCCTAATGTTCAAATGAAAAACATTTATTTACATAACTAAATATACAGAGGCACTACAGTACAAATACTAAACTAAATTAATAACTAGCTAAAATCTAAACTAGGCCCTTGCGGCATTGTACCAAGGATGCTGGCAGCATTTCCTCGTTGTATTGCAATGCTGATACGTTGTGTTTAAATTGGGTTTTAATACAATTGCGGATTTGTTCAATATACGTATTATGCCTGGAAAAGGGTTAATTGTTTAAAATCAACTTGGAACAATGAAAAATCGTAGAATTAGTATATAAGGATGTAGAATAATTTAAAATAATGATAATAAGTATATTAGGGAGTCTGCGCTTTACAATATTGTATTTTTTTCTTGCATTAAACGTTGTAGGTACTTAGGTTCAAGAATCAATACACATTGACACCAAATTATCAAAATTATTCAGAAAGAAGATTTACTGACTACAAAAAAGTCTATTTAAAAACCGGCCAAGAGCATGTCGGGCCATGCTCAGTGTAGGGTTCCGTAGTCACCGGCCTGTTACAATTCAAAAGGTCGTTTCTTATGAGAAATTTGGCGGCGCTTACGTCATTTTTCACATACGTCCTTTCACTATGGGTTTTTGAGTGATAACTAAAAAACGGCTCGACTGATTTAATCTAATATAGTTTTCATGGAAGGTACTCATTAGGCCTCACTTTCATGAATTTTTTCAAAATTTTTGGACCCGCGGTTCAAAAGTTAGATGGGGGGGGGGGGACGCACTGTTTTAAACTTTCGGAGCTATTATTTCCGAAAGTATTAGTTTTATCCAAAAACTGTTTTAGAAGACCCTAATTCTATTTAAAAGACCTATCCAACGATACCCCACACAACTTGGTTGGAACGAAAAAAAATTTCGCCCCCCACTTCGCGTGTACGGGAGGTACCCTAACAAAATATATTTTTCGCGTATTTATTCTACCGTTTTGTTGGCATGGTTAATGCACATATTCCAACCAAATTTCAGCTTTCTAGTGCTAACGGTCACTGAGCTAGACCGCGGACGGACGGACGGACGGACGGACGGACGGATTGACATGGCGAAACTATAAGGGTTCCGTTTTTGCCATTTTGGCTACGGAACCCTAAAAAGGACAACGGAATACGAATATATCGGAAACCCGGAAAAGAATCGACTACCTCGCTTCGTGGAACTTTTAAGTGTAGCATGATTTGTGGTACGTCGACGTCAAAAATATGTTTACAATCTTGAACAAAGGAGTTAGGTAAACATATCTTTGACGTCGACTGTACAAGGCAACTAATATATGTACTTCAGTTAAGTTATTTAAGTAGGTATTATATGTTATTATAATACTATTTTAATTTAAGTAGGTACTTGAAGTTCCGTACTTCTCTGAATGATATGGCTATTATACATATGTGGAAATTATGTATGTATACCTACGTTAGTCACTAACGTTAGCGGTACATAACCGTTACGGTACGTTTTTTTTGTGTAAACAACAAAAACATTAAACAACAATTATGAATTTATGTGTGTTTTTTATGCAATCTAAGATATGCTAATTCTAATATTTTTTTAATAAAAATTTAATGACACTTAATATGCAGTTAATCTGGAAGAAACTTCAACTAATATGACCTTTAATGGATGTGATTTTGACTCACCTCTCTCTCCGGTCAGCTCGAACAGAATCTCGCTGCCTTGCTGCACATCTAGAATATAAAATTATCGGTATTTTAATGCATGATTCAAAATATTTATCTCGGAAAAATATTATGCCTCATCAATCATCGTAGTAGTATTGGTATATTTTAAACATTTATCTTGTTATTACATTATATTATTCAGATTTAAGGGGTCTAAAGGGTTATTTCAATTAAATTAAATCTTGAAGAAAATCAAATTATTTTGTTGAATATTCTTTGTTCAAATCTGGCTCAGACTTGGTCACTTTTCTTGACATTTATTTCAGTTGGTATGATCTTGCAGACAGTCAAGGTTTAATATACATATTATTTTCGCTGCTTTCACTGGATTTTCTTCATCATCTGCTTTCTCACTACTACTTACCCCAGAGAAGAAATAGGTACCTATCTAGATCCAGTGACATGTAGCCATACGATAAATAAATAATTTTTGCGTGTACCTACACAATTTTTTTGGCCAAAAAACAGCATCGCAATCACCTTAACTGTATAGGCCAGTTAAAAAATTGTTGGTGGAGATTTCAAAACGAGAACGATCTCAAATAAAGAGTTATTTAATTGACATGGGCGTATTTTTTTTGTGTTAAATACATCTACGTTCTACTACTTACCTTTAAACCCAAACAGTTTGCTGATAAGATCCTCAGCGGCATCCTTGATGCCATTGACGACTGCAAAACAAAAAAGTTCCAACGTTAAGATCATTTAACAACAATTACATTACACACAAACACATAAGATATGTTCATGTTCATGTTTTGTTACTGCCATATAAGTATAAGGTGTAACAAAAATCCTTTTAACAGTATAGTTGGTATCGTATCGTATTCTAATTATGAAAAAGTAAGAAAAAAATCTCCTGGAAACAAAATTATACGGAGAGTTGGCCAGCTGTTCTTTCCGCGTCCAAAATTTTTTTTCCTACTTTTTCTTACTCGCATTTCGATACCAATTAAGCCCTTAAACGGATCACCAGTATTTTTGTTACAGCCTGTATATGATGCCCTCTAAGAGCTTAACCTAATTTGGAACGCACTGGACAACCCTTGTAAACTGGTTAGTGTTTGAAATAAATAAATTTTAATTTACTTTACTAACTTAATTAAGTTTTAATAGGGACTATAGGTAAGCTTTAATTCTCAGCCTTAAATATTAATTAATATTATTTTGTATTATAAGCAGTTATAATTCACATCTTAAATTATTTTACATTCATCTGCCTACTTAAACTCTTAAATAAACTCGGCGTTAAATTTAACTTAAAAATCCTAATCGTTAATCAAATTTATCTAAAAATATCCTTATTAATATCTTCTACGGTTGCCGCGATAGTTATTCATGAAATAAAACAACTTTGAACGGATTATATCGCGTATACTGAATTTTAAATTACATCCCAATTTTAAATTTTAATTGAATTTTTTTAATATCCTTATTGTTAATCAAAGTGTTTTAAGTTACCATTTATGTACTAAAGTACACCTATGCCCCATCGTCATTCTGCTAGGCGTTATTCGTGAATTTTAATTATATTTAATTAGTTGAATTTATACGTGTTTTAGAACTTTGGAAACAACATTTAGCCAACTTTAACATTATCATAATAATTCATATGTTTTTCCATTTCTTATTAACTACTACGTACCTAAAGTATTTACTACATGTCCTTGATATTCTCTAACCTAACCTAACCTAACCTAAAATGTTTTAATAAATGAATGTACTATTTTACCTATCAAAGGCACTCGTGTTTATATTTCCTGGGTGTACTTGACCTAAAATCGATAAGCATGAATACTATACATGTCTTGTGTCTTGTAATTTAGTTTAAATTAAGAATCTATTATGCGAAATTAATAAATAATTGAACGGGTTTTTAAATGTTACAACCATTACGCGCGGTGGGCGATTGTTCGAACAAAAGAAAAATATCTACTGGCACAGTCAGTAGGATGACTTCGTTTCTTCAGTTATAGTCAGACCGCATTAACTCATTGCGATGGACTAAGTGTGGAAAACCATATAAACGTCAATTATTAATTTAATTATTAATTTAAAATCTTTTTCACCTCACTAGCTCGGAAAGCCCTTTTTGTTTGTTTAATATCTATTGTGAAAATCGCTTTTTATCCACATGTGGTGAAAGAGTTTTGACATAAGTGACAAGTGGCTTAAGTGACATTTGACAGCTAACAAAACGTAAAACGTTAAAAGTGCAGAATTTTTAACATCGCAATTAATGAATTGCATCGAGTAAAAACACTTAATACAGTCTTACAACTTTATTTTAATTCATAAATATCAGCATTCAACATTAATCTTTATTCTTTTTGTAAAAACGGATAAATTGTTCTGACAGCCGAATAAGTCTACGTACGAACAAAACGCATCTGACATTTAATAAATCCTTTTACGTCAAAACTTTTCATTTCAATTCATCCATCATATCAACGTTAAATATTCGCATGTTTTTCTAGGTTGTTTTGTTAAAAATTAGTGATTCGAGTGATGAAGAAGTATTAAACACCTGAGGAATTACGGGAAACCGAGCAAAATGCACCCTTTTTCTTATTTTCCTCGCTGTAGTGAGGTGAAAAGTTTTGTGTTATACACGGGTGAAAGTTATTTTACGTCTCGTGTATTAAAGCACTCGCTACGCTCAGGATTCTATTTTTGAACCACTCGCTTCGCTCGTGGTCAATAATAGAATCCTTTCGCTAGCTCGTGTTTCAAATAACACTCGCACGTAAAATACAACTTTCACCCCTTGTATAACAAATAACTATTGTTATGCCAGATCAACATTTTATCGCTGCCAATTACCTGCAGAGATAGCATGACGGACTAAAAAAATGTCTGATAAGGTAAAAAAAATATTTTCCTTATGTATACTTACTTGGCAGAGGTCTGAGCGGAATTCTCGCGGGACTGCTTGGCTGCAACGGTTGCTGTGGCGGTTGTGGTCTTTGAGGTCCAAGCGGCCGCTGAGGTCCCTCCGGTCGTTGTGGTCCCTCCGGTCGTTGTGGTCCCTCCGGTCGGTGCGATCCCTCTGGTCGTTGTGGTCCCTCCGGTCGTTGTGGTCCCTCCGGTCGGTGCGATCCCTCTGGTCGTTGTGGTCCCTCCGGTCGTTGTGGTCCCTCTGGTCGTTGTGGTCCATCCGGTCGTTGTGGTCCCTCCGGTCGGTGCGGTCCCTCTGGTCGTTGTGGTCCCTCCGGTCGTTGTGGTTCCTCTGGTCGTTGCGGTCCCAATTTTGGTCGTTGCGGTCCCTCTGGTCGGTGCGGTGGCACCGGCGGTTGCGGTGGAACAGGTCCTTGCGGTTTCCCGAACAGGTCAACGTCTACGACGCCTGGGGCACCGACGTGGATGTTTGGCAGGTTTAGGTCAGGGACCGGGTTGACGCTGATTGGTGGGAGTGGACCCATTGGGCGTATTGGTGGGACTGGCTGACCTGGGCCTGTGGAACAAGCTTCATGAGTACTGGAATATTAAAAATATCATACAAAATATCATTTAAAAAATTATTCAAAGTTATTATGTAATAACTTAACCTTAACCCTACGTAAAGTCCTAAACTATCACCACCACCACCAATATTTTATGTGTGTATTATCTATACTCTATACATATAATAAAGTCTGTACATGGAAGATATTCGAATAAAAGTTGGCTGGGGATACTTAGAATCGATAACAACATGTTCCAACAGTTTTTAGAATTTTTGTCTGTTTGTCTGTTTATTTGACCGCGCATCACGTGAAAACGGCTGAACGGATTTTGATGAAATTTTGTATAGAGATAGTTTGAGTTCCGGGAAAGGACATAGGATAGTTTTCATCCCAAAAATCAACCCTGGAGGGGGTGAAAAGGGGGTTGAAAGTTTGTATGAAGAATTTTTTACCGCTGAGCAGATTTAGATGAAAATTAGTATGGAGATAATTTGAGTCCCAAGAAACGACATAAGATAGTTTTCATCTCGAAAATCAACCCTAGAGGGGCTGAAAAGGGGGTTGGAAGTTTGTATAGGGAATTGATAATCGTTGAATGCTGGAGATAGTTTGAGCACTGGGGAAGGATATAGAATATTTGATATCTAGAATTTATACCTTAACGGGGGATTTCCAAATTCCACGCAGACGAAGTCGCGGGCAAAAGCTAGTGTTTAATAAAGTTGTGTCTTTGTATTTGCATTACATAATTAGTTCTGACTATCTAGTAGGTACTACTTCTTGGTCTAACATTTTGTTTGACCTAAATATACTTTTCTTTGTCTTACCTCTCCTTTGCTCTCCAAATTTGCGGCTGTTCTCAATCTCACTCTTGCTGGACTCTTTCTTCTCCGAAAAGCTCTGCTCTCTCTGTTCTTTCTCAGAGAAAGAACTGAAGCTATCATTCTCCGAAACGCTGTTACTGCTGGAACTGCTGGAGCGCTCAGACTCGAACTCTGAGGACTCCTGTTCCTTGAACTGTTTCCGCTCATGTGTCTCTTGTCTTACTTCTTTCTTTTGGGATTCTTGTTCTTGGAACTGCTTTTGTTCGACTTGGCGGTGCTCCTCTTTCCGGCGGCCGCCTGTACAATTGTTTAGGTTGAGTTTTAGTATTTTTAATTGTAATTTATTTGCGAGTAATGCTTTGTAGGGCCAAAGCCAGGGGGAAAAAGGGTATTATGGAGCAATAAAAATAATAGAAAATTTGACAATCAAATACTCAACATTTATTAATTTTATTATACTTGAAAACTATGTCAGGATATTTTTTATAGTATAATAAATTACTTTAACTCACCATTGAAGTCTCGAACCACATGGAGTCCATGTGGTGTCCCTGCAAATATCAGACATTTAAAGCGGTATTAGACATTGCAACCTGCAGGGCCCAATCTATCAGGTTGGAAGGTGTAATTAAAGTTAGGGCCCGTAGGGAGCTGAAGGAGGGGCAGGGAGAGGCAGGGTACACAACAGATTGGGCCCTGCAGGTTACAATGTCTAATACCGGTTTTAACAAAAAACCGGGAGGTGCATGATAACTTTTATAGACAGACCTTAGACAGACCACACTATCACTTGTACCGTTTTGTAAGTACCAATGTGTTTCTATGACAAATACGAGTAAGTTTTTATAAAAGAAAATAATTTTAAGCAAAAAAAGAACCGAATTCACATAGACTCCGCTTTTCCAAGAGGAAATGCCCGAAGTGCTGTAAAAAATACTGTGATCACTAATCATCTGTATTAGCATCATGCCTATAATAATTACAGTTCCCTCGATTTCTCCAGGGGCCGATTTTTGACGTTCGAGCGCTCGAACTCAGCTCAGCTCTAAAATAATCGCACACAAAAGTTTGTCGCCAATTTTCCACATGACATTCATAGTTTAAATAATCATTATTTTAAATTGCCATCGCTGTTATTTTTAAAACATGATTTTATCGTTTTATTCCGAGTTTTAAATGTCACTTTCGAGTGCTCGAATCTCAAAAATTCCCTCAGATTCTCGTATGTAACATTCTTAACTGCTCAAGAGCGCTACGAGTGCTACGCGCCGTAGGCCGTATCGTCATAATCTAATCAACTAACACATTCAGTGCTAATCACGACACATCGTCGCGCCTCTATGAAGCGTTTTTGCTACATAGCGGGAAAAGCATGTTATCGGCTACGGCGTAGCGTTACGTGCGTAGCATAGCGGTGAATGAGCTAACTAAACATTTACCGACACAACGAGAATAGGGGCGTAGTATAAACGACTGATGATTCAAAAGTGCTTGTTGCTATGCCTATTTGAATAAACGACATTTTGAGTCGAGTCAAATAGTCGTTTTCCGAGTTTAGCTAAACTGGAGTATTGGGGCCGTACAGTGCAATTTAATACAGCAGTCGAATTCCAGGCATATTTCTTTAGTTTCTCCTCAGACTGGGCACATCTTTTAAAATCAATCGTAGAAATTTCCCTAGTAATATAACACCATATGGGGGTAAAAATGAGTTTTAATGGTCTACCTACATAATAAATCAATGTTTAATGGTGTAAAAGTATTGTAGGATGCTTACTTTTAGGAAAGTTATTTAGTTATTGATTAAATATATTCAGGTTTCCTCAGGTTCTTTCACGAAAAAGTAACTGATAGAAATCGAATGATCTCGAATGGCTTAAAAAACATTATTTTCTTCATCAAACAGATATTTTTATTCCTGAGATGGCCGCCTTTCTCCCATCTCAGGAATAACTAAGATATAAAGCTGTTTAGCGGCAGTTCCTCAGCAAGCCGCTTCACTTCCTCATCAGAATGAGGGAAGGGGTGAGTGGCCTCCAAGAGTGGGGGGTTAGGTAAGAGGCCCGTGAACATTTCCATCTCATCAGAGCCGTAGTCCGCGAATTGGTTCAGCGCCATTTTGTAGCCGAAGTTTTGACGATTTAGTGAAGAAAACTGTTTAACAAGCCAGGTAAAGTTGTGCATCGTAGGCAAAGTAGTAGCAGTTGACGGTATATTATATTTAGGTATAATAGTACATTACGTACCTAGGGCGGTAAAATAAAGAAGAGCTCAGATCGCCGGCATTTGTCGCCTGAACCGAAGGTAAGGGCCATAAACAAGCGGGTCGGCGTTTCTTATTACCGCCCGTGGTGCGTACACAATTTTACGTCTTCATCTGGGTGTGAAGTGAGATTTTCCGCTGCGCCCTAGGGTGGTAAATATCACTTAGCGCCCAGGGTGACGTAAAGAAAATTAAGTACTTATATTGAAAACTTACGATTAGGCTCAGGTGATGCTGCCGTTAGGTAGACCTATAGTAAAAAAACAATTATATAAAAAAAATAGTAAAATGTAAAAAATAAACCATTTAACTACCTACTTAAGCCTGCTAAATGTAAATAATGTATGTAGGTAATGCAAATATCTAGCGCATAAATACTCTGAAAATATCTTACCGTAAAATGCAGAGACGGGATAGCGCCGGCAATTGGGTCAAAAAGTACCTACCTACCTATTTTAGGAAACAGGTCCAACTCACGATCTTAGATAGTGCTTTCGAATCCACAACTTAATGCGCTAAATGTGCATAAATTCAATTTTCACAGTTTTTACACAGTACAAACTAACACGGGACTTAACCGCGCATTAAATTAAAATAGCTTCATCGTTCTTAAAACGACATTGTGGTCCCAGATGGTTTAAAGCCCCGTTTTTCGTAATAATCTGAACAAATTAACTGTATATTATTAAAAAACACTCACATCAAACAGCGCTAAAAGCGCGAGCCCCAATATTATCTTCATATTCGTTACGCGTCGCTTAAGTGGTCAGATTTCTATCTCTGATACCCACTAAATAACCCCACCAGTCTACCACCATTTATATTAGCTTCCTTCGAACATAATAAGGCATCTGTGCAAATAGTTCTTGTTTACTTTATACGGTATTAAATAAACTTACAGTGGTGTGGAACGAATGGAAACGATTCGATTGGCTGGCGGCCGCGGGGCGGGGGCGGTTTTCGGAAATGGCGTGGATCTTTTATATAAATCGGCATGTGTCTCAGCAGACTTGTTTTGCTATTATTAAGCCATTAAACAAACCAGGGCATCGTGAGTTCAAAACCCGGCTTCACAGACCAGGGGGGCTAATTTTTAGAGCCAAGCGCTCGAATTCGAGAAAATTTAACTCGAAAATAAACTTTACAAAAGTTTGTAGCCAAGAGCGCGCTTCTCTGACGCTTTACCGCGAGAATTGAAAATAGAAATTTCGTTATCGTGTCGTGTGCGTGCTAATGCGAGCAAAGAGACGCAGCTAGATAACGAAATTTCGATTTTCGATATTTGCGGTAGGTCTTCTGGGCGTTATAAATACGTGCAAGAGATGCTAATTCTATACCAACCGTTAATTGTAATATTTTAATATGCTTGTCCAGCACTCCTTATAGACAGGGTACAGGGTGTTTTTCAATAACTAGCCATATTATGCGAGGTGATTTGGTAGGCCATACCAAACAACTTTTACTATGGGGCCAACTCCGAAATCTCGAATTTTTTTTTGGCTGTTTCATACATTTCGTCGACGTTTTCAGTCTGGTAACGATTAACCAGCTATTTTATTAACCTATATTCAATAAAAAATCTCGAAATTCTCTAACGCGTAATGCTATTATATTACCTAGGTATATAGAATAGACATGTACAAGTTACATTCTCAAAAATTCATTAACATTCTCGGAAATTTCCGGAAAGTAACACGAGAATTTAAATAAACATTGTTATACTCGGCGACTGTAATACTTGAATTAAGATTGTGTTGGCGGAACTGTTACTAGCGCATACTTTCCGCATCCATAACAATGACAGAAAGGATTTCCATACAATATTGTGACACTGTTGCCGGGCCCCGCCCCGCGTGTCGGGCGGGCACCGCCGGCACAATCCACCGGGAGATCGAAGTTACTCCATTATATAGAAGCGGCAGGTTGTGCACGGCATTCGTCGAACTCTATTCTTACCGGCTTGCTTAAGCACTCGTAGAAAAACTATTGTGTGCAACGGTACATAATTAGGTCTTAAAATTCTCCGGTTTGTTTTTACAAAATTCGGCTTCGCCTCATTTTGTAACTTCGACCCTCGAATCTTAAGAGCCCTTATTATGTAACTGTTGCACAAAATACTATTCCTGTAAGTATTGTCAAAAAAAAGTATTATCAGTATTCATTTTATAAACTCTTAAATGGGACAGTCAGTTAAAATCGTTTATAACGGCGGTATCCAGCGACCTCCTACTTAATTTTTATTGTTCGTAAAATTTAATTTCTGAGAACATTCTGTATGGAAAGTTTCGCAACTTTGGAAACTTGTTGGTGCATTGCTAATTAGGTATAGAAAAGCAAAACAAAAACAGTTCAAAATGTCGCAATAATTTTAATAATTGCAATAATATTGTACAATATAAATCGATTAACTACCTAAAATGAACACAAGTGAGAATATTGGCGGCCACAAATATTTGGCCAGCCATTACTACTGCGTCACGCTATTGTCTATGCTCAGTGTAAGTACATATATATGACGTGATATGTCACTGGCCCAATATGTTAAATTTTCAGGGTATAGTCTGGCAAACCAAAAAGCGCAGTAACAGTCAGAGTAACATGCTATACCCATCCCGTTTTTAGTAGTGAGAGTACTAGCATTAGAAAAAGACAGTGTGATTCTCCCTGTCGATGCTTGAAGTGAAACAAACTCTGGCCAAACTATAGTTAAATTGAGACTTAATGTCACTGTGACAATGTTCAAATTTCAATTGGCTAAAAGTGAAATATAGAACCCTGTAACATTGGGCCAGCGATTACCTTGAATAATTTCGAGTTATAATATGAATTTATGCCACACCTGGCCATAAAGTGGCTTTTTCCGCACGCTGCGCGTACGGAAAAAGACGCTTTCTGGCCAAATGTAGACATAAAACGATGTACACAACACGGGAGGTAATAAAGAAAGCCCTCGATCGCATATTTACGTCCCTCGCTTGCAGCTCGGGCCGCAAACTTCTGTGATCACGGCCTTTCTTTGTTTTACCACCCTAGTTGTGTAATGTACTATTATGTAATGTAACTAATAATACGTGCACGTTTCCTATACCTAGATAAGTCGCTTTTCTATGAAAGAAAATATTCGTTCCCAGCCTTGGGCACCGGAGGCCTAGGTCACTTTTATCCTCAGTCATTCCTAGGTCACTTTTTGTACAGTCGCCATCAGATATATCGGAGCAGCCAAAGTGGTCACATCACAAATACCTGAACAACGCATCTATTGTCAAGGCGATAAAGTGCATGTTCAAATATTTTGAGTATCCTGGCCGCTCCGACATATTTGATGGCGACTGTACAGTCAGTGACTTTAATTGCTTATGCTAACACTTACGGCTCAAGCAATTTTTATTTGTTTAATACTTACTCTATTTATCTATTAATTACTCTATGAAATGACCAATGTAAAATGATCCCTAAATGGCTCATGAAGGGACTTCCCGAGACTTGCGGATTGAAAAAAGCAAATTAGCATATTATAAATTACATCGTATCAAATATGACGAAAGTACAATAAAATAATTAAGTATTATACAGATCATATCAAAAGTATGGACTTGTGAATATATCTTGACGTCAATACGACAAAACAAATATTTATTCTATTGACACTATTCTTTGACGATGTACGTAATTTTGTACGGAAGCCTGAATTCTTGGCAACCAATGTAACTATAATCTACCAACAAACTACTCAGTACTATAAATTAGGTAGTATAAATTAGCAAATTTCTAACCGATTGGATTTATTACATTCTTAGTGCCCCTTGCAGAAAAACAGGTAATAAACTTAGAGGATTTAACTAACCGGACCGGCTATGTCTGTTTATTTTCTATACAAAAGAAGTCTGCCGATTTTTGCGGGGAAGGGGAACGTCAAATGTATACGTAACGTCAAAATAGCCACGTCAGATAAACGTCAGGCCATACAATAAGTATGAGTGGTCATATATTTTCGGCAGAGGGAACGCCTGTCAATGGCCGATCCGGTTGGTTGCATCCTCTAAGTAAAAAAAAAGAAAAACGCTAACTTGAGCAAGATGGCAACTTATGTAAGAAAATTGGGTGGAGGATGAGATAAACGCAAAATACACTTTAAAATAATTTATTTCTTGTTCATATACCTTACTAATACATAATTACGCTAGTAATATACTTTGGTACGCTATCTATACATGCATTGCTATTTAATACATTTATTGGATACACAGAATCAGACTGAGATTCAAAACTAATACCAGAGACTATAGAGATATAGACGGCCACAGTGTAAGAACTTTTTGAAGCTCAAGTCAATTGCGCCCTCTGTCCGAAAGCCTCCTAAAGATACCGAAAATGTAAGAGGAAATGTCACCTGCACTGCTACTCCACCTAGTAGCTACTAGTGTACTACTAGTACGCTATTTGATTCCTCTTACATTTTCGGTATCTTTAGGCGGCTTTCGGACAGAGGGCGCAATTGACTTGAGCTTTAAAAAGTTCTTAGGCTGTGGCCGTCTATATCTCTATAGTCTCTTCTAATACTAAGTTCATAGTCTAAGTAACAGATAGTGATTGCAAAAAGATACGGGCCCAATTTGACTTGAAATGAACATGACAGGCAACATGGCTACGATTGGGAAGACAGCTGTCAAAAGGTTGGTCAGGTCAAAGAAATGTTTACACTTTGGCACCTTACTCCATTGTAATAACTTTAATAACCCTACCGAGTGGTACTGATCTGAAGCCCATTTTTTATTGGTAAGTATGTTTTAGTATTAGTTTAGTTTATATGTTGTTTTTATTTGGAATAAATATAACTTAAGGTCCAAAAGTGGATACACCTCTTTGTAGTCGACTATTCTAGAAGATTTCTATTGCATCGGGGCCATTCGTATTGTAAACGTCGAAATTAGCAATTTAGTATTTAAAACATTTTGACTACATTTTCACTGAACCCATTAGGGTTCTCACTTTATTGTCAAAAATTTGACATATCAAAAGAGATAAGACTACAGCGCCACCTGGGCTTTACTTTGCACGTTAACACTCATTACAAACTGATTCACAGGTCGCAAATGTAATGATTCTTCAATCGCGTTGCTGACAATTATTTTAATATCGAAAACATAAAATATATTTTTTTTTATACAAAAATTACCATATCTTTCCTGGGGGTCGATTTTTTACTTTCGAGCGATCGAATTCAAGTATATTAAGCTCGAAAATCACACACAAAAGTTTGCAGCCATTATTTTCGCTTGAAATCATGAAATTTCTAACGCTGTTCTCTTTAAAACACCATTTCATAGTTTTAGACAGCTTTAAATGACAGATTCGAGCGCTCGAATCTCAAAAATCGCCCCCAGGGCATTAACCCTTTGACCGTCAAACCCGTCAAACCACGTGCACGGAAAGTCGTGCCCTCAGCGCCAGGACGTGAAATCACGTCCAAAATATAACGGGCACGATTTTTCCGTCCCATGCTTGGCGTTTAAAAGGTTAAAAAAATGTTATCGCCCTACTTTGTTGTAGATAGAGAGATATCCAGACAACCTACGGAACCGAAGAATACAATAGAAAAACATTAAAAATGTATGACACAGTGTACCCAATAAAACTTGGATATGATTTGATAATTCACATTAGATTTCTTAACTTGAGACATACAAACTTATTTTAATATAAGAATACATATTGTACTATGCTTAGCTACTCAAAATGTCATGGCATGTAGGAATTATATTTTGGGACTTATTTATATAACAAATACTTTTTCTTAATAAATACGAATAGGCTTACAATTAAAGAAGAGATACAGAAAGTTACGAAGTCAAATATTGCCATTTTATCAACCGACCTCAAGATTTCGAAAAAGGAGATTATCAATTCGTCAGAATCTTTTTTTTTGCAATTTTTTTTAGTGTAATGCTTTTTTGTTTAAAAGAGTATACTTCACAGTTGGTCCCATTGTCACCAGGTCCGGATCTGATGATGGGATCCTGGAGAAATCGAGGGAACTCTTCAACTATTATAGGCACACCTATAGTGATTTCACTAATTTTTGCAGCAACTCTGCCTCTTGGAATAGCGGATCCTAACTGAAGTCGGTTCTTTTTTTGTTTAAAATTAGTTTATATTTATTAATAAGGATAAGTTATCCGGCATTTCAAAAAAACCTATAATACATAAAAACAGTCTTCATAATTTGTTGGCATTGTGACATTTGTACGAATTTTGGAGAACGTTACTAAATGAGTTTCATTTTTTGCTGCTGCAGCTTTCATTTATATAAAAAAAAAGTTTTTTACATTTTTTTTTTAAGTTTAAAGTTGTTTATTTTATAAAAGTAAAATAAAATAAAATATAAAATACATTAAAATAAAATATTTGCACATATAAAAAAACTTCAAAAAAACCGGATTTTTAGGCAATAATTGTAAAAAAATATACATTAAAATATTATTATATAAATCCTGCCATGTAATCTTACCGACAAGAAATTTCAAAACTAAAATACGTTTGTGCAATGTCCATTTTTTATTTCAACTATTTGGTTAGAATTTTTGTAAAATCGTCAGCATTTTGATTTAAAAATAATGCCGTAGGTTTGTATGAAATAAAAATAAGTTTTATAAGCAACACAATAAAAAGTTAAATTAAAAAAAAATATTGATTATAGAACCCAAGTTTGATCTGGAAGTGTTTTATTCCCAAAAATATTACAATTTCATTGTATTTCCTAATAAAATACACGTAACTTTGGGGGGGCACTAATGCAAAAAAAATTTCCATGTTTGAGGGGGTCAGTAAAATTTTTATTCCATTTGAAATGTACGATTTGGGGTTTGGGGGGGTCATGTCTCATGTGACCCCCCCCCCCACTTCCCCTGGGACCGCGCCTGATAAAATAAATGTTGCGACAAGGAGATTCAACTATAAAGCTTTTTTTAAAGATGACGATATATATTAGCAGCGTATAAAAAAACATTCAAAAATTGTAAAACATAAAAGATTAAGTTTCTCCTACAAGCCTAATCTGGCTATTGCTGCCTAAATCTTAGACAATTCAACCAACCGGACCGGCCATGTCCGTCATTTTCTATACAAAAAAAAGTTTGCCAATGTTTGCATTGTTTGCGGGGCAGGGGAACGTCAAATGGATACGTAACGTAATACATTTGACGTAACAAAATAGCCACGTCAGATAAACGTCATACAATGAGTATGCACTGGTCATATATTTTCGGCAGAGGGCAACGCCTGTCAATAACCGCTCCGGTTGGTTAAATGCTCTAAGATCTAAATATATGTATAGGTACACAATAGTAATGATTACACCTACGAATATATAACATTCAAGTATTGTCTATTCTATACCATAGATTAAAAATATTTACATAAACTGTTAAAGGCAGTATGTACGCAACAGTCTTGTGGTTTATTAAAAAAAAAAACTTTGGTAGGGTCAGACTTAAGAGAAGCAAAGCGAAAGAAAAAGTTGTCCTAAAAAATTGTCTGTGAGTTAGACTTACCTATCAAAATCATTGAGTAACAGGAAATGACATCCCGATTTTTTTTGTCACAAAAGTTGCTGTGGTTCACTACAAATCTACACTACTCAGGGCTTGTAACCGTAACCGAAATCCATAGTAAAAAACCGGTTTGTTTTTTCGTTCTTTTCGTTACTGTTTTATACTCAATCGAAAAATCCTATAATTTGAAGTGAAAACTATAATAAAACATCGGGTTTTACATAAAAACCATAAAATAATTAAATATATTGGATCATTTCGGGGTTTTTTGCATTAACCGGTTACAACTCTTTGATTCAGTCAGCTGTCGACCGCCGAACATGGCGCACAAATTTTGTTCTTATGAAATCATTTAAAGCGGAAACACATGTTACACCTGAATTCTCCAGTGTATTTTTGAAATTTTGATTTTATAAACGCAACGAAACAATAAAGTTTATTTCATTATTTTGACAAAACACGGAGCTGAATCGCGTACACTTACTTTTGTAATTTTCCTGACGTTTCGAGCGTGTCGAAAATTTGAGTAAGTTTTTTAACTGTGTTTTGTCATCTGTCAATGAATCCGAGTGAAGATAGGACACAACAAACTGTCCGCTAATGAGACGTTCAGTAACGTCTGAAAATATGTATACATTCAATGTGTCAAAAACATGTATCCAAGAATTTAAGCCTAAAGCACTGGGGGCCAATTTTTGACTTTCGAGCACCCGAATTCAAAAAGTTTAAGCTCGAAAATAATCGCACACAAAAGCTTACCGCCAATTTTTTCGCATGAAATTAATAGTTTCAATACTCATGATTTCAAATTCCTATCGCTGTTATTTTTAAAACATAATTTGATCGTTTTATTCTGAGTTAGTCTGAGGTAGTTTTACTCACCGCTGGGCGAGTAACTATAAATATCGCCGTGTCTCTTTTATTTACACGGGAGTGCTTATCTTTTGTTCGTGTTTATAGCCGATAGCTCATAGCTTACTAGCTCGCGGTGGGACCAGTGCCTCAATAAACATTCTCTTTTCTTACATATGGTATTTTCTTAAAGTGGTTTGATATGCTCTCTTATAGAAGAACGCATTTATACATATTTTTAAGATTGTATGTACTCTTGTTTTGAAAAAATAAGTCCCGCCGAGTTTCTTGCCGGTAAAAAGTAATTCTTCTCGGGTCAGAGGTGTAGGGTTAGAACCGTTGTAGTTTTTTTTTCTCTCTTTTATCTATAATATCTGACGTGTAAAAGTGCCCTTGTGACTTACTGAATAAATGTTTGATTTTGATTTTTTCAGTAATAGAGACGTGGCTACATACAAACTGTAACAAAAATACTGTCGTTCCTTTTAAGGGCATAATTGGTATCGAATTTTATTTATGAAAAATAAAGAAAAAAAAATCTCGCGCAAATTTGGTTTTGTATGGAGGGTTGGCTGAAGACGCTGGATGCAAGTCGCTTCCGACCGATACTTATGGAGGTCCAAAGGGGAGGCCTATGTTCAGCAGTGAACGTCTTATGGCTGAGATGATAATGACGATGATGATGTTGGCCAGCCGTGACGACATGTCCCATAAAAAAAATTGCGACCAATCAATTTTTTTCCTACTTTTTCTTACTCGAAATACGATACCAATTGAAGGGTACACGGAAAGAACAAGTCTAGTCACTTTGACAACATTTTGAGTTATAGCGGTTTTAAAGTTTGGAACGATTCAATTAACCATACTTTTTTCGCAACTAGATGGTTTTTATGAATTAAAAAGTGGATTTATGTAAAAAATTCCAGCTGTTACAGAAGTTGTTGTTGTTAGTAGGTCATTGCAAGCTCTACATTTTGATACAAAAATCTCATTTTACGAAAAAAGGGACTAGACATGTTCTTTCCGTGTACCCTTCAATTGTGCCCTTAAACGGATCACCAGTATTTTTGTTACACCCTGTATTATTGTCACATTAAATGTATCCATATTTTCAGAACTGTACGTGCATTTCGATAACTGTAATAATATGACGTGACAAAGATTCATACGCAAAACATTAAAGGCGCTTAAAAATATTTTGCCACATTTATTCTAGAAGAAATGAAGAATCCTTTTATTAATAGTTTTTTACGATTTTTGGCGATTCCATGGATTACGCTAAATTATAATCACGACTAATTCTATAAGATAACTGTATAAACAGTTTGACTATACTTATAGTTGATCACATATTTGCTAGTTACATTTAAAACACATGATATTATAATTTTATATCAGGGAAATTTTACTATTTACTTACTTTATCTACACCCATATCATAAACCCTCAATGATGCGTTCAAAAACCGCACGTTATGACCACCATAAAAGAGACTGTTTTGTTAGAAGTTAGAACAAATGTCTTATCTGTAACGATGTTATTATTATCAGATAATAAGCAAAAATTCGATATCATTATGAAAATCCGGGTGGGCCCCGCCCGCCGGCACGCGCCCCGCCGACACTATCGAGTTGGCCATGGCGATGCATTCTGTGAAATGGCAGCCATTTTAACAGTTTTAGAACGCGTCATTTAGCGTTTATAATATGTATGTAGATAAAGCAGTGTATGTAACTGTACGTAATTAGGCCTTAAAACACTCGTGTGATCTTATTATGAAACTCACTTTGTTCGTTTCATAAAACCACACTCGTGTTTTAAGGACCCCTATTACGTAACAGTTACATAAACTACTATTTTTTTTACTGAATGAATATTATTATTTTAGATATATATGTAACATTATAGTCTCTTAACATATAGATTAACACAGCTTAGATAATTAAGATCTCTTTCTATTCACGTCTAAAATAACTATAGGGAGTAAAAAATTGGAAATAAAAGACTTCAAAATACCAATTTTACCATTACTTTGACACCAAAGCAACTCTCACTTTGTTTCTTTATACAGGAGAAAAAATGGCCTCTTTCGCCAACCTGTAGCTTAATAAGATTTTTTTATATTTTTAATTAATAAATGCCAATGAGAGCGTTTAACAATTATGACACAATATTATACACGTTAGCTATAACGCATACGTTTTTATTTTAATTTAGTAACTAATAAATGCCCACATTCAAAATATTTTACGTCAAATGTAACAATTTTTGACTAATTTTTGCGTACAAATACGCTTCTATTATATAAGGAAATAAAAACAGACTTGTCAATTTTTTAAAAACTACATCGCTTACCAGTTGTCACCAAAACTACGAAGCTAGTACATTTTGTCACCAAAGTTACGAAAATCATACCAGTTTTTACCAAAGTTACGAAGCTTATCTCAGTTTTCACCAAAGTTCCGCAACTCATACTAGTTTTTACCAAAGTTACGTAACTCATACCAGTTTTTACCAATTGTCACCAAAGTTACCATTCCGACCCACGATGTCACCAAAGTTACGTAACTAGTACCTGTTGTCGCCTACGTTACGGGCCTCCGTTATCAAAATGACTGTCATACCCGTTGTTACCGTTGCGAACTCGTACCAGTTACTTTTCAAACCCGTACAACTTGTGAATGTTACCAACATTTCCATGTGTTTGTTGACTTTGTTAGTTGGTGGCTTCTTTGCGAGCGGTGAACGAGACGATGGAGCGGATCCCTTTGACAGATGTCTGCGGACAAAAATGTATAATCTTAAGGTAAGTGTTGTGACACTGTTAGCTGTTCATGTTTTTTAAGAGATAATATTTGGCATGCATATGCCGTTAATAGGAAAACCTTCCAAAAATTCCCAACTTTATTGTGTCTTCTTAAAAAAATCATGCCGCTATTTGGAACTTTATAAAGGTAATAAAAAGTTTAATCAAGGGGTCTCCTTTTTAGGTAAGTAATATTACTACAAAGCAGGAGGTCCCAGATTCGAATACTGGTAAGGGCATTTATTTGTGTTTATCACAGACATTTATCAGAGACATTTCTGTGTTATGTATGTTTTCTATGTATTTAAGTTATTATCTATTTCTATATAATCCACAACACAGGCCTTATTAAGCTTACTGTGGGACTAAGTAGATTTGTGTAAAATTGTCCCATAACATTTATTACTATTATTTGCGCTCCTCTTGCAGTCTCAGTACGGCCTCTTAGGGGAAACTCTTGTTGTTTAGATATTGTTACCTTTTTCTTGGATCCGTTGAGATAGTCCTTGTACATCTCTGAGCGGAGGTACCGCGAGTAGCTGTCCGATTTCATCAGGTGGTACACATGCGCCTAGCCAAAACAAACAGGACATTACAATTTCAGTCAAAGAATCAACAAAAGAACATCTTAGAGTAACAGTAAAAAAGCATTAGTGAACTGTAAATCTGTAAATAGGTATTTGTGACGGTCTACATCAAAAGGTACCATTAGGCGGTCAGCGCATACGCTTTTATTGGTTGAAAACAATATTGAATCTGTACAACGTACAATCAGCAGCAGAAGTAGCTAAGGGGGTAGCGTGTTCAAAATGACATACACACGCTCTTATTCTCTTAACAATAAAGTCGTGTCCAGATCATTTTGAAGACCCTGCCCGCTTAGCTACTTTTGCTGCTGACTGTACGACGTAAGAGACTTCCGCCAAATGATAGCTTTTGATGTAGAATGTCACATTTTATAAAAAATCTACTTTTCGTTTATCACCGAGGGAACTTTGAGCTTAAGAGGTAATTTTAAGCAGAACAGAAGGTACCTGTGCTTGGTCGAAACAGTATCTATCCGCTGTCCCGGATTCCACCTTCACTCGTGTCAACTCCCTGTAATAAAAACAAAGTAATATAACAAGAATGCCTGACGCATAAAAATTACGACGTATTAAAAGCTATAATCAAAAAAGCGCTGGTAGCCTTGCGGTAAGACGTCAGACTTTCAATCCGGAGGTCTCGGGTTCAAACCCCGGCTCGTACCACTGAGTTTTTCGGAACTTATGTACGGAATATCATTTGATATTTACCAGTCGCTTTTCGGTGAAGTAAAACATCGTAAGGAAACCGGACCTCATCCCAAAAAGGCCTAGTTTCCCCTCTGGGTTGGAAGGTCTGATGGCAGTCGCTTTCGTAAAAACTAGTGTCTATGCCAATTCATGGGATTAGGTTGTCAAGCGGACCCCAAGCCGGGATAAACGCTAGGAAGAAGAAGATTAAAAGCTATAATCATATCACCGACTTCAAGATTTCGAAGAAAGAGGTTAAATGCATTACGTCGTTCTTTTTATAATGTTTTATGTATGTTGACCGATTATTCGAAGACGGCTGGACCGAATTGGATAATTTGAAATCTGCAAACGGGACGAATTGCCAACGGGACAAAATGCGAACGGGACGTATTGCCAACGGGACGAACTGCGAGCGGGTCGAATTGCGAACGGGACAAAATGCGAACGGGACCATATGCGACAAAATCTGTTATGATCATTACTTGATAGTTGGTCCTGGCCCAGGATTTAATAATGAGATCCTGGAGAAATCTAGGGAATTCTTCTAATATCTATACCATACCTATAGTGATTTTAGTATGGTTTTACAGTAGCTCGGGCATTCGTTCTTGGAAAGGTGTAGTAGCGTAATTGAAGTCGGCTATTAATGTTATTATTGATTATAATTATTTTAAAATCGTTTTTACCTGCTAGCTGCGTCTATATTGACTGGAGAAGGCGCATCGGCCGCCAGGAACTCCTTCCAGATCTCCTTAGCTCTTGAAGCCACGCTCCTAATGGGTTGCGCCTTCAGATCTTGGACTGCTAGCCAGAACCTGTCAACGAAAATATTTGCGTTAACCCAGAAACAAATAAATTCAGGAAAAAAATACCAAATATAAAAAAAATGCTAATTTTCCATACAAAAATGATTACCTAAGTTTTGTGACGGTCCCTACAGAATGTATGAAAAATGCGTCACAAGTGACAAAAAATTAGGAAACTTTTTTTATTATTTAAATCGATAGTCCTTGTGATTCGGAGTAGAAATAACCCAACAGTTGTTAGGTTTTCAAAAAATACGATACTACTCGGTTAATGGTACTTCTTTTTCTGAAAATATGATAGAGATAGAAGGTTCACTTTACAATGAAAATTTCGTAGACACACATACTAAACAAAAAAAAATTGCTTGAACTGTAAATGGATCAACAATTCAAGTCAGTACACGGCATATGACGTGCCAATACAACCGAAGTTACGAAACTGGAACGAGTTGTCACCAATGTTTATTAGGAATCTCGTACCGATTGTCACCAAAGTTACGTAACTTGTACTAGTTATAACAAAAGTTACGTAAGTCGTTTCCTGTGTTATCAAAGGCACGCAAGAAAGCGCTGGTAGACTTGCGGTAAGACGTCCGACTTTCAATCCGGAGGTCTCGGGTTCAAACCCCGGCTCGTACCACTGAGTTTTTCGGAACTTATGTACGGAATATCATTTGATATTTACCAGTCGCTTTCCGGTGAAGGAAAACATCGTAAGGAAACCGGACCTAATCCCAAAAAGACCTAGTTTCCCCTCGGGGTTGGAAGGTCAGATGGCAGTCGCTTTCGTAAAAACTAGTGTCTACGCCAATTCATGGGATTAGGTTGTCAAGCGGACCCCAAGCCGGGATAAACGCTAGGAGGAAGAAGATCAAAGACACGCAAGTCGTTTTCTCTGTTGTCAAAGTTACGCAAGTCGTTTCCAAATTCGTTTTCTCACTAAATGGTCGCTTACTTGAGGTTCTCGCCGCTGAACTCCTTGGAGAGGAACTTGGCGAAGTGCTCCTGGCCGGCGGGGTCGTTGAGCAGCTCTCGGAGCCCGAAGGCCCAGCGGCGCACGCGCCGGAGAGGCAGCGGGTCCTTGCTGTAACACAACATCATATAAACTTTATAAAGAATTCCTACGTTTTTGTGAATCATCATATTATAAAGTCAAGTCGTCACATAATTAAGTAAATAATTTATGTCATATTCATCACAAACATAATTTTATTACTATAGCTTATTACTACACATTTAGTTTTAAAGCGAATTACGCGCTTTTACCAAATTTTATTTTTGAACTGTGCTAAAGTTCAGAGCTGGCTCAAACCTTGTAAATTTAAGGTACCTACAGATGTCGCTGTGACTTGTTCACATATATATTAAAAATATCTCACGTAATTTTTGTCGATTTTTGCTCGACATGTTTCGATCAATTTACGATGATCATTTTCACGAGCGGCCTTCCGCGACGGCACATGTTAGAGTCTCACGAAAGTTTTATAGTTAAAATTGTTCACATATAATGATAAAATTCGCCGGGTTGAACTGGGAAGACTGTGGTGTAATTGAAAGCACATTGGACCGGCAATCCGAAGGTCTCAGGTTCTAATCCCCGAAGGCCCCAATGTTCTCCATGGTTGATTTTTTCATTACAATAGATATCCGTTTCCAATTTGTGTTTTTTTGTACTAAACTTATTGCGGATTCAACTTCGCTACGCTCGCTCGTTCGTTCAGACCATACCATTGTTTCTCCTGCTCCCAAAGCTCGGTGGTCTCGTGGATCCAAGGGTTGGGGTACTCCGGCGGAGTCAGGAACATATCGTACTCGGCGTATTGCTCGCAGTACGCTATGAAGCTGGAAGAAATAAAATGTTTCAAAATAAATGAGTTAATAAGTCTAAAAACACTAAAAAAGGAGCATTTTTAGGGTTCCGTACCTGGAAAGGAATAAACGGAACCCTTATAGTATCACTTTGTTGTCCGTCTGTCTAGACCATTTTTCTCAGGAACGCGTGGAGGTATCAAGCTTAAATTTAAGTAGTACACAACTATTAAAGTTCAATGAAGTTATAGTTTATTTTTATCAGTTTTTCATCTTAAAGATTTTTAAGTAGGTAGATAACTTTACTGTCATAGTCTACCAATTTCGTTAAATTTTTTTTTTGTGGATTTTGACAGCTGTCAAAGTCATCTCGCCACGGTGCTGTCACCTGGTAAAAAAATCGCAGAAACACAAATTTTTGGGCCTTTCAATGCCATTCCTTTGCCTCTTTTACCGGACCGGATATGCAATTTTGCTCGTTTCCCCGGCCCGTCTGATAGACTCGCGGGCCGGATCCGACCCATGGGCCGTAGTTTAGAGACCTAGAGTTCTACTTACATTTCGGCGACCTTGCTGACACGAACGTTGCGTCGCTCCATGCGAGCTCGCAACATCGCCAGATTCCGTCTTGCAGCCTCCACTTGCCGCTCTATACAAACTACGGCCCACGGGCCGGATCCGTCCCGTGGGCCGTAGTTTAGAGACCTAGAGTTCTACTTACATTTCTGAGACTTTGCTGACACGAACGTTGCGTCGCTCCATGCGAGCTCGCAACATCGCCAAATTCCGTCTTGCAGCCTCCACTTGCCGCTCTATACAAACTACGGCCCACGGGCCGGATCCGTCCCGTGGGCCGTAGTTTAGAGACCTAGAGTTCTACTTACATTTCCGCGACCTTGCTGACACGAACGTTGCGTCGCTCCATGCGAGCTCGTAACATCGCCAGATTCCGTCGTGCAGCCTCCACCTGCCGCTCTATACTGGGTGTGGAAATCTGAAATAGAACCATTAGCATTTTACATACATACATACAATCACGTCTATATCCCAAAAGGGGTAGGCAGAGATCACGGATTTCCATTTGCTACGATCAATGCAGCAAAATAGTATCTTTAATGTATTAGTATTACTGTTTTGAAAAAATAAGTCCCGCCGAGTTTCTTGCCGGTAATAAGTAATACTTCTCGGGTCAGAGGTGTAGGGTTAGAACCGGTGGTAGTTTCTTTTCTCTCTGACGTTTATAAGTGCATTGTAATGTGCCTAAATTGAAGAATAAATATCTTTTATCTTTTAACACATTCAGCACCGAGAACCCGACAGTTGGGTTCTCTGTTCGTACCTACTACGCGCTACATACGAGGAATACCTGGCTACGCGCTACGAACGTAGCACGTAGCGCTACGCGGTACGGAAAGTATTAAACGGCTCTCCGTGAGCCACTATTACATACTAGTACTAGTACGTGACTACTACTAGTACTACTATTACTAGTAGTACTATTATTACTAGTACGTGAGCTATTAGCATTTTAATATTTATTTTTTATGCAAGGCTGCAAGTAGAAAGTGGTTATTTGGCGCGAGTGTTGAAATTGAAAGCTGAGCGAGCGAAGAAATCTAAGATTGAACCATGAGCGAAGCTGCCACAACTTTTGAACTGAAAAGCGGCCAACATTGCGAATTCTTAGGCCCGATAGTGAAATATTCTAGATTTTCTATACTGTTAGAAATGCACATATGAACAATGTTTAAATATATTATAATAAAATAAACACGTATTTTTTTTATCTTTAAAGGCTAAGTTACTATTGTAAATTAAAAACAATATACCATGGTCAAAATAAAACATTGGAAATTATGGTATGAACTTTTTAAGATGTCGGAATAGGGAATATTACGCAAAATTCTGCGTAGGGGGCGGCACTAGCTAAACGAAGGGCCTACCGCGAAACACGAAAATAAAAATTTCGTTACCTGGTTCTCTGTCACTCTTACATATTCGAGCGATAGAGAGGCAGATGTCAAAATTTCTATTTTCTCGTTTCACGACAGGCCCTCTGTAAACAAACCGCCTTAGTCACGCCTTGGTGTACAAATGACATATTTATTCGTTATAAATTATCTATGAAAACTTGTAAAAAACTGTTTAAGGCCTAGTATGTATTAAATACTCTATGGTTTACCGGTGTGCTAGTGCTGCACTCTGGCGGCAGAACTTTGAAGTAATATCCCCTATTGTAGATAGAACTCTAGTAGATAATAACATCTGAGGGTCTATGGGTTGAGCTCATCATGGTCGCAGCTCGTTGGGATTAATTATTTGTCTTTTGTTCATTTTCGTGGTTCAGTGTATAATATAGATAGCTTATTGTGCGGTGATCTAACGAACAAGTGTGCGGATAATGAAGAATTAGTCTTAAAAGGCGTGTAACCATTGATTGGTTCAGAACAACCTGTAGCCTCCTCGAGCCTTTTGTAGGGAGTAGCTATCACTCTACAAATAGCAACTAACAAGGCTTATGCCACTTCTACCGAACAACGTTGCCTAAAACTTATTTGATTAAACAAAATACTTATCGATTGAAGACATTGTACCATGCATTGTATCTAAAGATTGAATCTTACAAGCTCTTATTTCCCGCCTTTTTATACTTGACATTGGCTACAGGCAATACCGCCTAAAGTCCATAAGAAAAAAAAAAAAGAACTAGTAAGACTCCGCCATTTCAAAAAAATACTACTATACACAAAACGCAAAAAAAATGTGTATATTGTTTATATCTTACCTTGTTAGCCTCTGGAATGCACACCGTTATCTCAGGTTGGGAAGTCTCTCCTAGAAAAAAAACATTTTAGTGTATTGGCGAAATACGATGGGAAAAAAGTGGCTGGTAATTCCGAAACTTGACTCTTATTACAGTGGGATATGGGAGATTATGGAATGATTCTCGGAATTACCCGCCTTTCGTTACCCCAACACACCCTAATAACCAGCTGCATAAAAAAATGTTCCTCGTGGCAATTATAATGAACTCGAATATTAAGGCACGTGCTAGGATTTCAAAGATTTAACATTATTTACGTCACTCCGTGCGTAAAGCGACATTTACCGCCTGCGCGCAGCAGCAAATCTCACTTCACATCCAGAAGAAAACGTAAAATTGTGTACGCACCACGGCACCATAAAGAAGGCTTATTTTCTCACTTCGCTTTCGGTTCGGACCACAAAGATCTGAGCAGTTGTTTATTTTACCGCCCTGGATGCGTATAATACATGTACGTATGTGTACGTCACTCTGGGCGGTAAGTGAGATTTGCCGCCCACGGTCGCAGCGGCCAATCTCACTTCACACCCAGGAGAAGACGTAAAATCGTGTACGCACCACGGGCGGTAATAAAGAAGGCCTCATATCGCTTGTTTATGGCCCACCTTCGGTTCGGGCCACAAACGCCCGCGATATGAGCCGTTGTTTATTGTATCGCCCTTGGTGTATAATGTGTACTTACCGTTCTCTTTGACAGCGTTTTCAGCCTTCTTCTGTATTTCTTCTTCACTCTCTTCAGGGTTGGTGATAGTTACTATTGGATTGTTCTGAAAAAAAAATACATTGTGTTTTAGAATATTCACGCCCTAGTCTCTTAACTTCTAGTAAATTTTTAAAGTGACCATAATTTTTGAAGAACATGTGATAGATTTTTTTTGTATTTTTCTGATAACTGTTATAACTTGGTCTATCATCCATTTACGGCTTGACGTCGATTTCTGGGACAGCCTGTATATCAAATTAACTAATTTTATTAAAAGTGCGTAGCAGGCTGGTATGTTTATAGACAAGTATTTATATTACGAGTGTCATCCTAGCAACTGCCAAACGCTTGCGATTTGAATTATAACATCAAATAGGAGCAATTCAGTAATTCATATTATATAGCTGATTAGCTAGCTGAAGACCGACCTATGTGGCGTCATGTTATCCATGATGGTCAATCCAAGCACGACGATGCCTGGTTTACCTGTTTGAAAGAAAAACGCATGAGGCGCCACGAGCAGGCCTCCAACCCCGGCCTACCTGGGGGAGCACACACGTGCCGCGTGTGTGGACGAGGGATCCTCTCTCGCATAGCCACGAACGCAAGTGTCGTTACCGGGATGCTACTTAAAACATCTGATATAGATGGAAAGGCCTATTATTATGTTCATATTTAGACATCATAGAAGAAATAGTAGATTTATCTATGGCAGCTAAATTTTTATATGGAACCACAGACAAATTTTCAGCCGAATATAAGTCTTCCGGCTGTTTTTTTTCTAAGACAGCTGAATTCCGCAAATTGTGCGGGACGCATTTAAGTGACATCACTCAATCATTGTTGTATGTTACGAGTAACTCATTATTCGAAGACGACTGGACCGCATTAGCAAAATTCTTTTTTGTATGAAAGAGTATTCTTCACAGTTGGTCCCATTGTCACCAGGTCCAGATCTGATGATGGGATCCTGGAGAAATCGAAGGAACTCTTCAACTATTATAGGCACACCTATAGTGATTTCCCTATTTTTTACAGCAACTCCGCCACTTCCTTTTGGAATAGCGGATCTTAAGTGAAGTCGGTTCTTTTTTTGTTTAAAATTATATAGTGGAGTTTTGTTGTACCTTGAGGTTATGTTGTTGGATGAGCTCCTGGCACTGCCGCATCCACTTGGCCTTGAGCGTCGATGCTAGTCAGCTTCTAGTTAAACACTCTAACATTGTTCTATTTGGTCACTCGTATAGTCCATTTTGTGGTGGTGTTTGGTCTACTTTGACATATCTTGAGGTTATGTTGTTGGATGAGCTCCTGGCACTGCCGCATCCACTTGCCCTTGAGCGTCGATGCTAGTCAGCTTCTAGTTAAACACTCTAACATTGTTCTATTTGGTCGCTCGTATAGTCCATTTTGTGGTGGTGTTTGGTCTACTTTGACATACCTTGAGGTTATGTTGTTGGATGAGCTCCTGGCACTGCCGCATCCGCTTGGCCTTGAGCGTCGATGCTAGACAGCTTCTAGTTAAACACTAACATTGTTCTATTTGGTCGCTCGTATAATCCATTTTGTAGTGGTGTTTTAACTTTGACGTACCTTGAGGTTATGTTGTTGGATGAGCTCCTGGCACTGCCGCATCCGCTTGGCCTTGAGGGCGTTGATGCGGGACAGCTTCTTAGGGTCCAGCTCGGTCGTGTTTACGCAACCAGGCTAGAAAAAAACGTATCTCAAAATAGCTAAAGAAATATTCATATATTCATCAATAGCACTTGTCTCGGCTTTTTACCACAGCTCAATAGTCTGGGGTTCGCTTGACAACCTAATCCCACGAGCGTTAGAATTATTTTTTAATGAAAGCGACTGCTATGTGGCTTACCAATCCTGAAGGGAACTAGGCCTTTTTGTGACTAGGTTTGGTTTCTTTACAATGATTTCCTTCAACGAAAATAAATATCTAATATGTATATAAGCTCTTAGCTTGTATATAGATCGTTACCATCGGGCGATGAACGTCCCAGAAGGCTCTCTCCTGGCTGTCCAGAACTTTCCTCTCCAGCTTATCGCGTTTCTTGTCCACCTGTACACCAATATAACGTTCATGTATAAATATTAATAACACACACATTACAAAAATAATTAACCTTTTGACCGCCATACATCAAAAATGTAACTATCAATTTTGAACTCTGTCATAAATTACGAAGGTGTCATTCACGTTGTCACTTTGTCTCATATATCAGACAACGGTGGTCAAAAGGTTAATATTCATTTGAAATAATCGATATAAGTTTTTTTTTCGAGGACATTGGACATGCAATAAGAAATAAGTTACATGCCTCGTAGAAAGCTTTGCCATCAGATAACTCTTTACTGAGTACGAAACCATTTAATTTCGTGAACGTTATAATTAATAGTGTGACTATTTTTGATTATGCATGGTTAAATTCAGCCGAAATGTACAAAATAATTATTAGTATAGATAGTTTCACGAGAGTTGAAGTCACGCACACAACTACATTGTCATGTAATGACAGCGGGATTTTGAAATGACTGTTCTTTTATTGTACTGATAGCAAGTTCAACAGAGAATTGCAAGATAGACCAAAAAGTTTCAATAACCTATTTTGTTAAGTATTAAATAGAACAATTCATCGACCTCAAACAAAACAGAAAATGCCATATTTTGATCAATTTAAGGGTCAGATACGCGTAGGTATATGAATATAAAATTAATCGTTAAAACCACAGATAATAAATAGGTAATATATCGCCTTGTTTTTATTTATGTAGCTGTTAAAATTGTCTTTACTTATATTTTCATTACTCTGTTATTTCATTATCAATCCTCTTCAAAGATGACTGAAGTAACTGGCACTCGTTACATGGTTGTCATACTCATACCTATTGACAACTGCTTTCTAAGATTTCTAATTTCTAAGAGATAAGAAAACTTACAGATACGTATTAGAATAACTACGGAGGTAACGAATAATCCTAAGTGACGATGGTTTATAAAAGTATTTTTTTAACTGTTTATACCTGTTTATACCAATATGTACCCATTAAATTTTTTTTTTATTTACATTTACTCACTCACTCATTTAAATTCATTCATTCACTTTTTTTGCAATCAGTACTACATGTAGCTGTGTGTGTAATCATTCACCTCAACTCTCGTGAAACTATCTATATTTGATAGTTAATTTGATTTAGGCTTCGTTCTCGCCCAATGGTATGTTTGGGAGTAAGTCTGGGCCTCGGCTGGGCCCTAGCTTAAGGCCTCGTCCAATAGTACTAACCTCGCTATCTATCAGCCTAGTCTAAATAGTACGTAAGGAGTGTACTAGCTAGCGGCCTCGTCATTATGTACCTAGCTTTAGGCCTCGTCTCACAGTACGTACCTTGCTCTGGGCCTCGGCCTGCATGAATATGAACTCCCACTTTCGGCTGAACATCTTCTGGAGTCGCGCGAGTGATTCGGCCTCGTAGTCGGCCAGTTCTAGGCGAGCTTTGTTCTGCATAGTCCGCTTACATAGGTACACCGCTGAAACATAAAACGACATTAGTATAATACTAGTGACCCGCCCCGGCTTCGCACGGGTGCAATTAGTTCATATAAACCTTCCTCATGAATCACTATCTACTAAAAAAAACCGCATTAAAATCCGTTGCGTAGTTTTAAACTTTTAAAGATCTAAGCAAACATAGGGACAGACAGCAGGAAGCGACTTTGTAGTGATAGGTAGCCATACTTAAGGTGCTCTTACACGGGCGAGTTTTCGGGCAATTATTGCCCGGCGATACGATGCCGAAACTAATGGAGCAAAATGGAGCAATTAATTGAGCAATACGAGGCAATTTCTAGATAGAGCGGCAATTATTTCGGCAATCATTGCTCCATTCAGGTGCCTTTACACGGGCAATATTTGGGCAATTTGCCTAGTTTCCCGAATTGCTGCATTTGGGGCAATTAAGTGGAGCAAGAATGGCGCCATACTGGAGCAATGATTGCTCCATATTGAGCAATATTACGTATTGCTTGAAATTGCTTGATATGGCCGTGACGTCAAAATTGCGGCAATTCGGCAATTTTTATCGCCCGTGTAAGAGCACCTTTATATTTAAAATGCGGCAGTGTGTCTGTCTGTCTGTTACCTGTTCACGCTTAAACCACTGAACCGGTCAAGATGAAATTTGGTAGAAATTAGGTGTGGACTGTGGAGATAGTTTGAGTCCCGGGGTAGGACATAATAGGATAGTTTTTATCCCGGAAATCATCCCTAAAAAGGGTGAATAGTTTGTATGGAGAATCAATAATCGCTGAACCGATTTATATGAAATTTGGTATGGAGATAGTTTGACTTCATGTGAAGGGTATAGAATAATTTTATCCCCAAAATCATCCCTTAAGGGCGTAAAGGGGGGTGGATTACTTATCCAAAGCCGACGAAGTCGCAGGCAAAAGGTACTATAGTATATATATACAGAAACTTTTAGCTTGCATTGGCAATTCTAACCTTTAGCTCGCTTTTTTTTACTATAGTCATAAAATGTTACCATAATCAGTATTCTCCGGTTCCCACTGGTTCGATGGCCAGAAGTAGGGTGTTTGGAATCTGTAACAACAGTAATACATAAATATTTATAATAATATACAAAACATACATTTTTATTAATAACATTCAAATATTATGTTGACCAGGCCAGGTCAGCTGCACCGCATCGCAGCCCGTATGATATACATGGGGGAATGGAACGTAAGGGGACAGAGTGGAACGGAACGGGAGTGTGAGAGAAGGATAACAGGAGGTGTGAGAGGAACGGGGAGAACAATTTAAATGGTGGACGGGTGCACTTGTGTTGGAATTAAATCTCTTTATTAAAATAGTTATCCTGTTTAAAATAAAGCAAGTTTATCAAAATATTGGTTTTTATTGCGAGGCTCAACAAGATCCCACATTATTTTGGGGGCTCGTCCGGGATTTGAACCCGGGACCTCTAGCACACTAGCGTTACGGGTGTGACCTGAAACATTCATACAGGGTGTAACAAAAATACTGGTGATCCGTTTAAGGGCATAATTATCGTATTACGACTAAGAAAAAGTAGGAGAAAAATTTTTGGTTGGTGGTCCCAGCCGGCCGACCCTCCATACTAAACCAAAATTTTTTTTCGCGCGAAAAAATTTTTTTCTCACTTTTTCGTAATAAGAATGCGATACCAATTATGCCCTTAAAAGGATCACCAGTATTTTTGTGACACCTTGTATACACATACATACAAAAAATACATATATCCTATTCATTCTACAATAATACGTAGCGCTGGTAAGACGTTAGACTTCCAATCCGGAGGTCTCGGGTTCAAGCCCGGCTTGTATCGTACCAACACCTACAACTAAGTTTATCTAAATTTACATACGAAATATCATTTGATATTTATCAGCTTTACGCTAATTCATGGGATTAAGTTGTCAAGGATCTATTCGTCGCTTTTTGGCGAAGGAAAACATCGTGAGGAAGCCGAAATTAATCCCAATAAAGCCTAAACCCCTGTAGGTTGGAAGGTCAAAGTCGCTTTCGTAAATGTGCCTAGTGTCTACGCCAGTTCATGGGATTAGGTTGCCAAGCGGACCCCAGGCTTAATTTAGCTGTAGAAAAAGCAGAGAAAACGTTACGATGATTTTAAAATACGTACAGAGTGTTTTTAGTTTTTAAATATAATCTCGACGTTTTGAGCTCTTTGCCGCGCCCGTAGTCACGTTTTATTATAAAAAAACTTGTAAATTAATTATCGCGTCCACAGAAAACAATATTACCATAAATCTTCTTTATATTATATCTTTTAATGACATTTTCTTTATTATGTACAGTCGACGTCAAAAATATGTTTACACTTTTGCACCTTAACCCATTGTAATAAGTGCAAAAGTGTAAACATATTATTGACGTCGACCGTACCTGTAGTAACTAGCCGTGTTGTTTTTTTATATGATAGTTATTAATTGAAAACATCTTTGTTCATTTATTATTTCATTGAGTTATTAATTAGTTATTAATCCGAGTTGCAGGCAAACTGTGTAATCATAACGGGCAGGGGGGTCTCACTATCCCCCTGGTCCGAATTGCGCTCACAGCGCTCAAAGCGCGTTTACGGTCGGACCGAATCACGCTTATGGCGCTAATACGAAATGAATTCATGAAACTAAACTGAATGGCGCTCACGGTGCTCACACTTCGAGGCGTAAGCACCTTGAGCACAAACGTCACGTTAACATATGACAAGTGTCATGTCACTTAGGAGCGAAATCTGTTGACATTGACTGTCAAGTGGACCGAATCGCGCTCACAGTACTCAAACCGCTTACGGTGGTCCGAAACGAAGCACCACTCACGCGACCTTGAGCGCGTTAACTGATTCGGTCCGCCGTCAGCGCTGTCAACGTTTTGAGCACTATTATTTCGATTCGGTACACGCCCTAGGTATCTCTCCATTGTACCTGTTTTTTAAATTGCGCGCCCCGTGCCCGAGGCCTAATGAGGGCAGGGTTGGCACATCGCTTATTATCTTATGGGTGCGTTCGAGAACAGTTTCATTTCAGAAAAGATAAAATATTTGAATAGTTTATAGTAGTAGTTTTGTACTAAAATAATAATTAGATTGGGCAAATAAGGTAATAAATCTGATATATATCTAGTTTTGTATTAAATTTACTGATAGATTAGGTAGATTGAGGCAGATTGACTAGACGCTTACATCTGTAGACTAGACGTGTGCGCCGCGCCGGCGTGGCGTAGCCGCGCCGTGAGACCCACGCCGCCGCCGCCGCCACGGATTTCAAAATCCACGCCGTTAGTCAAAATTTCAGGATTCGGAAAAAAATTGCCAACTCCAATGTCCGATCAAGGAACATTTTAACGTCGTGTATTGATGAATTAAACCATAAAAACATCTACAGATTGAAATAGTTAGGGTTTGGCTAGTTATTTCTCTTACGGGAGAGACGAGCAAGCAGGTTTCCACCCAGGTCACACCAATACCCTACGCATCCTCATTGAATGAACAGTGTGTCCTATGGCAGTCAGAGCTGTTCCTGGCATTTGTAGACTTTGAAAAAAACACCTTCGACACCGTGAAGTGGAGCGCGCTGTGGTCCAGCCTATCACAGTGCAACCCAAGTGCGTCATCTGCAATATTCGCTCCTTCTACGAAGGGAGTACAGGCAGGGTGCAGGGTGATCCATGAAAAAGTAAAGGGAACGCCTATAAAGATAACTGCCGGCGTAAAGCAAGGATGCCTGCTATCACCGGCATCACCGCTGTTATTAGTAATTTTTCTCGATGATGTGATGAGAAAAGTGATCGGAACACCAAAAGACATTAACTGGGACTATGGAGCTGAAAGATCTTGATTACGCCGATGACATCGTGCTGATTTTGCCATCTCTAGTCCATCTTAAAGCTAATCTCGAGAGCCTTCAAGAGGAAGAAGATGTGATGGACCTGCGAATCAACCGACGTAAAACTGTTGATATGCGAGTAAAGTTAGATTGCACGGAACCTTCATTGCTCATAAACGATCGATTGGAATCAGATTCTAAATTTGTGTATCTCGGAAGTACAATAACATGTCGAGGAGGTGCAGACTAAGATATTGAGAGATTAAGAAGATTAAGAAGGCAAAAGTTGAATTAGCTCAACTCAAGCTTATTTAAGATGCCAACGCGCAACGTGCTTACTCGGCACATTAAAATCTCCCTCTTCGAATCCATTATCAAGTCCGCGTGCTGCTCTTCAGCTGTGAAACCTGGAGAGTGACAAAGGGGCTGACACACAAGCTACAAGTGTTTGTCAATAAATCCCTTCGGTCGATCCTCCGCATCTTCTGGTCGAAGACTATAAGAAATAAGGATTTGTGGAGTATGGGTCATCAGTCTCCTATCGCGCAGGAAGTAGCGCTACGGAAGTAGATCGGACATACCCTTTGAAGAGATGCATTGAACAATGCCAGTATCGCTTTTGAGCAGCGGCGTCAAGATAAAATGCGTGCCAGCGGACGCCCCGTACACACGTGGCGGAAGAGTGTAGAGACTGAGCTGGAGACAGGCCAAGACGGTTGTTCAACATAGAAAGGCGTGGATGGATCTTGTGGAGGTTTTAACTGGTTACCTCCCTACCTAAATAAAATACTGTCACCAACACCAAAACCAGAATTGTATCACCAACAAAATTAGCCAGAGTACAAGAGTGTTTTCGGTGTCAGGATTGACCCTTAATGCTGAAGTGGATGTTTGGACTAACTGCGAGTCAAAAATAGTTATTTGTTAAACAAGGGGTGAAAGTTGTATTTTACGTGCGAGTGTTATTTGAAACACGAGCTAGCGAAAGGATTCTATTATTGACCACGAGCGAAGCGAGTGGTTCAAAAATAGAATCCTGAGCGTAGCGAGTGCTTTAATACACGAGACGTAAAATAACTTTCACCCGTGTATAACACAAAACTTTTCACCTCACTACAGCGAGGAAAATAAGAAAAAGGGTGCATTTGCTCGGTTTCCCGTAATTCCTCAGGTGTTTAATACTTCTTCATCACTCGAATCACTAATTTTTAACAAAACAACCTAGAAAAACATGCGAATATTTAACGTTGATATGATGGATGAATTGAAATGAAAAGTTTTGACGTAAAAGGTTTTATTAAATGTCAGATGCGTTTTGTTCGTACGTAGACTTATTCGGCTGTCAGAACAATTTATCCGTTTTTACAAAAAGAATGAAGATTAATGTTGAATGCTGATATTTATGAATTAAAATAAAGTTGTAAGACTGTATTAAGTGTTTTTACTCGATGCAATTCATTAATTGCAATGTTAAAAATTCTGCACTTTTAACGTTTTACGTTTTGTTAGCTGTCAAATGTCACTTAAGCCACTTGTCACTTATGTCAAAACTCTTTCACCACATGTGGATAAAAAGCGATTTTCACAATAGATATTAAACAAACAAAAAGGGCTTTCCGAGCTAGTGAGGTGAAAAGGATCATAATTTATCACAATTATGAAAAACATGAACATAAATGCGATTTCCGTGAAGAAAACAAGCCTGTGGTGTACTAGAAAATTACCCTTAAATATTTTTTTATATGAACCATCATGGAGCAAAAAGCGACCTTGACGCCGGCGTGGCGCAGCCACGCCGCCAAAAATTACCGGCGCGCCGCCGCCGCGGATTCTTATGGCGGCGCACACGTCTACTGTAGACCCCTTGATTTATATGAAATACATCGGCTGCGTTCACATATCAAACTTCTTTTTATCTGTAGATACCACGTGCACGGTATGAAGTACGTTGACAACCCTATTTTATTTTTTGCACAGATAACATTTTCATCTCTGTAGCTAAATGTCAAATTCAGGAAGGAGAACCTTCTGTACTTGTACTGGCTGAATTGCCCCAATGGGCAGAGCCATTTATTTTCACAAAATAACCTGTACTTGTACTATTCATTATTCTGTAAAACGGGGTTACGTCGAACCTACTGTATAGTTTTTAGGGTTCCGTAGCTATTTGGAAAAAAACGGAACCCTTATAGATTCGTCATGTCTGTCTGTCTGTCTGTCTGTCTGTCGTTCCGCGTCACAGCCATTTGACTCGGAAACTATAAGACGTATCATTATCAATTTTTTACATAAAGTGTAGTGTATGCCGCTACTTAGTTTTGTAGAAAAAATGCTAAAAAAAATTTTTTAGGGGGGACACTCCATACATGTAACTAACTGTCAAAAAAATTTTTTTTGCCAAATATCAACATGATGCACATCAATCGATAGGTCTCTAAAAACAACATTGAGGTTTATTTGAACATTTTTTGATTAAGTGGATATTTTCAGAAATAATCGCTCCGAAAGTCATGAAAATTGTGTCGTCCCCCCCTGTAACTTTTGAACCGTAAGTCCAAAAATTATGAAAAAAACCAAGAAGATACCATTGAATATTCTTTCAACAAAAATTATTTTGAACATTATTGGTTTAGGTGTTTTTGAGTTATCTCCCAAAAACTACGCACTTAGGCAGATACGACTCATACGACCTTGCGATAATAATTTATTCGATAGTAGCTACTACGGCTGTTTTTTATAAATAATGGTACGGAATCCTTCATGCGCGAGTCCGACTCGCACTTGGCCGGTTTTTTCTTAATAAATAAATCTATTAATCCATTCAATATATTTCTTTACTGCCCTAGCAGGGTATATAGTTATATACTGTGTTTGAACAGCTATAGTATAACAGGTATAGTACAATGAATTTTATCGATAAATCACCTCTCATACCTATTATTATTATTGGAACAGGTACCCGTGCGCGAGCAAGTGAGATAGGTGTAGGGCGTCCCTCTCGTGTACCTGTAGTAAGTGTTGTCGTTCCGCACGGTTAGGTTGTGGTCGTCGATGGGGAACAGGTACCCGTGCGCGAGCAAGTGAGCCAGGTGCAGGGCGTCCCTCTCGTGTACCTGTAGTAAGTGTTGTCGTTCCGCACGGTCAGGTTGTGGTCGTCGATGGGGAACAGGTACCCGTGCGCTAGCAAGTGAGCCAGGTGTAGGGCGTCCCTCTCGTGTACCTGTAGTAAGTGTTGTCGTTCCGCACGGTTAGGTTGTGGTCGTCGATGGGGAACAGGTACCCGTGCGCGGGCAAGTGAGCCAGGTGTAGGGCGTCCCTCTCGTGTACCTGTAGTAAGTGTTGTCGTTCCGCACGGTCAGGTTGTGGTCGTCGATGGGGAACAGGTACCCGTGCGCTAGCAAGTGAGCCAGGTGTAGGGCGTCCCTCTCGTGTACCTGTAGTAAGTGTTGTCGTTCCGCACGGTTAGGTTGTGGTCGTCGATGGGGAACAGGTACCCGTGCGCGGGCAAGTGAGCCAGGTGTAGGGCGTCCCTCTCGTGTACCTGTAGTAAGTGTTGTCGTTCCGCACGGTCAGGTTGTGGTCGTCGATAGGGAACAGGTACCCGTGCGCCGCGAGCAAGTGAGCCAGGTGTAGGGCGTCCCTCTCGTGTACCTGTAGTAAGTGTTGTCGTTCCGCACGGTCAGGCTGTGGTCGTCGATGTGGAACAGGTACCCGTGCGCGAGCAAGTGAGCCAGGTGTAGGGCGTCCCTCTCGTGTACCTGTAGTAAGTGTTGTCGTTCCGCACGGTCAGGTTGTGGTCGGCGATGGGGAACAGGTACCCGTGCGCGAGCAAGTGAGCCAGGTGTAGGGCGTCCCTCTCGTGTACCTGTAGTAAGTGTTGTCGTTCCGCACGGTCAGGTTGTGGTCGTCGATAGGGAACAGGTACCCGTGCGCGAGCAAGTGAGCCAGGTGTAGGGCGTCCCTCTCGTGTACCTGTAGTAAGTGTTGTCGTTCCGCACGGTCAGGTTGTGGTCGGCGATGGGGAACAGGTACCCGTGCCCGAGCAAGTGAGCCAGGTGTAGGGCGTCCCTCTCGTGTACCTGTAGTAAGTGTTGTCGTTCCGCACGGTCAGGTTGTGGTCGTCGATAGGGAACAGGTACCCGTGCGCGAGCAAGTGAGCCAGGTGTGGGGCGTCCCTCTCGTGTACCTGTAGTAAGTGTTGTCGTTCCGCACGGTCAGGTTGTGGTCGTCGATGGGGAACAGGTACCCGTGCGCGGGCAAGTGAGCCAGGTGTAGGGCGTCCCTCTCGTGTACCTGTAGTAAGTGTTGTCGTTCCGCACGGTCAGGTTGTGGTCGTCGATGGGGAACAGGTACCCGTGCGCCGCGAGCAAGTGAGCCAGGTGTAGGGCGTCCCTCTCCTCCAGGGTGAGGTGGCGCATCAGCCAGTTCACTAGATCCGTGCCGGTGAATACCTGCAACATACGTCATTATGAGTCTATACTAGTTTGTAAGACACGTCCGATCGGGCGAAGTGGAGAGAAAGAACGAGAAAAGCAGACCCCACACTCAGATGGGAATAATCATGCTGAGGAGAGAGACTATTTGTGACAATGAGTCGAGTGATACCGTCGTTCCCGGTGATATGCGAGCATATGACCAGCGGCCGGTTAGCGCGGTCAAAACACGACGACTTCTGCAAATACTATAAAATATAACGGTTACACTCACGTCACTTTAGTCATTTTAACGGGCTCCATAGCCCAGTTGGTAGTGACCCTGCCTACGAAGCTGGAGGTCCCGGGTTCGAATCCTGGTAAGGGCATTTATTTGTGTGCTAATCTCAAATATTTGTTCCTGAGTTATGGATGTTTTCTATGTATATAAGTATGTATTTATCTATCTAAGTATGTATATCGTCGCCTAGCACCCATAGTACAAGCTTTGCTTAGGCTGGATTTACACTTGTAAGTTTTACTTACGTAAGTAGGGACGAAGCTATTGGCGAGAATGAGATGGAGATATTCGTATCTCATTTTAACCCATAGCTGCGTCCCTACTTACGTAAGCAAAACTTACAAGTGTAAATCAGGCCTCAGTTTGGGGTTAGGTTGATTTGTGTAAGATTGTCCCTAAATATTTATTTATTTATTTTATTTATTTATTTATTTCGCGCGACATGTTTCGGAGAGCTTCGGTCTCCATCTTCAAGCACTAAAAGTGCTATTTGAACCGGGCCGTAGCGCACTGCTGCACGTCGCGTCCACGTCAACGTTTTCATTAAAAAATCTTGTAAATATAAAAAGTTTGACAGTTCTCTATGGGGTGACAGCTCCGTCGCCATATTTAACGTTGGTGAGTCCGTTAATAGGGGATATTACTGCAATGTTCTGCCACCAGAGTGCAGCACTAACACACCGGTAGACCATAGAGTTCTTAATACATACTAGGCCTTAAACAGTTTTTCATAAGTTTTCATAGATAATTTATAACGAATAAATATGTCATTTGTGTACCAAGGCGGTTTGTTTACAGAGGGCCTAATCGTGAAACGAAAGAATCGAAATTTTGACTTCTGCCTCTCTATCGCTCTAATATGTAAGAGTGACAGAGAACCAGGTAACGAAACTTTTATTTTCGTGTTGCGGGGTAGGCCCTCTTGTTGTGCTAGTGCCGCCCCCTACACAGAGTTTTGCGTAATATTCCCTATTGTGCGTGGCGCAACCCACCCTTAGTACGTCTCACGAAAGTTTAAATTTGATTTAATAGTTCTGCACATATCCGCATTCGCAAAATATGTGCATCATGCTAAAATACGAATACAAATATTCGTGACACCCCTAAACGCCTTTACACACCCCGTTTTTTAAACGCGGTGTGCCTAGGCCCTAAAAGACACGTCACACTGGCGTCCTCGCAGGGTCGGCGCGTGTTATAATTTTTAACCCTGGCGCTGGCTTTAGGCTGGCGCCACGTTGACGCTCAAAAAACGCTAGTCTAGTGTATCTCTTAACCGGAGGCTCGGATTACAGTGCGGCGAATCTGAGTGGTGCGAATAGTGAGTGTATACCACTCGATCAAAATGTGTCGAGTCAAAATTACATCAAAACTGAAACGAGATACTCACAGATGGAATCTTGGTCATAAACGTCTTGACAGTCCTCACGGGGACGCCTGTGTTCTCATCTTGCATCTTCTCAATTATGGACTCCATCTAGAATGCAAAATAACGCTTATAGTTTGGCCAGGGTCTGTTTTATTTCAAGCAGGGCTTGTAAACCGGTAAATTTTTCGTACCGGTTAGAGCCACATTTTGAGAGCCTAACCCATAATAAGGTTACGCTCGCAGGGAACGAAATTCTTTTACCGGTTAGGGGAGCGCTCTCTCCGTGTTACCGAAGACTAGGGTGAATGACCGCTCGGCGCTCGCTTTACCTGATTTGTTTGCTATGGCTATGGTATTAGATTTGATTTTTCATTCAGTTGACTATCGTATGCTATCGTCCGTTATTGCCGCAGGGAGCCCCACCGCCGCTGCCGGCGCGTTAACGGTCATTGCTCCCGTATCCAAACACCGAATTACCGGTTAGAAAAGGCTCCGACATAACGTTCCCCAATCATTTCGTTCGAACGTAACCCAAATAAAAAACCGGTTTAACCTCTTTAATACCGGTTTATTTGTAACCGGTTACAAGCCCTGATTTCAAGCATAGACAGAACGAATCATACTGTCTCTTTCTTACGCTAGTACTCTCGCTACTAAAAAAGGGATGAGTATAGCTTATTACTTCCACTGTTACTGCACTTATTGGTTTGCCAGACTTTAGGGTATTATACTGGGTAAAAAATATGAAGTCCATAAGTAAGAAAATAGGTACCTTCTTGTAGATGAGATAATTAGGCGACTCCTCGGGAGACGGGATGGTGGACATCAGGGCCTGCACGCTAGGAGGGATCTTCGGCACTATGTCCTTTTTGTCTTTATCCTTGTCCTTGTCTTCCTTCACGCATTTTGAGTTGTCTCTGGAATCAAAAACAATTTTGTTAACAAAAAAAAATCACACTTAAACCACAGAACTGATTTAGTTTTCGTAATTTGGTATGAAGATAGGTCATGTCCTGGGGAAAGACATAATTAAGATAGTTTTTATTCCACAAATCATCCCTTAAGGGGCTGAAAAAAAAATTCAGTCGAATTGAGAACCTCCTCCTTTTTTGAAGTCGGTTAAAAAGGGGGTGAAAGTCTTATGTTGTTGCTATGACTTAAAATAGCATATGCGTTAAATTAATATTTGCTATCAGATTTTACTAAGGCATTTTATTAATTTCTTATGGTGAATGTTAATCCTATGCAGACGAAATCGCAGGCAAAAAACCAGTATATAATATAAGAATGTCGAATCCGAAGGTTCGTATTGTGTCAGGCCCCAATCTTGTCCTTGGTGTATTTTTCATTATAATGGATATGTTTCCAATTTGTGATTTAACTACTTTAATAATTGGAAATCCTAAGACATATTTTGTAGAACACCTTACTTTGAATTGTTGGACCCCATGCCTGCTAAGTCCTGAGTACTAATACTTCAAATTAAGCAAATATTAACAGTTATTTATGCTAATATGACACATAGAATGAAGTCTGTATTTGTATATCCTGTTTTTATTAAGGTATTGGAACTATTGGGAACATGACATGTTTTCTAATTACAGTAGGTAGGGAAAACCAGAACATGCTCATCATCATCAGTCGTTCCCTCAAAGCTGAGGATCGTGACATCATGTCCTTCTGTTGAAGATCAGGTTCCTCCACAGGCTTCTATCCCTTGCTACGCACATGGCTTCTTGCAGTTTGCAGAACATGCTATAAATAATAAATAAATAAAAAAAAAAAAAAAAAGCCTTTTTATTCCACACACTATTAAACTAAAAGATATTTTTATGTCTATGAAGGCGTTTAGATTTTTAACTAAAAAACTAATACCTAAGATTGCATTTTTAACTAAAACTATTATATAACTAACTAAGATTGGTGGACCTCTTCGCGAGTAAAGGCCTCCCCCAGCCTCCTCCATTCTGAGCGGTCCTGCGCTACGTCGTGCCATTTATGCGGTATGTTGTTCTTGATATCGTCGGCCCGACAAAACATGCTATACACCAGTGGAATGTGGGTCAAATTTTTTAAATTAAAATTCTTCCTCGTTTCCTTATGGCTGAGGGTCGCGATTAATAGAGTTTGCATTCATCATCATCATCTCAGCCATAAGACGTCCACTGCTGAACATAGGCCTCCCCATTAAGGGGGGTTTGCCTTACGCGCCACGCTTGGCAGGCGGGTTGGCGCGCGCAGTTTTTTTGTTTATTGTTGTTTCGGCTTTCGGAAGATGCTGCTGCCCATCTCCCGGTATACTCCCTTAGCAGACTCCTACTGCAACCACGGGACGATATGGTGGGGGACAACGGCACACTTTTTACTGATTACTGATAGCCTTTTTCCGTGCTTTTTCCTCAGATGTTTTATCTAGTTGCCTTTGGCATAGGCCTCTCCCAAAATTCTCCAATTACGTCTATCCATTCGATAAGCATACAGTTTACGGATAATATGGATACTATCCGATTAATTGCATACAAAATACTATTCAGATAATTTGGATTGCAAACCCTAGTCGCGATCAGACAAGGTTGTCACTTTAAACACCAAGACTCTCCAAGCTGCACAATCTTCCACTGTCCGGATGATACTCTTGTAAGGAACTTTAGCAGGCCTTCTTCACTATATCGACCCAACGGGTCGGTGGGTCGGTGGATGTCCACTCCCCCGTCCTCCATCCACGCGGCCACCCACAATGCGTAAATACCTCATGTGAAAGTCTTAAGAATATATGTCAAGTTTTTCTTTGATATTAAGCATGATGAATTGAGACTTCAGTCTCCTTTTCTCAGTCAAGCTCTAAAGCCGCAAGCGAATCGCAAAGAGATGCAAATAGCACAACTTAATAAGAATGCCAACTTTACCATAACAGGGCCCATGTCTAGGGTCCCCAACCTCAGGGGGGCCCAGAAAGATCTTAGACATTTTTTTACAGTCAACGATGTCCCTAATTGAGTATCGGAGGGCCCCTGATTTTCAAGTATCCAAGGGCCCCACATTCTTACGTGCCCTAGGACCCCGTCACGCATTAAGACGGCCTTGCTTAATACAAACCATGACGTGATTGTTGCCCTGCCGTGGCGAGGGCAAAGCCCTACACAGCCAAAACATGTACAGTCGACGTCAAAGATATGTTTACACTTTTTCACCTAACGCCTTTGTAATAAGGTTCAAACATATCTTTGACGTTGACTGTACGTTATAATGAAAATATTAATGTTGGTAACTAACCTGGACGGGCCTTGTTGACAGGCCTTCTGTGCCTTCTCCGAAGAGTTCATCGTAACCATTTTAATTTAATAATCACTCTCTTTTTCACTAAAAGTCACACACATTTAAATATTACTTTAAGCATTTTGGGTGTGTATTCAACACAGATAACTAAGTTTGCTATAACACGGGTATTACCTTGGACTAATAAAGGATAAGGACTAGGCATCTCCGTACAGCCAACTGTGATCCAATAATGGCGCCCGAGTTGAATGTGTGCGTAGAGACCAGTGTTGCCAGTAATACAAATTTTCCCGATTAAGTGTAACATATTTTTGAAAGGAAAAATAAAACAGATTATAATTTATGTTCTTAAATATAATTAATATGCACCTGCCTTAATAAATCTGATGAAATATATTTCTGAAGAGGCGGATAAATGATTTTTTTTTTAATCTAAAGTTACAACTTATTAAAAGTATACGACTACCGTTGAGTGCATGTGGCCCATAGACATAGGATGGTATAGACGGGGCATGGTCATAGTAATACCAAGATAAAACGGGATGGTGTTATTACACTTTCAGTAGGTACGGCAAAGAGGTGCTATTATCGTTGGTCCTTGTCATAGTTCCTATTACCTCCCCGCGTTACTTCTAGCAGAGGAGGTTAACAAACAGATATAAGTTGTGCGCAAAAATGGGCTTACGTAACATGGACGACTTCTATACTAAAACCTTCTCCAGGGTATAACAAATACTTTTCTGAAAACCGCATCAAAATCGGTTCAGCCAAACGCGAGATTATCGCGAACAAAGATATATACAAATATAATTTTTAATGCTTATTTATAAATTTTATTGGAAAAAAAATTGGTACTAAAGAATATAATTTGATTACAAAGACATAAAAGTTATTAGCTCTTAGCAAAGAGAATTAAGTGCCTAGAGTGTTCTTTCCATACATGGCTAAATGCGTATATGTAATAAGTTTTAAGCGAGCTTTGCTAAAAGTTATTATTCAAAAGATTACAGCTAAATACGTATTACGATTTAAGTGTGCTTAAAACTTAGTATAAATGAGTTAAACCATACCTCCCATACGACTTATTATTTAATTAGTAGTTTTGCTATGTATGGAGTTAGCAATCTATCTACTCATTTATCTATGCTCTTAGGCAATGTGTTAATATTAGTTGAAAACGTGCGTGAAATAAAACATCAAGTTGGGAGCGGGACGTCAACATCGTGTTGACAACATATCGTGGCTATTGTAGACCCCTTTACGTTCGGGAAGTTTCCCTGTTCTACCACCTGGCAACACTGCTGTCGTGAAGTTAATAGTTTATGAATTTACAGATTTTTAATATGATTACGCATTAAAATGTTTACTTATCGATGAAAGGTGACTCCATCCGGTTTTCTCTTACGACCGGTGGCATTTGTGCAGCATTTGAGGACGTACGCCGGCATATTTTAATTATTATTTGTCCGCTCTTTACTGCAGTGACGTTTGGATACGACTGGCGACGGATGGGCACAAAATTGCTGTGCGTATGTGTGTGTAGTGTGTAACTACGTGGGCACGGGCACAAATGGAATCACAGTTTGTTGTTAGCAGTGCGTAATCTGATTAATTATTTAAATCTATGGGTATTACTGGCTAATTTTTATATTTACAATAGTTTAAATACATTTATGACTAGTTAAACTAGGACTTAGGAGGGAGGAAGCTCTATTTTTTTATTTTGATTAAATTTCAGTACGTTTTAAGAAACACTGGCACCAATAAATATTATATTTGACACAATTTTAACACATTAATGATTTTCTCATTTGTTTTTGTTTAAAAACAGTAGAATAAAAGAATTTTTACTCAGTAAAAACACTACGGAGATTTTACATAGAGTTTATTGTACAGATTCCAAATAGTACACCGCACTTGCACTATTTAAAATACGGTGCACAACAATAAATAACATGTTTTATTCATGAAACTTAAATAAAAACACCGATTAATAAAATTTTATCATTTTTAAAATAAAGAACCAAATGTCATCCGTTCGCCATTTATCTATTTTTCAATGTTCCTTTTTGGAAAGAGATAGACATAATCCATCGTGAGAAGGAAAGAGACACAGCATATTTCCGAGTATAACCCTACTAATGTGACATGTAATTATTTCTTCTGTCAAAGCAGGACCATGTATCAACTTCTGAATTCGGTCGATTGTAATGCTAGAAATCTAGGGCGCATGTGTTTACGAGTGTATTGAACGCCTTATTTAGAGCTATTTTTAGGTGAATAGCATACAAATCAAAAATCCTTGACGTGTTAAAAATAACTATGAGGTAACATGAAAAATGATAGTCTATACAATAAATCCTTAAAAAATAAATTAATTAAATATCCGTTAATTTCAAACGTTTTTCGCGCCAAAGCTTTTCAATTTGTACCGGCAGATGGTAGTAAAATAGCTCGCAAAATTAGTATTTAATGCACGGAAAGGTACTTTAGGCCATTGGCCACAATCCAATATTTGTTTTTAAAAACGGTAACGGCATAAAAATATGCATTTTTGAAAATACTGTAAAAACATCGTCTTCATATAGTCACTAGATGGCGCTGTATGCTTAAAGTGCTGAAACCGTGTAGCATTCAATATACTCTATGCGTGTAGCTACTGAGGTGTCAATATGGTTTCACTACTTGACACAAGATGGCGCAAGACGTAAAATCCACAATACTCCACAGGTTGTGTTTATCAGTAAGGAGAGTAGTTTATGCATTGATAAGAATAAGAATTCGTATATTATTTCAAAAGGCGTAATCTACTTATCAGCATCGAGCGTTTTCAGCTATGCACTATAATGACATAGTTTCTGCACTTTTACCAGCCAATTTATCGGGAGTTTTACACCTGCTTATCTTATTGTACCTATATGATACTTATACATGAATATGTGTCGTTTTTTATTTGTCTAAGTGTTGACTATTATAAGGCGCAACACACACTCAGCTATCATATCATAAACAAAAATAGAATTTACTTAAGTACTATTATTTAACCTCGCCTCGCCTTTGTGCATATCTTTTTTATTTTTATTTTACTGTTGTAATATTGTTAAACTTGTTTATGTGCAATAAAGTGATATACATACATACATTATTTATAGTAGTCCGCCACGAACTAAGAACTCGCGATTATTGCTTACAAGTTTACCAGTGTAATAAGACCCATATGCTAATCATTTTTCCACCTTAGCTCCACAACCTCTTTAAGTCTTTACCGATCCTGTACATATTTAAATTAAATTTTATGGACACTTCTGCCTTTCATTTCGATTGAAAGAATTTAAACTTTTAAAGTAGATACTTACTAATTTGTTACCTGAAACTAATTTCAAATTAGTGCAGGAACGTGCAGGTAACAGAAGTTAAAAGATGAAGTTCACTTCGCTATTACGCTCCACTCGTTTGATAAACTTTCCTAGGAAACTATCCCTTCTTCTTCTTCTTCTACCTAGCGTTATCCCGGCTATTGCCAGGGTCCGCTTCCCTGCTCGCTTTCCTCCACTTTGCACGATCCTGGGCGTCTTCTTTAATGAGCCCGTTTTCGCTCATGTCGGCCTCCACGACATTCAGCCATCGCTTCTTTGGTCTTCCGGGACCAGGTTGAGGACCATGGGGGGCTAGGTCAAGGCGTTTGTTCCCTATGTAGTCCGGCGGCCTGCGAAAGATGTGACCGAAAAAACGAATTTAACGCGACTTTCTTGGAGCTTCTCGGCTACGTCACGAACTGCGAGGCTGCCGCGGATGTACTCATTACGAATGCGATCAGCACGTGGAAACTATCCCTAATTATATAAATATACGTATAACATCCGGAAACAAATTCAAAGGTGTTTGTGAACTCTGGACAAAACACACAGCTGAAATGCTTAAATTTGTCTATGTGTTTTGTGCCTTAGGGAGTTCACAAATAACCTTGTCAGAGGTGGCCCGTGCTGTGCCCAGCAGAGTGGGGTCTATGCTAATATGTATAATGATATCGATAATGAAAACTAACAATTGAGTTACCTTTAGTTAAAAGCCGAGAATGCAGTTTCCTGGTCGAGTGCAGGCGGCCTCGGTTTTGAAAGTGAATGACCTTATAATTATGCTTTTATTTTACATTTCAATGTTGTCTGACAACCTATCATTTACCGGTAGATAGTTACGTACGATTCCCTGAGGAACTCTATATACTAATACACTATGTAACTGAACGAAAAACATTTACTCAAACCCGTTAATGTTTAGGTCATACTGAGCATCTTTTATTATGGGACCAACCCCGAAATCACAAAAAAAGAATTGGCTGTTTCATACATTTCACTGGTCATATTTTGAAATTTCCTATGGGAGAGTCCAATTTTTATTGTGTATGTGGACATGTTGGTATTTATATGATATGTTGGTATGGTGCATGTTCTGATATTTATGAGTATCCTGGCCGCTCCGATATATTTGATGGCGACTGTAAGCATCTGTATTGCATCGTAGGTACTCCTTTGTAATAAGGTTCAAAAATGAGAACATATTTTTACGTCACTCGACCTGGACGCTAAGTGAGATTTACCGCCCTAGAGCGCAGCGGCAAATCTCACTTCACACCCACGTGAAGACGTAAAATTATGTACGCACGGGCGGTAATAAGGATGGCCTCAGATCGCTTGTTTATGGCCCTTACCTTCGGTTCGGGCCACAAATACCCGCGATCTAAGCCCTTCTTTATTTTACCGCCTTAGGTAAGTAATGTTCTATTGACGTCGACTGTACTCACTGTTGACTATACCGTGTGCAATCTAAGAAGCGGTTTTTGACACCTGTCATCTCAGTACATTTTATAACCTAAAATAAAAGGTTATAAAATGTACTGAGATGACAGGTGTCAAAAATCGCTTCTTAGGTTGCACAAGGTATACAAATCTGGGAATACAGCTTGGATAGTAACCTGCGGCTACAACAAGGAACTGTAACTCATGGTATAATGGCTCCTCTACATGATGGGCCATCATAGGGACGCAGCTATGCGTTAGAGAGAGCTAACGATATTGCCACCTCGTTCTGTCGTATAGCTGCGTCCCTATGATGGCCCATCATGTAGAGCCAGCCTAACAGTTAAATCTGTAGCCCCCTAGAGGCTCTGCACAACTTCTTCATACAAATTATTTACGAATTCGTTATTGGGAACCGAATCGGGCTGAATTGGAAAACTCGTGGTAACCAGACTGGTCTGAATGTATGTGGCCAGCGACCGACAGCCCGCCTGAAAGTGGCCAGGCCTCCCTACAACCTACATACATCTACTAGTACGAAATTAGCTAGTCCGCCTCAAACTGAAAACTCGCGATCTTCATGCAAACGAGTTGACCAATATAGCAAGACCCATATGAAGATTTTTTTTCGCCTTTGAAGTCCACAACTCTTTGATCGATCCAGTTCATAAACGAACTCTCAAATTGTATGTGTCACTGCTACAATCCCAAGTCCCAACTGGCATAAAGGTCAGAAAAACGTTACTAAAGTTATCGTCGAACAAACTTAGAAAATCATAAAGCCATCGAAATGCCGAGACGTCCCAATCCAGAGGGCCTACCGCGAAGTTCGAAAATCGACAAAACGATGGTCCCGTCTCTATCGCTCTTGCATATACGAAAGAGAGGGATGCAAATAGACGATTCGATGAACGAAGTGCTTCGCGGTTATGTTATAGGCCAGACGTTGTTTGTAAGAAGTCGCTTCGCTTACGCTCCCGCACGTTCGATAAAAATAATTCGTAGTAGCCATTCTGAGAAATTCTAATGATACTTTTAATTGGTAGGTATTATTTGATAATGATTTAATCGATTTCTACTGGTAATTAATTGTTTTCTGCACAGATTTCAGATCTGATTTATCGCAATAAATATCCGATTAATGTGTACTTATCAAAATTAATCGTATTGCGAATTCATTATCATTATCAGATATAGTTACAATATGTATAGGGTGTATTGGGGTAATTTCGACAGGCGGGTAATTCCGAAAATCATTCAGTTATCTCTCGTATCCCACTGTAATAAGAGTCAACTTTCGGAATTACCCGCCACTTTTTTCCTATCGAAATTACCCCAATACACCCTACATACAGGGTGTAACAAAAATACTGGTGATCCGTTTAAGGGCTTTATTTGTATCGTATTGCGAGTAAGAAAAAGTAGGAGAATTTTTTTTTGCCGGGACACGTCACAGCTGGCCAACCCTCCATACAAAATCTTTTTTTTTTGCGAGATTTTTATGCGGCTACCATACACGTAGATTATATTATAGAAATACGGATACTTTTCATTCTGGAATTCACTCTCTAAGGGGGTAAAAATTAGGGTTGATTGAGTGCTATACGTCGCGGGAGGCAAGGGGGGCTTTTTAGCAGTTGGAGGCTTGCCCCCTTATTCATAAACGCCTCACAGGCTTCAATTAGTTATAATATCGGTCACGTTGACAGTTATGTTTGTTATAAACAGACAAATCATAATTAGTACATTACGTACCTAGGGCGGTAAAGTAAAGAAGGGCCCAGACCGCTGGCATTTGTGGCCCGAACCGAAGGTAAGTGGTGCGTACATAATTTTACGTTTTCTCCTGGGTGTGAAGTGAGATATGCCGCTGCGCCCTAAGGGCGGTAAATTTGACTTAGCGCACAGAGTGACGTAAATTAACTAATTGGGCCCTGTGAGCTGTGAGTCGTTTTTGAATACAAATACACAATACAGTACAGTGGGCCAAGAAAGAGGGCTACCAGTTTTGGCAAAAGTTTCTGCGCTGCGAGATCTAACGACCGCTAAGGTTGACTTTTCTAACGGAGTTTAAAACATGCAAGACCTTGTTGTCTCATATCATTCAAACGAACCTCAACCGTAGGGTAGTAGAACACATTTTTGGCCGACTGTACCTACTTAATAAAATGCAATGCTTTGTCAAGTAGGCGCGTTGGAAAGTTGCAGTAGTCAAGGCTGAATATGCGATGCAAATTGACCAGTTACAAATCTAGCAATCACTGGCAAGCAAAAAAGGTTGTCTAGACTGTGTTTCAAAACGCATAAGTTGTAATTCATAGTTTGTCTTTCACCGTGTAGTATTTTTTCCTTTCTCATTTTAGCTGGCTGTGGCTGGCATGGCTGGGAGAGATTGCTTCTAGGGATAAGCTCGCCCTTGTGCATATCTTTTATATATTTTACTGTTGTTGGTTCGCTCGTGCTCGCGGTTCTGATTTCGTACAGTGAGGACAGGGAATTCCCATATTATATTATAAGTTCCATCTATGTACGAAACGTAAGTATATAAACGTAGGTGAAGTAGGTGATTGTACGTAGTTCAAAACATGTATAAACAATTTGTGGAACCATGTATGGAACTACGCTCCAGAACTCACATCGTAGATGTTATTGTCAAGACAGTCAAGCCAGAATGGAACTGGGCAGGACATGTGTGCAGCATTCATTCGGTAAGATGGGCCAAACTTTCTACAGAGTTGATACCCACATCGCAGAATGGTTATCGGGGCAGAGGCAAACCAAAAAAGAGATGACGGGATGAGTTGGACGCGTTCTATAAGGCTGCGTTTCCGCTAGGGATGAGCGGGGATGCGTTCCGAGAAATGTGTTTGTTAAGGCACGTTTTTTACCGATTTTTGACCAGTTTTGAGTCGATATTCCTACATTTGCACTACAGATAGAATTATAAGATAAACGGCTATCGGTTCTTTAATCTTTTATCTCCATTCTGTACAGCCAGATTTTGAAATAAATGAGCACTTATTTTTTAATGATTTTTTTAAACATGGTCTAAAAAGACACGTTTTTCGATATTCGAATGCCGTGAAGACTCTTACATATACAAAATCTACATATTAGGGTTCGTTTTTGACGTCTCTAAAAACTGAAGAGAGATTTTAATTTTAAACTAATTAACACAAAAGTTATGAAAACCACTTTTTTGGCCTAAAATTGCTCGACTTTGATGTCAAATATCTCGATGACGATGAACATTGAAGTTAATATAGGATACTATATTGATTAAGAACGTTACTGACACTATGATAAGATATAAAACTGATTAGAAAACTAAGGGGTTCAGATCGAAGGTCATTGGCGCCAGGGAGCCCCTTAAGGAAGAATCTTAGAGTTGCAAATGTTTGCGGTGTCCGAGGATAGGTAAATGAAGTGATTAATTGGTTCGTAACAAACACATTCTTCGCTACACATCCTCGGCTCATCTCTGGTGGAAAAGCAGCCTAAAGAGTAGCCTAAAATTTTAACCAAGAGGAATGAGTGGAGAAAAAAAGAGACGTTCGGGGGCCCACCGACTTTAGTCCGCCTGACGATATCGGCCTGACAGTTAGAACAAAAATTTGACAGCTCCGCACAACTGACAGGCCAATATCATCAGGCCGACTGATAGTGGGTGGGCACCAATAGCCCAGCAGTGGGACACTAAATAGGCTAACGAAAAGTACTCAGTGTTCATGCAACAGTACAAGCTGGTACAGTCGCCATCAGATATATCGGAGCGGCTGAATATCTGAACAACGCCTATATTGTCAAGGGGATAAGGTGCTTGTTCAGATACTATTTTTGAGTACCGTGGCCGCCTTGATATATTTGATGGCGACTGTAAAAGTTATTAAGTACTCTGTATGACTCGAAAATGGAGGAATGGCAATCCAACCTACCTAACACTACCCTAAAAAATTACGACCCTACACGGAAACCATCTGGTTTCTCGGCCCCCAGAAAGGAATGGTGTCAGCTTAACAGACTCCGCACGGAGCATGGGCGCTGTGCCGACTATCTGTTTAAGAGGATGATAAGAGCTAAATTCGCTCCCTATCTTTTTCAGCGCGAGTGAAAGAGAAACACTGCGTTACGGTTAGTATGGGAGCTCAATGCAAATTTTGCAAAATGATGAATTAAAAAAAAAAACTATGCATTCATTGAGAAATTTAAGGCAACGAAGTTTTTAGTATTAGTGTGGTGGAATGTTGTCCTTAATTACAGACATATAAGCCAAGAAACTAAAGACGTGCAATTGTTTTAAGCTAATTTTAGATGTAACTTTGGAATTATTTTCTATCGAGCCGATTTCGTCCAATCGTGTATTGGAATTAACCAAGTTCTTTTAAATATAATGAATATTAACATATATTATTTTTACTTTTCCAAAACAAGTAGTTATACTGTTTAAGTAAAGTCAATTTGAAGGTCATCGGGTCTTGTCAGCCTATTGAGTGTGGCTGGAGAGACCCGCCAGCGTGTGACTGCGGAGCACCGGTGCAAACTATACACCACATTATCCACGACTGCCGTGGCGTTAATATCCAGGGAATGCCATAGATCTTCACTCACCTGATGCAGACGCAACCCAGTGGGTGAAAAATTTAGATGTGGTACTTTAGATTGTAAAATTGACTAAGCGGCTCTGTAATAATGCCATACAAATAAATAAATGACTAGACTCTGCCGCTGATAGTCTACATACTCGGAATTGATTTCAATTAATTGCAACGCGTGCATTCCAGCCGCCATATCTGTGTGACGTCACATCCTAAACGGAAACGTGTTATCAGGACTAGTTTATTAATTACGCGAATCTATTGTGCTATTATGAAACAATGCAGAAACAAGTACTAACAACTAAATTCCATTGACGTCGCCTTTTCTGTCGTCCCGTTCGACCACCGTTAAGTGTTTTCTTTTAACAACGTTGGCATATAGGTAAATATAAGCATACGGCTCGCCTGATTGTAAGCCGTTACCGTAGCCTATGGACGCCTGCAACTCCAGAGATATCACATGCGCGTTGCCGACCCTTTAATATAAAGGAAAATGCACCGTTGCTACTTTTTTATGGACTTTGTAGCGGCAACATGTGATGTTGTGTTTAAGAACTAAGTAAGTTGGATTATCGAACGAGCGAGAGAGATGTAACTCCGTACACAACAGAGTTGTCAGCTAGCTCTACTGAATATAAATTTCTTGAATTTCGTGTATATCAATGGCTTTTTAATTTTGAGCGTTTGTTCCGCGACAATTTTACTAATGTTTTTCAGGGGGGTGATTTTTGAGTTTCTAGCGCTCAAATCTGACATTTAAAACTCTGAATAAAACGAAGAAATGATGTTTTAAAAATAACAGAGATAGCAATATAAAATCAAAATAATTTATACTATTAATTTCATGTGTAAATAATGGCAAAAAACTTTTGTGTGCGATTATATTCGAGCTTAAATTCTTTGAATTCGACCGCTCGAAAGTCAAAAATTGGCCCCCTGATCTTCATGAAATTGTTTGGGGTTGTAACAGAGATCTATATAATAATATATAATTTGAGAGTTCGTATATGAGCAGGATCGAGCAAGGGTTTATCAAGCTATAAGGGAAAAAACGATCTTGATAAGGATCTTATTATATTGATCAACTCGTTTGTAAGTAAAAATCGCAAGTTCTCAGTTCGAGGTGGATAACTAAATACTTATTTAGAAGGAAAGATTATCAATATTGAAGTTTACTTATCAGTTGTTACCTATCATTGCAATGTTCTCGAACCGCACCCATAAAACGGCGTCAAAAACACTTCACACAGCCGCTTAAAGATATCGAAGCGCATTTAGTTAATGATAATTCTATTATATCTTTGATAGTGTTGATAAACAGTGATTTATTTTGTTTGAGCTGTTCATTGTGAATGAAAGGCAAATGGTGATATATTAGGTCAACTAAACTGATTGCAATGTCGAATGTCTGTAAAATAAAAAGATGTCTTCATCTTGAACTAATAAAGGATTCTTTATATCTTTTACTAAAAAAGGATTCTTTATTCTTTATATCTATGGTCTTCATCTGTAAATCAGCGCTTCTTTAAAACTAGGCATACTACAGAATTTAAACATGAACCTAAATGATGTTGTATATATATTTTTAATCACCAATACTAATCAAACGAGCGGAGCGTAAGCAAAGCGAGTTCTTACAAACAGCTTCTGGCTACTCGTCTCGGAATTTCTGACTTTGAGAGTTTGTTCGACGATAACTTGAGTAGCGTTTTCTTGATTTTTATGAAATTTGTTGAGGTTGTAACAGAGATACATATAATTTGAGAGTTCGTATATGAGCAGGATCGATCAAGGGGTTATGGAGCTAGAAGGCGCGAAGAAATTATCACATGGGTCTTGTTCAGCTTGTTTGAAAGTAGGTCGCGAGTTCTCAGTTCGAAGCGGACTAGTAAAAATATTTGATGATTTTTTTTTTTTAATGATAAAGTAGGAAGGGTAGAAAACTGAGTGTCTTGATATACATCCCCAAACAACCCGTTATAAAGTTCCATTGAGTTCGGATTACCGTGAAATGGGGTGTCTTTAGGAAATTGTGGGGCTACTTTGATAGATTTCAAACGGTCATAAAAGCGGCGTTATTTACAATTTTCTTTATCTATATTGGTAAATGACTAGAATATCATACATTCTTACATTTTACTAGACGTCTAGAGATTGAAAATCCATACTTTGGCGATTAAGTCGATTTTTTAAAGTCGCCCCTGTATTTTAAAGTTACCCCGTTTCACGTTACTTTCCAGCTACCCTAATATTTATGTTGAATTTTATGTGGATTACTAAAGCAGCAAAAAATTTTTTGATAGGTTACACTTAGCGAATATTTTCGATAGAGTTATATTTACGAAAAATTTAAAGAAACCCTTTAAATATTTACTGAACCACTTTTTTATTGTATATATTTATATCTAACTAGTATAATAATTATTGGTAGGTAAAATAGGCTTTGTTTTGGTTAGCAAAACCAGTTCAAGTATGTATATGAAAGGCGTACCAATTGCAGTTTTGCAATTTGCAACTAATGTAATCGCCAAACTAGATCTCGATTGAGTCAGAGCCAGTAGTTAATTAAATAATGTGTGTACATTTTATTGTGTTTTTAATTAAAAATTAATGAGACTGCCGTAAATAGAATTAGAACCTGCTTTTTGATGCCCTGACCCTGGCCCTGTCCTATAGTAGGTACAAAAAAAACTACGTGCGTATTATCGTCCTATATCTTGGACATTAACACAAAAAGAAGAACAGGCACTGCTGGTGGCTGAGCGAAGAATCTACCGCAAAATACTGGGACCCATTCGCAGAGAGGATCGAACCTGGAGGCACCGTAAGAACCAGGAAATCGAAGATCTGGTGTCCGAGCTAGCCGAATATCATTATGGAAACAAAAGCCACTAAGTAGACTCCGATGGGTCGGACACGTAGTTCGTATGTGCGAAGATCGGGCTGTCTGGAGACCATACTCTGGCCAGCCAACTTGTCGCAGCCGATATAGATCATGTCCTAGGTACCGCTGGAAAAGCGAGGTGCTGAAGGACCTCACCGCGCTGGGCGCCGTTGACTGACAGAGAAGCCTGGCAATCTTTTGGTGTCGGAGGCCAAGATCAACTTTGGGTCGCTGCGCCACTGCAGAGTAAACTAAGTACTGGCCATCAACATCCAATTATCAAGAAGAGCTCAAATATCAAGTTAAAATCCACACATAAAAGGTATATGGTTCCAATTCACTAAAGTCAGCTACCATAGAGAGAAATCAGCTGAACGTCTAACTTCCGGCTACAATTCAGCCATAGACAAATTTCTGACTTCCGGCTGATTTTTGTCTATGAAACCTGAATTCCGCTCAAGTATGTGTTGCGCCTTAGCATAGAATGTATACAAGTATTGTACATAGATATTCAAAGAGGTATTTTATTTAAAACAATTGCACCGCCATCTATATGTTGATTTGTGCTTTTGATCCTTTAGAAAAACAAAAATAGGTAGTTAAATCATCAATATTGATTGTCAATAATGTCAAATAAAGGTCCGATGCATTTCAATTCTTTAATTCCGCCTAAATTTAAGTGATTGTCGTTCGGCCTTGACATTTGGCCATATTTGGCGGCAGACGCGCCGTGACGACATCGGTTGACATTTAAAAAGGCGGGAAAGTCATTTCGAAGTATTTAGGGTCCCATAGACGAATTAGGATTTTATTTTAATTTATTTCTGCGTGGATTTTATGAAAATCTAGAACAGTACAAGTTAGATGATGTTATTTCCAACTTTTTCTAACTTCTATTACAATTTACAGAGCATCACGAAACAATTATTATAATTTTTTAAGTCTCTAGGCTCTCTAATACCTCAAGAAAATCGTATGGATTTGGATTTTTAATGTTGTATCCTTATATTCCTTATTTTAAGGATCTACTTTCAACAGTTTAGGGCTCATTGTCTGTCAGTCTCCACAACTCTTTTTTTGATCGAGTACGTGAAACGAGCGAATAAATTTTCAAAAAGTCCATTTTGTGGTATGCAATGGACTCCGAGCTCAACTTACATTGGTTAGATCTAAGCTGGACTCGTCCGCACACATATCGGAACGAATGGCGACCTTGACAGACCGGGTTATTATGAAAATCGGACGATAACGGGTTTTGTTACTTAATCAGCAATTCGGTTATCTGGACCAGTAGGAGTAATTTACTAATCGGCAAATATTGGCTTTTAATTATGTTTACTTACGAGTTACGAGTAACGACTAGTTATTTTTAGTTGGGACTTTCCATGACATTAGGTTACTTAGTTCAAACATTATCAATATTATCATCCCAAACGTCTTCACTTCAGGACAATATAGACAAATATCAGCCGGAAGTTGGATGTTCCGCCTTTCGACTGACTTTTGTCTATGATAAAAAAGATAAAAGATATTTATTCTTCAATTTAGGTACATTACAATGCACTTATGAACACCAGAGAGAAAATAGAAACTACCATCGGTTCTAACCCTACAGCTCTGACCCGAGAAGTATTACTTATTTTATTACCGGAAAGAAACTGGGCGGGACTTATGTTTTCAAAACAGTAATAGTAGTACATTAAAGATAATATATACAATAGTAGTTCTTCAAGAAGGAATATCGAAACAGCTTGAGAGACAATGTACCTGCCAATTGTGTAATTAAAATAAAATAAAATTAAATCCATATCTGACTGCTTCGCAAAACGTTTGATATGCCTTCTTACCTGAATTGTGTCCTCTAAATGCTGGATGATTTTGCAGTAGTTTCTGGTTTGGGCCATGCATCTATGTCTGTCATATAGCCCTCGACCCTGTAATAACCCTTTGACATTAAAGTTTTTTCAAGTATTGCTTAAGGCCTTGGGTTTTCTGACCACCCGTCGCCGGCGGCCGGCGACCGACGCCATACAAACATCCGATCGAATCCGATGTTTTGTATGGCGTCGGTCGCCGGCCGCCGGCGACGGGTGGTCAGAAAACCCAAGGCCTAAGAGCGGGAAAAAATGATAGCTGAATTCCGCTGAAGTGTGTGTTACGTCTTACGGTATTTAGAGCTAGAATAGAAATAAACTGTGGCTCTCTCTCTCTCGAGTACTCTCGACCTCTTCGCTTCCCGAAAGTATTAAAATTAAAAAGGATCAGTAGGTAATCCAAATGTTTAACAACCCCAAAATTACCGCAGAAGATAATAAGTACATGACACTTATTCGCCTATTCACACTTATTTACAACTTACGCAACTAGTTGTCAGCTGGGAGGCGGAAGACGTTTAAAGTTTGAGTGACCTTTGCATATCCTTTCACTTTTGTCTACGCCGTGATATTAGCAGTTCAAAGTTTGAGCAACTTCTATCCACGGTCACGTTTTTAAAAAGGTTAAGTTTATTATTAGATATGGTTAAGTTTTGTATTATTTACCACCGCCGCCGTTGTCTAAAATAAGGATACAAACTCTCAGATAAGGCAGAGTATAAGTAAATGGACCCTTCTGTATTTTGTTTTTTAGCACCTCAGTCGCACTAACCTTCGTTCCATACGCTTTAAGACTTTTGCACAATTATATTTAGGCACTCCTCGCACTTGATCTGAATTCATCAAATCAAAGACAATTGATGAATTTAGATATTTTAGTTCAGGTGTGTGGAGTGCCTTAGCCTCAACCAGTATGCAATAGATTTTAAATACCTGAACCGGGCGCCCTAAGTCAACGAACTTTTGTTTTTAATGCATATCACGCACACCACTTCGCAGTGTAGGTACAACTGTGATGTGACTCACCGTAAAAAGAGTAAAAAGACCTTTTTGAAACTGCCAACCAAGAACTGATAAAGGGACTTTAGCAATTCTTGGTTAATGTAGAATTGCAATCAAGGATGTTGTGGCGAAAATATCACCAAATAATGAAGCACGGAGGAGGGAGTACAAAAACTGGACCGAAAAAGATGACGACTTAATTGATTTGATAGGGCTGAGTTTCCACCAGAGATGAGCGGGGATGTGTTGAGAGTAATGTGTTTTTGAAAAGCAATAGAATCACTTCATTTGTTTATCCTCGCACGCAGCTCTAGGATTAGTTCTTAAGAAACACATTCCTCGCTCATCTCTGATGGAAACGCAGCCTAGCAGCTTTAGGATGCTCAATTGTCGTAAAGTAAATTAGGCAAGCCTGCGGGACCCTCACCACTTAGATGGTTAGCAGTCCTCAACTGTGCGTTTCTCCAGAAACTTCCTGCCTCGCACAGCAAAACTGTGGAATGAACTGTCGCCTGCGTTATTTCCGGACCGATACGACCTTCAAACCTTCAAGAGCGTACTCCCATCTTAAAGGCCGGCAACGCGCTTGTGACCCCCCTGGTGTTGCGGGCGTCCATGGGCGGCGGTAATTGCTTACCATACGATTCGTCTGCTCGTTTATCATTAAAAAAATAGTCCTTTGGACGGCTCGTTACTAGGTATCAAGGAGAAACCTGCTAGTGAGGCAACAATATAATTTCACGTTTCGCTACCAACTGTTGCAACAAGACGCAAGAATGCACGGACTGACGCGATCTTAACACATTATTCGCTAACGAGTCAAATATTTTGTATTTCTTCTTCTTTATTTGCCACTAGCTTTTGCCCGCGACTTCGTCTGCGTGAAATTAGTAATCCCCCGTTAAGGTATGAATTCTGGATATCAAATATTCTATATCCTTCCCCAGAGCTCAAACTATCTCCAGCATTCAACGGTTATCGATTCCCCATACAAACTTCCAACCGCCTTTTCAGCCCCTCTAGGGTTGATTTTCGGGATGAAAACTATCCTATGTCCTTTCCCGGGACTCAAACTATCTCTATGTAAAATTTCATCAAAATCCGTTCAGCCGTTTTCACGTGATGCGCGGTCAAATAAACAGAAAAACAGACAAAAATTCTAAAAACTGTTGGAACGTGTTCTGTTATCGATTCTAAGTATCCTCAGCCAACTTTTTTTCAAATATCTTCCATGTACAGACTTTCGACCCTCTTCAGCTTTATTATATGTATAGATAGATAGATGTATAGATGCCCTAACGGACGTCGGCGACCACCTTTGCCATCTTTCTCCTGATCTTAGCCATTCTTGCCAGTCTGGCTGCGTTATCCACGTTCGTCGATTGTAAAATGTTGTCAAGCCAGGTGACCCTCCTTCTTCCCTTTCCCCTCCTGCCATCAATTTTTCCCTCCAATATTAGCTGTTTATTTATTTATTTATTTATTTATTTATATAGCCCTTTATCCTGAACATATATATTTTTATTGAAAATAAATGTGTTTTTGTATCAAATAAAGTCTCTTAGTTCAGTGTGCCTATTGGCAAAGGCCTCCTCCAGCTCCTTCCAGTATCTCCTATCCCGTGCCACCCTTGTCCACAATGGTCCTACAGAAAATATAATTTCATCTTCCCATCGTTTCAGTGGAGGGCCTTTCGATCTTGACCCATCTATTGGGTGCCACGTGAGAATTCTTTGACTCCATATTAGCTGTAGTATATTATATTTGTCGTTTCTGTATGTGTCCAAAATATGATATTTTCCTTCTTTTTACCGAGATCATAAGTTCTAACTTTTATATTTGAGTAGGATAAAATAGAACCATTATGCGATAACTTCTTGTGTCTGTCTGTCACAGGTCACAGCCAATTTGCTCATGAATAAATTACTGCACCTATTGGGGTGAAGTTCGGTATGTAAGTCGGTGACCCAGAGACGGACTTGTTGGCAACTTACATACTTATCCATATCAATATAAATTTAAAGTATTTTTTTTTATTTAACCCAGAAGACGATATTCTAAGTCAGACAAGGTGTTGTGAGTGACCTTATGCACGTGTCATACCTTCCAAACCGGTCAAAGTCATAGGGTAAAGTTACCTATTATCGGCATTTGTCATGTTGTCAAAGCAGTAATAAAAAGACTATGTTTGTATTACCTTATTTTAGTTGACAGATTATAAGTAAGTTTTTTTATTCTATTGTTATTCTATTTAATGTTCTATAATTCAAATGCAATAAGGGCTATTTTAATTTAAAAAAACTAAACTGAAATTTACGCTGGATAATATCAGAAATGTAGCTGCGTAGGATAGGTATCGGTAAAAAAAAACTCAAATATGTGATGTAAAGTATAAATTTTAAAGAAACAATAAATTTTGCATCGATTTGTATGATAGTGCATATTATATGCAAATAATTTTGAACATATATTTATTTTACACAAAATATTACGCAGTGCGGAATGACAAGCAAGTGTTTTATTTTCTGAATTTAGATCTATATTAGGGTCAAAACAGATCTAGCGGCGGAATTAGCGGAAGTAGCGGAAATTTGTCTATGGTAGCAGATTTTTTGTATGGAAGCCATAGACAAATTTCCGCTACCATAGACAAATTTCCGCTACTTCCGCTAATTCCGCGAGGAATTCCGCTAGGTCTGTTTTGACCCTTAACGACACTCCTGCGTTTGGGGCATTTCATAAGGATAGGTAACTTAATAATACAATTATTATTGCTATATATTATTAATAATTAATATTTGTGTCCTATATTTTTGCAGAACAATATGTAGTAAATTAGCTCATTGTATTTTTTTAGTTGATCATTTGACCTTTTTGTAAGTAATTACTACACACATTTTTTTTGTAAAAATATAGAATACGAACATTTACGCTGATTTATTAATTAAATTGGCTTATAATTATGACTTATGTTATCTCAATATATTTACAAATTTACGCCGTTTACGCCAAAACAAAGTAGTTTGACAAATATATTAATTGTAATAATGAAAAATAAATTTCAGCATTAATGAATGCCGTAAAAATATATTTCTTTTTTATATTTAAAGAGTTCTATTAAAATTACAGTTTGATTCGATTGTACAATTTTTAGCTGTTTAATCTGGTTCTGTACAAATTAATTGTTGTTTTGTGATTAGGCAAGAATGGTGTCGCCAATTTAGTTTAGGCCTATACATACAATTTATTGCTTTTTAAATACATACAATCATACACAGTTTTTACGCGCAATTTAAACATACTTATAGCGTAACGTGTCATTTATTAGTTTTTGTACATAATGTAATAATATTAATTGCATTAAAATACTCGTACCAGTAGGTACATCTCGCAGCTGCATCTAGAGTGGGAACTACGCGGTAAGTAGGTATATGCAAGCAAAAAGTTAGAAGAGCCAGTATAATCGTCTAATTGGTATGAAAATATAACCTTTACGATGGCAACTCATTTCGTAGTTACAAAGTTCAAATATTTTGCAGACTTGGCGTGGTTGAACTCTAGCAACTGAACAAAAATGTTCTTAATGCACACAATCTGGCTTTTATTTTCATTGGCGAGGAAAAGCGTGAAGCTAAGATGAAACTCTGATATTATAATGGCGTATTATATTTAGTTAGTCTTAAATTGGGTCCATTAACCATTTTTAATATACACGTCCAAAGTTCACGCTTCCTTGAACATGCGTTTAGATGTCGGGTCAAGTCTGGCGTGCTGCATATATCCTTGTTCTGCCCGACATGTAAACCTACCTTTAAATGTCATACAATCTTACATTGCCAAATTAGCCGTTTCTTATAAAAACGTTTAGGGTACGTTTTCACCTAACACCATTATTATCGACGGTTCATTACAAATATGGCCCAATAGTCTCTTTTTACACATTTCATCAACTGTTTCCAAATTTCCATCTTTCACTGAGCTCTCAGTCTCAGCACAGTATAGGCTTTATTTTAGATTTTAATTACTCTTTATTGTATTACAAAGTAAAGAATAGGGACATAATTATAAATTACTCATAAAATAATTATCTTATTGTGATGAAAAGATTATAAAGATAGTTGTACATATGTAACTGAACGAAAACCATTTACACAAACCCGTTAATGTTTAGGTCATACTGAGCATCTTTTATTATGGGACCAACCCCGAAATCGCAAAATAAAAATTGGTCTCTCCCATAGGAAATTTCAAAATATGACCAGTGGAATGTATGAAACAGCCAAATTTTATTTGTGATGATTTGACCTTGATTTGGACCAACCCCGAAGGGTTGGTCCCATAATAAAAGATGCTCAGTATGACCTAAACATTAACGGGTTTGAGTAAATGTTTTTAGTTCAGTTACATAGTATAGTCAGCAGTAGAAGCTTTAGTCGGCATTGTATTCAAAATAAGCTTGACACGTTATTGCTTTCCCAATAATAAAGATGTGTCAAGGTCATTTTGACCACCTCGCACGAATAGAATATTTTGCTGCAGACTATATCCTCCTATTTTCTACCGGTTGCCTCACTATTAATATCCAAGGCAGTTACAAGAGATCATTAAAAATAACTTAAATTGATTGGAATTACGAAGTATGTTTTTTTTATAATATGAACACAAATTTTTGCCATTTACAGACATTAGAATATATAATGTTAAAGTTTTTTTTTTTGTTGAATACATGTGTCTATGTCGTGATATAAATGTTCCATATTAGGGACAAAAATTCAAAGAATTCAATAGAATTTACACATGAGTAAAACTGACGTAAATTTACAAAATTGTAGAAAAATAAAAAGATTTTTTTTAAATTGTTTATTATAAATTATTATGTGGTTTCGAAGAATTAATAAAGTACTTACCATGAATGGTAAATCAATTTGATTCATTGTAAGATCATCGAGTGCATTTTTGATGATTTCATAACGAGTTAAATTTATTTTATCTCAACTTAACACGGTAAACTGCTTTTAGTTGGTGCCAACATTACCAAATATTTGTGTTTTTTTTTATTACATTGACTGTCACATGTAACAAAACAACGATAGTTGGAAAGAGGCGATAATAGGTCGTTTTACCCTATTGATGGTCAAAATAATAGTTTGATTAAAGATTTGTAAATTATTTGCACTAACCCTAACCAAAGTATGACAATGTAATTATTTAATGTATTTTTAATATACATGACTTTAAAATTATATTTGATAATAAAAAAATTATTATACTACGATTTTTTGTTGAAGAATATTTTTTATGGTAAAAAATGTTTTATGTTGATAATAAAATCCTTATCTTGAACACCTCACTATATGTAGTTGCTTTTATGTACTCAATATTTTGATTATTTTTGCTGAATAAGTTTTTTCTAGTATTTCTAACCTTTAGAACCAGTGATCGGCGAAAAGGATTCCACACGGGGTGAATGACGTCAATCATTATGCTAGTATGGATATGCCGCGGCATTTGCGGGATAGAAAAATAAAATTACAGTAATTTTCACAAACATTTGTAATTAAGTATTTTAATGAAATTATTTATTTCGCATACTATTTCTTGTTTTATTTATATCTCTATAAAATGAAAATAACAAACCATTATTTTACTGGTCAACGACCGAGTTCTTAGTTCGGGGCGGACTACTAGTTATTACAAGTCGTAACTGACACTGATTCATTGTATTAAACATAGTACAATGACAAACACGTATATTTTCGAGCAGTTTAATTGGTATCGCGGGCGAAACGGCGCATCCATAATGCTATGTCTAGTTGAATTCCCGCGGTGTGGAATCCTTTTCGCCGATCACTGTTTAGAACACAGTAATTTATGTCAATTCTACATCATTGCAAAAGTGTTTGTGTAGAAAATAGGCAATGCAACCCGGGTTTTTTTTTGTATGAAAAAACCCGGGTATTACCCAGAAACCCGAGTATCTTCATACTAAAAAAACCCGGGTTGCATTCCCTAGTAGAAAATACATAAAAGTAAATTAATGTTTACCATTGACTCCATTAGTCGCTGCTTCATGCATACTCTTCAGATGAAAGGGGCTGATTGTGAAGACCTCATTCTTCACCAGATCCTCAATATTCTCACCTCCGTAGGAAAGCAGGGGTGATATCTCCACATCCACATCATCTTTGATGATACCACCGGCTTCCCTGATGTATTTCCTGTGCAACCTTAAGAGATCCTGTCTGGCTGTTGACGGACAGTCTTTTCCTGCTGCATCAGCATTCTTCAAAGCAGAGAACTCAACGTCCCTAGCCACTTCCAAGCAAATGAATTTCTCGGCAAACTCAAAGACGTCAAAAATGAACTTTTCCATTTTAATACCGTTAGGTTCTGATGGCTTCTGGCGAACACCAGTCTCATCTACGTATGGGATCTTCTTCTTTGCGACATGGAGCTTTAGCTTACTTTCAAAGTTTGATATCCTTTTTAAGAATTCAGATGAGAAGTAGTGGTTACAGATGTTACCGGCGGAAAATGTAAGTTTTCCATCCGCATTCCTCCTTTCAGCGGCTTCATCGCTCAGTTCAGAATATTCCACTACTTTGTAGTGTCCGTTAACTCTGCAGACTACACCGACAGCTTCACTAGGTGAAGACTTTTGGACAACTTTGGCCGCACAGTCCGCATTCCTACTTAAGCAGTAACCAATGAATACCGGATCGGCAACTTTAATGAGGATATTATCAACAGAATGCGCGTGTAAATGCTCGACACCTCGTCGTGTAATGTCATCGAGCATACCCTGGGTTTTTAAGGCACGGTACAAACCTCCATTTCCATCCGGAGCTGAGGCTAGCTGGTATTTCTCATCCAGTAATATTTTACCGTTAAAATCAAAGCATGGTAGTCTACCCTGTTCAAAGAAGACAATGTTTTCCTCCTCTAAACCGAAGAAAGAATGGTCCTTAAAGAACTCAGCTGTGGGAGCCATTGTGTGTTCTGAAGTCATGATATACCAAGTGATTTTACCTTCTTTTCCAGTCTTTTCCTCTGCCATTTTCTGCAACCGAACTATCCTCTCGGCTTGGATTTGGAACAGGGTTTTTTGGGACGGTAATCCGACGTTGTACATTCCTTTGGGGTGTCCAAAACCGAGCCGCGTCGCTTGCCCGCCAGCGAGCAGCAAAACACCAACTTTTCCTTCTGAAATCTCTTTAAAACCAATGTTTTCATACTCCTCTATTTTCTCTCTGCTCAAACTCGGCACAGCTTCGTAATGAGACTGGGGAATCGGCTTCAAATCATCGTCTAACTTCTCCGCAATAACTTTCGACGACTCCATTGCTCTATGGAAAATCTCATTCATTTCCACAAAGTCGATTTTTCTGAGCTCTCCCGCCAATTGTTCCCGCTCATTTTCACTTATTTCCGGCCAGTATTTAATCAGATGTTCTTGACCGTGACACTTAAGTTGGGAAAACAGGTCCTCGTAAGACATCGCGATTCGGAGTATCGGACTATTATGAACCAATCTGATTTATTGTATCTTATCGAGTGCAATCGGCGCGATTAGAAAGTGAATACTGACTAGCAGTCCGCGAGGCGTGTGGAAACATTTCTCGGTTCTCCCACCACTGTTGGAAACACGTCGTCGGCGTTCAGCTGACATTTTCGCGATTTTTTTAATATTTACAAATGAAGTTCTACTACTGATATATATCGCAGACTGTTAAATGATTGTAAATAAAGTTCTGTATTCATTGCTAATTTAGCGACATAATATTCATTTTGTTTGCTTATAAAAAACGCAATGTATAAAATAATTTTGATACATTCGAACATAGAATGTATTATATTCTTGAAAACATGGATTGACAGATGATTGACAGTGCAGTGTTGACATAATGACAGTACATGTCAGAACGTCTACGTTCTGAATGTTATATTATATTACATTACATAGTTTATAAGTATGTTTCCTTAACAATTTCACATGTATCAAATACAAATATGATAATATGATAATGAAATATAATCTGTATATCTTTGTTTGTTTTTACTTAATTCCATATTATCAACTACTTTTCAAAATTTATATCTTATTTTCTTTTGTATTTGTGATTTGTATGTAGTTTTTGAACATTAACAATTCAGATTGTCTATGGTTTATCAGAACGGCTATTAGACATTGCAATCTGCAGGGCCCAATCTGTTGTGTACCCTGCCTTTCCCTGCTCTCATTCAGCTCACTACGACACCTTCCAACCTGACAGATTGGGCCCTGCGGGTTGCAATGTCTAATACCGCTTTAATTCGAGAACGTCAATCTTGAAATTATTGATGTGATTCTAGACACTCTATATAGAATAAATTGAAATAATTAAATTATGTTTAAATCATAGATATACCATCCATAGATCTGACACTGAACTAATAATACCAAGATAGAACGGGATGGTCTTATTACACTTTCAATAGATACGGCAGAGAGGTGCTATTATCGTTGGTCCTTGTCATAGTTTCTATTACCCTCCACGCGTTACTTCTAGCAGTGGAGGGTAACAAACAGATATAATGCGCGATTTCTTCAAGAATTTCTGTGATTGCTACGAGAAAAGCTGTTAGTTTTCCTAGAAAGTTGTGTCGGCTAAGGAAAAGATTGGTAAATTGTTCTGTTTTATGCTGTAGAAGTGATTATGGGCATCTATATATCTATCCCATACGGGGGTACACGTGTGCGGGCTCTAGTTAATACTTGCTTTGAGGTTTAGGGTCGCCACACACCTAGCGGTTTTCCTCGCGGAATTACCGGAAGTAGCGGAAATTTGTCTATGGTAGCGGAAATTTGTCTATGGTAGCAGATTTTTTGTATGGAAGCCATAGACAAATTACCGGAAGTAGAGGAAATTCATAGACAAAATGCTTAATTTGTCTATGAATTTCCGCTACTTCCGGTAATTCCGCGAGGAAAACCGCTAGGTGTGTGGCGACCCTTAAATGCTGATTTTCTTAAAGCGGTATTACACATTGCAACCTGCAGGGCCCAATCTGTCAGGTTGGAAGGTGTAATTGAAGGTAGGGCCCGTAGGGAGCTGAAGGAGGGGTAGGAAGAGGCAGGGTACACAACAGATTGGGCCCTGCAGGTTGCAATGTGTAATACCGCTTTTATCGACGATTGTTTCCACCTCTTCACAACAAAATAAAACGTCTTCTTGAACACAAGTCTAGCTTGTCTACTACTCATAACTAGCAGCCATGCGCTAGGTCTGTCAAAAGAAGATGTCAAATGGTTGCTCAGGAAACCTAATTTATTTATTGCTGATAATCGTTGAATTTCTTCTTAAAATAATCTACGGAGTGAGTAACACGTTACTAGTGTTCCTAGAGATAATACTAAGAAGCTTATTGAATGTGAACATGACGGAAACCGCGAAAAAAAGCAAACGTGCTAGTGTCCAAGGCAATAACCAAACTGTGGCAAACCGTGGTCTTATCAGTGCAAACTGGCAGAAGTTTCTATCAAGTAACCTGATTAACGACAAGAAAATTGAAAAGCCTTTACAGGAAAATTCAAAAGAGCACTTCACAGGCACTTTTAGACGTGCACGCAAGAGTAAAGCTAAAACACAGGTTTCAATGCGAAACGAGCTGAAAACGCTTAATATAGCTAAAGAAAGTAAAGTTCAAGCTAGCAATGATAATAAAGCTGACATCGAAGCTGTAGCTCCTAAAAAGCAGGATAATAGTAAAAACAAATTAACTAAATTCATAGCAATTGATTGTGAGATGGTCGGTATAGGATATGATGGAAACGACCACATGCTGGCTAGGGTGTCTTTAGTGAACAAATTCGGTGACTGTATATACGATAAGTTCGTGAAACCGAGGGAGGAGATCATAGATTACCGGACAAGTGTGTCCGGGGTCCGGAAAGAGGATCTTATCAACGGTGAGGACTTCACTAAGGTGCAGAAAGATGTGGCAGAGATGATTAGAGGCAAGATTCTGGTCGGGCACTCTTTGAAGCACGATCTGAGTGTTTTGTTCCTCTCGCACCCTAAAAGGAATATTAGAGACACATCAAGATATAAACCATTTAGAAAGGTAAGCTATCGTTTTGATTGTTTGTTTAAATAAGCATTACACACACTCATATCAGGGCTGCAATTGAAACGGAAATTTTGGATATTTTATGATGTAGATTGTATAATTTTTGGCAAACCTTTTTTTGATGCAATTCATTCCCATTCCTACCCAGCACGCCTAGCACATGACTGATGCGACAGTATCTCGCGCGCGAGATAGACTACCCGTCTCTTTCTAATTGACACAGTCAGAAAAGGGCGGATAGACTATCTTGCGCGCGAGATACAGACGTGTCAATCATGTGCTAGGCGTGCAGGATCAAAAGCTTGTATCGCTTTTTCCACACATAATGTATGAAAATGAAAACTTTTATTTTTCACATGCTTTTTTTTTATGCCAATCAATTCCATTCCTTTTCAGTATCAATAGTTTCCATGGGTTAGCCAGAAATTTTTTTTTGGTCCCATACAAGCTTTTGATCCTGGGTAGGAATGGCATCAAAAAAAAAGTTTGTCAAAAATGAACTTTTTCTCGCACTTTGTATAGTTTTCCAAAGTCTGTAAACACGAATCTTTATTAATTTGAAAGCGAGGAAAGGTCATCTAAGACCATTTTCGCATAGCAGTGCGGGATCTGATAGCTGCCCTCACTGACCCAAAAAGAAAATCCACCTGTATAGTTAAGTTACAAGCAAATAACAACATACATAATTTTTCAGATTACAAAAGGCAGCACACCGTCTCTCAAACGTCTAGCCAAAGACATCCTCGGCATTGAGATCCAGCACGGAGAGCATAGTTCCGTTGAAGACGCCCGGGCAGCCATGCAACTGTACTGCACCGTCTCCAAAGAATGGGAGCGGATGAACAGCGAGAAGCGGGGGTATAGGAAAGAAGCTTAACGTTGAGCATTTATGTAAGTTTTGATATGTGGACTCTCAAGGTGAACCTTAACCTTTTGACCGCCAGATGGCGAAGTAATATGCTGTGTGCCTCTGACTGTGGTAGTTAGAAGGTTAATTTCATGTACGGTAGAGAAAATTGATTCTTTAGCAGTTCGTGGTTCAAGGAAATTTGGTTGTCATACTTATGCTAGGAAATGTCCAATGTAAAGTGAACTGTAAACTGCTAAAGAATTAATTTCCTCGACGAAGTCAGCATCAAATATATCAGAGCGGCTAAGGTATTCAAAAATATCTGAACAACACCTCTATTGTCAAGGCATTAAAGTGCATGTTCAGATTTTTTGAGTACCTTGGCCACTCCGATATATCTGATGGCGACTGCACATGTTTTTTTTTTATTGTATGGTTCAACCTCGAAACGTAAGAAAGATGAGAGTCCAAAGAGTCAGTAACTATACTATAACATAACCTTTGCCACACCTGACGCACCAGCTCGCGAGGTAATTGCCGCAGGCGGCAGCTCTGCTAGTGTGGACGTCCCTCGCCCAAGGCATTGCGGCCGCGCGCGGCAATTTCCTCGCGAGGCCGTGCGCCAGGTGTAGCCACGGCTTATAACTATAGAATCATTCTAGAAACTAGAGTCAGAAATATATTTTTGTACTTATAGTTAGAAACTAACATTTTCTTCTCCCTAATAGCAAAATCTCGATATCAAAAGTGAAATGGTTACTACAATAACACAAAATGAAATGTGTATTTAAAAAAAAAACATTATTTTCTGTAAAAAACAAACTGCATAAGTTTAATGCTGTTATTAAATAAAATGAACCATTTTCGTAAAATTAGGTTACAAATCGATTTTCTATATTGTAATCTCTTACTTTTTTTATATCCTACTGCCAATCTTTTTTATATAATTAGGGCAAAATCCCACTGCTATGTTCCATGAAATATAAAATTAGCAATGTTCTTTTGTTCCTTTTAACGGGTTGGCATTTTGTGATGGGGTTATATTCAGCTATACTAGCCCTATTACTTATTTGTAGTCGCCATCAAATACATCGGAGCGGCCAAGGTACTCAAAAATATCTGACCATGCACTTTCCTTGACAATAGAGGTGTGGTTCAGATATTTATGACCACCTTGGCCGCTCCGATATATCTAGCGACTGTTGTGACTTTCTTGAACAGATTGAAGTAATTTTTATATAAGTCAAATGACAAGTAGAGTTGTGCAAAAAGCGAAAATATGTAGTTTAATGGAAATTAATGAGATCTATGACACTTCGAATTCCGCACAGACTCGAAAAAAATTGCTACTTGATTTATTTAATTCAAACGTCTTACTTTTTCTACTTGTTTTGTATTTTTTTTGTAGCAAGTCTAACAAAAAGATTGTCTATAGGCGTGACTACACCTGGCGCACCGCCTCGCGAGGAAATTGCCAGCGGCCGCTCGGCTAGTGTGGCCGTGCCTCGCCCGAGGCACTGTGGCCGCGCGTGCGTTTGTCTCGCCCGAGGCACGTCCACACCGGCCAAACCGAGCGCGGCCATTTTCTCGCGAGGCGGTGCGCCAGGTGTAGATACGACTTATGGTAAAATAGTGTAAATTAGTTTTCGTGTTGCATAAATCAAATTTCTTTATTATATATTCGGTGTTTTTTTTTCGTTAACCCTACACCTATGGATGGTAGAAGGAAGGATGACAATCTTTATGGCCTTGGGTTTTCTGACCACCCGTCGCCGGCGGCTGGCGACCGACGCCATACAAACATCCGATCGAATCCGATGTTTTGTACGGCGTCGGTCGCCGGCCGCCGGCGACGGGTGGTCAGAAAACCCAAGGCCTATGTTACAAAACTGTCCGTCAAACGGCAATTGGTGGCGCCACAATCGCTATTTAGTATACATACATATAATAAAGCTGAAGAGGGTCGAAATTCTGTACATGGAAGATATTCGAAAAAAAGTTGGCTGGGGATACTTAATCCTTTCAGCGCCACAGTCGGCTATGGCCGACATCAAAAAGTCGTGCCATGGACGCCACCGTCGGCAACAGCCGACAGGCTTTGTAGTGCAATAGAGACCTACGCGGGCGATTACGTGGCGTCCGTGGTGCGTCATTTTTGTTCTGCGCTTGGCGGCGAAAAGGTTAAAATCAATAACAGAACACGTTCATACAGTTTTTAGGATTTTTGTCCGTTTATTCGACCGCGCATCATGTGAAAACGGGCATCACGCGCAACGCACTGAACGGATTTTGATGAAATTTTGTATAGAGAGGGACATAGGGTAGTTTTCATCCCAAAAATCAACCCTGGAGGGGGTGAGACGCGATATGTGGCTATTTAGTGACATCATGTTACATTGACCAAGCTGTCAAGCGAATTCAACGTTACTAAAGTACCTAATATTTCTAATTCTAGACAACAATCTGACAGCTCCGCTCCTGCCATACTTGGCGGCGCGTTCAAAATATCGAGTCGAAGCTAATTTGGCTTAGCTTTTCTCCATGATCTGTAAGGAAGTTACCCAAGCGCCTTATAGTTAGTGAAGCCGATGGGAATCTGGTTCTATGGACCCGCCACCACTGATACATTGTAAACCACTTTGTATGACAAGAGCTGTCAGCTTACTGTTTTGAATTACAATCACTTCTTTCAATAGAATCCCCACACAGAAAGAGACAAGACACAAATTAAAAATGGATAAACCCATCTGGTTCTATTCTCTTCTTTTTTTGGTTTCAGTCCCATTTAGTAACTGGATTTTTACTCATTACTTACTAGCTAGTAAATATATTATCAATGTTAAAGAAAACGACGTAAGTACTTAAACTAATTTATTTACTAACAGCACCTGGCTAGACTAGGTAGTAGATAGGTATAGACTAGGTCACAACTTGTTCAGTCCAATTTTCTTTATCTATGATCTAAGTCTCGTCAAGTCTCGTTACTACCGCTGTCATACATTTCCCTAACAGCTGCCAGTAGTTTCGAGAGACCGAGCCCGGTCTTGGCCGATATTCCGAGCACTTCCCGTTCTTTGCTGATGGATTCGAAGACAGCGCGCCCGGCTGGCAAGTCTATTTTATTCAGCACCTAAAAATAAAAAACGGCTGGTGGTAAAATAAAGAACGGCTCAAATCGCGGGTATTTTTTTTTCGCAGCGCCCGTGGGCGGCAAATGTCACTTATCGCCCAGAGAGCCGTAAAAACTATTAATCGTATATAACCCGGGGCTATAATATGTTAGTTCATGTGTGCGCTCCAGAAATTCTAGAGGAGTGTCGGTAGCGTCCAGCAGATATACGAAACCATACATGAGCACTGAGTATGAGAGGGCTTAGAAGCCACAAGGGTACTTGATGAGGCCAAATAGCATTCTTAATAAGTCAAAGAGGTCCACCGGGCGTGGTGAATGCAGTCTTTTTAAACCCAAGGGAAAATGAGGCGTTAATTAAAGTCTCTATCTCTGTCTATGTCCTCGCAATTCCAAAGCAAATAAACCGATTCGAGCGTTTTTTTTAAATCGAAAGTCTCATCTTACTTCTAGATAGTGCTTTTATAATAATAGCAGGTAATTTCAACTTACTATACAACTCCGTCGTTGTGCTAACTCGGAGCTATAATGAGTTAGCTCGTGTGTGAGGTGTTCCAGCTGTTCTAGAGGCGCGTCTGTCGCGTCCAGTAGGTATATGAGGCCGCGACAGCGCTCTGCGTGCTGGAGAAACTGGATTCCTGCAACCAATCCCTTGATCAGGTAAGAGGTTAGTGGCAAAACGTATGTAGAATTTACGGCTCCATTTATAGCCAGTATGGCTAGTCTCATTGCAAAAATGTGATTTTGACTCATCGTGAACAAGAATATAATGAAGAGAAAAATAATGCACCTCATTAGCCATGACTAATTTAAACTAATTCTTCTGGTAATTTGTCCCTCTCGATTCCTTGCTACCACACTGGTTTTATGTCTAACTCCTTCTCCGTCCAGGCAGCGCGCCTGTGGAACACTCTTCCTTGAAATGTGAAAGATGCCCCCAGCAAGTTCGCGTTTAAAAAAGCTGCTCGTGCTTCTTTGCTAGCAGAATAAATGTTTAAGTGTTTCAGTTTCGTGAGTATCGTCTTTATATATATTTATAGAATAAAATATGTATGTATCGCATATTATATGTATATATACATATAATATGCGATACATACATATTTTATACATAAATATATATATTTATTTATATTTATATTTTGTATGTATTGCTTATATGTAAGTATTGTAAGTCAGGTTTCAAACGTATGATATCGTTGTCGATTAACTAATATTAGCACCGCCCACAGCTTCTCTGCTTTGCCTTAAGGGTGACTGGTAGAGAATGCCTCTTGGCATTAAGTTCGCCTTTTGTACTATAAGATTTTCTTTTGTGCAATAAAGATTAAATAAATAAATAAATAAAGACTACACCTGGCGCACCGCCTCGCGAGAAAATTGCCGCGCGCAGCAGCTCGGCTAGTCTGGACGTGCCTCGGCCGAGGCAAACGAACGCGCGGCCGCAATGCCTCGGGCGAGGCACTTCCACACTAGCCGAGCTGCCGCGCGCGGCAATTTCCTCGCGAGGCGGTGCGTCAGGTGGAGACACGGCTATTAGTGTAATTAAATGGCGTCACTTAGAGGTGCTACATACTTGGTTTGAATTTTGGTCTAAACTGTTTGATCAAGGATCTTGCTTTGTTTACCTAAGCCATAGTTCTTGTGCGAGCCAGGAATCAAGCCCGGCAGATCAGCTATCGCCACTTGCTCATAATCGTCGTAGGGGACCATACCTGCAATAATATGTATGCGTTACGAGAACAGAAAACCAGCGGATTTTACATACATGTATAGATTCAGCAGAAGTGATATTAAATGTTGCGAGTTAAATAAAAGCACAATTTAAATTATTTTCTTGAATAAATAAATTAAGAATTACTTAATAAAAGTTAATAATTCCAATATGTGAAAAAAATATACTCCATTTTACACTTTGGTGCCATTTGGAACTAGGGAATGCAATATACCGGTATATTGCATTTCTTAGTTCTAGATATTTTTCGTATAGCCGAACGCCGTTGATCCATTTAGGGTTTATTATACATTGGACATTTATAATCGAACTCACGGAGCGTAAGCGAAGTGAGTTCTTACAAACAACTCCAGACCGAACTGTCACCTGGCTACTGGGACGTCTCGGCATTTGGATGGCTTTTTGATTTCGATAATTTATCCGACGGTAACTTTAGTAACGTTTTTCTGATCTTCATGAAATTTCTTGGGACTGTAGCAGAGATACATAAAATTTGTAAGTTCGTATATGAGCAGGATCGATGAAGTGGTTATGGAGCGAGGAGATAAAAAATCCTCCTTGGGGTCTTGTTATATTGGTCAGCTCGTTTGCAAGTAAATCGCGAGTTCTCAGTTCGAGGCGGACTACTAGTTATAGAGTAAATGTTAACCCATTGACCGCCGAGCATCAGACACAAAAATCGTGCCACTGACGCCAGAGAGTGCGAGCGCAGTCCGTTATATTTTGAACGTGACATCACGCGCTGGCGCTGAGGGCACGGCCTTCCGTGCGCGTGATTTGACGTCTTTGGCGTCTGACAAAAGATAATAGCCCGAACCGAAAATTGCGAACAAAAGTCTGTATTTCTAGGTTGGGAATAGTTACCTATGTGTGGTCGCAGGGTAGTGAACGGGTAGGGGGCGACGATGGGGCGCGCGCGCGTCAACGCGCGTAGAAGCGTGCTCTTGCCAGCGTTGGGGAAGCCCAGCAGTCCTGCACAACAAACACGTTTCAGGGGTTGTGATTACCATAGGGGTCTTGTTATACTAGTCATCTCGCAAGAAAGTATAGCCAAAGTGTGTTTTTATAAATCGCGAGTTATTAGTTTGAGGCGGACTCCTAGTGTTATATATAGGTTATAGAACGTACCTATATGAGCCATCGAGCGCACTTCAAGCGTGTAGACATTGGTTTCCCCTACCGCTCCGAGCTCCGCTATGTCTGGCGCCTGATAAAAAGAAAAGCCACATAAAGCCAGAGATACACTACAACATGTCGGGTGAAGTGGTGCGGGTGCGGCGTTACCGGACCTCGCTCGAGTCGCTCGACGAGTCGAGATGACTTATTTTTTTGACGTGTCAAAGTTTGATGAAAAGCAAGCTCGCTGCCTTCCCCAAAAAGTAAAATACCTAATATATAATTCTCTGATAAAACCGCATATTGACTATCTAGTTGAAATCTGGGGTTCAGCAGCCAATAGTAACCTACTTAAACTACAGAGAGCACAAAACAAACTGATAAAAGCCTTGTTTAATTACAACTACTTAACGCCAACTATAAAGATATACAAAGACCTAAAAATTATGAACATTACTCAATCATACGTATATTACACGTGCTTATTAGTCCGCAAAATATTCAATAAAACCATAAAATCACATATAAACTTTACACAAAAACACCACGTACAAAGAATTAAACTACGAAACGCGGATCACTTAATCTTGCGACCAGCAAGAACAAAATATGGCAAAAGAAGTATCATTTATGAAGGTGCTCAACTCTACAACAAGTTACCAAGAGATATCAAAGAATCAAAATGTATCGGCAGTTTCAAAAGACATCTTAAAGTTCACGTAATTAATAACATAAAAATTTAATAAGTTAGTATATTTGATAAGCAAATATTACTAATACCTATATAAAATATTAATAATACAATTAAATAATTACAATATTTATAATGAACACAATTTTTAATCTAAATAACTACAATGAAAATAACACAAAATAAATACAAAAACAAACAAACAAACTTATATACTTAATAACATTGAGTCTATCAAAAGACACAGTATGGTAATAAATGAACAAAGAAGGAAAATAAATACATAGAAATAAAATAATACAACAAATTAAGTTAATCAATAAACTAAGGTTAAAACTAACTAGTAGCTTAAACTAGGTACCAATAGTTTGTATATTTGCATCATCTGCATGTTAGTTTTAAGTTGTATATAGTTGTATATTTATTGTTCTCAAGTAAGCGAATTTTGTAAATTCTTATTGAGAATAAAGCTCTTAAACCAGAATTGCATAGAAATGATTGTTATTGCGTTTCATTACTGCGTCTCTTTCGTGTGTTTACGTTAAGGCTCAAAACACACCTAGCGGAATGGAGGCAGTAATGTATGGAGGCCATAGACAAATTTAAGCTTCCATCGACAAATTTGCCTCCATTCCGCTAGGTGTGTTTTGGGCCTAAGATCCAACTAGCACACGTAAATATGTTGGTGCCATTACATATTAATTACACCCATTACACTTACACCATGTGACTATGTGACTTACACATAGTTACATAAATAAAAAACATGTCTGGCAACATTGCGCGACACGTGTCGCCAACGACATCAAGTCAGCACAGCGACAGCTGAGGTGTTCAAAAAAAGAGTATTTGTACCTATTGTATTGTAATATACCTGTGCAGTATCCGTCAGAAAGAATCTGTTCCCGCGGCCGCCGGCGCCTCCGCGCGCCGCCACAAATAAAGTGCCCTCTGTACTAAGGTCCCCTACCACTGTCCCCGTCTGGTCTCGTACTATCGTTCCTAGAACACAAGATATATATATAGGCGTGTACACCTGACGCACCGCCTCGCGAGGAAATTGCCGCGCGAGGCAGCTCGGAGTGTGGACGTGCCTCGGAAACACACGCGCGGCCGCAATGCTTCGGGCGAGGCACGTCCACACCAAGCCGCCTCGTGCGACAATTTCCTCGCGAGGCGGTACGTCAGGTGGGGCCACGCTTTATCAGAAACAAGTTGCAGAACAGAGCCTGTAATGGTTGTCACCATTTCATGGGCATTATCAAAAACCGGACATTAATCCTACCAAGATTTGCGAGGAGCATTGATATTGTTCTACTATCACCAAACTATCGAATTGTATGGAGTTTAGCTCCTTATCCAAGGGAGCGTTCAAGAATTATGTAACGCAATTTTTGAAGATTTTTACAATTTATTAAATGTACACTATATTTAACTAGTTATATTGGAAGCCCTTAGATGAAGTAGTAAGTAGCCTATGAACACCTGCAACTGAAAAGGTGTCACATGCGTGTTGCCTACACATTAATATAAAGAAGCATTAGGATTCATAATGTTAATTAATAAAACAAATCTTACCCAAAGGCACCGGAATGACTACATGTGAAGCATTCTTCCCGTGCCGATCTTTGTTGTCCCCCCGGCCCCCATGGTGAGCCTGCATCACAGACTTCACATGGTTCAAACTCTTCACTGTGTGAGTAGCCTGCCAATGACCATTACAATATGTATTACAGTTTTAGTATTTTAGTACATAATTATTTAGAATTAGCAGCTATATTCAGTTTAAAATTTGTAATAATTTCCTGCACCTATTATTGCCTTCTTTTAATCTCTGTTTGGCCTGACGGTTAACTGGTAGAGAATGCCTTTTGGCATTAATTTCGCCGTTTGTACTCTTTTTATCATGCAATAAAGTTTAAATAAATAAGTTTCTGAGCACAAATAATTGAAGGGGTGTTTACAAAACCAACATAACAGCTTAGAGCGGTTGACACTTTTTTAAGAACATTGTTAATCGTTTCAGGTGCCAACCAGTGTAGTCAGTTATGTTTTTGTAAACATCTGTTCAATTATATTATTATTTATTAATACACTAGCAGCTCTAGAGCTGATGCGTGTATATCTCAGCACTTGTGTTTTTTTATTTTTTTTTGTTTGCACTTTATAATGTTTTAAAATGAGAGTCTAGTCTATTTTTGAATGAGTTCACAGATGGTGCACTAATAACAAATTCTGGCAGAGAGTTCCACATATTCACCACACGATTCGGTAGGAAGTGTTTCCTAGGGTTCAAATCACACAGAGGCTTGACAAGTTTTTTAGAGTGTCCTCTTAGCCTTGTATTCTGGCTTAGTTGGTACAGGTCTTTAATTTTTGCAACATTATAGTGTCCATACAGAATTTTATATGTCTCAATAAGATCGCCTCGCTTCCTTCGGTCCTCCAATGTTGTAAGACCCAGTTCCTGCAGCCTCTCCTCATATGACTTGTCTTTCAATGAGAGGACTATTTTAGTTGCTCTACGCTGCACTTTCTCCAACAATGTGATGTCTTTTTTAAAGTAGGGTGACCATATCTGAAACGCATACTCAAGTAGTGGACGAAGGTATGCCTTGTATAATCGAATAAATAGATCTTTAGTAATCACATGGAATGCTTTCCGGATCCTATACAGCATAGAGTTTGCTCTTTTAGCTATTATGGTGATATGCGTCTCCCATTTTAAGTTATGCGAAACAGTGATGCCCAGGTCTTTTTGACTGGTAACTGCTTGTAGGGAAATAGAGCCAATGCGGTAATTTAGTTTAGGATTTGTGTTCCCTATATGTAAGACTGTACACTTTTCTGCATTAAGTGATAAGAGCCAGTCTTTAGTCCACTGAACAATACGATCTAAATCATTCTGGATAGTATTGTGGGTTATTAATGGATTACCCATAACTTTAGTGTCGTCAGCAAATATTGACAGTTCTGACTGTACTACACTCTTCAGATCCGTTATAAATATGCCGAACAGGATCGGTCCAAGCACTGATCCCTGCGGGACACCGCTATAGACGTTGTGTGCATTCGATAGAGTTTCCCCCACTCTTACTTTAAATATCCTGTGGGTTAAAAAGTCCGATATCCATTTAAGGAGCTGACCACGAATCCCAAAGTGCTCCAATTTAGCGATAAGCCTTCGAATAGGTACACGATCAAATGCCTTTTCGTAGTCCAAGTATATAACGTCCGTAGGCTGATGGTCGTCCCAGTCACGTGTCCACTTATCAAGGCATAAAAGAAGATTTGTCACTGTGGATCTTTTCGGTATGAAACCATGCTGTTCATCGATAATTACATTTTCCTTACTTATGAAATTCCGCAATTCAGTAGCTATAACTTTCTCCATGGTTTTGCAGACTATACTCGTGAGGCTGATTGGACGATAGTTAGCAGCAAGAAACTTATCACCTTTTTTATATATGGGAGTGACATGGGCTTCCTTCCAGTCCCGAGGAAGTGTTCCATTCGTAAGGGATGAATTCATTATAAAAGTCAGTTCGTGGACAAGCACACTACTGCACTTCTTAAGAAAAATAGAGGGTAGAGTATCTGGACCCATTGAGGTGGAGTCACTAAATGTTGTAAGCGTTTTTGCTACGCTTTCAGGCGTGAAGCATACTGACTCGATTGAATTTTCTACACGGGGCATATGAATGTCCGGAATGTTGGTGTGTGCTGGTTCGCAGACAAAGGATTTCTCGAATTGGTGAGCAAAAAGCTCGGCCACAACTTTCTGATCGCTCGTGATATTCCCCTTCTCATCTCGCAGTGAAGGAGGTACAGATACCTCAGAGGACAGCTGCTTACGAATATAACCATAAAATGATTTTGGTCCACAGTTCACCACTCCTCTTTCAAACTCAGCTCTCGATTTTCTGACCAGTGTCACCAGTTTATTATTTGCAGTTCTATATGCTTCATATGATTTATCAGAGCCATTTAATGTATACTCTTTCCAGAGTTTTACTTTATTTTCGACCTTTACAAGTATTTGTTTTGTAATCCATGGTTTATTTATATTTAACTTTTTATTTTTAGTTGTCAATGGTACATGGGATTCAATAGCTGTATTTGATTTCGACTTAAATTGTTTCCAAGCTTCGTCAATGTTAACCGTTTCCGTGCAGTTGGATGTGTTTGTTGAAATAGTCTTCATTATTTCTTGAAAATTTGCTTTAAAAAAGTTTCTTCTTATAGGTTGGATACACGTACTTCTGTTTGATCTTAGCTCAATCTGTAATGTTGCCAGGAGTACTAAGTGGTCGCTTTTCCCTATATTAGGATAGTATTGCAGTTTAGTACAAAGGTTTTCTTCATTGCATAGTATTAAGTCGAGTAAAGATTCCTCGCTATTTCGCTTCCTTGTTATTTCAGTCACTAGTTGGTTAAGGTTACTGTTTACATACATATCAAGAAAGTTAGCATGTAGTGTATTATACTTATCAGTATCAACTTTATCCAATGGCCACTTGAGGTCTGGCAAGTTAAAATCACCCATTATTAACAAGGGGATGGGATCCATAGCAGCTTTATTAATAGTTTCAAACAATATTCTATCAGTCTCTTCAAACGTATAATGTGTAGGGCGATAAACTCCTGCAAGAGTCATTGTATAACTTTCATATTTCAAGTTTAGCCAGAGTGCCTCGACTTGGGGGTAAGAGTTATAAATCGGATGTGGGACTACTTGTATAGGTCTGTCATAAAGCGTATGAGATATGTATATAGCGACTCCTCCCCAGCCCGTTCCCTTAATTCTATCATGCCTATACAGAGAATATCCCTTAATATCTACCAAACTATCACTTATCGATGGTTTCAAGTGTGTTTCAGTAATGATGATACAAGTTGGTTTCAATCTGTTAACTTCTATAATAAGCAAATCTCGTTTAGCCATTAGGGATGCCAAGTTCGTGTATAAGAAAGTAAATTCTAATATTCCAATATCATTAGTTATAACTTTTTTGAACTGACAATCTTAGGGGAATTATTCACATATTTCAAAGTCAAGTCAGTTTCGCCACTGTCGATTCTGTGTTGTAATTCTTCACGCAACTTTTTTAAATATTCCCGTTGATAGGGTGTTAGATCATTTTTAGCCGATACATTGCTCGGAAGCTTGCTGTTGTTTTTCAAAACCTTAAGAGCCGCTTTTTTATTGGTGAAAATGACTTTGAGTGGCCGAGGCACGGCATCAGTTCTGGGTTTGCCTAGGCGAATCACGGCTACCGGTCGCTCAGCCTCCGGCACGTCCGACAAAGCTGCCTCGACCTGCGATAAATCATGTTCAACACGTACCTCCCTGTCCCGGGCGATGTCACCAGTCTGCCGCGAACACTCACCAATACCAAACATAATAACGTTCGCACTACGTTTTTTCCTCTCAGCTAGCTCTGCTAAGATGCATTCCATGTTTGAACTTTCACTTTGTTTGCGTTTCAGGGCCTCAATTTCAGTTTTCAGCTGGGTCACCATATTCCTTAAAGCCGGCAGCTGACGTACTCCTAGTTCACAGTCAGGACACAGATATTTAAGGGTAGGAGATTGCAGCACTACAACTCTCAACTCTGTAGCTAACAACCCGCTACATTTAACGCATATGAATCTTTCACAACCATGACATTTAATTCTTGGGTTTTTGTCATCCACTCTTGGCACTTCCTTATCGCATTTAAGACAAATCGGCATCTTATACACAGTTAACAAAACACTTTGAGGTTAAGTTATTTAAAATTGTCTATTAGTTGTTTTAGGACGAAAATATTAACGAGATAACACTTCCACTTAATTTTTGTATTAATCCAGACACAACACTCCTAATGTAGTATAAAATAACAAGACTTATGTATTTTAATCTAGTATTCTATGAGAGTATTATTAAAACACAAGTGCACTTTACTAATGAGGGTAGAAGAACAATGAGGGTAGAAGAAGTATATAGTCTGCAAAAGAGTTAAAGTTTACGCGCGGCAATATCCTCGCGAGGCGGCTCGTCAGGTGTGGACCCACCAATTGATATACAAAATGAGCAGTGATCGGTTATTTGGATTAGACACAGATTAGAGATTAGAATCATTATGTTACTTAGATGTTTTAAAGTGTAATAAAATAAACACATTGTATTCTTTGCCTTTTCTACCAACATACAGCCTGGATTCCCGTCACATAACATAATGATTGAGGTTGTTCACTCCGTGTCTGATCCAAATAACCGCACAGTGAAAATTAGATACAGATAATATTAGCAAGTGATATCAGCATCATGAGATGTAATATATACACCAACATAGGAGTCTACTCGCTTAATTTGTGACAGATAGATGGATTTCGATGGTCAAAGCTAGCACAGCCCTACATAGAGAAAGATGAAATACTAACCTGAAAAATGACATGTCCTCCGTGTCCGCCGTCTCCTCCGTCCGGCCCCGCGTGCTCCTTACACCACGCGCTCAGAAACGATATGCACCCGTTCCCCCCATTTCCACCCACAGTCCTAACTCTAAAGGAATCGACGTAGAATTGAACAGTATTCCTCGTAGACTTCCCTTTCAAACTACGTAGCGCTTTAGGCGTGAAATCTTGAGAGTATAATCTTTGCGGGATTTTAACCGTGATTTGTAGTGTTTTTAGTAAGTTTATAAGCCTCATTTTCAGGTTTTAAGCCTATTAAAATACTGTTTGAGGTTATATCATTATTTTTTTTAAGTGTCAAAGTTTGATAAAGCAAACTTTGCGTTCGGAAATTGCATAGAAATGATTGTTATTGCGTTTCATTATTGCCTCTCTTTCGTGTGTTTTCGTTAAGATCCAACTAGCACACGTAAATATGTTGATGTCTTTACATTTTAATTACACCATGTGAGTTACACATGAGTAACATAAAAAACTAAATTTTGTGTAAATTGAATTTTTTGAGAAAACTTGAAAACAATTCAGAAATGAGGAAATCCCCTACTTTCCTGGCAACATTTGTATGCAACTGCCACGCAACACGCAACTGCAAGCATGGCTTGGAAGAGTCTATGGGTTGAGCTCATCATGGTCGCAGTTCGTTGGGATTAATTATTTGTCTTTTCTTCATTTTCGTGGTTCAGTGTGTATATAGATAGCTTATTGTGCGGTGATCTAACGAACAAATGTGCGGATAATGAAGAATTAGTCTTAAAAGGCGTGTAACCATTGATTGGTTCAGAACAACCTGTAGCCTCCTCGAGCCTTTTGTAGGGAGCTATCACTCTACAAATAGCAACTAACAAGGCTTATGCCACTTCTACCGAACAACGTTGCCTAAAACTTATTTGATTAAACAAAATACTTATCGATTGAAGACATTGTACCATGCATTGTACCTAAAGATATAGTCTGGCAAACCAAAAGCGCAGTAACAGTCAGAGTAACATGCTATACCCATCCCTTTTTTAGTAGTGAGAGTACTAGCATTAGAAAAAGACAGTATGATTCTCCCTGTCTTTGCTTGAAGTGGAACAAACTCTGGCCAAACTATAGCTCTTATTTCCCGCCTTTTTATACTTGACATTGGCTACAGGCAATACCGCCTAAAGTCCATAAGAAAAAAAAAAAAAAAAGCATGGCTTGTCTTGTCCGTCAATGTCAAACTGGTGAGGTGAAAGCACGGTGAAAGTTTTAACCAAGTTTTTAACCTTGATAAGAATCAAGAGAAAATATCAAAATTTTAAGTATATGTTTGTGCAGCTGGAACGTACAAAGCAATCACAATGTCGGATGAAGAATTTGAGAAAGGAATCGCTTTATACATATTCACTGGTGTAGTATTAACATTAATTTGGTTATTCCTGAAATGTGCATCAGCTGTATGGTCTTGGATATGGATATGGTGGCCTAAAGAAGTTTTAGCTATTGACACAGAATGCGTCGGCGCCGGCCCTAGAGGAAACATATCGATGTTAGCCAGAGTGTCGATAGTAACACGGGACTACAAGGTATATGACAAATATGTTAAACCAACAAGGCCAGTGACAGATTAGAGGACTTTTGTTAGTGGGATTCGACCGGCGAATCTTGTTGATGCTGAGGATTATGATAAAGTTAGACAGGTTTGTATCAAGGATATTTTTAAAGCAAAATTTTATCAACCAACTTCAATATTCCGAAGGAGGTTCTTAATTCGTCGGGTACTTTGTTGTTGTTTCTTTGTTTTATCATCAGGTCAGGATTGAAATTGGTTTATTCTTGTTGAATAATTACCCATATTTGAACATTTTGAAGCAGGCCTATAACCTCGACCACTTCATTCATCAAATTGTCTATTTGCATCACTCTCCGTCATATATGCAAGAGCGATAGAGACGGGTCCAACATTCTGTTGATTTTCAAACTTCATGGTAGGCCCTCAGAACCTGATGTCTGATTGTGTGTGTAACTTGGATGACAACACAATATTTTCGTACCATCAAGCTGGTCTGATGATGGAGACATGGAGACCGAAGTCATAAGCCAGCGGTACTCAAACTTTTTTGGTGATGGAACCCTTTTAGAAAGCGAAATATTTGGTGCAGCCCCAAAATCAAAGAAAAATAATTTTTATGTGCTAGGCAGATAGAGAAGGCCTTTTTTTCAATATGAAAAGTATTCTCGCGGAGGCCTCACGGAGGCTTTGCGGAGCCCTAGGGCTCCGCGGAGCACACTACGAGAATGGCTGTCATAAAATCTCTGTGATACAACAATGGAAGCTTATTGGCTTGTAAGAATTATCTTATTGAGAGATGACTTTAGCAAAAAAAAATACTTAAGTGCCTTCAAGTACTTTGTGTTAATTGCCACCATTTTGACCATTTTGAACATATTCCAAAAACCAAAATAACAAAATATGGTATGCAACTATGGTAGGAAAAACGTATCTAAGATCACTTGCTAGAAAACCTTTTACATAAAATATATCGCATTTAAATCGGTTTTAGCGCTTGCCACAGCCACGGACACACAAATAGTGATCAAACTTTTAACACCCTCTTTTTAAGTAAGGGGTTTTAATAATGGTTTGCTAATTTTTCAGGAGGTGGCGCGTCTTCTCAAAGGTTGCGTTTTGGTCGGCCATGATTTGAAAAATGATTTGGATTGTTTAGATTTATACCATCCAGCAGAAGATATAAGGGACACATCTCTTCATTATTTTTTTAAACTAGTAGGTTATACAAGTCATAAATTGGGTTGGCCGGTCGAAAGTCTTTACAGATGGCGCCAGCATAACTTGTACCTGTCACCCTGTCAGTCCTACCAATAGTGTGAAATTCTTGTTTTTTTTTTTGGAATTTTTCTGACCTGCATGCTAGCCCTTTGAGCCAAATCCCATACAACAATACTAGTGAGACGTACAAGCTATCTTGCCAAAGTGTTGACGGTTGCCAACCCCATTATATTACGGCCAAAAAATTTAGAAATTATAAAGTGGCTACATCGTAGTGTCGTCCCTTTCAAATCAATCTAAGAAAACGGGACGACACTACGATGTTGCCACTTTTTAATTTCTACACTTTTTGGTCCGAATATACATGTGTATATGTGACATTTTCAAGCAAAAGGTACATCATTCTTGGTTGGTAATTGTATAGCTTATTTCTAAATGAATTATTATGGAAGTAATGCCTTATTGAAAACCGACAATGATGTACCTTTTACTTGAAAACGCCACATATATTCTGGAGAGTTAATAATTATTGGAAAATTATACTTTATACTTACAAATAAATTGTCTAATGGGGCCGTACAGCGCCATTTAGTAATGCCAACAAACTTGGAGCACAAAAAAATCTTATACTGTGTCCCTCTATTTATTATACATTCTCTTTGATAGAGGCTGTTTTTTTTTCAGGAATATATCAGTAGAGAGTATCTATTTAATAGAGGTGCACAGTCTAAGCGCCATCTGAACGAGAGCAAACCAAAGTTACCACATAACGTAAAGGAACAGTGCGACGCCATCTTCACGAGTAGTGTTACTACGGTTCCTCTACATTTTAACAAATTTAAAAATGGTTGAGAAAAAAAATGGTATTAGGGTTGATTTGACGATAAATTTCATCATAATATATGTGGTTAACGGGTTGATTGTATAGCTATATTAAAAATGCTATCAAGTAGACAAGCTTTTAATTGACTTCATTTGACTTTTTCAGTTATATCGGGTGAGTTATGCTCAAAAAGAAATGAGTAAGATGAACCTATCTCCTGATGATGATTATATTTCCCACCTCGGTGAGGCATTGCTCAAGGTAGGTACCGGGCAGTGGCGTAGCTAGAGCGGTCCGCACCGGGTGTCACCCACTTTCAGACGACTTTCAGCCAGCCGCGTGTTATTTGAGGTGACACTATTAGTCATCCGCACTGGGTGACACTCATGCTAGCTACGCCACTGGTACCGGGGTAGCTTAGGCTCAAATAAACTCCCAAATATTAAAGACTTCGTAACAATTATAAAACTATTTAAAACGGGGTATTTGCCATGTACGTTTGTTTTGGTGAGTTTCCGATATTTCGGCAAAGTTGCATGCGCCATTATCACGGAGTAACTGAAGTTGCTGCTATTGTTATGGTTACTCTACATGATGGGCCATCGTAGGGACGCACCTATACGACGGAACGAGATCGCAATATCGTTAGCTCCCTCTAACGCATATCTGCGTCCCTATCCTCAAGTGGTCTTACTTAGAACTCGATCACGGATACGACAACGACAAACTACATAGTATACAGTATCAACCCGCACGGTTCAGTTATTCCGTGATAATAGCGCATGCAATTGTGCAGAAATATGGGAAACTGACCAAAACAAACGCACATGGCAAATACTCCGTTTTAAATAGTTTTTTTTTAATGTTTAAGACTTCGTAGCTTGTAGCAGTCGCTATTACTAGTGTGGTGAACGAATGATTCTAGCTGGAAAAGTGGAAAGCAGAAATGTTGACTTTGGAACTTTATTAAGACTAGTTACGAGACTAACATACTAAAAGTCCCCAGCCCCCGGAGGTGAGCCCGAGGAGGGGGGAGGCAAAGAAGGTCCCGTTTTTTGGTTTTTTGCTTATATCTTTAAAACCATGCGTCATAGACAATTTTTTTGTAGAACATAATTAAAGCTGATAAAATTCTCTACAACTCTTATGAACTCACTTTTTACCTAACACTAATGGTTGTCTTTATATGAGCTCCGAAAAACGGATAATTTTGTAAAGTAGGGGGTATTATCCACAATTCTTGTCATACTAACTGGCAAGTTAATCTGGATAAAAATCACCCTAGAAATCTTATAATGAATTAAATTGTCCTTGGGACCTTCTTTACCTCCCCCTCCTCGGGCTAACCTCTGGGGGCTGGGGACTTTTAGTATGTTAGTCTCCTAACTAGTCTTAACAATGTTCTAAAGTCAAAATTTCTACTTTCGACTTTTCCAGCTAGACCCGTTTTTGAGCATTCATTTCCTTTACGAAAGTACTATACTGCCTGATTGTGATTAGTAACCTGCAATGGACCTCGCCCCATACAGCTACTATCGCCAGTTGTGGGTCACTCAATCCCTTGACAGAGACCAGAAAAAGAGAACATGTGATGCGTTAAGAAGGGCCAACATGATTCGTGACATCACAGTGATAATCTGTATACGAGTAGTACTAGCTACTAGCGGAGAGTATGCGGAGCACAGTCTAAGAACTTTTGAGGCTCCAGTGTGAAACGCCAGGTGAACGAGAGCAAACTAGTTACTAGATGGCGCGGTACAACGTATACGGTTTCTCTCCATTACATTATGCGGTAACTTTGCTTAACTCTCGTTCAGATGGCGCTTCAGACTTGGAGCCTCGAAAATTTCTTACACTCTGCTCCTCTCTTTAAAACATACTCTCTGGTATTACTAGTTACTATTAAAATAAATCATTATTTACTTTGTGCTATATTGCTATAATTTTTATCAGTCGTCAATAATAAATCCTTAAAAATGTATAGTGTGTAGTGTAGTACATCATTATATATATATATATATATATCGGTGTGTCTTTTTTCAGGTGAAGCAAAAATATCCTCAAATTGAAAAACCAAGTTTAAAGTGGTTAGCAAAGTGTTTTCTGGATAGGGATATTCAAAATGGCGAACATAGCTCGGTGGAGGACGCTGCTACAGCTATGAATCTGTATCTACTTTATGAAAATAACTATTGAAACTTATTTGAAAAATCAGAAACAGAAACCTCAATAATATAATACTTATTCCATGAGACAAACTGACATTTTGCTCACCCACGTAGCTATATACAGGTGTAACAAAAATACTGGTGACCCTTATAAGGGCAATCGTATTCTAATTATGAAGACGTAATCGTATTTGTATGCAGCTGTAACCACGTGTCCCATAAAAAAATGTTTTTTTTTCACGTTCAATATTTTTCTCCTACTTTTTCTTACTCGCAATACGATACCACCAATTAGCCCTTAAATGGATCACCAGTATTTTTGTTACATTCTGTAATTTCTGTATAGGTAGTGCGGAGCGAAAGTCTAAAGTAAAGCCGGTATATATTAAAGCGGTATTAGACATTACAACCTGCAGGGCCCAATCTGTTGTGTACCCTGCCTCTCCCTTCCCCTCCTTCAGCTCCCTACAGGCCCTACCTTTAATTACACCTTCCAATCTGACAGATTGGGCCCTGCAGGTTGCAATGTCTAATACCGCTTTTAGACCTCACTTTTTCTCGGGCTCGATCTCTTTTTGTACCCTACCTCTCCATCTTCTCCATAAGTGCTCTAACTTTTACACCCCTCTTCTCTTTTCTACAAATTAGGCTCGATTAAATGTGAAATCTAATGCTGGCTTAAGGGTGTTCTTGATTATTGATAAAAGCTTAATGCCTGATCCATACAAGGTGTAACAAAAATACTGGTGATCCTTTTAAGGGCATAATTGGTATTGTATTCTAATTGTGAAAAACTAAGAAAAAAAAAATTGTCGAAAAAAAAAATGTTTTTGTATTGAGGGTTGGCCGGGTGGAACGACGTGTCCCATACTAAAAAAATAATAATTTGTTTCGCCTCCAAAAATAAATTCTTCTATTTTTTTCTTACTTGCAATATGATACTAATCAAAATTATGCCCTTAACCTTTAGAACGCCAAGCGTTGAACAAAAATGATGTGTCACTGACGCCACGCAAGCGCATTAAGGTAGGGACACACTGTACGCAACGTATGCAATACATTATGAAATCTGGACCCTGGCCTATAACCGCGAAGCACTTCGTTCATCGAATCGTCTATCTGCATCACTCTCTTTCGTATATGCAAGAGCGATAGAGCCGGGACCATCGTTTTGTCGATTTTCGAACTTCGCGGTAACCCACCTGATATTTGTATGCTTAGAAACCTTTTTATACGCGATGCTAGAGTTTGACCACTGAAATTTTACACAATCTTTTGGCGGGAATTTCAAATAATCTTGGGCTGGTATCACTTAGTATAGAAGGATTTATAGTTTTGATACTAGAAAATATTTTTGATTTTCTTTGCATAATGTAAGGTACCTAAGGAAATAAGTTTATAAAATATACGTTGATGTGCACTCATTAAAACCAGCTTACATTAATTCTACCACTACGTAAAGTACACTCAACAACAAATACATATATGTTTACACTTTCTTACCATATACCATAGTAACAAGGCAAACAATGAAATGTATAGTGTAAATAGGACCTAGCTCGATAATGCCATAATATTAAACCATCACCAAAAAATTACATAAGTACAGTCGCCATCAGATATGTCGGAGTGGCTAAGGTGGTCACAAATATCAGAACAGCCCCTCTATTATACCAAGGCGATAAAGTGCAGGTTCAGATATTTGAGTACCTTGCCTGCTCCGATACTGATACCTTCCTTCCCATACTGTGGTCTATGTGATCATTGAATTACGTTACTTTAGGTTAGATTTAGGTCTGATGGTTTAAGTATGTATAGATATTTCGTCGACACGTTGGCCGCTCATTTTTATAAACTTATTTTATATTTTTTTTATAAAATTACTGCTGACTACTACTAAATAAGGTTTTCAGTTAGTAACTCCTTACGTTCCAAACTGCGTATGTTTTAATTTTTTTCACCTCACTAGCTCGGAAAGCCCTTTTTGTTTGTTTAATATCTATTGTGAAAATCGCTTTTTATCCACATGTGGTGAAAGAGTTTTGACATAAGTGACAAGTGGCTTAAGTGACATTTGACAGCTAACAAAACGTAAAACGTTAAAAGTGCAGAATTTTTAACATCGCAATTAATGAATTGCATCGAGTAAAAACACTTAATACAGTCTTACAACTTTATTTTAATTCATAAATATCAGCATTCAACATTAATCTTCATTCTTTTTGTAAAAACGGATAAATTGTTCTGACAGCCGAATAAGTCTACGTACGAACAAAACGCATCTGACATTTAATAAAACCTTTTACGTCAAAACTTTTCATTTCAATTCATCCATCATATCAACGTTAAATATTCGCATGTTTTTCTAGGTTGTTTTGTTAAAAATTAGTGATTCGAGTGATGAAGAAGTATTAAACACCTGAGGAATTACGGGAAACCGAGCAAAATGCACCCTTTTTCTTATTTTCCTCGCTGTAGTGAGGTGAAAAGTTTTGTGTTATACACGGGTGAAAGTTATTTTACGTCTCGTGTATTAAAGCACTCGCTACGCTCAGGATTCTATTTTTGAACCACTCGCTTCGCTCGTGGTCAATAATAGAATCCTTTCGCTAGCTCGTGTTTCAAATGACACTCGCACGTAAAATACAACTTTCACCCCTTGTATAACAAATAACTATTGATATTTTCGAGAGCTTCTAGTTTCTTTACACGCTAATTGCTCTGTTTATGAGATTCCGGTATTAATAAATTCACGTATTCAAAGTTATAGACAAATGTTACAATTCGTACTAAAGTATCAAAATATGTATAGAGCACCAACCTACTAAATTTGTTTACTACATGTAAACATTGCAGTTTTTCGTTATAAAAAGCTTCACCTCGACTTCGCACATTGTCGTAATTACTTACGAGCTTAAATAGTATGCAGACCTCACTCGGTATATAGTCATTATTTCATATAATTTAAAATATCCCTTGTAAACACACATTTGATTTGAACAAGATTTGACTGAATGACATGTATTGACAACTGACTTTTAGCTTTTTTTAAATTCATAGACAATTGGTGATACAACAACGAAATGTCTGTCAACAAAATTTGGTTAGCCAAACACTATGCCACGCGTCCCATGCAACGTTCGATCTGTCGCGCCAGATCGGCGTGGGAACGTGGAGGGGATATCACACGCTTTTCTACGCGTACGATCAGTGTGTTTCTAGATCTTACGCTTCTAGCGCGTCATTCCCACATAGTATTGCATACGTTGCGTACGTGGGTAAAGTGTGTCTCTAGCGTCTGATGTCAACACACGTCGTATACGTTTCTCTCACGTTGCATTGCGTACGTGGGAATAGTGTGTTTTTACCCTTATTTAAGCGAAATGGATTTTGCGGAATTTCGCAAAATGTTTGATATGCTTTTTCTTACCTGAGCGTCCTGAACTGTGTCCTCTAAATGCTAGATGATTTAAGTCGTGAATAGAAATATGTTTTTCTAACTCTATAAACAACGAACAATTTAATGCCCCGACTCTCACTAAAATCAAACTAGATTTTTTATTTTTTTAAACAAAGTTTTTGTCATTTATTCTTCTTTTAAAGGTGTAAAGTTTAGTAAATCTTAATTTGCGCTAGGATTAATTACTAAATTTATGCTAATGATAGTTCCAAATAAAAGAGTGAATTCAATTCACTAATTTAAATATCTTAATAATTCGGTGTACTCGGTGTAAATGGTGTAATAGCATGAAACCGCCATTAAAAGAAAAATAAATGATAAACATTATTTAATAAAATATAAAATCTTAGATGATTTTAGTGACAGTGGGGGCATTAGATTGTTCGTTATTTATAGAGTTAGAAAAACATATTTCGAGTCACGACTTAAAATTCACCCTGTTTATGTCAGATTATAGAAATCAATTCATAAGTACCTAGGCAATTACGTCCCTCTTACTAGGCGTTTTTGAGTGATAACTCAAATCCATCAGAATCAGAGATCCTGTATAATGTATGTATGGGGCTGTACAGCGCCATCTAGTAAAGCTATCAAACTTGGAGCCTCAAAAAGTTCAATCTATGCTCCTCTATTTATACACTCTCTTAGGGTCGCCACATACCTAGCGGTTTTCCTCGCGGAATTACCGGAAGTAGCGGAAATTCATAGACAAATTAAGCATTTTGTCTATGAATTTCCGCTACTTCCGGTAATTTGTCTATCCAGGGACACCACACACCTGAGCTGAATTAAGAACATTCATAGACAAAATGCTTAAATTTGTCTATGGTTGCTTAAATTTGTATGGAGGCCATAGACAAATTTAAGCAAATGCTGCTATGAATTTTCTTAATTCAGCTCACGTGTGTGGTGTCCCTTATTCTAATGCATTTTATTTCATTTATGTCAATAATGTAATGATTATGACTTTATGTGTAATTTAATGTTCTATAAAGCCTAGTGTTTCTAAATAAACCTATTTTTTTATACTACTTAAGTACCTATTACTGCATGGTAAAAAAAATAGGGCAAAGATCTGGCTCCCTATACCTCGCTGACCTGAGACAGCCTTACGCTCAAAACACACCTAGCGGAATTATGCAAATTCGTAGGCAAATTTATCGACGGTACCTTAAATTTGTCTATAGCCTCCATACATTCCTGCCTCCATTCCGCTCAGGTGTGTGGTGAGCCTTAGGCCTAGGACGCCATCTCTTTCTCCCATTGCTTTTCAACCAACAGGTAAAGATCCATGGCTGCGCGCGCGTCCTCCACCGAGCAATGTGTCGACACTTGTATATTCCTGTTCAGGAGTTTCTTCGCTAAAGTCTTCAGACTGGGCTTAGTTGAACTCTGGAAATAACGCATTTATCCTTTGAACGCTATAAATCGTATACAAAAAAAGGACTTAAACGATCCAGTTTCGCAGAAAACTGACTGTGCCAGACAAACGGACAGGACAGGCAGACGCAAGAGTGATCCCAATAAGGGTTCTATTTTCAAATTGTAATGCTATAAACTTAAGGGGGCCCACCGACTATCAGTCCACCTGACAATATCGACCAAATGTCAATGTCAGCTAGAACAAAAATTTGACAGCTCCGAACAACTGACAGGCCAATATCGTCAGGCCGACTGATAGTGGGTGGGCCCCATAAGTCCATTCCTTTCAATAACAAAATGTGGAAAATGTTAATGGATCTAGATACTTACATATCGAAAAGGCATGTACAAAGCTGTGTCCCGAATATCTTTATGCGGATGTATGAAATTTAGAGATTTCAAGTCGAATTGCAAATCATGGCCGACCAAAATGCAATCTTGAAGAATCCATGACACCTCCTGAAAATAATTAACTATTCACCAGTGGTTCTGACTTCGGAGAACATAATTTATTTTATTAATTTATTAGCCAGTTAAGATTTATCAACTTATTACATATATTTACCACAAATTGGAAACAGATATCCATTATAGGGTCACACACCTAGCGGTTTTCCTCGCGGAATTAGCGGAAGTAGCGGAAATTCATAGACAAAATGCTTAATTTGTCTATGGTAGCGGAAATTTGTCTATGGTAGCGGAAATTTGTCTATGGCTTCCATACAAAAAATCTGCTACCATAGACAAATTTCCGCTACCATAGACAAATTTCCGCTACTTCCGCTAATTCCGCGAGGAAAACCGCTAGGTGTGTGGTGACCCATGAACGAAAAAATCAACCGTGGAGAACTCTGCAGCATGACAGGAATCGAACCTGAGACCTTCGGATTGCCGGTCCGACATTCTTCCATGTTAAATATATTATAACTTATTCTAGCTAAATACAAACCTGTCTGACTTCATAAAACGTCTTATTAGCATATATAAGATCCTCTTCAGTGATTCCACTCCACGGCGTTCTATAGTAGGTCACAGGAACTAGTGGTTTCACATACTCGTTGTAAATTACACTACCCCATCTATCTACTATCGACACTCTGGCTAGTATATTTATAGAGCCGTTTTCGCCTCCGCCAACGCTTTCTGTATCAATAGCCAAAACCCGTTTCCGATTCACCGAAGAGAAAAACCATTTTTTTAACAAAAATATTATTATAACACTTCCGACAATAGGTACAATCATATTCATTGTTGAAACAAATATACACTTTTAAGTCACTGTTTTGTCCTAAATTGTATGCTGTGGAGACTATAGAGGTTAATGAACGCTTTTATTCCGGTTAGAACGTGGAGGTCGTGGAGTGAGACGAGAGACGACACAGATAAGAATGGTTTTAAATAATAAGGCGTATTTCATTTTTATATTATGTGATTTGCACGTTAAGTAATTGCAAGATTACTATTGGTAGAAAAAGGACAAGAACGTTCTATGATTGGTCGATTTTGAGTAAGAATTGAAAAACGCTTCAATGTTTTGACAAGTGAATATTTAAGATAAGTGTTGCTAGGTTGTTGGGGATTCCCCTGGGTTCCCCAAGGAGATTGAAACTTAAGCTCGTTCTATACGGTCGAAAACAATCTTCCGACCAAGATGACTGCCACTTTCCGACCAATTATGTAGGTAGTAGGTGTTATCTGATCAAATTTCCGTGCTCCAAAACTAGAAGTCACCTTGGTCGAAAGACTTGTTATCGGCTTATTTTTTTACATGTACAAAAAAAGAGATTGATTAAGCAGCCATTCCTAAAGTGTGCTTCGCGGTGTCCTAGGACTCCGCAAAGTCTATGTGGGTGAGAATACTTTTAATATTGAGAAAAAAAAAACACCAGCTCTTCTATCTGTCTAGCACATATAATGTATGTGAGTCACCAAAAAGTTTGAGAACCGCTGGATCAAGGGATTCAAGGGAATGAACTGCATGGCAGGAGGTAGACAACAGGCTGGCCGACCAATATCACCTTGATCGGTGGTTCATACGACGTTCATACCATTTGGTTGCCTTACCGACCATCTGCTCCTCGGTCGGAAAAAGGTTGGTTGAGATTCGAGGCTTGATTCCGACCGTATAGTACAGCCTAGGTAAAAATAAAATAGCTAGCTCAGTGACTGTTAGCACTAGAAAGCTGAAATTAGGTATGAGTATGTGCCTTAATTACGCTAACAAAATGATAGAATAAAAAGGAAAAATACTTTTTATCCTCCCCTACACATGAGTCGGGGGGTGATTTTTTTTTCACTCCAACCCTGTCGTGTGGGGTATCACACACAGGTTGGGCCCTGCAGGTTGCAATGTCTAATAGCCGTTTTAGTAGGTAGCTGTCCTACAAACTGCTTAAAATATGCCCTCACTTTATATCCCTGTATTACCTAATTATGATACACAGGAGAAAACCATTAAATTTGTCTCTTCAGATTATGCCACATCCACGCTCTTAAGTGCTTTGAAATCATCACAAAACTTACACAAATCAGCTGAATAATTTTACGTATTTGCATATCCCGTCACCTTAAACGGCTATTAGACATTGCAACCTGCAGGGCCCAATCTGTCAGGTTGGTAGGTGTAATTAAAGGCAGGGCCCGTAGGGAGCTGAAGGAGGGGCAGGGAGAGGCAGGGTACACAACAGATTGGGCCCTGCAGGTTGCAATGTCTAATACCGGTTTATTTTATGAAAAAATTGGGAAGCACAGATAGCGAAAACGGAGATTTAAAAATGTAATACCGTATCTGAGCATTTTCAGAAAAAAGTGTACCAATTTTTGTTTGGTAAAACCTAACATATTTTGGGTTATTTCTATTCAGAATCACGAGGACTATTGATTAAAAAAAAATGGTGTCTCCGTTTCTGGTTAAATTATTGCTTCCATATTTTATTTTTATTCTATTTTATTAGGTACACTAAACAAATATCATACAAACTCCAATAACAATAGTAGGTGTTAAATGTCTTATAACTAGCACGATATCCAAAGCAAGTGTACACTGTACAAGAAAGTGGTCTACCAGTTTTGACAAAAGTTTCTGCGAGAGCTAACGATCGCTAAGGTTGACATTTCTAACGGAGTTTAAAACATGCACGACCTTGTCTCATGACGTTCAAACGAACCTCAACCGTAGGTAGACCACATTTTTGGTCGACTGTACACAGCATGTTTTACAAGTTATGTTTTATCAGTGGCGGTGAGTTAAAAAAAATCTTAGGTAAGCCGGATCTAATTTGCTTTAAAATTTCTTCAGGATTTCCGTCCGAGACGTAGGGTAGTGCGGACGTCTTGAGAACAGTTTTTTTGTATTTTGCTCATTTTAGTAGTTCAGTGTGTAATATTGATAGCTATATTGTGCGGTGATCTATAAACAAATCTGCAGCTTATGAAGAATTAGTCTCATAACGCGTGTAGCCACTCTTTAGTTAGACGGACGGTTATCCTGGCTGGCCGCCACGTGTTTGTAAAGAATAGCTATCACTTTACAAATAACAAGGCCTATACCGAACAACGTTGCCTATATTTTATTAAAAGTAATAAAAGTGTGATTAACGTATATACTCGACATTGGCAAAATTCCCATTGCTTTAGACAAAGGGAGAAAGCCATTATATTAAAAAAAAATTTTTCTTCATGAGCTGTAGGAAGACGCTGGATGCAAGTCGCTTCCGACCGATACTTATGGAGGTCTATGTTCAGCAGTGGACGTCTATGGCTGAGATGATGATGATGATGTGGGAAAACTGCTCAGTTGAGTGAAATTCAGGCAAGCCGTCGGGAATCGACTTCTATGGACTCGCCGCCACTGTGTTCTATTCTGTAAATGTACAGCAGCAGCAGAAGATTGTCCAAAACGTGAAATGGTCATGATGCTGGAGCATTCCACGAAAAGGTCAACTTTTGTCGGGGACGTGACGCATATGGCAGCTACCTTACAGAGCTGCATAAATCTGTAGAATATATAACGTGGAACTTAAAGCCGAGTTATCAAATGTTATCACGCCAAATATCAGCTTCTTCTCATTTCCAGAAGTACTAAAAATGTAGCGCCACGTACCCGACACTTTCCGTGAAATGCACCTTGTTCCTGCTAGCCTACTATGGTCCGGTTTTTATCGCCTGTCACCATAAGCTGTCACGTTCTAACAAGTATGTAAGTGTGAAAGTGACGCATAGCGCGATAAGTGATAAAATGGCAACCATGGATGGCCTTCTGGTCCTGGTAGTTGTAAGTTACCAACAGTACATCCTCTCATTAATGCATTTTGCATGGGAACTCCCGTGGGTCATGCAGCATTTGTACCAGTTGGGATCGAAACTGTACACGCTGGCGTGTGGTCGTTTTATGCAACTCTGCAACCAAAATAAATTAGTACACTCTGTGAGCTTTTAGAAGAACCTTCGGGGATCGGCGATGACACACGAAGGTAATATTGCTGTTCTGCTTTTTCATGTGTCACTGTTGATTGATACCCGACGTCTCTTTCTAAAACTCGAAGGTTCTTCTGAGAGCTCACGGACTGTATGTTGACGTGCAAATAATGTGGCGCGTCGACCGATTCTTCAGAAATGGCATCGTATTCTAATAATGACAAACTATGAAAGAATTTTTTTCTCGTGAAAAAAAATTGGTATTGTATGGAGGGTTGGACGGACGAGACGTGTCCCATACAAAAAAAAAAATTGCTTTCAAATAATTTTTCTCCTTCTTTTTCTTACTTACAATACGATACCAATTATGCCCTTAAACGGATCACCAGTATTTTTGTTACATTCTGTATGTAAAGCGCTGTCAAATTAGTATGCATATGCATCTTCTCGATGGGTCGCATTTCTCAGCCAATTTTCGTGTTTTTTTTAGAGAACAGGTTTGGCCCAGCAGTGGAATACTATAATAAGCTAAAAACTCTCGATTCTTGCAAACGATATGACCAGTATTACAAGACCCCCTAATAAAACTCTTAGGCCTTTCCAAAACCCCCCGATCAATCCAGCTCATATAAGAACTCTTTAATTATATTTATGTTATATTGTCTACGGTTGCCGCGATAGTTATTCATGAAATAAAGCGACTTTGAACGGATATATCGCGTACACTGAATTTAAATTACATCCCGACGTTTCGAACACTTTACAGCGTCAACCCAACCCGTGACCACGAACGCTGTAAAGTGTTCGAAACGTCGGGATGTAATTTAAATTCAGTACACGCGATATAATCCGTTCAAAGTTGTTTTATTTCATATATTTATGTTTCTCTCTGTGGCGGTGGGTTCAATTTTCTTAGGCAAGAGCTTAATTTGGCTTCAAATTCCTTCTTCAGCTGTAGGAAAACTGATCAAATGTCTGAAAATTAGGCAAGCCGACGGGAATCGTATTCTATGGACGCGCCGCCACTGGTATTTCTACTACAGCCCCAAAGATACTATACAGGGTGAATTTTAAGTCGTAAATCGAAATATGTTTTTCTAACTCTATAAACAACGAACAATTTAATGCACTGACTCTCACTAAAATCATACAAGTTTTTTTTTTAATAATGTTTATATCATTTATTTTTATTTCGGTATCATGCTATTACACCAGTTTATTAAGATATTTAAATTAGTGAATTGAATCGACTCTTTGATTTGCAACTATCATTAGCATTAATTTAGTAATTTATCCTAGCGAAAAATGAGATTTACTTAATTTTATATCTAAAAAATATTAAACAGCCGTTTAATGTTACAATATCACCGTTTAAAGAAAAATAAATGACAAAAACTTTATTTCAAAAAATAAAAAATCTAGTTTGATTTTAGTGAGAGTCGGGGCGTTAAATTGTTCGTTGTTTATAAAGTTAGGAAAACATATTACGATTCACGACTTAAAATTCATCCTGTATAATAGGCTCAGTAGAGTCAGTAGCTAGCTGACAGTTCTGTTAAGTTGTCTGTAAGAACTTCTCCCTGCGGCTCGTTCCATGAATTAGTGGGTCGTCGCAAGGTCTTATGGCTCCTCTACATGATGCGCGATCACAAGGACGCAGCTATACGACGGAACGAGATCGCAATATCGTTAGCTCCCTTTAACGCACAGCTGCGTCCCTATGGTTCATCATATATAGGAGCCATTAACTACATCATACTATAACCCCTGTTTGAGTTAGATATCCGTTAGTCCACGTGCTGTTTGTAGGGAGTAGCTATCTCCTTATAAAAAGCCTAACCTCACCGTACAACTTGTCGTATCTACTTCGACTTTGGCAAAATTGTCCCAATATTGTGGACAGAATGCCAAATTTTAAAAATGGAATTGAATATATACATCATACTAACCGTATCGCATGCAGGCACGCGCCTCGCATGTGCTATCATCATCAAAGCCAGCATCACCAACACGAAAATGTTACTCTTAAAGGCAGCCATCTTGTTTTTTCCAATACACCAGAGTATCAAGATTGCGACTCAAGGCCCTTATTCTGTTTAATTTGAAATGAACTAGTGTGCGCTAGGACTTTCAATATTGTAATGTAATAACCTAGGGGTAAAGAGTGGGGATATGACTAAGAAGCTTAACATAAATGGAGTTTGTATGCAGATGCAAAATGTATACCTTGAAATGCGGCCATTGTATTGCGGACGTTGGAATTGCTGTCCCTTTCTCCAGGTTATAGTCTTGAGAGTATTGTAGAGTTCGTCACTAATGACACTAGTTGATCATCATAATTCTAGCGTTTATCCCGGTTTGGGGTCCGCTTGACAACCTAATCCCATGAATTGGCGTAGACACTAGTTTTTACGAAAGCGACTGCCATCTGACTTTCCAACCCAGAGGGGAAACTAGGCCTTTTTTTGGGATTAGATCCGGTTTCCTTACGATGTTTTCCTTCACCGAAAAGCGACTGGTAAATATCAAATGATATTCCGTACCGTACATAAGTTCCGAAAAACTCAGTGGTACGAGCCGGGGTTTGAACCCGAGACCTCCGGATTGAAAGTCGGACGTCTTACCGCAAGGCTACCAGCGCCCTAATACACTACACACTAATGACACTAGTTGATCGGTACTAATAAAAATGGAACATCCCTACCGGGATGAGCTACTATCACTTTGACAGCTAGACAGGATGGCATAATGATTGTAATAGAGCAAAGGATTATAGATAGTTTTGTGAAGTTAAATCTGAATATAAATATTGAATAATAAAACTAGATATATGTGTGAACAGCAAGAAGTTTTATTTGGAGATTCATACAAGTATCTCTACAGCAGCTGTCAAGTTAAACGTTCGGTACAATTGCTTCTTTCTATAGAATCACCCTTAGTTACAATCCATTTTAACTTCCCTTTCACAATCACTTTTTCTAATCTCTTTCTTTAACAAAGACGTACGAAAGCGATTGCGAATATTTAGGATCCGATATTTCGAATGCGAATACGAGCGCGTATGACGCGTTCTGCAAACATTCGCATTCGTAAAATATTCGTATCAGTCTATGCGAACGCGAATGTTAAAAAATATGCAATTCATATTCGTATTATACGACTATACAAATTCTAGAAACGCTGAATTTAGCTTGACAGCGGCTGCTGACTGACAAGAGAATGACCCAGAACGAACAGAAATACAAACGTGTCGTCAAGAAATAAGTAGGTACCTAGGCGAATATTCTCACTTCAAACTTCGCATCTACATGCAAACTCCTTTTGTTTAATCTCCTTGGACTTTTCAATAGTCTTCGGAGTTTGTGTAACTTATGCGATTATACATTTATTAATCTAATCAAAATATTTAAGTAATGACTATTCTAATGAAGTGACGAAGGTAAACGTACTTAATGTCTGACTTAGTTGTTTATGAACTAGCATTACTTATCATATGTGATCCTCAAAACCTTTATTAAATTGTTAATACATTATTTACATACTAGCTGACCCGGCGAACTTCGTATCGCCATTTCTGGTCAAAACGCAGTTCTGATGATGGGACGATCTATGAGAAAACCGGGAACTCTTTAAAATTTTAAGGCATACCGTGTATAGTTTTTTTGTGTGTTTTTATCATCAAGCATTTTCATTCAAAAAAGTGACATTTGATCAAGTGGAACTGCTAATGATAATCAGAACGGAATGTTTAGAAATAAAGGAAAAGAAGAAAAATTCACTGCCTCAGGCTGGATTCGAACTCGCGACTCTGGGATACATGCCCATCGCTCTGACCAACTGATCTACTAAGATTTACCTGATGGCTGTAAATTTCTCCACCAGCACGCCTAGCACATGAGTGACGCGACAGTATTTCGCGCGCGAGATAGACTACCCGTCTCTTTTTAATAGACACAGTCAGAAAAGGACGGATAGACTATCTCGCGCGAGAGATACTGTCGCGTCACTCATGTGCTAGGCGTCCAGTTGCGAGTTCAAAGTCTCGATTAAGGCAGCGGATTTTTCTATTTTTCCTTTTTTTTCTAAACATTGTGGTATCGTTAGCAGATGTTCTGCTTAATATAAAATTGATTAGAACGGAACTCTTCAGTGTGTTTGTTCATCATCATCATCAGTCGTTCCCTCAAAGCTGAGGATCGTGACATCATGTCCCTCTGTTGAAGACCAGGTTCCTCCACAGGCTTCTATCCCTTGCTACGCACATGGCTTCTTGCAGTTTTAATTGCATGGGTGCAGTAATTTGGGCACACCATCTTGCAGGGGGAGGGCCTCTAAGTCTCGTGCCTTCAACTTTTCCCGTCATTATAATTCTCTCCAAGCTATCCGCGGAGCGTCGTGAGAGGTGTCCGAAGTATCTGAGTTGTGGTCCTGGCACATCGTCGACAACCGGCGTTTTAGGGTCAAAACATACCTAGCGGAATTCCTCGCGGAATTAAGCCAATTCATAGACAAAATGCTTAATTTTGTCTATGGTAGCGGAAATTTGTCTATGGTAGCCGATTTTTTGTATGGAAGCCATAGGCAAATTTCCGCTACCACGGCTACCATAGACAAAATTAAGCATTTTGTCTATGAATTGGCTTAATTCCGCGAGGAATTCCGCTAGGTTTGTTTTGACCCTTATGCGTAGCTCCTCTAAGTTCGATTTTCAGTTTGTTAAGATAGTTCGATTTTCAAGAATTATTGTCTAGCTCGAGTTCTGAGGATGGGAAATGGGATCCACGAGGAATCGAGGGATCTCTTCAAATGTTAAAAGCATACTTACGCCTAGTGATTTTAGGATTGTAATCAACAAATCAAGCATTTAGGTTAAATGAGTGATTTTTGATGAAGTGGAACTGCTGGTGATGATCAGAACGGGACTCTTCAAAGACACATAGTTCACGTTTGGCGATTTATCTTCTTCACTGTGTGAAACTAAGACTGCACCATCTACAATAATCTTTCACCGGCCTCCCGCATTGAAATCGGTTTTTTTTCTTAAAATTATAATAAGTACATTATAGTTAAGTATTCTACTATTCCGGGCAGAGATAAATCCAAAAAAATGATTAAAATCGGTTCAGCCGTTCTTGAGTTATAAATGGTGTAACGACGCGATTGTTTTAAATATTTATACTTACTCATATAGCTATGCCCGCGGTTTCGCTCGCGTGCGTTTCAGTAGGCTTTATCACTTTTCGTTACCCCTAAACAGTCCATTGCTAAAAGTAACGCGTTCTTTATGTCAAAAACTCAGTTCAGTAGTCTAGCTAAAATAGACGAAAAGCGAAAGCCATGGTCAAGGGAAGCGTGTGGGCAAGAAAATCTGCTGAGCTGAAGGCAGGAGCTCTGCCGAACGTCTGAAGCGTATCAGTAGAAAATGCTTTTGCAGTAGCATGATAGAGATCGAATACATATTAACGATGCATTGCTAGTGGCCAATGCATTGCTATTAGTTGATTCCCACATGTATCTTCGAATATCAATCGGTGTTTTTTCTTTGGCTCTGCCCCCCGGGCCCCTTATTTACCACCTTAAACGTGCTGCCTTCCCGGACTCCAGACCTTTTTGATCCCGTTTTAAACATTCAACCTCACCATTTCTGATAGAAATTGTATTATGTATGTAATTTCTTTGAGTGGGGGGCTGCGCCCCCCAAGCCCTCCTTTTGCCGACTATCAGATGGTAAACTCAAAAAAAAGATAATAACCAAAGGCCATATGTATCTTGTCGTGGAGTCGAGTGCGTAGTTTTAGTAAGTACCAGTAACTCCATATCGACAAAGTGGTCCCTTTGTCCGTACACTGACACAAATAAGGAGTGAATATACGACATACGGCTTTATGTGCGAAACTTTGTAAATAAAACGATTATTCTTATAAACGTAATGAGTGTATTTTGAAGTTTTGTCAATTACAATATGTACATACTTAACGACTTATACTTACTTATATTATAATACATACCAATTAATCATTTTAATCAATCAAAACAAAATTGGTTTAAATCCATAACGAATGTATCATATTCATATATGACACAGATACTTCTATGAAATATTTTCAGTGCAAAAAATAAATTCTTCTTGTAACTGGATAACTGACAAGTTTTAGAAAACCAGCCCAAATAAAAAAAGTCAACTTTGAAATATACAATTATGATTTGAATTTAAAAACTATACAAAGCGTTTGTGATAAGTGTGTTTTTATTAGTCAGTTTTATTGGTAGTCGCCATTCGATTCACGGCGAAGGTATTCAAAAATATCTGAACATGCACTTTATCGCCCTGAGAAAACGCGAGTTCTCAGTACGAGACGGACTACTAGTTTATAAGGGGTAAGATTTCAACAGATTATTAACGTCTTACAATCCTCATTTAACTTAACTAGTAGTCCGCCTCGAACTCAGAACTCGCGATTTCCTTGCAAACGAGTTGACCAATGTAACAAGACCCCAAGGAGGATTTTTTTTCTACTTCTAGCTCCTTAGCCACTTGATCGATCCTGCTCATATACGAACTTACAAATTTTTCGTACCTCTGGTACAGCCCCAAGAAATTTCATAAAGATCAGAAAAACGTTACTAAAGTTATCGTCGGACAAACTATCGAAATCAAAAAGCCATCCAAATGCCGAGACGTCCCAGTAGCCAGGTGACAGTTCGGTCTGGAGTTGTTTGTAAAAACTCACTTCGCTTACGCTCCGCGAGTTCGATAATCGATTGTTCTTATCCGTCAATTTGACACGGTGTGGTTTACCACGGTAAACCTACAACCGCAATGAGGACAAAATGATACATTAGTATCATTACGACAAAACCAAATATGTATCATATATGATATCAATACAGGTCTCGTACAGTCGCCATCAAATATATCGGCGCGGCCAAGGTACTCAAGAATATAGAAACATGCACTTTACCTAGGGCTGCCATCCGTCCGGGTTTCCCCGGATTTGTCCTAGTTTGGAGGCCGTCCGGGGTGCGTCCGGGGGGTTTTTTAATAAGTGTCCGGGGAAAACCCTTTTTATGGGACGCTTTTTATGTGACCAACCCATTGAATTTAATTATTTAGTGCCATTATTGATTTGGACACGTCCGGGGAAAAAATGCGATTTACGCCAAATGTCCGGGTTTTTTAAATTATTGTCCGGGTTCGGCGAATTTAGAGATGGCAGCCCTAACTTTACCGCCTTAAATGACCAGCTTGGCCGCTCCGATATATCTGATGGCGACTGTACCTTCATGTTAATAATTTAAGACGTTAAAGCGAATGTTATAAACGAAATTTTGTCTTCAAAACAAAATTAGTTCGAAACGAATACATAAGTATTTTCAATTTGACATGAACGCGATAACCTTTGACCCACATCGAGCGTAACAAAGGCCTAGTAACAAAGAGCGTACTAGTAGTACACTAGTAGCTACTAGGTGGAGTAGCAGTGCAGGTGACATTTCCTCTTACATTTTCGGTATCTTTAGGGGGCTTTCGGACAGAGGGCGCAATTGCCTTGAGCTTCAAAAAGTTCTTAGGCTGTGCTGCTCTACTATATATGTTACCCTCTGTTATAGGGTAGTTATGATATAGGTATAGATAAAAAAAGTTAAGATATCATTGAAATAGTAGTTTATGTAACTGTTACGTAATAGGGGTCCTAACACGAGTGTGGTTTGTTGTAGTGATAACATAATAAGATCACACGAGTGTTTTAAGGCCTAATTACGTACAGTTGCATACACTGCTTCATCTACACACATATTATAAACCCTAAATGATGAATGAATGACTGCCATTGCACGGATTGCACCGCCATCGCCATGGACAACTCGATTGTGTCGGGGGGGGGGGGGGGGGGGGGCGTGCCGGCTGTCGGGGAGCAGGCCGGATTTTCCGATTTTTTGATTATTATTTGATAATAATAACATCGTTACAGATAAGACATTTCTTCTAACTACTAAAGAACCAATCTATTTTTATGGTGGTCATAACGTGCGGTTTTTGAATGCATCATGGAGGGTTTATGATATGGGTGTAGATAAAGTTGTATTACTTAACTATCAACTTATAATGCATCGAAATTGAAATCATCGTCCGATATATTTTCCAATTCGTCGTGCCTATTATCTTTAGGCAATAGATCTTCTAGAGTAATCTTATCTTGGTCACTTATTCTCTTTTCACCAATATGTTCGTCTAGCGCATCTATATTTCTATCATTAATTTCATGTTCGTTATGCCCGTTTGTTTGTTCGTCAAGACTTCTACTTAATTCCTCATTTCTTGGATTATTCATGATAATGTTTTCAATACTAGATATTACTTCGTTTATATATTTATCTGGATTTTTATCTGATTCTCCTATTAAGTTTTCAATGCTATGCTTTATCGGACTTTCTTTGTTTATTTGTTTATTGACTTCTTCCGTTTTATTTATTTCATCATTGCTTTTGGATTCGTTTTCTCGAATACTTTCATTTAAACCGCTGGAGCTGTCTTCAAAATGTTTTTCATTTTGATTTTCATTCGTACCGTTTACTGCTATATTTTCAGGTTGTCTAGTATCTATACCTACTTCGCTTTCATTTTCATTTGTTTTTTGTAAACTTATATCGATATCCATATTATTATCTGGAAGATTTTTATTTTCACTATCTAGCCTATTGATGGGTTGATTTTCTTTACATACATAATTTAATTGGTTACTTTCTAATACCGTATCATTAATTTCTGCACCAAGATTAACATCAATATTGCTTGATTCTTCACAGTTATCATTAGATTCTACGTCTTTTGTACTCTCATCATTATTTACCATTTTAAAATCATTATCTAAGACTGTATCATTGATATCTTGTGTCTCATTAGCTGTTTCAACATTTTCATTTACGTCTACAGTTTCCCCAGCTCCACTACTCTCATTTGATATCGTTCTCTCATTTTCATTATGATTATCATTAGCTGTCGCTTCATCTTCTTTCAAATCCACATTTTCAGTAACTTCACTTCGACTTTCATTTACAGTTTCATTCATTACACTTTCACTCATTTCACTATCATCGAAACACCCGATGATATCCTTAATTTTAGCTGTAAAACCTTTCCTATCTAAACTGCCGTTTCCCACGCCATCTAAACTATTTATAATATCATTAATGTCTTTACTCACGTCACCGAAGTCATTTTCATTATCAAACGCTTCGGGTTTGACCTTTTTTCTTTTTCTGGGGACTTTGCCTAGTAGGTTTCTGGAGAATAGTTTTTTGATAGCTAAGGTGGATAGGGAGGGTACAGTTTTGATGATGGATTCTTCTAAGTCACTGTCACTGTCCCAGTGGGTGAAGGAGAATTCTTCTTTGAGCTCGGCGGGTATGGCGACCATGCTGTCGCGGTAGAGGGGTTCGTTCTTGACTGGTGGCAGTTTCATGTATGGGTAGACGTAGTTCTTCGCTAGCCCGTAGTTCTGTAAAAACACAGTTTATGAGAAATTAGTTTTAAATACATAACTGAGTTCTTGGCCTCATCACAAAGTTCAAAGTCGCTCAACGAGCTATGGAGAGGGCTATGCTCGGAGTTTCTCTACGTGATCGAATCAGAAATGAGGAGATCCGTAGACGAACTAAAGTTACTGACATAGCCCACAGGATTAGCAAGCTGAAGTGGCAATGGGCAGGCCACATTGCACGCAGAGCAGATGGCCGATGGGGTCGAAAAGTGCTCGAGTGGAGACCACGGACTAGCAAGCGCAGCGTAGGACGTCCACTCACAAGATGGACAGACGACCTTATAATGGTCGCCGGAAGACGCTGGATGCAAGTCGCTTCCGACCGATACTTATGGAGGTCCAAAGGGGAGGCCTATGTTCAGCAGTGGACGTCTTGTGGCTGAGATGATGAACTGAGTTCTTAAAAACAACTTCAAGAAAAGAGCGTACTCCCGTCTTAAAGGCCGGCAACGCGCTTGTGACCCCCCTGGGGTTGCGGGCGGCCATGGGCCGCGGTAATTGCTTACCATCAGGCGATTCGTCTGCTCGTTTGCCTCCTATGACATAAAAAAAAAAGCTTCTGGCTACTGGGACGTCTCGGCATTTCGATCGATTTGTTCCACGATAACTTTAGTAACGTTCTTTTGATCTTTATGAAATTTGTTGAGGTTGTAGCAGAGATTATATAATTTGAGAGTTCGTGTATGAGCAGGATCGATCAATGGGTTATGGAGCTAGAAGGAGAAAATCCTCCTTAGGGTCTTGTTATATTGGTCAACTCGTTTGCAAGTAAATCGCGAGTTCTCAGTTCGAGGCCAATTACTAAGGTAAAATCCACAATTCCACGGACTGATTTGACAGCTCCTGGCATACAAAGCGATTGTCAAATGTATGAAAAGAGCTGTCAAATCAGTCCGCGGATTTATGAATTCTACCTTACTATAAGCTGAATTGACTAGAGGGTTCTGAAATCGGAAATTCGAAAAGGGTCTTGTTATACTGGTCAACTCGTTTGCCAGAATCGCGAGTTCATAGTTCTAGGCGGCCTAGATACTTACAGGTTTGACCCGTGAGACGTCGTAATGGTCGCCCTTGGGCTCCAGAAGGCCGTCGCACTTAGTTATTCGCACTTGCATCGGCTTCAGTCGGCGAAGGACGTCCGGGTCGGCGATCAAGTCTCCTGCGACGTACAGATATAATTAGAGATAATAGTTCTAAAGAAAAAATAACCAACTTCACTTGGTACAGTCACCGGCAATAGTACATTTCGATACTGGGTCGGAAAGAATGATATTCCGTCCGTGTATCGAACGACGTTATTTAATGCAGTTGCGAAAAAATGATAGGATGGACAATTAAGTAGTCACTTTTGAGGTTACTTTATCCGAACACTCGTGCGGTGCGGTGCGGGGCGGTGATCATGAATCCTGAGCTGTGATTAGCTGGAAAAGTAAAGAGTGCTAGTGCGAGAAATCCAACTTCCCGCACTATAAACTGCTACTAGAAGAGCACTTTTTTGAGCAACTGTGTTAAAAAAGTATATTCCTACACGAAGGCCGAAAAAATATGTGACACACTCTTATGGTCCTACAAATAAGAGCGTGTCACATATTTTTGCGGCCTTCGTGTAGGATACTATTGTCGATAACCGTAGACTTCGGAGACTATAAATAACGCGACAGCAAACTTCTCCCCTTTTCCCCCCCAATCAAAAAAATGGCTCGACAATTTTTGGCAAATAAATCAAGAAACGTACATGCCAAGTCTCATCGAAATCGAATGAAAAATGCGACCTCTAGACCGACACTGACCAACCAATCAACCAATAAACACACATCAATATGCCAAATCGTCGTACCAGTGAAAACGGAGACGTTCGTCGCCTCGCTACGCTCGGCTCCTCAGTCAACTAGCGACTGTACCTACTTTGTACAGTCGCCATTAAATATATATGGGAGGCCAGTGTACTCAAAAATATCTGAACATGCACTTGATCGCCTTGATAATAGAGGCGTAGTTCAGAATTTTGTGACCATCTTGGCCGCTCCGATATATTTGATGGCTGTACCTATCCCCGATCTCATTGAGCCATAGTATTTTGTTTGCATTTTTTTTCTTAATAAAATGCAATTTCTTTTTTTTTTAAAGAAAAGTGATTTACATGGGCTTGGTGTTTTTTTTTTGTTGACTCTTTCATGTCACCAATATATAGTTTGGCCAGAGTTTGTTTCACTTCAAGCATAGACAGGGAGAATCATAGTGTCTTTTTCTAATGCTAATTTTCTCACTACTAAAAAAGGGATGGATATAGCAAGTTACTGTGACTGTTACTGCACTTTTGGTTGGCCAGACTTTTTTTTTGTACAAAATGTGAAGTAAAAACTAACCTTTTCTCTTCTGGGTGCATTGGCTTTCATGTTTCTTGAGTGTCTTTGCGGTGGCGTACGTTCTGGAGCACTTCGAACACTTGCCTGCAACAAATATTTCTTTTTTTATGTTACTTTGCCCACCAGCTATAACTTTGCCCACTTTATGGGACTGTACGCGTTGCCATATTAGGTATGTTAAATTGTGACCAATGAAAAAAAATACGAATTAATATATGAAAAAGGATATGGACATTATGAATGGCAAAATGACGATTTTCTCTATTTGTCATCATAGGTCTAGGTAGTCATCATAATCATAATCCACCAATCATGTTTATAATTTTTTATTGGCTTTTTTAGTGCCGGCACCTTGTGATAAAATCGATTCCTGAAATTCACATTGAGCTATTTTGCCAATAGCCCCGAAAAATATAGAATCCAGGTTTAAATGTAGCTAGATTTCTAGTTTTATTTATATGATTAATCCTTTAACCGCCATCGTCTGATAAGACAAAGTGACAACATAAATGACACCATCACATGTCAAAAGGTTAATACGCTAGACTCCCGGACTTTTTCGTTGTTGTTTATATAAGTGGGCAAAGTTAGACAAATCTTGATCTCTAACCCGCTTATTCATAAACGTTTACTAAAGTTAAGAGGCCTCTCATAACCATTTGTCCCTTTCCGTCCAATCTATATGAGGGAAAGGGACAAACTTTAGTGGCCGTTTATGAATAGTAGTAGTAGTAAAACACTTTATTATACGAAACAAGTACATGACCATTAAAAACTAAGATAAATGTGTACAAGCGAGCTTATCCCTTTAAGGGATCTCTTCCAGCTAACCGTTAAGCAACTAAGAGAGTTTTGAATAAGGGGGGCGTGTGCGTACCTCCCGGTCGCGCGCCTTGAGAGTGCCCGGGGCACGCGTGTGCGGAGCGCAGCGCCTCCGCCGCGAACGTCGCGAGGCACTCCGAGCACTTCACGCGAGGCGGCTCATCGCCGACGCACAGACCCTTTTCTATGTGCCTGGAAGGGAAATATGTCATCATTATCAATTTTATACAGGGTGGATTTTCTTTTTGGGTCAGTGAGGGCAGCTACCAGATCCCGTGCTGCTACGTGAAAATGGTCTTAGGAGACCTTCCCTCTATTTCAAATTAATGAAGGATCGCATTTACAGATTTTGGAAAAAACATACAGGATGCGAGAAAAAGGTCATTTTTTGGCGAACTTTTTTTATGATGCCATTTGATCCCATTCCTATCCAAGATCAAAAGCTTGTATGGGACCAAAAAAAAAATTTCCGGCTAGAAAAGTCACAAATCGAAGGAACACTTTTCCCATACATTTTGTACGAAAATGAAAACTTTTACTTTTTACATGCAGTTTTTTTATGCCAATAGATTTCATTCCTGTTCAGTATCAATAGTTTCCATGGGGTCAACTTACGGTAATGTACCAAACAGCCACAAATGGAAGAAACTTTTGTGTTGAAAAATGTGAAATTTTATTGACATTTTCTAATCATGCTAATCAGTCCTGTTACGTTTAAGAACATTAATATTGTATCGGGACATCACAGTCAAAGCATTCAAAATAACAAAAAACGGGGATTTTAAAGCACAAATGTATGAAAAGTTACTTCAATTTGTGGCTGTTTGGTACATTACCGTAAGTTGACCCCATGGAAACTATTGATACTGAATAGGATTGGAATCGACTGGTATAAAAAAATTGCATGTGAAAAATAAAAGTTTTCATTTTCATACAAAATGTATGGGAAAATGTTTCCTCGATTTGTGGCTTTTCTAGCCAGAAATTTTTTTTTGGTCCCATACAAGCTTTTGATCCTGGATAGGAATGGGATCAAATGGCATCATAAAAAAAGTTCGCCAAAAATGACCTTTTTCTCGCACCCTGTATGTTTTTTCCAAAATCTGTAAATGCGATCCTTCATTAATTTGAAATAGAGGGAAGGTCTTCTAAGACCATTTTCACCCAAAAAGAAAATCCACCCTGTATAAAGGAACTTCTATCAATTGGGATGTTGTACATCATAGACCGAAGTTAATGTGCCTAAATTGAAGAATAAATATCTTTTATCTTTTTTTTTGAATTTTCACTAACTCTCTTTGTACTCATCCCGGAGAAAAACAGTGTCCCTAAATGTTTATAAATTTTTTGTTAGTTCCACTTAAATAGAGCCATAAGAAATCTATGAAAAAATAGTAACTAGTATGTATGTATGTATACACTTTATACACTAGTCTAACTATAGTTGAATTATCGAGAGCGTGGAATTGCATATGTAGTGGTTGTACCGTGTTGTGCCTCTTTGTGTGCGGATTCAAATATAGAATGCCTGTAAATATACAATACTACTACATATGCAATTCCACGCTCTCGATAATTCATCTATAACTTGTAAAAAGTGGAATAAAACAGTTAGGACACTTTTTTCTTGTATCAGGAACAAAAGCACTCGCGATTCAGAGCACCGCATATACTCGTACCGCATAATAAAATATATAAAAAAGTGAAAGCTACAAGAAAATAAAAATTGGCCCGACTAAGCAATTTAGCTGCCAAATTACCAACTTTGCCCACCCAGTAAGTAGCATTGTAACAATTGGCAACTACATTTCGCACCAAAATTTTGGATACTTTTTGCAGTGCATTCAGTATCTTTAAAATGTAAGTTTGCAGAAACTTTTGGTAGGGGAAGGTGGTGGCGCCGTGTTAGCGGTGGAAGGCTGCCATCTGGTTGGTGGTAGGCGGTGGTGGGTGGTACTTACTCGTCGTACAGCTGGAGGGTCCGGAAGTCGTCGAAGCAGCGGCGGCAGTGGTAGGGGAAGGTGGTGGCGCCGTGGTAGCGGTGGTAGGCTGCCGTCTGGTTGGTGGTAGGCGGTGGTGGGTGGTACTTACTCGTCGTACAGCTGGAGGGTCCGGAAGTCGTCGAAGCAGCGCCGGCAGTGGTAGGGGAAGGTGGTGGCGCCGTGGTAGCGGTGGTAGGCTGCCGTCTGGTTGGTGGTAGACCGTGGTGGGTGGTACTTACTCGTCGTACAGCTGGAGGGTCCGGAAGTCGTCGAAGCAGCGCCGGCAGTGGTAGGGGAAGGTGGTGGCGCCGTGGTAGCGGTGGTAGGCTGCCGTCTGGTTGGTGGTAGACCGTGGTGGGTGGTACTCACTCGTCGTACAGCTGGAGGGTCCGGAAGTCGTCGAAGCAGCGCCGGCAGTGGTAGGGGAAGGTGGTGGCGCCGTGGTAGCGGTGGTAGGCTGCCGTCTGGTTGGTGGTAGACCGTGGTGGGTGGTACTCACTCGTCGTACAGCTGGAGGGTCCGGAAGTCGTCGAAGCAGCGGCGGCAGTGGTAGGGGAAGGTGGTGGCGCCGTGGTAGCGGTGGTAGGCTGCCGTCTGGTTGGTGGTAGGCGGTGGTGGGTGGTACTTACTCGTCGTACAGCTGGAGGGTCCGGAAGTCGTCGAAGCAGCGCCGGCAGTGGTAGGGGAAGGTGGTGGCGCCGTGGTAGCGGTGGTAGGCTGCCGTCTGGTTGGTGGTAGGCGGTGGTGGGTGGTACTTACTCGTCGTACAGCTGGAGGGTCCGGAAGTCATCGAAGCAGCGCCGGCAGTGGTAGGGGAAGGTGGTGGCGCCGTGGTAGCGGTGGTAGGCTGCCGTCTGGTTGGTGGTAGGCGGTGGTGGGTGGTACTTACTCGTCGTACAGCTGGAGGGTCCGGAAGTCGTCGAAGCAGCGCCGGCAGTGGTAGGGGAAGGTGGTGGCGCCGTGGTAGCGGTGGTAGGCTGCCGTCTGGTTGGTGGTAGGCGGTGGTGGGTGGTACTTACTCGTCGTACAGCTGGAGGGTCCGGAAGTCATCGAAGCAGCGCCGGCAGTGGTAGGGGAAGGTGGTGGCGCCGTGGTAGCGGTGGTAGGCTGCCGTGTGGTCGGTGGTAGACGGTGGTGGGTGGTACTTACTCGTCGTACAGCTGGAGGGTCCGGAAGTCGTCGAAGCAGCGCCGGCAGTGGTAGGGGAAGGTGGTGGCGCCGTGGTAGCGGTGGTGAGTTGCCGCCTCTTCGGCGGACGTGAACCATTGTGCGCACGGGTTGCAAGCGTGTCTGGAACATTTCACGGACATACAATAAACGCAAGTCATAACATCACACTTTGCAAGCTGGTATATAGAGAGCAAATCAAATAATTTTATTTATTTTAAAATAGACACGGTGCTATATCAATTATAACGGAGGTCACGGGTTCAAATCCCGGCTTATGCCACTGAGATTGTCGAAACTCGAAACTTATGTACAAAATGTATTTATTTATACATATAGTTTTTTTTACAGTAGTTATATAGTATTTATTTTATATTTAGTAACTGTGATATCGTTTCAATACATTCTGCCATAAAACCTGCACCAAACATATCTCTTTTTGCCCAGTGGTTGACTGGTAGAGAACGCAATAATAAATAAATAAAATATAGTTTGATATACTAGTCGCTTTTCGGTGAAGGAAAACATCGTGGGGATCTAATCTCAATAAGGCCAATCCCAATAACTTTCCCCTCTGGGTAGAAAAGTTAGATGGCAGTCGCTTTCGTAAAGCCTAGTGCCTACGCCAATTCATTGGATTAAGTTGTCAAGCAGACCGCAGGTTCAACTGAGCCGGAAAAAACGCAACGTGGATGACGGGCAAAGTTGCGCCGTGGGCAAAATCGCCATGTGGGCAAAGTTGACATATTGGAACAATAATTTTTCAATACTTACCAGTGGCGGCGCATCCATAGAACACGATTCCCGTCGGCTTGCCTAAGTTTCAGGCGCCTGAGCAGTTTTCCTACAGCTCATGAAGAAATTTAAAGCCAAATTCAGCACCGGCTTGCCTAAATTTTTGACAACCGCCACTGATACTTACGTAGGTTTAGTATAAGTGGGCACGTGGATGCCCAGGTGTCTCGCGAAGGCGCCCGAGTTCTTGCACTGCGTCTCGCAAACTACGCACTTGAGCGGAGTCCCGGGCGGCGAGGGCTCCTCTGGGGGCTTCGGAGGCTCCTTGGACTGAGAAAAAACTTAGTGTTAGAATATATTTGAGTCAATCAACTTTTTATAGCGCCCGGTTGCTATGGTTACGTCCCTTGGACAACCAAAGATTTTCTATGAAATAGTATGAGGATGTCCCTCGGACAACGGGGACAGAGTAAACAACATTAAAAAGTTGATTCGCCCATTTATTACATTTCCATTGATATTTTATTTCAGAAACGCAAGTTCATATATTGTTAGTTTAATACTAAAAATAAAGATTATATAGTAATTTAGATAACTAGTAGTCCGCCTCGAACTGAGAACTCGCGATTTACTTGCAAATGAGTTGACCAATATAACAACACCCTACTCCATAACCCCTTGATCGATCCTGCTCATATACGAACACTCAAATCTTATGCACCTCTGCTTCAGCCCCAAAAAATTTCAAAGAGATCAGATAAACTTTACTAAAGTTATCGTCGAACAAACTCTCAAAATAAAAAGCCATCGAAATGCCGAGACGTCCCAGTAGCCAGATTGTTTGTAGGAACTGGCTTCGCTTGCGCTTCCCTCGTTCGATTAAAATTATGCACGAAATTACCTTTCGCAATGGTGGCATAAAGTGCAGCTAGCCAGGAGAGCATGAACAAACAAAATTGTTTTACAAATATACGCTTATAATATACAGGGCGTCCCAAAACTATGGGACATGAAGGGGAAGTCATATTTCATATTTCATATGACCACTGGTCATACTCATTCGGCAGAGGGGAACGCCTGTCAATGGCTACTCCGCTTGGTTTTAAGCGGTTCTCTGCACTGTGTGGTGTGTATGGACTGACGTTTATTTGACGTGGCTATTTTGACGTTTCGCATACATTTGACGTTCCCCTCCCCCGCCAAAACGGCAGACTTTTTCCGATAGAAATGAGAGCGCGTCTCGCATCCGGTTGGTTTAATAATCAAAGGTTATATGGGAGCCCCCTTAAATATTTATATTATTCCAGTTTTAGTATTTGTTGTTATAGCGGCAAAAGAAATCATCTGTGAAAATTTCAGTTTTCTAACTGTCACGGTTCATGAGATACAGTCTGGTGACAGACAGACAGCAAAGTCTTAGTAATAGGGTCCAGTTTTTACCCTTTGGGTACTGAACCCTAAAAATATCTTCTTGGACTGTTAAACATCTAATAAAATTAAATAGTTATTTGTGCAACAAGAGAGGAAAGTTGGTTTTTCTTGCGAGTGTTGATTTTGAGTCCCGAGTAAGCGAAAGATTCTATAATTGAATCACGAGCGAAGCGAATGATTCTAAGTTTGAATCTTCAGCGTAGCGAGGGATCTCAAGAACACGAGATGTAAAATAATTTCCTCTCGTGTGACACATACAACTTTTCACCTCAGTAGTGAGAACATATTAAAGTTAAAAAAACACATTTATTTACATTCCTGAATGTAAGGCATCATCATTATGACGAAAAGCTTCTAGAAACAAAATTTCACTCCCTGGAGTGACGAAAGTCGCAACTTTCGTCACTCCCTGGAGTGATGAAAGTCGCACTTTCGTCACTCCAGGGAGTGAGGAAAGTAGGCTTGTTCGAACTGCTGAGGTGAAAAAATAATTAAGCATACCTTTGGTGTCTCTGGTTTCTTAGCCTTGGGCACCTTAAGCGGGACAGGTATATTCTCCTCTTCCACTCTCATCTTCTTGGATTTGGGCCCCGGTCTGCTTAGAGGCGGTGTTGGCTCCTTGACCGGCTGTTTGGACCTGGGCCCAGGTCTACGGGGTGGTGAAGGCTCTTTAAGAAGTTCCTTGGTCGGTATGGGCCTGAAGGATGTCAGAAAATAATTTGAAATAGACAAAAAAGAACAGATTTCTCTTAGAATCCGCTTTTCTGCTGAAATCACTATAATTGTTGAAGAGTTCCCTCGATTTCTACAGGATCCCATCATCAGATCCGGACCTGGTGATAATGGGACCAACTGTGAATATACTCTTTCAAACAAAAGAAGAATTTTCGAAATCGGTGCAGCCATCTTCGCGTAATCGGTGAACTTACATAAAAATAGCAAAAAAAAACAAGCAAAGTTCCCGACGAATTGAGAACCTCCTCGTCGTCGGTTGAAAAGCTAATTCTGGTAAAAGTAATAAACATCAGTGATTCTTAGATAAGTCTAAACTGAATAGATCACTGTTATAATTTTAACAATGGTATTAATTTTTCAATTTAGTGTAGTTATCTGTTAGTATAATACTAATAATTACCTTATCCTTCCATCCATTAAATATCTTGCAAGACTTGTAAACAAATTGCAAGTTAATTACTGAATTCAAATATATGTAATAAATAAAATAAATAAATATTTGGGGACAATCTTAAACAAATCAACCTAGTCCCAAACTAAGCAAAGCTTGTACTATGGGTACTAGGCGACGATAACTACTTATATAGATAAATATATACTTAGATACAAAGAAAACACCCATAACTCAGGAACAAATGTGTCAGTGTACGGACAAAGGGACCACTTTGTTGATATGGAGTTACTAGTACTTTCTAAAACTACGCAATATGCACTATCTATTAGTGAAAGAAAAAAGTATCCCTGTAAATCGACAAAGTGGTTCCTTACACTAAATTCATCCACAAATATTCGTGATAAACACACAAATAAACGCCCTTACCAGGATTTAAACCCGGGACCTTCAGCTGCGTAGGCAGGGTCACTACCAACTGGGCTAGGAGGCCGTTAAAAATACATAATTTACTTTAGGTAACAGGGTTCAATTCCGCATTTTTGACACTCTTAAAAGATTCGCCAGGGGGCCGATTTTTGACAGCCGGACGATCGAATTCAAAAAATTCAAGCTCGAAAATAATCGCACACAAAAGTATGTAGCCAATTTTGTCGCATGGAATTAATAGTTTAAATAATCATTATTTTAAATTTATATCACTTTTATTTTTAAAACATAATTTCATCGTTTTATTCAGAGTTTTAAATGTCACTTTCGAGTGCTCGAATCTCAAAAATCACCCCACAGGACGCTCGCGTGAACTCGCGTCCCCATACAAACGTAGTTGAGCTCTCATTTTAAAACGACATGCTTTAGAACCACGAAATTTGGCATAGGCATTCTAGTCGTACAGATCTAGGTCGGACATTTGTTGTCGTTGCTAAAAATTAAAAAGAAAATATATAAAAAATAAGTTTTGTATGTAAATCTGTAATTGGCTGTATTTCCTTTGTATTACAATTTTTAGCAACGAAAACGAATGTCCGACCTAGATCTGTACTGCTAGAATGCCCATGCCAAATTTCGTGGTTCTAAAGCATGTCATTTTAAAATGAGAGCTGAACTACGTTTGTATGGGGACGCGAGCGTCCTGGCGACTCTTAAGCCCGTTATTTTTTTATCGTATGGCTACATGTCACTGGATATAGATAGGCATTTCTTCTCTCGGGTAGTAGTAATGAGAAAGCAGATGATGAAGAAAATCCAATGAGTGCTGCGAGGTCCAGATGGGACAGTGCAGCTGCCTAGTTAAAAGGTTACAACATAACCCACTTTACTTTTGTCGGTAAGGCGATACTTACTTGGCCCTCTTGGGTAACAGCGCAGGCCTGGGGGGCTCCTCTCTCGCCCTCTTCAAAGATCGCGGCAGCAGCAAAGAGTTGTCCTCAAACTTCATGCTATCCTGAATACACAAGCAAAACGTTAAAAAAAACAAAAGATTGTTTGTCAATATTTTAATTTATGAGACAAGCTTTAATTGCTAACTGTAGACAGTTTTATTGCTGATTGTACCTAGTAGCATTGTCATGTAAACATACATACACTGCTTAACACATAACCCTTCCTTTTTGGCTTCGCCGTGGTCGGGTAAATATGTATACAGTCAGGCCTGGATCCAGGATTTTGTTCAGGGGGGGGGCACTTCCTTCACAAAAAATCTTGCGGTCCGCCCGTATGTCCCGCATAGTATGCAAAACTTGCGTGTCGGGGGGGCAATTGCCCCTGTTGCCCCCCCCTCCCCCTGGACCCGCCCCTGTATACAGTACCTAATCAGTACAGCATCAAATTAACAAGTATAGTATAAACATTTCAGGCGCAAAACAGTATTCTCAATTTGGACTTTAATTATAGGGTTCACTTTACACTGGACAATGCATAGAGTAAGTATTAAACAAAACCAAATAGCTTGATCCGTAAACAGCTCAATAATTAAAGTCCCTGACTGTACAAAAATCTTTTAGAGTCGCCCGGACGCTCGCGTGAACTCGCGTCCCCATACAAACGTAGTTCAGCTCTCATTTTAAAACGACATGCTTTAGAACCACGAAATTTGGCATGGGCATTCTAGTAGTACAGATCTATGTCGGTAATTCGTTTTCATTGCTAAAGATTGTAATACAAAGAAAATACAGCAAAAATAAATTTTGTATGTAAATCTGTATCTGGCTGTATTTTCGTTGCATTACGATTTTTAGCAACGAAAATGAATGTCCGACCTAGATCTGTACTACTAGAATGCCCATGCCAAATTTCATGGTTCTAAAGCATGTCGTTTTAAAATGAGAGCTGAACTACGTTTGTATGGGAACGCGAGCGTCCTCACTCTTAAGTAACCAATATCAATACGAAAGATAATAGTACCTCTAATAAAGATTCCAATTCTCCCTTTTTTTTCGCGTATGGAGCTTTTTTTTCTTTTGGTGTCTGTAAAAAAAATCAAATGTATTAGGTACAGGTGTAATCAGATATACCGGAGCGGCCAAGGTGGTCACAAATATCTGAACAACGCCTCTATTGTCAAGGCGATAAAGTGCAAGTTCAGATATTTTTGACTACCTCTGGCCGCTCCGATATATTTGATGGCGATTGTACACTTGTACAGTAGTCTACTGGTTTTCGCTGGCAGTTTATAAAATTTCAACTTAAGAATGCCATTAAAATTAGTGTCATACCTGTGTATCCTTTACTGTTTCCTTGCTTTTAGGTATCTCCTTGTTTTTAGGCGTCTCCTTGTTTTTAGGCGTCTCCTTGTTTTTAAGCGTCTCCTTATTTTTAGGCGTCTCCTTGTTTTTAGACGTCTCCTTGCTTTTAGGCGTCTCCTTGCTTTTAGGCGACTCTTTATTTATCTCCTTAGCCTCGCTACTCTTCGCGTCGGGTCTGGCCCGGCGCCCCAGGGCTTCTTCGAGCAGCGAGCGTCGCGGGCGCGACGCGGGCGCGGGGGGCGGCGACGGAGCCCGGCGGCAGGCGCGCGAGGCCCGACTCGACACGCTGGACGAGCGAGAGGAATCTGATGTGTTCTCTATCTAAAACATAATACATGGTGATTCAGGAAACGTGAGCAAGAACAACCCTACATACTTAGTTAACGATAATGAATCGGCCGCCATCATATTTAAGTGAAATTATGAAATAACTACGAATTTTTTTTTGTTACGTGAAATTTTGTTCTGCGTAGTCATGGTCCTACAAAAACAAAAAAAAGTAGCGCTAATCACACTAATACTGGTATCAAACAATAGCTTGTTATTGACTGAATCCGTAGTGTTAATCCTGCTCACGTCTACTGAACCAACCTGTATAGTTTGGCCAGAGTTTGTTTTACTTCAAGCATAGACAGAGAGAATGTTCAAATGTTCGTATTCGGCTGAATTATTCGATTCGAATGCCGGATAATTCCCGAATATTTTTTATAAAATTTGACAAATACATTTTTTATTTCGTTTCTCCCATCCCATTATCTTTAATGAAATCTTGGAATTTTTCCAATTAAGCTGAAATTTAGTATTGCCATCAATTTCGGTCATGCATGCCCCAACCCTGACCAATTGTGTGATTGTAGTTTGCAATAAACAATTTTTCTGTCTTTCTTTCAATCGTGAGAGTATTAAAATTTTGTTTTCAGCTTTATTGTCTTTTACGAAAGTTTTTTTTACTCCTAAGTAATAGTGACTGTAACGGATCTTGCTGTTAATGTAATCAAAGCGTTTTGACAACGTTTTAAAGCACTTTATAAAGGAACCGAATCATCATCATCATCTCAGCCATAAGACGTCCACTGCTGAACATAGGCCTCCCCTTTAAAGGGGGGGTTTGCCATACGCGCCACGCTTGGCAGGCGGGTTGGCGCGCGCAGTTTTTTTTTGTTTAGGCTTTCGGAAGATGCTGCTGCCCATCTCCCGGTATATTCCCTTAGCAGACTCCTACTTCAACCACGGGACGATATGGTGGCTACAACTGAACCGAAAAGAACTGAATAATTTCTATTCTACATGCCGCATGCCGCATGACTTGACATTGGCATGGCATGACTCATACGTCATTCAAAACTCATTGGGTAATAATTTTAAACAAAAAAAAAACCGACTTCACTTAAGATCCGCTATTCCAAGAGGAAGTCGCAGAGTTGATGTAAAAAATAGTGAAATCACTATAGGTGTGCCTATAATAGTTGAAGTTCCCTCGATTTCTCCAGGATCCCAGCATCAGACCCGGACTTGATGACATTGGGACCATCCAGGGGTTATACCCGTTCGATAAAAAAAAAATTTTGAAATACGGTTCACGATTCACGGAGATATCAAGTAACATACATACAAAAAAATTCAGTTGAATTGAGAACCTCCTCCTTTTTTGAAGTCGGTTAAAAAGAATATGTACATTCATAATAAATATGTATACACTATTGCACCTTACTCCATTGTAACAAGGTTCAGTCCGTGTATACATATTTTAGGCGTTGACTCTACCTTAACATGAACAGCGTCCGGCTCTTTCTTAATCTTCTTGCTGGACTTGGGCCCCGCCTTGCCCTTCTTCCGTGGTTCGTCCTTCGTATACACCGGCTCAGTCACACCGAGGATGCAGTTACTTTGTTCCGGCTGGAAGATTTTTTAAGGTTAATTCACCTTTATCTAAATCAGTGTTTCTTAAGAGTCGCCAGGACGCTCGCGTGATCTCGCGTTCCCATACAAACGTAATTCAGCTCGCATTTTAAAATTACTTGCTTTAGAACCATGAAATTTGGCATGGGCATTCTAGTAGTACAGATCTAGGTCGGACATTCGTTTTTGTTGCTAAAAACAGTAATTCAAAGAAAATATAGCAAAAATAAGTTTTGTATGTAAATCTGTAACTGGCTGAATTTTCTTTGTATTACAATTTTTAGCAACGAAAACGAATGTCCAACCTAGATCTGTACTTCTAGAATGCCCATGCCAAATTTCATGGTTCTAAAGCATGTCGTTTTAAAATGAGAGCTGAACTACATTTGTATGGGAGTGCGAGCGTCCTGGCGACTCTTAAGTGTATTCCTGATTATATGTGTCAGTCCAGGGGAAAAGGTCCACTTTGTCTATATGGAGTAATTAGTACTACCCAAAAGACACACTATGCGCTATAGTCTATTAGTTGAAGAACAAAGTGTATGAACACTTCAATTGTAAATAAACAAAGTGAGCCCTTTTACTAAACTCATGCACTTGTTTAGAGACTAAAGTAATATATTAACTGGACGAAATCCCTTAAAGAGATTAGTTCGCTTTGGTACTTGCGTTTTCCTATTATAATATTGTTTTTGACTTGTTTTTGTATAATAAAGAAGTTAAAAAAAAATATGCCCACCGAAAAAATTAAATATTATATATACTATATATATTATTAGTTTGTTAGAGTCTATGAAAGGCCTCAAAAAAATTAATACAATGTTTGAACTCATACTCACGTCGCCTTTCTTAGTATCCTGTATAGGTAGCCCGAGTCTGGTCCTCGTTTTGATATTGGTTTGCCGAGACAGCTCCAGGAACTGGTAGAAATCATTTACTTTATCCGCACAAAGCTCACATATGAGTGGAGGCATCCTGTCGTCTGGACGTACCTGAAATAATATATTTTTAACTCTTTGACCGCCAAAGACGTCAAACCACGCGCATAGAAAGTCTTGCCCTCAGCACCAGCTCATGATATCGCATTCAAAATATAAGTCTTGTGCTGAGGGCACGATTTTTCGGTCTGCTGCTTGGCAGTCCAAGGGTTAAGGCCGTTCCTCGATTCGGACAAGCCACGCCCATTCGTTAAAGACACGTTTATGGCTCCCGTGCACGAAAGAAAGAGATGCAGCGCTCTTAAGGATCAGACTTTTTGACTAGACTACGATAAATAAGCGAAACTATAAAGTTTTGTCTAATTTTGTTTCTGTTAGTTTTTAGACAAACTAGAATACCATATTTTTTACTTAGTTATATTGCTTAATCTCTTATAGTTTACGTAAGCTAAGAAAAATAAGGGGAAAAAGGACCCAACTTCGGTTTTTTTTCTATCGAGGCAACTTTCAGGAATCATGTTTCGGCTTGTGCCAAAAACAAGAGTATATAGTCTAACCCGCTTATTCATAAACGTATTCCAAACCACATTTAACTAAATCATCTTTTGTCCTTATCTGTCACATTGACAGTTGTGTTTGTTAGAAACAGACAAAAAACATTTTAACTAAATGAGGTTTGTAACACGTTTATGAATAAGCGGGTTATAATATATATTCGGAAATAAATTCAGTCCCCTTTTCCCGTTTAGTCAGCATTTGAAAAAACCTATAATTTTTCAAAGTAGCCCCTTAATGATGATAAATCCACAGGCTGTAAATGGCGCTTTTGTTTTGAGGTATAAAGAGATAAATAAGTTAAAAGTCCATAACTATGGAATAAACTATTTCTATAAATTCTGCTGTGTGGAATAGCTTGATTTGTGGGAAAGTGTGATGATTTTTTTGTCCTACTACTGTCTATAGATACTTATTAATTAATTATCACTTAATTAAATATACAGAGGCACTACAGCACAAATATTATCACTTTAGCAATTCCTTGTTGCAATTTCCTTGCAAGCTTGTTCTTCGTGGATCCCCCTATTTGAATATGTATTGTTCTGTTATAGTATGATATGATCTAAGTGAAATTTTCCAAGAAAGGATAATTTGATGAGAAAGTACATATTACTATGCCCAGACTAAGTTGAAAAGTAAAAAAAGTTGAAAGACGAAAAGTTAAAATGAAACTTGTTTGAATATTCATGTCTTACAAGTTTATTTTATAAAGATACACATGTAAAGGGTAATTGAAGGTGTGAAGTACATATTCAATGTGATTTTAACAGCCTTAGTGTAAAAAATAAGCGAAAACAACAGAGCTAATTGGCCTGCAATGCAAGTGCAGTGTTGTTTACAAAGCACATCGTATATTCAACTTGGTAATGATATTATGCCCAATAAATATTTAGAATTTATTACTTTACCTCCAATTGCAAGCATTCTTGTATTTTCTGCCTTAATTCTACCTCAGAACTATCTAAATCGATTATATTTTGGATAATAGGCATTCGGTAGCCCCCGCCCGCACCGCAAAGCCTACAAGCCCGGTATATCTCATAAATTGTCTGCTTTTCAGACTTAGATATTGTAAATCTCTCCATTCTTGCCTTTTCTGTTGTTTAATTTACGAAAATTACTTTAGAACAAAATATACACTCGCAATACGTATTTTACATGCCGCTACAACGAATCGACGCCATCATTCTGCGTCTTCATCTGTCATGTCATTACTTTTTTTTAAATTGCTCTTTTGGCCAGGCTAAGACCATATGCCATACTGCTTGGGTAAGTATATTTTAGTAATGATAAACGCGTAGATGGCGCTGCAGCAGTAAAAAAACAGACAGTACTTTCTTTATTTCTCTAACCACAGTTGAATTGAATGTTTACTGAGCAAAACAGTTGTTCATAGAAAAATCGATCCAATAGAGAGCATATTCAGACGTAAATTCTTAAATTTTTCTATGGTTGCGGAAATTTGTCTATGGTAGCTGAAGTTTTGTATAGAGGATTTGGATGAATTCAGATCAAATTTGGTGCACGCCAGCACGCCTAAGAGCACCTATTTCATAGTTATCACATTTAATACTTCATGCCTACTTCGACCAAACAGAAGCTGAAAGAGTGAATGGGGAAAGCTGGTCAAAACCTATTGTAGAGGGTACTGTTCTAGATTTCATGCTACGAAAGAAAGAGACAAAAGAAGAATGGTCCTTAAGAATGTACTGAAACTATACCGGGTGTTTCCTGTAATAGGAGCAATAAATTAAAACGTAGATTCTACTCCTCAAACCAGACAACGGTTGTTCAGCGACTTTTAAAAATAACTTATGGTTAGATTTTTAGGACACTTTAAAGTATTTCCGAACACGCAATGTATTCCGAAATTGATTATGTCTGTAAGCAAGCAATGTCAAATAGACGGATTTTAATGTACGGACAAGGACTTAGGGTTCACTTTACATTGGACATTTCATAGAGTAAGTATTAAATTAAAGTCCGTGATTGTACCATTGAAAATACTATTTAGTTTGTATGAAAAAGATGCAATCTACAAAATTCATATTTAAAAAAAGTTGTTGAACTAAAGTTTTGTTTTCTGAGGAGTAGAATCTATAATTTAATATATTGCTCGTATTACAGGAAACACCCTGTATACAGTCAGAAGGCTTTTCTAAAACCGGTATTAGACATTACAACCTGCAGGGCCCAATCTGTTGTGTACCCTGCCTCTCTCTTCTCCTCCTTCAGCTCCCTACGGGCCCTACCTTTAATTACACCTACCAACATGACAGATTGGGCCCTGCAGGTTGCAATGTCTAATAACCGTTTTAGGGATTTTTTCCCTGTAGCTTTATTCTACAGAAAGATTGGGCTCGAGAAATTGCATGTCTAATATTGATTTAAGAACAACACACACTTGGCGAAATTTTTAATTGTTCGTATCTAAAATTGAATCGTAAAAAATAACAAGCCGCCGACTAAATTGGTCCAATTTGTTTTAATTGGGGGTATATATGTCGCGCCTGTCAAAATCCCGTTATTCATCGCGAATTTCACAATGGGGACGGTTCAAATCGTCTTATATATTCTAAGTACAGTTAATTTAATAACATGCGGGTATCCACCGGTAAGTTTTAAAGCGGTATTAGACATTGCAACCTGCAGGGCCCAATTTGTCAGGTAGAGAGTACCATTTTGTACCTTTTGGAGTTGAAACTCTAGGTCCATGGGGTCCCAGCGCACACAATTTTTTTGCAGATATCGCAAAGCGTCTGGTTGATGTAACTGGTGACCGAAGAGCTGGCGGTTTCCTCGCACAGCGTATCAGCATTGCGATACAACGAGGAAATGCCGCCAGCATCCTTGGTACAATGCCGCAAGGGCCTAGTTTAGATTTGAGCTAGTTATTAATTTAGTTTAGTATTTGTACTGTAGTACCTCTGTATAATTAGTTATGTAAATAAATGATTTCTATCTGTCAGGTTGGGAAATGTAATTAAAGGTAGGGCCCGTAGGGAGCTGAAGGAGGAGTAGGGAGAGGCAGGGTACACAACAGATTGGGCCATGCAGGTTGCAATGTCTAATAGCCGTTTTAGGCCTCTTTTTTTAAAAATGGCAATCGTCTTTTAACATTTTTTGCCTTGAAGTCAATTTCTTCAAAATTTGTTGCGTAGATTTTACTATTTATTAATCAAACATGACCCTTAAACCAACTTCAAGACTTTAAGGGCTGATAAAACAGCTGATGGGCTATTTATTCAAACTGTATAACACATAAAAAGTAGTACAAAAGGCGGACTTAATGCCTTCAGGCATTCTCTACCAGTCAGGCTATCAGATTAAGCAAACGTAATCCTACTAAAAATGGCGTTAAGCTTTATTATAAAAGTTTAAAAGTACCACCATCTCTAAAACTATGCCATTTATTTTCATTGAGTCCAGCTTCATTCTTATTCTTCTGGCCTCTACGAGTACAATCGGCGCAATTTTGACACAAAACTCGCGCGCGATTTCAAGACATTGCCGTTTAGGTAGGTACAACGAAATCAATCGATAGATCAAAAACCGCAATGTATTAAAAATTGCAGGTGACTAGTCGCTTACGTTTGTCGAGGCCTTTCATTGTAATCTTTAATGCAGGGGTCGATATCCTTTTAGCAGCCAAGGGCCACATACTACCTGATGAAATTGACGCGGGCCGCACTTTATTAATAATTTGTGACTATCAGAAAAAGGTACCACATTGTCGGTTGTCAAATGGTTGTCAATAAACGTCTTGTAGTAATAGGAGGCTCGTGGGCCGCGTGTTGCCGACCTCTGCTTTAATGTATAGATTACCGAGTAAAGCGAGGTTTAGACTACTAAGTTTACTTGTGGCAAGTAAAATGAGACATGAATATCATTATTTCATTCTAGCATATAGCTGCGTCTCTATTTAATATTTGTTGATATTGCAGACGGGAGATGAAGTGATACTAGGCAGTGTGTTGCTGCCTGCTACCCGGAGAGGCCGGTACCTTGCCAACATAGTACGCCGGCAGGCTGTGGTAAGACAATCTGGACTGCCTACTAATTCGCTAGGTATCTGCGAAGTGCTTTGTGGGTTGTGGGTGTAACGTAAACAATCGCAGTGCACAATGTGACAAGAAATTAAACTGCATAGGGCATAGGGCTCTTGTCAATACCATATTTCAAAATATGGTATACTAATTCACACTTAGGGCCTTATTTAAGTGAAACATCTTATGTGATATGTACAACTACTCCCGTGGCTCTGCGGGCGCTACTTTGACTGCGGAGCCGAAGGTCGGAGGTTCGAATCCCAGCGTGCATACGTTATGCTCCTACACTTTATGCCTAGATACGATTCGGAATATTGAGTTTATGAACAAGTAATACTCGGAGCAATAACAATTTGCCAAAGCCAATTATGCTCAACCAAAGAGAATTAAGTACCTAGAGTGTTCTCTCCATACATGGCTAAATGCGTATATATAATAAGTTTTAAGCGAGCTTTACTAAAAGTTATTATTCAAAAGATTACAGCTTAATACATATTACGATTTAAGTGTGCTTAAAACTTAGTAAAAATGAGTTTAACCATACCTCCCATACGACTTATTATTTAATAAGTAGTTTTGCTATGTATGGAGTTAGCAATCTATCTAATCATTTATTATGCACAATATAAATATTACCACAATTATTATTCGAAAACAGGGTGAACCATTGACCCTATATAGTCTGTCATCATCTGATGGAAAGTGAAGACAGAGCCTAAAGGTGCTCTTACACGGGCGATAAAAATTGCCGAATTGCCGCAATTTTGACGTCACGGCCATATCGAGCAATTTCAAGCAATTCAAAATATTGCTCAATATGGGGCAATTATTGCTCCAGTATGGCGCCATTCTGGCTCCATTAGAATTGCCCCATATAGCAGCAACTCGGGAAACTAGGCAATATGGAACTCACCAGTTCAGTAAGTAATAGCCTATTTACTCTTGCTTCAAAGAGACCGCAAGACCGTATTTAGGCTTCGTTCACACTCACATGGCATTATCCTGCACGTTTTTTTGCAGTATACGTCTCAACGGATAAATAGTGGCACATACTTTGTTCATAGAACCATTGACACGGCGTTTGTACTGCAAAAAAACGTACCTTTTTTATACGTTTAAACGGATACTTACCGGACTTGTCAAGCAAATCGAATAAACGAATGTGCTCATGCTTGCTCGGAACGCATGAAAATCTACCGTGTGAACACCCGACTGGTTGTACGTTTCAAATCGAATACGTGGAAAAACGTGCAGGACATTGCCGTGTGAACCTAGCCTTAGGGAGCACAGATGATGGCAGCATATTCCATAGAGCTTTTTTTGTAACATTTTCCCCATTTTTTTACAGGATGGAACTGGCATAAATTTCAACAAGGATGCTGATCGGGTAAACATTGATTTTAATTATTAACTAATACCCATGTAACCAATGTTCGCGTTTACAGGTAGGTACTTAAGGCCATTCCTCGATTGGACTAGCCACGCCCATCCGTAAGAGACACGACACGTTTATGGCTCCCGTGCACGAAAGAAAAAGATGCAGCGCTCTTAAGGATCCGACTTTTTGACAAAACTACGATAAATAAGCGAATCTATAAAGTTTTTTCTAATTTTGCTTCTGTGACTTTTTAGATAAACCAGAATACCATATTTTTTATTTACTTATACTGCTTAATCTCTTATAGTTTACGTAAGCTAAGAAAAATAAGGGGAAGGTGTTTCGGCTTGTGCCATATACAAGAGTATATAGTCTAACCCGCTTATTCATAAACGTGTTTCAAACCTCATTTAGTTAAAATGTATTTTGTCTGTTTCTAACAAACACAACTGTCAATGTGACGGATAAGGACAAAAGATGATTTAGTTAAATGAGGTTTGCAATACGTTTATGAATAAGCGGGTAATAATATATTCGAAAATAAATTCAGTCCCTTTTCCAGTTTTGCCAATAGAGCGTTTGAAAAAACCTATAATTTTTCAAAGTAGCCTCTTAAACCGTGGACCTATCATCAATGGAGAACAGTGGTGGCGGGTCAATTTTTTTCTTCGACAAGCTGCACCGGTGCTGGTTTAATATTTCTTCATCAGCTGTAGGAAAGTTGCTCAGACGCGTGAAACTTTATTAGGCAAGCCGACGGGAATCGGGACGCACCGCTACTGATGGGGAACGCAACTGTCAAAGTGACTATACCACGTGTTTATTTGATATTAACTCAAATGGAAGCCAGATGCAAGTTTTGAAATTATAAATCGATATTGTACCTAATAAATATTAAGTTAACTCTTAGTTAGCATAGAGCATAAGATTTTTTAAATTTCTGCGGGCCGCAATGTATCGCGTAGGGTAGTGGCACCAAAAGTTGACTGCCCCCCAAAAGATGAACGAAACGTCTTAAAATCTAAATAATTAAATCGTGAATTATGTTATGCGCTTAAGAGTATTTTTCCGTAACGCGGCAACACTGCGCCGGCATTGTCATTTAAACTGCCAGACAGTTGCGCCGCGCGTGTGGCCGTGATCGCTCGTCGCATCTGGGCTTCGCGCCAAAATCGCCGTTTATATGAAAATCTTAATAAGGTAAGCGCTTTAAAATATAAGCTTTTAATTGCGTAGAAAATAGAATACTAGACCTACTGACATGGTTTTGGTCATTTTAGATTCTAGACTAATATCTCTTTTATTCACGTTACTAAAATTTGCGTTTTTATTATTATTTAATGATGATTTTATTTGCTGGTCAAGTTATGGTTCCAATATTGTGTGTAATTTCCAATAGATGACCGGCGGTCAACTTCTGGGCATGGGCTACTTTTTTCAAATGCTTGTATAAATTCTGATATAAACGATAGACAAACCATATATATTTTAATCTGATTGCTGTCTGGTACACTATTTTTTGACCAAAAGTTGAACGGCACTTTCTTTCCCTAGCACCTTGATTTTAGGGTTTTATTTAGTATGAAAACGTGTTTGTTCAACTTATGTTTCTATACCTAAAAGATGAACTAAGAGAATTTCCTAGTTCATCTTTTGGGTTGGATTCCAATAAATGACTTTGGCTTCAAATTAGTTGGTTCATTTTGTCAGTATCGTGTCCAAAACTTGAACTAACAAAATTTATTAGTTCATGTTTTGGCAAGCAGTTCTAATGTGAACAATTTTAATGGCTAAAATAACTTATTAAAACTATTGCTTTATTAATATCTTATATTTGTAAATAAATGTTTAAATACTGCTAACCCATTTTTTTATAGTTAATGTGTGAGTAAATTAAATCTGGGGCAAAGTTGGACTCCTTCCCTTTTTTTGGGTATTTTTGTTTAGCATGCATAATTTATTTGGGGCAAAGTTAGACTGTTCTTAACAAATGCATTTTGGCCCAAAACTAGTTCATCTATTGGAGTCAAGTCGTTCATAAATTGGACACTGATTCATATTTGTTTACTAGTTCATCTTTTGGATCAAAACGTTCATAATTAGGGCACTTTGTTCATCTTCTGGGCAAAACGGCCTATCCCGGCACATAATCATTTTTATAAAAATAATGTATGGTCATAGGAGGGTTTGGAATAGCTTGTTTTAAACGGGATTATATGCAGAGTCATATAAAAAAATTTAACTATATGAAAATTGGTTGTAACTGACATACAAAAAATACCAAAGTTGGTGTAGTCGCTTAATCGTTCATCTATTGGTGACCTTACCCTATATAGGTATACTTATTTCACACAACATCAGACATTTTAGGGCAAAGTTAATCATGTAGGTAGCGATAATTTGCGTGCTGGAATATTTTATATGGAAAAACAAAGTCGTAAAATTTTAATAATACATATGGATGTATGTTTATTAGGGTCTATACTAACTACCCTTGGTGTATGAGGTGATATCAAAAATACACGCTGTACTCGTACCTATGAATGAAAAAAAAAACCATAGAGTTTTATCGTACCGTGGATGTCCACGGTCTTCACGGTAAAAGCTAGGGATATGTCCGCCGGATGTGCCCGGCGGACAAATCCGTGCGTGTATGGCGCGAATTGGACACGGCTTTGTCTGCGGACACATCTGAATAGCGCATGGACACATACACGAATGGATCTGTCCGCCGGGCATATCCGTCGTACAAATCCGGCGGGCACGTCTGTGCGTGTATCCCTATTAGCTAAAGAATAAAATCGGCCATAGTGTTGACGAAAAATTACCTAAATAGTTACCACGCACACAAGTTTTTTGCAGAAATCGCAAAGCGTCTGGTTGATGTAGCTGGCGGTTTCCTCGCACAGCGTATCAGCATTGCGATACAACGAGGAAATGCCGCCAGCATCCTTAGTACAATGCCGCAAGGGCCTAGTTTAGATTTGAGCTAGTTATTAATTTAGTTTAGTATTTGTACTGTAGTACCTCTGTATATTTAGTTATGTAAATAAATGTTTTTCTTAATAGTTACCATGATTTTTTAGATCTAACGGCCTCCTAGCCCAGTTGGTAGTAATCGTGGCTACGTAGTAGGAGATCCTGGGTTCGAATCCTGCTAAGGCCATTTATTTGAGTGTTTATTTATCACAAATATTTGTTCCTGAGTTATGGGTATTTTCTATGTATCTAAGTATATAAGTAACTATATCGTCGCCTAGTACCCATAGTACAAGCTTTGCTTAGTTTGGGACTAGGTTGATTTGTGTAAGATTGTCCCCAATTTTTTTTTTTAGATGAACGCCGAAGCGAAAAAGAAAGTCGACGTGCTATCCGAAGAGCTGCTTCCATACATCATTGCGGAGCAGGAGCGGAGGACCACGCTCCACAAACGCGTGATGACCGCCATTCAAAATGGGGAGAAGGGAGTCACTATAGCCGAGATGAGGAATAAACCTCCTCTTATCATTAGGAAGGGTTAGTATCGACCATCTAATGCTACGAAAAGTCTGAAATGGAATCTCATACTAAGGGACAAAACACACCTGAGCTGAATTAAGCAAATTCATAGACAAAATGCTTAAATTTGTCTATGGTAGCTTAAATTTGTCTATGGCTTCCATACAAATTTAAGCAACCATAGACAAAAAATAGACAAATTTAAGGATTTTGTCTATGAATTTGCTTAAGAGTCGCCAGGACGCTCGCGAGAACTCGCGTTCCCATACAAACGTAGTTCAGCTCTCATTTTAAAACGACATGCTTTAGAACCACGAAATTTGGCATGGGCATTCTAGTAGTACAGAACTATGTCGATTATTCGTTTTCGTTGCTAAAAATTTCGTTGCTAAAGAAAATACAGCCAGATACAGATTTACATACAAAACTTATTTTTGCTTAAACTTAAATTTTGATTGATTGATTGAGAGCTGAACTACGTTTGTATGGGGACGCGAGTTCACGCGAGCGTCCTTCCTGGCGACTCTCAATTCAGCTCAGGCGTGTTTGGCCCTAAGAGGACTGAGAATGTTCAAGTATACAAAATCGCGTTCCTCCAAAATGTAGATAGGCTTTTTAAATCAGTTCTATCCTTTTTGTTTAGTCATTATCATTCCTCTTGTTTTATTCGTTCATGCCGGCATATGTATAAATATTGTAGTAAATCTATATGAATTCAAAAGCGTCCGTGCGCAAAATCGAGACTGCCCCTCTATTTAATACATGGCTTACTTGGCTTAAAGTCCTAAGGGGACCCACCGACTATCAGTCTGATGATATCGGCCTGTCAGTTAGAACGAAAATTTGCCAGCTCCGAACAACTGACAGGCCAATATCGTCAGGCCGACTGATAGTGGGTGGGCCCCATAAGTCCCCTAGGTGGGGCAGAGTGCTTCCACAGTGCCACTCGGGCCACTATACCCCTCCAATTGCTGACGATGTGATAGTTGCATTTAGTAAACACAGTAAACAGCATAATACGCAAATTTTATTTTCACGTGACACATAACTATTTTGTAATATTATACTACATACCTAAGTAATTACTTTGAATATTCTTTGTGTATGGTTTTAATTTGTATTATTGCTCTCTAAATTAGCATATGTTCTCTCTGCCTGAGATACAAGATTAGTTCTTAGTTCAGGCGCGTAAAACTATGTACGTAAAATGTAATATGTAAGCACAATGTAAAAATAGCAATAAGGATTTAATAAACTAGTAGTTCGCCCCGAACCGTGAACTCGCGAATCTTGTGTTTCGCCATAAATGTGCAATAGTAGAATTACTACAAATACCAAAAATAGGTATCGGGTATTTTTTCTCAACTAACCATCACGGTGAAACTAAACGTCCATATTAAATTGTGCGGTTGATGCGCAAAATTTTACCGCGACGAAATCGCTTCAGATTTGACAGTTTTTGTCTCATCTAAATTTAAATCCACCTCTCACATGCCTCTCACTCTGTTGCTTTGACATGTCGTTCTCATCTGTGGACCACCTATAGGTTTTGGTCACCATCATTATGCGTCTATGGTAACTCTCTCTAACTAATGTCAGGGGGGTACAACTCAAAGTAAATCTGTCAAAAAATTTGAGTTTGACACGACGTATCCGATACGTTTGCATAAGTGCGAAAAAGAACTTGTCATGCGTTAAGAAGGGACAACATGATTCGTGACATTACGTGACATTACAGAGGTCTCTCTGTTATACTATTATTTACTCTGTGCTAATGTGTTAATGTCAGTATGCTGATGGCTCTAGCAGCCAAAGCTCTAATAAATTTAAAAAAAAGTCAGTTGTCAAAATATTTACACCAAAATCAAAATATAATTGAAAATATTTTTGAAATCAATTTTATGTTGCTAATTGTTATGAAACAGTAAGCAGTTACTAAGGATTTGACGAGAGTGTTAATCAATACCTTTCGCTTGATACCAAACTCAACCATACTTGCTCGTAAAAGTAGCAAATAAGATGACCAATGTAACAGGACCCCTTTACAAAACCTTTTTAGGCCTTCTAATTTCAGAACCCCCGTCTCAATCCAGCTCATATACGAACTCGCAAATTTTGTTGGTTTCTGCTACAACCCCAACAAATTTCATAAAGATCGGAAAATCGTTACTAAAGTTATCGTCGGACAAACTATCTAAATCAAAAAGCCATCCAAATGCCGAGACGTCCCACTAGCCAGGTGACAGTTGTTGTTTGTAAGAACGATCTTCGCTTACGCTCCGCTCGTTCGATAAATTATTATTATTATTATTCTCTTTATTTATTTTTCGTCTTAGGTTAGGTTAATTTATAATATTTTTACAAAAGTAAAATATAAAAATACATCAAAAACATACAAAAACAATAAAAACATTATAAAAAACCTAACCTAGGGTGCCGCCGGCAACGGAGCAAGGCCCAGGCTGCCGGTGGTCAGGGCCGCAGAGAGAGGAACCTTCGGACTGTACGCGCCGTGTCCAGGATTACCGCCTTCTGTATCTGACCCTTGATCCAACCACAACCTCGTAGCGAAAGCCTCTCAAGATGTTGGTCGAGACTCTTCGCTATGAGACCGTTCGCAGAAACAACTATCGGCACAATGATCGCCGAATCAACCTCCCACATGGCGGTTACCTCGTGAGCTAAGTCTAGGTACTTGCTGGATTTGTCCTTCTCAGCCTTCACGAGGTTAACGTCACATGGAACGGTGATGTCGACGAGCATGGCCCGGCGTTGCGATCGGTCTATTATCACTATATCAGGCTTATTGGCTACAATAGTCCTGTCCGTGATAATAGATCGATCCCAATAGAGCGTGGCACGACCATTTTCGAGAACTGGCTCAGGTGTGTACTTGTAGTACGGCACTTCGTGGTCCACAAGACCGTATAGGAGAGCAAGCTGCTGGTGTATGATCCTGGCTACGAGGTTATGTCTGTGCAAGTACTCGCCGTTAGCAAGATGAGAACAACCGGAGATGATATGCCTGAGTGACTCTCCGGGACGGCGGCATGCCCGGCAAATGTCGACCGTACCGTCCTTCAGGATATATCTCCGGTAGTTATTCGTCATGATAACTTCGTCCGCAATTGCACAGGCAAAACCTTCGGTTTCTCCGAAGAGGTCCCCGAATCGTAACCAGTTCACCGACGCGAGCAGGTCTACGTCGGGTACCGTGAGGGCCCCGTAGAACCGCCCGTGTAGCTCCTTGCTCTTCCATACCGCCTTGCGATCCTCGGTGCTTAGCACCACAGGTTTGCGCCAGTTCTCGTTCGCCAAGGAGAGCGGCGTGAGGCTCTTATCTACTGCCACCACATCACGATGCATCCCACACTCGTTGTTAAGGAAATAATTCCTGAGATTGTACACCTCACGGTTGTGGAGATTTTTGGCGTTTAAAAAGCCGCGACCTCCACACTTCCGTGGGATGTACAATCTCATAACGGACGAGCGTGGGTGAAGCATACGGTGTGTGGTGAGCAATAGACGGACCCTCCGATCCAGGGCATCCAGCTCGGTCTGTGTCCACCTTAGTATGCCAAAGGAGTATGTGAGTAGGGGCATTACCCAGGCGTTGAAGGCGCGCACCTTGTTGCCACCTGACAAAAGACTATTGAGTACTTTTGTCAGCCGACCAAAGAAGCGCTCCTTCAACGCCTGTTTAATACCCGCATCCTCAATACCCAACGACTGTGACATACCAAGGTATTTGTAGGTTTCTGATTCAGAGATAGATCTGAACGTCATTGTCTCAGAAAGCTGTAAATTTGTTGAATTTACTACTTTCCCCCGCTGTACATGCATAACCGCACATTTATCAACACCAAACTCCATCTTGATAGAACTACTGAAGACTTCAGTGGTTTTCAGTAGCTCCATCAGGTCCCGGTTATTTGGTGCAAATAATTTGAGATCGTCCATGTACAGAAGGTGAGATATGACTTCACCCTCTCTCCGAAGCCGGCAACCTAGCCCCGAATCCTTCAGCAGGGTGCTGAGCGGATTTAGAGCTAGGCAGAACCACAGGGGACTCAGACTGTCGCCCTGAAATATTCCTCGCTCGATCCTTATAAAGTCATGCGGGTCAGGGGGGTCATCCCCGCCTCCTGGTTGACGAAGGACTGTGGTCCACTGCCTCATACATGCGCCAAGGAAGGATCTTAAAGCTGCATCAACTTTATACAGCTCTAAGATCCTTTCCAGCCATGAATGAGGCACCGAATCATAGGCCTTCTTATAGTCAATCCAAGCGGCCGAGAGGGCCCCCCTGTTCCGCCGGACTCGTTGGCAAATGGTCATGTCTATGAGGAGGAGCTCTTTAGTACCACGGGACCCAACCCTACATCCATTTTGAGAAGAGGCCAAAATGTTGTTTGCAACTATGTGCGCGTTTATTTTTGCTCTCAAAATGGATGTAAGGAGCTTGTAGAGTGTAGGCAAGCACGTGATGGGTCTGTAGTTCTTCGCTTCCGTGGTACTACCGGACTTGTAGAGCAGGAAGGTTACACCAGTTGTTAGGGAAGGCGGGAGGGAGCCAAGTTCAAGAGCTTGTTGGAATTGCGTTGCCAGCCGCGAGTGCGAGCATCGAAACCATTTTAGCCAGAAGTTGTGCAATCCATCCGGGCCAGGACTTTTCCAGTTCTGAGCCGTACGGATTGCACAACTTACGTCATCGGGGCTGATGGTAATAGCCCCCATAGGTTCGATGGACTCGCACTCACGTTCGACAACGCTCATCCACTCGCCCTCCGTGTGTTCAACAGGCGCCGACCAGATGCTACGCCAGAAATCAGCCATGGCAGTAGCATCCGGCAGTCGCACGTCGGACACACGGGGGTCGGCTTCCTCCCACCTTCGGTATACCTTCCTTTGGTCACTTTGAAAAAGACGATTCTGCCTGAATCGGTCCACACGTTCTCTGTAGCGGCGAATACGGCTTGCCCATGCATAAACTTTCTGCTTCAGAAAGTCGATGCGCTCTGTGACGTTGGCCATGTAGTCGCGGGGCTCGATACCCGTCCCCGCGAACGCCTGGTGCACAAAGCGCATTACTCGGGGGCGGTTGTTGCCCCCCCTGAAGCAGATCAGCTTTGCAATGAGAGTCCTAAATGAGTTGATACGACGCTCGATCCGCACCTGCCATACGGGGACACCCCCGGCGGTCCTAGGTGCACGTTCAGCGTCCGGAAACTTGACTCGTGCAACACGGCACGCCGCGATGGCTCCGCAGTACATGATCGAGTGCGTATCATCTAAGTCTTTACTAGTCCGCAGGATCGGATCTAGCAAATCATTTAGGGCTCCCATTAACGCTAGATTGCGTCTATTCATAGGCAAGCGTGGTAATCGTGGCCTAGGGATATTTGTGGAGCGATACTGCATAATTGCCTCTTCCAAAGTCCTCCTCAGCTGCTCATTGGCTGTACTACTCATACTCTGACTCGCGATATACTCCTCATCGGCACTGGGATCAATCCGCGGCGCCCCCGATGCCAGGTCGGGTACGGGCATCGGATCCGGCGACGTGGCGGGCGGATCCCGCACCGAGGTGGAGTCCGCGTGAGCAGAGAGAGCCTCCAGGCGAAGCCGATCAAGTGTCGCGTCATCCAACCGCTTTAGCCGTTGAATGGCGCGCACCTGATCCGATAATCGCTGCGCAGTCGTGTCAATGGTTGGTTCAAGGGCCTGAAACAGAGGAAGCATCCGATCACGATACGCGGACAGATTAGTTCCCCCCTCTGTAGCCCCATAGTAGGCGCGCATGACGTTCTCATTCATTGCTGGAGTCCATCTCATGCGACGCACTATACCACCGGCAGCGGGGGCCCTGGGCGGGACAGGGTGTCCCGCAAGCCCCAAGCGTGCCGGCAGCGGTGGCCGCCCTCGTCGCGCAGGTGGTCGTGGCGGCGGCGGCGGCGGCCCGCACTCGTCGCTCGACTCGCTGGTGTCGGGCGCAGTGGCGAACTCATCGCCCGACGACGATGGCGAGGAGACTGACGAGGCGGGCGAAGATGGTGGGCGTGCGTTCGTAGATGCCGCTTTTGTCCGACTTCTCGTTATCATCCTACTATATACGTGTGTCGCCTATGCACTAGCTGTCAACGTGCAACGTGTTGTACGTTCGTGACCCGTAATTGAGTTTACACCCGAATATATTGGTGTTCCACATGTTGTCATTGTTTCAGGGTTCACTTAAAAGTAAAGTTGAGCAAGATTAGGCAAAAAAACACGTATAAAAATATATTTTTAGTAAAATTTGATTACAAGACGTCTGTCATTGTCAGCGGTTGTTTTTTTTTTTTTTTATTATTATTATTAATTCTATTTAATACTCTCTGATAAAGGATATACCGTTTCCAGGTTTGATGTACCGCTGTCCAGCCAACCGCGCGCCGATAGAGCCCGACGGCTCCGGCATCCTTATGTGTGAAGAGAACATCACTCCCACCCAGATCATGTACGATGCCTGCCTCAGCGCAGAGGATAAGGAGCTTTATAACGCTGAAAACAAGTACTTCTTCTGCAACCGTACGTCACGCCGAAATCTACTTACAATTAATAGGGAAACAAAACATTCAAAATTGCTTATATCGCAAAGGTTTTTTTTTATTATTTCATTATCTGTGAATTTCAATCCTAACAAGGCCTAGTGTCCCTTCTGGGTTGGAAGGTCATGGCAGTCGCTTTCGTAAAAACTAGTGCCTAAGTCAATTCCTGGGATTAGGTTACCGAGCGAACCCCAGGCTCAATTGCCACGGCAAGACCGGGACAAATGCTAGGAGAATGATGATCTGTGAATTTCAATCATTTAAGTAGGTAAATCCTCTGTGGTATCGTTAGACAATAGACAAAGTTTAGACGCAAGCACCGACTTAAATATAATAAATGTTTTTTTTTGTAAACCCAATTAATAGTTTATAGCTAAGTTTTTAATCTTAATGCATTACCAACATCCTTAATTGTTAATTTTTAAATAGGTAAACTTAAATATAATTGAGAAAAAATGAGAATGAGAGAGAATGTCTCAAGTATAGTTAGGCTAGAGTTTGTTTCACTTCAAGCAACTTAAAGATAAAGATAAAGATAAAGATAATTTATTATCACACACAAGTTACATAAAAAAAAGGGAATCACAGACACTTAGAAACACAACATATCGATAAGTATCTATAATTTTAAAAACAATTACAACGTATTGTGACAATAGGGGTGAACTCAGCGATTGCTGTGGAACGGCCTGGCTGCCACAGCGCTGATTTTCAGCCCACCCCGCTAACTAACGTAACGTTAACTTCTTTTTCCAATGCTAGTACTCTCACTACTAAAAACGGGATGGGTATAGCATGTTACTCTGACTGTTACTGCGCTTTTTGGTTTGCCAGACTATAACTATATAAAAACTAACGATGATCCACCTAACTTTTTCCAGGTCACAAAATCGAGGGTCCAGATCTACCCCGGAACGGCACCACAGTATACGGCTGCGCGCCCATTGAACGGACCTCTTTCAACTACACAACCACCAAATGTTCTCTGGAAGATACTGAGGACGTCGTAGTGCACTACCGATACTATCCTGATCGTGTGAGTACCTTTACACTATACAATCAGTCTATATCCCGTCAGGATCTATCCCAGTCTGGATCTACCCCGGTCCGGATCTACCCTGGTCCGGATCTACCCCGGAACGGTACCATAATGTGCTGCGCGCGCATTTAACGGAGTTTCATCAACTTCACAACCACCAAATGTTCTCTGGAAGATACTGAGGACGTTGTAGTGCACTACCGATACTATCCTGATCGTGTGAGTACATTTACACTATACAATCAGTCTATATCCCGTCAGGATCTATCCCAGTGTGGATCTACCCTGGTCCGGATCTACTCCGGAACGGCACCACGATGAAAATTATAATTAAGTCGCTGGACACCGCTATCAATTAATTTAACTGACTGTCTCATTTACGAGTTTAAAGAAAGATTACTTATATTATAATACATTTTTTGATAATTCCTAATGGGAATGTTCTCATTGGAAATTTAATTATAATTCTCGTGTAAGTTTCCGGAAATTTCCGAGAATGTTACTGAATTTTTGAGAATGTTCTGCAACTTGTACAGTCGACGTCAAAAATATGTTTACACTTTTGGACTTTATTCCAAAGGAGTAAGGTACAAAAGTGTAAACATATTTTTGACGTCGACCGTACATTGCTAGGTCCGGCTACTACTTAGTAACCTCATTAGAACGGTCTCAAGTCCTCAACCCCAAGAAACTGATAAACATGTAAAACAGAAGGTTACAGTAGTTACAAAATAAAATACAGCATCTAAATAACAAAAATTCAGTAAAGAAACTTATTTGCAGACGTATAAATATGTGACTGAGCTGGACCCGGATCGAGAGGTGTGCGACCACTGGAACCCGTGCCAGATAGGCTACATCTTCAGCTTACCGTCACCTGACATGGCCACACCTGCTAGTGAACTATGGCGTGAGTAATGATACCCTTAAGGCACTGGTCCCACCGCGAGCTAGTAACCCAAGTAACATTTTGTGCTGTATAATAGCTGTATCCGCCAATTTTTCTGCTGTATAAAGGCTGTATTGACGGGCTTGGAGACCGTTATATCCTCAAAAAGGGCCCCAAATTATACAGCTCTAAGTGTTAATATAGCTGTTTAACGACGAATTTTACAGCTCTAAGTGTTGATATAGCTGTTTAACGACGAATTTTACAGCTTTAAGTGTAGATCTAGCTGGTTAACAGCTGTATTATTACTGAGTGATGGCTGATTTACAGCATAAATAAATTCCATTATACAGCTAATACTCCTCGGCTACACTTTTTATGCCTATATTCACAGCAGTAAACTGACAAAAGTCTACATAAGAGATTTTTTTACCCGAGTTGTGTCTATTCTACTTTGGAACGTCATAATTCGAAGACATCTTGTAAAATATACGCATCCATTAAGTGTACAAAAGGAAACTAAACCAAGTGCGGTAGTAAACGATATTCTGTACCTATTCTGCTTGCGGCTGTTAGTTTTATGTGAATGTATATACTAATTGTAAACAAAAAACTCACGCGCCCTCGAAATTATAGAGATAATTCAATAATTATTGTATATTGTGATTTAGTGGATCGAATCTTTTTTTTTACATTGACTCTTTTGTGTTACTTATGATTCTCTATTTAACAATAAAGTTATTTTATTACATGTAATTAGTAACTACTTAAGTGTTATAATTGAGAAACATAATAACAAACCCATTTTAGGATTTTTAAAGATTGTAGGTTATGTTATTAATGGCGTTCGTAATTTAAACAGCATTAGCTCTTCAAGTACTCGATTTTGAAGCTATATGCTGAACTATGGAAAAAATTGAGTGTGTTTACCAGCCTCGAGTTCAATAGCTGCTGTGTAATAGTATTTAATTTTCGGCTTTATAAAATAGTATGAATACGCTTTTAAACAGCTTATAACATTACATAAAACTCTTGTAAAGGTTAAAGCTTTATAAAGGCTTTCTATAGAACCATTATTCAGGTATTATACAGCTTCATGTGATGGCATTATAACCGAGTAGGTTTACACCATTATTCAGACAATAACATCATTGTATACTCTTATTCCGCCGTTACAAAGCTTTAGTTTTCAAAAAATGCAGTTCGCTTTTTTTAGCACTTAATTCTGTATAATGGTGTTTTTTTATGTTAATATAAAGCCAAAAGTAATACTTTCGACATTATACAGCGGTAAATCAGCCTCCTGTATAAGAGAAACCTTTTCTGCGCTAGTTCAGCTTTAACAGATTTTCTACTCCGTTATTCATCAGTTTTTAAGCTCTAAGCTGTTTACTAGCGAATTTAAGCATCTTTTTAGTCTAAAATGTTACTTGGGAAGCTATGAGCTATCGGCTATAAACACGAACAAAAGATAAGCACTCCCGTGTAAATAAAAGAGACACGGCGATATTTATAGCTCACCGCTGGGCGAGTAACTATAAATATCGCCGTGTCTCTTTTATTTACACGGGAGTGCTTATCTTTTGTTCGTGTTTATAGCCGATAGCTAATAGCTTACTAGCTCGCGGTGGGACCAGTGCCTATAAGCCCTGATACACTTTAGTTTTTTTTTGGGTCCTAACTAGCATTCTAATTAGGATCCTAAATATGTATCTAGTCACACTAGTCCTAACTAAGATCCTAAATTCAAAATAAACAGAATATATTAAATAAATAAACACGGGTTACTCACGTCTATTAAGTCGAATATTAAAAAACGTGAGTAACCCGTGTTTATTTATTTAATATGTCTGATTCTCACGGAAGTTTTGTGTTTAAAATAAACAGAATATTTTACATTAAATAAAAACCTATGACATTTAGGTCGACTGTCGACTAAATCTTGTTACACTTTATTCCTTTCAAATTAGGATGCTAACTCTTTAAGTTTGTCATTGATCATCCTAGCTTCCTAACTAGGTTATTTTTTAGGAAACTTATTACTAAATGCGGTAACACTTGTCTAAATTTAGTGACTAACTGATTTAGGAAGCTGACTAGGACATATGTAACAGGGATTTAACAACATTATAGTACATTTAGACCCGTCTACTACACTTGGCGTACAAAATTTTCCCCTTATATAAATCCTGAAGACAAACTTAATGGACCTTGTTAAGATTATGTACCTACAGCAGAGTTGGGCAAAAATTAGTGTGAGTGAAACTAAAGTTAAAAATGAGAACGTCACTCTTAATCATTTGAACATGATTACGGATTTACTCAAGGGCTTTCCAATCTGAGTGAGCACCGACATGAGTAAATCATGTCGATTTTTAGTTTGAATCATGAGTAGCTGAAGTGATTACATTAGTAAGACAGATGCTTAGTTAAACTAACGATTTAGTTGATTTAATCATAGTTTGATTATAATTAGCTTTTGCTAAGCAACTAGGTTCATCATTTTTTTCCTGACGGAACCTAGATAAGTACGAGTATATAAATTAAGGATACTTGGCTATTTGTGACAATATTTTCGTAAAGGTATCATTTGGGCGGTTGGCCCTTACTGCATAAGTTGTATTGTAGGTACTGATTAAATATTGTTTTAGAGCAATAAAAGCGTAATTGTGCCAGCAGCGGCCAAATGGTACCATTATCAATATACCGAAACATTTGTTTGTTGGTTTTTTGGTACAAAATGGGACATTTAATAAAATATCAGCACGTTCGTTGGTTTTTTTTTGTATGTGTGTACAAATGCTCCCATTTACCTTTGAATATAAAACAAAACAATGTACAATATAAAACAAGTACTGACACCACATGTTGCTAAGTTCTAGAAACAATAACAAATCCCACGATCACCAACTGGCAGGTAAGAACTCTAATTTTCCACAAAGTAGGATAAGTTGTTAAAAGTACACTTTGATAAGATTGTCCATGTCGATGTCGGCATAACTTAAAGACCTATTTAATAAGGATTAGACCGCGTCGGCGTGGGAACAAAAGAGTGAACGTAGCGCACCGCTCGGTCTTAGACATTTAACTTATACACGTGCGCTATTTAACGACAATAGAAAAGATAAGGACGGATATATATTGAATAAAATCGGTTGAGCCCTTTTTTGAGTTATCACTCAAGAACGCATAGCGAAAGGTCGCGAGTGAAATGACGTAAGCGCCGCCAAGTATCCCTTAACAAATGACCTTTTTGAACGGATGTATAGTAACAGGCCGGCAACTACGGAACCCGACACTGAGCATGGCCCGACATGCTCTTGGCCGGTTTTTTAAAAGTACATGTTATAGTAAATATATCGATTAACGGCTATTAATTATTATGTCAACATCGAACAAAGCTCGGTGCGTTGTTATTTGTTCACAATTAAACATTAATAAATTAAACATCAAACAGTCAGTGCATAAAAAACTAATTCTTTCACATCTCGTTCAATATGTGAAATTCAGTATAAAAAAAAACCTCATCCTTGTAATAATGGAAAACAGCTTTAAAAATACTACAATCATATTTTCGTCACTCATATTAAACAACTCATGATTGGCGTTAGTTGAGTAGCGTTACTTTAGTTTCACTCAGCGCGCGGCGTTAATGATTTACTCTTGGCGAATTTACTTGATTGTTTTGTGTTATGATTTAATCAGCGATTATTTAATCAAGTGAATTTGTAATCAAATCACCGATTTCAATCATGAGTGCCCAACTCTGACCTACAGTTAGTTACCTATCGATGTTTTCTTTCACCGAAAACTGTTACCAACTTAATTATCATATTTCGTATATAAGCTGCGAGAAATTCAATGGTACGAGCAGGGATTTGAACATTTTGAACCCGAGACCTACGCATAGAAAGTCAAGCTTATTCCTATACTAATACTACCAATAGACTCCAAATACGTTATCAGGACCATAATGATTAATTTATAGATTTTAGAGAAACTTTTTCTAACTTTGTTATTTGTGTTACAGCCGATGCCCGTAAGTAACTACATTTAAAATTGTATATATTTTATTTTGCACACTATAACGCCTTCAGACCATTAGGTCCTTGTCTGAGAAACTGCTAGAAAATACCCAACATAAGAAAATAATCAGCCAGGCGTGGGTCGGCCTTAAAAAAACTTTCAAACTGTGTGAAATACGAAACCTTCGGGGCGCGAGTCCTACTCACATTTGGCCTATTTTTAAAGACCTCACCCGAATAGATAACTCTGCTGCTGACTGTATATAATAGATGTTTTATAGAGTAATTGTTTCGCCTCGAGAGTTGTCCAAAAATCTGATACAATTGATAGAAATACTAATAACTTTTAATGAAAAAAGAACCGGATTACTTAGGCTATTCCACTTTTCCAAATGCAAATGGCCAAGTTATTGTAAAAAAATATTCACATCACTACAGGTATGCCTAACATATTTGAAGAGTTCCGTCGATTTCTCCAGGATGCGTTATGACAATGGGACTAACTGTTAAAAAAACATTTTATCCAAATCGCTTGAGCCATAATACCATGAGCCATACATAAAAAAAGATAACACCAAACGATCCCGATAAATTCAGAACCTCCTTCTTCGAAATCTTGAAGTCGGTTGAGGTTGTGCTATCGAACTGTCATTATACTTATCATCGAGAGAAATAAATCAGAGTTAGTAACAGGCGCGGTCGCAGCCTGAAATTTTGGAGGGGGTCACTATAGCAAAAAAAAATTTTTTTTAATTTTTAGTGGGTCTTTTTTCAAATCGACACGTATGATTTTGGGGGGGGGGGGGGGTCATGTCCCCTGTGACCCCCCTCCCCTGGCTGCTTAAACTAGTTATGTAAGTTGTCATTGTCAATCTAATTACATTATATTAATGTATTTTTAGCCGACAGTAAGTAAAAGCAATTTTTTTAAACACTGGTTAAATAAACTGTAAGGGATTGAACTTGGAATCAGGTTTGAATTTCTCTTTTGTCCTTTCTCTCCCCGTTTTATGGTATTTATCTACAAGATGTAACAAAAATACTGGCGATCCTTTAAAGGGCATAATTGGTATCGCATTCTTATTATGAAAAACTAAGAATCAATTTTTCGCGAAAAAAAATTTCGGTTTTGTATGGAGGGTTGGCCGGCCGGGACGACGAGTCCCATATAAAAAAATTTTTTTTTTTCGCGTCCAAAAAAGTTTTGTTCTACTTTTTCTTACTCGCAATACGATACCAATAATGCCCTTAAACGGATCACCAGTATTTTTGTTACACCCTGTATGTCTACTCGTATGTCTGTCTATTAATTACATACTTAGTAGTAAAAAGTACCCACAACACAAGTATTTTTGAACTTATCGTGGGACTATATCGATTTGATGATAATTTATTTTCTTCAAATAGAAAGCTTTGTATGTCGGTCTTCATTTTACCCCATTTCTTGCTTGAAATTTATGTAAATTTAATATTCTGATTTCTCTTGCAGCATTTGACGGTTAGTGCATGTTTAATATGTACCTACTTTTAGGGAACGTACCCAAACTACGTGACCCATTTTTTTCAGGTTTTGCCCCCCCCCCCCACCCTCGGTGACCATCCGTAGTAATTGCCAAGACCCCCCCCCCTAGTTGTCACTTAGTAAAACTCGCACATATAGTTTAGAGTGATGTTTTGGACATAGAAAGCAAAAAAACATAATTTTGCCTACTTATTGCCTTTTATTTACTCGATACTGGCCGCGTGACGCCAAAAGTGCATGGAAACCTATAATTAGAAGCGCCCCTCCCCCCCCTAAACTGGTCACGTACTTTGGGTACGTTCCCTTACCTATTCGTACCGTTTTTATTTAAATTAGAGTTTCCTAATTCATGCCTATTTTATTTTAAATAATTTAGAATAAATAAGAATTGCATTAATTTCAGATTACGAGAGTAAGTAAATCGATTGTCTATTCATATTTTTTATATGATTTTATTGCACATAGAATATACATATAGCCAGAGAATATCTAGTTTCATATGTCTTTGATATGGCGGACTTAGTGCCTAAAGGCATTCTTCAATAGACAACTAATGGGCCAAACAGAGACATGTACAAAAGTTACAAGGAGAAAAGTTGAATTGATTATTATAAAAAAGAAGTATTATGCCTACTTACTATAAACTACAGAAATAAATAAATTAAAATAAAGATTTAAAGATATACATATAAAATATTAATATTACATAATAATTATAGTTTTTTAATTAAGTGATTTTAATATTGCAGAAGACGGTGAGTTTATTTTCTGCTTTTTGAAATAAATAATCTCCTTCTTCTTCTTCCTAGCGTTTATCCCGGCTTGGGGTCCGCTGGACAACCTAATCCCATGAATTGGCATAGACACTAGTTTTTACGAAAGCGACTGCCATCAGACCTTCCAACCCAGAGGGGAAACTAGGCCGTTTTTTGGGATTAGGTCCGGTTTCCTTACGATGTTTTCCTTCACCGAAGAGCGACTGGTAAATATCAAATGATATTCCGTACATAAGTTCCGAAAAACTCAGTGGTACGAGCCGGGGTTTGAACCCGAGACCTCCGGATTGAAAGTCGGACGTCTTACCGCAAGGCTACCAGCGCTTTTGAAATAAATAATCATGGTTAATAATAAAATATGTTAACAAACTGTATTTCTCAATTTTTTACAGAAATTGTCCCGCGTAAGTTTATAAATATAGCTGTAAATAGTATTGGAGGATTTAGAACTGTGGTAGATTTAAAGTTGTTTCATAGAACTACAATTAAAGTAGGTTCATTTTAACCAGTAGTAAAAAATAGCCTACACAGAGATTAGGGGGGCGATTCTTGAGAATCGAGCGCTCAAAATCAAAGAAATTAAGCTTGAAAATAATCACGCACAAAAGTTTGAACCATTCCGTCTATACTTATTTATATGTATATGTATTTAAATTCAAGGTTTTCTGATATTAAACATTAAAATTGAAAATAATCTAGTAAAGAATAAACTATAAATAGAAAATTTGATAATCTTAAACAGTTTTTCCCGTAGGACATTTCTTTCCTAGCAGTATTATCAGAGGCCAGTTTTATAAAGACACAAAGGGTTAGAAAGAGACTTCCGCTTGTAAATTGTAACTTGTAGCTTTATAAAACTGGCCTCAGGTGGACGGTTGCCGGCACTGGACGGGAACTAGCATAAGCACCTAGCAAAAGAAAATATGTACAAATATCAACAAGTAATAGATGTATTATTGTCCTTACTTTAGCTATACCAGGTAAGTTAACACAAATATTTATAATCTGACATTGAAACCAATTTGATACTCCCGGGTTCGAATCCTGGTAGGGGCATTTATTTGTGTGTTCATCACAAATATTTGTACCTGAGCTATGGATATTTTCTACGTATTTAAGTATGTATCTAATGTATATATATCGTCGTCTATTACCCACAACTAGGGTTGCCACCCGTACTATAATATATAGTATCGTAGTATATTTTAGCTTGGTGTACTGTTGAAGATATGCAAAAAAGACGAAAATACTATATTTTTGGAACGTTTCATGAGGTAACAACAAGGTGTACTATATTTTTTTGATGTAAGTTTGGAAAATACTATATTTCTCTCAAAAAAAGGTGGCAACCCTACCCACAACATTTATCATGCTTTATTTGTTTTGTGTAGGATAATATACACGATGATTCGTATTCGGTGACCAGCTATAGCAATGTACAAGTTGCAGAACATTCTCAAAAATTCAGTAACATTCTCGGAAATTTCCAGATACTTGGACGAGAATTTATTTAAATTTCCAAAGAGAACATCTATGGGAATCATCAAAAAATGTATTATTAGAATTATTTTTATAAACTCGTTAATGAGACAGTCACTTAAAATAATTGATAACGGCGGAGTCCAGTGACTTCCTGACCTTCCTGTACAATTTTTATTGCTTGTAAAATTTCAGTTCTGAGAACCTTCCGTATGGAACATTTCGCAACTTTGGGAACTTCTCCTTGGTGCATTGCTGCCAGTCAATTTTTCTAATTCAGTTATCGATTGCACATTTATCGCTGATTATTTTCAAATTCGTTGTAAATATTTTCTAAGTGTATCGAACAATTGAACACAAAAGAACCTTGCTGAGTGGCAAAATTCACCACTGTATTTTTGGATCACTTAACGCCTCTTAACGCGTTGCGTGTCCAGTTCAACAATATCTTCAGAATGATGTTTAAGCTACCTCACCACTGCAGTGCGTCAGGCATGTTCGCCGAGGCGCACACATATAGTTTCCATGCCATTAGACGCAAGAGAGTCGCCTCATTGCTGAGACGAGTGAGAGGTAGCGAAAACAGCATCCTGAGGATAGTGGCTGGACGCCTAGACGGCCATGCTAGGGTATTGGGTAAATATTGTGACGGGGAGAGCAAAATAATTCATGCGTTTTACTTATATAAGGTTTAAGTTTTGTAGTAAGTAAGATCTAGGTTAAGTTTAGTGAATCGTTTGAATCTCGTGAAAGCCGAGAAGGACAAGTCCAGCAAGTACCTAGACTTGGCTCACGAGATAACCGCCATGTGGGACGTTGACTCGACGATCATTGTCCCTATAATCGTTTCAGCGAATGGTCTCGTTCATTGGTCTCGATACTCTCGATCAACACCTTGAGAGACTCGCTAGGTGGCTGGATCAAGGGTTAGGTGCAGAAAGCGGTGGTCATGGACACGGCGCGGATAGTCCGTTAGGTTATCCATATATAGGTTAAGTTTAGTAACACATATTCTCTTACCTCGTGAAGGCCGAGAAGGACAAGTCCAGCAAATACCTAGACTTGGCTCACGAGGTAACCGCCATGTGGGAGGTTGATTCGGCGATTATTGTGCTGATAGAAAGCTGTGGTTATGGATACGGCGTGGATAGTCCGTTAGGTTATCCATATATAGGTTAAGTTTAGTAACACATATTATAATTCTTTTTTTCTTTTTCTTCTTAGGCATCTTATAATATTTTTAAAAGTAGAATATAAAAATACATATAAAATATAGAAAAACAATAAAAACATTATAAAAACCTAACCTAGAGTGCCGCCGGCAACGGAGCAAGGCCCAGGCTGCCGGTGGTTAGGGCCGCACAGGAACCTTCGGACTATGCGCGCCGTGTCCAGGATTACCGCCTTCTGTATCTGACCCTTGATCCAACCACCACCCCATAGCGAAAGTCTCTCAAGAGTAACACATATTTTTATTATGGATTGCAAAAATCTGAAATAAATGCTTTTTTCTAACGAAATTTTTTTTAAATGTGATTACTGATTAATGTTGACAGAGGATAGCATAAATGAGTATGTGCACCCGAGTGTGGCAGGCTACACCAGCAGCCCTAGGACTATAAACATACCACACTCCGCAAGAAGGAGTCTTAGTAAGTCCTGGGGGGCAATTTTTGAGATTCGAGCGCCTGAATTCAAGAAAATTAAACTCCAAAATAATCGCACACTATTATTTTCACATTAAATTAATAGTTTAAATAACCATGATTTTAAATTCCTATTGCTGTTATTTTTAAAACACCATTTCATCGTTTTACACGGAGTTCTAAATGTCATATTCGAGCGCTCGAATCTCAAAAATCACCCCCTCTGTTCAGCTTTATCTTCCATTTTAAATTTAACATTTAGCAGTCGATCATATCATATGCCTAAGAAAAATGAATAAAAACTGCAATTTAAAGATATAAACTTCAATAATATTGAAATCTGTTATGTCAGTTAGGTCACCAGACCCAAGATTAATTAAAATTTGAAAAGTGTTATTTCGTTACTTATTATCATCATCATATATTTAAGAGCTAGGCTCTTGTCGGTGTCATTTGCCTTCTCCTTTACAGCCTGATACGACACGACGTTTAGTTTTTCCTTTACTTGATCCATGTATGCTATGCATGTATGTTTGATTGTTTTACCTCTACTTTTCTGTTTGTAACTTGTGTATACTCTGTTTCTTTAATGAGGTGTGCAATAAAGAATATTTATGTTATGTTATGTTATGTTATGCTCTCCTTGACTTTCCTGACTTCCTTTCTGCTTCAACTCTACCTTCTATGATGTTTCTTATTAACTCATCGTGCCGCAGCAGGTGTCCAAGCATCTCCCCTCTCCTGTTATCTATGGTTCTCAACAAACTTATCTTCTCTTTACTTATTATACATTTTAGGTTCTAATGTTTCATTTATACTTTATATTAATATAATTTGATACCTAATAATACAGTCAGCAGCAAAAGTAGCTAAGCGGGTAGCAGGTCTCTTAATAATAAATACGTGTCCAGCTCATTTTGATTTTTTGTTTTTTTTTTACTAGCGGCCCGCCCCGGCTTTGCACGGGTGCAATTATACATAATAAACCTTCCTCTTGAATCACTCTATCTATTTAAAAAAACCGCATCAACATCCGTTGCGTAGTTTTAAAGATATAAGCATACATAGGAACAGACAGCAGGAAGCGACTTTGTTTTATATTATGTAGTGATGATTTGCAATTGTATCAGACAGAATACTTTATTTAAGAAATATTACAAATGATCTATATCAAAGCACAAAAGTACATTGTTATATTTTGAACATGTTCAAAATTGGTCGACTGGTAGAGAATGCTACGGCAGGCGTAAGTCCACCATTTGTACCTTCTTGTATTGTGCAATAAATTTTAAATAAAATAAATAAATAAATAAAATGAGCTGGACAGCCTGGACACGACTTTATTATTAAGAGAATTAGTGTAAGGCCTGAGTGGACGCTCGTGGCGGGGCGTGCAGCGGGGCGGGGCGGGCGGCGTGCATGTCAAACAAAGGGCACTCGTACTGGTGTCCTCAGTCGACGCTGCACAAAGTATATGGACGCTCGCCCGCCACGCTGCACGCCCCGCCACGAGCGTCCACTCAGGCCTTACACTAAGAGCGTGTGTAGGTCATTTTGAACACCCAACCCGCTTAGCTACTTCTGCTGGTGACTGTACAACCATTTACAGGTTTCAAACTTGAGAAAATCCAAGTCAAAAACGGGAAAGGAAAATCGAGAAAGGTAATATGTATATTCCGACCAAAATGAGTAGAAATTAAAAAAAGGCAACATCGTAGTGTTGTCCCTTTCAAATCAATGTAAAAAACGGGACGACACTACGATGTTGCCACTTTTTTATTTTTACTCTTTTTGGTCGGTATATAGTTTTAAAGCAATGGCGCCTAGGTACAGTTGTAGAACCGTCCTGAGGCCAGTTTTATAAAGCTACAAGTTACAATTTACAAGCGGAACTCTCTTTCTAACCCTATGTGTTAGAAAGAGACTTCCGCTTGTAAATTGTAACTTGTAGCTTTATAAAACTGACCTCTGTGCAACCCGACGGGGGGGGCAATTTTTGAGATTCGAGCGCCTGAATTCAAGAAAATTAAACTCCTAAATAATCGCACACAAAAGTTTGTCGCTATTATTTTCACATTAAATTAATAGATTAAATAAATTTTAAATTTTAAAGGTTTTTAATTCCTATCGCTGTTATTTTTAGAACACCATTTCATCGTTTTCCACGGAGTTCTAAATGTCATATTCGAGCGGTCGAATCTTTAAAATTCACCCCTCTGACCCACCTTGGACTTTTTTTCACTTGTTTGACGTTCAAACGCGTGGTGTTTTGTGCACTTGTGCTACAAATTTTGCACGTATCCCGCGTGGAGCAGTCAAACGACAAAAATTTGTCGCTTTGACATTTGTTTGCGAGTCAGCGGGTTGTCACAGGTAAGTTCAATTAAAATTAATTAAAATCTTTTATTATCAAAAAGTGTTACAAAAAGGTGCTGAAGTCCCTGACTTCTGTGCTAGGTCGGAACCTGTGTTACAGAGGTCAGTGTCCTCTCCCGGACTATGGTATCTATTTTAATCTAAAGTTATAACTTTTATATCTTATTTATTTAATACAATTCAAAGCGTGAGAATAGGTGTTTATGTGTGAGTGATTGTGTGTGTGTGTGTGTTTATTATGGTAACAATTTTATGGTAAGATACATTCAGTTATGCTGCGGATTCGCGAGAGAGACTATGTCGCGCCATTTCTCGACTGTCGAAAAAGTCGCGCACAACTTGTGCTAACTAACCGTACACAGACACAGATAGAGGCCCTGCAAAATTATTCCAGTAGTTTGACTGCATTTTACGGCTCCTCTTTTCGCAGATAAACCCCAACGACTACGCTGTGAAGGTCTCTGCCTCCAGTATCACGATCACGTTGTCCTTCGAAGAGTTTTCTCCAAAATTCTTCGGGACCTACCACGCCTTCCTTCATATTAACGACAAAGCGACCTCTACGAAGTTCTTGATGATTGGTGAGCTGAACGAGATCAATCGATTTTTCTTTCGATTGACCGATTTAAAAAAGATAATTAGACTTCTTAGCCATTGAGAAAATTATTATCATTTATCATTATACAAAATTCGGAATTCAGGAACTGGTTCAAATTCGGCTTGCATAATTATACCTAAACAACGAGCTGACAGAGATTGTAAATTAAATAAGAACTGTAAATACAACGGCAACTGTCATTATAAGATTATGTCACGCTATCCACACTGTGACATAGCATTATAGGTTAGGTATACAGAAAAATACTGTCAGCATTCATAAGTAGCACAGAAAAAGGGGTCCAGAGACGGCCGACGGCAGCCGAGCAATTTGCCGACTGTCAATATATGTATTACTTAAAATAAGTAAAAATAAAAAAGCCTTTATTTCCAGTCGTTAAGAGAAATGCAAGTTACATCGAATTTTATAATTATAACCTTATCTATATTTCATGCTATGTTGTCATTTATGTATCATTTTTATGTCAAAATTATTATGGGTAAATATGTCAAAAGTATCACTCACATTTTTATTTACAATTGTATATATTATTAATCTTATATCTGTGTAACGGACTAGAACCCCTCATCGGGTGAAGGCACACTGTGACATAGCATTATAGGTTAGGTATACAGAAAAATACTGTCAGCATTCATAAGTAGCACAGAAAAAGGGGTCCAGAGACGGCCGACGGCAACCGAGCAATTTGCCGACTGTCAATATATGTATTACTTATACGCATACAAATTAGGTATCATTAATTATACTTAGCTATTATTTAATGAACTTTCCTTATTATTTTTAAAGTAAAGTGGGGCGTGCCAAGCGCTCTAACCACCGATACAGATGTGCATTGTGCCGTTCTGTAACTTAATAAGTATTGACCTCACATAACTTCTCTGTTCAGTGCCGAGCAACATGGAAGTGGCTGCCAAAACCGTCGACTGCCTCCACGGACAGAAATTAAATATATCCACCATTATTATCAGCTGCGATAACTGTCGCATTCATGGTCTCATGGTGCGCGCGCACGACAATAACGTGTATAACATCCCGACTTCACGATACAAGGTTAAACAGTGAGTATTATTGTCAGTGATTTCTTTACTACAACAACTATAACCGCATGCGGTCACGGCGTGCAAGCGTGACAGCGCTATTCGCACGCAGAGCGTTGTCGCGTTCACGTACCGGCAGGGGGTTTCACTATGTCTCTCTCCATTGTACCTGTTTTTTAAATTTCGCGCCCCTTGCCGGCGGCTTAATGAGGGCAGGGTTGGCACATCGCTTATTATCTTATGGGTGCGTTCGAGAATAATAGTTTATAGTAGTAGTTTTGTACAAAAATAATAATTAGATTGGGCAAATAAGGTAATAAATCTGATATTTATCTAGTTTAGTATTAAATTTACTGGTAGATTAGGTAGATTAAGGCAGATTGACTGGTTACTTTTTATCTGTAGATACCACGTGCACGGAATGAAGCACGTTGACAACCCTATTTTATTTTTTGCACAGATAGCGTTTTCATCTCTGTAGCTAAATGTCAAAATCAGGAAGGAGAACCTTCTGGGGGTTGATTTTTGAGATTCGAGTACTCGAAAGTGACATTTACAACTCAGAATAAAACGATGAAATTATGTTTTAAAAATTACAGCGATAGGAATTTAAAATCATGAGTATTTAAACTATTAATGTCATACGAAAAAAATGGCGGTAAGCTTTTGTGTGCGATTATTTTCGAGCTTAAACTTTTTGAATTCGGGCGCTCGAAAGTCAAAAATTGGCCCCCTGTACTCTAGTACTATTCATTATTCTGTGGTACCGGCGCCGCATGCGAAAACCGCAGCAGTGTGAAAGATTCCTAAACGTCCGAGCAGCAGGGGGTGATTTTTGAGATTCGAGCGCTCGAATATGACATTTAGAACTCCGTGTAAAACGATGAAATGGTGTTTTAAAAATAACAGTAATAGGAATTTAAAATAATGATTATTTAACCTATTAATTTTAATGTGAGAATAATTTTGTGTGCGATTATTTTGGAGTTTAATTTTCTTGAATTCAGGCGCTCGAATCTCAAAAATCTCACTCCTCGCCCAAAAAATTGAGAAAGACGCTAGGCATAGCGATCCAGAGGGGAAACTCAGCCAGCCGTATGGGAACCCTTCCCCAGGGTTCGGACTTCGGCGACTTTATTGTTTAGATTTAAGTTCAACTTTTGTTTGTACGCCTCATGGCAAAATATAGTGAAACGATGTATAAATTTAACACCATTGTAATTACCTATATTTACAAATAAAACCTTACTTACTTACTTTACCTAAATCTTAGTTTTGGGGTAGTTTTTTGTTTTAATTTTATGTAGCTATATTGAAACTTTGTTGGTCAAGTGGTTTTTCGGTCTTAAATAAAATACAAGAAATTTTTAAATAAATATATAATAATATATTTTATTTATTTCAGAGCCCCGAATAGGTAAGTTTTAACTTAACTACTTTAACTACAAATATCCCGCGAAATACACATATATTGATGATGATGATTTCTTCCTGTTATCCCTCATTAGGGACATAGGGCTCGCAGAAGAGTTTTCCATTTGTCGCGATCTTGAGCGGCTACTTCCAGCTCACTAGTACGAAAAGCATTTATTTGTGTGTCGAGTACTAATACATATTTTGTTCCAGAGTTATGGTTGTTACCTATGTATAAATCGTCCTCTAATAACCCATAACACGACTCTTTTTAAGCTTTCTGTGGAACTAGTTTGATTCGATGACCATACGAATTTTTAACCACCTGCCAAAAGATATCACACAAGAGCAAATATATACAAAAGTTTACAAGTTAAAGAAATACTTAATAGAGAAATGTTTCTATTCAACGCAAGAGTTCTTTGACTCTAGTTAATCTTAAAATGTAATGCAGTGTATGAAAATATAATTAGATTTAGGTTGTGATCTCATTACCAGGATATATCTGTAGTTTTAAGCATTGTAATATAGTTTAAGTTTACATTTGCAATACCCTATTAGGGTATCATGTTTATTGCTATTCTGTAACACCAACGTGAGAGCAAATAAAGTTATTCTATTCTATTCTATTTGTGTCTTACGGAGTCATTCATAGCAATGCACCAAGATGAAGCTTCCATACGGAATTTCAGATCAGAATTAAAATATTACGAACAATAAAAAATATTCAGGAAGTCGCTTGACGCCGCCGTTATCAATTATTTTAACTGACTGTCTCATTTACGAGTTTATAGAAATAATAGTGTACCCCTCACTTTTCATTAAATTGTCGAGAGGGTCTCTGGGCTTTTTCACAAAAAGTTGTTAATTTTCATATTTTTGAAATTTTAAGAATGTTTTGCATATTCCTACTCAGAATCGTGAGTATTATCAACTCCACTATGAAATTAAAAGTGTCCTGTTCCTCTTACGCTACTTTTCTATGGGCACTTATATGAAAGTAGCGTAATGGAAAATAAAAATTGTATGAAAATTTTGGGACACTTTTCATTTCCTAGCAGAATGAATAGTACTCTCGATTCTAAGGAGGAATATCCAAAAAATTCTTAAAATTTCAAAAACACGAAAATCAACAACGTTTTGTGAAAACGCCCCTCTGCGCGATGACTTCGGCTCCGCATACGCCTCCCAAAGGTCCGGGACACCGTTGTTCCGTGGTCGGGAAAGACATTACTAATAGTAATAATAAATTTTTTTCACCTCACTAGCTCGGAAAGCCCTTTTTGTTTGTTTAATATCTATTGTGAAAATCGCTTTTTATCCACATGTGGTGAAAGAGTTTTGACATAAGTGACAAGTGGCTTAAGTGACATTTGACAGCTAACAAAACGTAAAACGTTAAAAGTGCAGAATTTTTAACATCGCAATTAATGAATTGCATCGAGTAAAAACACTTAATACAGTCTGACAACTTTATTTTAATTCATAAATATCAGCATTCAACATTAATCTTCATTCTTTTTGTAAAAACGGATAAATTGTTCTGACAGCCGAATAAGTCTACGTACGAACAAAACGCATCTGACATTTACTAAAATCTTTTACGTCAAAACTTTTCATTTCAATTCATCCATCATATCAACGTTAAATATTCGCATGTTTTTCTAGATTGTTTTGTTAAAAATTAGTGATTCGAGTGATGAAGAAGTATTAAACACCTGAGGAATTACGGGAAACCGAGCAAAATGCACCCTTTTTCTTATTTTCCTCGCTGTAGTGAGGTGAAAAGTTTTGTGTTATACGCGGGTGAAAGTTATTTTACGTCTCGTGTATTAAAGCACTCGCTACGCTCAGGATTCTATTTTTGAACCACTCGCTTCGCTCGTGGTAAATAATAGAATCCTTTCGCTAGCTCGTGTTTCAAATAACACTCGCACGTAAAATACAACTTTCACCACTTGTATAACAAATAACTATTGATAATTCCCATAAGGAATGTTGTCATTGGAAATTTTATTTAAATTCTCGTGTAAGTTACCGGAAATTTCCGAGAAAGTTACCTACTGAATTTCTGAGACTAAAACTTGTACACTGCTAGTCATTCATACCAATATTTTCCTTGCTTTTAAAAGCAACTATTTCGCTTTATAATAAAGGTAATTAATTAGATTGTTCTTTTCACAGACAATTATATTTGGATATAAACATGAAAGACCCGCAACCACAAGATTTTGGGGACTACTTCGCCTTAATAGAGAACAGCCGTGGCCAGGAAGAAAGACATAAAGTGCTGACTGTTAGAGGTATATACAGTACATTGTGCAACAAGGGGGTTAAAAGGAATATTGCGAATGAGAGTCAAGCCGAGGGCATTTATGGCTCGAGTTTGTTATTTATGACTCGATTTTGCAATATTTTTAACCTCCGAGTTTTCAGGCACAATGTTTTCAGCTCACTTGCAAAGAAAAAATAAATATTTAAGACAAAAAATAACATTAAAAAAGTTATTAAAATGTCCATAACTCCCTTGGGATTACGAGTATGAATTATCTATAACTCGCTTTTAGTTTTTTTTTCAATTTGATTAGCTTTCATTTTATTTGGAACCGCTAATAGGTATTTATCAGAGAAATATTATTAATTATGTAATTTGTTATTTTCCAGCCCCTGGTTTGTAAACATTAGTAAACATAAATAATATACGTACAATATATTTCTTTTCTATAGACTAAAATGTTTAATTTGTTTTGCAGAAAATGGTAAATTAAATCTTTTTAATAATTTTTTTGTGGCATTATAAACAAATGAATGCACTTTATAATTTTTATGATTCATAAAATTATACTTTAATTTAAAACTTTCCTTTTCAGACGTGGGTATGTATTAAATACTTTGGTTCCGAGTATTTATATAACTTTATATTACTTTTTTAGGCTATAATTTTGAACGTCGCTCTTTTATCCGTTACACTTATTTAATGTCGAGAAATTATACTATTATTTTTGTTTCAGATAATCGTAAGTATTTGTGATTTATTATTTTACTACAATGCAGGCGAGTTCTTCAATATCTGTACACACATACATCCATAAATAAATGAACACAACCATATTTTTCTGATTATAAGGTCGTGTACACATGTTTTTGAGTGTCAGTATGTACTGATATTAGAGAACTCGAGTGTACTTACTCCTACATAATATTAATACGTTAAAAAAAGCATCAAGACTAGCTAGTCTATCGTCTAGAAGTTATCGTAGTAAGAGGAGGAGGTTCTACTGTAGCTACAGTAGAACATCCTTAACCGTATCAATAAAATATTTATCATTATAATGTTAATTTTTCAATACACCATTTTATATCAGTACTTATAGTCCCCGCAACTTGAGGGTCCTAAAAACAGTCCCGAATAAAACGATTTCTTACTTAAAACACGTATTTGGCTGGCTCCCTTCAAAATCGTTACAAATTTTACTCTATTTAAAAAAATATAACCATATTGTTTAAAAACTTGACAGTGATCACACTGAACCGTTTCGACGCGGCCTGCGACGTACAAGGGAACTACAACAACATAACGAAATACGAATGCAAGGACTGCCAGCTGACTGACATACTGTGCAACGGGCAGTCAGTGCTGGCTGCTGGCCGGGTCACCATTATACCGCAGTCGCAACAGATCAGCTACAACTTCCCGAGGTAACTGCCGATGCCGGCCCCTTCACCACGGTGACAATAGGGTACTTTCCTGTAGATAAACTTAATTGTTTCGTTGCATTCATAAAATCAACATTTCAAAAATACACGGGAAAATCTAGGTTTAACATGTGTTTGCGCTTGAAATGATTTTTAATACCATTAAGCGCCCAATAAGCGGTTTCCGTAGCCTGTAGACGCCTGTGACGTCAGTAATAACGATGCTGACATGTGTCACATATGTCAGCGTGGTAAAATAATGTAGGAGCGATAATCATTATTACAGAATTTTAAAAACATAATCTGCAGCATATAGGCAACTTTCCGAGGTAGCTTCCATTATGCAGCTTCCAAATGTTGGAATAACGTTCCACCCCCATTGAAAGACCTGGTAAGTCTATAGTTTTAAGTCTCTTCTAAGTTTTAGGTTTCAAGTCTTTAGCGCCATCTAGTCCAGAGCGACCTAAAGATAGCCAAAATGTAAGAGGAACTGTCACCTGCTCTAGTACGCCAGTTGTTACTAGATGGAGTAGCAGAGCAGGTGACATTTTCATCTTTAGGTCGCTCTGGTCTGGACTAGATGGCGCTAAAGACTTGGAGCCTCAAAAAGTTCTTAGACTATGGCCGTCTATTATATCTTTAAATCTATGATAATATGAAACATATTATGTATTTCAGTTTCGTAGACTCGTTCTCCTGCGTGTACATGGGTTTCTTCAAAGCGAAGGACACAGTATACAAGAAAGTCGTCGCTGTTATTGAAAGTAAGTCCTAATCAAAGTAGTCAAAAATATGTGCAGGGACTTTATCGCTAACCTAACCTAACCTTGGCCGCTCCGATATATTTGATGGCGACTTTAGTAGCAGGGCAGACACGCCATACTACAAAACTCGTTTATGCCACACCTGGCCATAAAGTGCCTTTTTCCGTACGCGCAGCGTGCGGAAAAAGACGCTTTCTGGTCAAGTGTAGACATAAAATGATGTACACAACACGGGAGGTAATAAAGAAAGCCCTCGATCGCATATTTACATCCCTCGCTTGCAGCTCGGGCCGCAAACTTCTGCGATCTCGGCTTTTCTTTGTTTTACCACCCTAGTTGTGTAATGTACAGTCACGAGCTTTAATTTGGGACCCACCTAAGGTTGAATATCGTCTAGCAAACTTTCGCCATTTAGAGCTATTATGTTAACGCTGTCACTGAAATAAACAATAAACGTCGTAATGTCAGGGGGGTGCAACTCAGTGTAAATCTGTCATAAAATTTGAGTTTGACACAACATATCCGATACGTTTGCATAAGTGCGAAAGAGAACTTGTCATGCGTGAAGAAGGGACAGCATGATTCGTGACGATAATGTTTACCATCGACAACTTTACGTTTCTAGGGGTTCGTTTCGTCAATAACTTGGTTAATAACTTTTTGGTCCTGTGGTCCCATAAGAAAAAAACAAACAAATAAAAAAGTCGTAATTAGAAAATCGTAATGATAGCTTTTTGCAAAGAGGTTATCATTTCATAGGTCGATTAGATAAGACATTTTATGTCTTAACTTGACATTCAACATTATTGCACTAAAGTTTCGACCTTATTGCATTATGATTGTTCTAACAACATTTAACGGAAATGGGTCACAAATTAATGCTCGTGACTGTACTATTGAGTGCTTATGTGCACGACACCCCTGTACAGTAAAAACTTCAATGTGTGCGTGAGTTCTTACGTTCAACCTGAATGATAGATAACCTACCAGTCTCCTACCAATCGGCCGCCGCGGGGTGAGGTAATTCCAATCGGGGAGGGGCGTAGCGTGGCCTGAAATATTGTTATAATCTGTGGTAGCCGCCTGAAAACTTTTAAATTCATGTTTTATTTATTAATTTATTAACATATTAATGTGTTACTTAATTAGTACAGCAAAAATTAATCTTAACAATTCTTTCTGCATAATCAATGTGACAAACCACATAGGTTTTTTTGGCTTAATGTATAATTATAGTCTCTTGTATATATTTATGTCAAATTCATGCAATATACATAAAGTAATGAAAAATTGTGCATGGTTCTAAAGCAAAATATGTCATGATTTAAACTCACACGATTTTCACTCATTATTTTGACATGCACGGGACTTAATCGCGTACACTTACTTTTGTAATTTTCCTGACGTTTCGAGCATGTCGTAACGCTCGTGGTCGCAGGCAGACTCAAAACTAAACAACAAAAGTAAGTGTACGCGGTTAAGTCCCGTGTTTGTTAAAATATGTAGGTACAATATGAACCTATCCATTTCGAGAATATTTCCTAAATGCAGAGTTTTTAACCGACTTCAAAAAAGGAGGAGGTTCTCAATTCGATAGATTTTTTGTTTTTTATCTTTTTTTTTTCATTATAGTTTTTTTGTATGTGTGTTACTTGATATCTCCGCGAATCGTGAACCGATTTCCAAAAATTTTTTTTAATCGAACTGGTATAACCCCTATAAGGTTCCATTGTCACCAAGTCGGGGTCTGATGATGGGATTCTGGAGAAATCGAGGGAACTCTTCAAGTATTATAGGCACTCTTCACCTATTCGCTGTGTGCATGATTGTGGCGCCATCTCTTGGGCAGGTGGTCAATCTCTTTTTTTCCTTTTTTATAAATAGGTTGTATTCCTTGCTTATATGAAATGTAACTGGCTGATTCACTATTTTGACAGCAGACAGGGGATTTGCAGTTTCATTTCTTGTCACATTGAGCACTGCGATCGTTCTCGTTACCCCCACCATGCACTTCGCACATAGCGAATAGTGATTTCACTATCTTTTACAGCAACTCTGCCACTTCCTCTTGGAATAGCGGATTCTAAGTGAAGTCGGTTCTTTTTTTGTTTAAAATTATTATTAATCATTTATTTTTAACTTTCAGATAACTGTAAGTACACTTCTTTATTTTGAATTTTACTTTTAACATAAAATAACCAAATTAATGTTGTTGTTTTTTTAAATTTTTAGCTCCGAGTAAGTTCTTTTTATTCTATTGAATTGTGTATATTTCTAATTAAATGTTTTTTTATTACTATATTGTATGTAATTATGAAACTATCTAACGGCTAGATGGTAGTGAACCTGCCTATGAAGCAGGAGGTCCCGGGTTCGAACCCTGGTCAGGGCGTTTATTTGTGCGCTTATCACATATATTTGTTCCTGAGTTATGGAATGGATGTTTTCTATGTATTTAAGTATTGATCTATAGCTATATATTATATATATGTCGCATCCTGGTCATGATTACGGATGATCAAATGGTCATGAGTCCGTACTCATGACTCGCCGGAAGTTGCTGCGGAATGCAAGCGCCCTCTGTGGCGCTGTACGGAGTCTAGGAGAGGCGGCACAAGAATGGCGGGTGGTCATTCTGTTTCGAGCAGTCGTAGAGTGCGCTAGTCTCTTGGGAACTGTACCGCGTTTCATTAGAACCTACTCATTTGTTCTGTGATTAAAATTAAGTTTGATTTAACCTTATCTGAAAAATAAACTACAAAGTGTGTTCTCAAGCTTTGACATTTAATTATGTCCGATGAAGACCTGGATCCAATCCCTTCCTTTCCCCGACATATATATATCGTCGCCTAGTACCCACAACACAAGCCTTATTGAGCTTACTGTGGGACTAGGTTGATTTGTGTAAGATTGTCCTAATATTTATTTATTTATGAAGCGCTGGTATAGGTGGCCTGATGGTAAGACGTCCGACTTTCAATCTGGAGGACTCGGGTTCAAAGCCCAGCTCGTACCATTGAGTTTTTCGAAATTCATCTACGAATTATCAAATGATATTTCAGTCGTTTATAGGTGAAGGAAAACATCGTGAGGAAACCGGACCCATTCCAATAGTTTCCCTTCTGCATTGGAAGGTCAGAGGCAGTGGTCGCTTTACTAAAAGCTAGTGCTTACACCAATTCGTGCGATTACGTTTCCAAGCGGACCCCAGGCTATGGTATGGTTAGGAGGATGATGATTGACGAATTGTAACATGTATTTGTTAAACTATTATCACTACACGTGGCTGTACTCACTTGCGGCAGTCGATGGCGCGGCGCCGCAACGACGGGTCGTGGATCGGTTCGCCTAGCACTCTTAGTTCTTGAGGATGGAGACCTAAGCTCTCTGAAGCATGTCGAGCGTAGTGACTATACACAAGTGAGTACAGCCGCGTGTAGTGATAATAGTGTTAAGAGTCGCCAGGACGCTCGCGTGAACTCGCGTTCCCATACAAACGTAGTTCAGCTCTCATTTTAAAACGAAATGCTTTAGAATCACGAAATTTTGCATGGCCATTCTAGTAGTACAGATCTAGGTTGGACATTCATTTTCGTTGCTAAAAATTGTAATACAAAGAAAATACAGCCATTTACAGATGTACATACAAAACTTATTTTTGATATATTTTCTGTTTATTAAAATTGTTAGCAACGGAAACGAATGTCCGACCTAGATCTGTACTAGTAGAATGCCCATGCCAAATTTCATGGTTCTAAAGCATGTTGTTTTAAAATGAGACTACGTTTGTATGGGGACTCGAGTTCACGTGGGCGTCCTGGCGACTCTTAACTTAATACGTCTCACGAAAGTTTAAATTCAATAATTGTAAAAAATATTGTTTAGCCGTGAAGATCTCCGAGGTGGTTAAAGTGCCAGCACCTAAAGAAGACGATGGTTTGGACCAGGAGATCATGTTTGAGGCTGACAGTGACAGCTGTGACGTCAAAGAGGTGACTATACAGCTGTGCCGGCGGGTCCATAGAACACGACTCCCGTCGGCTTGCCTTATTTTTCTGCAACCGAGTAGTTTTCATTTAGCTCATCAAGAAAGGACCATGCGTCAAAATGGACCCAGAACCAACAGACATGAGAGTTGGGCTATTAAATAGGTCTTTAAATCTACTTCACTTAGTTATATGGGCACAAAGTCGAATTCCATTGCAGAACTGAGATATTCATTTTTTAATTCACACTATTTCCATTATATGGTACTTAGGGTTAGGCAGGCATATGCCATTTAATCATCCTGCAGGTCATTTGAATGACTTGGTTATTAATGTATAATGAGAATAATAAGATAACATTAACTTGTTATAATAAATACTGATTATATTAATAAATAAAATAATCAAACGTCAAACGCTCGGTTCTGTCATGTCATTTTAACTTTTTTCCGCTACCTAAAGGTTGTCTGGAAGAGATCGCTTTTTAGCGATTAGACCGCCTGTTATCTTCCTCTTGTTTTAGTACCTACTCATTATTTTCTGTATATCGCTTTTATATTCTTATCCTATCGAATAATGATTGTTATAGTAGCCTATCATTAAGAGAAACTCGTTTATAGACCTTATACATACACACTGACTGAAATATGAATGTCTCGGTTCTGCAATGGAATACAACTTGGTGCCTATAGAACAAAATGAAGTATATTTATAGATCCTTTTAATGACCTATCTCTCAGCTGTGTTGGTTCTGGGTCCAAGCTCCATACTACGTTGCCCATGGTCCTTTTAAAGCAAATTAATCTTCGGCTTACCTAAGAAAATGTTTGACCCGTCGCCACTGATATACAGATACAATAAGGCACAAAGCACACCTGGGGGGTGATTTTTGAGATTCGAGTACTCGAAAGTGGCATTTACAACTCAGAATAAAACCATGAAATTATGTTTTAAAAATAACAGCGATATGAATTTGAAATCATGAGTATTTAAACTATTCATTTCATGCGAAAAAATTGGCGGTAAGCTTTTGTGTGCGATTATTTTCGAGCTTAAACTTTTTGAATTCTGGCGCTCGAAAGTCAATAATTGGCCCCCTGAGTTGAATGAAGCAAATTCATAGACCAATTGCTTTAATTTGTCTATGGTAAGTAGCTTCAATTTGTCTATGGTTGCTGATTTTTTTTGTATGGAGGCCATAGACAAATTTATGCATCCATACACAAATTTAAGCATTTTGTCTATGAATTTGCTTAAGGCTAAAATCACACCTAGCGGAATGGAGGCAGTAATGGTAGCTTAAATTTGTCATAGACCTCCATACAATACTGCCTCCATTCCGCTAGGTGTGATTTGAGCCTAATTCATCAGCTCTGATGTATTTTATGCCTAAGGGTATGAATTAATCGATCATCAAATAAATGCGAAGTCGATGACCTAATAAATAAGATTGGTCACCAGAATAAATCTGCCTCCAAGATGGTAGGTACAGTCGACCAAAAATGTGGTCTACCACCCTACGGTTGAGGTTCGTTTGAACGTCATGAGACAACAAGGTCGTGTATGTTTTAAACTCCTTCGTTAGAAATGTCAACTTTATCGAGACTAACCACACCGGTTCACCGATACTCTTGTAACAAAATGTATTGTTATTGTAATTACCTGAATAAGTAAAAAAATTATAAACAATAAAGTAGTACTTTTGATTCAATACAGTAATCTGACAGTTCCATACATTGTAAACCACTTTGTATAACAACACATTGTGTGTGTTTGCTGCGTGGCCCCGGCTTTAGAATAGTGCCACCCCGTCTCTTTCCGCGGGTGTCGTAAGAGGCGACTAAGGGATAAGGGAACCTCTTATCCCTACTGCTCGTGAGACGCTGTGGTGATTTATTTAATTAATAGTCATCCGTATGGCGGCGATGCGGTTCGCCACCCATCACGTCTCGTTCTTCACGGGGGCGAGAAGTGGCTCACGGAGAGCTGTTTTGCTGCATTGATCGTAGCAAATGGAAATCCGTGATCTCTGCCTACCCCTTCTGGGATATATGTAGGCGTGATTGTATGTATGTATGTACTTACAACAAGTGCTGTCAGATTACTGTCTTAAATCAAAAATACTTTGGGTCGATTACTAATTAATTATTATGAGCTTTTTTAGGTTATAGTTAACGGAATCAACCTAGAGCAATCAGCTAGAAGATCTAGCTCACTTCAAGCTATGTTCCAAGTAAGTTATTTTTTATTACTACATTACCAGATAACGGACGATTATCTATAATTTAACTGTAGTATTTATTTCTGCTAAGAGAAAATACCGGGAGATGGGCAGCAGCATCTTCCGAAAGCCTACAAACAATGAACAAAAAAAAACTGCGCGCGCGAACCCGCAGTGGACGTCTTATGGCTGAGATGATGATGATGATGATGATTTATTTCGCTTAAAACTAAGTTTTGTTTCCTTCACAAGTGTAATGTAATGAAAAACGTGTTGCAGCTATTGAAGAGAAATGTCACCTGCACTGCTACTCCACCTAGTAGCTACTAGTGTACTACTAGTACGCTATTTGTTACTAGGTGGAGTAGCAGTGCAGGTGACATTTCTCTTACATATTCGGTATCTTTAGGGGGCTTTGACATAGCTGGCGCAATCGACATGAGCTTCAATAAGTTCTTAGGCTGTGGTCGTCTATATCTCTATAGTCTCGGCCACAACTTAAGAAAAAATATTCTTTAAGTAACAGAGTTGTCATCCGTAATTTTTTTCGCCATGAGCTTATGTGACCGGCACTTAAAGTCTATACATTCGCTCTTGCTGACACTTATAGCAAGGACTGACACAATGCCAAGCAACTGACAGCTGTCAACCGCCAAACATGGCGCCATAGTGCACGAAATTTGTTTAGATAGCGGATCTATCGATAAACACACAAATTACAGGATACGAATAAGGCATGCTTCGTATTATATGTTAAAATAGAGGCTGTTATATGTAAAAAATAATAAAAGCAATTTTGTTTTTTGCTGCCTCGGCGGGTCAATAAATCACAATTCCCGTCGGCTTGCCTAATTTTCAGGCACATGAGTAGTTTCCCATGAAGAAATTTTAATGCAAATTAAGCTCTGTGGGGTGATTTTTGAGATTCGAGTACTCGAAAGTGGTATTTACAACTCAGAATAAAACCATGAAATTATGTTTTAAAAATAACAGCGATATGAATTTGAAATCATGAGTATTTAAACTATTCATTTCATGCGAAAAAATTGGCGGTAAGCTTTTGTGTGCGATTATTTTCGAGCGTAAACTTTTTGATTTCTGGCGCTCGAAAGTCAGAAATTGGCCCTCCGGTTGGATTAAAAAAATTATGACCTGCTGCCACTGCTACAAACATTTTGCATAAAGGCATATGCATAATAGAGTAAGATATATTTTTGAATAATATAATTTTGAATTTGAGTATTTTGTGGTACCGTAAAATGGGGTGAGTAGGTTTCGTGGGGAAAGTTGGGTATGAACGGGGAGAGAAGGGATGATAGGGGGTGAGAGGGGGTTTTAACGATACTGCTACAAAAATAATGTATTCGATTTTAAAATGGTGCCATATGGAGAGTAATATTCATAATAATAAAAAATCGATGCAACAATCTCCAAAAATCACCTTTGTATGGAAACCCACCTCACCCCAAATCCTAGGGACTACGGGGTGAAGTGGGATTTCCTGTTTATCGTCAAAGTTATGAAATGGAACTACCCAAAATAAAATAGAAACTAAAATACAGACGTCCGGAACACTTATTATACCATTCAGTTTGCATATGTACACAGATAACCTCAACCACTAGATAGATCATAAGTACAACTCGAGGTCACCACACATAGGTGCTCCCGTACTAATTTTGTATGATAGTGCTACCGCTTATTTCAGTTGAGTTAACGTTATTGATCATTACTCATGTGAATTAGAAATATCCACCAAAATTAAGTAACAGAGGTGAACTTGGATTGTCATACTACAAATTGGCGAAGAATACTATTGAGATATGCTGTTCGAATCGTAGAAATTTACGAACAAAATTGCGCTGATGTGTGGTGACCTCGTGCTCCCTGTAAAAGCTCAATGATGAGGTGTCTGTGTAGCCTGTGCATATGTACAATAAAAATAAAATGTTATCGAGGTTTGAATGTCAGTTTTGACCCTACTCACCCCATTTTACGGTAGTTCTATTAATTATATTTGCTTTCCAGGTATCCCAAAACAGTATAAACATCCATGTAGGTCCGTTCCTCGAAGAATATGCGGGCACGTACCAGGCGAAGTTCCAGTGTGGAGATGACACGATCACTAAGAATATCATGGAGGTCACATTGTTAGTACAAAACGTTATCCGTGACATAAGACACACTTAGGGTGGGTTGCACCACGCACAATTAACAGACTCATCGACGTTAAATATGGCGACGGAGCTGTCATCCCAAAAAAAAACTGTCAAACTTTTCATACAAGATTTTTTTACGATTACGTTTACGTTCACAGACAGTTTGGTGCAACCGGCACTAAATGAACATCATAACAGGTTATTACGTAAACAAAAGCTTCTCAAAGACGTTAAGTTAAGAGTCGCCAGGACGCTCGCGTGAACTCGCGTTCCCATACAAACGTAGTTTAGTTCTCATTTTAAAACGACATACTTTAGAACCATGAAATTTGGCATGGGCATTCTAGTAGTACAGATCTAGGTTGGACATTCGTTTTCGTTGTTAAAAATAGTAATACAAAGAAACTATAGCAAAAATAAGTTTTGTAAATAAATCTGTAACTGGCTGTATTTTCTTTGTATTACAATTTTTAGCAACGAAAATAGACACAGCAATTTGTAGGGCCCAATCCGTTGTGTACCCTGCCTTCCTTCAGCTCCATAAGCGCCCTAACTTTTATTACACCTCCCAACCTGTCATATTGGGCCCTACAAATTGCTATGTCTAATACTGACTTTAAACACCTTTTATGCATTACAGGGCAGCTAAGACTGGTAAGTCGATATTTTTTTACACATGTAATCTACTGATATGGCGACAAAAAACAGTATTTAGTCATATTTAGAAGCACAGCGCTACTAAATCACACATAAGAACCGCAAGTGCATATGAAAAATTGTCTGAATGTGGAGATTATAATTAATAAGTGTTAATTAATTTATAACTATCTTTATTTTATAAAAGTAAATTAAATAAAAACATTATAAACATATATACCCTAACAATTTAAACTACTTAAAACTAGAGATAAAAAATTTGGCCCATATCACTGTCAACGGGCAGGGTGCCCAGAAGGCTGGCCGTATTGCCACGCTGAATTGCGATCGCTATTCGTTGCGCAAAATAGTAGCCAGCCCTCTGATCACCAGAGGCCTCTATTAGGCGCGCCGACTTTTTTTTTCAACCCCGAACGCCGCAAATATGTAGCTACTTCCTAGAGCAACATACTTGGGGCGCTTGAGGTCTTCGGCCGAGGATGCCGCAGCGCCAGCATTATTTTTGGTGTCTGGAATATGGGACGGTGCCAAGGTATCAACGCAAGTAGCGTCCCAAACTAGCGGCCGTCCCATACTCCAAGGCACCAGTGTCATGCCGTCGGGCCTCTTGCCGTCGTCCCTGGCCAAACCGCTAGGCTCCAGGACTGCCGGCAGTTTGGCGCTGACAAGGGCCCTTCGGATGACGTCGTTAATGCTGGCATGGCGGGGGATCCTTCCAGCGCTTCGGACGCATGAAAGACCGTGGTGGCCAAGGTTGTTCACCATGACGCCACATTGACAGCGATATTATAGTTATTACAATATTGGAGATTATATATATTTCATTATAAACACAAGTGAGTATAGCCGCATGCAGTGACAATATCTAGGGATGCACGCACAGATGTGTCTGCCGGATTTGTCCGACGGATATGCCCGGCGGACAGATCGTGTATGGCGCTATTCAGATGTGTCAGCAGACAAATCCGTGTCCAATTCGCGCCATACACGCACGGATTTGTCCGCCGGGCATATCCGTCGGACAAATCCGGCGGGCACATCTGTGCGTGTATCCCTAGCTATTATCTCTTACGAAAGTTTAAAATCAACAGTTTTTAAGTATTAAAAACGTTAACTAGGACAGCAGTTTCCGCAATTTTTTTAAATCGATTTAATATTGAATCACTTGCAGTTAATGAAATGAAAACTTCGTGAAACAATGTAAATGAAGAAAAATACAGACTAAACAAGATTTACTGAAAAATTCAGGCCTAGTTTTTTAGCTAATAGTCTATTGATAAGGTATTTCTACCTTTAGGGTCAAAACAGACCTAGCGGAATTCCTTTGAAATTCCTTGGAAAATGCTTAATTTTGTCTATGGTAGCGGAAATTTGTCTATGGCTTCCATACAAAAAATCAGCTACCATAGACAAATTTCCGCTACCATAGACATTCTCAATTCCGCTCTGATTCCGCTATGTGTGTTTTGACCCTTATAGGTTTTTTATAATAAATTTAGGTTATTAAAACATTTTTATAAACTATTGTATTTTAGTTTTATAAAAATGTTTTAATAAGCTAAATTAAGACAAAAGATAAATGAAGGAGATTAACGTATGACATATACCAATAATATGAAATTATACAGATGGTGATGGAAAAAGCCCTGAGGAAGGTATTTATCTAACTATTTACTTAATAACTTAATATGCTTCATTCAGTTCAAAATAAAATAATTTCGCTAAAACAAAGTTAAGTATTTTAGGTATTTTTATTTAAGTCAATTTAGTTTATTTACATAGTCTATTTAATTGAATTAGATAACTTTGCATATTTAAGTTTTATGATATGATAATGTGCAGTTATTTATTTAAAGTTATATAATATTATACAAGGGAGCAAAGTTGTTGTTATACTCGTGCTGAAATTGAGACCCGAGCCAGCGAATGATTGCAAAATTGAGCCGCGAGCGTAGCGAGTGGTTCAAAAAATGGAATCTTGAGCGTGCGAGGCCCTCAAGACAAGAGAGGTTGAACAAACTTTTCTGCCAAGTATAATACAATGTATTTTACCTCACGACCGCAAGAAACACAAGCTATAAAATATAAAAATTGAAGCCAAATGAAAGCAATCAAAATTTGTTTGATTCAAAATCAATTCTATGAAGTCCATCCTACCAGATAACGTGAAGAAACAAGACAACACTAATAAATATGTTTTTAGACGTACACCATTTGAGCCAAATAACTTTTCCCGCGTGTGAATAAAAGCAAATTTCCTTCTGCTTTCAAAAGATAAAGGGCGCGTTTCGAGGTGGAGTGGTGAAAAATACTTTGGTTTACGAACTTGTGCCCCGATTGTTAATAGTCTATTTTATTTTATTTCATCTCGGAAGTGCATGAAACTTTGACCTCACATTTCCAGGAGGTGGTGGAAAAGACTCTCAGCCAGGTATTCACCTAACGGATTCATTTATTAATAACAGTAAATAAAATAAAAACATTATAAACAAATTCCCTACCCTAACAATCTAAACTACTTAAAACTAGAGATAAAAAATTTGGCCCAGATCACTGTCAACGGGCAGGGTGCCCAGAAGGCTGGCCGTATTGCCACGCTGAATCGCGATGGCTATTCGTTGCGCAAAATAGTAGCCAGCCCTCTGGTCACCAGAGGCCTCTATTAGGCGCGCCGACAGGTCTTTGTACAGCCGGCGCGCGCTTGGCCCCCACGGCCCCAAAGTTTCAACCCCGAACGCCGCAAATATGTAGCTACTTCCTAGAGCAACATACTTGCGGCGCTTGAGGTTTTCGGCCGAATTCACCTAACTATTTACTTAATAACTACCTCTGCTTTATTCAGTGCAAAATAAAACTGAGTTCGCTACAACCAAATTAAGTATTTTAGTCAGTCAAAGTTTCGTTTTGCTACAGCTGAAAGGTACCTACTATAGACCTGAGTATTTGACATGAATTTCAATTTAATAACCTCACGCGTTTAAGAAGAAAATGGTAGTAAATTTAAAATTTAAAATATATTTTTTTGTATGATTTTACTAAAAATTTCTACTTTTTGTACTTTTTTCGTTGTCTGTGCTAGGTATATAAAATTTCGGCGTGCCAAGTATTAAGTTTCTGAGTTTACGGGAAGTACCCTTTAGGTTTTGAGTTTCTTGCGAGAACTCAGTTTCAAAATATGCAACTTAAATTGCTATTTCTTTTGATTGCGTTGACATAAAAGTTTGGTTTTGCTACATCTGAAAGGTCCTATAGCTCTGAGTATTTGACATGAATTTCAACTTAATAACTTCACGCGTTTACGAGTAAAAAGGTGGTAAGTTAAAAAAAAATATATATTTTTTTGTATGATTTTAGCAAAAATGTCTACTTTTTTATAATTTTTCCTCTTTTTATGCTATATGATGTTGCTTCGTGCCAAATTTCAAGTTTCTGAGTTCACGGGAAGTACCCCGTAGGTTTTGCGAGTGCCGAAAACTCTAAAATTTGCAGCATAAACGACTGTATCTTTTGATTGCGTTGGCTTTTAAGTTTGATTTTTTCACAGCTTCAAGGGACAATAGACCTGAGTATTTGATATAAATTTCAGCTTGATACCTCCACGCGTTCTTGACAGACAGACAACAAAGTGATCCTATAAGGGTTCCGTTTTTTCCTTTAGAGGTACGGAACCCTAAAAAATCACCACACTACCACAAGAAAAATATAAACTATTAAATATAAAAAACTGAAACCAAATGAAATCTTTCAAAACAACATAATTAAAAAATATCTCTTTAAAGTATATCCTACTAGATTACGTGAAAAAGCAAGTCAAAACTTCGATATGTGCCTACCTAAGTAATACTTACCCCACATACCAGCATGGCTTTTGCCCCGATTGTTAATAATGTGTTGTGTGTTGTTGTTGTTGTGTCTATGATATGATAAGCTATTTCTACGCTAATAGTTAGTTTTTTTTTATAATGTCTTCATTGTTTTTGTATGTTTAAGATATATTTTTGTATATATTGTATATTATTTTAAATAAAACAAACATAAATAAAGGAGATTAACGTATGACATATACCAATAATGTAAAATTTACAGATGGTGTTACAAAAGGCCCTGACGAAGGTATTTACCTAACTATTTACTTAATAACTTAATAATTATGCTTCAATACGTCCAAAATAAAATCAATTTGGCTAAAATAAAGTTAAGTATTTTAAGTGTTTTATTGAAGTCAATTTAGTTTAGTGGTAGTTTATTTACAAACAGTTTATTTAATTGATTTTAGGTATTCCAAGCAAAGATGCGGTTCTTTTCATAATTATTTTTAAGTTCTTAAATATGTAGAGGTTCGATCGATTTTAATGCCTTTTACTACGCTGGCTATGAAGGAAATTTATTACGTATCATGAAAAGCCGGCACAAACACTCAAAATATGATTATAAATCAATAGTAGGTGGTCGGCAAAGGCAACCCTAGCCCATGTCGACCCAGTCAATCCATTTGTCGCAGGCGCAGGTATGAGGAAGTGCAGGGATTATATTTTTAAAAATGAACGAATAATAGTACTAAAGCACATTTTATTTTCCACTAGCCCGCGACTTCGTCGGCGTGGAATTAGTAATCCCCCCACGGAATGACTTCTGGATATCAATTATTCTATATCCTTCCCCAGAGCTAAAACTCTTTCCAGCGTTCTGCGGTTATTGATTTTACCAACCCCCCTTTCAACCCGTGTAGAATTGATTTTGGGGATGAAAACTATCCGATGTCGTTTCTAGGGACTCAAATGATCTCCATAATAATTTTCATTTCAATCGTTTCAGCGGTTAAAAATTCTCCTAATAAACTTTCAACCCCCTTTTCACCCCTTCAGATTTGATTTTCGGGATGAAAACTATCCTATGTCCTTTCCTGGGACACAAACTATCTTTATACAACATTTCATCAAAATCGCGCGATGCGCGGTCAAATAAACAACAAACAGATAAACAGATATACTGACAAAAATTCTAAAAACTTTTGGAACGTGTTCTTTGTATTGATTCTGTATCCCCAGCCAATTTTTTTTCGAATATCTTCCATGTACAGAATTTTGACCCTCTTCAGCTTTATTATTCCTATAGATATAGATGATTCGTAATAAAACAAGGGCCTTAAGGCAAGAAGGTTAGAATTATCTTTGCTGCCGAGTATAAAACAAAAAAAATCACCACACTACCACAAGAAAAATATAAGCTATGAAATATAAAAAATTTAAACCAAAAGAATTCTATCAAAATTACATAATTAGAAATTATCTCTTTATTGTCTACCCTGCCAGATAACGTGAAAACTTGTATTGTATCTAATACTTTCCCCACATACCAGCTTGAGCCCCGATTGTTAATAATGTGTTGTGTGTTGTTGTTGTTGTGTCTATAGTTAGGTTTTTTTATAATGTCTTTATTGTTTTTGTATGTTTAAGATATATTTTTGTATTTTGCTTTTATATATATTGTATATTATTTTAAATAACCTAACCTAAGACAAACATATATAAAGGAGATTAATGTATGTCATATACCAATAATGTAAAATTTACAGGTGGTGCTACAAAAGCCCCTGGGGAAGGTATTTACTTAACAACTTAATAATTATGCTTCAATACGTCCAAAATAAAATCAATTTGGCTAAAATCAAGTAAAGTATTTTAAATGTTTTTATTCAAGTCATTTTAGTTTATTTACATATTTACTTTATTTAATTGAATTAGGTATTGTGCATTTTTAAGTTTTATGATAATGTGCAGTTATTTATTTAGTTAGTTAGTGTTTTTTAGTTAGTTATTTATTATATAAGGGAGCAAAGTTGTGGTTTAAACTCTCGTATTTATTTTGAGACAAAAGTAAATTAAATAAAAACATTATAAACATATATACCCTAACAATCTAAACTACTTAAAACTAGAGATAAAAAAATTGGCCCAGATCACTGTCAACGGGCAGGGTGCCCAGAAGGCTGGCCGTATTGCCACGCTGAATTGCGATCGCTATTCGTTGCGCAAAATAGTAATTATATTTTTAGAATACATGATGTATTAACTTTAAGTAAGAAATGTAGTAGTTAGGTTAGTCATACAGCATTACAGGAATCTAAGTACTATATTGTTGTATGCCCATTAGGTAGTAGCATACTTATTTCTTAATAATGCCACTCGCAGATTGGAGTGTTTTAACTTAACATTTTCCTTGTTTTCATTACAAGTTGATATTTGTTTTTATTTTAGTACTTGTTTACTTTAAATATAATGTCTTAACTATGTTAAGGGTAAGCCTTCCGCGCCCGCCCCAGCATGTTGGCAACTCCAACAGTAGGCATTCATTCATTCTTTCATTCATTCGTTCATAGTTCGTTCTTCTATCATCGCCGTTACTATTAACATGTATTTTTCTGTTTCTTATAAAATATAAAAATGTGGCCACAATTCCTGGACTTCTTCTTCTCCGCCTCATATTTTACCAGCCCCACAACGCCCCGCTGAACATTGGTAACATTTTGAGACCCAAGCCAGCGAAAGATTCCGATATTGAGCCGCGAGCGTAGCGAGTAGCGAGAAAACTGGAATCTTGAGCGTGCGAGGGCCTCAAGGTAAGAGAGGTTCAACAAACTTTACTGCCAAGTATAATACAAAAAAAACTTTGTTTTACGAGCTTGTGCTCTGATTCTTAATATTATATTATACAGAGTGTAACAAAAATACTGGTGATCCGTTTAAGGGCATAATTGGTAACGTATTGCGAGTAAAAAAATGTAAGAAAAAAATTTTTTGGACGCGAAAAAAATTTTTTTTGTTGTATGGGACAATGGGACACGTCCTCCGAGCCGGCCAACCTTCGATATAAAACCAATAAAAAATTTCGCGTAAATTTTTTTTTTTAGTTTTTCATTATTAGAATACGATACCAATTACGCCCTTAAAAGGATCACCAGAATTTTTGTTACATCTTGTATTGATAAGACATCGTTTTCGGTTGTCAATAAGGCATTACTGCCATAATAACTCATTTAGAGATAAACTATATGACAAACAAGCATAACATTTATTAATATAACAGTAAAAAATAAACTTAAGTATAAATAAAAACTAATCTTAAATAAATATATTATACTAAAATAACCAGTCCCCCCGCGGCATGGTGCCGTAGATGCTGGCAGCATTCCCTCTCTGTATGGCAATGCCAATACAAACTATTAACTACCGACAATGATGTACCTACCTTTTGCATGAAACGTCACATTTCTACCCTAATCTGTCTGGACAGGACATGCACTTAACAAATGAAGGGTACACGGAAAGAACATGTCTAGTCACTTTGACAACATTTTGAGTTATAGCGGTTTTAAAGTTTGGAAAGATTCAATTAACCATACTTTTTCGTAACTAGATGGTTTTTATGAATTAAAAAATGGATTTATGTTAAAAATTCGAGCTGTTACAGAAGTTGTTGCTGATAGTTCATTGCAAGCTCTACATTTTGATACAAAAATCACATTTTACGAAAAAAGGGACTAGACATGTTCTTTCCGTGTACCTTTCAAATGTATGACCGTACTCCCATGATCCAATGACGCCAGAACTGATTCTATTTTGAGCCGATTTTCTCTGATGTACCCGCGACACACAAAAAATATACATACAACTCGTGGGCGAATGGTGAATGGCTCAAACCCGACAGGGGAGAGGCGAGAAGTATCGGCTCATCATCAATTATGTCACAATTTTATTATCGCGGGGTTATACCCGTATATTTCGGAACGAGAATGATTGTATTTTGTAGCGACTACTGAGGCCAGTTTTATAAAGCTACAAATTACAATTTACAAGCGGAAGTCTCTTTCTAACCCTATGTGTTAGAAAGAGACTTCCGCTTGTAAATTGTAACTTGTAGCTTTATAAAACTGGCCTCTGATATCATGCGTGTCTGTGGCGAGTGGCAGAAGAGCGAAGGCCTTTGTTCAACAGTAGTACATAAACTCGGCTAATAAAAAAAATTAGAACGTCATTATCAATTATCATAAATATTTCCACTCGGAAGTGCATGAAACTTTAAATGGAAGTTAAAATGTAATTGTTGACCTCACATTTCCAGGAGGTGGTGGAAAAGACTCTCAGCCAGGTATTTACCTAACTATTTACTTAATAGGAATAATGTTTTTATTTTATTTACTGTTCTTAATAGGTATTTACATAGACTTAAATATATAGTAGACGGCCATAGCCTAAGAACTTTTTGAGGCTCCGAGTATTTAGCGCCATCTAGTTCAGAGCCACCTAAACAGAGCCAATATGTATGAGATACAATCAGCGCCACCTAGTAACGAATAACGTACTAGTAGTACACTAGTCGTTACTAGGTGGCGCTGATTTTATCTTATAAAAAAAGGCAAAAAGGGGAAGGGCAATATTTTAAATTGTAATTTTAACTTTTGTAGTAATATTATTACCGTGTACTAATTTGTTATATATATCCAGTGACATGTATTTAAGCCATACCATAAACAAATAAAATAATATGAATGTCCCCAGGGTCCGATATCAAGATAGATGTCACCCCAACGGCCTGTAAAAAAGACGGTCCATGCAAGATGGAAAACAGTTATGTCTGCGATAAGTGCAAGTATAAAACTATCAAGTGCAACAAGGAGGATGTAGCTGCAACTTATGGGTGCAAGGAAACGGAGAAGAAGATCGAATGTAATATCGAAAAGTACGTTATTCGTATTTACTTTCTGTGTACACCCAAGGAAGGCCAAAAGTATAGAAACAAACTTAATAAGACAGAATAGTTATTTGTGCAACAAGAGAGGAAAGTTGGTTTTTCTTGCGAGTGTTGATTTTGAGTCCCGAGTAAGCGAAAGATACTATAATGTAGATACTATAATGCGAAAGACACTTGAGTGTAGCGAGGGATCTCAAGAACACGAGATGTAAAAAAACTTTCCTCTCGTGTGACACATACAACTTTTCACCTCAGTAGTGAAAACATATTAAAGTTAAAAAAAGACATTTATTTACATTCCTGAATGAAAAGCATCATCATTATGACGAAGAGCTTCTGGAAACAAAATTTCGCTCCCTGGAGTCAGGAAAGTCGCAACTTTCGTCACTCCCTGGAGTGATGAAAGTCGCGCTTTCGTCACTCCAGGGAGTGAGGAAAGTAGGCTTGTTAGAACTGCTGAGGTGAAAAAATATATACAAATATTACAAATCGATGATTATCAGGCAAAAACTTTTATTATTATTTAATTCACGGATATTATCTACATTTTACTTCGATTTTATTAATGGGAATAATCTACTATTTCTAAACATCACAAATACATTCCAAACTTTGCGGTAGGCCGGAAAGTACTTTTTTTTTAATACTTACTTTGTTGAATAATTTTATAACACTTTTTAAATCGGGCTATTTAAATTCTTTGGAGAAGCGTGATGTGAATTTTTGTTCACGAATTCATAACAAAAATGTTACATACGATCTTTGAATTTGTATACAATGTGATGTTTGTTTCCATACTTTTGGCCGTGCGTGTACCTACCTATACGGGTTGAAATCTGGGTCCTGGTCCTGAACCACATTTTCTGACTCTGTAACTGATCAACCATGGTAATATTTGATCAAAACAGAATTAATTTAATTAATTTTACGTCACTCTGGGCGCTAACTGAGATTTACCGCCCTAGGGCGCAGCGGAAAATCTCACTTCACACCCAGGAGAAGACGTAAAATTATGTACGCACCACGGGCGGTAATAAAGAAGGCCTCAGATCGCTTGTTTATGGCCCTTACCTTCGCTTCGGGCCACAAATGCTAGCGATCTGAGCCCTTCTTTATTTTACCGCCCTAGGTACGTAATGTACTATTAAGTTTCAAGTAAAAGTAATCTTAAACTGAGGAAATCATGGTCACCATATCAATTTTGACATACGCTGTATGGAAAACGACAGGACGTCACATTGAGTAGGGTGACCAAATTGTACGCTATAAATTATTTTTTCACTTATTATCTAAAAATAATTACTTCGGTAAAAAAAATGTAACAAGAGTCGCCAGGACGCTCGCGTTCCCATACAAACGTAGTGTTTTTGTTGTTTTAAAATGAGAGCTGAACTACGTTTGTATGGGGACGCGAGTTCACGCGAGCGTCCTGGCGACTCTTAACATCATTAGGTTCACCTTTAGAGTCTGTATCATCCGATGTGATTGCTTGCTTCACAACCCAGATAGCACCCCGTATATGTCTTAGGTTTTTGAAATTAGTTTATTCATTGAAGTTTCTATTAACAACATTGTTTTAAAACATTATAAAATAACACGGTTACACTCACGGCACTTTAGTCACGTCTCGCGATATGTTTCGGAGAGCCTAGGTCTCCACTCCACTCTACTGTTGCACGCCCCCCCCCCCCCCTTAAGGGGAGGCCTATGCTCAGCAGTGGACGTCTTATGGCTGAGATGATGATGATGATGAATGTCTAAAGTTGTACTTAACTAACTTATGGATTTTTTCAGATTCGAAGACAAAAACTCTTGCGTGTACATGGCAGAGTTCGAAGATGATGGCAAGACTGTGGAAAAGCCTTTTGCTGTTATAGAAAGTGAGTTGATCGTTTTCAGAAATAGTTGAAGGTTAACTGTTGCTCGAATTCCGAGATATACGTTTTTTAGGGTTCCGTAGGCAAATGGCAACAAAGCGGAACCCTTATAGATTCGTCATGTCTGTCTGTCTGTCCGTCCGTATGTCACAGCCATTTTACTAGGAAACTATAAGACGTATCATTATCAAATTTTTACATAAAGTGTCTTGTGTGTGCCGTTACTCAGTTTTGTAGAGAAATTGCAAAAAAAATAATTAAGGGACGGCACTCCATACATGTAACTACAATAATAGTCTAAAAATTTTTTTTGTCAAATATCAACATGATGCACATAAATCGATAGGTATCTAAAAACAACATTGAGGTTTCTTTTGAACATTTTTTGATTAAGTGGATATTTTCAGAAATAATCGCTCCGAAAATCATAAAAATTGTAACTTTTGAACTGTAAGTCCAAAAATTAATAAAAAAATTAAGATGATACACCTTTAAATATTCTTTCAACGAAAATGATTTTGAACATTATCGGTTTAGGTGTTTTTGAGTTATCTCCAAAAAACTACGCACTTAGGCAGATACGACCTTGCGATAATAATTTATTCGATAGTACTGGTTTTTATAAATAATGGTACGGAACCCTTCATGCGCAGTCTGACTCGCACTTGGCTGGTTTTATTTTTGTTCAGAATAGGCAGGCGTTTGACCCGGAAGAAAGTTTGAAGTTATTTTTATATTTAGGCTCTTCATCTATTCAAAAAACTGTCCTATATGCTCATTCACTCCACCGGTGACCAGAGGGCTGGCTCGTTCCTCGCTCAGCGCATTGGCATTGCCATTCAGCGAGGTAACGCAGCCAGCCTTATGGGCACCTTACCTAATAGCGGTGACATAGGGGACATTTGTACATATAGTTTAAACCACGTAGGCTAGGTAGTATTAATTAATACTACATAGCCCAGGCTAGGTAGTAATAATTAGTCTAAGTTTTCTATACACTGTTGTTTGTCCTTTTGTTTGTATTTTAATAAATGATGGTATATATTGATTATAATCATCTCCAAAACCTGACTTTGTGAAAGTGAATAATATAGGTGAAATTGTACTTAATAAGTAGTTACTTTTAACCATTTTTTTACTGGACGTAATTGTATTTCGACAACGAACATTTTGTCGGAGGTTATTTAAACTAATTTACTTGCTTTTTCAGATGACGGTGAGTAAATAAAATACCTATTATTTACAATTTTAGAGTAACGTATATAATAGGCAGCGTAAGAACTTTTTCAAAGCTGTATATCACGCCATCTATCCGAGAGCCACTTAAAGATACCCAAAATGTTAGAGGAAATGTTACCTCCATCTAGTAACGAATAGCGTTCTAGTAGTACTCTAGTCATTACTAGATGGAACTGATGTTTTCTCTTACATTTTGACTATCTTTAGGTCGCTCTCAACTAGATGGCGCTTAATACTTGGAGCCTCAAAAAGTTCTTAGACTATGGCCGTCTATTATACAGGCTGTAACAAAAATACTGGTGATCCGTTTAAGGGCATAATTGGTATCGTATTGCGAGTAGGAAAAAGTAGGAGAAAAATTTTTTTAGCCCCAAAAAAATTTTTATGCCCTTAAAAGGATCACCAGTATTTTTGTTACACCCTGTATTTTTAAGTCTATGGTTACAATAAAACCAAGCATGGCTTAACTGGGCCCTGCCTGCCTGCCCCGTCGTCGGCGGCACCCTGGGGTAGGTTTTATTTTCTTTTGGTGTTGTAAATACTATGTTTTACATGAAATATTAAAATGTTATATTAAAATACTAATAAATTGTTATTAATGAACATTTGAATTTTAGCCGAGGGTAAGATTTTTTTAAGTAATACTTGAACTGAAAATAGTAAAATATTAAATAATATAGTTAAGTCATTAACTCATTAAACCCGTCATACCAATATTAATATTTTTGCTTATTCCTTTGAATGTACAGAACCCTCTATTACGGCTCTGACACACACTTGACCTGTTTTTTATACTTATTTTTATAAAATTAAATGCCTATAGTATGATATGAGACTATGGGCCGGTTGCACCAAACTGTCTGTGAACGTAAACGTAATCGTAAAAAAAACTTGTATGAAAAGTTTGACAGTTTTCTATGGGATGACAGCTCCGTTGCCATATTTAACGTTGATGAGTCTGTTAATTGTGCGTGGTGCAACCCACCCTAACTGCCTAACAGTCCAACAAGTCCAACGTAACTCCTAACTTATGGTGTCTGTACATGATGCAATTTCGACGCAAAAGTGCACATGCGATTTCGATACATTGCCGTCTAGGCAGGTGCACAGAAATCAGCCAATAGAACAAAAGCCACGATGTATTGAAAATCGCTGGTGATAAGTTGAATCAATACAGGCATTTACTTCGATTGAACGCGTTGTACATTCACAAATTTTGCTTATTTTGTGTAAGAAAGCTGCCAAGAAAACAAGTGTAAATTATTTTTTCGAGTATTTTTTTTAATTAATGTTTTATTTATTATTAGAGGTAAAGATAGCCAAGAAAGGAGACACAACTGTGAAGCTTGGCGATAAACTCAGTGCAATAACTACATTTGAAGCTCCAGTGGAGGTGGCAGATGTAAGATATACTCTTAGAATTAATATAAAGTGACGTGAAGAGAGCGGAAACTGGTGGCCGATTTTTGACTTTCGAGCGTTTGAATTCAAAGAAAGAATAAATTATAACTTAAATTGTATGTAGGAATTTTTATGTATGACTTTACATTCAGACACAATGTACATTGTTTTATGAATTAATAAATAATAATCATAATAAATAATAATAATCCCCTACTTTTATATTAAATCATTTTAATGGGCCTATGCGCTGTTGGCTTCGGCTCCACGCATGCCTACCAAAGGTCCGGGACCCCATGGTCCCGAGATATGGAAAAAACGTACAAATAATAATAATAATAACTTGGTTCCCTCCCGCCTTCCCTAACAACTGGTGTAACCTTCCTGCTCTACAAGTCCGGTAGTACCACGGAAGCGAAGAACTACAGACCCATCACGTGCTTGCCTACACTTTACAAGCTCCTTACATCCATTTTGAGAGCAAAAATAAACGCGCACATGGTCGCAAACAACATTTTGGCCTCTGCTCAAAATGGATGTAGGGTTGGGTCCCGTGGTACTAAAGAGCTCCTCCTCATAGACATGACCATTTGCCAACGAGTCAACGAGTTGAGTCCGGCGGAACAGGGGAGCCCTCTCGGCCGCTTGGATTGACTATAAGAAGGCCTATGATTCGGTGCCTCATTCATGGCTAGAGAGGATCTTAGAGCTGTATAAAGTTGATGCAGCTTTAAGATCCTTCCTTGGCGCGTGTATGAGGCAGTGGACCACAGTCCTTCGTCAACCAGGAGGCGGGGATGACCCCCCTGGCCCGCAGGACTCTATAAGGATCGAGCGAGGAATATTTCAGGGCGACAGTCTGAGTCCCTTGTGGTTCTGCCTAGCTCTAAATCCGCTCAGCACCCTGCTGAAGGATTCGGGGCTAGGTTGCCGGCTTCGGAGAGAGGGTGAAGTCATATCTCACCTTCTGTACATGGACGATCTCAAATTATTTGCTCCAAATAACCGGGACTTGCTGGAGCTACTGAAAACCACTGAAGTCTTCAGTAGTTCTATCAAGATGGAGTTTGGTGTTGATAAATGTGCGGTTATGCATGTACAGCGGGGGAAAATAGTAAATTCAACAAATTTGCAACTTTCTGAGACAATGACTTTCAGATCTATCTCTGAATCAGAAACTTACAAATACCTTGGTATGTCACAGTCGTTGGGTATTGAGGATGTGGGTATTAAACGGGCGTTGAAGGAGCGCTTCTTCGGTCGGCTGACAAAAGTACTCAATAGTCTTTTGTCAGGTGGCAACAAGGTGCGCGCCTTCAACGCCTGGGTGATGCCCCTACTCACATACTCCTTTGGCATACTAAGGTGGACACAGACCGAGCTGGATGCCCTGGATCGGAGGGTTCGTCTATTGCTCACCACACACCGTATGCTTCACCCACGCTCGTCTGTTATGAGATTGTACATCCCACGGAAGTGTGGAGGTCGCGGCTTTTTAAATGCCAAAAATCTCCACAACCGTGAGGTGTACAATCTCAGGAATTATTTCCTTAACAACGAGTGTGGGATGCATCGTGATGTGGTGGCAATAGATAAGGGCCTCACGCCGCTCTCCTTGGCGAACGAGAACTGGCGCAAACCTGTGGTGCTAAGCACCGAGGATCGCAAGGCGGTATGGAAGAGCAAGGAGCTACACGGGCGGTTCTACGGGGCCCTCACGGGACCCGACGTAGACCTGCTCGCGTCGGTGAACTGGCTACGATTCGGGGACCTCTTCGGAGAAACCGAAGGTTTTGCCTGTGCAATTGCGGACGAAGTTATCATGACGAATAACTACCGGAGATATATCCTGAAGGACGGTACGGTCGACATTTGTCGGGCATGCCGCCGTCCCGGAGAGTCACTCAGACATATCATCTCCGGTTGTTCTCATCTTGCTAACGGCGAGTACTTGCACAGACATAACCTCGTAGCCAGGATTATACACCAGCAGCTTGCTCTCCTATACGGTCTTGTGGCCCACGAAGTGCCGTACTACAAGTACATACCTGCGCCAGTTCTCGAAAATGATCGTGCCACGCTCTATTGGGATCGATCTATAATCACGGACAGGACTATTGTAGCCAATAAGCCTGATATCGTGGTAATAGATCGACCGCAACGCCGGGCCATGCTCGTCGACATCACCGTCCCATGTGACGTGAACCTCGTGAAGGCTGAGAAGGACAAGTCCAGCAAGTACCTAGACTTAGCTCACGAGGTAACCGCCATGTGGGAAGTTGATTCGGCGATCATTGTGCCGATAGTTGTTTCTGCGAACGGTCTCATAGCGAAGAGTCTCGACCAACATCTTGAGAGACTTTCGCTACGGGGTTGTGGTTGGATCAAGGGTCAGATACAGAAGGCGGTAATTCTGGACACGGCGCGCATAGTCCGAAGGTTCCTCACTCTGCGGCCCTAACCACCGGCAGCCTGGGCCTTGCTCCGTTGCCGGCGGCACCCTAGGATAGGTTTTTTATAATGTTTTTATTGTTTTTGTGTGTTTTTGATGTATTTTTTGTATTTTACTTTTATAAAAATATTGTAAAAAACCTATACTAAGAGAAAAAATAGAAATAAAGATGAATAATAATAATAGGACTTTGGAAGAGGCTATTACGCAGTATCGCTCCACAAACATCACTAGGCCACGATTACCACGCTTGCCTATGAATAGACGCAATCTAGCGTTAATGGGAGCCCTAAATGATTTGCTAGATCCACTCCTGCGGACTAGTAAAGACCTAGATGATACGCACTCGATCATGTACTGCGGAACCATCGCGGCGTGCCGTGTTGCTCGAGTCAAGTTTCCGGACGCTGAACGTGCACCTAGGACCGCCGGGGGTGTCCCCGCATGGCAGGTGCGGATCGAGCGTCGTATCAACTCATTTAGGACCCTCATTGCAAAGCTGATCTGCTTCAGGGGGGGGCAACAACCGCCCCCGAGTAATGCGCTTTGTGCACCAGGCGTTCGCGGGGACGGATATCGAACCCCGCGACTACAAGGCCAACGTCACAGAGCGCATCGACTTTCTAAAGCAGAAAGTTTATGCATGGGCAAGCCGTATTCGCCGCTACAGAGAGCGTGTGGACCGATTCAGGCAGAATCGTCTTTTCCAAAGTGACCAAAGGAAGGTATACCGGAGGTGGGAGGAAGCCGACCCCCGTGTGTCCGACGTGCGACTGCCGGATGCTACTGCCATGACTGATTTCTGGCGTAGCATCTGGTCGGCGCCCGTTGAACACACGGAGAGCGAGTGGATGAGCGTTGTCGAACGTGAGTGCGAGACCATCGAACCTATGGGGGCTATTACCATCAGCCCCGAAGACGTAAGTTGTGCAATCCGTACGGCTCAGAACTGGAAAAGTCCTGGCCCGGATGGATTGCACAACTTCTGGCTAAAATGGTTTCGATGCTCGCACTCGCGGCTGGCAACGCAATTTCAGCAAGCCCTCGAACTTGGCTCCCTCCCGCCCTCCTTAACAACTGGTGTAACCTTCCTGCTCTATAAGTCCGGTAGTACCACGGAAGCGAAGAACTATCGACCCATCACGTGCTTGCCTACACTCTACAAGCTCCTTACATCCATTTTGAGAGCAAAAATAAACGCGCATATGGTCGCAAACAACATTTTGGCCTCCGCTCAAAATGGATGTAGGGTTGGGTCCCGTGGTACTAAAGAGCTCCTCCTCATAGACATGACCATTTGCCAACGAGTCCGGCGGAACAGGGGGGCCCTCTCAGCCGCCTGGATTGACTACAAGAAGGCCTATGATTCAGTGCCTCATTCATGGCTGGAGAGGATCTTAGAGCTGTATAAAATTGATGCAGCCTTAAGATCCTTCCTTGGCGCGTGTATGAGGCAGTGGACCACAGTACTTCGTCAACCAGGAGGCGGGGATGACCCCCCTGGCCCGCAGGACTTTATAAGGATCGAGCGAGGAATATTTCAGGGCGACAGTCTGAGTCCCCTGTGGTTCTGCCTAGCTCTAAATCCGCTCAGCACCCTGCTGAAGGATTCGGGGCTAGGTTGCCGGCTTCGGAGAGAGGGTGAAGTCATATCTCACCTTCTGTACATGGACGATCTCAAATTATTTGCACCAAATAACCGGGACCTGCTGGAGCTACTAAAAACCACTGAAGTCTTTAGTAATTCCATCAAGATGGAATTTGGTGTTGATAAATGTGCGGTTATGCATGTACAGCGGGGGAAAGTAGTAAATTCAACAAATTTACAACTTTCTGAGACGATGACGTTCAGATCTATCTCTGAATCAGAAACCTACAAATACCTTGGTATGTCACAGTCGTTGGGTATTGAGGATGCGGGTATTAAACAGGCGTTGAGGGAGCGCTTCTTCGGTCGGCTGACAAAAGTACTCAATAGTCTTTTGTCAGGTGGCAACAAGGTGCGCGCCTTCAACGCCTGGGTAATGCCCCTACTCACATACTCCTTTGGCATACTAAGGTGGACACAGACCGAGCTGGATGCCCTGGATCGGAGGGTCCGTCTATTGCTCACCACACACCGTATGCTTCACCCACGCTCGTCCGTTATGAGATTGTACATTCCACGGAAGTGTGGAGGTCGCGGCTTTTTAAATGCCAAAAATCTCCACAACCGTGAGGTGTACAATCTCAGGAATTATTTCCTTAACAACGAGTGTGAGATGCATCGTGATGTGGTGGCAATAGATAAGGGCCTCACGCCGCTCTCCTTGGCGAACGAGAACTGGCGCAAACCTGTGGTGCTAAGCACCGAGGATCGCAAGGCGGTATGGAAGAGCAAGGAGCTACACGGGCGGTTCTACGGGGCCCTCACGGGACCCGACGTAGACCTGCTCGCGTCGGTGAACTGGTTACGATTCGGGGACCTCTTCGGAGAAACCGAAGGTTTTGCCTGTGCAATTGCGGACGAAGTTATCATAACGAATAACTACCGGAGATATATCCTGAAGGACGGTACGGTCGACATTTGTCGGGCATGCCGCCGTCCCGGAGAGTCACTCAGGCATATCATCTCCGATTGTTCCCATCTTGCTAACGGCGAGTACTTGCACAGACATAACCTCGTAGCCAGGATCATACACCAGCAGCTTGCTCTCCTATACGGTCTTGTGGACCACGAAGTGCCGTACTACAAGTACACACCTGCGCCAGTTCTCGAAAATGGTCGTGCCACGCTCTATTGGGATCGATCTATTATCACGGACAGGACTATTGTAGCCAATAAACCTGATATCGTGGTAATAGATCGACCGCAACGCCGGGCCATGCTCGTTGACATCACCGTCCCATGTGACGTGAACCTCGTGAAGGCTGAGAAGGACAAGTCCAGCAAGTACCTAGACTTAGCTCACGAGGTAACCGCCATGTGGGAGGTTGATTCGGCGATCATTGTGCCGATAGTTGTTTCTGCGAACGGTCTCATAGCGAAGAGTCTCGACCAACATCTCGAGAGACTTTCGCTACGGGGTTGTGGTTGGATCAAGGGTCAGATACAGAAGGCGGTAATTCTGGACACGGCGCGCATAGTCCGAAGGTTCCTCTCTCTGCGGCCCTAACCACCGGCAGCCTGGGCCCTGCCCTGTTGCCGGCGGCACCCTAGGTTAGGTTTTTTATAATGTTTTTATTGTTTTTGTATGTTTTAGATGTATTTTGTATTTTACTTTTATAAAAATTTTATAAATTACCTAGCCTAAGATGAAAGAAAAATAAAGAGAAATTATAATAATTATAATTATAATTATAATTATAATAATGCCGCGGGGGGACTGGTTATTTTAGTATAATATATTTATTTAAGATTAGTTTTTATTTATACTTAAGTTTATTGTTTACTGTTATAATAATAATTAATTTCATGCGAAGAAATTGGCGGTAAGCTTTAGTGTGCGATTATTTTCGAGCTTAATAGTTAGGGAGGCGAGGTAGCTCAATGGCGTAATTCAACGGCGCCTTCGAGACCTATCAAAATCGAAAGATAAAATAATTTCGAAAAGAAAAGCTCGTATGGCAAAAACCATTTTAGCGGTGGGTTTGGCGTGTACGGTTTTTCAAAAATGTTAAAAAAAACAGTTACTTGGGCATTCTCGAGCGCGTCAGATATTCGAAAGAAAGAAAGAAAAAGAAAGAAAGAAAATACATTTATTAACACAAAACAAGGACACTTTCTTAAAACTAACTAAAGGTAATTATTTAGTAATTACAAACTAAAGCTACTACTACTAAAGTCACTAAAGTTACTATTCATACTACGTATGCCCCGAGTGCCTCTAATAACAACGGTATACTAATCTGCCGGTTTGCGTGGTGGGGGTAGGCATATAAAGTAGTCAAAAATGCAAAAAAAAAAAATTACTCGAGCGCGTCAGATTTTCGGAAGGGGTGTTTAGTAGGACCCAAGGAAGCTCCCTTTAAAAAAACTGACGGTTTCGGCGTGACGATAAGTTACGATGAATTTTTGAAAATGCAAAAAAAAAAGTTTTTTTGAAATACTCGAGCGCGTCAGATTTTCATAGGAGAGGTTTATCTCGGTATCCTGAAAGCATATTTTTTTAATCTGACAAAAATGTTGGTGGGTTCTCTTAATCTGACCGGGAGTTTGAGTTTTTATGATGCTTCAAGTCAAAAAGTTTTAACTTTGGACAAAAATGTAAAGAGACCTTTTTTGTGTAAAATAAAATTACCTTTTTTGTTTATTTAAACTTTTTTTTTGTAAAATGTATCGTTCGCGACTTATATGCCGTAACGCGTTCTTAGGAAGACGAAATGGCTCCTCCACACTTCCGGTCATGCGGAAACCGGCAGATTTTGTATTTTTAGTAAGTTTTAGATTATATTCTTCAAAATAATAAAATAAAATATCGCGCTCGAGAATGCCGGATTAACGTTTTTTTTTTACAAGTTCGCGACCCTATAACTCGGCGGCGTCAAGGACTTATCGTCAGATTAGTTAAATTTAATCTTTAAACACTAAAATCAACCCCCAATATCTTAATCTGACGCGCTCGAGTATTTCAGACTATCCATTTTTTTTTACTAATCTGATCGTCTATCCTAGGCGCGCGTCACTACATATAGAGCTAAATACTTTACAAGGTTGTTCTATTAGGTCTAAGGTATCTCTCATATCTTAAACTGCCACGCTCGAGTATTGCCGAAAATTCCCCTATTCGCCTCCCTAACTATAAACTTTTTAAATTCGGGCGCTCGAAAGTCAAAAATTGGCCCCCAGGTCCATTTTATTGCCAACCTAATTAAACTGCTACTAATATATGAAAAACACTTTTTAATGTCAAAAATATTTCTGTTTATATGTACTTTATTCTCTGATATTTTTTTTTAATTTTAAGCTTAAATTTTGGCAAAAACTTGAATTTAACGGAATATCGTGGACTTTCACATCCACAGTAAATTAAAAGCATACAAACCCATACATTTGGTGCATACAAACTCATATATGTACCATCGGGTTCATAATTGCATGGCCAATTTATCAATGAATTTATCAATTGCCCATGCATTTTTGAACCCGATTGTATTTTATCGTGACCGGAACACTTGACGATATAGTAGTCCGCCTCGAACTGAGAACTCGCGATTTACTTGCAAACGTCTTGACCAATATAACAAGACCCCAAGGAGGATTTTTTTCTCCTTCTAGCTCCATAGCCACTAGATCGATCCTGCTCATATACGAAATTTTATGTATGTCTGCTACAGCCCCAAGAAATTTCATAAAGATCAGAATAACGTTACTAAAGTTATCGTCCGACAAACTATCGAAATCAAAAAGCCATCCAAATGCCGAGACGTCCCAGTAGCCAGGTGACAGTTCGGTCTGGAGTTGTTTGTAAGAACTCACTTAGCTTACGCTCCGCGAGTTCGATAATAAAAAACCTTGTCACAAAGCCGGTCCTTTGAAATTTCAGTAATCCATGTTGTTTACTTTGGACCTTTTTTTGCAGGTTAAAATTAACGGGGCGGAAGTACCACTGAAAGGTGGTGATGATTCAAAACCACCTTACTTCGAGGTTTGTTATACATATAAGTTGTTCGTCTCTCCTGCTCTGATTGTGACTCGTTCTTTATCTACTTATACAGTTGTTTGTCTACTTATACAGTTGTTTATCTACTTATACAGTTGTTTATCTACTTGTACAGCAGATGCGCGGATCCAGGATTTCGTTTAGGAGGGGGCACATTCCTACAAAAAAAAAATCGCACATATCGCATAGTATAGGTACAAAACTTGCGTTTTATTTACAAATTTTCAGGAAAATGTTACAGTTCAAAAAAATACTACTTTATTTGTCATTTTTGTTTTGCCAAACACTATTTTTATCACAATTGATGCCAATTGATTTCCAACAATAATAAAAACTTCTTAATACAATTTACAAACCAAGTTTATGGCACAAGAGCACATAAATAATGAAAAAAACTCATACAATTAGTACAAAAAAGGGGAAAAATTTAAAAAAAAACTGTAAATGCAGTTTTACTTTTAAGGAAAAATAAAATAATGTTTCCTTTCAGTAAATTGAGCTTATTTTTGCACTCTGTATATTTAATTGCTTATTTTTTATTTTTGTAACACCAATACACGTACAATATTTGTAGAATGCAGTTTTTCCTACTTTTCAGTACGATAATTCTTTGTATATTCTAGAGGGCTATCAATAGTAACACAATATAAAACATATTAAGACAATATATATAGTTTTAGATTGACATATAAACAATTAAATTCAATAAACAAAATATACATAGTAAAAATGAGATGGCATACATAATTAGATAATTTGTGCAGGAAAAGTCATATTTGTTCTCTGACAAAACATATCATTTATTTAGACAGAATGAAATTAACATTGATAATTTAAATCCACATCGCAGGCTTCGTCCAGATTCCCAACATAATAACTTCCACAACATGCTTCGTCAAATTCACAGTTCAAATCCACAACAGGTTTCGTCAACAACACTAAAACTAATTACAACCACCACCAATTAATTATCACCATGCGCCGTCTATACCTTTTATCCTATGTCTATGCTTTGAATGTCCTTGATTTTCTCTTTTTAGCTCGATGCCGAGAAAAAGACCATTACAATCACCGTTGATAGTATGACTGAAGAATTTGCCGGTTTCTACCTAGCCAAGTTTAAGGCTGGTGCTGAAGAAATTACCAAAGTCATAATGGATATCAAACTGTGAGTATATCGAATCGATGGGAGACGTTGTTCTCCACGATCGTGCTATAATATTGTATGAAAATCCATTTCAGCATCGTAAATAATGCTATAATATACGACCATAAAAGCTCCACCGAAAAGTATAGCGCTCTAGTAAATCGCTTTACTTACAACTAAGTCTCAATTCAGGCTTTGTAGACGAGTGGAAAAATTAATATAACTAAATATAACATTCAAAGTATCAAGTTCAATAAAGTTAAACAAATAATTTTTTATTGAAGCGGTGGTGGCTTGGTGCTAAGACGCCTGCCTTTCAATCCGAAGGTCTTGGGTTCAAACCCCCGTACCACTGAGATTTTCGAAACTTGTTTACGAAATGTCATTTGATTAGTTTTCTCTTGTGTTAAGTTAGTTATGGCAAGTGCGTATGCTGATCGAAAAATGATTGTCTCGTTCCAGTACAATTGACTGAGGAGCCGAGCGTAGCGAGGCGACGAACATCTCCGTTTTCACTGGTACAACGATTTGGCAGATTGATGTGTGTGTGTTGGTTGGTTGGTTGGTCAGTGTCGGTCTAGAGGTCGCATTTTTCATCCGATTTCGATGAAATTTGGCATGTACGTTCCTTAATTTATTTGCCAAAAATTGGAAATGGGGAAAAGGGGGGAAGTTTGCTGTCGCGTTATTTATGGACGGATTTCAATCATTTTCGGGTAAAAGGTCAAGCCCACACTTCCTTAGAGGTTGATGTAAAAAAAGGAAGGGAAAAAGGGGAAGTCTACGGTTCACAGAACAACTAGTTTGTAAACGTGATGTAATTATATAGTTAAGAGTTAGTGAGTTGTTAATATAGGTACCTATCGTGCAATGTTTGCCAGTCCAAGTTCTGTGGATTTACGTTCCTTCTACTATGTCGGTGTCATGCGTATGTAAATATGCTCCCTGCCTCAATATGCAAGTAATTGACTGAGGAGCCGAGCGTTGCGAGGCGACGAACGTCTCCGTTTTAACTCACAAGGAGAGGCCGCACGGGCGCGCGGGTGCGTGTTGGGTCTGGCGTCTCTCACTGATACAACGATTTGGCAGATTGATGTATGTGTATTGGTTGGTTGGTTGGTTGGTCAGTGTCGGTTTTGATTGGGGTGAAAATGAGGGGGAAAAGGGGGGAAATTTGCTGTCGCGTTATTTATATTCTCCGAAGTCTACGGTTCACAGAACCACTAGTTAATATTAAACCAGAAAAAGTAAACAAACCATAAGTATTGATTACTAGGATTCATAAAAAGTCTAATACATCTGTAAATTGTCTTATATCGTATATTATAAGTTTTTTTTGTTACAGGGAACCTTCTGAGAGTAAGTCGATTTAAATAAAAAACTACTTAAGTGCAATAGGGGATATTACTGCAATGTTCCGCCACCAGAGTGCAGCACTAGCACATCGGTAAACCATAGAGTTCTTAATACATACTAGGCCTTAAACAGTTTTTTACAAGTTTTCATAGATAATTTATAACGAATAAATAAGTCATTTGTGCACCAAGGCGGTTTGTTTACAGAGTGCCTATCGTGAAACGAAAGAATCGAAATTTGGACTTCTGCCTCTCTATCGCTCTAATATGTAAGAGTGACAGAGAACCAGGTAACGAAACTTTTATTTTCGTGTTTCGCGGTAGGCCCTCTGGTTGTGCTAGTGCCGCCCCCTACGCAGAGTTTTGCGAAATATTCCCTATTGGATGTGTGGGCTGGCCACGTCTGCCGGATGCCGAATGAGTAGTGGGGTCAAATCACTAAAATTTACCTACCCAGTGTTTGTAACCCTAGCCCATATTTAGTATGGGTTTACGAATACATGCAGTCCTCAACATTCTCCTTCTGTAGTGAACTTTCTCACCTCATGGTTACATGGAAGCAGAAACTATAGAGATATAGACGACCACAGCCTAAGAACTTTTTGAAGCTCAAGTCGATTGCACTCTCTGTCCGAAAGCCGCCTAAAGATACCGAAATTGTAAGAACAAATGTCACCTGCACTGCTACTCCACCTAGCCTAGTAGCTACTATACTAGTGTACTACTAGTACGCTATTTTTTTAATCGAACGGGTATAACCCCTAGATGGTCCCGTTGGCACCATCTAGGGGTTATACCCGTCGGGGTCTGATGATAGGATCCTGGAGAAATCGAGGGAACTCTTCAACTATTATAGGCACACCTATAGTAATTTCATTATTTTTACAGCAACTATTACCTCTTGGAATAGCGGATCCTAAGTGAAGTCGGTTCTTTTTTTGTTTAAAATTATAGGTGAAGATAAACATCGTGAGGAAATCCCAATAAAGTAATTCCCTTTTGGGTCCTAAGTCAGATGGCAGTCAAGTGCTTCGCGGTTATAGGCCAGAGCTAGGAATCCAAAATATAAACCCTATCTTTAGGGCGCTGGGTCCTTATTTCACCTCTCCTCATATAGATAAAGCCTGGTATTTTTTAGTGTTTTTTAACATTGTCTAATGTTAATTTAACTTTGGCAGAAGTCGACAAAAAGCCTGACACCCCTGGCGGCGGCGGTAAGTTCTACAATAGACATTGTGTGTTAAAAAAAATTGAGTTTTCGAAGGTCGGCTAAATACTTGATGTTGAACTCAGCTTATGAGTTCACCATCAATTCAGCATATAGGTAGAAAATTCATTCAAATACCTATTAGGTAAGTATGAATCGGTACGCGCGGTTTTTAAGGTTCATGCGAGTGACCTTAGACATGTTGTCAAAATCAGTTCAGACTACAGCCGTTTCAGAATGTGTGGGGAGGGTTACATTTAATCTGATTTATAAATAATAAATAATAAATAAATAAATTAACGTTTATTTCAGGCAATCGAAGGCCCATATTTTTGTTAGTAATACAGACTTAGAATCATTAATTTTAGTAGGTAAACTATATACAATTATTTATGCTATAACTTAACTTAACTTAACTTAATTGCAAAGAACATGGCCGGCTGGAACATTGCAAAGAAAATGATTTATGCATTTGTTTATAATAGTTGGAAAGCTGGCGTGAAATGTCACTATTTTGATATATAAGTAGGTACAGTCAGCATCAATAATATGTATACGAATTTGAGTCTTATCCCACAGACATAAGTGCCGAAATGTTAACATATATTTGATGCTGACCGTACCATTTTACCGTGGTACGGTACCTTTAAGAAAAACTCCGTGATTATTCTAAAAGTAATTCCCTTTGGGTGAGGAAGTCACATGGTAGTCACTTTCGTAAAAACTGGTGCATACGTCCAATTTATGGGATTATGTTGCCAAGTGGACCCCAGGCCCAATTGCGTCGTGGCAAAAGCCGGGAAAACGCTAGGATGATGGAACTGTTTTTAGGTTTTATGATTGCATGGCAAAATGTAGTCATAACACTCATGAGCTAAGCTGAAATTTTTGGTGCAATTTAGACTTTATTCCAGAGAGTGGAATCCAAAATATAATACCCTTTAGGGCGCTGGGTCCTTATTTCACCTGTCCTCAAATAGATTAAGTCTGGTATTTTTTTGTGTTTTTTAACATTAGTTCTTCACGGGGGCGAGAAGTGGCTCACGGAGAGCCGTTTTGCTGCATTGATTGTAGCAAATGGAAATCCGTGATCTCTGCCTACCCCTTTTGGGATATAGGCGTGATTGTATGTATGTATGTATGTATGTAGGTATGTATGTTTTTAACATTAGACATTTAACTTTGGCAGGAACCGAAGAGACAAAGACGGACGAAGGTGGTAAGTTCTACAAAAGACATTTGAGTTTTCGAAGGTCTGCTGAATACTTGATCTTGAACTCAGCTTATGAGTTCACCATCAATTCAGCATACAGATAGAAAATTCATTAAAATACCTATCAGGTTAGTATGAATCGGTTCTTAAGGTTCCGTAGCCAAAATGGCAAAAACGGAATATCACGTCCATCTGTCCGTCCGTCAGTCCGTATGTCACAGCCATTTTACTCGGAAACTGAGACGTATCATTTTGAAATTATAGCATAAGGTGTATTTTGTGTGGCGCTATTTAGTGTTGTAGTGAAATTACTGAAAAAATATATTTAGGAGGGCACTCCATACATGTAACTAATTGTGAAAAAATGAGGCACATCAACCTATATATAGGTCTTTAAAAATAAAAAAAAAGGTTTGTTTGAAAATTTTCTAAAAATTGTGTCCCCCGCCCGTAACTTTTGAACAGTAAATCAAAAAATTATGAAAAAAGAATAAGAAGACACATCTTTGAATATTCTTTCCACAAAAATAATTTTGAACGTTATCGGTTAAGGTCTTTTCGAGTTATCTCCAAAAAACTACGTACATAGGCAGATACGACCATGCGATATTATTTTTTCGATAGTAGGTTCGGAACCCTCCATTATGCGTGGTCAGACACCAGCACGCTTCTAGGCACTTCGGGATGAAATACAGGGTATTTTTACAATAACTAGCCATATTGTGCGAGATGATTCGGTACATACAAAACAACTTTTACTGTGGGTTCAACTCCGAAATCGCAACAAAATCTTTCTTGAATGAGAACTTCTTCAACAAAACCTTTATGATTTCGGGGTTGGTTCCATAGATAAAGTTGTTCAGTATGACATGATCTCCTCTCACAATCATCATCATCATCATCTCAGCCATAAGACGTCCACTGCTGAACATAGGCCTCCCCTTTGGACTAGCACGGGGGGTTTGCCATACACGCCACGCTTGGCAGGCGGGTTGGCGCGCGCAGTTTTTTTGTTTATTGTTTGTAGGCTTTCGGAAGATACTGCTGCCCATCTCCCGGTATATTCCTTTAGCAGACTCCTACTACAACCACGGGACGATATGGTGGGGGACAATTCTAAGGCCGGGCACCCCACGGCATCCTCTCACAATATGGCTAGTTATTGAATAAACACCCTGTATTTTGGAAGATACAACGACAAACATTTTTTATAAATATACTTAACTAAACTTTTTAATACAGTTGCTCAAAAAAGTGCTTTTCTTGTAGTGGTTTAGCGTGCAGAAAGTTTGATATCGCGCACTAGTGCTTTTTACTTTTCCAGCCAATCACAGCTAATGACAGTGACAGACAGCCAATCACAGCGCCTCACCGCACCGCGCGGAGCGTTCGGATACATGTACTAAAGTAACCTCAAAGTGAATAATTGACCATTTTATAATTTTTTCGCAACTGTATTAAAAAACGTCGTTCGGTACTCGTGAAGTAATGACATACTTTCCGCACTAATATCGAAATGTACTATTTCGACGCCATGACTGATATCAATGCACTCATTTATACGCCAAGCCATATACTTCAAGATATAGTAGACGGCCATAGTACAAGAACTTTTTGAGGCTCCAAGTATTTAGCGCCATCTAGTTGAGAGCAACCTTAAGATAGCCAAAATGTAAGAAGAAATATCAGCGACTGGAATACTACTAGTAGGTACGCTATTCGTTACTAGATGGAGGTGACATTTCCTCTCACATTTTGGGTATCTTTAAGTGGCTCTCGGATAGATGGCGTGATAGACTTAGGCTCAAAACACACCTAGCGGAATGGAGGCAGTAATGTATGGAGACCATAGACAAATATAAGTAAGCTACCATCGAGAAATTTGCCTACTAATTTGGTTAATGCCGCTCTGGTGTGATCAAAAAGTTCGTAGCTAATAATGAGTTTGGTATCTTGTGACCTAGTATATAAGTCGTATGCGTTGAACCTGCGGTGCTGCTATATAAGTCGTTGACGTCCAAACGGCTAACAGCCATTTGGAATGTTTGTCGTCTTTTACAATATTTTTTCTCAAGAAAATGCACTGAAAATATCCGCAATGCATTATGCGAACACGAATATCTAAACTCATGCGGCGAATATCTTTATATCCCCAGCTGTCTACAGCGCGTCATGCGCGGTGGACGCAGACTGCTCAGCTGAAGGGAAAAAATACCCATGTGAAAAATGCACTCTCAAGGTCGAGGACGTCAAGTGCAACGACGCTGCTGTCCCTGCTGGCTTGGTCATCACCCCTGACGATGCGGCCAAGACGATCAAATATGCCATTGCCAAGTACGTATAGCCTACAGAGAATGGGTGAGGATCAGGCTGTCATGAGAGCATTCTTGGGACGACCGACTGGTCGCTGGTGGGTCGGCCCAGATATCGTTGGGGAGACAGTGTGGCGGCGGATCTGCTGCAGCTTCGCGTCAACTGGCAAGAAGTTGCGCAGGATCGGGATAGGTGGCGTGCTCTCATTTCGGAGGCCAAGATTCTCTTTGGATCGTTGAGCCAAAATAGTTAGTTAGTTAAGTACGTTTAGCATCTAGCTAAGCTAAGAATCATATTGTTGGGTTCAGGAATATTTTTCACTAGCCATAAATATAATAATATGTAAACTGCAACTAAAGAAACTGTATGAACGTATCCAAACCCGTTTGGATATAATAGTTTGGTAAGTATTTTAAAATAAATGTTTAGAAAAAAACAGCTAATCATTCCCGCAACCAAAAATTCGGGGTATGCTTATAATATATGGCAGTCCAAGCAGACAATTGTCCCTTTTCTACTTTACTGTGAACGATATATCGTAACGATATTAACGGGGGAGCCAATGTATGGAGTACGCTTTAGTTTACCGTTGATCGTAACGGCAAGTCCACGATAAATAAAAAGCAGCTGCATACAATTTCATACATTTGGCTCCACGCTAATATCGTGACAAAAAATTTGAATTGTGTATTTATACAAAATTGTGTAAAAGTGCCCTTGTGGAATCGCGGGCCCGTATAGGACCCAACCACTATCAGTCGGCCTGACAATATTGGCTTGTCAGTTGTGTAAATAGTTAGTTCATAAGTAAGTAATGTCGCAAACCTTTGCTATTTGTATAACTATAAATTACGTATTTATTGAATAAAGTTTAGTCTTTAATCAGCATTCACTGTGTTTACATGAACACCCAACTTCCCGTCCCACATGGCGACCCTGCCACGTGAGGTGTCGGGTTCGGGCTCGGAGCTGTCAAATTGTTGTTATAACTGACAGACCGATATCGTCTGGTGGACTGATAGCCGGTGGGCCCCATAAACCAGACAAACGCGCTGGCGCCATCTATATCGTCACTAAGGGTCTCCCCCCATCTATCGACGCGGAATCGGCTTTCGCCGATAGAAAAAATCTTTATGTCGACGCATTAAGAGCTAACAAGGCACGATTCGGCTCGGCTCGGCTCGGCCGACGGCTGCCGACGCGTCGACGTCTTTTTCGCTCTTATTGCGTCGACATAAAGATTTTTTCTATCGGCGAAAGCCGATTCCGCGTCGATAGATGGGGGGAGACCCTAACGCAGGTCTTAATTTCATACTTCCATATGTTCGGGGATTTGGCGCTTACTGCAGAGCCAAAAAATGCCCAACGAGGCTAAAGAAGTTTTCACTTCAAAAAATGGAAGCGATTACATACAATTTCATACATTTGGGTATACGCCGATGTTTTATCGTGAGGGTAGAATGTCATATAGTACACTAGTCGTTACTAGGTGGCGCTGATTTTATCTCATGCATATTGGCTCTGTTTAGGTGGCTCTGAACTAGATGGCGCTAAACATTTGGAGCCTCAAAAAGTTCTTAGACTATGGCCGTCTACTATATAATTAAGACTATGGCAAAACTCTGCGCAGGGGGCGGCACTAGCACAAACAGAGGGCCTACCGCGAATCACGAAGATAAAAGGCCTAGTATGTATTAAGAACTCTATAGTTTCTCGATGTGCTAGTGCTGAACTCTGGCGGCAGAACATTGCAGTAATATCCCCTATTTCAGTTGTATAGACTTATACCTTTTTTTATACCTGCCGTGGGGTGCCCGGCCTTAGAATTGTTCCCCACCATATCGTCACGTGATTGCAGTAGGAGTCTGCTAAGGGAATATACCGGGAGATAGGCAGCAGCATCTTCCGAAAGCCTACAAACGATAAACAAAAAAACTGCGCGCGCCAACCCGCCTGCCAATGGCCTATGTTCAGCAGTGGACGTCTTTTATGGCTGAGATGATGAATACCTTTTTTTTTTAGGTTCGCAAACACAGAAGCTGGCGTGTGTATGGGAACTTTCAAAGACGACGGCAAGGATGAGATAAAGCCAATTGCTGTTATAGAGAGTGAGTTATTTCTTTTTAACCGACTTCAAACAAAAAAGGGGGAGGTTCTCAATTCGACTGAATTTTTATTATCATCATTAATATTTAATTTTTTATTTTCACTTTTAGATATTGTTACTCAATATCTCCGTGATTAGTCAGGAACGATACTATCCGTAGCAGAACCAAAGTAACCGACATAGCCCGTCGGATCGCTAAACTTAAGTGGCAATGGGCAGGGCACATTGCACGGAGAACCGATGGCCGTTGGGGCACTAAGGTTCTCGAATGGCGACCATACACCGGAAGGCGAAGAGTTGGTAGGCCCCCTACAAGGTGGACTGATGACCTGGTGAAGGTCGCTGGAGTCCGCTGGATGCGGGTGGCACAGGACCGGTCATTGTGGCGTTCAGTGGGGGAGGCCTATGTCCAGCAGTGGACGTCTTTCGGCTGAAATGATGATGATGATGATGATGATCTCCGTGATTCGTCAACGGATTTTCAAATTTTTTTTTATCGAACGGGTATAACCCCTTGATGGTCCCATTGTCACCAAGTTAGGCGTTAAATTACTCTATGGTTCATGGTCCTACTCATATTTCGACAACTATATTCGACGCCATTTTGTCGACCAACCAGACGTTATTTAAACAAATATACTTCCTACTTTTCAGATAAAGGTGAGTAAAGCAATTAACCTTTTACAAAGGGTTCCGGCCCCGTTATCGTCCGCATTCTAAGTTGTGTTTTTATAATATTTGTGGCCGCCTATTGCCCTGGTTACACCTACCGAGTACAGTGGCGAGTCAGTACTCTCGACCGAGTACTCGCAAGGTGTAAACACATCGCCGAGTACTGGGCCGGGCTATTATTCTCTCTCGGCCGAGTGGCATTTTGCTGTCTCGTCACTGTACTCGTTAGGTGTATCAAAACGTATAGTTTGGCCAGGGACTGTTTTACTTCAAGCAAGAGAGAATCAAGCTATCTCTTTCTTACGCTAGTACCCTCGCCACTAAAAAAAGGGATGAGGATAGCTTATTATTATTACTTCCACAGTTACTGCACTTGCATTTGGTAGCCGCTGTCACACTCTTATTGTTAAAATACATCAAATGATAGAATGGTACCTTTTGATACAGTAGACTGCTCCGATCACATTATTTTTTATACAACGACGGTGATAAGCAGACACCGCAGCCTATGGAGCCATAGCGTGTGTATGACGAGCCGCATGACGAGGCGAATGGCGCGCGAGTGATCAGACATGCGTATTGCCACTCGCGCGCTTGCACGCGATTCTACCACAGATTCAGTAGAATTTACAGTTGATAGTTATAGGTTATAGGAGGTTGAAGATAAGACCTTTTTATTTCCACGAGTTAAGTAGCTGTTACACCTTCCTTAATCAGTTCCTAACGACAAGGACGCTGCAATACATTAGACACGCTTGGAGATATTGCTTAACGTCGTGTCTAACTTATTGCGGCTTGTGATGATGATGATGATGATTGAAAATATGAATAAATTGTAATCAATAAACATTTTAATTTTAGATGACGGTAAGATTTTTTTAAAGTAATAATAATGTTTTAATTACATTTAAGTATTACATCGTTGTTTTACGAACACGGCCATTATTTGTTTTTTTTTGTATTCTAACGTATGTTTTGAATCCATCCGACTAAATTAAAACCAGTAGAGCAAATTCGATGCACAATCTATTGTGTCCGTATGGCATTTTACTGAAAACACACACACACACACACACACACACACACACACACACACACACACACACACACTCTCACACACACACACACACACACACACACACACACACACACACACACACACACACACACACACACACACACACATTTGGCTCCCCTTCCCCTGTTAATATCGTGACGATACACCGTGGACGTCCACGGTAAAGTCTAAGGGCCGGTTGCACCAAACTGTCTGTGAACGTAAACGTAATCGTAAAAAAAATATTGTATGAAAAGTTTGACAGTTTTCTATTGAATGACAGCTCCGTCGCCATATTTAATGTAGATGAGTCTGTTAATTGTGCGTGGTGCAGTGCAACCCACCCTAAGTGTAAGTCCCTCGTGGACGCTCGAGTTTGGAGTGCAGCGGGGCGGGGCTTGCGGCGTGCATGTTAAACAAATGAAACTCATACTGGTGTACTGATTGGACGCTGCACAAAGTGTATGGACGCTCGCCCGCCACGCTGCACGCTCCCCCGAACGCTCCGCTCCGAGCGTCTACTCAGGCCTTGCACTAAAACGACTCTTAGACATTGAAACCTGCAGGGCCCAATCTGTTGTGTACCCTGCCTATCCCACCCCTCCTTCAGCAGCCTACGGGCCCTACCTTTAATTACACCTTCCAACCAGACAGATTGGGCCCTGCAGGTTGCAATGTCTAATAGCCGTTTAAAAGCGACCAAACTTTGCTTTTGTGTTAGATAATACTAAATTCAAAATTAACAAGCAATCAACATTGCAATTATATTTGTTCGTGTATTTATTAACAAATGAGTTTTTATTAGCCATCAAGATTACGTCGCCACTACAGATTGATCCTGTGCCTCTTGAGGGCAAGTTAGATGCAACTGTCAAATTTGAACCTAAGGAGACTGAAGTATTAGAGGTAATACCTATGTATACACGGTGGGAGCAAGTATACCCACAGAATCTAAGAGCGTATTCGACTGAGCGTCTCTAAAATGTACTTAGAGCTTTAAACCAAGGGTAGTAGCGATTTATTTATTTTTTATTTTTTTATTTGACGTGCCTATTTTGACGTTTCGCATACATTTGACGTTCCCCTCCCCCGCAAAAAACGGCAGACTTTTTCCGATAGAAATGAGAGCGCGTCTCGCATCCGGTTGGTTGAATAAATTTAATAATCAAAGAAAATGTAGTATGAAATTTTCTGGAATCAGCGTCGTTTCAGAGATAATGTCAATGTAAAATAACTCTTTTTTTTCTTAACTCGGTACATCACATCCTTTGGATTACAATGTTGGCATTATGTGGTTTAGTTTAAACAACCTTATTCCCAGACGTCAAAGTGGCGAGAGACACTTCGCAAAAAAAAGTGTCAGAAAAAAAAACTTGTAAGTCAATATTTTGCAATAGTTTTAAAAACATATCGATTTTTCATGGCGAGAGGCATTCAAAAACAAAAAAAATTTTTTTTTGCGAATTATGCCAAAAGTCCTATGGCATTTTTTGCTTATTTTATCCTTAGGAATGCGTGGTTATAGTTTTTCGGTATACTCCTTCCCACCGTGTATATAATCAATAATTCATATAAGCGGAGACCCGGCTATACCTATAGACGGAGAGCTAGCCACGTCAGATATGACACAATAATGAGAGCGATGAAACCCCTTTCGTTAGTTTGCTATACTATACTTATTTATGGATCTGGACATCGGGCAGCTGTAAAGTGGTGGAGGTTAAAGAATGCAAACCACTTCAAGGTTCAAAACAAATCCTAGAGTTCTGGTTTTGATGGAATATTACGAGAAAATACGAAAACAATAAGATTATATCATTGCCAAAAGTTTCTGTTGGGGGAAGCGCCAAACGATGTAAAATGTAATTCGTAGTACTACCTACTGTTTTTGTTTCCCCAATAATATGCATTATTTTTTGTTCTAATGTGAAAATTTAGGCCCTGTCCTCTATAACTGAAAAAACTTCGGCAGTTCTTACCTATTTTGGTAGTACTATTATCCAATTCAAAAACTGCCATAGGACTTTTGGCATAATTCGCAAAAAAAAAATTTTTTTGTTTTTGAATGCCTCTCGACATGAAAAATCGATATGTTTTTAAAACTATTGCAAAATATTGACTTACAAGTTTTTTTTCTGATATTTTTTTTGCGAAGTGTCTCTCGCCACTTTGACGTCTGTGAATAAGGTTGTTTAAACTAAACCACATAATGCCAACATTTTAATCCAAAGGATGTGATGTACCGAGTTAAGAACAAAAAGAGTCTTTTTACATTGTTATTATCTCTGAAACGACGCTGATTCCAGAAAATTTCATACTACATTTTCTTTGATTATTAAATTTATTAAACCAACCGGATGCGAGACGCGCTCTCATTTCTATCGGAAAAAGTCTGCCGTTTTTTGCGGGGGAGGGGAACGTCAAATGTATGCGAGACGTCAAAATAGGCACGTCAAATAAACGTCAGTCCATACAATGAGTATGACCACTGGTCATACTCATTCGGCAGAGGGGAACGCCTGTCAATGGCTACTCCCCTTGGTTTAAAGCTCTAAGTACATTTTAGAGACGCTCAGTCGAATACGCTCTTATAGTCTGTCGGTATACTTGTTCCCACCATTTCGTACAGTCGACGTCAAATATATGTTTACACTTTGAACATTACTGCATAAGGTGTTAATGTTAATAGGGGATATTACTGCAATGTTCTGCCACCAGAGTGCAGCACTAGCACATCGGTAAACCATAGAGTTCTTAATAAAGACTGTATATGTACGTTAAAATCCGGCCACGCATGGTATGGTACATCTTTTTATTGAATGTGCATATTCAACCAACACTTCTAATTAATAATTTGGGGTTATCAAGCTACATAATAAAATTGAAAACATAATATAAACGTTACGTTGTCTATGAGTTTGATCACTATATATTCCACAGTGCCTATATTTTGTTGTCCACAGTGTTCTGACAGTGTTTACCAAATTTTTCTGTTAAAAATAGTTTTTTATTATAAATAAGATAAATCAAATTATATCTTATTAAATTCTCTTTTCACCATAGCTAACATTTTTCAGTGTATTTAGATTGAAATAGTTCGGAGGTGTTCTAACTTTGGTGAGTTTTAAAATGAACTGAAGTGAAGAGAACTGCTTGAAAATGTGTATCCGAAAGGGAGATGTACCAGATAATGCGTGGCCGGATTTTAACGTATACAGTCTTTACATACTAGGCCGCCTTCGGGTTTTAGAAAGATACGTCGGGTATCAATCAACAGTGACACATGATAATAATTTTGAACAAAAAAGAACCGATTTCATTTAGCATCCGCTATTCCAAGAGGAAGTGGCCGAGTTGCTGTAAAAAATAATGAAATCACTATAGGTGTGCCTATAATAGTTGAAGAGTTCCCTCGATTTCTCCAGGATCCCATCATCAGACCCCGACTTGGTGACAATGGGATCATCTAGGGGTTATAACTGTTCGATAAAAAAAAAATTACAAGTTTTCATAGATAATTTATAACGAATAAATATGTCATTTGTGCACCAAGGCGGTTTGTTTACAGAGGGCCTGTCGTGAAATGAGAAAATCGAAATTTTGACATTGCCTTTCTATCGCTCTAATATGTAAGAGTGACAGAGAACCAGGTAACGAAATTTTTATTTTCGTGTTTCGCGGTGCCCTCTGTTTGTGCTAGTGCCGCCCCCTACGCAGAGTTTTGCGTAATATTCCCTATTAACACAAACTTGCCGATCCATTGAGATTTTAGATATCTAAGTTTCACTATGTTTACTTTGAAAAAATTTGCAGGTTCGGCATAACGGGAAACCAGCGTCGTTGAAAGCTGATGGGGCAACACCACCTATATACGAGGTCAGTTATAGGGAACTTTTTTTTTTTTTTTTTTTTTTTTCACCGTCACCGTCAGACAGAGTAAAACCTGCAAAGTTATAATAAAGTTATAGGTACCTAGATGACCACAGCCTAAGAACTTTTTGAAGCTCATGTCGATTGTCGATCATATTTGAAAAATTTTAGGCCCAAAAACAGGTTTTATGGCCATAACTTTTGTGTTAATTAGTTTAAAATTAAAACCGTATACAAATTTTTTGATATGTCAAAGACGAACCCAAATATGTAGATTTTATATATGTATGATCTTTCACAACAAAGGAGATACAAAAATAGAGTTTTTTTAGGAAAAATATTATAGAAAAATAAGTAGGTATACATTTCATTCAAAATCCGGTAGACAAAAATGGAGATTATACAAAATATGTAAAATATTACCTATACATCAAAGGGTGCAATATATGATAGCGGTAGAAAACTATTTTAATAATGACTATAAGGTGTTGAAACAAAATAAATATAGAACTAAAAATATAAGGGCAAAGAAATATATATCCGTATATACTGCTAAAAACTATTATGGCAAAAGAACTAACATATTTATGATACCAAAAATATATAATGAGACTGATTGGTTAAGAAAAGAGAAAAAGTGCAGTATAGTGGAATTAAAAAATAGATTAAAAAAAAACTTTTTGGAAAAATTACATTAGTAAATTACATAGGTAAAAATAGCTTAAATTAAAAAAAAAATTGTAAAATTATAGCACAGGGTTGAAGTATTAGTAGTAAGTTTAGTGTGTAAGTTAGTGTATAAGATGATAAATATGTAGGTAGTTCATAGCATAGGTACCGTTTTAACATAGGTACTTAACGCTAGATTAAATGAGCGCGGTCTCGCCAACAAACTGTTATCGCAGTTTGGCGAGTAACATAATATTGTTAAATGTTTTGTACTTTTGATAAATAAATAAAAAATAAAAAAAGTATAAAAGATTGAAGAACCGATAGCCGCTTGTCTTATAATTCTATCAGTAATGGAAAAGTAGGAGATACAATTCAAAACTTGTCAAAAATCGATGAATATTTCAGGTAGCCCCTTAACAGACGGGGACGGCTAGGTGCAACCGGCCCATAGTTACCTCATTTTTTTCTTTTTAGATTGGCGCCGACAAAGATTCCATAATAATCACCGCTGATTCGATGACCGAAGAATTAGCCGGTTACTACCAAGCCAAATTCAAGATCGGTGACAAAGAGATTACCAAAACCATTTTGGAAGTCAAATCGTAAGTATCCTTCCTCCTCCTAGCGTTTATCCCGGCTTGGGGTCCGCTTGACAACCTAATCCCACACCGGCGTAGACACTAGTTTTTACGAAAGCGACTGCCATCTGACCTTCCAGCCCAGTGGGGAAACTAGGCCTTTTTGGGATTAGGTCCGGTTTCCTTACGATGTTTTCCTTTACCGAAAGGCGACTGGTACATATCAAATGATATTCCGTACATAAGTTCCGAAAAACTCATAGCCTGGTAAATGAATGCTCTAAAACGGGTCTAGCTGGAAAAGTCGAAAGCAGAAATTTTGACTTTGGAACTTTGTTAAGACTAGTTAGGAGACTAACATACTAAAAGTCCCCAGTCCCCGGAGATGAGCCCGAGGAGGGGGGAGGTAAAGAAGGTCCCGCTTTTTGGTTTTTTGCTTATATCTTTAAAACCATGCATCATAGACAATTTTGTTGTAGTACATAATTAAAGCTGATAAAATTCTCTAGAACTCTCATGAACTTACTATTTACCTATCAGTGTTATGAGCCGGGGTTTGAACCCAAGACAAGGTGGAAGTTTATAATATACCTGTATAGAATTTCTATAGTGCTTCTTATTCCCGGGACAAAATAAAGTATAAACTGTTTCCTTTACCCCACCTTTTTTTTTGTTACAGAGCACCTAGTAAGTTGAACTGTATATATATGTCACCGTAAAATTGTCAAAACCGTTAGTTTATAATGTAACTAGAGAGGTTGTGAACTATAACGTGCTGCTTACAATTTAACGGATTATTTATCGTTACATTATAAACTATCGACGAGGAACCGTTATATTGTCAAACATAAAGCCCCTCGCACGCTGATTGGTCGGTTTCCAGAGCCTAGATAGATGCTGCAGCTGCCCGAGAGTTCGCATGGGTGTCTGTCTATAAGGTATACAGGGCGTCGCAAGACTATGGGGCATCAAGGGAAAGTACCTTAAATATCGAAGACGGGAAATTTTGCTGAAAGAAGTCTTTATGTTATTTTTAAAAGTGAGTAATTCTGAATTTAAAGATTTTCTAAGAATGACTTGCTTCGTCTGGGAATCGAACCGACTTAAATGTGAAAAATAAATCAGCCCTATTTCTATGATGCCAATCGAAAGAATGGACAAAAATAATAATTCTTCTGAAGTGACATACTTCGTATTTTAAAAGAAACGAACAACGTAAAATTTCAAGAAAATTTTATTTATTGCCGACCACGACGTTCGAAAAGCATGTAATTCTTAGAAAATATTTAAATGTAGAAATAACATAAAGTCTTCTTTAAGAAAAATATCCTATCTACGATATTTAAGGTACTTTCCCTTGATGTCCCCATAGTCTTGGCACGCCCTGTATATTCAGATGTTCAAGAATGTCATTTGGTGTATAGGTATATTTATTATACTTTTTATAACACACGAAAAAAAAGCATATACGGCCCGTTTGATGATAAGCAGCTACCGTAGCCTATGGACGCCCGCAACACCAGAGGGGTCACATGCACGTTGCCGACCCTTTACAAAAAGAAGGATTCACTGTGTTGACGGCTAAAGGAACAAGAGGGTCCCTCGTCGTCAACACACTGGGTCCTCTTTGAACTCTTTGGCAACCTTACTCACCAGCAAGAACACAACACTATAAACTAGTATGGAGTACCTAGCTATATTTTTCTTCAAATTTAAAATTTTTGTCTGTATCTTTGAAAAATATTTTTCTTTTTTCAGAGGCCCGACGCTCTCGTAAGGGATAGATGTTTTATTTAAGTACCACTTTAGTTCATTATGATTCATCTTTATGAAATAAATTCTACTTGAACTGGATTCTATTTTACTTCGCTTCCAATACCTTAGGGTAGATATAAGATGGAAGTTGGGGACTTGTAGTAATGTCTTCTTATCTTATCCTCCGGACCCCCGTATCCAATAAGAAGTCGAAACCGAGTCTGGGTCGAAGTGTATAATAGGGGATATTACTGCAATATTCTGCCACCAGAGTGCAGCGCTAGCACACCGGTAAACCATAGAGTTTTTAATACATACTAGGCCTTAAACAGTTTTTTTACAAGTTTTCACAGATAATTTATAACGAATAAATATGGCATTTGCGCACCAAGGCGGTTTGTCTACAAAGGGCCTATCGTGAAACGAGAGAATCGAAATTTTGACATGTGCCTCTCTATCGCTCGAGTATGAAAGAGTGACAGAGAACCAGGTAATTTTTATTTTCGTGTTCGTGGCCGGGTGCACGACGCAGCGCCACCTAGCGTTCGCAACTTTGACGGCTCTGTCAAAAGTGTCGACTAATGGATACAACCAAATAAAGGTAATTATTTTAAAATATTGATTGTGGAGCAGTTAACAAATGCAAAATCTGTTTGTTTTTAATGTGAAACACATTTGGTTTTGTGCTTTATTGATAAAAGTAACTATTGTGCGTGTATTAAGTATAATTAGGTACGTCAAGTTACTTCATTGTTGTTTTCTTAAAATTTAAAGGAAAAAATAATGTTTTATTATGTTTGCTTCCAGATAATTGAAAAATTACTACTTTTTTAAACACCGGTCTTAAATCGAAAGTAAAGGGAAGCTGTTAGTTTTGGCACATCACGTTAGAAATATGGAATTGCAACAGTCGGACATAATTAGACAAGCTTCTTGGTTGGCCTGAAGCAACGGGAGCCCCAGTGTAAGTATCTTTAGAAATAGTGCAAAAACAATTAATTCATTTTACTAGAAAAAAAATTTGGTTTTTAATCGCCACTCTTGTTTTAAGCAATTTAATTTGGTCTGTCTGTCAAAACCCTTTTTATCAGGAACGCGTGGAGGTATAAAGTTGAAATATAACATCAAATACTTATATTATATATATCTGCGGCGCCGCTCCTTGAATCTTTTAACTCGACGCAACCCAAAGATACGGTCATTTGAGCCTTATTTTCTAACACTTCGCAGGGAAGCAAAACCTACAAATAAAGTCCGACTCGCACTTAGTTAGTTTTTTATAATACAGACAAGATTTCTGTTTTTTTTTACAGATACCTGTGTGCGTCCATAGTGGCAAATGTACCTTCGTATGTACCTTAATATATTATATAAATCGAAAATGATGAAAGACCAGTGAAAGACAGACTTAAACAAGCAGGAGCAGCAGCGGTGAAAATTTGTTAAATACAAACGAAAGTTATAACAAATTATATATTTTGTGTTATTTCAAACATCTCTTCTGAAATCTCAAAATTTTTGTACTCTGTTTTAAATGATAGAAACAAATTGAGAAAATCTTGTGAGGTTTTATTTCTTTTGAAAATTTAGAAGTCCGTAAAGGATCATGCGTAAAGGGATCCAAAAACAAACAGAGCTATGAATTATCTCATTTAAAAGTTCGTTCGTTTTATATACTTAATTTCCTTATGGAGACACCAAGTTGAATTAAATTGCATAACTAAGATATCCATGATTTAGTCAGTCACAGTAATTACTAGGAAGTGCGCCTATGCCTAGACGGACTGGTTACTGTTAGACCTCAGTGGCCAACATAGTGCCCCTTGTATACAAAATAAAGCCGCAAATCGATGTACAGTTTAGCCGTTTGGCACACACATACTAGAGGTCAAAACAAAATTTTTGATCCGCAGTTCTTTAAAAAATTTCCCTTAGGAGGGGGGTGCTGATTCATCATTTTTTTTGTATGAGAAAAAAAAATTTTTTTTTCAAAAACCTATCGTGTGTAGTATCATATGAAAGGGCTAACAGAGGCGGTTTCAAAAATATACCACATCATTACATTTCAGCCATTTGTTTTAAATTAAAACAAAAAGAATTTTCGAAACATACCAAGATTGGGCTCCTCCAGATACGATATGGCAGAATTTTTTTTTGTACAATATATCACAAATGATACTTGATACCCTCATATCTAACCCCAAGAAAGCATTTTTGAAAATAATTTCATTAAGTATTTATTTTTTATTTTTCAATATTACAAAACAACACAGTACAAAATGTACTGAAGTAGAGTTCTACTAGAGTCCTACTCCAGTACATTTTGTACTGCGTTACTTGATAATTTTGAAAAATTAAAAAAAAAACTAAATTAAGTTATTTTCAAAATTGCTTTTTTGGGGTTAGATATGAGGGTATCAAGTATCATTTGTGATTTAATGTACATAAAAATAATCAGCCATGTCGTATCTGGAGGAGCCCAAACTTGGTATGTTTTGAAAATCATTTTTGTTTTAATTAAAAAAAAAATGGCTGAAATGTAATGATGTGGTATATTTTTAGAACCGCCTCTATTAGCCCTTTCATATGATACCACACACGATAGGTTTTTGAAAAAAAATTTTTTTTTCTCATACAAAAAAAATGATGAATCAGCACCCCCCTCCTAAGGGAATTTTTTTTAAGAACTGCGGATCAAAAATTTTGTTTTGACCTCTAGTATGCGTGTGCCAAATAGCTAAACTGTACATCGATTTGCGGTATCTCTGTAAAATTAGACTCGTGCAGGGTCGGCTAACACGTCCGCCGAGCGGTTGTGAACGCAGCCCAGCTGCAATGCTTTATTTAGGCACTTACTATGTGCTGTGACTAAAATATGAAAATCTCAGTTTTGCTGTGGAATTCAACTTGGTGCTCATAGAACTAAAGTCGATAGAGATACTTACATATTTCATGACCTCTTCTCTGATAGTTTTTGGACCACGATCCATATAAAGTGGCCCGAAATCCTTTACCAAAACGCAGCACGTAATGCATGTATGAAAAAATTCCGTAGGATTTTGATGTAGAATCTGATAAAGCCTCAATCCTTATCCTTACTAGTCCACAAAGAGTACCTACATAATAATAAATTGAGGTAAAATAGGTAACGTTATAATATAGGATACACGTAGAAAGAAATATGTAAAGACTAGCTTCTGTCCGCAACTCCGTCTGCGTAGAATAACACTTACAGTAAGTATATAAAACGCCTGCATACAATTTTATGGCACATAATAGTATGTGCTCTAATTGAAAATGTGTGCAGTAAAATTGTATGCAGGCGTTTTATATACTTATTGTACGTGTTATTCTACGCAGACGGAGTTGTGGACAGAAGCTAGTCTTTACATATTTCTTTCTACGTGTATCCTGTATTATAACGTTACCTATTTTACCACAATTTATTATTTAATAGCAAATTTAAGTAGAAAGCGTTAGCAAAATAACTAAAACGTATGACGTTTCAAAAAATACAGCCGTCGCAGTTGCCACTTTTGGTCACGTCAAGCGCTGCGGTCGTTTTAGCTTTTCCCGCCCAGTCTCTGCACCCGGCCACCGTGCCGGCTGTCGGGGAGCAGGCCGGATTTTCATAATGATATCGAATTTTTGCTTATTATTTGATAATAATAACATCGTTACCGATAAGACATTTGTTCTAACTGCTAACAAAACAGTCTATTGTTATGGTGGTCATAACTTGCGGTTTTTGAACGCATCATGGAGGGTTTATGATATGGGTGTAGATAAAAGATATTTTTACTTCTCATGCTCGTAAAGTTTCACTTTATGCTGGGTATAGGCGGGCTAAAACTCAATTTTATGCACAAGTGCATAAAAAATTGCCATTGTCAAAATAGCCTTAGAAGAAGTCATTTTTTTATGCACTTGTGCATAAAATTGAGTTTTAGTCCGCCTATACCCAGCATAAAGTGAAACTTCTTATGAAAGAAATTCCTATTCTTTTTATTTCCTCACAATCGAAGTAAAAAGTAGAGTGTATAACTCGTCCATAAAACCCATTTTACGCTCGTACTTTATATCCATCCTCGCTCGCAAGCTCGCTCGTATGGATAAACGCCTCGCGTAAAATGGTGCGTTTTATGCACTTGTTGTACAATCTACTATTATTCTTCAATTTAGGCACATTACAATGCACTTATGAACGTCAGAGAGAAAAAAGAAACTACCACCGGTTCTAACTCTACACCTCTGACCCGAGAAGTATTACTTATTAGCGGCAAGAAAGTCGGCGGGACTTATTTTTAACCGACTTCAATTCCATTGAGGAAGGAGGTTCTGCATTCGGTTTGGTGTTTTTTTTTAAATATATGTTCACCGATTACTCCGAGACACGTGGTTCGATTTGGGTAATTCTTTTTTTGTTTGGAAGAATCTATATCCAAGTTGGTCCTATATTAATCTGGTGCTGTTCTGATGATGGGATCCATGAGGAATTGAGGGAACTCCTCAATTTTTAAAGGCACATGTATGGTGATTTGAGTGCTTTCTTAAACTACTGAAGCATTTTCTCACGAAAATTACCAATTTAATGGAGTGGACCTGATGATGATGATTGTTTTGATGATAATGATAAAGATTTTTTTTAATGTAGGATGTTCAGCGATTACTCCAAGACCCGTGGTCCGATTCGAATGATTTTTTTTTGTTTGGTAGGAACTACCTCGAAGATGTTCCCACAATAATCTGGTGCTGTTCTGATGATGGGATCGATGAGCAACTGAGGGAACTCCTCAATTTTTAAAGACACATGTATGGTGATTTGTGTGTTTTCAAAAGTTACTCAAGCATTTTTTTACGAGAACCACCAATTTGATGGAGTGGACCTGATGATGATGATTGTTTTGATGATAATGATGATGTAGGATGTTCAGAGATTACGCCAAGACCCGTGGTCCGATTCGAGTAATTCTTTTTTTGTTTGGAAGAAACTATTTTGAAGATGGTCCCACATTATTCTGGTGCTGTTCTGATGATGGGATCGATGAGCAACTGAGGGAACTCCTCAATTTTTAAAGGCACGTGTATGGTGATTTGGGTGTTTTCTTAAGCTACTCAAGCATTTTCTCACGAGAACCACCAATTTGATGGAGTGGACCTGATAATAATGATTGTTTTGATGATAATGATGAAGAATTTTTTTAAATGTAGGATGATCAGCGATTACTCCAAGACCCCTGGTCCGAATAGAATAATATTTTTTTTGTTTAAAAGGATCTACCTCGAAGATAGTCCCACATTACTCTGGTGTTGTTCTGATGATGGGACCCATGAGCAACTGAGGGAACTCCTCAATTTTTAAAGGCACGTGTATTTATTTCCTCTCGAAAACCACCAATTTGATGGAGTGGACTTAATGATGAAGTCCACATGTGATACGTGGAACTTTCCTTAGATTGAATGGGTGTGTTACGAACTTTTTGATATATCATTAGCGATTTTTCCGAGACTCGTTGTTCGATTTTGATAAAGTATATAACCACTAAAAATTGAAAAATAAAAACTTTTTACAAAAAAAAGATAAACCGACTTCGAAAAGGATAAAATGAATCATTATATTATTTATATGCGTTACCAACTGATATGTTTGAAGTCGGTGCCAAGCCAAAAATTTAAAACAGCTTTAAGTATGAACATCACAAAACATCGGTACTTACTAATAGGTAGATAATGCAAAGGTGAATGTGATTCTATCTGTTACATTTTCATGTTAAAACAACTAATCCAATTTTGATAAAATGTCGTACCTATGTATATATACATATATACTCTCATACACGTTTACTTTGTCAATAATCAGAAAAAGGCGGCAAATAGAAAAAAATATGTACATAGACGCTTAAGATGGACCTTCCATAGAAAATTCGAATATCGTGCCTTTTTCTACTGACACGGTGGGTGTACTGGGTATATCTGAGTATAGAAAAATTAACCTAGCCATTGAATTCCTGTATACTTCGAATCAAACCTTAGAAGAAGAAGAATGAATAATTCAAACGAACCACGGGCTTCGTTCGAGATACCGATAGTCCGAACAGTGTCCTAACAAACATAAGACGCATGGCTATACTTTCTGTACCTACTTGCTTAACAGTTAACGGTCGAAACGAATGTACCTATACCTAAGTGCAATCTATATCGTATTAGATTAGTTATATAGTAAGACTAACAACTCACTGAACACATCGCCTCGTGCGTATTAACTCTTCCAAATTTGGCTTGGCACCGACTTCAAACATATCAGTTGGTAACGCATATAAATAATATAATGATTCATTTTATCCTTTTCGAAGTCGGTTTATCTTTTTTTTGTAAAAAGTTTTTTTTCAAAACAGTAATACATTAAATCTTAAAATGCGTAGTTCTTTAAGAGGACATATTAAAACAGCTTGAGAGGCAGACAATGTAACCTACTACACCTAGGTACTGGGTAGTGGGTAATTAAATAAAAGAAAAAAAAAACAAATCTGACTGTTTCAGAAACCGTTTGATATGCTTTCCACTAACTCTAAATGCTACATGAATTACATGATTTTGTAGTAGTTTCTGGTTTGGGCCATGCATCTACGAGTATGTCTGTCAATAAATTGAGATCGGAATAGGTAGAGTATATTTACCTAAACTTTGTAGAACAGTGACGAGAGTTGGAGACTCCCTTAGGACTATATTTTTTTGTGCGGGATATCCCGTATTTGTTTCCCGCATGTTTTAAAAGCACACTGGTACAACTTATTGATAAAATTCCATGTACATTTTATGCATCGAATAAATAAATGATTTAAATTATAAAAACAAAGAAATTCAAGATGGCGGCCAGTTTCTGCAATTTCTACTTCAAATTCGTGTTAAGGGGCCTCAAAGATCCTCGGATATCGAGTTTCGAACCGATCGGATAAAGTTTTGTTTTAAGAAGCCTTTAAGATCCTCAAATATCGATTTTCAACGCGAACGGATGAAAAACAAAGAAATTCAAGATGGCGGCCATTTGTGGCAGGTACGTCTACACGAATACTCGGATATTAATACGTTTCCGAAAAAACACGTACCGGGACGGGTCACAAAACGGGGTACGTGTAAAGTAGTACGGAAACCCGCAACCGACCGCCACGAGCCTTAGTACAACTGCTACCTATCATTTATTTATTCGACGCATAAAAAGGTACATGGAATTTTATCAATAAGTTGTGCCAGTGTGTTTTTAAAACATGCAGGAAACAAATACGGGATGTCCCGCAAAAACAAATTGTCCTAAGGGAGTCTCCAACTCTCGTCACTGTTCTACAAAGTTTAGGTAAATATACTCTACCTATTCCGATCTCTATTACGTCCTCGAGTCCTCGACCCTGTAATAACCCTTAGACATTAAAGATTTTTTCAAGTATTTCTTAAGAGCGGGAAATGATAATAATAAAAATATTAATTTAAGGCACCGCAGGCTTGCTATAGGTACAGTCAGCATCAATAGTATCTTCCTACACGAAGGCTGCAAATATATGTGACACGCTCCTATGGCTCTACAAATAAGAGCGTGTCAAATATTTTTTGCGGCCTTCGTATAGGAAGATACTATTGATGCTGACTGTACCATGTCATTTGCAACTTGCAAAGTGGTTGCAGGACTTGCAGGGTTAGCGTGGTTGACTATAGTCTGTGTTGACTATAATAGATTTTTGTTTTTTGGTCACATCACGGCATTTCATTGAACGTCATCGTCCACGATTAGTCATATCATTGGCGTTTATAACAACTCAATATGGCGTGACTAATATCTACATGTTTTTTATTAACACCTGATGTGTTATGGAACGACAGCAAAAAAAGAATAAAATAAAATATTATTGCTGATATGAAAAGTTTTATGGGAGCCCTGTCAAAACGGCTGGTCGACGCTTCAGGGGACCCTAGAGCTGGCACTTACCTCTGCCAGCGCATCTCGTTGGCAATACAAAGAGGTAACTCGGCCAGCGTTATGGGTTCCCTGCCGCAGGGGGACCTCTTGGAGGGGGTATTCTTTTTGTAACTGGGATTTTAGGTAAGTTTTTAGGTAGTTTTATATATTTATAGTTGTATTTAGTTTTAATTTAGTTTATTTTAATATTAGCTTAGTTTAGTGATTTACGTGCTCATGTAACTCAAGAATAATAGCTAGTGATACACGCACAGATTTGCCCGCCAGATTGCCCGTCGGGCATATCCAATCCACCCGTCCGTCCGTGTATGGCGCTGTTCAGATGTGTCCGCAAACAAATCCGTGTCCAATTCGCGCCATACATGGACGGATCCGCCGGGCATATCCGCCAAACATATCCGGCAGGCAGATCTCTGCGTGTATACCTAGCTATTATGACATTTGTATGTAGCATCTCCCTTATCAGCTGGAGAAGATGGTTGGAATTAGGAATGCCGCAGATATTCGTAGTTGCACACTATAAAAAGGATTATCGCATAACAGACTTCGCAATACAAATTTTGTGTATTTTTGAATCATAGAAAGATATAAATGATGACAAATACTTAATGGCCACTGAATATCGGTGTATTACTAAAAGTGACAATGGGTATACCACTTTGTCGACTTGTTGTCGACCTTTATAGGCAAGTTAGTAAAAACGGGCAATTCCTATGACGGTTTTTTTTATAAGGACTATAAAAAAGGACATGTTACGAGTGTGTCGATGTCGACGATCTGGGGGGTGATTTTTGAAATTTGAGCACTCGAAAGTGACATTTAAAACTCTGAATAAAACGATGAAATTATATTTTAAAAATAACAGCAATAGGAATTTAAAATCATGAGTATTTTAACTATTAATTTCATGCGAAAAAATGGGCGGTAAGCTTTTGTGTGCGATTATTTTCGAGCTTAAACTTTTTGAATTCGGGCGCTCGAAAGTCAAAAATTGGCCCCCTGGACGCATTTTGTAGCGAGTGGCGAGAGTATGCACTAGGCCGTGACGAGTGGCAAAAGCGAGGGGAGGCCTTTGCCCAGCAGTGGGACACAGTATAGGCTACGGAAAAAAAAACGAGTGTGTCAAAACATAAATCACAATTAGATGGGGTATTTGATGGAGTGTTTATTAACTATCATAGCCTTAAAGATATAGTAGACGGCCATAGTCTAAGAACTTTTTGAGGCTCCAAGTCTTTAGCGCCATCTAGTTCAGAGCGACCTAAACAGAGCCAAAATGCATGAGGTAAAATCAGCGCCACCTAGTAACGAATAACAGTCGTTACTAGGTGGCACTGATTTTACCTCATGCATTTTGGCTCTGTTTAGGTCGCTTTGAACTAGATGGCGCTAAATACTTGGAGCCTCAAAAAGTTCTTAGACTATGGCCGTCTACTATATCTTTAAGTCTATGTTAATTATATATACTTAGCTTTTTATAGCGAGTCCTTCTCGTATTTTTTGTTGACCGTATTATTTAAATTGAAAATTTTCACATTGTTTCCAATTTTCGATACAACCACCGTGCAAATGATTATCGACTTCTCGAGAATTTGAAATTTTTAAATTAAGTAGTTTCTTTCGGATACTCATAAGACTACCAAGATGTTTATATTATTACTATGTAAGTAATTTTTTACCAAACAGGATTTTAAGCGCCTGAACATAATATGGCTAGTTTTTCTTTCAAGAATTTTATCACATGAAATTAATCGTTTTTAAATGGATGATTTTTTTTAAATTAATAATGACGTATTTTTGGTTATTAACGCTTCACTGTTGGTTTATCCATAACTAGGAATGTTTTTCTAAAACTTGGTTGCCGTAAAAAAAATCTAAAACTTGGTTGCCGTAAATAAGCTATTAAAGGTTACTGCTGCAAATAAAATAATGCATTGAATACAACAATACAACATCAAAAAGCTTGTTATACGTAGGTAAACAGTTAAATTTTCATTATGGTGGGTAGAGGGTCGTATGGCGTACTTGGAAGTACGTCGGACCGGCAATCCGAAGGACACGGGTTCGAATCCCGTGATGTTCCAGCGTTCTACACAGTAAATTTTTTCATTGCAATGGATATTTCCAATTTGTGGTAGTTTAATTTTTTCTTATTTTATATATAGGCCTGGCTCACATCGCTCATTCAGAAATCAGCCTTCAAACAGAATCAACGAATCAGATAACCCAAAATGATTTACCAGCAAATTCTAACAATCATGAAAAAGTAGGCCTAATTAAGACAACAACTGAAATGAATCACACAAAACAACTGGGAAATTCAACGCCAGTTGATAGTGTTGTTAATGACATGAATTTGTCAGTAAGTCCTAAACATGAAATACAAATAGAAAAAAACTCGGAAGTCAAATTATCATTCAATGAAAATGCCACAGCGTTGATAAGAGAACTAAAAGCAACTGTTGAAAAGTTAATAGCACATTTAGAGGCCATCAAACCCAAATCAAAAATCCTTACGTCCCGCCGAAGTCTTCGGGGCAGTATCTATGATATTTTTCCAACATTACTAAGAAAAAAAAGAAGTGTAGAAAACATGACAGAGAACGTAACAGACAGTAACGTCATTCCTATTTCAATTAAAATGTTACAAAGTGAAGTTGAAAACGTTACGAAAGCTGCAGAAACTGAAAACGTTACAACGACAGAAAATGGTAATGAAATTGATACATATAATGATTGGTTGAACAACGATACTAGCGCCGAAAATAAAACTGAAATACCGAATGGCAGGAGAAGCTTCAATTCAGATATGGAAATAGCTAAAGTTGTTCATACTAGACTCTTATCTTACGTTCACGAGCATATAAACGACACTATGCATAAAATCGATTCATTAAGAAGTATAAAAACTTCATACTCTACAAATAATATGTTTAATATAGGATATATACTTGCGAACGTTGATCTAATAGAAATAAACTTGATAAAGTTGAAAAACAGTATTGATGAGAGTAAGGGGCAGTGGACCGAGGAGCATATTTTAGATGTCTTTGATAAGGTCAAATACACCAATAATGTAGTTACTAGTCTGGTCACTGCTTCGAGGTCAATTTTGAATGCAGCTTCAGGTAACGTAATAAATGAAAATATACAACGAGTGTATGGAAAATAAGATGAAAAAAATCAGCTGTTTAGAAACATAATTTTTTGTTTTATTTAAAAACTAGCTGTACCCGCGCGGCTTCGCTCGCGTGTGTTGCAGTTGATTCTGTTACTTTTCGTTATCCTCAACAGTCCATTGCTGAACTCTTTCTACTTGTAAAATTTTATAAAGTCAGTTTAGCAGTTTAGCTAAAACCGACTTCCATATAACTTCGACATCCCAAAAGATCGACGGAAAGCGTCTAAGATTGGACTGTGTCAGCCATGGTCAAGAGAAGCATGTGAGTGGGAAGATCTGGCGAGCTAAAAAGTCAGAGCTTCCTTTGTAGAGTCATGTAGAGTCGACCGGCCGAAGTATCTCACAGGAAAGTGCAGCAGGAGGTCAGAGATCGAACACAAATTAATGATAAGTCTTAAAAGTAAACCGAAGGGTGGAAAGACCAATAATAAGGCAGCCCTTCCACTAAGGCGGAGATGAGAGGAGACGTGCGGGAATCAACCAATAGCCGGGAATTAACTAAGAACCGTCACCGTGACCATGACTGATGCCTTGCTGATGATCGATTCCCGCATGTCCCCTCTTATCTTTAATCGTATCCGTATCAATAGCAAGGCAGCTTTAGTGGTAAGGTCTGCGTAGGCCGACAGCTAAACACTAATTAGAGTCGGAAACCCGAAGCGTCCCAGAGAAAACAACCTTGATGTTTTAACATCAAGGTGTAAGCAAAATGGCCCCCTTTCACGTAGTAAACTCTATCAAAACTGTTATTGATTCCGTCTTAAATATTCAACTTAACCATTTTTGGTATTAATAGTGAAAGTGCTGTGTGTTTTTGGTTTATGCAAGCCTTCTGCCGCTTATGCCATAACGCAAACTCTATCAAAACTTTTTTCTTCCCATCTGAAATATTCAACCTTACCATTTTTGGTAAAAATAGCAATGGTACGGTGTTTTTGTCTAATGCGGGGGGCTCCGCCCCCGAGCCCCCCTTGTACCGTCTGCCGCGTGGAAAACTCTGTCAAACTCTTGCTCCCATCTTAGACATTCAACCTTACCAATTTTGATAACAATAGCAATAGCGCAGTGTGTTTTTTCTTTATGCTGGTGGTCCCCCTTTAACCGCCTTTCACGTGCTAAAACCTATCAAAACTCTTTTTCTCCCATCTTAAATGTTTAACCTAACAATTTGTGGTATGATTAGCAATGGTATGGTGTTTTTTTATCTTCATGCGGGGAGCTCCGCCCCCTGAGCCTCCCTTTGTTTACCGCCCGTCACATGGTAAAACCTATCGAAACTCTTTTTCTCTCGTGTTAAATGTTCAACCTAAAATTTTTTGGTATAAGTAGCAATAGTGCGGTGTGTTTTTTCTTTATGCGGGGCCTCCGCCCCCCGGGGCCTCCTTCCTTTACTGCCTATTACGTGGTGAGCCCTATAAAAACTCTTTTTCTCCCATCTTAAATTCTTTATATAATCTAACAATTCTTGGTATAATTAGCAATACTACGGTGTGTTCTTTTCTTTATGCCTTTCTTTGCCGCCCGTCACGTGCTAAGCCCTATCAAAACTCTTTTTCTCCCATCTTGAATTTAACCTAACAATTCTTGCTATACTTAGCAATAGTACTGGGTATTTTTTCTTTATGCGGGGGGCTTCACCCCCGGAGCCCCCCTTGTTTACCGCCTGTCCCGTGGTAAGCCCTATCAAAACTCTTTTTCTCCCATCTTAAATGTTTAACCTAACAATTTTTGGTATAATTAGCAATACTACGGTGTTTTTTCTTTATGCGGGGGCTCCGCCCCCCGAGCCCCCCTTTCTTAACGGCCCGTCACGTGCTAAACCCTATCAAAACTCTTTTTCTCCCATCTTGAATGTTTAACCTAAAAATTTTTGGTATACTTAGCAATAGTGCGGGGTGTTTTTTCTTTATGCGGGGGGCTCCGCCCCCCGAGCCCTCCTTGTTTACCGCCTATCCCGTAGTAAGCCTTATCAAAACTCTTTTTCTCCCATCTTGAATGTTTAACCAAAAAATTTTTGGTATACTTAGCAATAGTGCGGGGTGTTTTTTCTTTATGCCCGAGCCCCCCTTTAATTGCGGCCCGTCACGTGATACACCCTGTCAAAACTCTTTTTCTCCCATCTTGAATGTTTAACCTAACAATTCTTGCTATACTTAGCAATAGTTCGGTGTATTTTTTCTTTATGCGGGGGGCTCCGCCCCCCGAGCCCCCTTGTTTACCGCCTATCCCGTGGTAAGCCCTATCAAAACTCTTTTTCTCCCATCTTAAATGATGAATCTAACAATTTTTGGTATAATTAGCAATACTACGGTGTTTTTTCTTTATGCCCGAGCCCCCCTTTAATTGCGGCCCGTCACGTGATACACCCTGTCAAAACTCTTTTTCTCCCATCTTGAATGTTTAACCTAACAGTTCTTGGTATACTTAGCAATAGTACGGTGAATTTTTTCTTTGTGCGGGGGGCTCCGCCCCCCGAGCCCCCCTTTCTTTGCCGCCCATCACGTGCTAAGCCCTATCAAAACTCTTTTTCTCCCATCTTGAATGTTTAACCTAACAATTCTTGCTATACTTAGCAATAGTACGGGGTATTTTTTCTTTATGCGGGGGGCTCCGCCCCCCGAGCCCCCCTTGTTTCCCACCTATCCCGTGGTAAGCCCTATCAAAACTCTTTTTCTCCCATCTTAAATGATTAACCTAACAATTTTTGGTATAATTAGCAATTTTACGGTGTGTTTTCCTTTTTCGCGGGGTGCTCCCCGACCCCCTCCCCCTTCTACCAACCACCTCGTGGAAAATTCTCCCATCTTGAACATTCAAACATTTTTGGTAACAATAGCAATATAGCAGAGCTGAATTTTTGACCATGGATAGAATGGCCCACGATAAATATTTTTTAGTATTGGAGGTCCGTAAAATTTTAGGACCTTCACGTCAAAATCAGGGGTCCTGTGAAATACGTTATTACTATATGGTTAAGGCTGCTAGGGGTTGTGTGGTATCATTTCCGTGTAAAACAGACATGCGGAATTCATTTGTGATATTAAAAATGAAAAATTTCTTATTAAAAAAAAAGTTGTGTGTGAGGAAAAACACAATTTTTTATTTTTTTAGAACGTCATATAACTAATATATATCTTTTTTTTTTCTAATAATAAAAAATATTATAAAGGAGCATATTTAATGTAGTTTCTAAATATATACAATTTTTAGGCTTATAGAATACAAAAACTACGCGAAAAAAAATGTTTGCTTCGTGGTGTATATGTTTTCTCCATAGTAAGTATCGATAATCAATGTGAACGTGAACATCCGTAGCGTATTGACCTTAAAATGCATGTATTGCTTGTTATTAGTAAATTTTATTCATAATAACTTCACAAAATGCAGAAATAAAAAAATACAATAAATAAAAACATATTTTTCCTCCTTAACTTTAACATAAACCGTCACAATTCAAACGACGCGACGTCTGTTTTCCGTTACTCAACTTAAGTAAAAAAAAAACAGATGTTTTTTGTATTAAAGGTGTATAAAATGTATATGTTTCTATAATCTATATTAAATATGCTTCTTTATAATATTTTTTATTATTTGAAATAAAAGATATATATTAGTTATATGACGTTCTAAAAAAATAAAAATAAAATTGTGTTTTTCCTCGTGGCACAACTTTTTTTTTATTACGAAATTTTACATTTTTAATATCAGAAATGAATTCTGCATGTCTGTTTTACACGGAAACGATACCAAACAACCCCTAGCAGTCTTAACCAGAGAGTAATAACATATTGCACGGGACCCCTGATTTCGACGTGAAGGTCCAAAAATTTTACAGACCGCCAATACTAAAAAATATTCATCTTTGCTCACTCTATCTATGGTCAAAAATTCACAACTTTTTCTCGATGCGCACAATTTTTTTCGCATTTGTACTGAGACAAAACCCTACTAATAGTAGTGTGTTTTTCTTTATGCGAGTCCCCTTTAACCATCTATTACGTAAATTCTATCAAAACTGATTTTTCTTCTGTCTTTAACATTCAACTTACCTAACAGTTTGTTGAATTTTGTATTTCTAATTTATTTTTTCCCCTTGCATAGGCTTATATTGGCCCTATGGTTGACGACTGGTAGAGAATACAATTTGGTATTATACTTACACGCCACTTCGTGCAATATAGATGAAATAAATAAAATATTGTAAAGGGTAGGCAACGTGCATGTAAATCCTCTGAAGTTACAGGCGTCCATAGGCTACGCTAACTGCTTGGCATCAGGCGGCGGGCCGTATGCTTCAATGTCACCGTCGTCGACAAACAGACAAAAATTCTAAAAATCGTCGAAACGTGTCCTGTTATCGATTCTAAGAGCTACTAACTCATTTTTTTACTAATATCTCCAATGTACCGACAGATTTTCGACCCTTTTCAGCTTTATTATATGTAGGTGTAGATAGAAGATTCACAAACATTTATAATACAGAGGTGATCGAGTAATTTTCCGATGAAAAGGAAAAATATACAAATTCGCAGCAAACATTCGTTTTTTCAACCACAAACATCAGTGTTTTCAACAGCTCTGTTGATGAGATAGGCGTTGCTAAGCAACCGCGTGCTAGCGCGCCAGGCCTCAACAGAAAGAAGGAAGAAAGAGGTAGCATAGATAGTACCTACCTACTATAGCCATCTAGGGAAATCTCTGCGAACTCGTGTTGCATTTAGTATGCACCTAAACTACATATGTAGTGGTCAGATTTTGCGTAGGGAGGACTCGGTTAGTGACAAAGTCCTGCGAGAGATAGCGTTACCTAATCGTATAGCCAAAGACATATCTAGATACCCCTTTTGATGGTACGTATTTTTTACTTTTCCACTATATTTAACCAGTATATTATTATTTAACCCATTTATTTATTTATATATTAATGAATATAAACTAACCGAAAGTAGTTAAACAAATATCAATTTGCTGCTTGAGCTTAACACTCATATTCATTTCCCATACAAAGTTTAAACCCCCCTTAAACCCCCTTAAATCCAAAATGTTCGTATTTTTTATAGCCTATGTCCTGACCAGAGGTCTGTTGAACCGGCTAGTGAAGTTTTTATCGAAATCGGTTCAGGCGTTTTGACGCCAACTCTCCCCATCCAAACAGACAAACAGACAAACAGACAAAAATTCCAAAAATCGTCGAAACGTGTTCTGTTATCGATTCTAAGAGCTACTAACTCATTTTTTTACTAATATCTCCAATGTACAGATTTTTTACCCTCTTCACCTTTATTATATGTATAGATAGATATAGATATATATATATATAGATAGATAGATAGAAGATAGATAGATGTTAATGCTAAAGAGTAATTCAGTAAAAGTCTGAAATTTATTTTGCTAGATCACGTAATAGTGCACGGAAATAAAAGCTTCCGGGATGTTCTCAATCCAAGACATTATTATTTTCTTGAAAATATTTCCTCGTGACAAGTATTTATTTCCTTTGCCAAAAATATTATTCTTAGCATAATAAAACCACGGTTTCTTAAAATAGAAATACAAAAAAATGTTTCAGGAGTATTTTGAGTAAATATGTGGGACTGGGTCGATTTGTGTAAGATTGTCCCATAATATTTATTTAGGTACCTATTATTTATTAATAAACATGTTATAAATAAAACATCGCTTTCTTTTAAAGTTTTAATTTGAACTGGAATACAGCACACCTATAAAGAGCATCAACAATAAACTTGGTTACTTAATGCATAATATAACTAATTAAACCTTTAACAAATATATATTATCCGACCACATACTTATATCAAATACTAAATGCCAATGGAAGCGACGTATCATATCCTAAAGGTAAAAAAAAAACAAGTATTCTCAATCATAGTATTCGAATATTTCCGCAATTCGAATAATTCGGAAAAACATTAAAAATCAATTATGTTCCAGTGTAATAAGAATCCATTTTCGGAATTATCCGCCTTTTGGCTTTGGGAAATACCCGAATACACCATATAGGCTGGTAAAGGTAATATTTACTTAAGACTACTGGTTTGCATTTTAAATTAAATTACGTGGAATTTTATTAACAGAGATGAACGAGGATGTGTTGCTAGAAATGTGTTCGTGCACGGCGCAGCTCTAAGATTGCAAGGCATCTCCGGTGGAAACGCAGCCGGAATGTGCAAGGATGATATAATACCTTAACAATGTCTAAACAAAGTCTAGTTCTTCCAAAACTCAGGCCATACCTCTGTTTTCAGCACTTTCTATTGAATTAAAATAGAGTTCATTTGACTGGGTCAAATCGTCGAACGAAATAATTTGAACCAAAAAAAGAACCGACTTCACTTAGGATCCGCTATTCCAAGAGGAAGTGGTCGAATTGCTGTAAAAAATAGTGAAATCACTATAGGTGTGCCTAACAGTTGAAGAGTTTCCTCGATTTCTACAGGATCCCATCATCAGACCCCGACTTGGTGACATAGGGACCATCTCGGGGATATACCCGTTCGATTAAATAAAAATTATGAAAATCGGTTCTCTATTCACGGAGATATCGAGTAACATTCATACAAAAAATAAAAAATAAAAAAAATCATTCGAATCGAGTACCTCCTCCTTTTTTGAAGTCGGTTAATTAATGAAACTGAGACTTGTTGCGTTAGTCAAGCGATAGATAGCGCTAGTGTGTTCTTTATTTATTTATTAACCGACCTCAAAAAAGGAGGAGGTTCTCAATTCGACTGTTTTTTTTATCATCATTATTATTTTTTTGTATGTTACTCGATATCTCCGTGAATCGAGAACCGAGTTTCATTTTTTTTTAATCTAACGGGTATAACCCCTAGATGGTCCCATTGTCACCAAGTCGGGGTCTGATGATGGGATCCTTCAACTCGGCCACTTCCTCTTGGAATAGCGGATCCTAAGTGAAGTCGGTTTTTTTTTTCTTTAAAATTATTTAAGTGTCAGCTAGTTTATTTTACTGGGACTGTATAAGATAAAAGTCTGCGGTCAGAAGATTTTGCTTACAATTCTAAGTAAGGCTCAAAACACACTTGAGCGGAATCCAGATCCATAGACAAATGTATGTTACATCTAAAACAAGCCTCTTTACAACAGTCGATTCTTAAAAAATAGATTTATAATCGCTATCAGTGGCGCCGTCCATGGAACTTATTTCCGACGGATTGCCTAATCCTTTGAAATATTATGGAAGGTCACGAAGAAAAGCCATTTAGCTCCGGCTTGCCTAGCAATGTTTTGACACGCGCCGCCACTGATAGGTATGTAAGTACCTATCTACTTAATCTATACATATAATAAAGCTGAAGAGGGTCGAAAATCTGTACATTGGAGATATTAGTAAAAAAATAAGTTAGTAGGTCTTAGAATCGATAACAGAACACGTTTCGACGATTTTTAGAATTTTTGTCTGTTTGTCTGTTTGTCTGTTTGTCTGTTTGGATGGGGAGAGTTGGCGTCAAAACGCCTGAACCGAATTCGATAAAAACTTCACTAGCAGGTTCAACAGACCTCTGGTCAGGACATAGGCTATAAAAAATACGAACTTTTTGGATTTAAGGGGGTTTAAGGGGGGTTTAAAGTTTGTATGTGAAATGAATATGAGTGTTAAGCTCAAGCAGCAAATTGATATTTGTTTAACTACTTTCGGTTAGTTCATATTCATTCGTATAAATAAAAAAATGTGTTAAATAATAATATACTGGTTAAAAATAGTGGAAAAGTAAAAAATACGTACCATCAAAAGGGGTATCTAGACATGTCTTTGGCTATACGATTAGGTAACGCTATCTCTCGCAGAACTTTGTTACTACCGAGTCCTCTTTACGCAAAATCTGACCACTACATATGTAGTTAAGGTGCAAACTAAATGCAACACGAGTTCGCAGAGATATCCATAGATGGCTATAGTAGGTAGGTACTATCTATGCTATGAGTATAATGGGAACCTATGCCTTTACCTCTTTTTAACCGACTTCAAAAAGGAGGAGGTTCATTTTTTTTTATCATCATTTTTTTTTGTATGTATGTTACTCCATATCTCCGTGAATCGTGAACCGATTTTCAATTTTTTTTTTAAATCGAACAGGTATAACCCCTAGATGGTCCCATTGTCACCAAGTCAGGGTCTGATGATGGGATCCAGGAGAAATCGAGGGAACTCTTCAACTATTATAAGCACACCTATAGTGATTTCACTATTTTTTACAGCAACTCGGCCACTTCCTCTTGGAATAGCAGATCCTAAGTGAAGTCGGTTCTTTTTTTTTGTTTTAAATTATTTCCTTCTTTCTGCTGAGGCCTGACGCGCCAGCACGCGGTTGCTTAGCAACGCCTATAAAAACACTGATGTTTGTGTTTGAAAAGACGACTGCTGCGGATACGAATTTGTATATATGTTTCCTTTTCATCGGAAAATTACTCGATCACCTACCACTACAAAACACACCGTACTACTGCTTATTATACCAAAAATTGTTAGGTCGAACATTTGAGATAGGAGAAAAAGAATTTTGATAGAGTTTACTCCGCGATGGGCTGTAAAATAAAAGGAGGGCTCGGGGGCGTGGAGCCCCCCGCAAAAAGAAAAAAATACACCAAACTATAGATAATTATACCAAACATAGTTACTTACGTTGAACATTTAAGATGGGAGAATAAGAGTTTTTATAGAGTCAACCACGTGATGAGCGGGTAAAAAAGGGAGGCTCGGGGGGCGGAGCCCCCCGCATTAAGAAAAAACACACCGTAGTACTGTTTATTATACCAAAAATTGTTACGTCGAACATTTGAGATAGGAGAAAAAGAATTTTGATAGAGTTTACCGCGCGGTGGGCTGTAAAAAAAAGGGGGGCTCGGGGGGCGGAGCCCCCCGCAAAAAGAAAAAATACACCAAACTATAGATAATTATACCAAAAATAGTTACTTACGTTGAAGATTTAAGATGGGATAATAAGAGTTTTAATAGAGTCAACCACGCGATGAGCGGGTAAAAAAGGGGGGCTCGGGGGGCGGAGCCCCCCGCATTAAGAAAAAACACACCGTAGTACTGTTTATTATACCAAAAATTGTTACGTCGAACATTTGAGATAGGAGAAAAAGAATTTTGATAGAGTTTACCGCGCGGTGGGCTGTAAAAAAAAGGGGGGGCTCGGGGGACCGAGCCCCCTGCAAAAACAAAAACTACACCAAACTATAGATAATTATACCAAAAATAGTTACTTACGTTGAACATTTAAGATGGGATAATAAGAGTTTTAATAGAGTCAACCACGTGATGAGCGGGTAAAAAAGGGGGGCTTGGGGGGCGGAGCCCCCCGCATTAAGAAAAAACACACCGTAGTACTGTTTATTATACCAAAAATTGTTACGTCGAACATTTGAGATAGGAGAAAAAGAATTTTGATAGACTTTACTGCGCGATGGGCTGTAAAAAAAAAGGAGGGCTCGGGGGGCGGAGCCCCCCGCAAAAAGAAAAAATACACCAAACTATAGATAATTATAACAAAAATAGTTACTTACGTTGAAGATTTAAGATGGGAGAATAAGAGTTTTAATAGAGTCAACCACGTGATGAGCGGGTAAAAAAGGGGGGCTCGGAGGGCGGAGCCCCCGCATTAAGAAAAAATACTCCGTAGTACTGCTTTATATACCAAAATTGCTACGCCGAACATTTGAGATAAGAGAAAAAGATTTTTGATAGAGTTTACCGCGCGATGGGCCGAAAAAGAAGGGGGGCTCGGGGAGCGGAGCCCCCCGCAAAAAGAAAAAAACACCATACTTTAGATAATTATACCAAAAATAGTTACGTTGAACATTTAAGATGGGAGAAGAAGAGTTTTGATAGACGTAACCACGTGATGGGCGGGAAGAAAAGGGGGGCTCGGGGGGCGGAGCCCCCCGCATAAAGAAAAAACACACCGTAGTACTGTTTATTATACCAAAAATTGTTACGTCGAACATTTGATATAGGAGAAAAGATTTTTGATAGGGTTCACCGCGCGATGGGCCCCAAAAAAAGGGGGGCTCGGGGGGCGGAGCCCCCCGCAAAAAGAAGAAAACACACCATACTATAGATAATTATACCAAAAATTGTTACGTCGAACATCTGAGATAGGAGAAAAAGATTTTTGATAGAGTTTACCGCGCGATGGGCTGCAAAAAAGGGGGGATTGGGGGGTGGAGCCCCCCGCAAAAAGAAATAAACACACCATACTATAGATAATTATACCAAAAATTGTTACGTTGAACATTTGAGATAAGAGAAAAAGATTTTTGATAGAGTTTACCGCGCGATGGGCCGAAAAAGAAGGGGGGCTCGGGGGGCGGAGCCCCCCGCAAAAAGAAAAAAACACCATACTATAGATAATTATACCAAAAATAGTTACGTTGAACATTTAAGATGGGAGAAGAATAGTTTTGATAGACGTAACCACGTGATGGGTGGGAAGAAAAGGGGGGCTCGGGGGGCGGAGCCTCCCGCATAAAGAAAAAATACACCGTAGTACTGCTTTTTATACCAAAAATTGCTACGTCGAACATTTGAGATAAGAGAAAAAGATTTTTGATAGAGTTTACCGCGCGATGGGCCGAAAAAGAAGGGGGGCTCGGGGGGCGGAGCCCCCCGCAAAAAGAAAAAAACACCATACTATAGATAATTATACCAAAAATTGTTATGTTGAACATTTAAGTTGGGAGAAGAAGAGTTTTGATAGACGTAACCACGTGATGGGCGGGAAGAAAAGGGGGGCTCGGGGGGCGGAGCCCCCCGCATAAAGAAAAAATACACCGTAGTACTGTTTATTATATCAAAAATTATTACGTCGAACATTTGATATAGGAGAAAAAGATTTTTGATAGGGTTTACCGCGCGATGGGCTCCAAAAAAAGGGGGGCTCGGGGGGCGGAGCCCCCCGCAAAAAGAAGAAAACACACCATACTATAGATAATTATACCAAAAATTGTTACGTCGAACATCTGAGATAGGAGAAAAAGATTTTTGATAGAGTTTACCGCGCGATGGGCTGCAAAAAAGGGGAGATTGGGGGGTGGAGCCCCCCGCAAAAAGAAATAAACACACCATACTATAGATAATTATACCAAAAATTGTTACGTTGAACATTTGAGATGGGAGAAGAAAAGTTTTGATAGAGTTTACCGCGCGATGGGCTGTAAAAGAAAGGGGGGCTCGGGAGGCGGAGCCCTCCGCAAAAAGATAAAAACACACCATACTATAGATAATTTTACCAAAAATAGTTACGTTTAACATTTAAGATGGGAGAAGAAGAGTTTTGATAGAGGTAACCACGAGATGGGCGGTAAGAAAAGGGGGGCTCGGGGGGCGGAGCCCCCCGCATAAAGAAAAAACACACCGTACTACTGCTTATTATACCAAAAATTGTTACGTCGAACATTTGAGATGGGTGAAAAAGAGTTTTGATAAAGTTTACCAAGAAAAAGAGTTGTGACGGGCGCCAAAGAAAGGGAGGCTCAGGAGGCGGAGCTCCCCGCATAAAAAAACCCCGTTCTATTGCTTATGATACCAAAAATTGCTATGGTAAGGTTGAAAGTTCAAGATGGGAGCAAGAGTTTGACATAGATTTGCACGTGGCAGGCGGTAAAAGGCGGCTCGGGGGGTAGAGCCCACGCAAAAAGATAAACACACCGTACCATTGCTATTTTTACCAAAAAATGGTAAGGTTGAATATTTAAGATGTAGATAGAGTTGACCACTATTAATACCAAAAATTATTAAGTTGCATATTTAAAACGGAAGCAATAACAGTTTTGATAGTATTAACTATGTGAAAGGCGGCTCGGGGGCCATTTCGCGTACACTTTAACATCAAGTTGTGTTCGATATCTCCTTACATTGGTCTTTCCGCCCTCTGGTTTACTTTTAAGACTTAGTCATTAATTTGTGTTCGATCTCTGACCTCGTGCTGCATTTTCTACTGAGATGCTTCGGACGTTCGACTCTACAGAGAGAGCTCTGCTTTTAGCTCTTCAGATCTTCCCGCTCACATGGTTCTCTGCCGCAGACGCTTTCGGTCGATCTTTTGGGATGTCGAAATTATAACTGACTTTATGAAATTTGATATGTAGAAAGCGTTTAGCAGTGGACTGTTGAGGGATGAGTGTAACGAAAAGTGACAGAGCCTACTGCAATGCACGCGGGCGAAGCCGCGCGGGTACAGCTAGTATAAAATATATGTAAATGCTACTTCTGTATAGATTAGTTTCCCGAATAGTCTTTATTAGACAGTTTTATAATTTTATTTAAATTATCTACCGAAATCTTATATAAATATATAAATCTTACAAATAATTTGAGCATTGATCTTATATCTAGATCCAACTGTAGATACAATTATTAACTTGTACTTTATCGTCATACATAATAATATGTAAATCCATTCACATGTACAGTCGCCATCAAATATATTGAGCGGCCAAGGTGGTCACAAATATCTGAACAACGCCTTAATCAAGTCGATAAGGTGCTTGTTCAGATATTTTTGAGTACCGTGGCCGTTCCTGTATATTCGATGGCGACTGTACCAGGATTCAAGTAAAGATTTAACCTCTTTAAGTTATTATATTACTCGTAAAATCGCCATTAGAAATATCGGAGCGGCCAAGGTGATGGTCACAAAAATCTGAACAACGCCTGTATTGTCAAGTCCAGAAATTTCTGGGTACCTTGGCCGCTCCGATATGTATTTGGTGGCGTACAGTCATCAGCAAAAAGCTCAGCTGGTGATCTTTTTTCACGCACTTTTTTTTCCTAACAAAAAATCATGGCTAAAATACATTTTGAACACCGTCTTCAAATTTAGCTACTGACTTACCCGGTACTCGTGAGGATTGCGAGATTTAAACAGTGTATTCTTGATCATAATTGAAGACTAAAATGTCGTACTCAGGTATTAACTTTTCTGGATTTCGCATAGTTTCCGAGTTACTGCCAATCAAACAAAAAAATATTGTTGTAACTCAGTGCAAAACGCTTTTTTGATGTCGATTTCACTCTTTGTGGGGTCTACTACAGATACCTATCAAAATACCAAGGAAAACCATTTTACTTGAATAAAAATGTACCAATTTATTTTAGTCGATACTTCTACCAATAACATTTACTTTTTATGTTGAAAAGCATTCAAAAAATCGAAAAAGGCAAAAAAAATATTATTGCGAAATCGACCTAAATTCGTATAACATTTATTACTCTATATGACCTCAGATATGTTGAAACTTTGTACTATTTGGCACGGTACGACCTCTGACCGTTATGATTTATAAAAAGGAAAATAAGTGCCCGGATTTGAATCACGGAACCCTAAAAGTGATCAATATTATTTTGTCACTTTTATCATGCCTTTTTAACATTTGTCCGATCACTGGTAATGGTCATCATTATAAGTCACTAGCGCTTTTTGTGTGGACCATCACAACATTTGTCCGATCACTGGTAATGATGACATAAGTCACTAGCGCTTTTTGTGTGGACCATCACAACATTTGTCCGATCACTGGTAATGATGACATAAGTCTCTAGCGCTTTTTGTGTGGACCATCACAACATTTGTCCGATCACTGGTAATGATGACATAAGTCACTAGCGCTTTTTGTATGGACCATCACAACATTTGTCCGATCACTGGTAATGATGACATAAGTCACTAGCGCTTTTTGTATGGACCATCACAACATTTGTCCGATCACTGGTAATGATGACATAAGTCTCTAGCGCTTTTTGTGTGGACCATCACAACATTTGTCCGATCACTGGTAATGATGACATAAGTCACTAGCGCTTTTTGTGTGGACCATCACAACAATTGTCCGATCACTGGTAATGATGACATAAGTCACTAGCGCTTTTTGTGTGGACCATCACAACATTTGTCCGATCAATGCTAATGATGACATAAGTCACTAACGCTTTTTGTATGGACCATCACAACATTTGTCCGATCACTGGTAGTGGTAATGATGACATAAGTCACTAGCGCTTTTTGTGTGGACCATCACAACATTTGTCCGATCACTGGTAATGATGACATAAGTCACTAGCGCTTTTTGTATGGACCATCACAACATTTGTCCGATCAATGCTAATGATGACATAAGTCACTAACGCTTTTTGTATGGACCATCACAACATTTGTCCGATCACTGGTAGTGGTCATCATTATAAGTCACTAGCGCTTTTTGTGTGGACCATCACAACATTTGTCCGATCACTGGTAATGATGACATAAGTCACTAGCGCTTTTTGTGTGGACCATCACAACATTTGTCCGATCACTGGTAATGATGACATAAGTCTCTAGCGCTTTTTGTGTGGACCATCACAACATTTGTCCGATCACTGGTAGTGGTAATGATGACATAAGTCACTAGCGCTTTTTGTATGGACCATCACAACATTTGTCCGATCACTGGTAATGATGACATAAGTCACTAGCGCTTTTTGTATGGACCATCACAACATTTGTCCGATCACTGGTAATGATGACATAAGTCTCTAGCGCTTTTTGTGTGGACCATCACAACATTTGTCCGATCACTGGTAATGATGACATAAGTCACTAGCGCTTTTTGTGTGGACCATCACAACAATTGTCCGATCACTGGTAATGATGACATAAGTCACTAGCGCTTTTTGTGTGGACCATCACAACATTTGTCCGATCAATGCTAATGATGACATAAGTCACTAACGCTTTTTGTATGGACCATCACAACATTTGTCCGATCACTGGTAGTGGTAATGATGACATAAGTCACTAGCGCTTTTTGTGTGGACCATCACAACATTTGTCCGATCACTGGTAATGATGACATAAGTCACTAGCGCTTTTTGTATGGACCATCACAACATTTGTCTGATCAATGCTAATGATGACATAAGTCACTAACGCTTTTTGTATGGACCATCACAACATTTGTCCGATCACTGGTAGTGGTAATGATGACATAAGTCACTAGCGCTTTTTGTGTGGACCATCACAACATTTGTCCGATCAATGCTAATGATGACATAAGTCACTAGCGCTTTTTGTATGGACCATCACAACATTTGTCCGATCACTGGTAGTGGTAATGATGACATAAGTCACTAGCGCTTTTTGTGTGGACCATCACAACATTTGTCCGATCAATGCTAATGATGTCATAAGTCACTAGCGCTTTTTGTATGGACCATCACAACATTTGTCCGATCACTGGTAGTGGTAATGATGACATAAGTCACTAGCGCTTTTTGTGTGGACCATCACAACATTTGTCCGATCAATGCTAATGATGACATAAGTCACTAGCGCTTTTTGTATGGACCATCACAACATTTGTCCGATCACTGGTAGTGGTAATGATGACATAAGTCACTAGCGCTTTTTGTGTGGACCATCACAACATTTGTCCGATCAATGCTAATGATGATATAAGTCACTAGCGCTTTTTGTGTGGACCATCACAACATTTGTCAGTCACTGGTAATGATGACACAAGTCAAGTCACTAGCGATATCTGTAAGTACCTCATGTTCTAAACGAAAGGTTTAGAACAACTCTAAGGCACGCTTAGGTAAATAATTTTCTTTATTTTCTTTCGGAATAGTCGTAATTATGCCCTTAAATGTATCACCATTATTAAGGCCTCTACAAGCGACTAGTCACCTGCGATTTTTAAAACATTGCTGTTTTTGATCCATCGATTGATTTCGTTGCACCTACCTAGACGGCAATGTCTCGAAATCGCGCGCGAGTGTTAAATTGCGCCGATTGTAGAGGCCATTATGTAACATCTATTCTCTAGTTCTAATTCTAATCTATAGTTATTATGGTAGATATTTAAACTCTGTTCACTTGCGATTTTCTCACTGGCTGAAGAATGCTCTCCAATACCACTGTCGCCGGATTTGCGTTGCTACACCTACGGCAAAATGTAACTGTTAACATATTTTACTAATCCAAAAAAATATTAGAGTCTGTGGGAAGAAGTGTCTAAAAGGTATTAGACATTGCAACCTGCAGGGCCCAATCTGTAAGGTTGGAAGGTCTAATTAAAGGTAGGGCCCGTAGGGAGCTGAAGGACGGGAAGGGAGAGGCAGGGTACACAACAGATTGGGCCCTGCAGGTTGCAATGTCTAATAGCCGTTTAAGGCTCAAAACACACCTAGCGGAATGGAGGCAGTAATGTATGGAGGCCATAGACAAATTTAAGCTACCATAAAGGTACCATCGACAAATTTGCCTACTAATTTGCCTCCATTCCGCTAGGTGTGTTTTGAGCCTTAGAATATATTAGTACCCAAAAAAAACACGATACATCTGTTTCCGGCTAAGCAAAACTCTTGTCAAAATTTCAATACTGTTTTTTTCCGGAACCTACTTAACGAACTATTTTTACATAGTTTTATTTAGAATTCCACTTACGTAGCCAATTACGAAACTGTAATTATGAAAACGGACTAAAGAGCTTGCCCCGTATATTTGTTTGTATCATTATGCGCATTAAATGTTGTAAGTTAAATTTCAACCACTTCCCGGTGTCTGATTGAGCTGATATTTGGTATACTTCCGTAGTTTACGTATGATAATGCTACTAGATAATAATAATAAAACTGTGTACCTACCAAAAAAAATTGTTGGGAGTTAGTTGTTCATACCCCACCTGACCTTACCTAATTCATTTTAATCAGTTCTCCGGCTGACTCTTGAAGAGGTACCTATAGACAAGTTGTAAGTTAATAAAAATAACGGATTAGTTTGGACTGGGTCGGAAGAGCCCGCGCAGGCTGGGAACCGGCTGGAAAACGCCACCTTGACTATAAGTATGCTCAGGTCATAAGGTCAGTTCGACGCTGGGGTTTGAATCACGTTCATACCTTGGCAACATATCTTTGCAGCGTAGCTCCGTCCAGCCCGTCAGTGCTTTGTGGACCATCGTATCCAGCGATTCCAGGGCTTTGTCCGCCGGCAGCTCACCCGTCAGCATTCAGAGTGAGAGAGATATACCTTGGGAACATATCGTTGCAGCGCAGCTCCGTCCAACCGGTCAGCGTTTCGTAGACCATTGTGTCAAGCACTTTGTCCGCCGGCAGCTCACCCGTCAGCATTCAGAGTGAGAGATATATACCTTGGGAACATATCGTTGCAGCGCAGCTCCGTCCACCCTGTCAGCGCTTCGTAGACCATCCTGTCAAGCGCTTTGTCCGCCGGCAGCTCACCCGTCAGCATTCAGAGTGAGAGAGATATACCTTGGGAACATATCGTTGCAGCGCAGCTCCGTCCACCCTGTCAGCGCTTCGTAGACCATCGTGTCAAACGCTTTGTCCGCCGGCAGCTCACCCGTCAGCATTCAGAGTGAGAGAGATATACCTTGGGAACATATCGTTGCAGCGCAGCTCCTTCCACCCTGTCAGCGCTTCGTAGACCATCGTGTCAAACGCTTTGTCCGCCGGTAGCTCACCCGTCAGCATTCAGAGTGAGAGAGATATACCTTGGGAACATATCGTTGCAGCGCAGCTCCGTCCAACCCGTCAGCGCTTCGTAGACCATTGTGTCAAGCGCTTTGTCCGCCGGCAGCTCACCCGTCAGCATTCGGAGCGCGATCCTGAGAAAACAACAATTCTAATAGTGAGTGCTTCAAGCGTAAAAAGCACTGACTTAGGAATAAAGAGACACGGTCTCATCGCGATTTAGTACCGAAACCAGTGTCGCCACGGTCAAACATGTGTGCATTTCATCTACATATATAATATTGTATGTATTAGGGTTACACACACATAGATCAAGTCCACTACGTGGAGTCTTATACTGTGGTTGGTGCACATACAAGATACATGGATTATAATTACACAATAACCATGTCAACGAACGCTTCCGTGTTTGTGTTCGTACCTCCTTGAGCCAAAAAGTCATATCTTCATACGATATTTTTATCACATACGACTTTTTACTTTAAATGGAAATTTGACAAACATTCAAACCTTCATTCTTCCATTCATTCATTCGATAGAGATGGGAAGTGCAAAAATATTTTCTATCGATACCAAATTTTATAGACTTACTTCGACTTTGAAACTATCTCCTACTAAGGTTAACTAGAATCGATAAGTTCGCCTTTGTACCTACTTTGTTTCTTTCCTACATCATGTTTGTATTCTTACTTCTTTTGTGTAAAATAAAGTGTAAACATACGTACAGTACGTATCTCGTCTAGTAGTAGTAGTAGTTAAGTTAAGTATGTAGAGCATGACATTTATCTTTACTTCACAAGTCCTGAGATGTCGAGACCGAAGACGAGTGAAAATGGTAAAAAAACATATCCGCTAGTGTGTCAAACGACGATTTTCACTAATGTTATAAAAAAATTACAATATAACAAATCTTGTTTACTTTGAAATTAATTGAGTAGGTAGGTACAGTCAGCACCAATAGTATCTTCCTACACGAAGACCTACAAATAAGAGCGTGTCACATATATTTGCGGCCTTCGTGTAGGATCTAAGGTAAGTATTATTTTATATTTAATGAAAATCACACCCCGGTGAATATACTCATTAATTATGTACATCTGACTACATATTTTAAATTTTTACCTAAACTTCAAAACTGAAGTCCCCTGCAGAATGTATAATGCTAACTCTTTTCCTTGTTAGCACTGTCTTCACTGATTTAAGTAATTATCATATTTATTCTACCTGTGTCTGACAACCTATTAATCCTAAAATATCATCTAATCGCAAAAATGTATCTAAAATATATGGTCTCATCCGGTAGAAAGCATAAAAAATGTGACCAACAAATACTATAGTCACGGAAACGACACGTGAAGTGATTTAAAATCAATTACGTATTCGTACATAATTGTGACGTTTTCAAGTCAAAGGTCGTACATAATTACCGGTTGTCAATAAGGCGTTAATGTCTTAAAAATTCATTTAGAAATAAACTTTATTAACAACTGACAATGATTGTACCTTTGACTTGAAATGGTCACAATTACATATATCTTATTTTAGTACACCAAAATACCGATACATTACAATTAAACATATCGACTTATTCGCAGCTCTATTTCGTTCATCACTGACAATATTTTGACACGTTATTTCAATTTTGCGAGTACTGTCATATTCCACATGTTTATTGTCCATTGCGTGGTAGCCTCGATAACATCAAAGGGGAATGTACACAAAACAAGCAATCGATGTCATTTGAATGCCAAGCAATGGAAAACGTATTTTAATATTTTTCGCTCTTATCTTTATTTAAATAAATTGTGATTAGTCTTACCAGTGATAACTAACGTCACAGTTTCGCAAATTCACAGTCGTACTGCGGTTTTTACACGTAATTATGGCACAAATCGGCATTTTATTTTGCTATTTATACCATATTGGTTGTCATGCAACTGACGATATATGATCACGTTTCTTGATCGCCTCGATCAAGATTCAGAGACAAGCTTGCAGCTGTCAAACCACTTCTCTTTATAATTCAGATTTCTATGGTAAAAAGAGAGGTCACCTATACTATGTATACATTTCATGAGTACAAAAGAGATATGAAGTATACTGAGCTAATTTTAGATGGACTTTGCTATGTCTGTACTAAATTGCGTTCCTTCAAAATTCAGATTAAGGAAGTATACCTCTGTATTCGGTATCAGATAAATGTCGCAGTACCATCTCTTCAACGATAGTTGAATTATTTTGACAGCTTAAGGCCATTCCGCGATTCGGACAAGCCAAGCCCATCCGTTAGAGACACGTTTATGGCTCCCGTGCACGAAAGAAAGAGATGCAGCGCTCTTAAGGATCAGACTTTTTGACTAAACTACGATAAATAAGCGAATCTATAAACTTTTGTCTAATTTTGCTTCTGTAACTTTTTAGATAAACCAGAATACCATATATTTTACTTAGTTATATTGCTTAATCTCTTATAGTTTACGTAAGCTAAGAAAAACAAGGGAAAAAAGGACTTAACTTCGGATTTTATTTCTATCGAGGCAACTTTCAGCAATCGTGTTTCGGCTTGTGCCAAAAACAAGACTATATAGACTAATAATATATATTCGAATATAAATTCAGTCCCTTTTCCCGTTTAGTCACTAGAGCGTTTGAAAAAACCTATACTTTTTCAAAGTAGCCCCTTAAAAAACCTGCTACGTTAGTGCTGCGATAGAGGGCGCTAAGGCGTATGCCTGAATAGGGAATATTACGCAAAACTCTGCGTAGGGGGCGGCACTAGCTCAAACAGAGGGCCTACCGCGAGACACGAAAACAAAAATTTCGTTACCTGGTTCTATGTCACTCTTACATGTTCGAGCGATAGAGAGGCAGATGTCAAACTTTAGATTTTCTCGTTTCACGACAAATGACATATTTATTCATTATAAATTATCTTAATTATTATTATGAAAACTTGTAAAAAAACTGTTTAGGGCCTAGTATGTATTAATAACTCTATGATTTCCTGATGTGCTAGTGCTGCACTCTGGCGGCAAAACATTGCAGTAACGGCCCTATTATACGGTGACATGTCAAATTTTATAGAGTCTGTCCTGAAAGAAAAGCGCCGTAGAACGTATGAGCTCCTATATAAACCACGACATTTTTCTGTCCGGACAAAATCTAGCCATTGCCTGAACGCCAGAGGTATTTTTAATCTTGCCTCTAAGATTGCAGGTGTCTGGTATCATTAGCTGGTCCATATGCTTATTTTTTTTATTAGCCTGTACTCTCCCACTGGGCAAAGGCCTCCCTCTCTTTCTTCCACGTGTCTCTGTGTATGGCAATATCAGTCCGACCACCACGAAAGACGTCAAGATCGTCCCGCAATCTCCGCCTAGGTTTGCCACGCCGCCGTTTCCCGTATGTTTGCTAGCCACCAATGTGTCAAACATGAACTTAGTGAACTTACCCGTTTATCCTGGCCATGGTGGCGAGTGGCGCGTTTAGCTTGGCGGTGACAGCCAAGTTTCTGCAGTACAGCAGCCACACACAGTCTAGCTCCGTGTACGCGCCGTGTGTTGGCTGCTTTGCCTGCAACATAATACACAAGGTTACAACGAATTATTATACATTTCAGTACACAAAAGCGGCACGGAAAAGGGGGTCCAAATAGGACCCATTTTGTCGAAAAGAGCCGAGCAAATGCTGACGGCAATTCTATGCAGTTAAGACTCCAAGGAATGTTAAATAGGTGTACAGTCACCGGCATTAGTATCTTCTTACACGAAGCCTGCAAAAATATGTGACACACTCTTATGGTCTTACAAATAAAACCGTTTCACATATTTTTGCGGCCTTTGTGTAGGAAGATACTGGCCGCTGACTGTATTTTACAATCACAAAATAGAAATAACAAAAAAGAAGAAATAATATATCGAAATGGATTACTTAATCACGAAACAGCAGCGTTGCCAGCCAGGCTACCCTGGCGTGGCGGTAAGACGTCCGACTTTCAATTAAGTACCTTGTCGGGTTCCTAAAACTAGATGATTCAGCGCCTGCGTGTTGCCATTGATGTCTTCGGAGGGTTGGATGTTGCTCACTGCCACGGTTCGACATCTACCTATCCTGTACAAACCCACGAGTCCTTCAATAGTCACCCCCGGGGAAACTCACGGATCGCTAATGAAAGCAACTCACGGGTTAGCCAATCAGTCCACTTACTGGTCACTCACGGGGCACTTGCAAGATTACTCACTGGCCACTCAAACTAGACTAGTAGTCCGCCTCGAACTGAGAACTCGCGATTTACTTGCAAACAAGCTGACCAGTATAAAAAGACCCATGATTTTTCCGCACCTTCTAGCTCCATAACCCCTTGATTGATCCTGCTCATATACGAACTTCCACATTATATCTATCTCTGCTACAACCTCAACAAATTTCACAAAGATCAAGAGAACGCTACTAAAGTTATCGTCGAACAAACTCTCAAAGTCAAAAAGCCATCGACATGCCGAGACGTCCCAGTAGCCAGAAGTTGTTTGTAAGAACTCGCTTGGCTTAGCTCGTTGAACTTCGCTTACGCTCAGCTCGATCAATTACGCTTAGCTCGTTCAATTACGCTCAGCTCGTTCAATTACGCTCAGCTCGTTCAATTACCTGTTGACTGCCTAGATGGTTCAGCGCATGCGTGTTGCCGTCGATGTCTCTAGAGAGTTGCTGCTGGATGTTGCTGTTCAGCGTCTCGCGGTTCGATATCTGGCTGAGGACTATTCTGTAAAGAAAAGAAGAATTAAATTAGCAACGTTGTTACGTTACGTTCACGGACTTAAATGCTTCCAACCTCGCGATACGGCACCACATCGACAGTCGATGATTTTTACTTTGACAAAACCGCCATCCTGTCAATAGACGGCGAGTTTTCATACGATTACAATGAAGTATCTTGTGCCATTTTAGGCACATTTCAAGGCTCTCTAGTGTCACTACAAAATCCTCTGGGTGAATTTTCAACCATACGCTTCTGCAGTATAAGGCCATGCATGCCAAAATGCTTGAATTGGTCTATGGTTGCTTAAATTTGTATGGAGGCCATAGACAAATTTAAGCATTTTGTCTATGAATTTGTTGAATTCAGCTCAGGTGTGTTTTGTCCGTTAAACGCTTCTAACGTTATGCTAGTCTTCTCTGCTATACCCACTTACTTGGTGTTCTTATAGGCTCGTCCCAGATGAATAGCGGCTCGGGCCGTGCTCATGCCGATTTCTAGAACGTTCTCTAGCAAGTTCTTGCCGATGTCGAAGTCGTCGACGTTGTCTTGCCGAAGGTTCTGGCGTTTACTGGAACGAAAACGAGATTTTTCTGAGAGTTTTCAAGGTGGAAGGCTTTAGACAAGATTTGGGCCGAATCATAGACATGTCGGCGGCCGATTGTAAGATCAGGTATATCGTGAATCGTGAAAATCCTTGACTCGTTCCCTGAGTCGACGGAGATCTGAAGCAATCGCCTTCGGGCATCTGAAGCAAGCTAACGAACCTAACCTACCTATACATTGGCTTAATGTGACTATCGTTAAAACATTACACAGGAACATTACGATCTGCCTGATTTTACGATCGGCCGCCGACAGACATATCAAATAAAGTAGGAGGACGTGGTGCCGTGAGGACGAAATGATTCAAATAGTGAGCCGATTTCCTCGTATATACGCGCGACACGCACAGTCGCACACATATACAACTCGTGGACGAGCGGTGATTGGTTCAAACGTCAAAAGTGAGTGTGTGTGCACGAGACCGCGGCTTACTATGTAATCACAGTTTAGTCTTCGTGGGATCACGTCTTCTTATTTTATATGTCTTTGGGCTGAACCTCAATTAAATGTTGTGGCTGGCTCGTCCCTCGCCCAAAGGATTGGCATAGTGATCCAGAGGGGGAACGCAGCCAGCCTTATGGAAACCGTTCCCCCGGGCTCGGACCTTGGTGACCTTACCTAAATTCTCAGTTTTCTATTAGTTTTAATTTTGTATGAATGAATGAATGAATGAATGAATAAATGATTTATTATTCACATGAACATAACATGCAATACACACAGAGCAGTGTAGGTAGGTAGTATTAGCTTTTTTGTAGGTAGTTTTTAATAGTTTTAGGTCATAGGCTAATTTATTATATTGTAACTTTGTTAGTTAAGGGGTTTTTAGATATTCAATAATTAAATTAATATATAAAAGTATGTAAAAAAAAACATTGAAATAAAGAAAACTTGGAAAATTACGGTCCCATTTTCTCTTCCGTCCCCGGCGGGTACATTCGTTTATTCTTAGGAACCTTTCCCATTTGTCTTCGCTATTAGTCAGTGGGCGCTAGCCAAAAATACGGAAATTGTATAATTTGGGGGTACTTACTAATTTCGTTGCGAAATACTGTATTAATATTTGGAAACATTTCGGATACTCACGAAAACGCGGCGGTGTTGTAGATCTCGTTTTGCTTTGATTCCACTTTGCTGGGGTCCAAAAACAATGCGTTGAATGCAAACACGTCCGGGTCTTTCAGCATCTTGTTTCGAACTCCTTCCTGCAATACCAATCATTTAACATTACAGCATTAGTAGGACCCTAACATATGTACAACGTGTTACACGACCCACAAATAACCTGAGACAACCCAACTAATTTTTATTATTTATACCTAATTCTTTCTTCTTCCTCCTAGCGTTTATCCCGGCTTGGGGTCCGCTTGACAACCTAATCCCATGAATTGGCGTAGACACTAGTTTTTACGAAAGCGATTGCCATCTGACCTTCCAACCCAGAGGGGAAACTAGGCCTTTTTGGGATTAGGTCCGGTTTCCTTACGATGTTTTCCTTCGCCGAAAAGCGACTGGTAAATATCAAATGATATTCCGTACATAAGTTCCGAAAAACTCAGTGGTACGAGCCGGGGTTTGAACCCGAGACCTCCGGATTGAAAGTCGGACGTCTTACCGCAAGGCTACCAGCGCTTTTTTTTTATACCTAATTGATTTTGTATATTTATTCTTTAATCCGTTAATTATTGCGAAAAATATTCGCATGTTAAATTTTCGTTGCAATTCTATTCGATTAGTAACTCTACATTCGTTATATTAAATGTATTCAACCTCCTCGAAAATCTCAGTACTGGAAAGAAATAGCATTACTTTGACAATTTCAACCTGCATGACACTTCGTAGTAAAAAAATAAATTTGTCAAAGATGCCAGCCATTATCAAATTCAACCTCTATCTCCTAACCTCTCGATAATTGTAAATTGTAGCATTAGAAACTTGTAGACTGGACACGTTAAAAAATTAAATATTAAAAGAAATATAACCCATGTTAAGATATACTGCAATCGATTCTGCTCTCGATTCTGAACAAACTGTTTTCTGGTTTTTAGTGGGTCGGGTAACACGTTGTATTGTATACTTAGTTAAAACAATGGCGCGTAACATAGTTACAATGTCCAAGGGGATGGCTTGCGGCATTTAAACTTCCTTAATATTGGGGAATGGACCCGCCCCGTGCAACCCTCACTGACCCAACTTGAAATTTGTTTTTAACTCCCCCTCTCCTTATTTTTTTCCGGCTTCCAACTCTGCCGGATCGACAACCAACCAGCCGGCTAGAAATTGAGTGGGTGAAGGGAGTGTAAAATAGTCCAAGGCAGGTCAAATTCCGCGAGCCATCCCATGGCCTCGTGGACACTGCAACTACGCTATAAGTAGATACAATAGAGAATATGCCAACCCTCAGGTGATTTTTCTCCGTTGAAAAGAAAGATTTTACACTTGTCGCTTTTATATGTATTTTATGATAGACGTCAACGACATCGTTTAATTATATCATCACCATATCAGGGGAGCCAAATATGAGTATGAGATTGTCTTCAGTCACTTTAAATTACCGTATCTACTACGATATTGGGTTAGCTACCAACGTCAACTTACTAAATACTTATATACCTATAGCGTAGCTTTCTAACCATCGATAATGCTGCTTACCTGGTTCTCCCACGCCATCAACTGAATATTATGCAACAACATCACATCTAACGTCAGAATCCCAAACGACAGCAAATCCGTACTATTGCTCAAAATTATCTTCCTACTATGATTCGTACTGGTATAATTATCACCAAAGTAAATATCTTTTAGTTTATTCATGACTATGCTTACATTTCCTTCTATCAAACTATCGTTTAAAGCTTTTAAAAGTTGTCCAAAATCATTGCCAGATTTAATCTTTTTCGAGTGATTACCAGCGACTTCAAAGTCAGGATCTGAGACTATCCAATCATGTAGCTCTTGTACTTTTTCTATTAAATAACTTGTCATTGTATTACTTTGCATATAATCGTCATAAAGATTTTCATCATTATAATATTCTTCGTAGAAGTCATTATCGTTCTTCTTTAAAACTGCTACATAACCATCAGGAAGTTTTATATCTTGTTTGTTGATGAAAACGTCAGGTAAAGTTGGTTTGAAGTCAGGTATATCTTTCTTTTCTGTGACGGTTTCTGACGTTTCTGGCAATTTTGCTTTGTCTTTCTTTTCTATCTTTCTTTCAGCGTGATGAATTACATCATGAACTGGATGCATTTGAGGTTTCGCTAATAGACTATGGTTCTTTTTCTTGTCTCTATTTGCGACTATGTTTTTGAATATGGATAGCTTCTCTAGGATCGGGAATTGGATGTCATTCTCCAGTTCTTCTGAACTGTCGGTATCAGTAGTTGTCGGTTCTGGTTCGGCAGTTGTTGCTAGATTTCTCGGTTGGAGAATTGGCTGCGAATATACTGGTTCCTGTAAAAACTTAACATTAGTCTTTAGTCTTTATCAGTTGGTCTTTTCATGGAGCAAAAGTAGCTAACCTTGACGTCAAGGATGACAGCAGGGGGGTCATTTTTGAGATTCGAGCACTCGAAAATGACATTTAAAACTCTGATAAAACGATGAAATTATGTTTTAAAAATAAAAGCGATAGAAATTTAAAATAATGATTATTTAAACTATTAATTCCATGCGAAAAAATTGGCTAAAAACTTTTGTGTGCGATTATTTTCCAGCTTGAATTTTTTGGATTCGATCGTCCGGCTGTCAAAAATCGGCCCCCAGGTTTTGCGAACAGCCGATTTAGTTTTTTTGTATCTTATTTAAATGAGAACAGTAATAGAAGTCTATGATCTTATGAACGGAACTCTTTTTTTTTTCTTTTTAAGTTTAATTCTTTATTTCATTGCATATTTGAAAAAAGCACTACGCTATCCCATTTTCCCGGCCTCTGCTAAAAAGCATTGTTGCACTCTCATCCTCTCTCTTCTTCATTTCCTGCTACCTAAAGATTGTCTGAAAGAGATCGCTCTTTAGCGATTAGATTTCCTGTTGTTACCTTATTTTAAGTTTATTCTAATATTACTTTTTATTATTCTTGTACTCGTATTTTGACATTTTTGACGCAAGAAAGAATGTTTACTTACTTACTCCCTTATTAAATATCAAGATCCTTTCAAATACAAAACATATACAGGGTGTAATCTAAAACGTGATACAAGATAATCAAACCTGAATCTATTCATGATATTGAACAACTTTTACTATGGGCTCAACTTTGTAAATTTACAAAAAAAATTAAACTTCTCATACATTTTCGTCTACCTATCCTTGACTTTTTCTATGGAGCAGCTCAATTTTTTTACAAAGTTGCTCCCATAGTAAAAGTTGTTCAATATCATGAATAGATTCAGGTTTGATTATCTTGTATCACGTTTTAGATTACACCCTGTATACTTACTCTTGTTTGTTCCTACACCTAAAAATAAAGGAACACACCAAAGATTAGACTAGTAAGCGTCAAAGAAGAGTTAAAATTAGTGGTGGTCTTATTAAAAAGTGATCCCTTCCTGACAACCTTAGGGCAGAGGAAACCATTACAACGCCTTGCCTCGGTAAAAGTTAATTTGGTGTTGAAACTCTAGGTCCATGGGGTCCCAGCGCACACAAGTTTTTTGCAGAAATCGCAAAGCGTCTGGTTGATGTAACTGGTGATCGAAGAGCTGGCGGTTTCCTCGCACAGCGTATCAGCATTGCGATACAACGAGGAAATGCCGCCAGCATCCTTGGTACAATGCCGCAAGGGCCTAGTTTAGATTTGAGCTAGTTATTAATTTAGTTTAGTATTTGTACTGTAGTACCTCTGTATATTTAGTTATGTAAATAAATGTTTTATTTTGCCGATACTTTTTATGAAATAAGGTTTTCTAATAGTAAATTAAAAGTGTAAATTTACCGTTGCACATGCTTAAGAGTAGTAAAAAAGCATTTGAATAATTTCCGTTTCTTTAATTATCCAGTAACAGTTAACTCAACCTCTCGAAAAACATTAACCTTCTTTTATGAACGGTCACATAGGTCACAAAAGTTTCTTTACCACCATTAAACAAATAACTTAGCTTTTGTATGAGTATATTAAGTTTACCTAAATATCTTAACGGCGTTAAAATTCACATGAATATTGACTGGCATTGACTGGTAATTCGGGCCTTCGCCAGGACGCTCGCGTGAACTCGCGTTCCCATACAAACGTAGTTCAGCTCTCATTTTAAAACGACATGCTTTAGAGCCATGAAATTTGGCATGGGCATTCTAGTAGTACAGATCTAAGTCGGACATTTGTTTTCGTTGCTAAAAATTGTAATATAAAGAAAATATTCCAGTTTTGTATGTAAATCTGTAACTGGCTGTATTTTCTTTGTATACTACGTTTGTATGGGAACGCGAGCGTCCTGGCGACTCTTAATAGATTCTATTGATTCCGAATATTTATTACTACAGTACAATCTCGAAAATCCGGCACTGATGCTGACACGAAGGTGTCGGAGTGTTGGAAAATTCTGATTATTGGAAAAGTAAGTCACATCGGTAACAACAACACGTGTTTTAACTGTTATTACCATGTAGTCCACCAAGATCCCCTAGTCAGATCCCCCAGAGGATCCTGGTGAATTCATGAGATCACAACTTAACTAGACGATTAAGCGCATCTGAAGCTACCTAACGGACCTAAACTATCTACCTACGTTTTACCTAAGGAGGATCATGGTGAACTCATGAGTTCAGCAGGATCCCCTGGGGGATCCACCTAGGGTATTCTGGTGGACTACATCGTTATTACCTACTTTCCTGGGTAGTTACTAGTTATTTTTGAAAGATACCTATTTAAACCAACCTTGTACATTACTTAGCAATACAACTGATGTAATGAATTTTGTATGCAAAATAAGGTAGGTAGGAAGATTTAATGGTCAGCCAAGCATTACCAAGGAAAAGTTTCCAAAGTTGCGAATTTTTCCATACGGACTGTTCTCATCATCATCATCTCAGCCATAATACTTCCACTGCTGAACATAGGCCTCCCCTTTGGACCTCCATAAGTATCGGTCGGAAGCGACTTGCATCCAGCGAGTTTGTTTGTTTGTTTGGACTGTTCTCAGATCTTAAATTTTACGAACAATAAAAATTATTCAGAAAGTCGCTGGACACTGCCGTTATTAATTATTTTAACTGACTGTCTTATTTTCGAGTTTATAAAAATAACACTAATCATATTTTTTTAATGATTCTCATAGGGAAAGTTCTCAATGGAAATTTAATTTGAATTCCCGTGAAAGTTTCCGGAAATTTCCGAGAATGTTACTGAATTTTTGAGAATTTTTTGCATTGCTAGGTCAGCCGCAGCCGCATCCTTATTTCTAGTGCCGGATTAATGGACGTGCCGGTACATCGAAGTGCCGGATCATCGAGATTGTACTGTACTGGATAGTTTTATCTGTATAATAGTAATTATCTGTATTATTTTTAATTCAATGCCTGGAGAAATGTAATTGCATTAGCTCTTCAGCTTCTTACCTAATACATCCTCTAAAGCCTGACCAGAAATATATGACTATTGTCAAGAGGGCGCATTTTCTCATGTATATGGTGACAGTTCAGTTTAGTATGAAAAATTTAGTTCCAATGAAATTCCGCAACATGGCGCATGGTCATATATTTCTCGTCAGGGTTTACATATTAAATCATATTGCTGATAAACTTCAGACTACGATCCAACAACCAAGGCCTAAACATCGGAAGCATGCTTTCTACTATAATCACCTCCTGAGAACGCACCGAAGCGCATGCGTCGCCAAATGATGTACTATTACGGTACTTGTGTAGCATTACGCGCGGGTACCACTTTGCAGTACTATTTATTTGTTTAGCTACCACGCAAGAGCGAACGCTCTTTAGGAAATAACTATGTACGGAATGCAACAATTAACGCCAAAATATGTTTACACTTTTCCACCTTATTCCTGTTGATTTTTGCATATGGTATGCTTAAATGTTAAGTCACTAGTAGTTTAATACTAGTAGTTCGCCCCGAACCGTGAACTCGCGAATCTTGTGTTTCGCCATAAAATAATGTGCAATAGTAGAATTACTACAAATACCAAAAATAGGTATCGGGTACTTTTTTCTCAACTAACCATCACGGTGAAACTAAACGTCCATATTAAATTGTGCGGTTGATGCGTAAAATTTTACCACGACGAAATCGCTTCAGATTTGACAGTTTTTGTCTCATCTAAATTTAAATCCACCTCTCACATGCCTCTCACTCTGTTGCTTTGACATGTCGTTCTCATCTGTGGACCACCTATATAGGTTTCGGTCACCATCATTATGCGTCTATGGTAACTCTCTCTTACTAATGTGTTAATGTCAGTATGCTGATGGCCCTAGCAGCCAAAGCTCTAATAAATTTAAAAAAAAGTCAGTTGTCAAAATATTTACACCAAAATCAAAATAAAATGGAAAATATTTTTGAAATCAATTTTATGTTGCTAATTGTTATGAAACAGTAAGCAGTTAATAAGGATTTGACGAGAGTGTTAATCAATACCTTTCGTTTGATACCAAAGTCAACCATACTTGCTCGTAAAAGTAGCAAATAAGATGACCAATGTAACAGGACCCCTTTACAAAACCTTTTTAGGCCTTCTAATTTCAGAACCCCCGTCTCAATCCAGCTCATATACGAACTTGCAAATTTTGTTGGTCTCTGCTACAACCCCAACAAATTTCATAAAGATCGGAAAATCGTTACTAAAGTTATCGTCGGACAAACTATCTAAATCAAAAAGCCATCCAAATGCCGAGACGTCCCAGTAGCCAGGTGACAGTTGTTGTTTGTAAGAACGATCTTCGCTTACGCTCCGCTCGTTCGATTAGCATGTAGCAACACTCTCTTTCTACTTGTCAAAGCTTCCGTAAGCACGAACTTTATTTAGCTCCGTGATATTATATTTTTAATTAATTTAAATCTATGCGATCGTTTACATATTCGCTGTGATAAATGTGTATTTACCTTGGTGCAATATTAGTAAACGTTCATACGTGATATTTTGATTGTTTTACTTATAATACCGGCTTAACCTACAGATCCACCCTCTCAAGCCAAGATCGGCATATTTCCCATTTTAACTTCTAACAGGTTATGGGCCCAGAAGTTATTAGAAGTAAAGGAATATTGTCACAAACGTACAAAACATATTGATCTTCGTTACCACTATGTTAAAGATTTGGTGAAAAATAACTCTATTATTGTTAAGTACTTGCAAACCGATCAGATGATAGCAGATGTTTTTACTAAAGCACTAGGTTCAACAAAACATAACAAGTTTATAAAGCAGTGTAATGTTATGAAAGCTTAGTTTGTAATGAATGTAATAGCATCTTTGTGTGTAGCTTGTTTGCCTGGAATGATATGTATATTTATAGGTTGTAATGTACCTACTCAAGTGATACCTATACCTAAGCATGTGATAACATTATAAGCATATGGGGAAGTGTTGATTTTTGCATATGGTATGCTTAAATGTTAAGTCACTAGTAGTTTAATATTAGCATGTAGCAACACTCTCTTTCTACTTGTCAAAGCTTCCGTAAGCACGAACTTTATTTAGCTCCGTGATATTATATTTTTAATTAATTTAAATCTATGCGATCGTTTACATATTCGCTGTGATAAATGTGTATTTACCTTGGTGCAATATTAGTAAACGTTCATACGTGATATTTTGATTGTTTTACTTATAATACCGGCTTAACCTACAGATCCACCCTCTCAAGCCAAGATCGGCATATTTCCCATTTTAACTTCTAACAATTCCTTTGTAGATAATAACGTTCATAACTGTATACATATTTTCGGCGTCTGTGTTGTATTAATGAGTCGTAAAATATAACAGACTCGCGCGCAGTTTAGTTGACATTAGTCCAGTTCAGTGTGCAGTTCAGTTCATGTTTTCTTTATACAATGACGGTGGCAAACAAGAATGCGGCCTGTTTGATGGTAAGTAGCTATACCGAAGCCTGACATGTATGTATGCCTGGATCTGCAGTTGTCGGCTAAAAAGACAAGAGGATGAGGCTCGTCAAAACACCCAGGCGCGGATCTAGGATTTCATTCAGGGGGGGAAACAATTTCCTTCACGAAAAATCTTGAGACCTATGGCCCCCGTAGTATACGAGACTTAAGTGTCAGGGGGAGTAAATGCCCCTGTTGCACACTGCATCCACTTTGAGACACACTGGCAACCTTACTCACCAGCAGAAACGCAACACTATGAGTAAGTAGGGTTTAAAGGTGTCTGCTGCACGGTCTGAGTTTCTCTGGGCTTCGCGTACCGGCTGAATAAGTAATATCTATGGGTTCTGTTTTTTTTATATCGAGCCCATAGTACGTGCCCATGCTATTGGCATGCTGCTAACTATCTTCTGAAGGCGTATAATAGTATTTTATACAATAGCGACATAATGAAAAGCTTTTCAGTCTAGTATCTTGTTTAGGCCACGAAGCTTGCTGAGTGGCATCATCAGTAAGGTACGAGATTGAAAAGCGTAATTATGTCACTATTGTATACAATCGGTTTTCTACGATTGTTTAAAATAGGCAAGCTGGTAAGGATTGAGTTACAATACAATTAAATAACTTCAATCTCCCGGCGGATTGTCCCGGTTCCTTGCCGGCAAGAGTGTTATTATATTGTATGAAAATCCCTAAGAACATCATTTATAGGGCATGCTCCCGGGAATTCCCGAGACTTATTTTTCTCGAGAATTCCCGAGAAATGGCAATTTTGTTTGGTTCCGGGACAGATGGAGTGATTCCCGGGAAAGTATCGAAATTTCGGGAAAACTGTCATGAGTTAAACAGTCGAAACTTTGATGTATAAAATTGCAATTTAGGTAGGGCACATTTGTATTACCAACATTTGAAATGTTTTTGTAGGTAAACACACATTTTAAAGGGTAAAACTAACCAAGGCTAAAAAATATTACTAGAATTATTTATTAATAATTTCGCCCGCATGTTCGAAATATATTTCGTGACGATTATTTATGAAACACCACTTTCGAATCGGGCCTAACTACAAGAAGCTATTTGCGGTAGTCGACAAAATTACACATTTAGACTGATAATGTTGTCCACTTTAGCCGTAAAGTTCCGTAACTTAAGTTTGATTGAGTAGCATCGAGACTAATTAATGATTTATTAAAATAATAGTAATTGTAACAACTCTTTAACTTTTCCCGAAATATCTCGATTTCCCGGGAATTCCCGGTACTAACCTTGACACAGTCCCGGGAAATTGGAAAGCTTTCCCGGGACTGATATTGCATGCTCTAAATTCATTTAGCAATCATCTTATGACAAAGTTTATAAAGAATACGTTTTGAATATACCTATCAGTCATCTTATTGGTAAATTAAAATGCAGGAGTAGAAACAGTGGCGTAGCTAGGTGACCAAGGGCCCTGGGGCAAAAAAAACTGGGACCCCTAAACTATACACACATAGCTCTTTATATTCAATAAGAGGTTTGCTAATCAGGTTTTGGGGGCCCGCCCAAGCTTGGGGGCCCCGGGGCAGTGCCCCGCCTAGTCCTTTGGTATAGCCAGTGAGTAGAAAAATGGTTATATGTTACCGGTGCCTCGTAGACGTGTTGAGTGTAGCCCCATCTGGTGACCACCACGGTAGCCAGCACCAGGGCGGCGCACACCGCGAAGCAGGAGGCACTGGCTATGACCCAGACCTTCAACGGGACCTAAAACCACAAATAAGTTGATTTTACTAGACGTCTGATGTCATTTTAAGAGTCGCCAGGACGCTCGCGTGAACTCGCGTCCCCATACAAACGTAGTTTAGCTCTCATTTTAAAACAACATGCTTTAGAACCATGAAATTTGGCATGGGCATTTTAGTAGTACAGATCTAGGTCGAACATTGCTTTCCGTTGCTAAAAATTAAAAAAAAAAGAAAATAAATCAAAAATAAGTTTTGTACGTAAATCTGTAATTGGCTGTATTTCCTTTGTATTACAATTTTTAGCAACAAAAACGAATGTCCGACCTAGATCTGTACTACTAGAATACCCATGCAAAATTTCGTGGTTCTAAAGCATGTCGTTTTAAAATGAGAGCTGAACTACGTTTGTATGGGAACGCGAGTTCACGCGAGCGTCCTGGCGACTCTTAAATGACAGTAAAATGGAATTAGGTGACTCAAGCGAGATGCGACCTCCCGACTCTGAACCCCGAAATTTACAATGGGGTTGGCAACTATCAATGGTTTGGCCAGATGGCGCCAGCATAGCTTGTACCTGTCACTAGTTGCACTAGTTAGTAGCGCTCGCTCGGGCAAGATCGGCTATAGTCGGTAGTATTCGTAGCAGTACATTGAAAACTCACCGAGGTTTTAGTAGGAAGTCTACACGCACTCGGAGTTGGTGGTAAAGGTCGCCTCGCTCGCTCGACGTTCGGCATCGCTCGCTGATACTCGCTCGGGCAAGATCGGCTGTATTCGGTAGTGGTCGTGGCCCGGCTTGCGCAGGAGCTCGCTGACGGCGGGCGTTTCTCATATTCGTAGTGAAACATGGCCTGCAAATAAATATTGGGTATTACCAAAGGCGACTCTTCGTAAGGTTGAGAGCTAATTAGTTTTTTCGTATCTTCATGAGCCATACTTAGTAAAAGAACTCAAGTGTCTTTCTCCTAGCGTTTGTCCCGACTTGAGGTCCGGTTGACAACCTAATCCAAGAAGAAGTCAGTTTTTAAGCAGGCATTATTGAGTTGGGTCCATTTTGTGATGCACGTTCATATTTTATTTTTTTGTTTTTATTGTTATATTGTCTCTCAATGTATTTGTAGTGTAGTGAGCGTCACAAATAAATGATTTTACTTACTTACTTACTTACTTACTTAATCCCATGAATTTGCGTAGGCACTAGTTTTTACGAAAGCGATTGCCATCTGACCTTTCAGCTCAGAGGGGATTAGGTTCGAGTTCCTTACGACTTTACTTCCACCGAAAAGCGACTGGTAAATAATAAATGATATTAGCAGCACAGCCTAAGAACTTTTTGAAGCTTAAGAGTCGCGAGGACGCTCGCGTGAACTCGCGTCCCCATACGAACGTAGTTCAGCTCTCATTTTAAAACGACTTGCTTTAGAACCACAAAATTTGGCATGGGCATTCTAGCAGTACAGATCTATGTCGGTAATTCATTTTCGTTGCTAAAAATTGTAATACAAAGAAAATATAGCAAAAATAAATTTTGTATGTAAATCTGTATCTAGCTGTATTTTCTTTAGCAACGAAAACAAATTATCGACATAGATCTGTACTACTAGAATGCCCATGCCAAATTTCGTGGTTCTAAAGCATGTCGTTTTAAAATGAGAGCTGAACTGCGTTTGTATGGGGACGCGAGTTCACGCGAGCGTCCTAGCGACTCTTAAGCTTCAAAAAGTTCTTAGGCTGTGCTGCTTTATTATATAAGTTGCTCTATGATAAAACTTAGCGGGGAATCTAGACCGCGTCTGTGTCCTAAGTGGAGCCTAACCATCGTGTCTACCGTTGCTCCATTCCTCAGCGGTTATCGGTACTGTTACATAACTCAAATTATGAACTCTAATGAAAGACTCTGTACCAGTTGCGGTTGGTCAACATTTCTAAGGCAACCCGGAGCTTAATTTGGTTTCATTTTTCTTCGTGAGCTGTAGGAAAACTGCTTAGGTGCCTGAAAATTAGACAAGCCGTCCGGAATCTTGTTCTATGGACGCGCAGCGACTACTCTGTACAATAACTCAACTCCGTTTCAACTTGGGTTTGGTTCAATTGGCCCCGTTAAAAAAAAAAGTATCCTAAACCCACCAAAACAGCTATTTATATCTTATTCCTGAGATGGATTAAGATATAAATAGCTGTTTGTTGAAGAAAACCATGTTTTTCAATTCCCTGGCTTGTTTTTCAAGTTGTGCGTCGTAGGCAAAGTTGTAGCATTTGACGGAAATTGAAAGATTCAATTCCCATACAAATATATTGTGACGGTTTTCCGAAATTTAATTTAAAAATATTGTAACAAAAATACTGGTGATCCTTTTAAGAGAATAATTGGTATCGTATTCTAATTATAAAAAAGTAAGAAAAAAAATTTTTTTCGAGAAAATTTTTTTTGGTTTTGTATGGAGAGTTGGTCGGCTGAAACGACGTGACCCATACAAAAAAAAATTTTTTTCGCTTCAAAATTTTTTATTTTTCTACCTTTTCCTACTCGCAGTAGGATACCAAATATGCCCTTAAACGGATCACCAGTATTTTTGTTACAATATATATAAAATTTCGGAAAACCGTCACATTTTTGTATGGGAATTCAATCTTTCTATTTCCGTCAAATGCTACAACTTTGCCTACGACGCACAACTTGAAAAACAAGCCAGACACTTTAAAAATATGGTTTTCTTCAATTCAACTAACAGCTATTGGAAATTTTCGCATGTTTGTATTTTTCCCGACGGAACATCAGTATCCATGCCTATTAGGTCTAGATCCTGCATGCACGGTAAGTACCTAGCTGTTTTCCCTTAGTATTAGCAGAGACTATAGAGATATCTCTGGTATTAGGCATTAGGGCCCAGCACCGTGTCTGACAGTTAGCTGACAGATGCGCGCGCACCGTGACGGACTAAGTGACGTGGGAAAAGCAAGGGAAAGAGATTTCCATGGCATAAGTATAAAGGTACGGCCTAAGTGACGGGCGTGCGATGTTGTGAACAAACAAACAAACAAACAAACAAAGCATTTATTTGCAGAAGAAGGGTAATTTTACATGTGTTTGTGTAAATCATAGTTTTTTTTTTTTTTTTTTTTAATTAATGGCTTTCTCCCTTTGTCTTAAGCAATGGGAATTTTGCCAATGTCTAGTATATACGTTAATCTCACTTTTATTACTTTTAATAAAATATAGGCAACGTTGTTCGGTGAAGGCCTTGGTGATTGTAAAGTGATAGCCTCCTTACAAACACGTGGGCGGCCGAGACCCCGGATAACCGTTCGTTCGACTAAAGGGTGGTTACGCGCGTTTTGAGACTAATTCTTCATTAACTGCCACTTGTTCGTCAGATCACCGCACAATAAGCTATCAATATTACACACTGAACTACGTAAATGAGCAAAAAACAAAGAACTACTCTAAAGGCGTCATCGCCATCTTGAGCTCAAACGATTATCCGATTCGTAAATCATAGTTAGTTTCACCTTTTTCGACTGTTGACAAACAGTATGCAAATGTTACAATTATAAAGGGTAGGAAGGTGCATTTTTATAAAATGCAACTAACCAATATGTGTTAACAATCTAAATTATCTACTGACATAAGTAACTTTCCTAATTATAATATACTAAATTAGCAGAAATAGTTTCTTTATATTGCGTTCAGAACGCATATCACATCATTCATGATATTTCATATATTCCTTGACATGATAAAAGCATCGGTCGAGGAGCCAACGTCTTAACGTATGCTGAAATTCTTTACCTTCCAGTGCTTTTATTTGGACTGGCAACTGATTGTATATTTTAATGCTCATATTATACGCGAACACACATACATCGGGGTTTTCAGTGCGGGAATGTTATACACTAGCCAAACAGGTAAAAACTGTAAAAAACGATACTAATTCAACATTTCTAAGCATTTGGACCTAACTACTTACGTTTAATTCATAGTTTAGTAATTATTTTACAATAAACAAAGTTATAAATACACGAAATCATTCCCGCACCGAAAACCCCGATGTATCAGTCACTGATCGGTGAGCCGAGCTTTCAAGGTATTTGATTAGTTCAGTAAGACCCATACGTACGGTAGGTTGGTGGCGGGTAACTTTCAGGCATATGTACCAATAATACCAGGCATATGTAGCAATAATGCATTCAAAACCCTGAGTCCGAACACTCATCATCCTCCCAGTTGGTACATGTCATTCTCAAACTTAGGCACAAAACACATCTGAGCTTAATTAAGATCCAGAGGAATTCAAAGCACTGCCCTTGAGCTCCATCATCCAACACATGGAGATGGTTGAGAAAGCTCTCGAGTAGGTGTACTAGGGGGCAACTACACAAAAGATCCCTTTGGGTCGAAGTGTATCTTTACGGGCCCCCGAATACAATAAGATAAGATAAGATAAGAGCTTAATTAAGCAAATTCATAGAAAAAATTCTTTAATTTGTCTATGGAAGCAGATTTTCTTGTATCGAGGTCATAGACAAATTTAAGCATCCATAGACAAACTTAACCATTTTGTCTATGAATTTGCTTAATTCAGCTCACATGTTTTGTCTGCCTTAGGTCATTCACAACACAATAAAGGTGACATCATTGTGTCAACTATTGGGTATTAGAGTGTCGAACACTAGCTCGTTCAACTTACCTCTGTCATGGGTAGTTCTCCTGTTATAACGCGAATAGGAAGAGTAATTAGCACGTAGGTTATTAAAAATTATGACTTGAGTACAGATTAACGACATGATTAGGAGACATTCACACTGCACAGTAATACCATAGACTTAAATATATAGTAGACGGCCATAGCCTAAGAACTTTTTGAGGCTCCGAGTATTTAGAGCCATCTAGTTCACAGCCACCTAAACAGAGCCAATATGTATCAGCGCCACCTAGTAACGACTAGTGTACTACTAGTACGTTATTGAATTGAATTTGTTGGACTTACTCCAACAAATTCAATCAATCATACAAATGCCGCAGTCACAATGCAATCCTGTAATTTGGTGCTACAAATTTAATCGATAGATCGATAAAATGCCGCAATCTAGTGAAATTGTAAAAAGGTATTTTATTTGAATAAAGGTATTTTGAAAATACCTATTTTGCATTTTGTATTTTAAATACCTTTTTGTGAAACTATTTTGTATTTTTATTTGAATTTTAGGGCGGCCACCGACTATCATTGCGCCTGCAGTCCGCTTGACGATATCGGCCTGTCAGTTGTCCTAACTGACAGGCCGAGATCTTCAGGCGGACTGCAGGCGGACTGATAGTCGGTGGCCACCTTTAAATGGCGGTCCGCGTCGTAGTGTCAGTGTACGATCCGCCTAACACCAACTGTTCCTAACTACATAGTTAATAAGCGCCCTTATCTAAAATCTCATTGTGTACGGTCTCTCACAGTTACACTACTACCGTACTATTGTCTACATCGAGGAGGTCACAGGTTTGGTGATTTACTTAGAAATTAAATAAATTTAAACAAAAAAGAACCGACTTCACTTAGGATCCGCTATTCCAAGAGGAAGTGGCCGAGTTGCTGTAAAAAATAGTGAAATCACTATAGGTGTGCCTATAATAGTTGAAGAGTTCCCTCGATTTCTCCAGGATCCCATCATCAGACCCCGACTTGGTGACAATGGGACCATCTAGGGGTTATACCCGTTCTATTAAAACAAAATTTTGAAAATTGTTTCACGATTCACGGATATATCGAGTAACATACATACAAAAACATAATTATGATGATAAAAAAAACAGTCGAATTGAGAACCTCCTCCTTTTTTGAAGTCGGTTAATAAAAGAGTTTAATTAATAAAAGTCCATATACCTGGTCTAAACAGGGTGTAACAAAAATACTGGTGATCCGTTTAAGAGCATATTTGGTATCGTATTGCGATTAAGAAGTAGGAAAAAAAAATTTGGACGCAAAAAAAAGTTTTTGTATGGGACACGTCATCCCAGCCGGCCAGCCCTCCATACAAAACCATTTTTTTTCACAAAAAAATTTTTTTCTTACTTTTTCATAAATAATACGATACCAATTATGCCCTTAGAAGGATCACCAGTATTTTTGTTACACCCTGTATAAAATCGCGTTTTTGTATTTACATAAAAGCACTATCTATCGCGTCATCTGTCACCCAGCCAATTTTCTCCGTAGGTATAGGCAGAGAGAGTCTATAGAGATATAGACGACCACTGCAGCCTAAGAACTTTTTGAAGCTCAAGTAAATTGCGCCCTCTGTCCGAAAGCCGCCTAAAGATAGCAAATTTGTAAGAGAAATGTCACCTGCACTGCTACTCCACCTAGTAGCTACTAGTGTACTACCAGTACGCTATTTGTTACTAGGCGGTTTAGGCGGCTTTCGGACAGAGGGCGCAATTTACTTGAGCTTCAAAAAGTTCTTAGGCTGTGGTCGTCTATATCTCTATAGTCTCTGGTATAGGTAAAAAAAAAAAAAAAAGTCTGAAGTGTCGGAACTGTCGTGTAGGACGTGTAACGTGAACGAACGTGAACCATCCTTAAAGTAGGTACATTTATGAATTTTCATCTCGGGGTTTTGGAAGTTAAATAAGAAAAATAAATTTTTAAACTATACCACCTGGAAATACCTATATTTACCTACCGGGAAAAACTGTAAAAAGACTACAATTAAGCGTGAGTTAAGAAAAAATTCAGAAAACTTTCTGATGCACGGAGTCTGACTCGCATTAGGCCGGTTTTTTTTATATATTAGCAGACTTCAGCTTGTTTCACAAGTTTCAAGCTTTTGAGAATCGAGCCCCAGGTACCTAAGTATTATCAGAGACTATAGAGATATAGACGACCACAGCCTAAGAACTTTTTGAAGCTCAAGTCGATTGCGTCCTCTGTCCGAAAGCCGCCTAAAGATGCCGAAATTGTAAGAAGAAATGTCACCTGCACTGCTACTCCACCTAGTAGCTACTAGTGTACTACTAGTACGCTATTCGTTACTAGGTGGAGTAGCTGTGTATGTGACATTTCTCTTACATTCTCGGTATCTTTAGGGGGCTTTGACATAGATGGCGCAATCGACATGAGCTTCAAAAAGTTCTTAGGCTGTGGTCGTCTATAGTCTCTGGTATTATGATATAGCTTCCTAGTAAATTAATACATCCATATAGCGAGACATTGATCTCCGCACCAGTTCTCTCGTCTCGCGTGTCGTGGTCGTCACGTGCCATTTCCCGTGTCCGGGGTCGCTGGCCGGATGTCTTCTTTGTCTCTCGTGAACCCTAAATGGAGCGACAAGTGACAACTGTCTCCGATTTGTCATGGATTAATAGTTGTTTAAGTTTAGTCTTCTTCATCTATTGCCATTATTATGCCGTAAAGTTGAAAATAAACGAGACGATGAAAATATTTTGAATTTGTCGCTTTTTTCAAATTTAATTTTCAAAATATCGATCCTAGAAGAAAAATTGTGAGAACCAAACTTGTAGAAAATCAAATTTCCTACAATTTTTGTCCTCACAGTTTTATCGTAAGATCAAAAATGGCCAAGTTATTCAAGAAAAACCGTTTTTCGAATATACGCAGGAGCCTGATTCAGTCTACTTTTTGAATTTACACTCCCAGTGACCCCCCCCCCCCCCCCCCACCCGAGGGAGCCACGAAAAATAAATCCAAGAACTAATTATTCACGGGTAGGGTCGGTTTTTTCGATATAATGACTGAACTATAAAAAGTTCTATAGAAAGAGCAAAAAGTTTTAACAAGCCAATGAACGTTTGGTATGCGATATAGTGATCGAATAATTTAGGCGATTATCACACTGGCGCCGCAACCGCATGCGTCGACGGTGTACAAGCGTGACAGCGCTATACACGCTGAGCGCTATCTCGCTCGCGTACCGGCGCCGCATGCGGAAACCGCAGCAGTAAGAAAGACGCCTAATTTTGAGAAACTTTTACAAAGGTACCTAAATCAAATGGACTGCTCCATGCGTAAGCTAAACCGCTTACCATCAGACAGGCTGTATAGCTATTTGCTATGCTGTGTTAAAAAAATACTGCGAAGTTCTGTGTCAAAAATAAATCCATAGACTTGAACTACCAATGTACCTACAGTCGACGTCAAAACGTCGACACTTTTGCACCTTCCTTTGTAATAAGGTTCAAAAGTGTAAACATATTTTTGACGTAGACTGTACAAGCTGCAGAACATTTTAAAAAATTCAGTAAAAATCTCTGAAATTTCCAGAAGCTTACACGAGTATTTAAATTAAATGTCCAATGAGAACATTCCATATGGAAATTATCAAAAAAAGAATTAAGTCTAGTTGACGTAACTGCATGGTTACCGAAGAGCTGGCGGTTTCCTCGCACAGCGTATCAGCATTGCGATACAACGAGGAATGCCGCCAGCATCCTTGGTACAATGCCGCAAGTTTAGATTTGAGCTAGTTATTAATTTATTTTATAATTTGTACTGTAGTGCCTCTGTATATTTAGTTATATAAATAAATGTTATAAAATTAAGTATTAGTATTATTTTTGTTAACTCGTAAATGAGACACTCAGTTAAAATAATTTGATAATCGGTGTCCGGCGACTTCCTGAGTAATTTTTTTTATAGATCGTAAAATTAAAGTTTGTTTTTAAGGTTGGAAATTTCTCCTTGGTGCATAATTGCTAGCGGACCAACAGTTGTGTTAGGATTTATTAAGTAAACAATGTCTGTTAAAACCAATTTTGTTATGGCATGACATTTATCACGAAAACTACAAAATCTTCACTTTTCTGTCCCTAGCTTATCTAACCCTAAATTCTATGACATTTATACGCATCAGAGGCCTCAGTTCTCTTGGTACCACAAATAAACACTGGCGAATTATACTTTTAAATCGCGACCTAAATGAACTTATTGTTCCAGTGGCCAAACTTTTTACTTTTATAACAAATCATACATATACGTACGATATGTATCTCTATATTATCAATACAACACGTACAAATGGATAGACTAATAACTAGATTATAATTTTTAAGCCCCCATCGTGGAATGGGGGTGTTAGATAGATCATCATCATCATCATTTCAGCCATAAGACGTCCACTGCTGAACATAGGCCTCCCCTTAAGGGGGGTTTTGCCATACGCGCCACGCTTGGCAGGCGGGTTGGCGCGCGCAGTTTTTTTTTGTTTATTGTTGTTTAGGCGTTTGGAAGATGCTGCTGCCCATCTCCCGGTATATTCCCTTAGCAGACTCCTACTGCAACCACGGGACGATATGGTGATAGATATATGTTTTTATTTTGCCATTTTCTGAGCTGTAAACATTTTCATGTTTGCCTATGAAGCGGTCATTTCCACCCTAGGGATTTTTACATTTATAACTCACTCCTGCTAACTCACAAGTGCTAAAAGAGCTCATCCGAAATGGGTACAGTCACCGACAATAGTATCTTTCTACACTAAAGCCGCAACAATATGTGACACGCTCTTATTTGTAGGGCCATAAGAGCCTGTTATTTGTAAACTATCATTTCATCATTTTATTTAGTTTTAAATGTCATATTCGAGCGCGCGAATCTCACAAATCGCCCCTCTGTTGGGTTTAAGTTTTTAAGGTACTTATTTGTATATGGGCTTTTGTTTGCTGACATAAATGATAATTTACTGAATTCATAGCATTGCTAAACTAAACGCATTCAACGCGACATAATAGGATTTGTGCAATAGATGCACTGTGCACTTATGCAGCTTCGACGTACTTTCATCTCACGATCGTAATGTATTATGTTATGAATCACCTCATGGATAATGTTAATAGTACTTTCCTTCAGTATAATAAAATCACATCTAACATCTAATAGGTACAAAGACTATTAGACTCCGGATACGCGCACTCTGCATGGACTTTGTTGGGGCAAATTGTAGGCGTCATCATAAACATCTTATCGAACTCGCGGAGCGTAAGCGAAGTGAGTTCTTACAAACAACTCCAGACCGAACTGTCACCTGGCTACTGGGACGTCTCGGCATTTGGATGGCTTTTTGATTTCGATAGTTTGTCTGACGATAACTTTAGTAACGTTTTTCTGATCTTTATGAAATTTCTTGGGGCTGTAGCAGAGATACATAAAATTTGTAAATTCGTATATGAGCAGGATCGTTCAAGTGGTTATACTAGAACTAGAAGGAGAAAAAAAATCCTCCTTGGGGTCTTCGCGAGTTCTCAGTTCGAGGCGGACTATTAGTCTCCATATAAATTTGAGATGTTGTCTGTCACTCTTTGTCGCTCGGAAACGGTGCAAAGCGTAGTCTGACTATAACTACCAGTGACCAACCTCGGGTCTTGTCTTCCACACTTTCGGTATTAGGGAAAGTGGGGGCGCTCTATCAGAGCTGAACTCTCTTCAGCAGTCTTCTGTTCGGCTTTTTTGAGGAGAACCGGGCTCCAGGTACTCTTCGTTTTTGCATTCTATTTGCAATTGGTAACGGCATCGAACCGGGTTTGTTTCGAGTTTTCCTTCTTTGTTGCCATCTCTTGTGTTGATCAGCAGGAGGACTACGTGCAGGCGAGACAGCTGGGGTACTAAGATGTAGGTCGTACCCCTCATATGATAACAGCATGGAAATGTATTACCTCTGGAAAATGAGCCCCATTCCTGTTGATGTTTATTTTTGTTTATATGGCGTTGGTGCTGGCCTCCTGGGGCATACAGGCTCTGATAGCAAGCCGTCTATTTGGACTGTTTGACGTATAAAATACTATTTAGCCATTGAAAACTTTGATTGACCGATCGCAACTTTTTTAAATAGCAGGATATTGCGTATTGGGTCACATTCAAAGCCGGGGAAAGAGGAAGAAGGGTAGTTATCAGGCGAAAGTTTTTGGGAGCCATGTTTGTACAGTCGCCATCAAATATATCGGAGCGGCCAAGGTACTCAAAAATATCTGAACATGCACTTTATTGCCTTGCCTTGGCGTTGTTCAGATATTTGTGACCACCTTGGCCGCTCCGATATATCTGATGGCGACTGTACCTACCTACTACGGACACCATCCAAGTTTTATTTTATAAGACTATACTCCAAAATTACACCTATGTCAATAAAACGTGTGTATGTAAAGCAGCACAGACGACGTCAAATATATGTATACATTTTTGCACCTTGCTCCATTGTAATAAGGTGCAATAGTGTATATATTTTTGAAGTCTACGTGCAGTACAAATTATGGTAATATATCACGACCCAGTTGACATTACGTTATGTCGGTCGGGCGGGTCAGGATACTACAAATAAAGAATTCAAAAATCGATTTTTATCTGTAAGTCTATATTTTGACACTTTGGATCTACGCCCCCAACTGCCACAAAGGGAGGAATTCAACGCTGTTTGCGGGAGTTACAGTAGGTAATACTTTACTCGTTAGGGAGTATTGAAGTTTTTATAACCTGGTTTTTTCATTTCTTGAACCATATTTTACTTCACGTGATAATAAACATTGTGTATCATTAAGAGGGTAAGAATTTTGAAAACTCTAGAACTCTAGTCTTAAACGCTCTCGGCTCTGCCTTCGGGCTTCTATTAGACTCTCTGTTCAGTCTGTTCGCAACTCTCTCTTATCTTATATACTAATTGCAAAATTTACATACATATCAGGTTAGAGATGATTTGTATGTTAGTTTTTATAGTAAAAAAATATTTCAAGGTAGGTATTATATCGAAATAAAATAAGTATAAATAAAAATCTCGTTTTTAGTTGTCCTAAAGTAATACTAGTAATAACTAAGCTTCAAATAAAAGGGAAGATAAACTAAGACAACATTCATAGGTAATATTTTTTTGTAAAATTACAAAGTTGTAAATAAAAGCATGCACATAAAAGTACCCACCAAACTTTGTAATCCAACAACTGGGACAGATAAAGCAAAATTAGAAAGTCACTGAATCGGTAACTAACTGTCACATCACTACACTTTTTTATTTTAATCTGATCACGCTTTTTTGAAAAAAGAACAAAATTGGCGCGATTGTAAACGTCAGCGTGTGATGCTCGCGAAGGCGTTTGGCCGACTAAAGAACGGTTAGGTTGCCGCGAAGATGGCGAAAGTAAAGAAATGTCGTACTGTTTATGCGAATAATTTTAGTTTATTAGTCATTTTGTTTGTGCCCGTTTCTCCGGGCCGGGTTCAAATTGTGCTTTTCGCTAAGTAAAACGGTTAGGTCTGATATTTACAGGTAGAAAGTCAAAAAGTTAAACAATCAGTACATCGGCATTAGAAACTCAATGTTTAATTATCTCATAACTAGCGGCCCGCCCCGGCTTTGCACGGGTGAAATTATACATATAAACCTTCCTCTTGAATCACTCTATCTATTAAAAGAACCCGCATCAAAATCCGTTGCGTAGTTTTAAAGATCTAAGTCTAAGCATACATAGGGACAGACAGCAGGAGCGACTTTGTTTTATTAGTGATGATGTACAGTCGCCATCAAATATAACGGAGCGGCCAAGATGGTCACAAATACCTGAACAAAATCTCTATTGTTTCGGATGAAGTGCATGTTCAGATTTTTTTTTTGAGTAACCTGGCCGCTCAGATATATTTGATGGCTACTGTACAACAGAGTTGATAAGTAGGTATGTGATGCTGGACATGATGATTGATGAGACTACCAAGCTATTGGCTATGTGTGAAGTGCATGGTGGGGGTAACGTGAACGATCGCAGCGCACAATGTAAAAAGAAATTGGGCTCTTGTCAATATCACATTTCAAAATATTTGACATCACCTATAGGATCAACTGTCAAAATAGTGAATCAGCCAGTGACATTTCATATAAGCAAGGAGTATATGCCATTAATAAAAAAGAAAAAACCCTTTAACCCCCTGCTCAAGAGATGGCGCCACGCTCATGCACACAGCGAATAAGTTGTGACTGCCTAACGATGATAAAAGCCACAAATAGTGTATGGTCCAACTGTCTTCTGATTTTTACCTACATTTAGACACTTTTTAACAATAGACGGGTATGGGTTTGCCATATTAATTATCCATAGTAAGCAACTAACCCTTGATGGTATTGAAACCGCGCGTGCCCATATCTACTGTGGTAGGTAACTGATATCAAAAGCAGCAGGCACTTACCTATAGCCTGAATTTTGAAGCATCGCGAGTTTGTATAGATTTTACAGTCCACCATTATTCCATCCATAATTATGTACACTGTACGTCGACTGTATGTACAACGTACAGTCAAAAATATGTTTACACTTTTGGACCTTATTACAAAGGAGGAAGGTGCAAAAGTGTAAACATATATATTTATTCGTATATACTATATATTATTATACGTATTCTATATTTGCATGGTTGACTTTTTGACCGCGCTGACTGCTGCTCGTGTGCTTGCATACATAGGACAAGAAATCGACTGTAGGTACCTACGTATTGATCGAATCATTTCGATCAATAATATCAAACTCATAACATATTATTTTCTCTATTTATGAACGAGGGAAACACAAAAGATTGAGCTACTCTGTAACATTCGTATTTTCATTCAAAAATTCGCATCCGTAATACCTATTTGCATTCCCAAATGTAAGAGTAACGACATTCGTGGAATCCCTAGTAAAAACATTACACTCCTTTTTGGGCAGTCATGTCAAAACTAGGTAAAACAAACCCCTCCCGGAATGCATATTACCGTCTTCCGGCGGGGCGTAATACTTAGTTCATTACTCGCCCGGGGCGGTAAAATAAGGAAGGGGACAGATCGCGGACTTTTGTGGCCCGAAACTAAGGTGAGGTTAATAAAAAAACGATCTGGCCTATAACCGCGAACCACTTCGTTCATCGAATCTAATATTTCCATCACTCTCTTTCGTATATGCAAGAGCGATAGAGACGGGACCATCGTTTTGTCGATGTTCTAACTTCGCGGTAGGCCCTCTGAGGCTTGTTTTATTACCGCCCGTGGTGCGTACACAATTTTGTCTAAGTTGTGAAGTGAGATTTGCCCGGAGTGAAGTTTAAATATGTACAGAACACGGAAACTGGAAGTAAATCTGGTAAATGGCGTGAATTTGGCAGTTTGCATTATACCAAGGTTAGCATCAGTGTATTGGAGTAATTTTCATTATAAGAGTCTATTTTCGACAGTATCCGCTACTTGGATCCACTCTTTAACCCGAATGCCTTATTGTCCCGCTCTTCACGCTTCACGGCTATGTACCAAATGTATACAATATAGCATATATCCCTCCATCGCGCTAATGAGTTTCATGCGTTCGTCTGAATTATGCGAACGCGATTTAGTATAAACATTACAGTCCATTAGTCTATGGTCCACGCTCGGGGAGATAAAATGTGATAATCCAAATCAGTAGGGAACATTTCGCGGCCGGCGCTTACGCCTTTATTGCCCTAATAGAATATTAAATCTATACAACGTAAGCGCCTGCCGCCAAATGGTCCGTTTTAATTGACTGAGGAGCCGAGCGTAACGAGGCGACGAACGTCTCCGTTTTCACTGGTACGACGATTTGGCGGATTGATGTGTGTGTATTGGTTGGTTCGTCAGTGTCGGTCTAAAGGTCGTATTTTTCATCCGATTTCGATGAAACTTGGCATGTACGTTCCTTGATTTATTGGCCAAAAATTGTAGAGCCATTTTATTGATTGGGGGGAAAATGAGGGGGAAAAGGGGGGAAGTTTGCTGTCGCGTTATTTATGTTCTCCGAAGTCTACGGTTAACAGAACCACTAGTTTAGACGATCACAAATATGGTCAGTAACACGGAAGCTGAAAGTGGATCTGCTAAGCGGCGTGAATTTGGCTGTTTGCGTCAGATCTAGGTCCGTAACGGTCGCGTTAGCGCTGACCCGCGTGACCTAGAAAGGGCCGGTGGCGCGGTAAACTACGGCTAAGGATGCAAAACCGGTATTCGTGCCTAATGAGGTAACACCATCGTATTGGGTTATTTATTGGGAGTAAATATGAACGCTACTCAAATTGTTGGTACCATTTACTTTAAAAAAAAACTTGTCTAAGGCGCTCCACACACCTGATCTGATTTCAGCAATTCATCAGGTGTGTAGAGTGCCTTAATTCGGGTTATCTCTGCTCAGAAACACACAAGGACATCGATTTGAAATGAAAAAAAAAAGACCTTAATGATAAAGATAAAGAAATTTTTATTTGGCATATACACTTAAACAGTAATTTACAGTAAACAGTAATGAAAATGTTTATATACACACAACAAAAACAAAAAGACAAATCCCACCAAAATGGTTTACGTATATAATAAAAAGTTGCAGGCTGTGGTTTTGTCAGCCACCGTCGCAGTATAAAAAAATATTCCCATCTGATTGGGGGGTCTGCTTTTCTCGTTCTTTCTCTCCACTTCGCGCGATCGGACGTGTCGTCTACTGAAACTTCGCAGACTCTCTGCTGTGGTATCTGTCCATCTCGTCTTTAGTTTACCTCTTCTTCTAGACCCAGCAATGCTCAGATCTAGAGCAACATTCCCGATGTAATCAGGCCTATAACCGCGAAGCACTTCGTTCATCGAATCGTCTATTTGCATCCCTCTCTTTCGTATATGCAAGAGCGATAGAGACGGGACCATCGTTTTGTCGATTTTCGAACTTCGCGGTAGGCCCTCAGGAGGTCTTCGTTTTACGTGTCCAAACCATCTCAGTCGATTCTCTTGCAGTTTATAGACAACTAGCGACCCGCCCCGGCTTCGCACGGGTGCAATTATACATATAAACCTCCCTCTTGAATCACTCTATCTATTAAAAAAACCCGCATCAAAATCCGTTGCGTAGTTTTAAAGATCTAAGCATACATAGGGACAGACAGCAGGAAGCGACTTTGTTTTATACTAATGTAGTGATATCACGTACTCCGAGGCTACCGCGAACGTATTGACTTACGATGTTGATATAAAGTTTAAATTCTAATGACAGATTTTTATGGACTGGATCCTTTTCTCTAAACTACGGCCTTTTGGAAAACCTTACAGTGCCACCGGCCCGCCGCATGCTAATTCCTCGATACACTCGCGCTACTGTGTCAGTTCTTCCTCGCAAGGTGAAAGCTAACTGGAAAATTCAATAAAATCCCTGGAAAAATGTTATAAAAGTTTTAAAAAGCTTTTATTTAACTCACAATGTTTCAATGTTTAGAAATAAAGGAAAAGTAGAAAAATCCATTGCCTCAGACGTGACTCGAACTCGCGGCTCTGGGAAACATGTCCATCCGCTCAGACCAACCGAGCTACTGAGATTTACCTGATGTTTAAATTTCATTTGGCCGAATAGCTTTTACCAAATCATCATTTCGCAACCGTTTCATTTCCCAGCCCCATAGTTGCTTCGCTTCGCCCGACTCCATACGACTGGGGGCGCCTCCAATGTTAGAGCGCGCTAGTGTATGTCGATTGTCGGGCTTGATTCTGCACTGTACAATTCCTACAAAATTTGTGCTAGTGTACTACAGTTGAAACTGTTGAAAGTCACGAAATGGAAAGGTCCACTAGGGAAAAGGAGTATAGGAAGACCAATCACGCGATGGGAGGACGAGATAAGAAGAATAGCAGGAAAAGACTGGATAGGAGTAGCGCAAGATAGAGAGAAGTGGGCATCACTGGAGGAGGCCTTTACCCACTCTAGGGATTCTTGTGCAAGCCAGATATAATTTTAAGATTTAATACCTTACTGTAACTTTTTTGCACAGAATAAAAGGCTTTTTTATTTTATTTTGTTTTATTACTACAGTGGCGGCGCGTCCATAGACCACGATTCCTATCGGCTTGCTTAATCTTCAGGCGCTCAGTTTTCCTACAGCTCATGTAGAAATTTTAAGCCAAATTCAGCACCGGTTTGCCTAAGAAAATGTTAGACCCACCGCTACTACTGTGGTACTGTCCTCTGAAATCGTGCGGATACTGCACAGTCAACGTCATAAACCATACACTGTTGCACCTTACGCCATATAAGGATTATAAGGTTCAAAATTGTATTATTTTTGGCGTTAACTGTACTACTAATATGTACTAAACTAGTGGTTCTGTGAACCGTAGACTTCGGATAACATAAATAACGCGACAGCAAACTTTACCCCTTACTCTCCAATCAAAAAAATGGCTCGACAATTTTTGGCAAATAAATCAAGATACGTACATGCCAAGTTTCATCGAAATCGGATGAAAAATGCGACCTCTAGACCGACACTGACCAACCAACCAACCAACCAACCAATACACACACATCAAAATGCCAAATCGTCGTACCCGTGAAAACGGATCGAGACGTTCGTCTCCTCGCTACGCTCGGCTCCTCAGTCAACTATTGGAGGTCCCGCTTAGACTGAACTACTACTAAATCAGCAGAATATGGCCAGAATGTGTAAAATGAAATAAAAAAAGAGCAAATATATTTTAAGACATTTATTTCATGACATTTATTAATTACATTCAGACTTTGCACCTATTAATAGTTCATAACTTTTAAACTAATTGATTTAAGAATAGAATGTCCAGTAAAAATAAAGGTACCGATATTTTGGTACCGTTTCAGCTCAGCTGGAACACATAAATATTTTGGTACATTTTTAAAGAGACGCTTATTTTAACAATCTTGATAGTTCGTAAATAGCTACACAGCAAAATGATTTGAGAATGACATCAATAAGGGGTAGCAGGTACATACGAACTTACAAGAAAATATTGCAATATTTTGTAATTGCATGCATAATTACGTGAATCTTACGAGCCGTTGATAAATAACCTATATATAATATAGTAAGTAGGGTTCGCGATACCGGTATTATTAAAATGGGTTCTGAAATTCCGGTATGGCCCAAACTAAAAATACCGGCACTGTAAGCCCTAATTACAAGCCATATTCATCATTTCTAAAAAAATAGTACACACATTTTAAGCAACTATAGCTCCCACAAGAAGTAAATTTTTAAATAACAGTTTTTTCTCCAATGTGCTCGGAAATTTTCAGCTTACTGTAGCAAAATGAGTACGTGAAGTTCTTCATTTTTTACCAAAACGAATTTAAAAAAATAAAAATCATTATTTACCTGTTTTAGCGGCCGTGAAGTAATTTGTCAACGCCATAAATATGTATACACTTTTGCACCTTACTCCATTGTAATAAGGTTCAAAGTGTATACATATTTTAGGCGTTGACTAGTAAAATCCATTACTGTATTGTTTTTTACCTTTTAAACTTTTCACCCGACTAAGAAATATCATTTCAAACAGCCAATACTTAAGCGACGTCTATACACCGTCTGAACGGCAATCCCTTCAAACTGTAGGATAGAGCGAGATAGTTAGATCAAAAACCTTGGTTGTCTCGTTCTTTGTCATAGCACCGCGTCTGATCGTGCGAATGAGGCTTAATACAATCATAGACAAAACAACTATTTTTAAGGTTTAATCTTGTATCTGTTGCATAAAAGGAGCATATTTAATACTGTCTTAAATAACTTTTGACGAAAATTTCTTTTTAAATATTATTTGAATGAAAATTGGCAGTATACATAGTTCTTAATACTTTAAAAAAAAATTATAGAGGGAAGCTAATTCATGACATTGAACGCTAATAACGTAACCAAAATCTGTAATTTATTTCATTTACTTAACTTTATTTCCTCGCACTTTTAGAGAAAAGCACTATATATGCCTCGGCGGGAATAGAAATTCGTGGACTCGTCTTATTTTTTCGGACTCAGCTGCGCTTCGTCCGAAAAAATCGCTCATCCACGAATTTCCCTTTCCCGTCCTCTGCAATAATGTACTATAATTGTGACATGTTTCTGACTTATATTGATTAAATATTTATTTGGTACTAACCTACTTAAACCTAAAATATACAACTACGTATAAGTTTAAACTATGTTTAAACCATTAAAATGCATCATCAAATTTAATAACTATAATTTATTATATTCTAACTTAACTTGTAGAAAATACAAACTAATTTTTAATATTATTTAAGCATAAATAAATGTTATAACTTATAACAAACAAAATATCACACATATATTAAATTATTTTATCGGCGATAGTAATTTCGTTTAGGCCAGATATTTATTTGCACTGCCGTTAAAGAAATGTATAGTTATAAAACAAAACTTTAACAAAAATAAAATTTGGTGACATTTAAATTTTAAAGTGTAACTTTTATTACAATCCTCAATTGTTTTCGTCTGTCTTGAATAATACATTGTACGCAACGCGACTAATTTTAAAACAATTTTCAAGATGGCTGACAGCATGACTATAACTAGCCTACAAATAAATAGCTTTATTATTTTAAGCTAGCTTGTAAGTAATTAATTTCGAACACAATATTGTATTGTTAATGAACAAATGAATCATATGAATATGAATGTTTTATCAAGCCTTACTAGGGTATGCAATACCGGTATTTTTATATGGACAATTCCGGTATTACGTGATAGTAAATACAGAAATAACCGGCCTCACTAACCACGACCCTTACGAATCTATTACAACTAATATAAAAACTCGAGCAATGTCGTTATTTTTTTATATGATAAATACCGGAATTCCCGGTACAATAATACCGGTATTACAAAATTCCGGTATAAAGACGTATCCAACACGTTCAGTCTCGTTCAAGTTCCTTCACAACCCTCGTAAAGTAGTCACGGCTGCTTTTGAGAATGAAGTGAATGAAATCTTAAGAATCCGGTAAACTTTTTTTTCGATTTCGTTCGATGTTTGATACTGTTTTGTAGTAACTAACAAAGCTTCTATTACTTAGTACAGAGACTATAGAGATATAGACGGCGACAGCCTAAGAACTTTTTGAAGCTCAAGTCGATTGCGCCCTCTGTCCGAAAGCCGCCTAAAGATACCGAAATTGTAAGAGGAAATGTCACCTGCACGGGATCCTGCCATTTGACCAAAATATTTTTGACCAAATTTCATTTCCCAACCAAACTTTCCCAACCGCACATTTGTCAACCCAATCTTTCCCATATACTTATTTGTCAATTTAAAGTTTCGACAAATGATCATTTCCCAAATTATTACTCAAGCAACTTTCAATAGACCAACTGATGTTTTGCCAAATGTTTCACTTGGACAAAAAATGTTTCACAATTTTAATTTTGTCAAATAGATGCTTACACAAATAATTTTTATCCAAATAAATGTTTAGACAAAAAATGTTTATCAAAAGTATTGTTGGACAAAAAATGTTTCCTCAACCCTCATTTTGTCAAATAAATCAGTGGACAAATGAAATATATCCAAAGCATAGTTTAGTAACATATTGTTTGTTAAATGTTTTAATTGGACAGAAAATATTTACTCAACTTTTATTTTATCAAATAAATTACTGGACAAATGGTTTAAATCCAAAGCAATGTTTAGTCCAATAGCTTACTGGACATGGATTTGTCTGCGTATGCATCTGAAATCTGAATAGCGCCATACATGGACGGATTTGTCCGCCGAGCATATTTACCAGAAAAATCCAGCGAGCAGATCTGTGCGTGTATCCCCTAGCTAATGGTGATTGTCAAAAGTGCTTGAACAAGCAACTTTTATTTTGGCAAATAAATGACAGTAACAAAACAAACACTCTCCAAACATTCCAAACCAATGCTCACATAATATTTTGTTCCTTAAGGTTAAAGGAAAAGTACCCCCACAGAACAGTAGGTTAAGTTAGGTTACCGATGTAGGTGTGTTAGCTTCAATATGTTCCACAGTGCGAAAATAGAACCCCGCGAAGCGGGGCTTCGTCGACATCTTGGTGGGCGTAAGCAGACAAAAACGTCCCTGCCATTACCGATGTAGATTTGTGAGATAACTTTTGCCTCTCAGAGCGGAAATAGAAGCCCTCGAACTTCTGCCAGAAAAGTAGGTTAGGCTTGGTTAGACCCGCGACCCCCACGGAAACAAACCTCTGCCAGAAAAGTAGGTTAGGTTAGATTAGAACTGTGACCTCCCATCGAAACGAACTTCTGCCAGAAGAAGTAGGTTAGGTTAGGATAGAACCGCGACCCCACGGAAATGAACTTCTGTAAGAAAAATAGGTTAGGTTAGGTTAGACCGCCTGTTGTTTACCTCTAATTTAATTTTTTATTTTTTCTCCTGTACTGGTTTTGTTTTTGAGGTGTTCAATAAAGAGTATTTGTATTTAATGAACTTCTGTCAGAAAAGTAGGTTAGGTTAGAACTGCGACCCCACGGAAACGAACTTCTATCAGAAAAGTAGGTTAGGTTAGGTTAGAACCGCAAACCCCATGGAAATTAATTTCTGTCAAAAAAGTAGGTTAGGTTAGGTTAGAACTGCGACCCCACGGAAACGAACTTTTGTCAGAAAAGTAGGTTAGGTTAGAACCGCGACCCCACGGAAATTAATTTCTGTCATAAATCCTAGTAAACGATAACATTAACTGTCTTATTATTTGCCATCATTTGTTTGGTGATGCCATAATTTGGGATATGATTATAAATTGAACGAATTTTGGTAAAATGCAAAAACTATACCAAACGGATTTTTGTTTAAAAGACAATTTGCCTGATTACGATTTGGGATAAATTAGTTTGCTGAATGATGATTTGGCATATGAAATTTTGTGAATTAAAAAATTACCAAACGGGTCATTTGCTAAAAAAATATTTGCTGAATGATACGTTTGCCATGACTTGTTTTGCGTTTCGTATGTTTTGGCAACTAATGCATTCGGCTAATTAAAAATTGGTGAAGTGAAAATTGACAAAATAAGGAATTGCCGAAAATTTTTTTGCATATTGCTGAGTTGCCAAAAAAATGTTTGCGTATTATTTAGTTGGGAAATTATTATTTGGTATTTATGTTTTTGGGAAACATTATTTGGGAAGTGAAAATCTGGCAAATAATTTTTGGTAATACATCAGTAATCCCACCTGCACTGCTACTATCGCCCTCGTATCTTTTTTTCAGACAATCAGGAAATAGTACATTACGTACCTAGGGCGGTAAAATAAATAACGGCTCAGATTGCTAGCATTTGTCGCCCGAACCGAAGGTAAGCGCCATAAACAAGCGATCTGAGGCCTTCTTTATTACCGCCCGTGCTGCGTACACAATTTTACGTCTTACCCTGGGAGTGAAGTGAGATTTGCCGCTACGCCCGTGGGCGGCAAATCTCACTTACCGCCCAAAGTGACGTAAATATTTAAACGACACTACTTGTTTCTATTGGCGAGACGCGTATGGCAAAGCCCCCCTTAAAGGGGAGGCCTATGTTCAGCAGTGGACGTCTTATGGCTGAGATGATGATGACTTGTTCCTATTTATTAGTGACACGGTTAGAATAATAATAGGCAACCAGAATTAAAATCATTTCAACAATCGCACGGTTTTTTTCTCTTTAAAAAATCGAAGAATATGGAACCTATATAATCTATATTTTTATGGCAGCCTATACTGCCTATACTGTCCATGGACGACCAACTTACAATAAATTCAATCTTTCTTCTCATATTTACTATAAACAACCTCGCAATCCGGCCTTAAGCTCCTAAACGCGGCCACCCCAGCGTCACTCACATTACTCTCCGACAAATCTAGGTACTGCAGCAGCGGCGCCGACGTCGCCAGATGATCCAGACTCCTATCTGTAATAGTCCTAAACCCTGTCACACTTAGGTGCGTGAGAGACGACCTATCAGGCCTAGCGCCGGGCACTTGCGCGCCCGGATACGGGCCGTTCGGACCTATATGGACGTAGTTAATATCCTCACCGTCAGCTCGTCCGAATCTCCTTATAGCCGAGTCGGTGACTAATGACGAGGCGTCTAGATGCGAGGGCGGTGATAGGAACATGGTCCTTGTGTCTATGCGGTTGAGGTGCGAGTTTCGGTTGAAGGAGACGACGTGTTCGTTGTCTAAAGAGAGACGGTAGACGGCGTGGAGGCGCTGCCCGACGTTCACGTACAGGACGTGGTGGCGGGGTTGGGCTTCCTCCTCCTGAAATAAAAGCCCAATTAATCCTTTGAAACGTCACAGATAATAATTTAATGTCACAGATTAACCTTTAAATAAATAAATAAATAAATATCATGGGACAATCTTACAAATCAACCCAGTCCCACAGTAAGCTCAATAAGGCTTGTGTTATGGGTACTAGGCGACGATATATATAATAGATAGATATAGATAAATACTTAAATACATAGAAAACATCCATAACTCAGGAACAAATATCCGTGATCAACACACAAATAAATGCCCTGACCAGGACTCGAACCCGGGACCTCCTGCTTCATAGGCAGGGTCACTACCAACTAGGCTAGGAGGCCGTTAAACTTTAAAGGCTTTTCAACGCTAAAAGCCTTTAAAGTGGTCGACTACTGTCGTGCCTACCACGCCAACAACCACTAAAGTGGCTATGGCAGACGCTGTCAAAGCAATTTAACTGTTGACAGATATGGTTTAAATTAGTTTCTCACTAGTTGAGATGTTGGCGTGAATGCCACATTTTGATGCGAGAGAGAAAGCGTTCAAAAGGTTAAAATTATGCCTAATCGGTTTGTCTTGAGCGCTCGCGCGCTGGCGCTGAGGGCACGATTTGCCGTCCGATGCTTGGCCGTCAAAACTTTAATATACATACATACATACAATCACGCCTATATCCCAAAAGGGGTAGGCAGAGCTCACGGATTTTCATTTGCTACAATCAATGCAGCAAAACGGCTCTCCGTGAGCCACTTCTCGCCCCCGTGAAGAACGAGACGTGATGGGTGGCGAACCACATCGCCGCCATGCGGATGACTATTAATTAGATAAATCACCACAGCGTTCTCACGAGCAGTAGGGATCAGAGGTTCCCTTATAAATTTAATATAATAGTTTCGAATTCAATTTTTATTCGGATTAATACTGTACTGACCTCTTGTCCATCCTCTTCGTCATTATCCTCAGATTCCCTCGAAGTGCTAGCACCCTCATTGTCATCCTTGATCAGACACTTCAAGGGCACATCATCATCAGAACTGGAGCTGTCATCATCACGCTTCCGCTTCGAAGGCCCCGGGGTAGGTGATGAGGTCTTACGCTTAGCGGCTTTCCCGTTAGGTGATCTAGACCTGAGTCTAGACGGAGTGATGATATTACAGCATTTCAATGGGCTTGCGTTGGTCCGTGTTATTGAGATATTTGGAGACATAGATAGGCAAGATATTGATGATCTTGAGTTGTCAGACGGACGTGTGGGAGATGCGTTTATAATAGTTGGATTTGAGGTATTCGCTCTTGTATCATTTGAAGAGCCGGGCATTGGTGATGCATTAATAATCATTGTAGGACTTGATACTGAGTTAGAAGCTTGCGGACTATCACTAGAAGAACCAGCGGCTCTTGGACTGTCATTTGAAGAGCCAGGCCGCATTGGTGATGCATTGATAATCATAGTTGGACTTGATACAGAGTTAGAAGCTCTTGAACTATCATTTGAAGAGCCAGTTCTATCATTGGAAGAGCCAGGTCGCATTGGCGAAGCATTAATAATCATTGTAGGACTTGATACTGAGTTAGAAGCTCTTGGCCTGTCATTGGAAGAGCCAGTTCTATCATTCGAAGAGCCAGGTCGCATTGGTGACGCATTAATGACCATAGTTGGGTTTGTCGATGCGTTTCTTTGTGTTGAAGGTTGGCTGGGTCCCGGGCGGAGTGGAGACGCGTTGATGATCATGGTTGGACTTGATAAGGAGCTGAGTACTGTCGGTATCGAGCTGTGGACAAAAATATGTATGATTTTTCGTGTGAATTATAATATTTACTAGTAGTCCACCTCGAACTGTGAACTCGCAATTAACTTGCAAACGAGTTAAACAATATAACAAGACCTCTGGGAGGATTTTTTTTCTCCTTCTAGCGCCATAACCACTTGATCGATCCTGCTCATATACGAACTCTCAAATTTTATATACCTCTGCTACAGCCCCAACAAATTTCATGAAGATCAGAAAAACGTTACTAAAGTTATCGTCGGACAAACTATCTAAATCAAAAAGCCACCCAAATGCCGAGACGTCCCAGTAGCCAGGTGACAGTTCGGTCTGGAGTTGTTTGTAAGAACTCACTTCGCTTACGCTCCGTGAATTCGATTATTTAGCATTTGTACTGGGAGCTCAGTCGACCAGTCCGGTACCCGTGGCTACAGTAATTTAATAATGAGCCTAATCTAAGTGTTCGTAAAGATTACATTCGTTTGAGCTGCCTCAACACTCTATGATGCGGTAACCGAATTGATTGGGTTTTTAAAGCCTTTAGTTTGTGGTACCCAGAGACTATAGAGATATAGACGACCACAGCCTAAGAACTTTTTGAAGCTCAATTGCGCCCTCTGTCCGAAAGCCGCCTAAAGATACCGAAATTGTACGAGGAAATGTCACCTGCACTGCTACTCCACCTAGTAACAAATAGCGTACTAGTAGTACACTAGTAGCTACTAGGTGGAGTAGCAGTGCAGGTGACATTTCCTCTTACATTTTCGGTATCTTTAGGTGGCTTTGACATAGATGGCGCAATTGACTTGAGCTTCAAAAAGTTCTTAGGCGGTGGCCGTCTATATCTCTATAGTCTCTGCCAAGTAGTAACCAAGAGTGATAGGGAACGTAACGTAAAAGGGAACGGTAACAAAAAAACTGGTGTTACGTAACTTGGTTTTGGGGGGAATGAGCTAAGCCGTGGGGTGCCCGGCCTTAGAATTGTCCCCCACCATATCGTCCCGTGGTTGCAGTAGGAGTCTGCTAAGGGAATATACCGGGAGATGGGCAGCAGCATCTTCCGAAAGCCAACCCGCCTGCCAAGCGTGGCGCGTATGGCAAACCCCCCCTCCTTTAAAGGGGAGGCCTATGTTCAGCAGTGGACGTCTTATGGCTGAGATGATGATGATGAGCTAACCTGCTGTAATCGGAGTTCCCGTTGAGCCTGGCCTGCCACGTGTGTTTGTGCTCATCGGGGCTCTCCTCGGGGCTGCTCGAGCTGTCGTAGTCCGGCTCCTTCAGCTTGAAGTACTCTGGCTCCTGTGTAATAGTTGTTAAACGCTGATTCATAGTTGCCCAATGTGCCGGTAGATGGCGCTGAACTATCAGCTACAACGCGCTTTTCAGTCCGAGATATGTGTAGTCCGTTTCTCAAATATTCAATACGAGTAACACTAAGAAAGAAACTTATAAAAAAATATGCACGTTCCGTTCATAGGACATTGACTCTTCATAAAACCTACCTTCATCTTTAAGAGTCGCCAGGAGGCTCGCGTGAACTCGCGTCCCCATACAAACGTAGTTCAGCTCTCATTTTAAAACGACATGCTTTAGAACCACGAAATTTACCATGGGCATTCTAGCAGTACAGATCTATGTCGGTAATTCGTTTTGGTTGATAAAAATTGTAATACAAAGAAAATATAGCAAAAATAAGTTTTGTATGTAAATCTGTATCTGGCTGTATTTTCTTTGTATTACCATTTTTAGCAACGAAAACGAATTACCGACATAGATCTGTACTAATAGAATGTCCATGCCAAATGTCGTGGTTCTAAAGCATGTCGTTTTAAAATGAGAGCTAAACTACGTTTGTATGGGAACGCGAGCGTCCTGACGACTCTTAATGTCAAGGTTAATACTTTGCCGGTCTAGGCTTACAAAATTATATAAATTTCCTTTACAGTCCCTTCGAGTTACTGTCGCCAAAAGAAGATACTTCCAAGTCTATTATAAGGAACTACAATATTTTATAGCATGCTTGAGAAATATTTTCTAAAATACACTGTATAAGGCCGTCTTAATACGTTACGGGGCCCTTGGATACTTAAAAATCAAGGGCCCTCAGGCGCTCAGTTAGGGACAACGTTGACTATAAAAAAACGTCTAAGATCTTTCGGGGCCCCTCTGAGGTTGGGGGCCCTGGGCACGGGCCCCGTGTGCCCTTATGGTAAAGACAGCATTGAAGTTATAAGTGTTCCGTTTTTAATTTTTCAAAAAGGTGGTAGGTATTACGATTAACGTAATTACCTGCTCCTCCCACTGGTCCCCCGGCTCAGTGGCGGGGCTGGGGAGGCAGTCCTTCTTGTGGTGCGAGTGCTGCGCCGGCGCAGGCGCGCTACGCGCAGGTGACAACCACAGGTGGCTCAGGTTGGCGAGCCAGCCCAGCGCGGAGACCTCAGAGTCGCCTACGGGGGACCCGCGGAGGTCTAGCGACTGAAATCGTTAAAAACATATCCTCTATTCATAAACGTCTCTCAGGCCTTAAGAGTCGCCAGGACGCTTGCGTTTCCATACAAACGTAGTTTAGCTCTTATTTTAAAACGACATGCTTTAGAACCACGAAATTTGGCATGGGCATTCTAGTAGTACAGATCTATGTCGGTAATTCGTTTTCGTTGCTAAAAATTGTAATACAAAAAAAATACAGCCAGTTACAGATTTACATACAAAACTTATTTGTTGCTATATTTTCTTTGTATTACAATTTTTAGCAACGAAAACGAATTACCGACATAGATCTGTACTACTAGAATGCCCATGCCAAATTTCGTGGTTCTAAAGCATATCGTTTTGAAATGAGAGCTGAACTACGTTTGTATGGGGACGCGAGTTCACGCGAGCGTCCTGGCGACTCTTAATTAGTTTTGCCAACCCCATTAGTTGTCATAACAGGAATGACGTCACGAGACGCTGATTGGTGGATTAAAACACGTTCCGTTTCACGTTACTTGAAATCGTAATTATTGTTTGAAATTAGTATAAGGGAACGTACCCAAACTACGTGACCCATTTTTTTCAGTTTTTGACTCCCCTCCCCCGCCTCGGTGACCATCCGTAGTAATTGCCAAGACCCCCCCACCTCCCCCCTAGTTGTCACGTAGTAATACTCGCACATATAATTTAGAGTGATGTTTTGGACATAGAAAGCAAAAAAAACATAATTTTGCCTACTTATTGCCTTTTATTTACTCGACACTGGCCGCGTGACGCCACAAGTGCATGGAAACCTATAATTAGAAGCGCGATATTTGAGCATAATTATTGACTACGTGACAGAACCTTAGACTCCCCCCCTCACCCCTGTGACCTAGAATAGTATTTTGACGACCCCCTCCCCCCCTAAACTGGTCACGTAGTTTGGGTACGTTCCCTAAGTAAAAACGTTACAATAGCTACTATGGTATATTTTTGCAACAATTTGATCACAAAATAAAGTTAAATTTTGGCATTGGACGTCGACTTGCGGAAAACGCATCTCAGGAATAAGATATAAATAGCTGTTTGGTGAAGAAAACCACGCTTTACAAGCCAGGCAAAGTTGTGCTTCGTAGGCAAAGATGTAGGATGACGGAATAGTAGATTGTATTACAAGGGAGCAAAATGACGTATTTCGGTCGAGGGTAGCATGTTGAATCCCGAACGAAGCGAAGGATTCCAGAATAGAATCCCGAGCGTAGCGAGGGATTCTAACGTGGAATCCTGAGCGTAGTGAGGGATTCAAGTGACCCGAGATCGAAATAATTTTGCTAACGCGTAGTACACTCTACTTTTCACTGCTTCTATGAGAAAAACGAAAACAAAGGTACTAAACTAGCTATCTGCTAGAAAGAGAAGTTATATAATGTTATCTCATTTTAATTGGTTGTAAAGACAAGGAAAATAGAAAGAAAAACGCAGAGGGAGCAAAAGTCACCTTTGCTCCCTCTGTAAATGGGCAACAAATCGCAGAGGGAGCAAAAGTCATTTTTGCTCCCTGTAATCGCAGAGGGAACAAAAGTCACTTTTGCTCCCTGTAAATGGGCTACAAATTACCCTTTTTCGAATAGTAAGGGTGAAAAGTAATACCTGAAGCTTAGTGAAGCCGTATCGCGTAGCTAGTGAGGCGTACGCCACGAACTCCGTGAGCCGTAAGCAGTCCCGGGCGTACAGGTGTTTCAGTGCGGGGAGCTTACTCAGCGGCAGTAGGGACGCCGGCTCCATCCATTCGCACTCGCTCACGTCCAGTGACTGAAAGTTTTTATAATACAACATCAAAGGATACAGAAGATGTGCTATTCGGTAGAATATGATGATGGAAGGACGAGTGCAGCGGGGTCGTTTAGTACTACGAGGCAGGCGGTCCCCGTGCCAGCCTGTAATACGTGTTTTTGTTGATTTGCAATATATTGCAATAGTTTTAAAAACAAATAAATTTCTCATGTCGAAAGGCATTCAAAAACAACAAAAAAAACGAAAAATTTTTTTTTGCGAATTTAGCCAAAAGTCATATGGCATTTTTTGGTTATTAAATCCTTAGGAATGCGTGGTTATAGTTTGTCGTTATACTCCTTCCCACCCTGTATAGAGTTATTAAAAATAAGTGTACAGAACGTCACTGTAAAGTGTAAACTATGGATTTAGACCCACACCTCTTGCATGATATAAAAAAAACTCAGCATAATATATGTTTTAATACAGTTGCTCAAAAAAGTGCTTTTCTTGTAGTGGTTTAGCGTGCGGAAAGTTTGATATCGCGCACTAGTGCTTTTTACTTTTCCAGCCAATCACAGCTAATGACAGTGACAGACAGCCAATCACAGCGCCGCACCGCACCGCGCGGAGCATTCGGATACATGTACTAAAGTAACCTCAAAGTGAATAATTGACAATTTTATAATTTTTTCGCAACTGTATTAAAAAACGTCGTTCGATACTCGTGCGTAAATGTCATTCTTCACTCGTCCCGAGGCGAGATATCTCGGTACTCGTGAAGTAATGACATACTTTCCGCACTAATATCGAAATGTACTATACTTTAAACATCACAATTTTTATGGGGATGAAAAAATGTTCAATTGTGCTAGTCCACGGACAGTCGCCATCAGATATATCGGAGCGGCCAAGGTGGTCACAAATATCTGAACAACGCCTCTATTGTCAAGGCAATAAAGTGCATGTTCAGATATTTTTGAGCACCGTGACCGCTCCGATATATCTGATGGCCACTGGACAAAGGGACTTTGTTGATATGGAGTTACTAGTACTTTCTAAAACCACGCAATATCCCTTGCACTGAACTAGTCCACAATTTACCTCTAAATCAGGCAAGAAGTCCTGTATTTTGAAGAGGAACGAGCGATCCAGGGGCAGGTTGTAACACTTGGAGCCGCGGAGCGACAGCTTCGTCAACGTCGGCGGGAACATACCGATGTTCGTCTGAAACGTCATTATAGTCATCAGATACGTCATTATAGTCATCAGATACGTCATTATAGTCATCCACAGATAACCTCAACCACTAGATAGATCATAAGTACAACTCGGGGTCACCACACACAGGTGCTCCCGTACTAATTTTGTATGAGAGCGCGACCGCTTATTTCAATTGAGTTAACGTTTTTGATCATTACTCATGTGAATTTTAAAATATCCACAAAAATAAAGTTACAGGGGTGAACCTGGATTGTTATACTACAAATTGGTGTAGAATACTATTGAGATGTGCTGTTCGAATCGTAGAAATTTACGAATAAAATTGCGCTGATGTGTGGTGACCTCGTGCTCCCTGTAAATGCTTAATGATGAGGTGTCTGTGTAGTCATCAGATACGTCATGATGTATTCCCATATGTGACCCCTATGGTACAACGGTCGCAGATCCCAGCAAATCATCTGTGCCCACCGAGAACCGATGGGAATAGTTAAATTCCCATACGTACTCGCGGGCACAATTGAGAAGGGAATTATTGCCATCGATGCCCGCCTCGGTTCTGTTTTATCTATTTTATTTTATTAAATACAGTGTCAATTTTGTTACTAAATATGTTTAGCTTCGTGATAGTGATTTTCAATAGTTAAATAAAATAAATTCTACCCGTCTGTGCTCAATGGGACGGATGGGAATAGTTTCCTTCTCAACTGTGCCCGCGACGGATGGGAATTGAACTATTTATTACCATCTGTTCCCAGGCGGACACAGACCGTCAGCTGCCGTAGCGTTTGCTGTGTCAGGGTGAACTGATCAGACACTGGACGGACGGACACTCACACAGTTACAGTTGATGTTGCAGTACTCGAGCGCGAGCGACGTGAGCGCCGGGCACGTGTCCGTCAGCTGCCGTAGCGTTTGCTGGGTCAGGGTGAACTGGGGGCCGGGGCACGTGCTGTCGGATATCAGGGGCTCCGAGGGGCGGGGCCATGCGAAGGCCTCTGGAGACCTGTAAAAAATTGATAAGTTATGAATTTTAATTTAGTAGTGTTACAAAATCATTGTTGGGACTTAGACCACCACTTGGATTTTGCCCCATTTCCAAAGTGCCACGTGAAAAATAGATTTCTTAAATTAAATTAAATTTGAGCGCTCGGCTCTGTAACCTACACTGACCGGGAAAAAGCCAGAACAAACGGAAAATAATAACGGATTATAGGAAAATGTGGACGAGTTTAGTGCAAGGGACCACTTTGTCGATTTACAAGGACACTTTTTTTCTTTCAGTCGTTGATATTGCGTAGTTTTAGAAACTAATAGTTGCCATCAGACGATGTCGTGTCCGCAAAGCATATAAGTCATTTTTTGGTCAGGGTATTCATATTTATAACAAGTTACCCGTCGATGTTTTTCTATCATTTCCCGCTCTTAAGAAATACTTGAAAAAAACTTTAATGTCAAAGGGTTATTACACTTATTAATTACAGGGTCGAGGACTATATGACAGACATATATGCATGGCCCAAACCAGAATCTATAAAATCATCTAACATTTAGAGGACACAGTTCAGGTAAGAAAGAATATCAAACGTATTGCGAAGCAGTCAGATTTGGATTTTATTTTTATTTTTCATTTTAATTACACAATAGGCAGGTACATGTCTGTCTCTCAAGCTGTTTTGATATGCCTTCTTGAAGAACTACGCATTATTGTATATAGTATCTTTAATGTATTAGTATTACTGTTTTGAAAAAATAAGTCCCGCCGAGTTTCTTGCCGGTAATAAGTAATACTTCTCGGGTCAGAGGGGGTTAGAACCGGTGGTAGTTTCTTTTCTCTCTGACGTTCATAAGTGCATTGTAATGTGCCTAAATTGAAGAATAAATATGTTTTATCTTTTTTTTTATCTTATATCTTTTAACTACTAGTAACTCCATATCGACAATGTGGTCCCTTTGTCCGTACACTGACAAGTTGGTTAGTTCTTTTGGAAATAAATGGCATTCTGTCCATATATTAGAACAATTTTGCCAGTGCCAAAGTGATGGCGACAAGGGTGCGGTCGATTAAAAGTTATTATAGCTCTCAGAGCTTGACTTTGTACGGTGAGAACTTGCTTTTTGTAAAGAGATAGCTACTCTTTACAAACAACACGTGGCCGGTCTTGGCCTGGATTACCGCATCTTCAAACCAAACACGCGTTTTGAGACTAATTCTTCATTAGCTGCACCGATATTTGTTAGATCACTGCACAATAAGCTATGTATTACACACTGAACAACGAAACGAACAAAAAACAAAGAAATTATTCCCAAAAAGCTGCGGCCATTTTCGTAGAACATTCCAGAAATGTAATGTAACTTATGTCACTTACTCAGGTCTCTGGTCGTCTATCAAGAGTTGCGCGTTGGGGCCCAGCGCTGGGACCTCTATGATCCGCTGTGCTGAAACTAATAAACAAACACCACTACAGGATGTAGTGCATAATAGTTTTCACCTCCGCAGTTCGAACAAGCCTACTTTCCTCACTCCCTGGAGTGACGAAAGAGCGACTTTCATCACTCTAGGGAGTGACGAAAGTTGCGACTTTCGTCACCGGCTTTCGTCACTCCAGGGAGTGAACACACTTTCGTCACAATGATGATGCCTTTCATTAATGAATGTAAATAAATGTGTTTTTTTAACTTTAATATGTTCTCACTACTGATGTGAAAAGTTGTATGTGTCACACGAGAGAAAAGTTTTTTTACATCTCGTGTTCTTGAGATCCCTCGCTACGCTCAAGATTCCTTCGCTTCCTCGGGACTCAAAATCAACACTCGCAAGAAAAACCAACTTTCCTCTCTTGTTGCACAAATAACTATTTCCATCGTATTTTCTCGGAAAAGTTCGTCTTTATCGTGCTCTCTCAGTTAGCTTCAGTAGATGGGGAGAGAGCGCGATAAAAACGAAATTTTTACGAGAAAATACGATAGAAAACTAATATGCACTACATCTGTAAGGCGATTATCACACTGGCGACGGATCCGCATGCGACGCCGGTGCGCGAGCGAGATAGCGCTATACACATGCAGAGCGCTATCTCGCTCGCTATAAGTACAGTCGACATGAAGTATATCAGAGCAGCCAAGGTACTCAAAAATATCTGAACATGCACTTTATCACCTTGACAATAGAGGCGTTGTTCAAATATTTGTGACCACCTTGGCCGCTCCGATATATTTGATGGCGACTGTATGGTCCAGGATAGGTAGGATTTAAGGGATGTTTACAAAAACAACATAACTGCTTAGAGTGGTTGATACTTTTTTAAGAACATTGTTAATCGTTTCAGGTGTCAACCAGTGTAGTCAGTTATGTTGTTTTTGTAAACATCCCTTCGATTCTGTAGGGATAAGGGAACCTCTGATCCCTACTGCTCGTGAGAACGCTGTGGTGCTGGTGATATATTTAATTAATAGTCATCATCGCATGGCGGCGATGTGGTTCGCCACCCATCACGTCTCGTTCTTCACGGGGTCGAGAAATGGCTCAAGGAGAGCCGTTTTGCTGCATTGATCGTAGCAAATGGAAATCCGTGATCTCTGCCTACCCCTTTTCGGATATAGGCGTGATTGTATGTATGTACACATACATGATTCAATGAAACTAGACAGTCGACGAACAAATCTTGTGTCAAAAGTAAAACTTTACTGAAATCGATAAACTTACATCTATCCCGATTATCCGGCTGGTTGTTGTTGTCCTCTTCCCTCTCGTTATTCTTGTCTCCCTTCAGCGCCTTCGCTGCCTCAATTTCTTCCCGGGTTTGATTGACGTGACCTAGGCATCTGGTGGTAAAGTTAAAATTATTTAAGAATAAAACATGGCCACGGTACATGGTACTCATAAATATTATTTGACCATGCACTTTATCGCCGTGACAATAGAGGCGTTGTTCAGATATTTGTGACCACCTTGGCCGCTCCGATGTATCTGATGGCGACTGTACTAACTACGATAATGCTTACTCTTTCGTCTCCCTTACGTATCCCGTCAATTCAGTGACCCGCATGCCCTTACTCTTGTGCGGAACTTGACCTGAGGTCAAGTGAGGACGCGCGCCCCCAGGGTTGCCCGTGCGCGTCCACGGTCTGCCATAGCGTGCGGTCTAGTATGAGCTAGTGTAGTACTCACTCCCTCGCCTCCCTCGCGTATCCAGCGACTAGTAGCTCGCGTGTGCCGGCGTGCAGCGCGCGTGCTAGGTACCAGCGGAGCCGCGCGCGCCCCCAGGGTTGCCCGTGCGCGTCCACGGTCTGCCATAGCGTGCGGTCTAGTATGAGCTAGTGTAGTACTCACTCCCTCGCCTCCCTCGCGTATCCAGCGACTAGTAGCTCGCGTGTGCCGGCGTGCAGCGCGCGTGCTAGGTACCAGCGGAGCCGCGCGCGCCCCCAGGGTTGCCCGTGCGCGTCCACGGTCTGCCATAGCGAGCGGTCTAGTATGAGCTAGTGTAGTACTCACTCCCTCGCCTCCCTCGTGTATCCAGCGACTAGTAGCTCGCGTGTGCCGGCGTGCAGCGCGCGTGCTAGGTACCAGCGGAGCCGCGCGCGCCCCCAGGGTTGCCCGCGCGCGTCCACGGTCTGCCATAGCGAGCGGTCTAGTATGAGCTAGTGTAGTACTCACTCCCTCGCCTCCCTCGCGTATCCAGCGACTAGTAGCTCGCGTGTGCCGGCGTGCAGCGCGCGTGCTAGGTACCAACGGAGCCGCGCGCGCCCCCAGGGTTGCCCGTGCGCGTCCACGGTCTGCCATAGCGAGCGGTCTAGTATGAGCTAGTGTAGTACTCACTCCCTCGCCTCCCTCGCGTATCCAGCGACTAGTAGCTCGCGTGTGCCGGCGTGCAGCGCGCGTGCTAGGTACCAGCGGAGCCGCGCGCGCCCCCAGGGTTGCCCGTGCGCGTCCACGGTCTGCCATAGCGAGCGGTCTAGTATGAGCTAGTGTAGTACTCACTCCCTCGCCTCCCTCGTGTATCCAGCGACTAGTAGCTCGCGTGTGCCGGCGTGCAGCGCGCGTGCTAGGTACCAGCGGAGCCGCGCGCGCCCCCAGGGTTGCCCGCGCGCGTCCACGGTCTGCCATAGCGAGCGGTCTAGTATGAGCTAGTGTAGTACTCACTCCCTCGCCTCCCTCGCGTATCCAGCGACTAGTAGCTCGCGTGTGCCGGCGTGCAGCGCGCGTGCTAGGTACCAGCGGAGCCGCGCGCGCCCCCAGGGTTGCCCGCGCGCGTCCACGGTCTGCCATAGCGAGCGGTCTAGTATGAGCTAGTGTAGTACTCACTCCCTCGCCTCCCTCGTGTATCCAGCGACTAGTAGCTCGCGTGTGCCGGCGTGCAGCGCGCGTGCTAGGTACCAGCGGAGCCGCGCGCGCCCCCAGGGTTGCCCGCGCGCGTCCACGGTCTGCCATAGCGAGCGGTCTAGTATGAGCTAGTGTAGTACTCACTCCCTCGCCTCCCTCGCGTATCCAGCGACTAGTAGCTCGCGTGTGCCGGCGTGCAGCGCGCGTGCTAGGTACCAGCGGAGCCGCGCGCGCCCCCAGGGTTGCCCGCGCGCGTCCACGGTCTGCCATAGCGAGCGGTCTAGTATGAGCTAGTGTAGTACTCACTCCCTCGCCTCCCTCGTGTATCCAGCGACTAGTAGCTCGCGTGTGCCGGCGTGCAGCGCGCGTGCTAGGTACCAGCGGAGCCGCGCGCGCCCCCAGGGTTGCCCGCGCGCGTCCACGGTCTGCCATAGCGAGCGGTCTAGTATGAGCTAGTGTAGTACTCACTCCCTCGCCTCCCTCGCGTATCCAGCGACTAGTAGCTCGCGTGTGCCGGCGTGCAGCGCGCGTGCTAGGTACCAGCGGAGCCGCGCGCGCCCCCAGGGTTGCCCGCGCGCGTCCACGGTCTGCCATAGCGAGCGGTCTAGTATGAGCTAGTGTAGTACTCACTCCCTCGCCTCCCTCGCGTATCCAGCGACTAGTAGCTCGCGTGTGCCGGCGTGCAGCGCGCGTGCTAGGTACCAGCGGAGCCGCGCGCGCCCCCAGGGTTGCCCGCGCGCGTCCACGGTCTGCCATAGCGAGCGGTCTAGTATGAGCTAGTGTAGTACTCACTCCCTCGCCTCCCTCGCGTATCCAGCGACTAGTAGCTCGCGTGTGCCGGCGTGCAGCGCGCGTGCTAGGTACCAGCGGAGCCGCGCGCGCCCCCAGGGTTGCCCGCGCGCGTCCACGGTCTGCCATAGCGAGCGGTCTAGTATGAGCTAGTGTAGTACTCACTCCCTCGCCTCCCTCGCGTATCCAGCGACTAGTAGCTCGCGTGTGCCGGCGTGCAGCGCGCGTGCTAGGTACCAGCGGAGCCGCGCGCGCCCCCAGGGTTGCCCGCGCGCGTCCACGGTCTGCCATAGCGAGCGGTCTAGTATGAGCTAGTGTAGTACTCACTCCCTCGCCTCCCTCGCGTATCCAGCGACTAGTAGCTCGCGTGTGCCGGCGTGCAGCGCGCGTGCTAGGTACCAGCGGAGCCGCGCGCGCCCCCAGGGTTGCCCGCGCGCGTCCACGGTCTGCCATAGCGAGCGGTCTAGTATGAGCTAGTGTAGTACTCACTCCCTCGCCTCCCTCGCGTATCCAGCGACTAGTAGCTCGCGTGTGCCGGCGTGCAGCGCGCGTGCTAGGTACCAGCGGAGCCGCGCGCGCCCCCAGGGTTGCCCGCGCGCGTCCACGGTCTGCCATAGCGAGCGGTCTAGTATGAGCTAGTGTAGTACTCACTCCCTCGCCTCCCTCGCGTATCCAGCGACTAGTAGCTCGCGTGTGCCGGCGTGCAGCGCGCGTGCTAGGTACCAGCGGAGCCGCGCGCGCCCCCAGGGTTGCCCGTGCGCGTCCACGGTCTGCCATAGCGAGCGGTCTAGTATGAGCTAGTGTAGTACTCACTCCCTCGCCTCCCTCGCGTATCCAGCGACTAGTAGCTCGCGTGTGCCGGCGTGCAGCGCGCGTGCTAGGTACCAGCGGAGCCGCGCGCGCCCCCAGGGTTGCCCGCGCGCGTCCACGGTCTGCCATAGCGAGCGGTCTAGTATGAGCTAGTGTAGTACTCACTCCCTCGCCTCCCTCGCGTATCCAGCGACTAGTAGCTCGCGTGTGCCGGCGTGCAGCGCGCGTGCTAGGTACCAGCGGAGCCGCGCGCGCCCCCAGGGTTGCCCGTGCGCGTCCACGGTCTGCCATAGCGAGCGGTCTAGTATGAGCTAGTGTAGTACTCACTCCCTCGCCTCCCTCGCGTATCCAGCGACTAGTAGCTCGCGTGTGCCGGCGTGCAGCGCGCGTGCTAGGTACCAGCGGAGCCGCGCGCGCCCCCAGGGTTGCCCGCGCGCGTCCACGGTCTGCCATAGCGAGCGGTCTAGTATGAGCTAGTGTAGTACTCACTCCCTCGCCTCCCTCGCGTATCCAGCGACTAGTAGCTCGCGTGTGCCGGCGTGCAGCGCGCGTGCTAGGTACCAGCGGAGCCGCGCGCGCCCCCAGGGTTGCCCGTGCGCGTCCACGGTCTGCCATAGCGAGCGGTCTAGTATGAGCTAGTGTAGTACTCACTCCCTCGCCTCCCTCGCGTATCCAGCGACTAGTAGCTCGCGTGTGCCGGCGTGCAGCGCGCGTGCTAGGTACCAGCGGAGCCGCGCGCGCCCCCAGGGTTGCCCGCGCGCGTCCACGGTCTGCCATAGCGAGCGGTCTAGTATGAGCGCGCCTAGGCGGGGGCAGCAACTGCAAAAAAATAGACAAATTATTTATAAAACTATTCGGTAAACTGAGCTTTCATTAAAGAACGTCAGCACCAGCAAGGTATCCTGCCTTTTCGCCGAAAATTGCATTGCCGAATTTCACTTGCCAACCAACTTTTCGCAGAAGTTTCATTTGGCCGAATAACTTTTACCAAATAATCATTTCGCAACCATTTCATTTCCCAACCCCATTACATACTAGGTTGGGTTAGATTAGGTTGGATTATGTAAAGTTGGGAAATGAAATTCGGCCAAATGAAACTTCTGCGAAAAGTTAGTTGGCAAGTGAAATTCGGCAATACAATTTTCGGCGAAAAGGCAGAGAACCGCACCAGCAAACTGCTACTGAAGGAGGCGTAGGCGTAACACTTGGACCTTAAGTGAGCTTAGATCTAAGTCTTATATTGAAACTTATTGCTGTAGTATACTTACTATCCTAGAGCTTTAAGGTCCCTCTGCGCCAAGTACCTCAATATGAACAGTAAGACGTCATCTAAAGTCAAATTTGGACCCCTTGGACCCCGTTGGCGTAGCGCTTGGTCCAAGTCCAGAGTCTTATATTTAAACTTTTTGGTGTATACTTACTATGGGCGGGGGCGGGTCCATATGCAAGATATAATTTGCGACCGGTCGCTACTTGTGATGGGTCTGTCTCTATGGTAACTACCTGTCCGGTAGTTAACATGGTGAAGGGCCTCGGGGGGAGCTCACAGTTGCCGAGAACCCCGAGGCAAAACTGGTTGTGCTCCTTCCCGAGGTTACTGCCTGTTAACTGCCTGGTTCTACCGTAGAAACAGGCAGAACAGAAACAACCAGTTGAGCCACTTCAGGGCGCATTTGCAACGGGTCGACGATCATGCTCGAGGATCGATGGTGACATCCGCATGGCGCTATCGATGACCGGGTATGGTGGGTGACTCAGTGTAAAACGCCCTGCCCAAGAATCCCAACACATCCCTTTCCCTCAGATGGGTCATTAGTTGTCGGGTCCCTGCTTACCCGCCTCTATGGGCGCGCCCTTAGGGAATCGACTTCTGTCGAGTCTTTCAGGGGCGAATACATGGAGGAGGGGTGGCGGGAGTTCGTGAATAATGACCCATATCCTTCACAGTCAGCCGTAAGCGATGATGTGGCATGTCGCAGCGGGCTCTCCATCCACAAATAAGGATGGATAGCGGTAGAATGCCACCCGCGTGTTTGTGCCGTGCGCGGGGACCCGTACGGGTGGAGAAGGAGATCCTGGGAGTAGGTTCGAAGCGGGGGTCTGCGGTCGTTATCTCCGTTAGACGAAACTCCTTTGGCTCCAGATTCATCTCACACGGGAGGTCTTGAAATAGCCAGTCAAGATCAATCGGCTGCCGTGTCCAGTCTGATGGCCACATGGCGAGTGTCCTGGGGTGTGGGGTGCATAATCGGCGGAGCACGATTCCTGAGTCGACGGGGGTTGACGAAGGTTTTGGCACCGTGCGGATTCATGTACAACACACTTTTGGGACACTATATTAGTCTGGTATCCCTGGTGCGTCAAAGCACCCCCAAATGTGAGGGCTCCAAGGAGGGTGGGGAGTCAGACTAATGAAAATTTTTCTGGAGGTATTATGGACAAACATTTACCTAAAACGACGGAAGGGAGTAATGCCGGACCCTTAAGGGATGAGGCCAAGGCGCAGAGCGCAGAAGCGGGACCAGCGGGTAGTGCACCTGTTCCGAACAGGAGTGCGGGAGCTGGGAAAGCGTGGGGGTCTGCTAGGACCGATGCAGCGCATAGCGCAGCGAACAGGGGCTGTAGTGGAGCAACCGGCTCCAAAGGTACCGTTCAATCTTTTCCCCTAGGGTCGAAAAGTGGACACGCCCAGCAAGCATCCTCAGGGAAGCCGACTGGTGCAGGTACTGGAGGAGCAGGGTGCGGAACGGCAGCCACCTGTGTTAGGCGGGTAGGAGCACCGCTTCCAAATCCTGCTGGAGCAGCACCGGGCGCTCTTGACAGCGTGGCCAACCCCTCGGGTTCGGTCTCGCAGTCGGGCGGAGGAGCAGCTCCTAGCAGGAGGCAGAAGAGGCGTGCCAAAGCGCGAGCAAGGGTGGGAGCACGTCGGGGGTCCAAGCGACCCAGAAAAGGCCATTGGGAGAGAGTGGCGAATCTTCCCTGCTCGCTGGAGACCACAAGAGAGCGAAGGTCGGTGGTTCGTTCGCTGAGGTCGCCGCGAGCGAGAAGATGGTCATCGTCCCAGTGGGCTTTCCGGCCGACAAGATCTTGGTAGGGCAGGTAACACCTATCCAAACAGCGATTATAGAGCTCATGATGGAGAGCGCTGTGGATCCCCTACCAAGAGTCTCCGTCGGGAACATCGTGGGGGGCGCCCTCCACGTTAACTGCGTAGGGAGGGAGTCCGCCACATGGCTCAGCTCGGTAATCGGGGGAGTGGAGATTGCCGGGCTGCGCCTTAAGGTCATGGCCGTCAAGGATCTTCCAAAACCGGTCAAGATGGCCTGGAAAACGAAGATCCTTGCCGGAGTAGACCTGAAGCTGTTCTTCCGTCTGATGCAGAGGTACAATCCTCGGCTTCACACGGAAGAATGGAAGATAGTGGACACCTTGGCTACGGACACTGGCACCAGGCGAATCGTTCTGATGGACCGGGTGTCGGCGGACGTCATCAAGGAGTCTGGCTATCAGATTCACACAGGGGTCGATCTCAGCTCATTCAAGCTCCTGGAGGATGCGGAGGGAAAGGGGCAGGGAGGGGCTGGGAGCGGCCCCTGTGTGACGGTAGGGTCTGCGCGTGTGCCTGTGGAGGCAATCACAACCGCCCCTGAACCAGCGGAGCTACCTTCGGGTGGCGGAGCGGTTGAGGTGGCCGAGGGACAGTCCACAGAGGCAGGGGGCATGGTGCATTCCGGGGAGGGTAATGCCGGACCGCGTATGGCTCGCGAGTCGTCACCGCTTTCGTCGGTGATTGGCTCGGAGGACTTACGCGGCCTGTCGGAGCTCTACCTGGAGAACACCCTGTCACCCATGTCCTGTGATGGAACTGTCCAGGAGGTGGCTGCTGATCTCAGCACCACAAAATAAAAGCACTCGCGGAGGGCCTAAGGTGTGTACAAATAAATCTACAACACAATAAAGCGGCCACCGCCCTTCTGGCAAGGCAGCTAAAATGCGATAAGTTTGATATTGCTCTAATTCAAGAACCCTACATTTATAAGGGTGAGATAAGAGGCTTAAATGGTACTGGAGGGACAATAATATATCTTTGCCCTGAAAGTAATATGAGGACATGCATATATGTTAAAAATGGCGTCGATTTTATGATCTTACACGCTTTCTGTTCCAGGGACCTGACTACGGTCAGGATCCTAAACAAGGGGGAGGGTAAGGCACTCATCATCTCATCAGCCTACCTTCCCTATGAGGCAGCAGATCCTATCACACCACAACTCCGGGATCTTGTTGCGTACGGCAGCCAGGCGAACACCGACCTGATCATGGGCTGCGACGCTAACGCGCACCACGTCATCTGGGGCAGCTCAGATGTCAACAGAAGAGGGGAGAAAGTACTGGATTTTCTGGTGAGTTCTTCTCTACAGTTACTAAATAAAGGCAATGAACCAACATTCGTCAACGCTAGACGAGGTGAGGTTATTGATATAACGTTAGCTACTAACAATGCTAGTAATAATACTAACTCATGGCATGTATCTCAAGAAATTTCTTTATCAGACCATAGATATATATGCTTTAGGTACAAAACTACAATCCAAGTAGGAACTGTACGTAGGAGGAATCCCAGAAATACAGACTGGTCAGCTTTTAGAAGTGACCTGAAGGTGGATCTGGGGGATCCGAAAGGCAAGCTAAACTCTATTATCGACATAGAATTCGAAGCGGACAAAATCGTCCAAGCTGTGTTAACGGCATGGACTAACAACTGCCCGGAAAAGAAAACCCTGGCTAAGAAGATACCGTGGTGGAATCCAGAGATTGTAAAACTCAGGAAAGAAACACGAGCCATCTTCAACGATGCGAAAAGAACAAACAACTTTGAGCATTATGCACGCAAACTCACGGAATTTAACAAAGCCGTGAGAAAAGCCAAACGGAGAGCTTGGAGAAACCACTGCGATCAAATAGAGTCTATACCGGAAGGTATGAGACTAACAAAAGCGCTAGCCACGACAAAGTCAATACCGCTCAACTCAATTAGAAGGAGTGACGGAATGATGACAGAAACGGGACTGGAAACCCTCAAAGTAATGTGTGAGACACACTTCCCAGGCTCGGTAATACACCAGGGCGAACCAGACGAAAGTACAATTAGTGTCATAGAACAGTCAATCAGAACTACTAGACATAATTGGGACACGTCAAAGAAAGTAGTAGACCACAACAAGCTAAAATGGGCGCTGTCGACATTTCAGCCTTATAAAACCCCGGGGCCAGATGGAATCTACCCGATCCTACTACAAGAAGGCGCCAATGTACTCATACCGCATCTGAGCAGACTGTACAGGGCGTGCATAGCCTTCGGACACGTTCCGCGTGTCTGGAGGATGGTAAAAGTAACTTACCTACCTAAACCAGGTAAGGCAGATTACACAGAGGCCAAATCATACCGGCCAATAAGTCTCTCATCCTTTTTCCTCAAGACGTTGGAAAAACTGGTAGATAGACACATAAGAGATGGTCCGCTTAAAAGACATCCTCTGCACCAGATGCAATGTGCTTATCAGTCTGGCAAATCAACTGAGACAGCGCTGCACCTGGTGACGACCCGAGCGGAACAGGCAATAGAAAACAAAGAACTCTGCCTGGCTGCTTTTCTAGATGTAGAGGGAGCGTTTGACCGCACCACCTACCAAGCAATCAGTGCTGCAGCACTAAAACATGGCATAGAACCGACCATATGTAAATGGATAGGTAACATGCTAAATAGCCGACTTATAAAGTCCTCCCTTATGGGGGAAGAAATTATAGCAACGGCCACAAAAGGCTGCCCACAGGGAGGGGTTCTCTCACCAACTCTTTGGAGCTTGGTAGTCGACTCACTCTTGGAAGAACTGAATAAGGGCCCAACCCCGCCGGCCGGTAGGGTATGCAGATGATTTAGTGATACTTGTCAATGGGAAATTCCCCAGCACGGTATCGGAAATCATGAATGGAGCACTGAAGCTTGTGGAGCAATGGTGCGAGAGCCACCAACTCTCGATCAATCCAGGCAAAACAGTGGTAATACCATTTACCAGGAAAAAGACCCTCAACGGTATGAAGCAACTGAGCCTCTACGGAAGGGTACTAGAAATATCCAATAATGTAAAGTATCTAGGTGTAACACTGGATAAGGAACTGAATTGGAAAAAGCATGCCGACCTCACCATAACTAAAGCTATGAGAGTGTTTGGCATGTGTAGGTCAGCATATGGCAAAACCTGGGGCCTAACACCGAAGGTACTGAGATGGATCTATACCATGATGGTAAGACCTATCATACTGTACGGGAGCTTGGTGTGGTGGCCAAGGACACAAAAGAGCACATGCAAAGAAGCCTTAATGAAAATACAAAGAATGGCAAGCATGGCTATCACCGGCGCGTTCAGAACGACGCCAACGGCGGCACTAGATGTATTACTTGATCTACCGCCTTTACACTTAGTGATACAGTCAGAGGCGCGCAAATCGTTACACAGACTGGCTGTTGCAGGCCTCTGGGATGACAGCAGGCTAAAGACTAAGCACACAAGCATGGAATGCGACAATTTCATGGATAGGTTAACAAGCATGGGCTGTGACAAAATGCAACCCAAGTTTATTTTCAAAAAGAATTTTAAAGTACAAATTCCTACAAGGGCCGACTGGGCTGATGGTCTGGAACCACCAAATTCTGATGGTACAGACAGCATATGGTACACAGACGGTTCTAAAATAGGATCTAGTACGGGAGCCGGCATTTATGCAAATGACTACAGCAATAGTATAAGCATGGGCAATTATGCGACAGTCTTCCAAGCGGAGACGTACGCCATTATTGCCTGCGCACAAGAGAATATAGATAGACAGATCCAAGGGAAGAATATCTATATACTCAGCGACAGTCAGGCTGCACTCAGAGCACTTATAGCACCAAAAGTGGAGTCCAGGCTGATATTCAATGGCATCCAAGTCCTTAACAGGCTTGGAAGGCACAACGAAGTGCAACTGGTGTGGATCCCAGGGCACGAGGGCTTTATCGGCAACGAAAATGCTGATGAACTTGCAAGAAGGGGCTCTATGAATAATTATCTAGGCCCGGAACCATTTGTGGGGCTCTCGAAGGGAACCATAATCACAGCCATAAAGGATCACACCAAACATAAACACCAACAAGAGTGGGGTAGTTTGGCTGGTCTAAGGCATTCGAAGCTCTTCATGCACAAAGTTGACTCAAGCTGGAGCAAAAAGCTTTGGAAACTTAGCAGAAGAAGGCTCCAAATTATAACAGGGGTTTTCACGGGCCACTACGCTGTGAAAGGAGTATTGGCCAGAATGGGATTGTCAGATAATACTGATTGTAGGATGTGTGGTGAAGAGGAAGAGACAATGGAACACTTAATGTGTGAATGTCACGCTCTAGCCAGACAGAGAATGAAGGACTTTGGTACTGGCTATCCAGATCCAGAGGAATTCAAAGCACTGCCCTTGAGCTCCATCATCCAACACATGGAGATGGTTGAGAAAGCTCTCGAGTAGGTGTACTAGGGGGCAACTACACAAAAGATCCCTTAGGGTCGAAGTGTATCCTTACGGGCCCCCGAATACAATAAGATAAGATAAGATAAGATACTTACTATACTTACTTTTTACTTACTTTTTTGGCGCAACGACCCAAAATGAGTCTTGGCCTCCGACACAAGAGCACGCCAATTTACTCGGTCCTGCGCTATTTCACGCCAGGTTTCACCGGCACCGAGCTCATGAAGATCAGCTCCTACCCTGTCTGCCCAGCGATACTTAGGACGACCGACAGGACGGCGTCCAGTCGGTCGACCCAAATATGCTCTTTTTACTGAGCGATCTTCTCCCATCCTCTCGAGGTGGCCGAGCCAGCGGAGACGATGTGCTTTAGTCTCACCAATTATATTAGGTTCGGCCACCAGTTCTTGGATTTCGGCATTTTTGCGGTCCCTCAAACTACCATCGTCTGCTTTCATGGGTCCCAGAATCTTTTTTTTTTTTTGGGACCCATTATAGAAAAAGATTCTGGTATACTTACTATCCTAAAGCTTTAAGGTCCCTAGGTGCCAGATATTTCAATATCATCAGTAAAACGTCGTCTGATAGGTCCAGAAGTTGGACCCCTAGGACCCCGTTGGCGCAGCGTTTGCCCGGCGGCGTTTCTGCGAACAAAAAAAATATATATATATATACAGGGTTTCCCGGAAATCGACGTGAAGCCGTGAATGGATGATAGACCAAGTTATAACAGTTATCAGAAAAATACAAATATAAAATCTATCACATGTTCTTCAAAAATTATGGTCACTTTAAAAATTTACTAGAAGTTAAGAGATCAGGGCGTGAATATTCTAGTAAATTTTTAAAGTGACCATAATTTTTGAAGAACATGTGATAGATTTTATATTTGTATTTTTCTGATAACTGTTATAACTTGGTCTATCATCCATTCACGGCTTGACGTCGATTTCTGGGACACCCTGTATATACTTATACATAAATATTGGGGAATCTCAAGATTTACAGAGAATGTCGTTTTCCTAGGTAAACCTAGGTTCTACTAACTATTCACCGCTGTTCTAAAAAACATACATTAAGTAAGCAACAAATGCTATTATTTTAAAAAATAAATGCTTTAATGCTTTTATGCCACACCTGGCCAGAAAGTGGCTTTTTCCGCACGCTGCGCGTACGGTAAAAGACGCTTTCTGGCCAAGTGTAGACATAAAATGATGTACACAACACGGGAGGTAATAAAGAAAGCCCTCGATCGCTTATTTACATCCCTCGCTTGCAGCTCGGGCCGCAAACTTCTGCGATCTTGGCCTTTCTATGTTTTAGAACCCTAGTTGTGTAATGTACTATTATTTTATGTTGTGCAATAAAGAGTATTTATGTTATGTTATGTTAATGCTGGGCGAAACGGCAGGGTTGTAACACCAGCACATCAGTTGCAACATTTAACTGTGCAAACTGTGGGCGCGCTTGCCACTCCCGTATTGGTTTGTACTAGGGCTCGCGGTCGTTTCCGGGTCTCGTGTAACCGTTTCGAATACCCGTGTCCGAATAACACGCTACACGGTTTTCTGGCCCGTTTCGCACGTGTAATTAAGAAACGTGTAATTAAGATCCGTGTCCACGGTTAAACGTGTAGTCGAAAAAACCGTGTCTTAAATACACGCGGATCTGGAAACGTCCTTGGCGGTAAGAGTCGAACGGATCGAGTCGTTCAAACGGTACGAATGAATATATGATACATTTGGGGAGTTTGGTGATTTTGAATCTTATTGTGAGGTCCGTAGAGTAGAAATTTAATAAATGGTTACTGTGGGTGTGCCTTTTTATGATGGTAATAGAATAGCAGGTAAATTTTGCACAAATAGATCACTAACTAGAGCAAAAACATTGAAGTTTAACATCGTAAATAAAACTTAGCTATCAAATTAATTTTGTATTAGTTTGATATGTATTATGTAGTTAAACATTTATTAGACGTGTTGAATTTATTAAACAAAACTTTTTTAATAACCAGAATCCTCATATCATATATAAATATGGTGATATTTTGGTTATTTCCGTCTTCTATTATTTTTAATTCAATGATAATTACCTAGTTTTAAGCCCGGGCATACCTCTATAATATACCCCTTTGATTGCGGGTTTTAATATAACAAGATGCTTAGGAAAATTCGAAAAATTCTTAGGAATATTTATTTTTATTTATTCTAGTTGTATTGTAGAGGGTGCTCTTAAATTACCACAGCGAAACTATTACATTTGTGGGAATTTTAATGTTTTTAACGTTTTTTTACAGACGTGTTGACTTTATAACATCGACATAAAGCTTAAAATAGGTATCTACCTATTTTAAGCTTTATTACTATTATTACATTTAAGATTTGAAAACAAAACGTTTTGGTCAAAATAGCGCACAAAATATGTCATAAAATGACACATTTAATTTTATTACCTGGACCGCCGGGACGTTAGCGTGAAAGTCATTCAAGTAAAAATAAAGGATTTCCCATTTTATGATCTAAGCTTATCCCAATAAGTCATATTATCGTTCACTTAAATTCGTACCTAGTTACTATTTTTGTAGGAGCCGTCGCGCGTGTTCTTTATGCTCGGTTAAACAAAGAAAGAGATAAAAATAAGAGAATATCAATATTATAATTAATACCTAGTTATTGCATTATGTCTCTACAGCTATGAATTCAGATAGGTACTTTTACATTACCTACATCAGTGTATAATATATATTTTATATTGATTTGCTGTTATCACTGTGTAAAGTTTTAATAAGAAAGTCGGGAGGCAATTATTGCCTCCTTTCCGGCAATGTACAGTCGAGTCCATTAATATCCGTTAATATGTGAACACAACCTTATTCGTATGGGTATAAGGTCGTGTTCACATATTTTTGTTCAGTTGGACGCGTCCTAACCTAATCCTACCTGTAATATCGATACCCAAGTTCACGATCGTACTAATTACGGCGAAAATGTTGTTTGAATTTAGACTTTAAATGTGTGCACTATGGTACTAATTACAACAACATTTTCGCCGTAATTAGTAAGATTGTGAACTTCGTTATAATAGATGCATGGTAATTAATTTTAATATTATTTTATTTAACATACGTAAATATTCAATATAATTATATAATAATAATTATCCTTGTAGGTATGTAATAAAGGACTCCAAAACAATTATGGTTTTTGTGGAGTTGGGTAAAGAATTTTTATTTTAAAGTAAATCTATATGATACGAATCCATTCAACCTCATATAATAAGGAGCGCCACACATTTGAGCGGCATTCAGCTTTTTTGCCTGAATTCCGCGCTGAATTTCGCTCAAGTGTGTGGTGCATAATAATGCAGTTCACAATTAGAGCATTCAATAGTAAACCTTATTTGAATCAGCTCTAACTGCTTCGGAGCTTCGGAACCGTTCGGGCCGGTATTAAGTACCCGTGTAACCGGGGAAACGTGTCTGAGAAACGTCTCCTGGAAACGTTTCCCGGACACGTTTCCGAATCTTGGCGGGTTCGTGTAAACCGGTTCCTTAGCACCGCCGGTCTTAAGTACACGGGTATTCGTTTCCGCGTGTTACACGTGTAGCGGGAGCTCTAGTTTGTACAGTCACCAAAGGAAGTGTCTAAGGTGATTTTGGATCGTCTGCCATAGACGTTACAGGCCAATGATGATGATGATGATGTTAATGCTCGTACTCGGCGTGTCACTAATCCCATATCTTATTTAGTAATTTTATTTAATAGATATTTGTAACTAAATATCATGAAGGCATGAATAGTAAACAAAGAAAATCGAAGCCTTTATAAATACCCGTCCGGCCCGGGCCGATCGATAATGCAACAGGCTGCATGCAACAACCTCTCCCCTCCCTCTCCAACCATCTCCCTCTCTGTCTCACACGACCTACATACAGTTATGTAACTTATCCCAAACGGGGAAGATTGATTTTTGCGTGTCAGGTCATCTGGACCGTGGCGTGACCTACATGCAGATATGTACCTTATTACAAACGAGCTAGATTGATTTTTGTTTATCAGGTCAACACTCACGAATACAGAGGTACTTATTCGTAGCATCGTGACCTCGAGATCTCGAAACTGCGAGATCTCGTGCTAATTTTAGAGATGCAATCTCGAAGGAAGGCACGAGATCTTGTTTTTGAAGCAACCCAGGACAGGAGACCCTACCCCAAATAATGGGATAGAGGCAAAGGAAAAGAAGAAGAGTCAAGATTACAATTAATATTTTCGAAATCGAACGTCATCATCATCATCATCCCAGCCATAAGACGTCCATTGCTGAACATAGGCTTCCCCTTAAAGGGAGGGTTTGCACTACGTGCCACGCTTGGCAGGCGGGTTGGCGCGCGCAGTTTTTATTTTTTTTTATTTATTGTTGTTTAGGCTTTCGGAAGATGCTGCTGCCCATCTCCCGGTATATTCCCTTAGCAAACTCCTACTGCAACCACGGGACGATATGGTGGGGGACAATTCTAAGGCTGGGCACCCCACCGCAAGATTTCGATTAATATTTCCGAAATCTCGAACGTGGTTAAATTAAATGAAATCTATTATCTTAGTTTCATTGAAAGAACTTATTAAGCCTCACTTTCATGATTTTTTCATATTTTTTACCCCTATTTTAAAGGTAGAGGGGCAGAGACATATGTTCTTGCCTTTCGGAGCGATTATTTTAGTTTTAGATTTTATTAAACTTTTTTTTACTCGTAATGCTTTTGAAATACCTATCCAACGATACCGACACAGTAGATTGAAACGAAAAAGAATCACCCGTACTTCATTCTTCTTTTTTACTTTTTTATTTTACCACTTTGTCGGCATGACTCACACCCATATTCATACCAAATTTCAACTTTCTAGCACCAACGATCACTGAAGAACAGACGGAAATCGCGAAACTATTAGGTGGCTTTCACACTACTGCGGTTTCCGCATGCAGCGCCAGTGCGCGAGCGAGATAGAGCGCTGTCACGCTTGCACACCGTCGCCGCATGCAGTTGCGGCGCCACTGTCATAATCGCCTTAGGGTTCCTTAACTACGGAACCCTAAAGAGCCACTTTAAGCAACTGTATTGTTTTTCCATATAAAGTCAAACGTAAGATAAGATTATTCGTGTTGACGAACACAACAAATATTTATACTTGTCTTAATGCCAGCAAATATTCTGGAACCGCAAAGTTATTCCACATATCATTGACTCATCAACAAAGACTCTCGGTCGTCACTCCCGAATCTCTAAAAACATCTTATTTGGTTAATTTGTGGATGACTCCAAGCTCGATCGTCATTGATATTACAGATTCTATTTATTTTGGATCCTTAAACTCCGCCCGGACACGGGTATGTCCTTAAACTACGTCCAAAAGAGAGGTACGGGTATTACGAATGTCGTCTCGCTTTGTGTGTGAGCGAGCGGGGAAGATCGGCGGAGCGTTCGGAGCGCGTCCATATCAAACAAATACAAACGTATGCGAGTGATCTCAACGGACGCTGCTTAAGGGCCTACTTTGAAAAATTATGGGTTTTTTCAAACGCTCTAGTGACAAAACGGGAAAAGGGACTGAATTTATTTTCGAATATATATTATTAGACTGTAATACTCTTGTTTTTGGCACAAGCCGAAATACGATTGCTGAAAGTTGCCTCGATAGAAAAAAAATCCGAGGTTGGGTCCTTTTTCCCCTTATTTTTCTTAGCTTACGTAAACTATAAGAGATTAAGTAATATAACTAAGTAAAAAATATGGTATTCTGGTTTATCTAAAAAGTTACAGAAGCAAAATTAGACAAAACTTTATAGATTCGCTTATTTATCGTAGTTTGTTCAAAAAGTCTGATCCTTAAGAGCGCTGCATCTCTTTCTTGCGTGCACGGGAGCCATAAACGTGTCTCTAACGGATGGGCGGGGCTTCTCAGCATCGAGGAATGGCCTTAAATGCATTGAAAGCTCCTCACAGAGCTGTTTGCTCGCCACTGAAGGCCCGCCAGAGTCGTCAGAGGCCGTGGTCTCCTATAAACGCCATCGGCCGCTTACAGCGTCTGCGTCACGATGCTTACTATAGAGATGTACTGTTGTGGTCTGTTTCAGACGTCGACGTTGGCGTCTTTTTTGTATAGGAACGTTGACGCTGACGTCAGACGTCGCGTATAGCATAAAATAGAAGACCACGGCCAGAAGCGGAGCGGGAGAGCGCGTGGACGCAGCGCCGCGCCAGCAGACAGAGAACCATATATAACTGCCTCTTGAGCGAGCGATGCGCGCGTGTTGTGAGCGCGGCGCTGGCGGACCGCGAGCGTAAGGCCTTGGGTTTTCTGACCACCCGTCGCCGGCGGCCGGCGACGGGTGATCAGAAAACCCAAGGCCTAAGGCTGACCCCACATTAGCGTCTTTCGAGTGTCGACGCCGCGCCAACGCCGCGTCGCCGTTGCACGGGCGCTCGCGCGACGTCGACGCTCGCACCGAAAAAAATATTTTTCTACAATACTACAAGAGTGTGTTGTTGTGAAAAATATAGTTATTTTTACTAGAATCTGGCGGAGGTAACAAAAAATATTGTATTTTGTAAAATTTTGTTTGTAAACGTTACTGGACGAGTCTGGTTAAACGCAATCGTAATAAATACAAACTATTTGTGTTATTTACAATATATATCGTAGTCTGCACAATGACGCATTGTATTACAATTCGAAATACTGATTAATATTTTCACGGAACACCGCTAATGCGCTCGTGGCCTAGCGCATAGCGGGTAGAACGTTAGACTTTCAATCAGGAGGTCTCGGGTTCAAATCCCGGCTGGGGTACCACTGAGCTTAAGCCTGGAAAATCCTGGATTTCGGTTGCAGAGCGGCCAAAAAAAAAAGAAAAATACAAAAAAAAACAATGTATACACACATAACTTTTGTCTAGTGGATACATGTCAATTACAATATTTTATAGTTATCAGTACAATATTTTATAGTTATCAGTACAATTCACATTGTAGTACTCACGATTTTGATATAACCAGAAAAGTTTTGTTATGTTTACAAAGTGTTTAGTCGTCACATATACAGCAAGACAACACTGTAGAAATAACCGGATTCTGGTTACCAGTACGAGACTTTTTTTTCAGTGCGAAAGACGCTAGTGTGGAGTCAGCCCTCACCTCGTCTGCTTTTTTGACGCCAGCGTCTGTTTGGGACGCGATAGATGGCGCTAGTGCGTTTGCCTGAACAACGGAAACGGAAATTTCTAGAGATTCTGTCCGGACAAGTAATTTTATGGTCCCTTCCGAAAAGCTACTAGTTAGGGTTGCCACCGATACATACCGCGGTGTTTGGATACATAATATACATACCAAAGCAAAATGTACGCAGAGCGTTCCACAACCCTTTTGCTGTAATAGATAGAACCAACGACTTTGTCCATATGGACTACCTATTCTGCGTTATTACGGAGGTTCCCATTGTGAAAACTCGGAATGATGTGTCCATACTTCCATAGGAGCGTGGGACTATATAGGTTGATTTGTGTAATATTGTCCCATAATATTTATTTATTTATTTCATTTTATTAATATAGAAATGTCGACAATTAATACGAAAAGGTAATTTATGGACACATCAATTCTCCTTCTTCTCCCTGGCATTAGTAGCATTTGTCCCGGTTTGGGATCCGCTTGACAACGTAATCCCATGAATTGGCGTAGCCGCAGTTTTTACGAAAGCGACTGCCATCTGACCTTCCAACCCAGAGAGGTAACTGGGTCTTATCAGGATTAGATCCGGTTTCCTTACGATGTTTTCCTACACGGAAATACGACAGAGTACTTAACATGAAATCCCGTCAAATCTCGCATCGCACCGCAGTTTTTCTACCACAAAAAACCACTATTAGACGCTACCTTTTTTTTAATAAAACAAATGACGCCTCATACAACTAACGCACACTGCGTGTCCATAAACGCATGTCAACGCAGAATGCATGCATGTCAATAGTTACATATGTACTATGTAGCGATAGGTAACCTAGGTTACAGCCGGGAGAGCTACATCGATCGACTGCCCAGGCCAGGCGTCTACAATCTAGATTTAATTTCAATATGCATGCACTATACAGGAACGATACTGTCGGAATTCGGAGATGATAGGCATTTTAGCCCTCTATTTATCGAACGAGCGAAGCGTAAGTGAAGCGAATTCTTACAATTAAGTTCTGGCTACTGGGATGTCTCGACATCTCGATTGTTTTTGATTTTAAAAGTTTGTTTGACGATAACTTGAGTAACATTTCTTGACCTTTATGAAAGTTGGGGTTATAGCAGTTAGTATAATTTTAGAGTTCGTATATGAGCAGGATCAATCAAGGGGTTATGGTGTCTGCCTGCGACCATGAGCGTTACGACACGCTCGAAATATCAGGAAAATAATAAAAGTAAGTGTAAGCGATTAAGTCCGCGTTTTTGTCAAAATAATGAGTGAAAATCGTGTGAGTTAATCAGTACAAGGGGTTATGGAGCTAGAAGGCGCGGGTAGAGGTACTTCCGCAGTCGGGCTCTGCTCCAGATTTGAGCGAAATGACATTCGCAGTACCCGTACCTCTCTTTTGGACGTAGTTTAAGGACATACCCGTGTCCGGGCGTAGTTTAAGGATATACCCGGGTCCAAAAGAAAAGACTTCGAAAAAGTCTTCGAGAAAGTTGCAAAAGAGCCTTTGCCAAGACTACGCCCTCAAAGTAAGTATCCCTAGAGTTGAAACACGCGTTCGCCCAAGGACAGAATACACGCAACTCGACTAATTTTAACCCATGGCTGTGTGCATGAGTGTGGCGCCATCTCTTGAGCAGGGGGTGAAAGGGTTTTTTTTTCTTTTTTATTAATCGCATATACTCCTTGCTTATATGGAATGTCACTGGCTGATTCACTATTTTGACAGTTGACCCTACGGGTGATGTCAAATATTTTGAAATGTGATATTGACAAGAGCCCAATTTCTTGTTACCTTGTGCGCTGCGATCGTTCACGTTACCCCCACCATGCACTTACACATATAGCCACATAGCCACTAGCCTATATAATTTAGTCGGTTTCTTAGTTCCCCTTCAAAAAGTGGTGGAGGTGGAGTGTAACATACGTTTATATTGTACTTAGAACTTTTTAGTAGTAAGCAATTCACAATGTGAGACTAAGGGCCGGTTGCACCAAACCGTCTGTTAACGTCAACGTAATCGTTAAAAAATCGTGTATGAAAAATTATACAGTTTTCTATGGGATGACAGCTCCGTCGCCATATTTAACGTTGATGGGTCCGTTAATTGTGCGTGGTGCAACCCACCCTTGCTCCGTCTATAAGTACCTAATATTATGTTTGGGCCAATCAACTTTTTAACCGACAGTTTTGATTGTCTCTTGCGTTACTCAAAATGTCTCTGGAGTTACCAAGAAATTGGGCTTCTAATACACATAGTTTCTGTTTATTACGTTTAATAGTTGGAGGCTCGAATGTTCTAACATACACCATAAAGAGAAACGCAGAAAAGTCATTATTTAAATGTGAAATTTTCAGTACGAGTTGCAGTAGGAGTCTGCTAAGGGAATATACCGGGAGACGGGCAGCAGCATCTTCCGAAAGCCTAAACAACAATAAACAAAAAAAAACTGCGCGCGCCAACCCGCCTGCCAAGCGTGGCGCGTATGGCAAACCTGCCCTTAAAGGGGAGGCCTATGTTTAGCAGTGGACGTCTTATGGCTGAGATGATGATGAAGTTTCTGTCGGTCAAAATGTTGATTCACCAGTTTATGGCTTCATGCCTCAACAGTGAAAATTAAATCAAAACAAAGTACCTACTTACCCTCTGTAACTTTGGTCAACGAGTTTTCGCAACACTCTTCGTCAAACTCGTGGTCATGGCGCAAAATAGCTCACGTGGCATTTGGTAAGTAATATCCTCGTAAGGCCCAAGGTCCTACTTGTAGTACTTATTGTCTTCGATGAAATTTGAATCATCCATTCTATTTCCATAGAGTTGCATTTGTTTTGTAGCGTTCGATTTTGAAACAAAATAAAATCGACTCTGTTTCTTTGTGTTCTTGGTTAAAATTTCAGTGGCAAGTTTTCGATTTGTCATTTGTATGGCTGGGCCGCAGGAGGTTAAGAAATGTTGTTTTAAAACTGTCAGGTCACAAGTGCCTACGCTAATGGCCGTAGAGGCAGTGCAGGTGACATTTCCTCTTACATTTTCGGTATCTTTAGGTGGCTTTCACGCAGATGGCGGGATTGCCTTGAGCTTCAAAAAGTTCTTAGGCTGTGTTCCTGTACTACATAAGTTGCTCTATGCTATAATTAAATCAACATAGGGGGGTGGGGGTGCATCCAACCCCATTCTCATCCGTGTAATGTAGTGCTGGTCACAGTACCTACGGAGGGTAATTGGCCTAATGTTCGTCCACATGCGTCAGATTTCCGTCCATACTTATTTGTATATTATAAGGTGACAGACTCCCATACATATTAAAATATTGGTAAGGGAGGAAGTTTTTAGCTTCATTGCTAAAAGGTACAAAAAACCAAATAAAAATTACACATTTAATGAGACAACCATTAATCACGTAAGGTGTGTAGGGAAGGAAGGGGATCAAGTAAAATCTCACCAAATGTCACATGGGACCTCTCCCATGTGACATTAGGTGAGATTTTGTGTCTTGGCATAACTTATTTTTTCATGTAAAATAGTGTAGATTTGCTACAAAAATTTGTAAAAGACGAATTTATTTATTTCTGTACATTATCCATTTAACCTCAATTTGTTTTTGCATTATAAATCAAATAATATAGGTCTAGTAGTACCTAATCTAGCTCAGGTCAACTAATTTTGACCGAGTCTAATTTTGACCCTCACATGACAATTATCTCCAATATCCAAAGAAGCTAACGAGATGCAGATAACGAAATTACGATTTTCGAAAAAAATTGCACCCTTGTACTGGAGCAAGCCGATTGTCCCCCACCATATCGTCCCGTGGTTGCAGTAGGAGTCTGCTAAGGGAATATACTGGGAGATGGGCAGCAGCATCTTCCGAAAGCCTAAACAACAATAAACAAAAAATAACTGCGCACGCCAACCCGCCTGCCAAGCGTGGCGCGTATGGCAACCCCCCCCCCCCCCCCTTAAGGGGAGGCCTATTGTTCAGCAGTGGACGTCTGATGGCTGAGATGATGACTGGAGCAATGATGGTCGATATTGAGCAACATTCAAATTGCTTGCAATGGCCGTGACATCAAAATTCTGGCAATTTAGCAATTTTTATTGCCCATGTAAGATCACCAGCCAACAGTTATTTTAGTACAAAACCAAATAGTATAATAGAATAATCCGACTTTTTGTACTTAAGTAGATAGTTTCTCGGTCATTTAATCAAAATTCTTAGTTTTAATTTTAGCTTTAATGTTCATGTATTTCGCTAAGATCCCCACGTCACAGGCTCAGCCTAGTGTGGGGATCACTGTATTGCCTCCCACTGTAAAACCAATATATGAAATGAATATATTTTGAATTTTGAATTTTGAATTGTAAATATTTTCTTTACACAACAGTAAAAGTAGTTTTTTGTAGAAAAATCTACAAAAAATATATTATTATCTTTTAATAAGTACAAAGTGGCTGGACAGAAAAAAAAATACTTCTGGGTTCAGTTACAGAGCAAAAACAGTGTCTTAATAAGAAAAAGTCGTAAATAGTATGTCGCATCGTAATGTTAAAAATATTCTAACACAATTCTACTTAAGCATGGCACACACACGCATGGTTACAGTAAGCCTAATGCAAAATTTTCAGTTGCTAATAGTCAATACAAAGCAATTATTGACAAAGAGTTGTAATATTTTATAAAATTTTCGCCTGAGCTGCAGTTTTATTTGATTTCCAGATTTATTATCTATTTAAAAATCTGCTAGTTTAACAGTACATTCTTGTGCATACATTTACTTAAATAAATGCTTAAGCAAACATTTGAAAAATATACAGGGTGTCCCAGAAATCGACGTCAAGCCGTGAATGGATGATAGACCAAGTTATAACAGTTATCAGAAAAATACAAAAAAATCTATTATCACATGTTCTTCAAAAATTATGGTCACTTTAAAAATTTACTAGAATATTCACGCCCTGGTCTCTTAACTTCTAGTAAATATTTAGAGTGAGCATAATTTTTGAAGAACATGTGATAGATATTTTTTTGTATTTTTCTGATAACTGTTATAACTTGGTCTATCATCCATTCACGGCTTGACGTCGATTTCTGGGACACCCTGTATAGTCAATTATACACTGTTCACAAGAAAAGGCATCATCAATTTTTATAATCTGCTAGTTTTAATAGTAGGTACATTGTTGTGCATACATGTACTTAAATAAATGCTAGTAAACATTTGAAAAATATATACACTGCCCAAAAGTCAAACAATAATTTAAAAAAAATTACCTAATTATTTTATTCAAGGCAGCCCGCAGCTCCATAAATAATAGACTATAAAATAGTTCAAGGTAAATCTGAACAGCAAATAAAGTATGTCTTTTTTTTATCTTTAGCCCCAAATTTCAGAACCTAACAGTAGAAATTAATCAAAATAAAACCATGTTTATATCAACGTAAACTCGTGAACGCATAAACTCAATTTGTTGATTTCAAAGCATATAAACATATAAAACAATGGATGTTTATACTTGGTCGCAACATTGTTTCACGGCTTACCGTCCTGTATGCAGCCGCTGTCGTCCATCTCTCGCTTCTCCTCGCTCTCGGCTTGAAGAGAACCCATAATTCACAAACAAAACGAATATTTATGTAGAGAGTCAGTGGAGTCTACCGAAGCTCGGGCGAGAACAAAGGAAACCCGGCTAAGCCGAAGTGCTGATTAATCGCAGCAAACGTAAACAAGTGTTGGAACGATTCCAAAATACACGATTGGCTCTCCCGAGGCTCCGAAACGAATGATTTTATTTTGGTTTTCGCTTTCGACCGTCGGACGCAAACTCCGACTCCGAATCAAATGTCAAACTCAGTGATGCCTACTTTGACATTTAGGGTTGGATGTCGATGCACGATAACCATAACCGGTTTCCTTTTTTTATTACAGGATATGATAATAAATAACGCAAAAAAAGTTGGAAAACAATATAATAAGTTCATAGAAAATAATTTTCACAGCGATAATGAATTCTATACAATATATAAAAAAATAATAACAGTAACTTCACGTTATAAAGTGCAAGTCTTTAATCCACGTGACATTGGCTAATTCACTAATAGCCACAAACAAAAAAAAAAAAAAAAAAAAAAAAAAAAGTGCAAGATAGGGTCGCCACACACCTAGCGGTTTTCCTCGCCGAATTACCGGAAGTAGCGGAAATTTGTCTATGGTAGCGGAAATTTGTCTATGGTAGCAGATTTTTTGTATGGAAGCCATAGACAAATTACCGGAAGTAGCGGAAATTCATAGACAAAATGCTTAATTTGTCTATGAATTTCCGCTACTTCCGGTAATTCCGCGAGGAAAACCGCTAGGTATGTGGCGACCCTCAAATAGCTTATGACATACTGTCATCGTCATTAAAAAAAAAAAGTCCTTTCCTTTCCAATTTTGACGGGAGCTCGTGCTCCACGTTTGTTTTTATTTTTATTCCCTGTACGAGATGGCGAAATCTCTCCGCAGCAGGTGGAAGCGAAAATGTCGCGCCATCAAACGGGAACGCTATGCTGTAAAAGAACTAAGCAGGCTCAAGAAGATGCTCGGTATAAAAGAGGAGGAAAAAGTTAAAGAAAGTGAGGTTATGGAATCCGATCAAGTTATATTCTTGGATGCTGGAGAGGTGAAAAACAAAAAGAATAAGAAGAAGGCTAAGGCTGAGCCAGAACCGGATCCGGAAGACGTTGAGATGAGTTCCGATGACGAGAAAATCGAAATCGAAGGCGAGGATGGAAAGAAACGTGTTTTCAACAGTAAAACACTGAAGGATCAAAATGGACAGTACCCAGTATGGCTGCACAAGAGGAAAATCGCGAAACTTAACAAGATCGGCAAGAAAAACGTGAAGAAACGAGCGAAGAAGCGCAGACGTTAGTGTGTAGTTATATGTATTGCATTAAAGTTAAGTTCTCTATATAAATGTTTCATTTACTATCACAGAATTAGACTAGCAAGTTTACTTGCAGCAAGTAGGGACACAACTATAGTTCAGAATGAGACATGAATATCACTATTTCATTCTAAATATTCGCTATGTGCGAAGTACATGGTGGGGGTAACGAGAACGATCGCAGTGCTCAATGTGACAAGAAATGAAACTGCAAATCCCCTGTCTGCTGTCAAAATATTGAATCAGCCAGTTACATTTTATATAAGCAAGGAATACAACCTATTTATAAAAAAGGAAAAAAGAGATTGACCACCTGCCCAAGAGATGGCGCCACAATCATGCACACAGCGAATAGCTGCATCCCTACTTGCCACAAGTAAACTTGCTAGACTAAGGGTGGGTTGCACCGCGCACAATTAACAGACTCATCAACGTTAAATATGGCGACGGAGCTGTCATCCCATAGAAAACTGTCAAACTTTTCATACAAGATTTTTTTTACGATTACGTTTACGTTCACAGACAGTTTGGTGCAACCGGCCCTAAACCTTGCTTTACACTATCGTAGGGGTAAGAGCTTCTCTAAGATATTGAGGAACAAGAGACATCTACAGTTAGTGAAATAAAAAATAAAAATACTACAAATCTATAAATTTTATTAGTGAACTTTCATGAAACAAGTTAACATACTATTTAGGCATAAATAACATCATTTGTGTCAGTGTACAGACAAATGGACCACTTCGTCGATATGGAGTTGCTAGCTTACTTTTTTCTTCCTATAACGGCTCTTACAGACAAGCGACAGTATGCGACACACTGTCGGCGACCACCTGCGACAGTGTGGCGCGTACTGTCGCTCGTCTGTAAGCAGCTTAATAGTGCATATGCACTATTAGAGAAAGAAAAATTGTCCTAGTAAATCGACAAAGTGGTCCGTTGCACTACTAAACTCATCCACATTTGATTACAGTTTACACATTTTTAAATCCAGTATTATTTGCTGATCTTTTTATTTATTTCAGTCAAATATGTAAAGAAAACATTACAAATTCACAATATGCCAAATAAGAGACATATCTAGGGCATACAATAAGTACCTGTACTTTTGTATGGCCCCATACTAAATGCCAGAACTGCATTCCCTTGATGTTGGTAAAAAATTGTTTTTATCGTGCTTTCTCAGTAAACTTCAGTAGATGGGTAGAAGCTAATTCGGAGAGCGCATTAAAAACAAACTTATCCAAGAAAATACGATGGAAAACTATTATACACAACTGTACAGGTTAAAATAACTGTATGCGAAAAATAGGCGCTAGTTGTCGAGTTACGGAAACTGCCCGTGATACAATACCTATTTTTAACTATTTTAAAAAAAGGCATCCATAGATATAAATTGTGTGAAAATTCAGATCAAAAAGTTTTATAAGTTGTAGCTTTAATTTCTGCTTTTTCAAGCTGTTCCTTGTGTGTCTCGGTGCTGATGTGGCGCGTGGCTGATATGGACATCATCACTACATTGCATAGAGAGCAGTATAGGCTGTTGTCGCTTAGCTGTAAAAAAAACTAGTACAGGAAAAAAAATTGTTATCATAAATATCTTTTTAATGTATAACCGATTTAATTCACATATAGAATTAAACATATTTTTTTTATATGATGCAGTTGTCGCATTTAATAAATTAAAACATGGTGAAAACCATAACTAAAAATGTAAAATGAATTATATTGGAACAGCTACAATTGTTAAAATAATTTTCGCAATACATATATGCATAAAAAATTTAGTTTCTTATCTTTACGATTAATTACCTTTCTTAGTAAGTTCTCTGAGAAATCCTCCAAATGTGGGTAGCTTTCCATACACTTTTTATGCGTCATATTATTTTTATGAGCCTCCTTATATTTATTGTCAAGTTCCATTTCAGCAGCACAAAATATGCATTTATACATGTTACCAATCGTCAGTATTCCGTGGTATGAGTCCGAAGAAATTACAAGTTTTCTGCAGTCTTTCAATGTTAAGATCACACTTTGATCATCTGAAAAAGATTGCACGTTCACTGCGGGTTTTTGAACTGTATTCAGCAACTTTGGCTGTCGTAATGCTGGCGCAGACATGGCTTATTTTATTCTTGTTATGTATTAAAAAGTAATTTAAATTTTCACGAGAGCGAACAATTAAAAGTTGCAGTAACTTCAAAAGATTGTTTTTATTGTCACTTTTTGTCGATGATGAACCGGAAATTTGACAGTCTATGGTGACGTAGTGATGTAATTGTAATGCTAATAGCATTTACGATTCAATCAAGAAATTGTAACCCTGTCTGTCATATCATCGTTTCCAACGGTTGAACAGAATAGAAAGGCTGAAACTGACCTGACTGAAATCTTAAAGATCGCTCGCTGTGTGGTTTAAGAAGGAAAACTAGGTCTTATTGGGATTAGGCCCGGTTTTCTTATGACAGTTTTTCTCACAGACCTAGTATAGAATAGATTTATTGACAATGATCAAAAGTGTGACCATAGTGTGACAACAAATGAAATGCAAGTGTGTGGGTAAATTGTCTATGTAAGTGTAAAAATAGTGCAGCCAAGTACAACAGGTCAATTATCTATCGACATTTGACTTTTTTATCATTTAGATGCATCCATATTTATAATATTTAAGCCTAAACGGCATGTTAGAATACGTAAAATCATAATGTATTTTTTCTGTTGAAGAAATTAAATGTGCAATACTTAATTTGATGTTTTCTTATATAATTAAGTCTGAGTTTGACACATTAACCAATTTAAACCACAACTAACGGCCTAGCGCCTAAAGTACCGTTGATTGTCCATTGCAATAGGTGCAATTTGTCGCTTTTATACTTCAACGTGGATATCGACAGTATTTTTTATCGAACAGATATCGATATAAGTTCCTATGACGTTTTGTCAATCCCTAGCGTAGAATGACAGTTTCAATTTTTACACAAAATAATCTTGAATATTAACTTTAATAATAAAATATTACCACACGAAGAAAGAAACACTAATATTCTATTGCATCTAGTGCTTACTTTCAAGATTTATGTTGCTAATTCGGTAAAATATGGTTTCAAAGACATCGATCGGAATATCGTATTTGCCTGTGAAATGAGTAATTTCCTGGGTTTTTCTTGTGTTTAATGTTGGAATCAGGTACACAATACCATACCACGTTTCTGCTTTTTCATTTCAAGTGATTTTGTTCTGGATTGTTTGATATTTTACGCGATAAAATATGAGCTGTCGCGACGGTGGTGTTTGTGGTGTTTTCTGAAAGTCAATAGTTGGAACACTTGTGTATCTCTTTCGCACTAGTGGAATGTTCATATGCGCTATTACGCACTTCGTGTCTCTTTAAGCGTAAGCGCCATTTTAGCTCTGTGGTTTTTCTACAGAAAAGTGACGGGTAATTATAAATTATTTATTTCGGAAGTTCTAAAAGTATATATCTTTATTTGCATGTAGTTGCGCTCTCTCGGAAGGGTTTTCACGGAAGACCAGCGTCGTGGTCCTGTAAAGGCACCATTGACATTAAGCTGAGTGGAAACCATTTCAGTGACGCTTAACAATAATAATATATCTATGTTTTTTTCTTAAAATAATAATATGGTTAAAACTATGTTTAAATAGTGGTTAAGTGTTTCTGAATAAAGTTTCTTCTATTCTATTCTATTCTTAAAAGTCTTGCTTAGAACAGGCTCTTGTCGGTCAACTTGGGCCAGTGCGAACACACGTGGCTAGTCACTACACATTGGCGACGTTCTCACCTAGTTCCACCCATACCTATTTCTGTTACAGCAACCGTCTAATTACAGTCGATTTGACACTTTACAGTTTTCCAAAATAATTATGATTGAAAACAACAGGCGATAAAGATGAAAAATTATGGTAGGAGCTTGGCGGGAAAATTAAACTCTACACCATAAAAAACTAACCAGTAGTCGAACCAGTATAATAGAACATTTTACAAAACTCATTTCGGCCTTCTGATTTCAGAAACCCCAGTCAATCAAACTCAGTCAGTCAGTCAATATTAAAGTTATCCGTGGTTATAGGCCTGATTGCCTGAGTTAGCCAAGAGTCTGCACGAAGCTTGTCTAAACTTAAAGTCTTGTCTAGGCTTAAAGTACGGCAAGTTTTTCCGATGCCGAATGGTGGCGAGGCGAAGCAATATACTGGACTGGACCTACACATATTGGCTTCCATTGGCCCGAGTTGGACATGGGTATTGGGTTTGGGTGCATCAGTAGATAGTTACGAACTGGGATTTTACGAATATCGTTTTTAATATGATGGTCACAGTAGTTAATATAAGCAAGCCGGAGCCGCTTAAATTAACTACTGTGCTGGCAATTATTGTGCTGACTGTACTAAACCATACCCACTTTTGCTACATACAATCTAAATTTAATCTTTTTCCGACCGTAAACTTGTTTTTATTTGAATCGGATTGAATTACGTAAAATATGTAGAAACCTGGTAGCTTGTAAAATTTTATGTGGTTATAAAAAGCAGCTACAGAGTAAATTATCAATCATGAAGTGGTTTCTGTATGTATTATTTCGTGAGTACACAATTGATAAATTAATATCAAAATTATATATTTGCGATTTTAAGTAGGTACTACTTAACTAGTATTTGTTTACAGTTTATGGAATAAGAACTATTAATAGCAATTCCATCGAAAAAGTTACGCTACCTGATGAAATGAATAGTGATGTAAATGTACTTTTGGGAAAAATACTACAAGCTGACAAATTCGATGAGCTTGCTGAAAGGATTGCCGATAGAGCGGTAAAAAAACTAAATGAATTCCAGAATATCCAGATATCGACTACAACTGGAAAATCTACAGTTATTGACGAGGGCGTATACCGCAGTCAAATAGACACATCGGGGAAATCGAAGAAACAAAATAAGCACAACCATGGTGAAATTAACGTTGAAGCAGTATTAAAGACAGCAGCCCTGCCATTAGGTGGACTACAATTAAAATACAATAATTTAAAGAAAAAACACGATAAAAGTGCATCGCATTTGACAGAAAAAGAATCTGAAAATGTGGGCCCTAAAGAAGAAAATGAAAATGAAAAAGATAAGAACTATAAAATAAACTTCGAATATAAAACGAAGGATCATAAAAAAAATGCACAAGATATGCAATTAAATTTTCATGATAACATCAAAACACTGGGTGATGAAAAGTTTGTTAATCCATTTGGTGATGAAGAAACTATTATGTGGGACGAAAAAACTTCGATGGATAATATGGATATGTCGATTAATGATACCAATGTTGAGCAAGTAAGTGGCAGCACAGCAGTGGAAGACGACCATAACTTTTCCAGAACAACTAGAATAGAAGGAGACAAACAGTTTATTTCGGAATATAACGCAGATTACAAAGAATATCAAGAAGAGTTAGCAAAACTTGAAAATACTACTAGCGTTCCTGAAAAATAATTGCTTGATATTATTTGTTTTGTATTATTATTTAGTCCCAAGGAAAATGTGAACTTTATTTCGATTTCATATTGCTTGATATGTACATTTGCCTCTAACCTTGGCCTCGAGATAACATCCTTCATAGGGTTCATTCTCAGGGATACTCTTGCGCGATTATAATTATAATTACTCGTACACTACACATTCGAGATCACACTTCGAAGGCCTAAAATCGGTTTATATTAGTACATTTCGATACTAGGTCGGAAAGGATGTCATTATTCAACGAGTTCCGAGACATTTGGTCACGAGCCGCAGGCGAGTGGCAAAACTCGGGACGAGTGAAGAATGACATCCGTCCGTGTATCGAACGACGTTTTTTAATAAAGTTGCGAAAAAATTATATTATACAAATGGACAATATGTCACTTTGAGGTTACTTCATCCGAACACTCGCGCCGTGCGATGCGGGGCGGTGATTATGAATCCTGAGCTGTGATTGGCTGGAAAAGTAAAACGCGCTAGTGCGAGAAATCCAACTTCTCGCATTATAAATAGTATCTACTTGGTAATCTGTGATTATAAACTACTACTAGATTTGAGCAACTGTGTTAAAAATATGTTTGACCATGAAAGTATTACAGCAGCAGGATCTAATATGAAAGTGTAAGTATGACGAAAGAAAAATATTCTCGTATCATTTGTTTTGTCGACTTAAACCGGTATTAGACATTGCAACCTGCAGGGCCCAATCTGTTGTGTACCCTGCCTCTCCCTAACCTCCTTCAGCTCCCTACAGGCCCTACCTTTAATTACACCTACCAACCTAACAAATTGGGCCCTGCAGGTTGCAATGTCTAATAGCCGTTTTACACTGATATGAGCCACACGGTGTTGAATTGTAAAAGGCTAAGTGATTTTTAAAATTTTTTTTTTTTTTTATATCTTTATTTAATTTATAGGGGGGTTTTATCACACAGTGATTATGTCACCCCCCTTTGAAAAACCAATATATGAATACACCTTAAAATAACTTATTCACAATTACAATGTTTTTAAATATAATTTGCAAAGCGCCCTGGCTTCGTCAGACAGTGGCGCCGCCAGAATACTGTTACAACTACCCACATTCATAGGCAGTAAACTTGTCATCTCAAATCGCTGCGCCTCATTGCGGACACATTCCATTAACACATGTTGGACATCTTCTACCTTATCACACTCTGGACAGTTCGGTGACTCAGTCAAGCGCATTAAAAATTTAAATTTATTTGTCGGAATATGCCCAGAACGAAGCCTCACTAGTGATACTACCTCTCTTCTATTATGCTTGTCGAACCAAGGGAACCGTGGAGGCTGACACTGTATTGTTTTATACCAGATTCCTTTTGTGAGAGATCGTTCATCAAAATATTCTTTCCAAGCATGTCTACAACTAATCTTGACCTCGCTTAGTACCTCACTATGCAAGGGTAAACAATGAAACGGTATACCGTCAGTTACCTATAGCTAGTTTTGCCGCTCGGTCAGCTTCCTCGTTTCCCTTGATACCGATATGGGAAGGTATCCATTGAAGGATTACCTCCCTGTTTGCTGCTCGAATTTTGCAGATAGATTCCAGAATGCTGTAGGCTATCGGATGCCCTCGACTACTCGAGGGTAACCGAACCAAATGCGAAAGGGCACTTTTAGAGTCTGATAAGATGACACATTTGTTGATGTTTGCGGTTTCAATATATGACAACGCTTCAGCTATAGCAATAAGTTCACAATGCATTACTGATATCGCAATTTGTATGTTAAATTTAACCTGAATGCCTAGTTGATGATCATAGAAAGCCGCCCCGCAACCCTCTTTCTCCTTGGAACCATCAGTAAAAATTGCATAGTGGGAGCGGTACCTACTTAACAAGAAATCTTGACATAAATTGTTCAGGTTATCTTTGCTTATGTGTTTTTTTGCTGATTCCAGACCATCAATATATACATTTACATACGTGTTTATATCGTAGCTGCTAATCCACTTGTTCAACGAGTACAGAGGTAACCTTGAAAAAGAGTGAATCCGATAGGTACTGTATTGATTATAAGTTTGAATCAACAACGGTTTCTTTTTTTTCCTCCAGTACCTATTTTGACATGATTGACTTAACTCTTCTAGTACCTGAATAGTGACATTATGTTCAAACGATCTAGCTCTTAAATAAAATTTAGCAGCTAAATATTTCCTGCGAATGGCGAGTGGATTAAGACACAATTCGCTTTCCATGACGTGGATTGGGGTGCTTCGTATAAACCCACCAATCACCCGCATAGCTTGATTTTGTACCTTATCCAGCTTATATAGATGACTTTTTACACTAATCTAATATAAATAAAAATGAATCGCCGTTCGTTAGTCGCGCTAAAACTCGAGAACGGCTGAACCGATTTGGCTAATTTTAGTCTTGAAATATTCGTGGAAGTCCAGGGAAGGTTTACCCGGTGAGAAAGTATGAAAAAAATTCGAGTAATATACTAAAAAACTAAGATATTGTTCTCCCATACAAACTTATCAACTCGAAAAAACAGTAAGCGCCGCAGGATTTCATACATTTTACGCGTTTTTGTAAGTGATCTCTGCTTTCGTTCGAGAAAGACGGAAGCGCCGCAGGATTTCATGCATCTTACGCTTTAATAGAATAATATGAAATAGGTGTCTGACGAATCACTACATCTACATAGTATAAAACAAAGTCGCTTCCCGCTGTCTGGCCGTCCCTATTTATTGCTTAGATCTTTAAAACTACGCAACGGATTTTGATGATTTTTTTTTTAATAGATAGATTGATTCAAGAGGAAGGTTTATATGTATAGAATATGCATAATATAGTAAAGAAACACTGATAATTTTAGAGGTTTCTAATGTGAAGTCGTAAATAAACACTTTTTTTTTCGCTTACATTGCAAACGCTGGCTGAACCCTACAAGATGGATCAAAATAATGTACTACAGTACTGTACACCTTAAAAAGGTCTATAAAAAAGTCTGCGATAGTATATGTCTATCTCTTAAGGATAACCCACAATAAGCATTTTTAATCCTTTACATTTTAAGAGAAATAATGGCTTACTTACGAAGCGATTTTAAGCAATACAGTATTGATCCTTATCCAATTAAGTACATTAAGTACATTGGGCATTTAGATCAATATTGCTCTGTACAGCATGTAATTTAAATGAATATTTGCGAAGATACAACAGATTTAAAATGCGGTTGGGGGGCCGGCGGCGCGTGCCTATTAACTTTGTTTCATACTATGTAGCGATAGCATTATATTATGCGTGGGATAGATGAAAATTTTACAATTCATGTAAACACTGTTTCAAAACAATCATCAACCAGTAAAAAATGTGGGATTCAATTGAATTATTTTTAAACATCTAGCTGACCCGGCGCACTTCGTACCGCCAACTTCGACCGACTACATCGACATCAACTTAGAAAGTCGTGTCGGTTACGCCATTTATATAACTCGAGAACAAGCTGTACCGAATAGCAGAATAACTATTAAAATACTATCCTTTACCCGCGACTTCGCCCGCGTGAAATTAGTAATCCACCTATCTTTTTTACGTTCCCTGACAGTACGTCGACAGGCGTACCCACTGTCACGTGACCAGACCTTTTTTTATATTATAGTGTCACATGACAGTACGTCGACAGGCGTGCCTACTGTCAGCGAACGTGTTAAGGAATTACTTAGGGAAAAAAGTATCTCATGTCCTTGCCCAGAACTAAAACCATCTTCATTCCTCATATAAATCAGTTCAGCGGTTATTGGTTCCCCATACAAACTTCCACCACCCTTTTCACTCCTTTAATAAAAAAGGGAAGATTTCTGGGATAAAAACTGTCCTATGAGGGGGCTTATAAACTATCGTCATAACAAATTTCATTCTTATTGGTTAAACCGTTATTTGAGCGGGAAGAGGTAACAGACATACAGACAAACTTTCGCATTTATAATATTAGTAAAGTAGGTATAGATATAGATTGAAGAAATTAAAACAAAGTTTAAAATGCGGTCTATACAAGTGACGTCAATATCGTTTGGAGTCAATAGGAGTGAGTGAAGGCAATGGAAGGGGTGTGAAAGGGTGAAACTGGCGCAGGAGCCATTGGGAATGGGACTAAAGTCGATGGGATTGAAGCAGGAGCCGGTAGGAGAAGGGTGGAAGGGAATAGGAGAGGGTGGGAGAGTGGTACGAGTCAGTAGGAATGAGATAAGAGACTGTACGACTAGCGTAGGAGTGATGAGGTCGATGGGAGTCGGTGGAAGTAGCCGGTACGAAGTCAATATAAATGGGTGGAGACAATGGAAGTGGGTGGGAGATGGCAAAACTGGCGTAGAAGTCGGTGGTAATAAGGTTAGAGTCGATGGGAGTACCGTCGGTGGAAGAAGAGTGGAAGACAGGACGAGAGTGGGAGATGGGTAGATAATAGTAAAAGAGTGGTGGGAGATGGTAGGAATTGGGGTAACCGACTGTACTGACGTAGGAGTGAAGTTGATGTCGATGTAGTCGGTCGAAGTCGGCGGTACGAAGTGCGCCGGGTCAGCTAGTATCATATAAAATACAACCATAATCTAGTCTACTGCGTATGATAGAGATGTATAGGCGCCTAAGATGGATCGGATGAATGCCCCATTTGGAACCTGCTAAAGCCTTAAACACATTAAGAAACTTTAACGTTTTCTTACAAGTTTCATTTATATGACGACCCCATCTTAAGCTTCTATCCAGCCACATGCCTAAATATTTTACACTGTCTACCTGTTGTATTCTATTGTTGTCTATATGAATATTCACTCTATATTTATTTATATTTCTTGGGTGGCTTCTCGTAAACACGCAAACTTTTGTTTTTTTATGCGATATATTTAGACCCATTTCTTCTACACTGGTATTTAGATAGTTCAGGGCATCTTGGACTGCGATGGCTGCATTCGTTACATATTTACTGCTGGCATAGAGAACAAAATCATCCGCGTATTGCGATACAAATATTTCCCCCAGTTGTTTACAGATATCTAGAGTGGCTATGTTGAATAATAAAGGAGATAAAGGGTCTCCCTGAGCTAATCCCATACACGTGGTCCGAACTAAGGATTCTTGACCCTTCAATTCAATAGCGAGGTGACGTGAATGTAGGAATTGCCATAGATATTTACAAATTACATTACCTACGCCAAGATGGTCTAGTTTGTTCAGAAGATTTGTTAAGCTGACATTATTATACGCACTTTCAATATCAACAAAACAGCCCACTGTGACAAGCCCATTGGAAAATCCAGACTGGACACGCGAAACTAGTCTAGTAAGATTGTCCATGCAAGATCTAGCTCTCCTGAAGCCTATAGTTTCTTCCGAAAAGTATTTCCCTTTTTCAACGTACCATTCTATTCTGTGAGTAAGTATTGAATGAAATATCTTGCATGGGCAGGACAACAGAGAAATGGGTCTAAATGCTACCTCTTGTCCTAAGTCTGTACCGGGTTTCGGTACAGGAACGATTTTAATATTGCGCCACTGAATTGGGACGAAGCTCTTAGACAAGAATATATTAAATATATCAACCATTATCTGCTTGGCTATTACTGGGAGGTGCTTAATCATAAAGTAAGATATGTCATCCATTCCCGGAGCTGTATCTGATCTTTTGATAGTATTGTTTAGTTCCTGTATCAAAATCGGGGAGGACAAATGAGAGTTACTTTTAACAAAGTTAGGGGCTGGGGGTGTTGCATAGTCTGGAGTTAAGCTACATAACAAATTATTAGCCTTCTCGGCGGGGATTGTTGTTCTCGAGGTTTTATGGCCCTTTAGCCATTTCATCTTATTCCACATTTCACTAGAAGTTGTGACGCTATCAATACTGTCACAAAACTTTTGCCACGACTTTGCTTTTCCTTGTCGAATGACTTTCTGTGCAGCACTTATTTTATTTTTTAAAACAGATAAGTTGTCGGGTGTAGGATTCCGTCTAAAGACTGCTAACGCGCGACGTCTCTCTGCAACAGCCTTAGATATATCTTGGTTCCAGTAAGGTCTTGGGATGAATTTTTGCGCGCGAAGAGGATCCTCACATATTTTAGTACTAGGGATAGAGATATTAGCAGCTCTGTTCACTGCATTAATAAACTGGTCATAAGCAGATTGTGGGTTATTTGGCAAAATAAAATTTATGAATTCTTCTTGTACTGTAGACCTATATTTTCCCCAGTTAGCCTTTTTAAAATTGCGTTTCTTTTTATAGTTTTCAGAAATATTAATGATGGTATTTATTTTTATCACTAGATGATCACTGCCGAGATTCTCATTCATTACTGACCAATTGAACGTTAGGGCTACATCTGCAGAGGCAAGAGTAAGGTCAGGGGAAGACTTCTGCACCGAGCCGTTGACCAACTTAACCCTCGTATAGATGTTATTGTTTAAACAGATGTAGTTATTTTCTATACTGGAATCGAGAATTTGGTCGCCTCTCGTATCTATTTTTGTTGACCAATTAGTATGGTGACCGTTTAGATCCCCTGCAATTAGAGATTTTTGGTTGGCCAGAGTAAATATCTGATCCCAGTCCCTCTGTGATGTGTTAGCGGTCGGTGGACAGTATATTGCTATTATATTTTCTACGTGTTGGCAATTTAACACTTTAATATATATTATTTCGATGCGTGTGTTGGCTAGTTTAACAGGACATAACTGAGCTTTAAGGGATTTGTGGGATACGACTGCCACACCTCCATATCCGTCATCACGATCTGATCTAAATATGTTATATCCGCTTATTTGGAATTGACTATCAGGGTCGAGCCATGTCTCACTTATTAGGGCAAGGTGTACCTTTTCTTGGTATAGGAGCGCTTCAAATTCTAATCGTTTAGGGCGAATACTCTGGGCGTTCCATTGTAATATGTTTAAGGTTGTATTTGTACTAGTCATAGTTAATAAATTGTAAAAATCCTTTAACTAGAGCTGAATCCGAGAAAAAACCTGCCACGAGTATTACTAACCATTCCACGAATAATTTGATTATTTTTTGAATTTTATTTTGAATACTTATGTTATTTAGAAACACCACGGCCTTAATTCTTCTTAAAAGCTCACTAATATTGGTCTTCCGGTTGTCTCCGGAATCATCATCCTGGGGTCTGTTTTCCCGTTGTTCATCATTATATTTATTCGGCTCAGTTTCTGGTGGAATAGACATGGATTTTTTTTTGGCTGACGTGTTCCTGTTTTGGTTATTGCTTATGTTTTTTTTTTTGTTCTGGGGCATTTACTGATGGACCAGGCTGTGGTTCTTGTACATTGCAATTTTCGTTAAATATTTTTCCAGCTTTTTTCAGGACGTCACTGTAGGAGGATAACAGCGGCGCCAGCGGCGGTGGTTGAACAGCAGTGGGCGGAATATTAGACCTTATTAGAGGGAGTGGCTGAGCTTCTTCGTTTTGTGTAGGGGCTTCATAGTAGGTTACAGCTTTTTTGTATGAGCAGGTGAACTCAGCCATTAACTCTCTAATTTTTTTTTCCCTAAGGTAAACTGGGCATGTTTTTGCCATGGAGATATGGTTACCTTGACAGTTAACACAGGTAAAAGTCTTCGTCATGCAGTTGGGGTGGTCACCTCCACATTTAGGGCATCGGAATGATTTGGAAGGACAATCTCTGATACCGTGTCCGATTTTCCAGCATTTATAGCAGATAGTCACTGGTCGAATGTAAGGCTCAACTTTGATTCGCAGATCATCAACAAGTACATATGGTGGCAACATTGGGCTCATGAAGCATAGACGTACCACCTCACTGGGGCACCAATGGCCATCGCCTTTATCGCGCCTGTTTAGCCTTTTTGCAGACATTATCTTTTCTGTGCATGTAGCTAAACTCAAAATTTCTTCCTCACTTAAATACAGATCCACATTTCGAATGATTCCATAGCAGTAGACATTCTCATTTGGATTTTGTATGACCCAACCTTGCTCGATCACCTTCTCACATTTCATTAGTTGTTCCATACTTTGCTGGTCTTCAAATTCTACTCGGACTTTGTAAGGACTGATATACTTCACCCCACAAATACGTTTAATGTTATTATCTCTCAGGAAACGTGCCAATGCAAATTGTTTGGGCAGCTGCTCCTTGCTGGTGACATAAATATATGAACATACTTTGTCATTAACACCAACTATAAGCTCTTGAGATTTTCTTTCCTTTTTCCGTTTTTTGTCCACTTTGCACCATTCTAGTTTATCCTCCTCTATATCGCTCCCGACTTCTCTAGGTCTTTTAGTGCCTCTTTCATCCATCTCCATCACGAACTCATTATCACTTTCATCAGTGTCCGGTAGTCTTACCTCCAGCGCCGAATTTTGAATATTCAAACCATGTGTCAAACTTTCCTTATATGATATACCAGACCCGGATGTGTGGTTTTGTGACATAGTCTCTTGCGATTTTAATATTTGGCCAAGGGCCAGCTCGGAATCTTGAGAATCCATAGGCAAACTAGAGAATGAGTTTTTATGGGTAATTGTTCTATCAAATTTCCTGTCATTCGATCCAGATTGCGAGGACCGTGGTCGGGAGTTAGATCGGGATCTAAACGACGTTTTAGTATTATTATCGCTGACAGGGATGCGGGATCTATATTTAAATTTTGGATATCTTGTACTGGACGCATCTTGGTTTACCTCGTCTCGAATCGTGACATATGCACCCGGAGATGGAGGAGTTTGAATGGTCGGACTTTTGGACCCCCCTGGGTCCCCGACAGTATCATCCCCCATTTATACGATGTTAGGTTTTTCAATAAACCTAAAATATATGAAAAATCTACCTCTAGCTAGAACTTATTGAAAATTGTGTTAAAATTTAAAATAAGCGCGTTTGACGTTGACTGATGTCGATACTTGTTAAAAAGTTTTTAAAATTTACCGCTATTTTTTTTTAGGTTCGAGTTCACTTCACTCTAAGCTCGGTTATTAAACGGTATAAGAGATACATAATTGTCACATCACTAAACTGTCAAACCAAACAAACGTCAAAGTGGTCAAATTCCGCGATTTGTTTGGTTTGTTTCGTATTGTATTTATTTATCGGTTTGTAGACTGTAGATGTAGTGTGAGTAGGTACTTGTAGTAATTTAAATTGAATATATAGAAATAATGAATGTTCGTAATTAATAGAAAACCTATACAGATGTCCTCGGTCACAGACTATCGAAATAACCAGAGGCTACCGCAGGTATGTTTTTTTTTATAATCTGTTTTTATGTTTTCAAATGCTCTGCTACTTACATAGTTGAATGCCATGCTATATTTACTAAGTGCTGCGCTGTTAATCATTGAAACATGAACTCATTATCAACAATAATATTGCTTTCATATTGCTTTACTATTCTGTGGTAGGTACAGTCGCCATCAGATATATTGGAGCCAAGGTGGTCACAAATATTTGTCCACCGCCTTTATTGTCAAGGCGATAAGGTGCTTGTTCAGATATTTTTGAGTATCCAGGCTGCTCCAATATATTTGATGGCGACTGTACAGTCAGCGTCAAATATATTGTTACAGCTAGAGTAGCCAAATAGTTCGTCACACCATACAAAATATATGGTGTGACGAACTATTTGATCACTTTGGCTGTTACAATATATTTGATGGCGACTGTACATGCCAGTCAATTACTTTACTTAGTGACTTTCCGAGTGGGTTTCAAATGTTGTGCCTTTAATAAGTTACAAGTTTGGATTATTGAGGCTTAAATTTACTGTATATCATGTACTTTTGTTGACATTCTAACTATTCTAAGCTCCATAGTTGTCTCTTATTACAAACATTCAGCTTTTATACAGGATGGGGTGATGGGGTAGATAAAATCAGCCGAAGTAACTGTGTGTGCGAATGTTCAAAATTATGTATTTATAGGCTCGCTTGATTTTAAAAATAACAGTTGATTTTGGCCCTTTTTTCAGCTATATCAGGGAAAAAAGGAGACTACTTGATTCCATATTAGTGTTATGCTTAAGACAATACAGGCAAAATTACGAGTTTTAATTTTTTTTCTCAGAAATGGCATGATTTCTCTAATCTTAATAAAAACATACTATAAACACTATTAAGAGAATAAAAGTATTCGCAGAACATTTTGAGCTGCTTCCCTTATATATTCCTGTATATATGTATGTTAATTTATTTGTTAATATGGATTATCTTAGTCTAAGGTTAGGTTTAAAATTTAATTGTTGAAAACTCGTGCCGTCTTGTACATGATAAATTTCAATGTTTGCCAGATCTCAGCATTTCTCAGCTATTCTAAGGTTAGCTGGAAGAGATCCCTTATAGGGATAAGTTCGCCTTTGTACAAATTACATAATTGTTTAGTGTACAATGTTTTAGTGCAATAAAGTGTTTACTACTACTACCTACTATATTCAGGATAAGGCTGTTCTGCCAATTAGGGCTCTTACAGACGAGCGACAGTACGCGACACACTGTCGGCGAGGGTCGGCGACGGTCGCTGGCGACCGCCTGCGACAGCTATCGGCGACAGCCGACGACGTTCGGCGACCGCCTGAGACAGCTATCGGCGACAGCCGACGACGGTCGGCGACCGCCTGAGACAGCTATCGGCGACAGCCGACGACGGTCGGCGACCGCCTGAGACAGCTATCGCCGACTGTAGGCGACGACGGCGACCGTCGCCGGCCGTCGCCGATAGCTGTCGCAGGCGCCCGCGAGCGACCGTCGCCGACAGTGTGACGCGTACTGTCGCATACTGTTGCTCTTCTGTAAGAGCCCTTATGTACTGTGACCATGCACTTCCAGGTAAAAACTGCCTGTCTCCTTATTCCCCCTTTACCCTGTTAAGCCAGCACGCACCAACTGTTTAAAAAACAAAATCGTTTCAGCACATTACCCGTTAACTGAGATCATGGCAGCTAAAAAGGTGTGCTGCGTGAAAGACTGCCCAGCTAGAGATGCGGAGGATGTTACCTTTTTCAGTCTGCCCGCGAATGAAGAGAGGTGAGTGTTAGGGGAGTAATGTTCATAACTTTTAACATAGAGTAACTTATACAGGATGTCCCAGAAATCGACGTCAAGCCGTGAATGGATGATAGACCAAGTTATAACAGTTATCAGAAAAATACGAAAAAAAAATCTATCACATGTTCTTCAAAAATTATGGTCACTTTAAAAATTTACTAGAATATTCACGCCCTGGTCTCTTAACTTCTAGCACAGCTTCTTAGTAGCACAGCCTAAGAACTTTTTGAGAACTTTTATCCTCTTACGTTTTGGGTATCTTTAGGTTGCTCTCAACTAGATGGCGCTAAATACTTGGAACCTCAAAAAGTTCTTAGAGTATGGGTGTCTATTATATTTTTAAGTCTATGCTTTTAATCAAGAAATAATTGATATTGATTTAAAAAATCCTGATTTTGAACTTCATTGGATCCCGAGTTGCATGCTGACATTGAGGCAGTTTCATACTCTGTTGAAAGGCATAAAATAGTTTTTTATCTTGGAAACTATCGGCTTGTAATTTGGGTACATTGGGTACTAGGCGATAATATAAATACTTGCAGATATAAAAATAGTTAGTCACAGAATGCATACCAAATTTTATCGAAATCGGTTAAAAATAAATGGTCAAAAATCGATTGCATGAGTTGATGCGTATAAACAAATACATATATGGGGTCAAGCTAATAGACAGGATTTGCACCAAGATCTACTCAGAGTGGGGATCCTCCCCCTTTTAGCTGTAGTCCGGCCCACCTCTTGTACAAGTTGCTTAGTGTTTACCCCCCAGTAGCATCTATTTAAATTTCAATACCTTAAGTTCAATTTCGTAGATACAGTGACTATTACAGAGGTTGTTTTAACTACTTTTTAATACTTAATGTTTGTTTTACAGGCGGCTGCAATGGCTGAAGCTAATTGGTAGAACAGACTTACATAATGCTCAACATGACCCAAAGGATTACGTAGTTTGCTCAACCCACTTTGAGGAAAGTAAGATAAAAGTCCTTAAACATGCCCAACCAAAGGCTATTCCTACTAGAAATGTCCCCACCATAAGAAAAGGCAAGTCCATTTTCAGTTCCAATACGGCATCGCAAACAGATTTCTCCAGTAGTGATGATGATGATGATGATGATGGTGAAGAAGATGAACTTGATTCTGATGATGATAAAATAATAGTTTATAAAAGAATCAAACCTAATAGGAAAATGTTTGTCTACTGTGAGGTTGATTGTGATGATATGCAAATTTATGATGATGAAGTTGATGAAGAGCCAAGTTTTAAACTATGTTATAGTGAAAATGAACCAAGGGACAGTATTGATTTAGGAAATAGAAAAATATTTGCCTTCTGTGAAGATGAAAATGTTGTAATAAATGAAAAGGATACAATTGATATGACTGAAGTAACTCCTAGATGTAATGTGAAAAATAATGAAGCAAATAATATTGTGCCCATAATAACAGATGTTATTAGTTTACAAAATCCAAAATACAATTTTAAGAGATTCTTTGAATGGAGACAAAGGACTATTGACAGACGAAAAGGAGCAAAATATGAAAGAGACTTTAAAATATTTGCGTTAAATCTACATACAATCAACACAAGGGCGTACAGACTTTTAATGGATACCTGGCAACTTCCAAAAGAAAATGAGTTGAAGAATGTACAACTAAAGATAGGACCAAGATTTGATGAACAAATGGTGAGATTACTGGAGCAGAAGTTCAAGCTGCTGTCAAATAAAGAAAGATTTTGCACTTTGGGCCTTTACGCTATGCCACTAAAGCCTCACTTCTATTATGATCCGGCTAACGATGATATAATAGGTGTGCATAATGTTAATGGTGATAAAAAGGGAACAGCAGCTATATATGCTTTAATAGCTATGGTTAGAGGTATAATAGTTCCATGGCATCAACCAGTTGCATATTCATTCTTCACAACTATGACAGATGTTGAAAATATAGATCGTTTCGTAAATAACACCATTTCGAAACTGAAGCATATGGGTCTAAAGATTTTGGGAGTGGTGATGGGAGTTGATCAATTCTTCTGGAAGTATTGTAGATCAAAACACTTCATTTCGTTGACGAAACTTTACATACGGAACGGGGCCGACAAGTTGCATATTGTTTTTGATATCCCACACGTTTTAAACATGTTCAAAAACGAATTTATGGAGAATGATTATGTGTTTGAAAACCAAAATGTCTCTGGAAAGTATGTCAAGCAGGTTTATGATATTGATAAAGAAAAAGGAGGCCGACTTTTACCTAAATTGACTGATGAACATGTGAAAGTTGGTGGTAAAGAGACAAATCCTGAACATATTTGTCAAGTGTTTAGCAAAGCAGTATGTGGAGCTATATACTTTTATAAAGACCATGGGTTGATGGATGTAGAATCCACACCAACAGGATATTTCATAAAGAAGATGAATGAGATTTTGGATGTGTTAATGAATATTAATAAAGATAGGAATACCGATTCGGTGGTGAAATCGGTCACAGCGCAAACTAAAGCATTCGATAATGGTTTCAGTTTATTGAAAAAGCTGAAGAGTGTTAAAAACAACAGCGCTAATACAGATCCCGACAGTTTAAAATACTTTCTATTTTCTTTAAAGTCTCTATGGAACATTTCACTTACTTTAAAAAATGCGCAACAGTTTGGAATTGTCCAAAGCAGATTCTGCAACTTGGAGCCGATGCTGGAATTCATAAATTCAATTAAAAAAGACGCCAAAACAAAGCCAACTCCAATTAAATTTACCCAATCTTTTTCAGAATTGTTCGTTAAAAACTTGATCGAATTGACACCCGCGCCGTCATCCATAGGGAATTTGGATAACTTTTTAAAAATGGCGGATGGCGTGAAAGATTGCTACGAAGCTTACAGCGGGCACCGAATTTATTTAAAAGATCATGATTACAGATTTACGTTGCCAGATGTATATGCTATTATCTACGTATCAAGCTTCTTATTGTATAAATGCTCAGAAGTTCACACATGCAGCGTTTTCGTGGATTTCATAAAACGTCTGGTTGATTTAAGTAAAACAAAAGTGTACGTTAATTTTGAAAATTACAACAAAGAGTCGGCTTTTTATGAAAAATTGAAATTGCCGCCAATTGAGTTGCCAGCTTATATAGAGAGATTGGACAATTATTATCTGACATGTTTCGACGATTTTTATCATACGAATCCTGCAGAAACGATACTCGAAGCACTGGTAAACGTGCCTCCCTGGAAGTTTCCTTGTCCTTGTTTTCCAAATGCTTATATGCTCAAACTTTTTGTACGTACTAGAATATATCAAACGATTCTTCACAATACTAAATGTGTGAAAAGTTCATCTGTTAGTACTCCGTACACCTTAAAGCCTGAAAAATTGTAAATGTTTAATAAAAAATACATACCTAAAAAGGCAGCAGTTTTTAAGCTTTTTCATTTTTGGACGTAACGACTAATCGATCGATCGATTTATAAACTGGTATTAGGGTCAAAACAGACCTAGCGGAATTCCTCGCGGAATTAGCGGAAGTAGCGGAAATTTGTCTATGGTAGCGGAAATTTATCTATAGTAGCGGAAATTTGTCTATGGCTTCCGTACAAAAAATCTGCTACCATAGACAAATTTCCGCTACCATAGACTTTCCGCTAATTCCGCGAGGAATTCCGCTAGGTGTGTGGTGACCCTTAAACAGTTTTTTACAAGGTTTCATAGATAATTTATAACGAATAAATATGTCATTTGTGCACCAAGGCGGTTTGTTTACAAAGGGCCTATCGTCAAACGAGAGAATCGAAATTTTGACATGTGCCTCTCTATCGCTCGAATATGAAACTTGAAAGAGTGACAGAGAACCAGAGGCCAATTTTATAAAGCTACAAGTTACAATTTACAAGCGGAACTCTCTTTCTAACCCTATGTGTTAGAAAGAGACTTCCGCTTGTAGATTGTAACTTGTAGCTTTATAAAACTGGCCTCAGGTAACGAAATTTTTATTTTCGTGTTTCGCGATAGGCCCTCTGTATGTGCTAGTGCCGCCCCCTACGCAGAATTTTGCGTAATATTCCCTAATTACAATTTCGGGGTTTACCTCTCTTTCTATTATTCGTTAGAACGAGAGGCAAAGAGCGAAATATAAACTAACTTTATAGAATGCATCCCATACCACCATCTAAGGGACACCACACACCTGATCTGAATTCAGCAAATTCATAGAGAAAATGCTTAAATTTGTCTAGCTAATTATCCTCAGAGAAATAAACATAGACATACAATATAAGGTATAGACAGGGCATGGTGATAATAATACCAAGATAGAACGGGATGGTCTTATTAAATTTTCAATAGGTATGACAGAGAAGTTGCCATTTTTTGTTCGTCCTTATCATAGACTCACGGCTTTATGTCACCCTCCACCGTAAGTACTTTCTATGAGTGGAGGGTCATGAACACATTTAATTCGCGTTTTCTTGCAAATTATCTGTATTTGCTAGGTGAAACCCAAATATATTTCGTGGAAAGTTGTGCCAGCTACGGAAAACAATGGTTAATTGTTGTGTTTTGAGCTGTAGAAGTGATTATCGCCGATATTACGACAACATAACCTTTCACAGGTAAGTACCACATTTTACAGTTTACTCCTGTTGTTTAGTGTATAAATAGTATCCTACAATCTATTACGCGCTATAATCTTGTTAATAAATCTATTCTCGTGAAGAATAATACATAAAATCGTAAAGGTAAATAAAACATTCGAGAACATATTAACCGACTAATTTATGAACGCGGTTAGTCGTATAGCTGTCAGTAATTTAGAACCGCATAACCAATTTAGTCGCATTACATACGCCTTAGGGATACCAGTGCGTGATTTTTATACTTACCCTAATATTGAGGTATTTTTTGTTTTAAAAAGATCATCATTTCATATCATTGGCAAAAATTTATTTAAATAAAGATGTTGATATCTGCCAGTAATAAAATTTACCTGTTTTATTTTTCCATACTAAAGAAATTTGAATTTAACAAAATTAATTCCTAGTGTTGGTTTTGCTATGGCTCAGTAAGTCTGGGGTATGCTTGGCATCCTAAGTCCAAGATTGGTACTAACTAGTTTTAATGAAAGCGAAAAGATCTTCCACCTGATTTGATTTCCTTGCAATATTTTTGTTCACCGTAAAGGAACTGAAATAACAAATGAAAGTTCGATCATAAGTTTCGAAAATCTTAATGTACAAGTTGGGTTTGGAACAGTGAACTTAAAAATGAAATTGCTATACAGGATGTAGCAAAAATATTCATGATCCGTGCAAGGGCATTAGCATGGTATCGTATTGCGAGTTTGGAAAAGTGGGTTGAAGAAAAAAAAATAAACGCGAATTTTTTTTTATGTGCGGAACAAATTACTATTGTGTCCGTAGTCGACACAACTTTCTGACAAAACCATCAGGTTTTCTCGTAGTAAATACGCTAATTTCATCTGTTCGTTACCCTCCACTGTCAAAAAATAGGTGAGACTATGACAAGGACTAACGATAACTGTCGCGAGTGCCGAGCACCGCGATGACGTTTAACATCTACTCACCGCTGGCAACCCTACCGGAGAGTAGCGTATCTATGGTATGTAGACCAGATCAGATCTATGGTAAGTAGAGCATATCGTCTATGGTCGATTTGTCGATGGCGATTAAACCAGATTGAGTCTATGGTAGATTAGTCTCGATGGTCAGCACCATTTCCGGCCACGTAGCGAATGGACAGTCAGACTTTGCCGCCGTGACGCGTGGAACAGTGAAGTGTGCTTGTGAAGTTATAGGAGCTGATTCTACGAAGCAGGAAACCACCTGGGCTGGTTTCCCTTAAGCTGAGTATTCTCCATCTGAGTATTCTCCATGTCCATAATTTACTTTGTTTTAGATATATCATCTCAGTATTCTCCATCTGTGTATTTTCCATGTCCATAACTTGCTTTGTTCTAGGTATATCATGACTATGTAATCCGAACTCGTAACGTAACTAATCCCTCTTGTCACTTGCTTCATGACCTGATACTAAAGACTTCCATGGTAAAGATAATGATTGTCCCTATAATCTAATTGTTCAGGTATCCTCCCCCGATGCTAGGAGGAGATGAGACAAATCATATCGGCAGCCCGTGCGGCGTTAATGCCTTGACATCGCCTGACGAGGCCAAATCTTATCGGCAGCCCGTGCGGCGTTAATGCCTTGACATCGCCTGACGAGGCCAAATCTTATCGGCAGCCCGTGCGGCGTTAATGCCTTGACATCGCCTGACGAGGCCAAATCTTATCGGCAGCCCGTGCGGCGTTAATGCCTTGACATCGCCTGACGAGGCCAAATCATATCGGCAGCCCGTGCGGCGTTAATGCCTCGACAGTCTAACGAAGGTGTATGATCTCCGTGACCTTACAGATTAACTGACAATATGACAATGCTGGCTCCATGACATTACTGACTTACTGAACCATACTAGACGCATGTAACCTACCTAGATCTTATCATGCCTATTAGAACTAGTAGCTCTGTTAGCTCCCCCAAAAGATATCCCGAGATGCTCAGTGACAACGGTGATGTCATAGATCACTTAAAACCACAGGTGGTGCGCTGAAACCCTGCAGGCGTGGTCTATCCTGTGCATCGGACGAGGAACGAGGGTGAAAGCAGCAGCAGCAGCGAAAGCAGGAACCCACGGCATAGAGAGGAAGATAGAGGTAAGATTCAGACATCTTTACCTCAGTCCATCGCAACGCTTGTCATAATTTTATTTTACTCTGTCACTGTAGTTACACAATTCCCATAAAGACAAGGCGTTCGCGACATGGTGGAGATGCTGGGATGTATGAATCTATGCCTAAACTCGTGATATGGGTCAAAAATAGTCGATGTTGTTCTTTGAGCTTTCAGGAAATAGAAGAAAGTCTTATATTTCAGATACGAGGAGCGCAACGGAGCTGTGGTTGTATTTGTTAACCCTTTGAACGCCAACGACTACTAAAGTGGTCATGGCGTACGCTGTCAAATCATTTTACTTTTGACAGATAAGGTTTAGATTCGTTTCTCACAAGTTGAGATGTTGGCCTGTATGACACAATATGATGCGAAAGAGAAAGCGTTCAAAAGGTTAAATATTTATTTCAGGTACAAAATTAGGCGGATATATAACGCGTATAAGCTAAGGAAGTATTAATTTTAATTAAGGCATTAAAAGGAAACAACAGGAAGCGGATTCGAATTTGACGGCGAATTGCGGATACGATTAGTCGATAAGCATTCGATTCGATCGATGAAGGGATCGGACGTTGTTTGACTCATTCGATTCATAATCATCGATACTCAAGAAAATTGCAGAAAAACAAGCGTGAAAATACTATTAATGTATATTTATTACGTAAAATGGATGTAATAGATTTAAGAAATTATTTATTTCAATTATTAAATATACAGAGGTATTACAGTACAAATTATATAAGTTACATAGTACTATTATTTACTCTGTGGTTATAATTACGAGGGTTTATGAGTGCGTTATCTGTGGGGCACTTGGTTGGTCAAACGTTGGTATTATTATTTTGTTAAAATCATTTAACACACCCTAAAACAATAAAATATATTGCTATATTCATTTTCATTAATTTAACGATTAATTGACTTAAATAGTGACAAAATGTTCTGTGGTTTATAATATAAATTGTTATATTTAAATTTGTTTCCACGGATGTTAGAAGAATGTGAACTTTATTATTTCACGCTAAGGTTTATTTTACTACGACGCATTAAGATCACCGGAAACGATTAGGTTTGTTATGTTGGTGTTACAAGCCTACCGCTTATCGCCGCCCGCCGGTCAGGTCGGCCATTTTCGTTAAACACAACTGTGAGGAATCATCAAATAGACGATTAAATTTTTTTGTGGGGTCGCTAGCTGCCACCTAGTCTACCTACTCTCCAAAAGGCCAGCGAGACGTCTGCCCGGTGTCATCTGAGGCGAAATCCAGTTTGTTTCACTGTAAGTACATGTTGTTTTATCTAAATCCTTTTAGCGTCTGTTCTCCAGCCTGTGATACTGTGATCCACGCATTTCTGCATGTAGGTACCATGCCGGTGCCTGACGCCTGAAGCGCCTTGCTCAGAATGTCCTTTCATCTTGGATATGAGAATTATTATTGTTACAAAACTCATTAGCACTTTAGGGAAAGCTTAATTTCATTTCTTTAATTTGGCCGCCATTGTTTGATAGTTTTATTTGTGAGATAAATTGAGTAAATTCTTACAACTACATTATTTATTTGTTTAGGAATTAAAACAGAAGATGCGTTTAACAGAATTAATTCTTGAATATTGCTTATTGAATAGCTAAAAGAGTGGTAAATAATATTCCTGACCATCAATACTATATTCATATAATGATATCAATGTTTAATAGAAATTAAATTCAATTGTGTACTCAAGCAAATGAAAGGTGAACGGTCCATTTGAGAATTTCAACTTTATTTTAGTAACTTCTTGGCCTAGATACTACATCAAACATTGAGATTTATTTGCATTGTCCGTCTAAAGTTTACCAATTCTAGGGAACTGCTTTGCTATGTGTGAATAAAGATATGTTTGTGTTGATTTTTTACCCAACTGTTTAAACCCCTATTTACCCATGCTTGCATATATTTCTTTGTGTGAATTTACAGCGGTTATATGTGAGAAGTGTCAGTGATATCAGCGCCTCATGCATGATCTGATGATATAGGATGTAAAATTAAAAGAATAATACTCATGAACAAAGTGAAACATAAAATATAACAAAATTAACAAATGCAAACCAGATTAATTACACTTCAAGTTTCATTAAGTGAAATACTTAGGTTAACATTTCTTGACTTTGTCGGAACACACTTTGAAAGTATAAAATTTTTTTTGATAGTTATCACACTTCAGTAGTGTATATACAAGATAGTAGTGAATCAAATAGCCTGCACACATACCTACTTGATTTGCCATATAGAGGCAGTGTTGATTCATAGTGACGACCATATAAGCTTATGACATAATAAAACAAATTACATATATTTATAAAATAAAAGGAATTTTAACAACTTTAATTCACAATGATATAATGACTTTATTGATTAGATGGAAAGTTTCTTTAGTGATATCTACAACATAAAGACACTTTCAATCTATGATTGCAGAACTCCATTTGTTTGACACATGTGATTACACATATTTTATTAGTAATTAAACTTCTATAAATTTAATAGATTCTCATTTCATAATATTGGAAGGTACTGTTAGTGTTGAATTTTTTCTTAGAATATTCAAATCAAATCAAAATCATTTATTGAAAGCCAACACAGTCTACACATTACATAATAAGATACAATTAGATATGAATATGTCAACTTAAATTAACAATAATTAATACATTAATATTACATTTTAACCTTGGAGGCACATTCCATTTTGGAACATGAAGTTCATTTTAAAGTAACAAATAGATTTGTTTACACACATAAACCAATGAACATACTTTCATCATTTTGTTGGACATAAATTATTACAAAACTTTGATTTCATTAAAGCGTTGACCAGCCAAGAGCTATCAGCCTGCGACCTCAACCAACTTATGTTGAACCCCTTAGACATAAGTAATTGTATTGAATGAAGATTTAAGTTATGCTGGACTTATTTAATGCTTACGGAATAAAAAATAATAATAATAATACCACAATATATGCGACCTGCCTAAAAATATGTGCCTGCGACGCTATGCAATAAATAACCAACCACGCTTCGTCTCTTAAAACGTTTTCCATGGGACATTGTACATTGAGCGATGTACAATGTGGTGTTACTATTTGCTGTGTCTATTACAGGTCTGTCTCTGCGTTACTGATCAACATGGAAGAAGGCTTGAAGATAGCACTTAGATTTACTGCCGACCATTTAGAGCGTCTGTCAGTTAAGGCGAGGGAGATCCTTAACATTTTACCTGGTTCCCCTACAGATGAATTTATCCTCGAAATGGAAATCGTCGTCTCAAAGTTGGAGAGCAGCCTGAATAGAATAAGAGCTGAAATGAACAACTACTTTAGAATGAATAACCAGCCTGATGCCGACGAGATCTCAAGAGTTTCTGTCATACAGCTAGCAGCTGAAGAGGATCTATGTGAGCTGCAAGTGAGGATCAGAAGAGCTCGGACCACATCGAAGGAAGATGCCATGCCAGTGTCAGGGAAGCTACCTAAGCTGAATTTACCGGAATATCACGGTGATATTCTAACTTGGCATCAGTTTTGGGATCAATTTGTCTCCTTAGTAGATAGTCGACGACTAAGTGACGTGGATAAGTTCATGTACCTCAATTCTGCGGTTAAGGGAGAAGCCAAGAAGCTGATTGAAGGTCTTGGAACTACCAACAAGAACTACGCTATCGCTGTTAACACTTTGAAAGAACGATATGGACGAGTGGAGTTAGTTAAGGATGCCCATTACTCTGCCCTGAACAAGATCAAGCCTGCCGACGGTTCTACGAGCAGTTGCCGAAACGTTTTGAACGAAATAGAAACCCATCTTAGAGTATTGAGCTCTTTAGGTGAAGATGATACTCACAGCTACCTTCGGTTCGTGATACTAGAAAAGTTCCCTGAGGAGATAATCTACGAGCTGAAGAAAAGAGTTCAAAATGATTCGGTGCCGGAAATAAGAAAAGAGCTTGAGAAGCTAATATCCGCCAAGGAAGATGCCAGTCGATTTATTTCTCAAACAACCGCGAGTACTTCAGGCAACTACACTACAGAGACACTGTATGTCAGTGAAAGATTTAATAACCCTAGATTTAGAAGAGGAGGAAATAATTACAGATTTAAGAATAATAGTGACGGGCAGCGAAACAATTATGCTTCAACCTCAAGAGACCAGGGGCTGAAAAGAAAGTTTGGAAATAGTCAAGAAATAAATTCTTCAACGGAACCATCAAGAAAGAAGTTCAAAAGGTCATGCCTCTTCTGTGAAGCAGAACATAACTCCCAGGATTGTAACCAATACACGACGACAAGAATGAGAATGGATAGGCTTAAGGATCGTTGTTTTAGATGTATGAGAAAAGGACATCAGAGGCGAGTGTGCAGAAATACGAGACCTTGCACGCACTGTGGAGACGGATACCATCACTCACTTCTGTGTCCAAAGTTACTTCAAGAGAACTCGCAATCGAAGTCAACGGAAACGCAGAAGAACACGGCGAAGACATCTAGAAATGAGAAGGAAAATAACGGAGTCTCCGGGCCTACCATTCCTTTATGACTAGGACTCGTGAACGATGTGAGACCCACCGTTATGCAAACAGCCATCATAGAAGTAACTGCTGAAGGGAATAACAAAAGGCATAAAGGAAGGATACTGCTTGACGGAGGAAGTATGAGATCTTACATTACAAAGGACTTCGCAAGAAAATTCAACCTGGTAACTGTAGAAGATAGTCATCTTACTATATTTATTTTTGGTACCAATACACCTCAAGAAGTGGAAAGTCCCAAAGTCAAGATCCAGATGGTGACACAAACTGGAGAAATTGTTCTGATTAATGTCAACGTTGTTCCTGTGATTGCAAGGGGAGTACCGTACTTAGGACCTGACCCCAGATTATGGAATTCAGAATACAAGTTAGCTGATGATGGATCCCTCGGTGAACGAATAGACCTCTTAGTAGGTAACGACTACTATCTATCTCTTTTATTGCCCGAGATAATAGAAATAAAGAAGGATCTTTTCATGATTAACACAAAGTTTGGATGGACTTTCGGCGGAAAGGGAGAGATACAGACAGATAATAACTTGGAAGTCATCACCTATTGCCAGACTAACTTGGATATAGGAAGAAATAAACCTGATTTACCATTAGAAGGAGTAAACCTAAAAGAACTGTGGGATTTGGAAACAATTGGCATCGTTGACTCGCCGAAGGAGAGCAGAGAGGAAGAAGCTTTGCGTCACTTCAACGCGACAATCCGATTTGAACATGGCAGATATCAAGTCTTGTGGCCATGGGTAGAATATCCTCCAGACTTGGATCCTAACTTCGGTTTGGCATTAGGACGACTAGCGAGCTTGATTAAGCGCCTAGAAGCTGACACATTGACTTCGTACGACAAAATAATTAAGGAACAAAAGGAATTGGGAATGATAGAAGTCGTACCAGAGGAGGAAGTTGTCAGACCTAGTCATCCAGTTCACTACTTGCCACATCACTGTGTCAAACAGAAAAATAAGCCTCCGCGTATTGTTTACGACGCGTCGTCTAAAATCAACGACAATAAGAGCCTAAATCAGTGTCTTTACTGTGGTCCCTTAATGCTGGAAGAGTTAACAGGAATATTGTTGAAGTTTAGATCCTATAACGTAGGTATTAGCGCCGATGTAGAGAAAGCATTCTTACAAATAGGTTTACAGGACACAGATCGTGACGTAACAAGATTCCTTTGGATCAAGGATCTAGACAGACCAGTAGAAAAGGATAATTTGATACATATGAGGTTCTGTAGAGTCCCATTCGGTGTGGTCAGTAGCCCGTTTCTACTGAACGCCACAATAAAATACCATCTATCTAAATCAAGCTTAGAGAGTATACAACGTGTTGCTCAGAACATCTACGTGGATAATGTAGTAACTGGTACAGATACGGTAGAAGAGGCAATAGACTTATATAGAAATGCAAAACAAGAGTTTCGACAAATGTCAATGAACTTGAGGGAGTGGAGCTCCAACTCACGTGACTTCATAGAACAGGTTCCAGACAGCTGTCAAGATAGGATAGTTAAGGTACTCGGACTGGACTGGAACTTACAATCGGATACACTTCACTTGCGACTGAAGGACCGTGAGTACCCTAGTACAAAGAGAGGAGTTCTACAATGCATCGCGTCAGTGTACGACCCTTGTGGGTATGCAGCACCCTCTACACTATCAACGAAGATTTTTCTACAAGATCTGTGGAAACTTAAATTAAAGTGGGATAAGCCTCTAACTGGAGATGAGGCGAAGAGATGGATTGACGTACAGAAAGAACTTGAAAACTTAAAGGACACCTGTGTTCCCCGGTGCTATGTGGAGAACCTTCGGCAAAAGAGCTATTCCATCCATTGCTTCACAGATGCTTCGATTAAAGCATATGCAGCGGTTGTCTACATAGTGCAGGGCAACCAGAGAAGCTTTGTTATAGGAAAATCTAGATTGGTACCAATTAAAAATCAGGATGATCTGAAGATCCCGAAATTAGAGCTTATCGCATCGGTTATAGGTCATCGTTTAATCCAGTACGTTAAGAAGTCGCTACAAGGCGAAATAACTGAACAGGTCCTCTGGACAGACAGTCAAATTGTTATTGGTTGGTACTATTCAGATAAACTCTTAACACCGTTCGTATCAAGAAGAATACAAGAAATGAAGAAAAACAAAGAACTGAAGGTACGATATGTCCCAACAGACTTGAACCCAGCGGACGGGGCTACCAGACCCGCACCACCCAAGGAGAAACTGGAGAAATGGTTGGCAGGACCCGAGTTCTTATCGAAAGACTCTGTAGAATGGCCTGTCAGTCCGTCAATTAACACTTCTCTTTTGGTTGGGGAGGGTCTGTCGAGTACTCCTATGGAAATAGAACTGAACGACAGAAATATGCAGGATGAAGCTGGTAGTTCAAGTACTGGTCCTGAAGAAACGACACATAAAGACGACAGCTCAATAACTAAACCTAAAGAAGGAACGAACGAAGACATCGGAATCGTATATACCAAGGTACATGAGATCAAGGGAGTCCAAGCTAAGTACTTTCCCGAAGAACTGGCAGGAAAAGAGACTAGCTTAAAAAGAAATCTTGGTCTTTTTATAGATGAAGATGGAATACTGAGAAGTAAAGGGCGATTCCAATACGCTAATTGGACGTACGACAAACGATATCCAATCTTACTACCTCCTAAGAGTTCATATACAGATAATATCATTATGAAGACTCATAGTGATAATTATCACGTCGGAGCCGCCCACACTCTTAGTATAATTCGTCAGAACTTCTGGATACCACAAGGGAAGAAACGAGTTCTTAATGTCATAAATAAATGTAGTCTATGTATCCAACAACGGGGAGGACCCTTTAAACTACCGCCTACACCGGCTTTACCCCCTGAAAGGGTCAACTACACAGAACCTTTTACTTTCACAGGGATAGATTATCTAGGCCCGATACTAGTTAAAACCCAAACAGGAACTGAGAAGAGATGGATTTGCCTATTCACCTGTCTTGCCGTGCGCGCCATACATCTGGAAGTCGTGAGAGATTTGACAGCGGATGAAGGACTTCTCGCCGTAAGAAGATTCATAGCTACCAGGAACGTACCCACAGTAATAACGTCTGACAACGCTACAAATTTTAAGTTAATATCCGAAGTCATGACACGACCTTATTGTATAGAAAGGAAGATTAAGTGGCGTTTCATACCTCAATTAGCACCATGGTTCGGAGGCTTCTACGAGAGACTTGTGGGCATGGTCAAGGTCTGCATGAGAACTACTCTTCAGAAACATCTTCTTACGGACAGTCAACTTAACACCGTAGTCCAGGAAATAGGAGCTGTAGTCAACACTCGACCGCTAACATATGTCGACGAAGATGTAGAACATATACTTAGACCTTCTGATTTCGTCGCCATGGGAGGAACTATTATAACAGACACCGGGAGTGATGAATCCTTACCTCTAGAAACACAGACAAAGAGTGATCTAGTACAAAGCTGGAAGAAAGGTATCAGCATACTGGAAGAGTTTAAAAGAATGTTCATAGATCGGTACCTTTTAAGCCTGAGAGAGAGGTATTCACACTCTCCTAAACAACCTAGGTGCACCTCAAAGCTGGAGCCATCAGAGGGCCAAGTAGTACAAATTAAAGCAGATAACAAAAACAGACAAGACTGGAAAGTAGGGAAAATTATATCTCTTCAGAAGGGGAGCGACAATATGTGTCGTGTTGCCCGCGTTAAAGTAGGGAATAAAGTATACACGCGTTCTCTAGCACAATTATACCCATTAGAAGTAGAAGATGTGACAAGCGAGGAAGCTACTGCCACATCATTGAACAAAGAAGACTCAAGAGTTCTTGAAGATTCACAAAACTTAAACACCGACATAGAAGTCGATGAGTTGAGCGACATGCCTTTTAATGTGGAAGGGGATAAGGAAATTTCACATAATACTGAAAGTATTACTGAAGAGTGTACTCTAGAGAGAGTCAGCTCGCCTAATAATATGGAGACAGACGACAGACTGAACGCTGATGATGACACTGGCGCAACTCCTCGACCGCGACAGCGGGATGCCGCCGTCAAAGCCCGAGAGAAGATCCGGCTGTGGACGCAATCCTTGTCTTCTCTTCTGTCGGCCGTCGGGAGTGTCGCGAGTGCCGAGCACCGCGATGACGTTTAACATCTACTCACCGCTGGCAACCCTACCAGAGAGTAGCGTATCTATGGTATGTAGACCAGATCAGATCTATGGTAAGTAGAGCATATCGTCTATGGTCGATTTGTCGATGGCGATTAAACCAGATTGAGTCTATGGTAGATTAGTCTCGATGGTCAGCACCATTTCCGGCCACGTAGCGAATGGACAGTCAGACTTTGCCGCCGTGACGCGTGGAACAGTGAAGTGTGCTTGTGAAGTTATAGGAGCTGATTCTACGAAGCAGGAAACCACCTGGGCTGGTTTCCCTTAAGCTGAGTATTCTCCATCTGAGTATTCTCCATGTCCATAATTTACTTTGTTTTAGATATATCATCTGAGTATTCTCCATCTGTGTATTTTTCATGTCCATAACTTGCTTTGTTCTAGGTATATCATGACTATGTAATCCGAACTCGTAACGTAACTAATCCCTCTTGTCACTTGCTTCATGACCTGATACTAAAGACTTCCATGGTAAAGATAATGATTGTCCCTATAATCTAATTGTTCAGGTATCCTCCCCCGATGCTAGGAGGAGATGAGACAAATCATATCGGCAGCCCGTGCGGCGTTAATGCCTTGACATCGCCTGACGAGGCCAAATCTTATCGGCAGCCCGTGCGGCGTTAATGCCTTGACATCGCCTGACGAGGCCAAATATTATCGGCAGCCCGTGCGGCGTTAATGCCTTGACATCGCCTGACGAGGCCAAATCTTATCGGCAGCCCGTGCGGCGTTAATGCCTTGACATCGCCTGACGAGGCCAAATCATATCGGCAGCCCGTGCGGCGTTAATGCCTCGACAGTCTAACGAAGGTGTATGATCTCCGTGACCTTACAGATTAACTGACAATATGACAATGCTGGCTCCATGACATTACTGACTTACTGAACCATACTAGACGCATGTAACCTACCTAGATCTTATCATGCCTATTAGAACTAGTAGCTCTGTTAGCTCCCCCAAAAGATATCCCGAGATGCTCAGTGACAACGGTGATGTCATAGATCACTTAAAACCACAGGTGGTGCGCTGAAACCCTGCAGGCGTGGTCTATCCTGTGCATCGGACGAGGAACGAGGGTGAAAGCAGCAGCAGCAGCGAAAGCAGGAACCCACGGCATAGAGAGGAAGATAGAGGTAAGATTCAGACATCTTTACCTCAGTCCATCGCAACGCTTGTCATAATTTTATTTTACTCTGTCACTGTAGTTACACAATTCCCATAAAGACAAGGCGTTCGCGACAATAACAGCTCGCTTCTCTGTCACACCTGTTGAAAGTTTGATAAGACCATCCCGTTCAATCTTGGTATTATTATTTATTTATTTCCATGTCAGGTCTATTGGTGGTATGTCTATGTTCACATCGCTCCGGGCCTGCCCGGAGTGCTCGGTGCTCGCTATATGAAATAATGGGGTAATTTTCTCTTACTGGTATCCCCACGAGTTAGACGTCATCATGACGTCATCTATGTCTATCCCTTACGGTGCTACGCGGTGTCAGGCCCTTGGAAATAAAGTAATTATCTGTATGGAGGCTAAAGTTTAAGCATTTTGTCTATGAATTTTCTTAATTTAGGTCAAGTGTGTGGTGTCCCTTCTATCGTGAAACCAAAAATGGTGAACGAAACGTAAATGTCAAGCTGACAGTGACACTAGTGACAGAAAAAAACGAGTATTTGTCTATGCTCGCAGCATTATTGGGCTTTTGTTGTGTGTAATAAAACAATAATCGTTTTTATGTTATTTATCAGTATTTCGTGTTATTTGTTTGTGTAACGAAGATATTAAACTTCACTGAAGAATCACGGAAGTCGCAGGTAACTTTCTTTCACAGGAAATAACCGTCATAACATAACCTCTGCTCCGTTTCCTTGTTTGTTTACAAACTATTAATTATTAACACCGATTAATAACACTGCATTATCTTAATAATAATAATTAAGAGTAGCTACTAAAAATTGCCACCATGTACTACAAAACGGAACAAATCATCTGAAACTATTGAAAAATGACCAATTTTATTTTGTTTTTAATTTTATATTGTATATATTTTTAACAGCTTCTTAAGAAAGAGGAATTCGATGGAGGGTAGATCTCATTTGGGTGAAATCCTTCTTGAAAAATTATAGGTTTTTTCAAACACTAGTAACTAAACGGGAAAAGGGACTGAGTTTATTTTCGATATTTAAGCCTATCTTTATCTGGTATTCAATCACCTAAAATACGGGAACGTCTTTTAGAAAATTCTACTTTGACGATGGACGAGGCTTATAATCAGGCCGTAAGTCTCGAAACAGCTGAAAAGGACTCTAGAACGATGGGCGTCAGTATCCCTAGTACCCTGAACGCCTTACCAATGTCTTCTTCACAAGATACGTCAAGGCCTCTCACACCTGATATTAATAATGCTGCTGTCCCTACCTTTCAACAACAATCGACACGGCGCTGTTTCTTTTGCGGTGGAAAAGTACACCAGAGAATAAAATGTCCCGCTTTTCGCACCTTCTGTCAACTGTGCTCTAAGAAGGGTCATTTTGCCTCAGTCTGTCGATCCCATGGCTCATCTTCCACGAACAACGCTATCCCGAGCCCCGTTGCTCCTAGCGAATGCTTACATTGCTTTACATCTCAAACCGAATATTCGGCTGCAAGCCCGTCAAGTTTAGAAAAGGCAACAGTCCCTATCACCGTCAACAACACTCGCGCCGACGCCCTGATCGACACGGGGAGCTCTACGAGCTATATCGATAGAAGCATAGCAAGAATGATGAACCTGAAACAACGACCTTACAATCAGACGGTAAATCTAGCATCCCTAAGCCACACCTCACATGTAGACGGGGTTTGTTATGCTACGCTTCAAATAAATGATCACATATATAAGCAATGCCCCCTTCTCGTAATGAACAACCTATGCGCGGACGTCATTGTCGGTCACAACATACTGAAATCCCATAGCAAGGTTGAATTCGAATTTAATGGGCCTAGGGAGCCCTTGCACATTTGCGTGATGGAAGCCTCTGTACCGCCAGCATCGGTCTTCACTCATCTATCCGCTGACATTACTCCTATCGCTATTAAGTCAAGACGTCACAACTACGAAGACGAAGAATTCATCAAAGCTGAAATATCAAAACTTTTGAAGGATGGAATTATAGAACCGAGCGTTTCTCCCTGGCGCGCTCAGGTACTCGTTGCTGGTGGTGGAGCTCATCGAAAGAGGATGGTTGTAGACTACTCAAGAACCATCAATAAATTTACATATCTAGACGCATATCTAGCTTATTAAATTGATACATAAAGACAAACGAGATACCAATAGAAACTTGGCTTTAATAAGCTAGATATTAGCTACATAGGAAAATACAGAATTAAGATTAATGACAGATTTCAAATAGTAAACACATATGTCAACAGTATAACATCATAGACAATTTAGACAATTAAGAGAAACATATCACAAAGGAGATTATATGTCAATATATATTATTAGACTATATACTCTTGTTTTTTGGTACAAGCCGAAACACGATTGCTGAAAATTGCCTCGATAGAAAAAAAATCCGGAGTTGGGTCCTTTTTCCCCTTATTTTTCTTAGCTTACATATAAACTATAAGAGATTAAGCAATATAACTAAGTAAAAAATAGGTATTCTGGTTTAACTAAAAAGTCACAGAAGCAAATTTAGACAAAACTTTATAGATTCGCTTATTCATCGTAGTTTGGTCAAAAAGTCTGATCCTTAAGAGTGCAGCATCTCTTTCTTTCGTGCAAGGGAGCCATAAAAGTGTCTCTAACGGATGGGCGTGGCTTGTCCGTATCAAGGAATGGCCTTAAACGTTTATTCAGGTATTTCTCAAAAAAAATCGTTTAATTATCCAATGGAGTTGGCCGGTTGAAAGTCTTTACAGATAAATAGTGTCAAAATCTTGTATTTTTTTATATTTTTCTGACCTGGATGGGCTTTAACCTTTTCGATGCCATGTCAAACGCAAAAGCTACCACTCAGACGCCACGACATCTAAATGTCAAAACTGAAGTTAAACTTTATGCGTGTGCATGTAGGTCTATTTTTCTCTGTGGTCGGTGACCAGTATATCGGTCTTTGGCGTTGGACCTGCGGTGCCGATAATATATGTCTTTGGCGTGGAAAAGGTTAAGCCAAATCCCATACAACAATACTAGTGACAGCTACAAGCTATGCTGGCGCCATCTGGCCAAACCGTTGACAGTTGCGAACCCCATTGGTATCCACCAATAAGTGGCTAAATTAAGTTATGCAAAATTTGAAGATGTACATTTTGTGTACACCCAAATTCAAAATTGCATGGACAATTTATGAATGAATACATTCATAATGTGTCACATATGTTTGCGGCCTTCACATAGGAAGATACTATTGCTGGTGACTGTAAAGTCAGCCTCAAATATGTTGTAACAGCTAGAGTAGACAAATAGTTCGTCACACCATACAAAATATATGGTGTGTGGCTGTACAGCAGCAAAAGTAGATTAATGGGTGAGATGTTCAAAATGAACTTGCAACAACGCCAACAACTTTATTGTTAAGAGCTAAACTTCTACTACTGCTGCTGCTGACTGTACTCAGTTACACAAAACACACAAACAAATGAAGGGTACACGGAAAGAACATGTCTAGTCACTTTGACAACATTTTGAGTTATAGCGGTTTTAAAGTTTGGAACGATTCAATTAACCATACTATTTTCGTAACTAGATGGTTTTTATGAAATACCATATATAAATAAAAATTTATGTTAAAAATTCCAGCTGTTACAGAAGTTGTTGCTAATAGTTCATTGCAAGCTCTACATTTTGATACAAAAATCTAATTTTACGAAAAAAGGGACTAGACATGTTCTTTCCGTGTACCCTTCAAATATGTATCATATTCCAAATTTATAACAATTCTGAATTTCAAATTGATAGCAAAAATACTTTACTTTGATATGATGAATTTGAATTTAAGTTAAGAGGTAATTTTTTGTTGTATGAAGTGGCGGCACAGCAGATTTTATTAGGGTTCCATGCCCAAAAACATACATTTTCATACTAAAAATACCTCTAATTAGCCGAGTATGGTGGTGGAGCTTTTGAGACGCCAGTAAGTTGTGGACTTAAGGCAATATTCTGCATTGTAATATTAGACATTTCCATGCCGTTCTGTGGCACTGTCATATTCATGTTTGTCATGGCTGTGGTGTTGGGCATAGTCATATTCGCATTTGCCATGCTTGACGTAGTCATTGCGTTCACTGGCATAGTCATGTTCGCCATTGACATGCATGGCATACCCATATAATTGGCAGGAAAATACATGTTTGTTGGCATAGCACCAACGGTTGGTATAGCCATGCCATTGCCTGGCATATTCATGTTGTTGCCTGGCATATTCATGTTGTTGCCTGGCATATTCATGTTGTTGACTGGCATATTCATGTTGTTGCCTGACATGTTCATGTTGTTGAATGGCATGTTCATGTTGTTGACTGGCATACTCATGGCCGGAGTAGTGTGTGTGGTTACTCCTCCAACATTAATGACTGTTGTGTTGGTGGGCTGGTTGGTGACAGGCGGTTGGCTTTCTGTTTCTGTTACAACAATAGTTGTTGCTTTGTCTTCTTTATCGTCCCGACAATACAGGCAACAGCAACAGAGGCAGATCTGAAAAAAAAATTGTGTAGGGAACGTCAAATTTTTGCCCTTTGAGTGAGTTCATATTAATGGGTCACGGCAATGTGACACCTCTAGAGATGCAGGCGACCATAGGCAGCGGCGGTTTACTATGAGGCGGGCAGTATGCTGTTAGCCACCGGGTTATAAAAACCGGGCAAGAGCATTGGGATCACGTCTTCTTATTTTACTTGTATATGGTTTCTAGTGATTGATTTAAAATTAGACGCGCGTTAGTATTGCTAATGCCGTCTTTACCATAAGGGCACACGGGGCCCCCATCCTCAGCGGCCCCCGAAAGATCGTAGACGTTTTTTTTACAGTCAACGTTATCCCTAATTAAGCGAAAGAGGGCCCCTGATGTCCAAGTGTCCAATTCTTAAGTGCCCTAGGTGGCTGTCCATAAATTACGTCATTACGATTTTTGACCCCCCCCCCCCTAAAATCATCCAAAGATTATGCTTCGAATGGCCCCATTTCCTCCTACGTTATACTACCATCATCCGATGTCCAGACCCCCTCCCTATTTTGAAATGACGTAATTTATGAATAGCCCCTAAGGCCCCATCACATATTAAGACAGCCTCTGTATCACGTCAAATACTTAAGTACTGAATCTGTATTGATACTAAAACTACTTAGACCTCTACATTAACTTAACATCTGACGCGATCGACTGGCTGTGCAACCTGGATGTCGATTTATAATAGTATTAAGCCTACAATGTAAAATACGCCATACGATTAAATAAACTACTTAGAAATATACTTATATTAAAACTAAATTAAAAACTAAATATTAATAAAAACCTTATGTAAACCAATTAAAACTAACTTAAAACTAACTTAAAAATACTAAAAACTAAAAATCTATTTCTAAAAACGGCCCCTGTGGCATAGTGCCGAGGACGCTGGCAGCATTTCCTTAAGTACTTATTTTTATTATAATTTACCCAAAAACATTTTAAGCAGTACAGCAGCGTCAGTGCGCAGAATTTCGCCAACTCTTCCATGCAATATGCGAGAAGGTACAGCATCACCCCCACTGCAAATGTTGCTCCCAATACTATTAATATGGTTTCCTGAAAATAGCAAGAAAACTGCGTGAACTCGCGTCCCCATACAAACGTAGTTCAATTGGCATGGGCATTCTAGCAGTACAGATCTGTGTCGGTAATTCGTTTTCGTTGCTAAAGATTTTAATACAAAGAAAATATAGCAAAAATAAGTTTTGTATGTAAATCTGTATCTAGCTGTATTTTCTTTGTATTACATTTTTTGCAACGAAAATGAATGTCCGACGTAGATCTGTACTACTAGAATGCCCTTGCCAAATTTCGAAAGATGGTTCTAAAGTATGTCGTTTTAAAATGAGAGCTAAACTACGTTTGTATGGGAACGCGAGCGTCCTGGCGACCCTTAAGGTCATTATCAACGTACACCGTATGTTACAGTGGCGGTGGGTCAAAACAATTCTTAGGCAAGCCGGTGCTGAATTTGGCTTAAAGTTTCTTCATGAGCTGTAGGAAAACTGCTCAGGCGCCTGAAACTTAGGCAAGCCGACGGGAATCGTGTTCTATGGACGCGCCGCCACTGGTTTGTCATAAGCAGGGTGCGGAATTGCCGATGCGTTTGCCAAAATGGCATCGCTGCTTACACCGAGTTGTTGTTGAGTAGTATGGAGGCAGACCTGAATTTAATTTTGTTTATATTTTCCGGAATAAGTATCTAAATTTAGAATACCTAACATAAATGCACACATCAGAGTCAGTTATGTCAATATATCCGATTTATTTATAATGATATTTCTATGAAAACCAAACATTGTAGTCTTTGTACCGCAATTACGTCATATTAAGCGGTTGGTCATTGTATGCAGAGTCATAATAAGCGGATTCTACTGTATTTAAATGAGCAATTTTAAATTGTTTTCTTTATCTATCTACTAAATATGTATTATTTAATTTAGCTTAGCAAGTAAAAAATAAACGTGAAGTTTTAACCTAAATTAAAAATAATTATACGAACTAGCAATGTTTTCCTGTTAAATAGGGAAATTGAAACAAATAAATAGACGTTAGTGAATACCAAAGTTAACAGGTAATTATGGAGTATGAAATGGAATAAATTTTAATAATTATAATTTTATTTGGTTTTCATTTTATTGATTTTAATAACATGATTTAAATTTATCAATCTGTAGCTGAAATTTTTAATATATTATCAGAATTTTTAACAATTTGATTTTTTTTTTGACTCCAATTATAATATTTAATTCTATTTTATACTTGACATTTTTGATGAATTTGTGAGTTTTAATTAATATTAAGTATAATTAATCTTAATCTTAATGTTCTTAAGAAATTGTATATGTAAAATTGTATTGGACCTATGTTGTCTGGAATGAATAAATGAATTATTATTATTAACCTACGACCACGGACGCTGCGATAAGAAGCTGACGCCATATTTGCTTATAGAGCGGGCTCTGCCGTACAACGTCGTATGAATAATTATTAGACCGCAGTTTGACTTGTGATCCTTGTAGTACTATTCCTGGGCTTCAAGAAAGTCCATGTTGCCAGGCTGGAAAGTGGTGCCGTTTCCCCCACCACCCCCCCCTGAACATCCCCACCCCACATTTTCAAAAACCTATCGTGTGTGGTATCATATGAAAGGGCTAATAGAGGCGGTTCTAAAAATATACCACATCATTACGTTTCAGCCATTTTTTTTAAATTAAAACAAAAATAATTTTCAAAACATACCAAGTTTGGGCTCCTCCAGATACGATATGGCTGATAATTTTTTTGTACAATATATCACAAATTATACTTGATACCCTCATATCTAACCCCAAGAAAGCAATTTTGAAAATAACTTCATTTAGCATTTTTTTTTAATTTTTCAAAATGTACTGGAGTAGAACTCTAGTAGAACTCTACTTCAGTACATTTTGTACTGCGTTATTTTGTAATATTGAAAATTAAAAAATAAATACTTAATGAAATTATTTTCAAAATTGCTTTCTTGGGGTTACATATGAGGGTATCAAGTATCATTTGTGATATATTGTACAAAAAAATAATCAGCCATGTCGTATCTGGAGGAGCCCAAACTTGGTATGTTTTGAAAATAATTTTTGTTTTAATTTAAAAAAAATGGCTGAAATGTAATGATGTGGTATATTTTTAGAACCGCCTCTATTAGCCCTTTCATATGAGACCACACACGATAGGTTTTTGAAAATGTGGGGTGGGGATGTTCAGGGGGGGTGGTGGGGGAAACGGCACCACTTTCCAGCCTGGCAACATGGACTTTCTTGAAGCCCAGTAGTAGTACTACAAGGATCACAAGTCAAACTGCGGTGCGGAATTATTCATACGACGTTGTACGGCAGAGCCTGCTCTATTAGCTTTTCCCAGGAATTTGCAAGCTGTAGGTATAAACGAATCGGCGTTTCCGAACCCTGGTCATGATGATCAGACATAGAACTTTTAGTGGCAGGAATGACTATGTCGAGCAAAAATTCGACCAAAATTACGTAAACGACCCGTTATCTATAATTTTTTTTAATGAAAACGTCATAGGAACTTCCCAAAGATATACATTTATGGCCTCAATTTTAAACTCTTTTTTTTTTAACTTTTTTTTCGGAATTCAGCGTCACTTTTATTAACATGTGCCATGGGGCTAATCTTTGTATCACGTTACGTAGCAAATCTTACGGTCCCCGCAGGCCGTTCCTCGATTCGGACAAGCCACGCCCATTCGTAAGAGACACGTTTATGGCTCCCGTGCACGAAAGAAAGAGATGCAGCGCTCTTAAGGATCAGACTTTTTGACTAAACTACGATAAATAAGCGAATCTATAAAGTTTTGTCTAATATTGTTTCTGTGACTTTTTAGATAAACCAGAATACCATATGTTTTACTTAGTTATATTGCTTAATCTCTTATAGTTTACGTAAGCTAAGAAAAATAAGGGGAAAAAGGACCCAACTTGGGTATTTTTTTCTATAGAGGCAACTTTCAGCAATCGTGTTTCGGCTTTTGTGCCATAAACAAGAGTATATAGTCTAACCCGCTTATTCATAAACGTGTTGCAAACCTTATTTAACTAAAACGTCGTTTGTCCTTATCTGTCACTTTGACAATTGTGTTTGTTAGAAACAGACAAAATATAATTTAACTAAATGAGGTTTGAAGCACGTTTATGAATAAGCGGGTTATAATATATATTCGAAAATAAATTCAGTCTCTTTTCCCGTTTCGTCAATAGAGCGTTTGAAAAAACCTATAATTTTTCAAAGTAGTCCCTTAAGTCGTGCTAATACTAAGATCATTTTGAATACCTAGCTCGCTTAGTTACTTTTACTACGGACTGTAGGTAATCATTAAATAACTACTAGTTCGGATTAGATCTGGTTAACTCACGATGTTTTCCTTCACCAAAAGTTACAAATTATTTATAAACTATACCAATTATTCATATACTTGTTATATTACAGTTATCAATCTTGGTTATCAAATTAAGAACAAGCGGAAACTCATTATCTCAGTTTTATTAGAAGTACGGAATTTATTTTCTTCAAAAATTACAATAGGCTATATGATTTTTTTTCATGCGTGGTATCATTCGATTCGTTTTGTTGTGAGGATTAAATGTCTATATGGGGCCAATTGCCTTAAATTAACATAAAAGACAGAAAAGAGACTTAAGAGTCGCCAGGACGCTCGCGTTTCCATACAAACGAAGTTTAGCTCTCATTTTAAAACGACATGCTTTAGAACCACGACATTTGGCATGGACATTCTAGTAGTACAGATCTATGTCGGTAATTCGTTTTCGTTGCTAAAAATTGTAATACAAAGAAAATACAGCCAGATACCGATTTACATACAAAACTTATTTTTGCTATATTTTCTTTGTATTACAATTTTTAGCAACGAAAACGAATTACCGACATAGATCTGTACTGCTAGAATGCCCTTGCCAAATTGCGTGGTTCTAAAGCATGTCGTTTTAAAATGAGAGCTGAACTACGTTTGTATGGGGACGCGAGTTCAGGCGAGCGTCCTGGCGACTCTTAAAGTCTGTGATTTGCTTTTGTTTCTCAAAACGCTCCTAACAAAATGATATCACGGCTTCTTAATTGCCCTGTTTAAAGTATGGAAAAATTATGAAATTGATATTTTTACAGTGAAATATTGCGTTTATGTATATGGTTGCTATACAATTTATTTCACGATAAAATGTTAGAAATCGAATGGTATCATTGGTTTTTTAAATTTCGTACTTTCAAAATTCGAAAAAAAATTGAAATTTTGAAGCCTGATTTGAACCATTTCAATAGATTTTTTAAATGTTTACTTTATTTGGATATTTTGATCATTTTGTATCCTATCAACTAAATTTTATTGCCTAATTCAACATGTGTCATCATCCCTATTGTTTGTAAACGGCGTGACAACTAATTTTTTGTCATTAACACTCAAGTTTAGTTGTCATTACAGGTGCTAGCTATATTTAACAATATTTTGGTAGTTATATTTAATAAAACTTTATTATTTCCACAAATGAACTTCTTGCGATTACAAAAAGTTTGTTTTCCCAAGATTTACAAAACTTTTAGTATTTATTACTATTTTTTTGTTGAAATAAATGTTTTTTTTTTCATGCGGGCTTCGAATCTACAACCTACGGATGGAAAGCCAACGCCTTATAGACGGAGAGCTGGCTACGTCAGATATGACACAATAATGAGGGCAACGAAACCTCTCTAGTTAGTTTACTATACTGTCACTTATTTCTAGATCTGGACATCTGACAGCTGTGAAGTGGTGGAGGTGAAACAATGCAAATCACTTCAAGACATACAAATCCTAGAGTTCTGGGTTTGATGCAATATTATGAGTAATTATATAATTTATATTTCTATATTAATGTAATTCACTGTTTGTCGCATACTGTGTTTCTGTTTCCACAATAATACGCATTTTGTGTTCTTCTAATGTTAATAACTAGACAATTTCGGTAGTTTAAAATTATTTTGGTATTACTGCCCGTTAAAAGCTGCCAGATGCCCGGATCTAACTAAGGATAGTACAGCAATTAACGAACGGGTTTTGTTGCTCTCATTATTGTGTCATATCTGACAAGGGTAAAAATAGAAATAGTTACTTACATAATTTGCTGCTATGATTGCCACGAAATCATTAGCTTGAACTCCGCAAGCTAAAGCCACCACCATATAAAACTTCAGAAAATATCGGAACATATTTTTTTTTAAATAATAATCAAATGAAGGTGTATATATAAAATATACAAATAAGAGTTCTCTTCCCAAAAGTTCGTTGAATAATGAGCTAATTCCATAGCCTTTTCAGGAAGTCGCGTGTTTTATTCGATTTTGAACTCTATGTACTAGTTATACGCGAGCGGCTCGCTATGGATTACCATAGTTAAAATAATACATATATGGGAAAACCAGGCCTATAACCGCGAAGCACTTCGTTCATCGAATCGTCTATTTGCATCACCCTCTTTCGTATATGCAAGAGCGATAGAGACGGGCCATCATTTCGTCGATTTTCGAACTTCGCGGTAGGCCCTCTGGGGCCGTAGAGCATAGACCGAAATTGATGTAGCAAACAAGGGTGTCGATAACAGTCCCGGACAGTAACACGTCATACAGTCGGCATCATACAGGGTGTCCCAGAAATCGACGTCAAGCCGTGAATGGATGATAGACCAAGTTATAACAGTTATCAGAAAAATACAAAAAAAATCTATCACATGTTCTTCAAAAATTATGGTCACTTTAAAAATTTACTAGAATATTCACGCCATGGTCTCTTAACTTCTAGTACATTTTTAAAGTGACCATAATTTTTGAAGAACATGTGATAGTTTTTTTTTTTGTATTTTTCTGATAACTGTTATAACTTGGTCTATCATCCATTCACGGCTTGACGTCGATTTCTGGGACACCCTGTATATGGGCCAATCAACATTTTGACCGACACAAATCTGTCCTCCACTTTTAAGCATTTTGAAATTTCACCTTTAAACTAGTAGTCCGCCTCGAACTGAGAACTCGTGATTTACTTGCAAACAAGTTGACCAATATAACAAGACCCATATAAAAATTTTTTTCGCCGTTGAGCCAATCGGTTGAGCCGTTTTTGAGTTATCACTCAAAAACACATAGTAAAAGGACGTGAAATGACTTAAGCGCCGCCAAATTTCCCGTATGATACGACCTTTTGAATTAATGAATTGTAGTAGTAGTAGTAAAACACTTTATTGTACAAGAAAACACAACGAGAGATATATAACACAGCAAATACGTACAAAGGCGAACTTATCCCTTTAAGGGACTTCTTCCAGTTAACCTTTGAGCAATTGAGAGAGATATTGAAAGTGCTAGAAAGACTTGGGTACTGTATGATACGATGGGAATTGTAACAGGCCGGCACGGAACCCTACACTGAGCATGGCCCGACATGCTCTTGGCCGGTTTTTGTTTTTTGTGTGTGTGATTGAAACTTATTGATTGAAATTGCTTGATTTCAGAACATGGAGCCGTATGAAAGCGTGCCGGTCTTCATAGACGTGGAGCGGGCGCCCGAGAGATTCATTCTAACCCAGGAATTATGCAATAACATTATTAGTCATGATGGGAAAATTAACACCAGGTAAGAGCGCTTTTGTGAATTCGGGTCACTAACAAAAATTACGTGAGTGACCATAGCGCCGTACGGGAGCGTGCTATTATACATTGTGGAGTGCACGTCCGGTCGGTTAATTCTTACCCAGAAACAGCCAATAACATTAGTCATCATGAGAATGACTCTACCGGGTAAGAATACTTATTGTTTTAACTATTTAAAACAGCTCTCTTTAAGTCGGGTCACTAACAAAAAATACGCGAGTGACCATAGCGCCGTACGGGAGCGTGCCTGTCTACGTTGTGGAGTGCACGCCCGATCGGTTAATTCTTACCCAGAAACAGCCAATAACATTAGTCATCATGAGAATGACTCTACCGGGTAAGAATACTCATTGTTTTAACTATTTAAAACAGCTCTCTTTAAGTCGGGTCACTAACAAAAAATACGCGAGTGACCATAGCGCCGTACGGGAGCGTGCCTGTCTACGTTGTGGAGTGCACGCCCGATCGGTTAATTCTTACCCAGAAACAGCCAATAACATTAGTCATGATGAGAATGACTCTAGCTAAGAATATTATTTTAACTATTTAAAACAGGTCTCATGAAGTCGGGTCACTAACAAAAATTACGTGAGTTACCATGGAGGGTACGGCCCGGGTGGGTGTCTGTCTTAATTGATGTGGAAAATTTTGTTAACGCTAAAAAAAAACATTTTTTTCGATAGCACTTCGGAAAGCCAACCATTCGAGCCGCGAACAGGATTCCCACCAAAGATTCAACAGAACCAACCAATATCGACCAATCAAGGTGCTGCTACGTCGAGTTTTCAACCAATGGCAACACAGAACGACGTTGCCACTGCAAGTGAAGTCGATAAACCGAAGCCGGGCGGCACGAGGAAGTAAATAGAATTATTTATTTATCGTATGGCTACAGGTCACTGGATATAGAGAGGCATTTCTTCTCTCAGATGGTAATAGTGGTGGGAAAGTAGATGGCGAAGAAAATCCAATGCTGCGAGGTCCAGATTGGACAGTGCAGCTGCCAAGTTTGTTACTCTTTTAGCACCAGCACTAGATTACTAGTAGTCCGCCTCGAACTGAGAACTCTCGAAACTGCAAACGAGTTGACCAATATAACAAGACCCATATAAAGATTTTTTTCGCCTTCTAAGTCCAAAATCCCTTGATCGATCCAGCTCATAAACGAACTCTCAAATTGTATGTATCTCTGCTACAACCCCTACAAATTTCATAAAGATCAGAAAAACGTTACTAAAGTTATCGTCGAACAAACTCTCAAAATCAAAAAGCCATCGAAAAGCCGAGTACCCAGTAGCCAGAAATTGTTTGTAAGAAGTCGCTTCGCTTACGCTCCCGCTCGTTCGACAAGAACCATACAGTGTGGAAAAAATCTAAGGGCCCTGGTAGCTAATTTTACTTACAGGATACAGTAGTACAGTATTCTTTTGTTTTCTCCTCAGCAGTTCGAGCAAGCCTACTTTCCTCACTCCCTGGAGTGACGAAAGTGCGACTTTCATCACTCCAGGGAGTGAAATTCTGTTTCTAGAAGCTTTCGTCATAATGAGGATGCCTTTCGTTCAGGAATGTAAATAAATGTGTTTTTTTAACTTTAATATGTTCTCACTACTGAGGTGAAAAGTTGTATGTGTCACACGAGAGAAAAGTTTTTTTACATCTCGTTTTCTTGAGATCCCTCGCTACGCTCAAGATTCTAACTTAGAATATTTCGCTTACTCGGGACTCAAAATCAACACCGCAATAAAAACCAACTTTCCTCTCTTGTTGCACAAATAACTATTGTAAAATAAACGAAATTCGTTTTACTGATTTTTTAAATTATATTTAGGGGTTTTTGGGAAGGAAATTGCCCCCCCCCCCCCCCCCCCCCCCCCTGCATCCGCATTTGGCTCTATAGTTATATTGTTATATTGTGCACTTGTAGGCACTTGTGGCACAGATCATGACATTAGTAATAGTACATTACGTACATAGGGCGGTAAAATAAAGAAGGGCTCAGATCGCTGGCATTTGTGGCCCGAACCGAAGGTAAGGGCCATAAACAAGCGATCTGAGGCCTTCTTTATTACCGCCCGTGGTGCGTACATAATTTTACGTCTTCTCCTGGGTGTGAAGTGAGATTTGCCGCTGCGCCCTAGGGCGGTAAATCCCACTTAGCGCCCAGAGTGACGTAAAGTATATTAAATAGTAGTGATATGTGTCACACCATCTTAACCTGGAACGTGAATTGCTATCTCGTGAATGTTTAGGTAGATAAATAAATTAAGGTCCCTACTAACACTGATGTATTTTAAATTTATTTTAACCACGAATTAATAAACTAGTGGATGTGAAATGACTGCTCTTTAGTATGAAAACCAGTGTCGCCAAACTCAGACATTCATAGGTACGTTAAAATACGTCACACAATTACAAAAATGCTTTGATTCGTAGCAAATTTCCATACCGATAGGCTATTACTGATTGACATTTCTCGAACGAATCTCAACTGTAGGCTACTTGAGCCACAATCTCAAATATAATGTCAAAGTTATGAGACATATGACTATTTAATTATCTTACAAAATCTCGCTCAACATTCACTTAATACAACTACTTAACACTGGCACTATTTTAAATAAATTTTATAGTTAAAATCACTTTCTTATTACAGGCGAGAAAAGGGCTAAAGAAACCAGTGTATGTAAGGTCTCACTATGCATAATTTGTTACGGATCTTACGGTCACGTTATACTGGTATATTCGAGATCTGTGCATGCCTGCGAGTAGCTAAAGGTTGGGAACTTTTTTTGCATACCCATAACATCCAAAAACAAAACGTCCCATGTGACTGTGAACTTCTTATAATGATATGACTATTTGCCATTCGATATAGGAAGGGGAAAGTGTGAGCCGAGTATTTTATCGATATTTGTGTGTTCGGTTAGGTGATAAAATATGCATTTAAATACCTATCCGAACCTATACTTAAAACAATTATATTACACCATTTACACCTTACTTAAGATTATAATTTTTATAATATAGGTAGGTGCTAGGTAATGCTAATCGTAATTGTATGAAAAACAACATGTAGTACGCATTCAAGGCCAGTGTAGACGGGACAACCCGATTAAGTTGTCAAATTAATTTTGTGTGAAAGCATACATATGAAGGCTGATCGATTCCACTTGATTTTATTGTAAAATTGTGACCATCAAATCAGGAAAGGGGCGGCAAAATTCCAATATTTGACGCTAGTTTGCGTGGTTATTTCCACTAACAAATCTAAAATAGCTAATTAAGTTTTGTATGTGTGGATATGGACTAGATGTGATGTATGTAAATTTAATTTCTGATACCGTACAAATGAAAACGACGAATAAACAACTAATATAATATTAACTGAGCAATTTTCTACGCTTAGATAAAAGCGAATTTTGTAGTCTGATAAACCAATTTCTCATTTTAAAAGACGCGAAATTTAATATTACTGTGGGAGATTTGAAGTAAATGTTGATGTGATCTGTACTTGTGGGATCTTAGGTTTTCGTCACGTTATCAATTATTATTGTAATTATGCTCTAGGGAAATCTCACGCCTTTTATTATTATTTACTGTTTTAATTATGGTTTGCACGCACCTCTAGGGGTTTAAACGGCAACCGCCGTCTTGATAAATACAAATATGCGCTAAATTATATATTGAACTTAAAACTTATCTAAAATAATAACATCAAACTTGAAATGTCGTAAGACTAGCTTTAACTTTATCGATATAAATATCGACATTGCGCGGCACTCGAGTAGCGAAAGTTATTTGACATTTAGGATAGCGAATTTTCTAGATAAACATAAAGAACAGTGACAAAATATTATGAACTCTAAGTTCTAACAAATAAAATATAGTTTTGTTTAACGTACATTCGCAAATAATGCAAAACAAACAGTTATTTCGTTTTTTTGGATTATGTTTTAAAAAAAACCTAACGGTGATAGGAAATACATCCACCTGAAAGATATTTTAAACCACTATCATTTGTGCAGCTTAATATTGCACAATACGGCATTTTAAATTTAATAATCATTTTTTGTTACACGAGCGTACGTATGACGTGAAAGTCATTCGGGCATGAAGTTTACAAAACAACTGATCATAGTCTGTGCACAAAGTCAGTCGGCCGCTACTTACTGTCGGATACACGGGAACGCCTACTTGCCATCTCCATCCTACTCCGTGATTTTAACTAACCCGATATGGATATTATCTGAAATAAAAATATTTTTATTTGACTTGTAGGACCACAGACAAAGAAGATTTGGCGCCTGTGCCGCGCCGCATACGATGCCCCGAGTGCCAGCGCTACACGGCGGAGAATGAAGAGAAAATGCTGCGCCACATCAAAAAGGTATGCTCTCTGACCTACAGGGTCAGTATTTTGGGAAAGGTACCATGTGGCGAACTGCGGTTACAGGCGGAATGCGTTTACGTGGTACAGTCGGCCAAAAATGTGGTCTACCACCCTACGGTTGAGGTTTGAACGTCATGAGACAACAAGGTCGTGCATGTTTTAAACTCCGTTAGAAAAGTCAACCTTAGCGATCGTTAGATCTCGCAGAAACTTTTGTCAAAACTGGTAGACCACTTTTTTGGCCCACTGTACATTATACAATTTGTCCCGATTCAAAATTGTGGGTGGATTTTCTTTTTGGGTCAGTGAGGGCAGCTACAAGATCCCGTGCTGCTACGTGAAAATGGTCTTAGAAGACCTACCCTCTATTTCAAATTAATGAAGGATCGCATTTACAGATTTTGGAAATACAGCTAGGGTGCCAGAAAAAGGGCATTTTTGTCAAACTTTTTTTTGATGAAATTCAATCTCATTCCTATCTAGGAACAAAAGCTTGTATGGCACCAAAAAAAAATTCTGGCTAGAAAAGCCACAAACCTAGGGTTTTATTTTTCCCAAACATTTTGTGCGAGAATGACAACTTTTATTTTTATACTGCCCATCGATTCCAATGCTATTCAGTATCAATAGTTTCCATGGGGTCAACTACGGTATTGTACCAAACATCCACAAATTGAAGAAACTTTTTCCATACATTTTGATTGTCTGATGACATCATTGCTTCCTTAGTCAAAACGAGACAGTCCCCTATACAGGGTGTAACAAAAATACTGGTGATCCGTTTAAGGGCATAATTGGTATCGTATTACAACTAAGAAAAAGTAGGAGAAAAAATTTTTGGACGCGAAAAAAAATTTTTTTTTGTATGGGACAGCTGGTCCCAGCCGGCCGACCCTCCATACTAAACCGAAATTTCTTTGCGCGCGAAATAAATTTTTTCTCACTTTTTCGTAATAAGAATACGATACCAATTATGCCCTTAAAAGGATCACCAGTATTTTTGTTACACTTTGTATAACCCTCTCTTTCGGCCACACCTGGTAACCGAAGAATATACTCCATTTTAAAATGATATCTTCATCTTCATGCGTAGAGGGCGGTGTCTCACTCGCACCCGTTGCAAATGTTACCATACTGATTGACGATGACGTATTGACTTATCATATTGGCATTTTTACAAGATTTCTCTTTCGCGTGTTAAATTCGATGTTCTTTTCAAAGATAATATCATTTAATACATCATTTACATCTTCATAGTTCTCTCAGTTGCTTAAAGGTTAGCTGGAAGAGATCCCTTAAAGGGATAAGCTCGCCTTCGTACACATTTACCTTAGTTTTTAATGGTCATGTACTTGTTTTGTGCAATGAAGTGTTTTACTACTACTACTTAATAGGCTAGATGATTTTTTTTCATGCGTGGTATCATTCGATTCGTTTTGTTGTGAGGATCAAATGTCTATATGGGGCCAATTGCCATAAGAGTCGCCAGGACGCTCGCGTTTCCATACAAACGTAGTTTAGCTCTCATTTTAAAACGACATGCTTTAGAACCACGAAATTTGGCATGAGCATTCTAGTAGTACAGATCTATGTCGGTAATTCGTTTTCGTTGCTAAAAATTGTAATACAAAGAAAATACAGCCAGATACAGATTTCCATACAAAACTTATTTTTGCTATATTTTCTTTGTATTACAATTTTTAGCAACGAAAACAAATAACCGACATAGATCTGTACTGCTAGAATGCCTATGCCAAATTTCGTGGTTCTAAAGCATGTCGTTTTAAAATGAGAGCTGAACTACGTTTGTATGGGGACGCGAGTTCACGCGAGCCTCCTGGCGACTCTTAAATCAACATAAAAGACAGAAAAGAGACTTAAAGTCTGTGATTTGCTTTTGTTTTTCAAAACGATCCTAACAAAATGATATGAAGCAGTGACGTCACGGCTTCATAGTTGCCCTGTTTAAATTATGGAAAAATTATGAAATTGCTACTTTTACAGTAAAATATTGCGTTTGTGTATATGGTTGCTATACAATTTATTTCACAATAAAATGTTAGAAATCGAATGGTATCATTGGTTTTTTTAAATTTCGTCGAAAAAAATTGATATTTTGAAGCCTGATATCTTTGAACCATAGATTTTTTAAATGTTTACTTCATTTGGATATTTTGATCATTTTGCATCCTATCAACTAAATTTTAGTGCCTCATTCAACATGTGTCATCATCCCTATTGCAGGTCCATAAAGGCGAAAATCCCTTCCAATGCTACATGTGCGACTACAGCACATACAACAAGAGTCTCTTCGAGGAACACGTGCGCATCCACCAAGGCATAAAACCATTTAAATGCTCCCAATGCGATTACAAGAGCGCGTCCAAGAAAAACTTGAAAAAACACGAACTAATCCACAGACCCAACAACCCCTTAAAATGTAAACAATGCGATTTCATAGCGAGACATTCAAAAGCTTTGAAAAGGCACGAAGAAACACACTCGGGAGCCGATTGGCTCAAATTTGATAGTTGCAAGTTCCAATTTCAAGATATTACCGGGTTTAAAAAACACGAACGCACCCATAAGTTTCAATGCAAAGAGTGCGAATTCAAAACCTGTTCGAGACCGTTTTTAAAACGTCATATGACTAAGGATCATGGTGTTTCTGATGACAGCGCGAAATGGGGGAGTTTCAGCTGCCAAATTTGTGGTTGGACTTCTAGTACGATGGCGAAAATATTGCTGCATTTAATACATCATCCTAAGCAAGAAGTTGATGAGAAACTTATTGATATTACTATTTTGAGGAAGCATGGTATTATGCCTTAACAAGGTGTCTATAGATTACAAAATGGCCACGCGTTAAACTACGCCTATCGAGTTAACTGTTTCGTTTTATACCAAGCTAAATCAAACTGCCTATTCTGCATTAAAAAAAAAACTTTACCGAGCAAGATGGGTGTTCATAAGAGACTAGAGAAACAAGTCGTTGCATTGACATACCTACAGTCCGTGAGCTCTAAAAAGAACCTTCGGGTTTTAGAAAGAGACGCTGGGTATCAATCAACAGTGACACATGAAAAAGCAGAGCAGCAATATTACCTTCGTGTGTCATCGCCGATTCCCGAAGGTTCTTCTTAAAGTTCAAGGACTGTATGTATTTTATGTTGTAATGTAAACCCTTTACCACGTAATGTATGTTATCTGTAGTCTTCAACTGTCAATGTCAAAAACTATGATTTACTTGATCTCTTTTCCGTCTCACCGCCGTATCATACGGTTGCGCCTTTGCCTATTATTTAATAAATTATGTCAGCACATATCGTTGTTTTACCCTCAACCACACCGCTCCGCTCTGCCCATATCCTCAACATTTATTTCATTTAGTAAAGCACGACAACTTAGGCGACTCTCTACAAACGTAAGCGACTAGTCACCTACGATTTTTAATACATTGCGGTTTTTGATCCATCGACTGATTTCGTTGCACCTACCTAGACGGCAATGTCTCGAATCGCGCGCGAGTATTGAGTCAAAATTGCGCCGATTGTAGAGGCCATAAGGATGAATTAACTATAGACTATACACTTTTACTCTATGTCTGTCATTTTCTATACAAGAAATGTCTGCCGATTTTTGCGGGGGAGGGGAACGTCAAATGTATGCGAAACGTCAAAATAGCCACGTCATATAAACGTCAGTTCATATAATGAGTATGACCACTGGTCATACTTTTTCGGCAGAGGGGAACGCCTGTCAATGGCCACTCCGAAGACTATACATGACGTACACACATTATTGCCATTGCACGAGCTGTTTGTAGCTCTTCTCAGGGACAAATAGTAAGGCTCGGTTGCACCAAACTGTCTGTCACCGTTAAAACGTACGCTAAATTTTATTGTATGGAAATTTACAAAGTAATCTGCCGGTTGACGATGATGAGTCCGTCAAAAGTGGTTGGTGCAACTGGCCCTAAGTGTCATAGTTAGAGAGCCCACGACCAAAATTTTTGTCTCATAGCAATACGGCCAAAACCGCATCAAATCGATAGATACGATTATCCTGAACTCGAAAATACCAATATCAGACATTTTCCGCGTAGCGTTTGATCTGACCGAATTTTCAAAATTGTCAAAGAATTTTACCGAACTGCATCATAGCAATATGTCTGATTTGCAGACTGTAGTTGAATGATACTTCTGAGATACCGGAAACATATTCTTCAGACGTTAGTGGTGTAGCGCAAACCCGTAAAATCACTTAAAAAAATTAAAAATGAGACAAAAAAAATGTCTCATAGCAATACGTCTGAAAATCTTTTATATTAGTAAATTTTGGTTATTTGATGCGAACAAAACAATTTTCAGACGAAAATGTGAACGCATTAAATTTTGAGACCGTTTTGAAAATGTTAACAAATTTTACCGATCGGTATCATAGCAATATGTCTGAAAATTGTTGGACATGATAAAATAAGTTGTCCACATGTGCAAAAAATTTATATCAGACAAATTAAGTGTAGCACCTTCTCTATCAGACAACTTTTCGATACTCAGATATCATTTAAAAATCGTATTGAGTTTTGAGAATCGTAAATACGTTTGGAGCAGCTGCCGAGTGAGCTGTATAATAGTAAGAAAGGGGCAGGAGCGTAGGTAACACGCGAAAAGCCGTACCCGCCGCAGGAGCGTAACAAGCGCTAAGGCGTCGGCCAGGCGACTCCGAAACGTTATTTTCGTTTTTGGGAGTATATGCTACACTTAAAGTGTCTGAAAACAGGTTTTTGGTAATCCTGGCAGCAATACGAAAAGTTAAAAAAAATAAATATCCGTATTGCTATGATACAGGTCGGCTAAATTTGTTGACATTTTCAATAATGCGCTCAGGCTATATGCTACGCGCAAAATGTCTGAAAACAAACTTTTTCGTAATACAATTATAAAATCTATGTACATTTTCAATATCAGACGTATTGCTATAATACCGACTGCCTTTTTTTTTGACACAGCAGAAATGGCCTCCCACGCAGTTGCTACACTTTCGACCGTTACTACACACCTAGTCGGGTTCAGAATCATATAATCTAACGATTTTATAGGGTTTTTGCCGTATTGCTATGAGACATGGTTTTGGTCGTGGGCTCTAGTACTATCATCTATGCCAAAAGTTTCTGTTGGGGAAAGTAGTACCAAACGACGTTAAATGTAATTCATAATTTGTCATCTAAAGCCGCGTATCGACTGCGCGCGGCTGCCGCGCGAGCCATGTTCGACCGCGGCAAACCTGCGTTTTGGTGCGCGAACCAAAATGAAGCGCACATTTTCATAGAGCGCGGCAGGCGATCCGGAATAAACATTCATTTTGTGCGCGGCAACCATGGACGTATCACGTCGTAAACGGGCAGCGGCCGCTTTTATTTTTAATGATTTATTGCGATAATCACTACATTTACTGTTCCAGGGTCGTTCTCGCGTTTCGTGCAAATCGGTATTATATGCGATTTACCAAAAACCTTGTGATGTTTTAGAGTAACTGTTAATGCAATGTTATTAGATAGGGTCTAAGGTATATTTATCACCATAAAGCAAATGGTAAAAGGTGTTAGTTTTCTGTATATGTGTAATAAATACCCCCTTTTTTCATTCATCTCTACATGAAACTCGTGAAGGTATAACTTTAGCTTTAAATTTGACCTCAAAAAATTTGCAATAGAATCCTCGTTGTTTGTCCAATCAACAACTAATTAAGTTAAGATTTTAATCATGTAATATTAGCTTCTGGATACTAACAACTAAAATTTTACAGCCATATAAGTGTATGGTTCCAACAATTTCTTCATTACCGCCGCGAGAAAGAGATTATCTATATTTCGGTATATAGAGACGATGTATAGCGGCTACCGTCGGTAAAATATATCGTTCGTGGCTCAGTTGGCCTCTTGCTACCGCAGGGTACGCCCTTGTGTCGCTATTGGCGAACTTTCGTAGATTCTCTGGTGTCGAAAAGGGGTGTGGTACGAGTTTTAATTCATCGCCATCCAGCGATTTATACAGTAAGTACCAAGTGTAATACGTTGTAATTATACCTATTAGATGTGTTTTTAAGTTGCCTTGCACGTGGCTTATTCTGGAAATTGAAGGTCAGATATCAATCGACTTAGGCAGCCAAAACTACTAAAACTTCATTCATATCTGTTTCATTCACTTCTTTTCCTTCCAATTTTAGAAGGGAAGGTAATGAATGAATTAAGAAGGTAATGATAATTATGTTCGAGGTTATACATTCAAAGAAATTAACGAAAATGAAGGCATCGACAAAAGAATCTTCTGATGTTAAAAAATTTAATAAAGAGGTGCCAGGTCTGGATTCATAGTCTGAAAACGACATACCTGGTGAAATACCGAAGTTTGATGAAACAAATACAGAAAAGCTACCTACTCGTATACTCAACGACAAAACTTATGATCAGAATCAGGACTCCCCGACCATTCGAAACATTATTAATATAGATGATGCTGCACTCCTCGACCAAATTGATGACCAGACTTTTTTGGAGACAAGCAAAATAGATTCACCTAATACAACCATAAATGCCATACCCATACCATAAATACCAGAACCCATAAATAAAACGGCAGAATATCTCCTTAAGTCACAATATTGCCAAACGTTAAATTTGATTGGCAGAACTCTAAATTTTGTCTAAAACCTAGAGCTTCAATCCGGTCAACACGAGTTCAAAAAATGTATATCTGGTACTACTGAGCAGGAAATTTTCACAACGGATACTAAAAATGATACTATACTTTACTTACTTACTTACTGCAGTGGCGCAGCGACCCAAAGTGGTTCTTGGCCTCCGACACTAAAGATCGCCAGGCTTCTCTGTTCACAGCCGTCTCTGTCCAGTCAAAGGCGCCCAGCGCGGTGAGGTCCTTCAGCACCTCATCTTTCCAGCGGTACTTAGGACCTAGGACGCCCAGATGGTCTTCGACAAGGCGGCTGGCCAGAGTATGCTCTCCAGACAGCACGATCTTCACCCATACGAACTACGTGTCTGAGCCATCGGAGTCTGGCGGCTTTGGTTTCCCCAATGATGTTCAGCTCGGACACCAGATCTTCAATTTCCTGGTTCTTACGGTGCTTCCAGGTTCCATCTTCTCTGCGAATGGGTCCCAGTATTTTGTGGTAGATTCTTCGCCCAGCCACCAGCAGTGCCTGTTCTTCTTTTTGAGTTAGTGTCCAAGCTTCACGTCCTTATGTCAATATTGGTCTTATAATGGTTTTGTATAAGCGCAGTTTCGTCTTTCTGATCATTAGCTTGGACACCAACACTTTGTGTAGAGCAGCTGCGCAACAAAGAGCGCTCTGGGTCTGGACCTGTATCTCGTCTTCCCTCTGGTTAGGTATCAGTAACGATGCATCCAAGATACTTAAACCTATCCACCCCCTTGTACGAGGTATATCCTACCGTGGGAAGTTTCCTACGAATCTTTGTGTTTCTGTATCTCTTCATATAAAGGTATTCAGTTTTTTCGTGGTTAATTCGTAGGCCAACCTTTACAGCTTCTTCCTCTAGTTTCTGGGCGGACCTGCAGACGCTTGCTTCGGTTTCTCGCATATAAGTGCCAGATCGCCAGCATACCCTACAATCCGATGTCTCCCATTTAACTCTACTCCGCCATCAGGAACAGTGGCCTTCTTAATGATATATTCAAGCGCCAAGTTAAATAAGCTAAGGGAGAGCGCATCTCCTTGTTTGAGCCTATTTTTAGCTTTAGGCTTTTCTGAAATCCACAAAGAGGACAATACAGCTCTGGGCACATTCCCACTTCCGACCAGATATGCTGAATTATGTGGAACACTCTTTCCCGTTAGGGCTGGAAGTATGGAGGTACGGCTTAATACTTCCATACTTCACTTGGCAGTCAGTCAATGCCAGGAGCTTTGTTATTTTTTAGCCTCATGATCGCCTTGGTGACTTCATCAAAAGATGGTGGGGGCACTGGTTCGAGTGGTTCGTAATTGCTTTCTGCTGCTATGGAAGTGTTCTGACTTAACGGGCAGTTGAGAAGGTCACTAAAATAATTCCTCCACAGGTGTTTCTGCTTCTCTGGGTCAAATGTAAGGTTACCCTCATTATCCTTTCTTCCTTGTCACCCTTACCTCACGATAAAAGAGTCCAGTCTCAGATGCTATTATGAATATTTCCATACTTGATACCAAATCGTCTAGGTGTTTCCGTTTCGCCTGCCTTATGGTGTTTTTACAATTTTGGCGCATCGTCGCATATTTAGCAACCCATATGGTGTCTTGGTCCGCTAGTATCTTAAGATGCCTTCTCTCTTCCACTGCCTTTTCACATTCTGGGGTCCACCATTTAATGTTTTAATCGATACTACCTACATAATTTGCCAAACTCAGGCAAGAAATAAGAAGAATATTAAAATATCTAATTACTTTAAGATAAATTTAATCATAAAAACTATAGGTAGGTACGCGAAAGAATTCTGACACGCATGAGCTGGTTTAAAGTTGTCATTATCATAGAGTAACTTATTTAGTAGAGTAGCACAGCCTAAGAACTTTTTAAAGCTCAAGTCAATTGCGCCCTCTATCCGAAAGCCCCCTAAAGTTACCGTAAATGTAAGAGGAAATGTCACCTGCACTGCTACTCCATCTAGTAGCTACTAGTGTACTACTAGTACGCAAGTCAGCTTGATTCGTGCGCAGTGCTTTAGACACTCACTCTTAATGTAAATTTTTTTAAGAATGGTTTTTTTTTCAATAAATACAGCTTTTATGTTTGATTTCATGAGTTTGTTTCATTACATTCTATTAGAAAAATTACCATCCCATGGAATTTTCATTTCTTTCCTTTTTCAATCATTACCATCTCAGCATATTTCATTACCAGCGCGTAGTTCATTACCAGAAGTCTCATAAAATAGAAAATAATAAGGTTATGACGGTGCCCTTCCCATAAAAATGTTAATCAATGAATCCACTCTTCATAAACACCAAAAAAGTTACCAAAAAAGATAAAAATTACAAATCAAGAGAATATCGCCGATTTGCACGAAACGCGAGAACGACCCGGAATAGAAACTGATTAGCGCCGTATAATTTAATTAAAGTACGACACTTTTCATTATCCACGTCTGTTGCCGCGCGAGCCAACTGAAATATATAAACATCCGTCCCAACTGCGCGCGAACATGACACTGACGGTCCTTTGCCGCGCGCCCAAAAACCGACAGTAATGGTTCTTGGCGCGGCACGTTCTCGCGCGCCAATGTTCTCGCTGCCGCGCGCGTCCCCATGTAGCGCGGCCGCCACCCGCCGCCCGCCACCCGACGCGCGACCCAATGTTCGATGGTTTGCCGCACGCAGTCGATACGCGGCTTTATGTTTCTGTGTAGGTGTACGCAAAAAATAACGCAAATCGATGTTCAGTTTAGCCCAGTTATATACATATTAATCTATGGTTTAGCCGTTTGGTACAGACATACTAGGCCAATACAAAATTTTTGACCCGCAGTTCTTAAAAAATGCCTTATAGTCGGTGGTGTTCACTTAATTATACGGAAAATGATGATGATGGAATTTCCTTGTGCAGAGTTAGTACTTAAGATACAAGCAATGCTTTAAGAAGAGGAGCCATAAAAAATTTTGATGCAAGTTTTTTGGAATGTGGGGGTTGCCCCCCAAAATTCATTAAAAAAAAAGTAGAGCTATATAGTCAAGTTTGATATCGTTTTCGTGTAAAGCAAGGATGCCGAATTCATTTTTGGTATTTTACTTATACCTTTCCATATAAAAAAACTAAGAAAATATAAGAAATATGAAATCGACGTTTGAGGTTTTTTTGAATAAATGTCTATATCTTTTTTAATTATGGTCGTAACGCGACAAAAATATTTTATGTTATAGTCCTGTCATTCCCCTTTATAAAAATTATACAAATTATAAGTTTATTTCAATATTTTTAACGAAAAAAAATATATAAGTAAACCTACTTTCAACAACAATCTCATTATGTATGAAAAACGACTTAATTGGAGCTCTAACGCTTACCTAATAATATGTTTTACAAATAATGGTATCATATAAGAAAGACATACAAATTAAAAATAAATTACTATTATATTTAATAATAATAAAAATTGAACCTGGCGCTAAGACGTCCGATTTTCAATCCGGGTATAAGGTATCGGGTTCAAACCATGGCTCGTACAAACAGCAACACGCCGTCGATAGACCTTATGCCGTTGCAATAGGGGTTAAAAAAATAGTCAAAATAGTAAAAATAGCCAGTGTTGGCGATAGTACCGCACGGAATACCAGTAGCAGGAAATACCAGTCGCTTTTTCGGTGAAGGAAAACTTCGTAAGGAAACCGAATTTAATTCCGATAGGCCCTAGTTTCCCCTCTGGGTCGGAAGTTAAGATTATGGCAGTCACTTTCATAAAAAGTAGTGCCTACGCCAATTCATGGGATTTGGTTGTCAAACGGACCCCAACCGGGACAACCGCTAGGAAAAAAGAGGGTTCCATCCATTTGGCATAACTTCTGTGGCCAGAAACGCATCTGGCATAACATATTTGGCATAATTGTTTTTCGAAGAATATTAACATTGCAGAAATCATCGGTTCGCATAATATACAATTGGCTAAATGTTTGCGAATCCGAATTTGAAATCGGCTAATATTCACACGGCCGCTTTTTGATAAGAATAATTTTGTTTTGCATTATATTCAACTGTCCGAAAATAATAACCAGCATAATCTGTTTAGCATAATAGGCTTTAGGCGAATGTTTACTTTGCAGAAAACAAATTATGCATAAATTACAATTAGCAGATTTATTAGTTCTGCCGTAAAAAATGGGTTAGCTTTGGTTAGAACTGTGACCTTTAACCAAATCAAACGGCTGCACAAAAAGTGGGTTAGGTTAGGTTAGAACTGTGACCCTCAACCAACCCAAACGGCTGCAAAAAAGTGGGTTAGGTTAGGTTAAAACTGTGACCCTTAACCAAATCAAATGGCTGCTTAAAAAGTGGGTTAGGTAGGGTAGGTTAAAACTGTGACCCTCAACCAACCCAAACGGCTGCAAAAAAGTGGGTTAGGTTAGGTTAGAACTGTGATCCTTAACCAAATCAAACGGCTGCTCAAAAAGTGGGTTAGGTTAGGTTAGAAATGTGACCCTCAACCAACCCAAACACCTGCAAAAAAGTGGGTTAGGTTAGGTTAGAACTGTGACCATACTGTGACCCTAAACAACCAACCCGTGCGTCTTTTTTTAAATGTACTTATAGATTATTCGGCCTTAATATATTTGCGTAATACAAGTATGCGAAACTTCATTATGCCATAAAATTATATGCTTGTAGTAATTTATGCTTAAAGTAATTTATGCAATGTTGAATTACTACAAAGAAAATTATGCGAAATAAAAAAGATGCCATGCGTCAATTCGAACATTAACTTTATGCCAAACGTTACTTCGTGTGATGAAAATTATGCGTAGAGTACATATGCGGAACTTGGCTATGCCAAAAGAGTTTAATGCTAACAGTAATTTATGCTTAACGTTGTTATGCAACACAGAATTATTACAAAAAAAATTATGCCAAAGATAGGGGAACCGAAAAAAGACTATAGCATTTAAAAAAACAAGTAGGTACCTAACAGTGGCGGTAGGTTAAATTTTTTCTTAGGCAAGCCAGTGCCGAATTTGGCTTAAAATTTCTTCATGAGCTGTAGGAAAACTGCTCAGGCGCCTGAAACTTAGGCAAGCCGACGGGAATCATGTTCTATGGACGCGCCGCCACTGGTACCTTATATTCATTCTCTTTTTCTATATCCTCTATTCAATTATACACTACACAGCCTCATATCTGGGAACATTCACAATATTTTCGGGCAGTTAATTCTTTCAGTGGCTTCGATATAGTTTCAAAGGCAGAAGTCACCTTGGGAGGATATTGCAGCTACGCATTCAAAGTCAACCTTTTGCCTTTAGAACACGAAGAATTTAAAATAGAAGTGAAAACAAGTCGTCCAGTAGGTGTTTCCGTCCCTCCCCCATACTTTTGTGTCCCAATTTCAGTCTTTCATATTTTTAATAAAAACGGTTAAAGTTACTACAAAACTTTCAATAAAGGATATATTGTTCATAAAATTCTCTACAATTTTTGCCTTTTAAGTATGTTGCTAAGACTTATAGTTTTCAATCTATGTTTTGATAAAAAAAATCTCCCCCCCCTTTTACCCCCACCGCACCATAAATTTAGATGGCTCTGCTTCCTAAAATGTTCTATGGGTCCTAAGGTCTCACTATGCAAAAGGGGATCCCATCATCACTAAAATCCGTATAATGCCCTTTGTTGTCGTCTGCACCGGCGACTATTAGGAGAGTGCTGATTCATACTTTTTTTGTATGGGAAAAAAACATTATTTTTTCAAAAACCTATCGTGTGTGGTATCATATGAAAGGGCTTTTTAAGGCGCTTCTAAAAATATACCACGACATTACATTTCAGCCATTTTCAAAAAAAATCCAAAAGAGGAATAGCGGATCCTAAGTGAAGTCTGTTCTTTTTTGTTTAAAATTATTGGTAAAATAAAAGGCAGTTAAAATTATGAACATTATAATTATTTAAATAATCAATTATTCACACGAATATTATTTGTATTTGATATTTAGTTGAAGAGCCAAGGTCGGTGAAGCTCATAGAGAAATAATAAGCCTTATAGAGTTCTCACTCCATACAACTGATTATTAGCCCGCCAGCTTGACATTTTGAAGGCTAGACGACTAAGGGGTTGAGGGAGGAGCGGGCAGGGGGCATGAATACCAAGGTTTTACAACTGGTGCCCTAATCACACCTCCTGCCCGCCCCTCCATCAACCCCTTAGTCGTCTAGCCTTCAAATTGTCAAGCTTGCGGGCTAATAACCAGTTGTATGGAGTGAGAACTCTATAAGGCTTATTATTTCTCTATGGTGAAGCTGGACAGAATGTATACAGGGTGGCTCTAGGCTCGTTGGTTGGGCTTCAGAATGCGGCTTAAAGGCCCGGAGCCGTGCAGCCAGCCGTAGTGGTTCCAAGCCGACATCGTGTGCGCATACCGAGCGTAGTTTATGAACCTTGAACATATTTCAAAAGTTATATAGATGTCATACAAAGGAAAAGTAAACGATAAAAAGATAAAAGATATTTATTCTTCAATTTAGGCACATTACAATGCACTTATGAACGTTAGAGAGAAAAAAGAAACTACCACCGACCGGTTCTAACCCTACACCTCTGACCCGAGAAGTATTACTTATTACCGGCAAGAAACTCGGCGGCACTTATTTTTTCAAAACAGTAATACTAATACATTAAAGATACTATATACAATAATGCGTAGTTCTTCAAGAAGGCATATCGAAACAGCTTAAGAGACAATGTACCTAAGTGACAAAGACACAGACAGACAGAAAGAGACAAAGGAAAAGTGGCCTAGGCCTCCGGTGCCCAGGGCTGGGGTCGAACTGACGTCTTCTGCATTCGCGGCAGTGTGTCTACTCAAAATTATAGATTGATGATTGATAGATTGAATTGAGATATTGACTGGCGTTCCGCTCTGCCGAAAATATATGACCAGTGGTCACACTCATTGTATGAACTGACGTTTATCTGACGTGGCTATTTTGACGTTTCGCATACATTTGACGTTCCCCTCCCCCGCAAAAATCGGCGGACTTTTTTGTATAGAAAATGACAGACATGCCGGTCCAGTTGGTTGAATAGTCAAAGCATATTTCAAATTCAAAATAGGGCAGATGCCGCGGTTGTGGCCACTGTGCCAGTTTTGGCCATTTTTAATAGACACATTTACAAGTCTATGGTTTATAGCGCGGGAATGCTGCCTGTGTGATGGGCACCTTGAGAGAAGCGATTTTAGGGAGATATGTATGATATACACGTGTAGTAATTACATTTATCTACACCCATATCATAAACCCTCCATGATGCGTCCAAAAAGCGCACGTTATGACCACCATAAAAATAGACTGTTTTTTTAGAAGTTAAAACAAATGTTTAATCTGTAACGATGTTATTATAATAATAGTAATAGTGTATGCAACTGTATAGTGTATGTAATTAGGCCTTAAAACACTCGTGTGATCTTATTATGAAACTCACTTCGTTCGTTGCATATAACCACACTCGTATTTTAAGGACCCCTATTCCGCAACAGTGTTACATTAGTACATTACGCACCTAGGGCGGTAAAATAAAGAACGGCTCAGATCGCGGGTATTTGTGGTCCGAACCGAAGGTAAGGGCCATAAACAAGCTATCTGAGGCCTTCTTTATTACCGCCCGTGCGTACACAATTTTACGTCTTCTGGGTGTGAAGTGAGATTTGCCGCTGCGCCCGTGGGCGGCAAATCTCACTTACCGCCCAGAGTGACGTAAAGTAACTAGTAGTAGGTAGTGCTATATACGTTTATAATTTTAAAGTGAAACTTTTATTCCATCGCCTCAAAAATTTAGGCCTGTCTTCCGCGCGACATGCGTTACAAGCTGTAACGCTGATTCTCGTTTGTAAGATGAGGCTTATTGCATAAGCAATAAGGTTCATGTCATGTTGGCAGTCAACCGCGGTATACAAATCTATATTTCGCGTCTCAGCGTAACTGCAGCGGTGGCACTGTGGTATGGCATGAGACTTACGATCGAATGGTCGAGGGTTCAGGGGTCAAACCCCGTGGGACGAATTATTTTTTTCTAAATTTTAGAAACATATTTCGATTTTTGTACTTAGTGTTTTGTAATAAGTCTGTTCTAATACTTACTGTATATGAGCACAGTATCCGGCTCTTATACTGCTTGGTCCGTCTACTTTGCCTGTGAATGAATATTATTATGTATATTAGTTGTTTCATAATTTAGAATACAATTAGGTATTTTTTCAATAACTAGCCACGTTGTGGGTGGTGATTAGGTAAGTCATACCAGAGACTATAGAGATAAAGACGACCAGAGCCTAAGAAGTTTTTGAAGCTCATGTCGATTGCGCCATCTGTAATGCCACCTGCACTGCTACTGCACCTAGTAGCTACTAGTGTACTACTAGTACGCTATTTGTTACTAGGTGGAGTAGCAGTGCAGGTGACTTTTCTCTTACATATTCGGTATCTTTAGGGGTCTTTGACATAGATGGCGCAATCGACATGAGCTTCAAAAAGTTCTTAGGCTCTGGTAGTATATATTAGTTATATGACGTTCTAAAAAAAATAAAAATTGTGTTTTTCCTCGCCACACAACTTTTTTTTTAATAAGAAATTTTACATTTTTAATATCACAAATGAATTCCGCATGTCTGTTTTACACGGAAATGATACCACACAACCCCTAGCAGCCTTAACCATAGAGTAATAACGTATTTCACAGGACCCCTGATTTTGACGTGAAGGTCCAAAAATTTTACGGACCTCCAATACTAAAAAATATTTATCGTGGGCCATTCTATCCATGGTCAAAAATTCACAACTTTTTCTCGATGCGCACAATTTTTACAAATTCGAGCTCTGCTAGTGGTCGTCTATATCTCTATAGTCTCTGGTATGGCTTACCAAATCACCTCGCACAATATGGCTAGTTGACGTATTGAAAAAACATCCTGTATATTCAGGTTAACAGAACATAATATAATTTTGATGGTACAGTCGCCATCAGATATATCGGAGCGGCCAAGGTCGCCTGTATTTTCAAGGCGATAAAGTGCATGTTCAAATATTTTTGAGTATCTTGGCTGCTCGGATATATTTGATGGCGACTAAAACAATATTCATTAGTTTCATTACATATCTAGTCTGTGGACTCTGTGGGTACTTAAATAATAAATAAATAAATATTGGGACAATCATACAAATCAACCTAGTCCCACAGTAAGCTCAATAAGGCTTGTGTTATGGGTACTAGGCGACGATATATATAATAGATAGATATAGATAAATACTTAAATACAACATCCATAACTCAGGAACAAATATCCGTGATAAACACACAAATAAATGCCCTGACCAGGATTCGAACCCGGGACCTCCTGCTTCATAGGCAGGGTAACTACCGACTAGGCTAGGAGGCCATTAATAGTACATTACGCACCTAGGGCTCAGATCGTGGGTATTTGTGTCCCGAACCGAAGATAAGGGCCATATACAAGCGATCTGATGCCTTTCTTTATTACCGCCCGCTTTCTCCTGGGTGTGAACTGTGAACTGAGATTTGCCGCTGCGCCCGCGGGCGGCAAATCTCACTTACAGCCCAGAGTGACGTAAACGTACTTACGTTCAGGGTGATAGCAACTCCATTGCTGTGCCTCGCACAGGTTTATAAAGTAATAATAAGTTGCGTTATTAGGCTCTTCCCTCTTATAATATAGGCATACAGGGTAGTATATGATCGGGCACGGACTTAATCGGCTTTTGCACTTTATTTTTGAGTTTTTCCTTCCATATGCCCATTCTCCCCGCATTGGCGGGAAACGTGATGTAGGTCCCTGCCTGAGAACTTTTTCGGAACCTAAAAAAAAACGGTTCGAACTTCAGGTAACATAATACAAGTACTCGGTCAATAGGGGATATTACTGCAATATTCTGCCACCAGAGTGCAGCGCTAGCACACCGGTAAACCATAGAGTTTTTAATAAATACTAGGCCTTAAACAGTTTTTTTACTAGTTTTCATAGATAATTCATAACGTATAAATATGTCATTTGTGCACCAAGGCGGTTTGTTTACAAAGGGCCTATCGTGAAACGAGAGATTCGAAATTTTGACATGTGCCTCTCTATCGCTCGAGTATGAAAGAATGACAGAGAACCAGGTAACGAAATTTTTATTTTCGTATTTCGTGGTAGGCTCTCTGGGTGTGCTAGTGTCGCCCCCTACGCAGAGTTTTGCGTAATATTTCCTATTGAGACGTTACTTAAGTGGTTAACGTCTTAATGGATGGGGTTGGCCGGTGGAAAGTCTTTACAGATGGCGCCAGCATAGCTTGTACCTGTCACTCCTACCCTAAAGGCAAGGATTTAATTAGAGACCGCATACACGAACCACCCTAAAGGACAGAATACACGCAACGCGACTGATTTTAAAACACGTTTCAAGATGGCTGATAGCATACCGTAACTAACCTACATAATTTAGTCAGTTTCATTGTTACGCTTCAAAGAGCGGTGGAGGGTAATAAACGTTTCTATTGTATTTAGGGCCTTTTGGAAGTTAGCAATAATCACAAGGGTGAGTGTATGATAAGGACCAACGATAATAACGCCTTCTCTGTCATATCTATGGAAAGTCTAATATAAGACCATCCCGTTCAATCTTGGTATTGTTATTTCCGTGTCAGTGGTATGTCTATGCTCCTACCAAAAGTGTAAAATTCTTGTTTTTTTTTTAATTTTCTGACCTGGATGGACACTTTAAGCCAAATCCCATACAACAATACTAGTGACAGGTACAAGCTATGCTGGCGCCATCTGGCCGAACCATTGCCAGTTGCCTACCCCATTGCTAACCCGAGCGAGCGAAACGAGCGTCAGGTTTACGAGTGCTCGTCATCCGACTGTCGGGTTACAGACATATAGTTTTGTCTTAGATCGTATTATCTTTCTAAGAGCTCTTTTCTAAAATTTAGGCAAGCCAGTAGGATTCAACTTTTATGAAAGCAAAAAGTTCCGCCTCTGGTAAGCGGCAATCGAACTCGCGGAGCGTAAGCGAAGTGAGTTCTTACAAACAACTCCAGACCCAACTGTCACCTGGCTACTGGAACGTCTCGGCATTTGGATGGCTTTTTGATTTCGATAGTTTGTCTGACGATAACTTTAGTAACCTTTTTTGAACTTTATAAAATTTCTTGGGGCTGAAGCAGAGATACATAAAATTTGTAAGCTCGTATATGAGCAGGATCGATCAAGTGGTTATGGAGCTACAAGGAGAAAAAAATCCTCCTTAGGGTCTTGTTATATTGGTCAACTCGTTTGCAAGTAAATAGCGAATTCTCAGTTCGAGGTGGACTACTAATAATACTATAGTCTGCTGGCTAACCAATAACTGCAGTAACAGTGGAAGTAATAAGCTATACTCATCCCTTATTTAGTAGCGGGGGTACTAGCGTAAGAAAGGGATAGTGGGATTCTCTCTGTCTGTGCTTGATGTAAAACAAACCCTGGCCAAAGACACTCACCATCATCATAAAATACTTTTCCAATTTCTTCACCCATTCTTAAATTTGCATTTGTCTCTGTCTCGTCTCCATCAATTGTAGTATCAGTAACATCAGTCTCATCAGTTGTAGATTCAGTTTCTTCATTTTTATCCGTTGTTTCATCAGTCGTAGCTCCTGTTTCATCAGTCTCTGTGACTGTTTCAGTTGCATCAGTTATAGTATCTGTATCATCTGGGCCATTTGTCTGATCTGTAGTTGTGTCGTTATTTGTTTCGGTTTGAGGGTCGGTGTCCGCCATTTTTTCAATTTCTTTAGCGTATCGTCGCATTTCGGCGTTCATAACGCAAGGGCCAGCGTTTTTGATAGCCCATACTGCAAATGGCAGAAGAATACTTCAATTACAACCACGTAAGGTTAGTTAATAATTTATACACAAATTATAATTGGTGTCAACCAAGGATCTTATCGTAGGTATAAGTATATATACTTCTAATACTTGGTATTTTCCAAAAAAAACGTAAAGCTTGATGAGGCAAGTAAAAAAAAATTTGAATGAATTTTGAGGAAAAAGGTCTTGAAATTAAACAAAAAAACAGATGACTGCTGAAGAAGGCTTACACTTCTTAAACTTCCTTCGGCAGATGTCGCTAGGCGTCACCCTAAGACGCATATAAAATAAAGGATATGGTGGATAAATTCGCAGCCATCAGGTAAGTCTCAGTAGCTCAGTTGGTCAGAGCGATGGGCATTTTTCCCAGAGTCGCGAGTTCGAGTCTCGTCTGAGGCAGTGGATTTTTCTACTTTTCCTTTATTTTTAAACATTGTGGTAGCGTTAGCAGAATGCTTAATACAAAATTAATGGTGGCAAATGCCCAGCTACTGTAAAAAATACTAAAAATCACTATTCGCTATGTGCGAAGTGCATGGTGGGGGTAACGAGAACGATCGCAGTGCACAATGGCACAATGTGACATGACAAGAAATGAAACTGCAAAAGCCCTTGGCAGTTGTCAAAATAGTGAATCAGCCAGTGACATTTCATATAAGCAAGTAATACAACCTATTTATAAAAAAGAAAAAAAAGAGACTGAACACCTGCCCAAGAGATGGCGCCACATCCATGCACATAGCGAGCCGTGCCTATAATAAAGAAGAGTTCCCTCGATTTCTCCGGGATCCCATCGTCAGATCCTGGCCATGATGAATGATGACAATGGGACCAACTGTCATACTACCTAACTCTTTCAAACATACAAATTATTTGCCAAATAGGGCCAGCAATCTTCGAATAATCGGTGAACATAAAAATATCAAAAACAAAGATCCCGACGAATTGAGAACCTCCGCCTTCGAAATCTTGAAGTCGGTTGAAAAACGTACTATTGTCTTGAGACTCGCAAAGGTTATCCAAATCCATGTAACAAGGGTTTTCGAATTGTTTGAATTCCATTTTCTTGTTCAAGAGCCGAGCGCTGCATAGTTCTTTTCGCTCATTTGAGCATAGATTTTTTATGTTGTCTTTTGTACACACTTTCTGAAAAAAAAAACACATAATTTTATTAATTTGGTTTATGTAACAAAATTAGTAGGTAAGAATTATATAAACAAACAGAGCATTTCATGGACCCTACTTCGAAAAGAACCTACTTTTAACCTACCGCGTCCTAGGTAGCTAGGAGTCGTCCTAAGTATTCAAATTACTTTAATCACTTCGAAAGTCTCAAAATGTATAGGGATTTATTATTTATTTATCGTATGGCTTAAATACATGTCACTGGACATATGACACAAATTAGTACCATCATTGGCCACAGCATCTTTACAGATGATAGTTGCAGCGTCTAGGAGGTATTTTGAGGTGGTAGTCTACATCGACTGCGATGGCTATATAAACCAATCGCCGATCGGCCATTTCTTGCCGCATCCATCACAGGTATGTGTTGACTCCTAGGGTGATCCAGCAGCTCTGCAAAGTCGCTTCTGGTTGAGTTGGTCCAGCCAGAACTCGTCGTGCCTTGCCATGCCGTCTTACAATTTAAAATTGTGCCCTTTCCAGGTAAGCAACTGCCGCTTCTGACAAGTTCTTAAAGTCGTCTATAGTACTTGTGTATCTAGTGAGGGGACAATCCAGAACGATGTGTATGATAGTCTGGTCTGGGTGTCCATTCACACATTCACAGGCGGGAGAGGCGCTCCATCCACATTTGTACCAGGTGGTGACCGCAGTTGCCAAATCCTGTTCTTAGGGTCAAAACAGACCTAGCGGAATTCCTCGCGGAATTAAGCCAATTCACAGACAAAATGCTTAATTTTGTCTATGGTAGCGGAAATTTGTCTATGGCTTCCATACAAAAAATCAGCTACCATAGACATTTTGTCTATGAATTGGCTTAATTCCGCTGTGATTCCGCTAGGTGTGTTTTGACCCTTAGGCGGTTCAACGCGGTCCACACTCGGCTATAGGGATTTTTTTAATGGATGAATATAAACTTAGATAAAGTGTTACCTCATCTGATATCCCGTGGTGTTTAAGATACTTCACAGCAAATTCGATGTCCTCTCTTACCGATAAGCTGTAGTTGCTATCTGGCGTTATTAAATACAATATAATTATGTATTTTATTAGCATTCTTGTTTATTATACGTCTATTCATGTTTCATATCTGTAAAGTGTAAATGCTTCAGTTGTCCATGGATCTATGAAAACATTTCGGATACCGCCCCGCTGAAAGTAAACAGCAATTCCTGATGGTGATTAGGCATGTGATTTCGCGTAACCCTCTATTCACAATTCACAAGTGCCGCTCGGTCTAATTGGTTTAAACCTGAAAAGTGGCTATGAAATGGTTTATCATACAAATACACTGTTGTTTCAGCGGCGCGGTATCCGTGCTTAATTATTTCACAGATCCATAATATCGAATAGATAAGTTTAGGTGCATTAATTAGGTACAGTCATTATAAAAAATATCTCTAATAATATTTTTAAAATATTAGAAAAAACGCAAAAGGTCAACTCAAAACTTTTGTTATTTTCTATGTCATTGGCGACCTCAAACTCAAATTACTATTTGACAGCTTCTGACATACAAAGCGGTTGTCAAATGTATGTAAAGTGCTGTCAAATTCCTCCACCCAATTATGAGTTCTACCTTAAAACTTAGTCGCTTCTGTAAACTGTACACAAATTCCACTTGCAAGACGGGTTTAACTAAATATTTTACCTATATAAATGAAACGAAATATAACACCGGTATAAAATATTGGTAGTCACAGTTCAAAGGTGGTACAATAATAAAACTATTTATTACATTTCTGACCTTTATTTCAACGGTAATAAAATAGGCTATTATATATTTGGCTAGTATAAAGTTTGATAAAATAAACATGTATTTTATAGTTCAAATCAAAGACCATAACAACAAGGGACTGAATGTCTATAATGTCTATATACAAAAACGTGATCCTTTAAAATTTAAGCTATATGTGACGTCCCACGGGTGAAAGTACCTTATGGCGGTTGGCGCTTACGTTGCAAAGCAATCGCATTGGTATTGCAGCGTCGTTAGAAATAGCGTAAGCCCCAACCGCCATAAGGTACCTTTTGCAACGCCATCTATTGAGAGGAAGTTGACTTATTGTAACAGCGTTTAATAGCCGAGAAAATGTATGAATCTGAGACCTGTGGCGTATTTAATGAAGTCTCTTTTTATAACCCTATGTATTAGAAAGAGACTACCGCTTGTGAATTGTCAGTTGTAGGCCTTGTAGTTTTATTAAATAGGCCACTGGCCTATAACCGCGAAGTACTTCGTTCGTCGAATCGACTATTTGCATCACTCTATTTCGAATATGCAGCGATAGAGACGGATAACGAAATGTCGATTTTCGAACTTCGTGGTTAGTGACGCAATCGCAATAGATGGCGCCAGTGCGTTTGCTTGAATCACGTAAACACGATATTGTAGCTAAATAGCCGTCCAGGTATTCTATGGTCCCTGGTTCAAACACACAACACTGTCAATATGTAAATGTTTCTTGCAATACAGTTTTCAACGATTTTAAATTTAAGTTTTATAAGGAACATACACACAATTACAATTTAAATAGTATTGAAAATAAAACTATTAGTATTACATTTTGTTAAAGTATTAGTCGAATTAATTTTTTTGATGTTAAATAAGATAATAATTTCAAAAAAATTATGTAAAGCATAATAACAATTAAATCAAACACCTAAATAAATGTATAATAAGTATATTTTATAGTGGCTAGTAGATTTGGCAATAAAATAGAGTATATTGGTTATTTTTGAGACACAGCACAATGCAAAATAACTATAATTTTAAACAAAAAAAGAACCGACTTCACTTAGGATCCGCTATTCCAAGAGGAAGTGGCCGAGTTGCTGTAAAAAATAGTGAAATCACTATAGGCGTGCCTATAATAGTTGAAGAGTTCCCTCGATTTCTCCAGGATCCCATTATCAGTTCCCGACTTGGTGACAATGGGACCATCTAGGGGTTATACCGAAAGTAAAAAAAATATATTTGAAAATCGGTTTAAAGATTCACGGAGATATCGAGTGACATACATACAAAAAAAAAATATAAAAATTCAGTCGAATTGTGAACCTCGTCCTTTTTTGAAGTCGGTTAAAAATATTTAAAGATATTTGGCAAGTTTGGTGTCATGTTATAAATTCTGATACTTCTTTCTTTGTAAAATATCTCTTCATTTCGACTTAATAATATCATAGAGTAACATATATAACAGAGCAGTACATTCTAAGAACTTTTTGAAGCTCATGTTTGAAAGCGCCATCTACTCCAGAGTCCCCTAAAGGTAGCTCGTAAGTAGGAAAAATGCTAGCTTTACTACGGTACGCTATTCATCCCTAGATGTCGCTGCGACGCAATATAAATATTTTTTTTTACTAGCCTGGTTTAGTGTCCCACTGCTAGGCAAAGGCCTCCCCCCTTTTTCTCCACTCGACCCGATCGTATGAATTTTGCCATCATTCTGTGTAAAATGCGTCCAAGTCGTCCCGCCATCTCCTTTTCGGTCTGGGCTAACATGGTTACCCAGTGGGACCCACGACACACCATGGAAGAAGCAGCCCGGGGTGCAATATAAAAATAGGCAGAAATAATTTTAAACAAAAAAAGAACCGACTTCACTTAGGATCCGCTATTCCAAGAGGAAGTGGCTGAGTTGCTGTAAAAAATAGTAAAATCACTATAGGTGTGCCTATAATAGTTGAAGAGTTCCCTCGATTTCTCCAGGATCCCATCATCAGATCCCGACTTGGTGACAATGGGACCATCTAGGGGTTACACCTGTTCGATTCAAAAAAAAAATTTGAAAATCGGTTCACGATTCACGGAGATATCGAGTGACATAGATACAAAAAAAAATCTGTCGAAATTGAGAACCTCTCTTTTTTGAAGTCGGTTAAAAATATAAAATATTTAAAGATATTTGGCAAGTTTGGTGTCATGTTATAAATTCTGATAGTTCTTTCTTTGTAAAATATCTCTTCATTTCGACTTAATAATATCATACAGTAACATATATAACAGAGCAGTACAGTCGAAGAACTTTTTGAAGCTCATGTTTGAAAGCGCCATCTACTCCAGAGTCCCCTAAAGGTAGCTCGTAAGTAGGAAAAATGCTAGCTTTACTACGGTACGCTATTCATCCCTAGATGTCGCTGCGACGCAATATAATTTTTATTTTTATTTTTTATTAGCCTGGTTTAGTGTCCCACTGCTAGGCAAAGGCCTCCCCCCTTTTTCTCCACTCGACCCGATCGTATGAATTTTGCCACCATTCTGTGTAAAATGCGTCCAAGTCGTCCCGCCATCTCCTTTTCGGTCTGGGCTATCATGGTTACCCAGTGGGACCCACGACACACCATGGAAGAAGCAGCCCGGGGTGCAATATAAAAATAGGCAGAAATAATTTTAAACAAAAAAAGAACCGACTTCACTTAGGATCCGCTATTCCAAGAGGAAGTGGCTGAGTTGCTGTAAAAAATAGTAAAATCACTATAGGTGTGCCTATAATAGTTGAAGAGTTCCCTCGATTTCTCCAGGATCCCATCATCAGATCCCGACTTGGTGACAATGGGACCATCTAGGGGTTATACCTGTTCGATTCAAAAAAAAATTTTGAAAATCGGTTCACGATTCACGGAGATATGGAGTAACATACATACAAAAAAAAAAAAATGATAAAAAAAAAAAAAAATTCAGTCGAATTGAGAACCTCCTCCTATTTTGAAGTCGGTTAAAAATGACATTTGGTCGCAGCGACACCTAGGAACGAGTAGCGTACCGTAGTAAAGCTAGCATTCTTCCTACTTACGAGCTACCTTTAGGGGGCTCTTGGAGTAGATGGCGCTTCCAGACATGAGCTTCAAAAACTTCTTAGACTTTGGATGTCTATATTATCTATAAGTCCCTGATAATATAAATTAACCCTTTGTACGCCAAGCATCGGACGGAAAAATCCTGCCCTCAGCGCCAGCGCGCTAGTCAAACCGGTTATATTTAGGACGTGATATCACGTCCTGGCGCTGACTCGACTCTCCGTGCACGTGATTTCACGGCTTTGGCGGTCAAAGTGTTAATAACTATAATCATATTTACGTCACTCTGGGCGCTAAGTGAAATTTACCGCCCTAGGGCGCAGCGGCAAATCTCACTTTACACGCAGGAGAAGACGTAAAATTGTGTACGCACCACGGGCGGTAATAAAGAAGGCCTCAGATCGCTTGTTTATGGCCTTCGGTTCGGGCCACAAATGCCCGCGATCTGAGCCCTTCTTTATTTTACCGCCCTAGGTACGTAATGTACTATTATAAAATACTATTATATAGCTACTTTTAGTATCAATAATGTAAATGTATGTAAAACTAGAAAATATATGGCAATCTCACAAACGGAGAAATAAGTATATTTTTTTACCCCCTTAGGGTCAAAACACACCTAGCGGAATCACAGCGGAATTAAGCCAATTCATAGACAAAATGCTTAAATTTGTCTATGGTAGCGGAAATTTGTCTATGGTAGATAATTTTTTGTATGGAAGCCATAGACAAACTTCCGCTACCATAGACAAATTTAAGCTACCATAGACAAAATTAAGCATTTTGTCTATGAATTGGCTTAATTCCGCGAGGAATTCCGCTAGGTCTGTTTTGACCCTTATTCATAAGCGTCTTACAAACAAGCCTCATTTAGTTAATTTATGTTTTGTCTGTTTACAAACGATTATTAGTTAAATGAGGTTTGTAAGTTTGTGAAGAAGGGGGTTAACATTTAAGTTGTAAATTTTTATTCGCATTGCTTGAATGGGGATCAGTACCGAAAATTTTTGTACATAGTAAATACCGGTACCTTAAAAAAACATCGGTAATTTCAATACAGTTATTTTACATATTGGATGTTTTTTCAATAACTAGCTAGCCGAGGTGATTTGATAAGCCATACTAAACGATTTTTATTATTGTGCCAACTCTAATATATCAAAAAAAAAATTGCAAATTTTATTTTTGCCAACCAGACGTCGACGTTTTCTATGGGAGGGATTTTTTTTTCACCTTACTTATCACCTCTAAGGCTAGTTATTGAAAAAATACCCTGTATAGGCATCTAGATACGGGTAATTTTCATCGCCATTTATTTCATTAGGACTACTCTTCGGTAATGTTATTTTACATTTACAATAACACACTTGACACACACACTGTTGTATTAATAAGGACTAACGCGTATGAAAATTCCGCTAGAGCCGCTAGTGTAGACGGTGGTCTTCGAAATGACAAATACCATAGTAATTAGGTTGGATCGCGGAATTATTTCCAATTTCTCAACGTTGTGAATATTTTCCGATACCAGGATATTAATTATGGGAAATATGAGTAACGAGTCATTACGAATGTTTTAAAGTTAAGAAAATTCATATTTTTATCCAAATAAAGCGGAACTGCGCATCACTGCGGCGTCGTCGATATTTTTACAGTACGGTTTATTGTATTAAATATTATTTAAGCTTAAATTTAGTTTTCACAATAAAAAAAACTACAGCTGTATTTCTAGACCTGCGTCTACAGTGGCGCCAACTGGTGAGTAAAAAAACGGTTGCCCTCATTGTCGTAACATATGTATTTTAGTACTAAACCTATTTGCTTTAGTTTGGATGGTTCCAGTGATTTGCTAAATTCGTTAATAATCGTTATATTGTGATTCAGAAACTATATTTTATGGTGTATTTCTATGCCGGTAATTTTATTACCATATACGGTAAGGATTTTATCACGGTTTTTAAAAAAAAAAAATTGGTTTATATCGGCTGTTCATATATATACAACTGTTTAATAGATACCGCTACTATTTTACTAGTACCAATCATTTCGGTACTTTTTTTGTGCCCTTGAAGACATATATCGGTATCAACTCTAAATCTGTACCGCTTACTTACTGGTACGCACAATAATATTTATATTTTACTAGTAGTCGGTAGTAAACGCATGGCCTCCCTATATCCTGTCTCGCTCGCACCATGGACAGTACTGAAGTGGTTCAAATTCGTGGCCTCTCCGGCGAACAGCACTCTTGGAGCTCCAGAGGAGTCTGGGATTGGGGTACCGAGCCATGCTCGGGCGTCTGGGTACTGCGGGGTGAGCAGGTTGTCGTAGGAGTAGCTGCCGCGGGTGTACGGGTTCGTGTGCCAGGTTGACCTGAAATATGTTAAATCAAAATAATTTCATAATCATATACGGTCGTGTGATAATTAGAAACTATATTATATTTCCCATATAAATATAACATTCCTTACTGTGGAACTAGATCGTTTTGTGTCCCCTACTAATTATTAATGATAGAACGAGCAATCGCATCGAAGCGAAGTTTTTACACACAACTTCAGATACCAACAACAGAACTGTCAGCTGGCTGGGACATCTGAGAATTTCAATGGCTTTCTCATTTTGAGCGTTTCTTAAGCGATAACTTTAGTAATATTTTTGTTTACTGTATTAATGTTTTTTTATGATATTCATGCAATTTGTTGGGGTTGTAGCAGAGATACACATAATTTGAGAGTTCGTATATGAGCAGGCTCGATCAAGGGTTTGTGGAGCCAGAAGGCGAAAAACGACCTTCACAAGGGTCTTGTTATATTGGTCAACTCGTTTGCAAGTAAATCACGAGTTCTCAGTTCGATGCGGACTAGTATAATTTGAACTAAAGTGAACAATATCGAACTGACCTGATAGTGGCCGTAGGTTTTGGCACGGTAATCTTCAAGGTGTTACCGATAAACTTCTGAAGTAATTCCACGCATTTCGTTCTCACTGTTTCTTCTGGCAGTGCCTCAACCTGAAAATTACGTTTTTACTTCTCATGCTCGTAAAGTTTCACTTTATGCTGGGTATAGGCGGACTAAAACTCAATTTTATGCACAAGTGCATAAAAAATTGCCATTGTCAAAATAGCCTTAGAAGAAGTCAATTTTTTATGCACTTGTGCATAAAATTGAGTTTTAGTCCGCCTATACCCAGCATAAAGTGAAACTTTACGAGCATGAGAAGTAAAAAAATATAAACACTTATGAAAGAAATTCCTATTCTTTTTATTTCCTCACAATCGAAGTAAAAAGTAGAGTGTATAACTCGTCCATAAAACCCATTTTACGCTCGTACTTTATATCCATCCTCGCTCGCAAGCTCGCTCGTATGGATAAACGCCTCGCGTAAAATGGTGCGTTTTATGCACTTGTTGTACAATCTACTATAATTAACGTACAGTAAGCGTCAGAGATATGTGACCCCCCTCCAGCAATAGACAAATGTGGTCGCTAGTTCGAACCCCAGCATAAGAATCACACTTTTTGCTTTTTTTTTACTTTTGTTTTATAATCCTGGTTTTAATATTTTTTTACATTACCACAAATATTTATTTTATACGTTTTGTTATTCCTTATTACCTACTCAGTTATTAACTCGGAACATTAAAATTACCCTTTTAATCAATTTTTAACTAGAACAATAATTTCGTTAACTTCACAAGAGTCCGTGCAGCGTGATGGATAGTGTAACAGACTAGTAAACACTAGGTTCGCGGTTCGAATCTACGTAGAGGATACTTTTTGTATTTTTATACTTGTTCTTTTTTATTAATAATTTATTAACATCCTATTTAATATAGTAAGTTTAATTAAAATAGAAGTTAAAATCTTTTTTTTAAGGACTAATAATGAAAATTCCATAGTCACTGGTAACTTTTTATTCACTAAAAAGTAGGTATTTAAATACTATTATATTAAATATTGTTTACTAACTGAATAATGGGGGTAATATATATATGACAGTAGATATATTATGCGTGTTCTGTAAACTGATTACTATATATTTTACAGCTAAATATTTACTAGTTAAATTATAATGATAATGTGTAGTCAATTATACATCAGTGAAACTTAAAGTTAACAAGTAAAATACCTTTAGCTTAACTCTTACAGTTTAAAATTGTGGTATTGGTGGTCTGCATGCTGTTAAACTTTATAAGGCATTACACTTTGGTTGTTTACTTTAGATTATACCTACATTTTACTTCATTGAGTAGAACCGTAAAAACAAGTCGGGTCATAACTTTTTTATAAGTAATACCAAACTACTCGGTTAAAAGTGAAATGTATAGTTTCCCTTTTCTTTGATTATAAATTAATATTCTTATTGTATTTAACACAATTTTTCAGTTATACTTTAGACAGAGATGGCGGGACACAGCGGTGGGAGTTGTGGAAATTGCGGGAAGAGGCTTTTAAGTATAAAATGGGCTATTCAAAAAACAATTTCAAAAATGAGTATAGGTTAGACCGCCCCTCGCCCTATTATGCCTATCTGTATGCCATTATCAATATGTAATACGTAATCTAAACCAGCTATTTAACGTTGCAAAGAGAAACGACATGTTATCAAAGATATCAATAATTCATCTCTTAGCACGTTACCAATGCAATGCAACCTTACCACAATCTTAGTAAGCATAGGGTATTTCTCCACTAATTAGGTCGAATTCAAACAGCTCCCATTAAAGTTACATTGAAATTTCCTATTAACAGAAACACTTTATTCAGTCATGTCACATCAAATTGACTTGAAATAATACTAATGAAGAAGAATCCATGTTAAAAAAACTACATTAAATGGCTAACAATATGTATGGTTTTTAAGGTAGAAATTAATGAGTTACCTCTTGGAAAAGCCTACTTGTTTAAGCACTATCTTGTTATTTGCAAAAAAACAATATAATTTGTTAGACACTACTTATACAATAGCGTCATTATACCTACTCATTATTTTAAAACTTGCATGGAGTAAATATTTGCCTAATAATGGAGAAATACCAACAACACATTTTTTTTTACAATTTTTACTAATAACATAGAGGAAAACCTTTTTTATCTTCTACCTGTTTTAGCCGGCTTTTCATGCTTGAAACCATGTTTGAACATACATTGGTGTTCCTCATCAATTCCCACTTTCTATAAACTTCTTCGTCTAAGTTTTGTCTTGATTTGACTTGTGTAGGGTCCCAGTTAAGCACCATAAATTCTCAATAGGATTAAGGTCAGGGCTTTTAGAAGGCCAATCTAATACAGTGATGTCTGTTTGTAAGGCTAACCACTCTTTCACTATACGGGAACGATGCACTGCACTATTGTCATGCACCAATGATTTATGTCTTGCACTAAATAAATTTGTCCTTCGGGATAGGCGACGCGAACGGAAGGCAACATGACGTCAAGTAACACTTCGAGATATCGCTCGCTGTTCATTCGGCCTCCAACTTCAACGAGCTGCTCGGGCCCCATAGATGACATCCAGCCCCAATACGCTAAAAAAAAATCTCATGAGCATACCATAACTTGAAAAACGTAAAACTGAAATCACAGTTTTTTTTTTAAAGTGCAGGTAATGAAAATTGTATACTTAATATAATTTACCCACCTAATGATATCGTTCCGCTTGTTCTAAGGTCTAGCATATTTTTGGGATCAAATCGCTCTCCACTTCTGCGCCACAATATTTTTCTTCCATCTTTGTCTGACTTAAAATATTTCTCGTCAGTAAATACGATATAACGAATCTCACCCATCTGCGAATCGTATTTCTCTGCAAGTAAAAATAGTATTAAATTTGCTCGTTTATGATGATAAAACTTAAAAAACTCAAATAGCTTTAAAAATAAACATGGCTCTAAGACTACACCTATTACTTCACATAAAAAAGCTGCCGATTAAAAGACTTTTCCGTTAAATATATTTTTCTATCTTATCCCATATATAGGTAAACACACGACAGTAAATCCTCACAAACAAAATCTGGTGGCTTAACTTATTGATAACATTTTACTTTTTTTACTAAAAAATAAATGTCTCAATGGAGTCACAGGTTACAAACTTACCGTTATATTCAGTACTCGTGGTATTTGTTTAATACTTTTGTTCTCTTCCCAAAGAACCACAATTTTATCGAACCATATTGTCATTGAAACACAAAAAAACGGACGGGGGCAGTTATTCAATTGCTTGAAATGCAAAAGGATTGTCGAGAGATCGTAATTGCGTTGCGACACAGGTATGATTCGCACACGCAAATTATGACTTACCCTCAGACAAATTTTCTCCACGAAATAACTAGACGCATTTACTCCAGTAAATTAAACCTTAAAATGTAATTGGTAAAAGTCGTTGTTAGTCGTCTGTGGAAATAAAATGAATAAAAATGAGGGTAGGAAAATATTGATAAACCAAAGACATTACTAATATGATCCAAGACAAGCTTGCAAAACAGGGACGAGTATAGATATAAGTAATAGTTGGAACAGAATATCTATGTTAAGGGACCTCGATGTCGATGGCGCTTACGCCATTATCAGCGATGCTCCAATAAAAATGCAACGATGCGCAACCCGATGCGGCGTAAGCGCCATTGACAATAAAGTCCATTTTTATAGATTTTGTCATAGTTCTCTATTGCCGGTCGGAACTGGTTCATATTTTTGTTGTGTAGTCCATGTGTTACGATAGCCCAGCGGAAAAAAGCCGGACTAATGTATGAGTGAAGCGAATGAGTGTGAGCCGAGGCCCCAGGATCGATCCCAGCTTAGCTGACAAGCAGATTTGAGATATTTCATTTTTGAAAGAATTAAATGACAGTGTGGTAAATGCCGATTCTCGTGTCGAACGAGAGTTCCAGTTTTACACCTAGGGGGGTCACGTATCTCTGACGCTGACTGTACATAGTGAAATAATAAACGAAAGACCATATTAATAATTAATACTGAAAATGTAACGTTTGTACAAAATCGCGTCCCTACAAAATGTCTAACTATCACGGTTCATGAGATACAGCCTGGTGACAGACGGCCGGACGGACGGACAGCGGAGTCTTAGTAATAGGGTCCCGTTTGTACCCTTTGGGTACGGAGCCCTAATAGTATTTTGTGCAACAGTTACATAATAAGGGTTCTTAAGATTCGAGGGTCGAAGTAAAAACAGACCCGAGAATTTTAAGACCTAATTATGTACCGTTGCACACAATAGTTTTTCTACGAGTGCTAGGCAAGCCGGTGAGCATTGAGTTCGACGAATGACCTGCTGCCTCTATACAATTGTCTTCAGTCTCCCGGCGGATAGCGTCGGCGCCCGCCTCGTCTACAGCGGCGGGCGGCGCCGGTGCGGGGCCCGCCTCGGTAACAGACCCATTATATCCCTAAGAGTCGACTTTTGAGTCATATTATGACAACGTTCATAAACTATATGCTTTGAATGTCTCATCTCTCTCTTTACATGTCAGTCATTTTATTGGCAAATTAGAATGCAGGAGTAGAAAAAAACTATACTGTCGTCTGTAATGTAACTGTATTGCACTCGGTAGCAGTTTGGTCAACCTCATGCGCCTTGAAGCCCACGTACGCTCAAGATTACACTTTTGAACCACTCGCTACGCTCGTAGCTTTGATTCATTAGCTGACTCGGGCCTCAACATGAGCACGAGAGAAACAACAACTTTGCTCCCTTGTATAATAAAAACAAGGTTTTCACAGCGGGCTACAGTTTGAGATTCTTTAAAAAAGGAGTGTATAGGTTTGTAAAGGGTAGGCAACGTGCATGTGAATACTCTGGGGTTGTAGGCGTCCATAAGCTACGGCTAACCATCAGGCGGGTCGTATGCTTGTTTGTCACCGTCGTGGTACAGTCAGCAGCAGAAGTAACTAAGCGGGTAGGGTGTTCAAAATGAGCTGGACACGACTTTATTGTTAAGAGAATAAGAGCGCGTGCAGGTCATTTTGAACACCTCTAACCAGCTACTTTTGCAGCTGACTATACAGTCAAACAGCTGGTTATACCCTCCTGCGGCCCAGCCATACAAATGAAAAATCGAAAACTTGCCACTGAAATTTAAACCAAGAACTCAAAGAAACAGAGTCGATTTTATTTTGTTTCAAAATCGAACGCTACAAAACAAATGCACCTCTATGGAAGTAGAATGGATGATTCAAATTTCATCGAAGACAATAAGTACTACAAGTAGGACCTTGGGCCTTACAAAAATAGTAGATTGTATTACAAGGGAGCAAAATGACGTATTTCGGTCGAGGGTAGCATGTTGAATCCCGAACGAAGCGAAGGATTCCAGAATAGAACGCTCGGGATTCTAACGTGGAATCCTGAGCGTAGTGAGGGATTTGTTGCATAGGTGGACACGAGTGAAACCACGGGCTACTGTATTCACACTGCTTTATTGTATACGTGTCGTAGTGCGGGTTAAGGTGGGCGCAGCCACACACACATACATAACATCTCCTTCCCCTAGTTCACTAACTCTAATTAAATCTAAGTACCTAACCCTAAGTAAGATATATAAGTAATATGGTCGAGTGATGACCTATATTTTATAATTGACCTTGGGACGGTTACGCAATCTTATCCTGGAATTCACTGCTGGCGGTGGTTCCAAGGGAGCCTCGCCTTGTCGAGGTTCTTCGATGGCCTCTTGAAATTCGTCTTCATCTGAAGTACCAACAATGGGTGGAGCCTGATCTGATCCTTGATCATCTTTTCTCTCTCCCGTGAAAAAATATTCTGGGCTCCTCGTCTGCCGCACCAGCGATAGTGACGGCGAGTGACACGGTGCGCATGTAGCCTCGTGTTGGTGGTCAAGAGGTGGGGAAGCCGGCCTAGCATCTGGGTTATCACTTGTCGGCGGCGGCGGCGGTGGCGGCGGCGGCGGCGGCGGCGGCGGCGGCGGCGGCGGCGGCGGCGGCGGCGGCGGCGGCGGCGGCGGCGGCGGCGGCGGCGGCGGCGGCGGCGGCGGCGGCGGCGGCGGCGGCGGCGGCGGCGGCGGCGGCGGCGGCAGCGGCGGCGGCGGCGGCGGCGGTGACGGCGGCGAGGGTGTGTGCGTCAGTGATGGTGTATCGCCGTACGATGTAGGTATAGGTATATCATCATAATCATTTTCGTCCTGATTGGTAATCGTCCCTTTAAATGGCATCAGCTGATTAGTATGCCTTTTAACTATCGAAGTTGATGAGATGTCTTTAATTTCATATAACACTCGACCTAATCTCCTTAAAACTAGCCCTTTACCCCAAAAATATTTATTGTTGCCTTTGAACTGTTTATATAAAACTAGGTCACCTTCTGTAAAAACTGGTTTACTTTTCCTGTTTTGCTTGTCATTCTGCAAAGACTGTTTTTTTGCAACCGCGTTAGATAAGGCGACTGACGACGGCGGCGAGTTAACGGGATTAAGTAAATCCAGCCGGGTTCTTAGTTTTCGGCCAAAAACTAGCTGCGCAGGTGAGAACCCTGTGGTCGAATGTATAGAATTTCTATAATCAAACATGTACTTTAGTAATTTAAGTTTATTTTCTTTAACATTGTTGGTCGAAAGTAAACAAGATTTTAACCCCTTTTTAAAAACTTTAACGTAACTCTCGGCCTGGCCGTTACTAGGCGCATGGTAAGCGGGTGACGTCACATGTGATATCCCGTTTAAGGAACAAAACTCAACAAATTGTTGTGAACAAAAAGCCGTTCCATTGTCACTTACAATTGTGTGAGGTAGGCCGTACCTAGACATGTAATCATATAGCTTTTCTATAACAGCATTAGACGTGGTTGAACTATTCATGTCAAAGACTTCTACCCACTTAGTGTATGCGTCGACTATCACTAAATATGATCGTCCATGAATAGGACCGCAAAAATCTATATGTAAACGGTAAAATGCCTGAGGTGGAAATTTCCAATGTGCGAGGGGCGCGCGCGCAGGCGCGGGGCGCAATTGGATGCAAACGTCGCAAGAGCCTATTAACGTTTCTATGGCCTCGTCTATGCCTGGGAACCAGAATCGGGAACGAGCCTCTGCCTTAGTTTTCACGATTCCTAAATGAGAAGCGTGTAGTTCAGACAAAACTTTGTAACGCAAGTTCTCAGGAATGACGACCTTATGGCCTCGCATTAAGCAACCATTTTCCACTGACAGCTGTGTTTTACATAAATGGAACGGTTTTAATTTTAAATTATCAATTTTTTTAGGCCACCCTTCGAGCGTATATTTAATTACTTGACACAATGTTACGTCTTTGTTTGTTTCGTCGCGTAATTCTTGTAATGTTATCGGTAAGCTACCTTCTACGACGAAACACACGTATGCTGCGCTCTCGCTCGTTTCCGCGGCGGCGGCGCCGGGCTCGCAGCGAGACAATGATTGCCCGTCTCCCTCTGGCGCGCAAGCGCGCGATAAGTAATCCGCGCTATTGTCTGCACTACGAACAAATTCTATTTTGTAGTTATAACTACTTAGGAATATAGCATACCTTTGTAGGCGATTCGCAGAGACTTCCGGTATTCCTCGGTGCGGTCCAAAAATCGTAATTAATGGTTTGTGGTCCGTTCGTAATATGAAGGGTTTAGACCTACCGTACAGGTATTGATGAAACCTACGTATTGCGAATACAAGGGCAGTGGCTTCCTTCTGAATTTGAGAATAGCGTTTCTCAGCGGCGTTAAGGGTGCGTGACGCATATGATATTGGTCGTTCGCGACCGTCCGACTCGATCTGTGAAAGAATCGCACCTAACCCGTGTGGTGATGCATCAGCTGTGAGCAGGGCCGGCCCGTCCATATAGGCGAACTAGGCGATCGCCTAGGGCGCTCGTGTTAGGGGGGCGCCAAACGGCGGCATCGAAAAAAAATTATAGTAATGGACGTCGTCAAGTAAACCGTTTGTCAATATTTTAAATTTTTGTATAAATGATAAATTGGTTACGTTGTCAACACACTCGGAGAAGTCGTTAGCATTAGCAGTGCAGTCAGTGCAGTGTGTACAAATAAAATCTTTGGTACATAAGTCCAGTAATTTACATCTGTCCACTTGTTTGGCGCATCGTTGATGTACCCACATATGGCATTGTATCACACTGAGCCCAATTAGTAGAACCTTCTGTCATCGACCCGCGCTCACGGTATAAACAGTTAACTATTATCTTGGTTGTCTGGTGAGGGTATGTCTAGACCTGGACACATATTGTGTATGGAAATGTTTCTCTCTAGTAATACAAGAAGATACATCACTGTAAATTCTTTCAACGTAAATTCGTTACGTACCGTTAGCGGTTAAGTCATTTTCGAGTTATCCTTCTTTTTTAGGGTTCCGTAGCCAAAATGGCAAAAACGGAACCCTATAGTTTCACCATGTCCGTCCGTCCGTCCGCGGTCTAGCTCAGTGACCGTTAGCACTAGAAAGCTGAAATTTAGTTTGAATATGTGCATTAACCAAGCCGACAGAATGGTAACAACATATATTTTCCAGTTTATATTCTACTGTTTTGTCGGCTTCGTTAATGCACATATTCAAACCAAATTTCAGCTTTCTATTGCTAACGGTCACTGAGCTAGACCGCGGACGGACGGACGGACGGACATGGCGAAACTATAAGAAATTTTCTTTCGTTATAAGGTATTTCTCCTCCAGGCCCGTTATTTTTTTCCACCCTGACATTCATCAAGAATTTCAGCTTGCTAGTGCTTGTAGTGACGTTTACTGGGCTAAGGAAGGACACGCAGACCGGTCTAGTAAAACTATAAGATTTTTAGTTATTTTGACTACGGAAACCTAAAAAGGCAGATGTCCATTACGAATAAAAACGATTTATTTCCTCTGGACGCAAATAAATGCGGGTGTCATCTTTACCCTTCATTCTTTACTATGGGGCGCAAATGTGGGTAAAGATAACCTATGGGGGTGTAAAAAGGGGGTATATTTTTATGTTGCACTAGATGGCAGTCTACAACGAGAAAGGGTGCAAGCGTGAATTGTAAGTTAGCACTTCCACTTAGTAAGTTAAAAAGTTAGCACTTCATATTGGCGTAAAATAACAGTTACCTACCTATTCATTTGAAAAAAAAATTGCGCGTTGTTTTGTCACGAATTCTCTAAAATGGGGCGCCATTTCAGTCTCTTGCCTAGGGCGCCGGGAATGCTCGGGCCGGCCCTGGCTGTGAGAACTAATTGCGCTTCGGGATTGTAATGCGCTAACACCTGATCGGACGCAAGACATTGTTTAATGCTATTAAAAGCATCTTCGTGAACAGTGGTCCACGACCATTTGACTCCCTTCCTAAGCAAGTCATATAAGGGACTTAAAATGGCAGACGCACCGGGAACAAAATTCCTATAGTAATTAACCAACCCTAAAAAGGATTGGAGTTGGTTAACATTGTTTGGTACTGGTGCGTCAACCATGGCTTTAACTTTGTCAGCTGATTTTTTTAATCCGTGTTTGTTAATTACATAACCCAAGTAGCTAACCTCACTCTTAAAAAATTCACATTTTTCCTTTTGCAAGGTTAGTCCCGCGTCCTGTAATTTCTGTAAGACACTAATTAACCTAGCTACATGTTCTTGGTCGTCCCGACCCGTGACCAGCACGTCGTCCAACAGGCACAGCACGCCGTCCATGCCCGCGAGTAGCTCGTCCATCGCGCGTTGGAAAATCGCTGGGGCACTGCTGAGACCAAAAATGAGACGAGTATATTTGTACAACCCCCGATGTGTATTTATACAAGTTAGATTTTGAGATTCCTCGCTCAACATCAGCTGATTATAAGCCATGGATAAATCTAATTTAGAAAACTTTTGTCCCCCGTGAAGCTTGGCGAATAGCTCGTTGGCAGTCGGTAAGGGATACTGCTCAATAACTAATTGCTTATTAATACTAACTGAGTAGTCCGCGCATAATCTGACGGAACCGTTCCGTTTTAGTACGGGTACTATGGGGGAAGCGTACTCTGAATGTTCTACGGGTACCAAAACGTTTAAATCGACCAACCTATCGATTTCTTTACTTAATTTATCCCGTAATGCGAACGCTACCGGTCGAGCTTTAAAAAATATAGGCTGAGAACCTTCTTTCAAAGTTAATTTGACTTCATATTTATTGAAGCATCCTAATTTATCCGAAAATAGCTGCGGAAAATCTTTCTCAAAAGTACTAATATTGTTACAGTAAAGATTTTGACGCAGTTCTAAATGAAACTTTGAAATGAAGTCTCTGCCGAGTAGTGGCGCAGATCCTTTATACACGACGTAAACATCCAACGTGTGGGTAGCACCGGAATATGTAATCGGCAGCGGCAATATACCTGCACACGGTAGCTCAATGCTGGTATAACCATATAGTGGTTTCCTTAATGGTGATAATGGAATGTTATTAAAATGCTTTTTATAAAATTGCGGGGATATCACTGAGACGGCGGCCCCGGTGTCCACTTCAAATTGAATGTTTTTGCCAAAAATTGAAACTGTTTCGACCATGGGTTCCCCCGTAGCGGAACGGATATTATTAAGGATATTATGTAACTTACCGTCGTCGTCGTCACCTACTTCGTACTTAGTATCCATATATTTAACACTAGGGCACATTCTACCTAAATGGCCCTTAACTTTGCACTTTTTACATACGTAATTAGCGAAACGACACTCCGAAACTTTGTGATTAGTATAGCCACATGTTGAACATTTGACTTTCACTTCAGCCTTATTAGACGCGATTTTGAAAACGTCCACCGATGAAGGCGTAATACCAGCGGCAGTGGCCCCGGCGCGCGCACAGCGAATATTCTCGGCGAATTCGACCGCTTTCGCTAACGTTAGCTCCGATATGTTTTGCGCATATAATTTCTCCTTTTCGAGACCCGGTAGCAACCCCATGATAAACCGATCACGTAGTGCTTCTTCCACATTGCTAAAACTACAGTAAGCGGTGAGGCCGCGCAGCCTGGCGGCCCACTGAGTGTGTGTCTCGCCGGCCTGTTGCATCGCGGCGTAGAATTTGTGGCGCTCGCTGAATCCAACCCGCTTCGGTGTGAAGTGGTTGTCCAGAAGTTGTATAATATCTTCATAAGGCACGCTGTCCAGTTGCTTCGGTAGAACTAAATCAGCTGTAAGCTTGTACGTTTCTTCCTTGAGTGCCGTTAATAATATAGCCCGCCTTTTTATTCCAACCGCATCCTTTGTGTCATTAATATCGTTCGCGATGAAATACTGTTGCAACCGGCCTTTGTAGCTGTTCCAACTTTGAGTATTATGGTCAAAAGTATCTAACACGCCGAAATTAGCACCAGCCATTATTTTTAATCACGAAACACGCGGGATTAAACCGGTTCGTCGCCAGTGTTGCATAGGTGGACACGAGTGAAACCACGGGCTACTGTATTCACACTGCTTTATTGTATACGTGTCGTAGTGTGGGTTAAGGTGGGCGCAGCCACACACACATACATAACAGGATTCAAGTGACCCGAGATCGAAATAATTTTGCTACCGCGTAGTACACTCTACTTTTCACTCCTTCTATGAGAAAAACGAAAACAAAGGTACTAAACTAGCTATCTGCTAGAAAGAGAAGTTATATAATGTTGTCTCATTTTAATTGGTTGTAAAGACAAGGAAAATAGAAAAAAAAACGCAGAGGGAGCAAAAGTCACTTTTGCTCCCTCTGTAAATGGGCAACAAATCGCAGAGGGAGCAAAAGTCATTTTTGCTCCCTGTAATCGCAGAGGGATCAAAAGTCACTTTTGCTCCCTGTAAATGGGCTACAAATTACTCTTTTTCGAATAGTAGGGGTGAAAAAACTATTTTCACTGACCTCCTTAGCCACGTTCCCGCTTGTCCACAACGTCAACGAATTACTCGAGCCCATGGGCCGACTAGCTCCATATATCCTCGTGGTCCAGTAATCATCTTTGTCCACCCTCCCCTTGTCCTCCCCCCTCCATATGAAGCCGAAGAATGACGTGTGGTGCGGCCACCAGGCCTCCTCGAAGGTGAGGATGATCTTGTCCATGACGCCGATGCTGATTTTGTCTATGGCCGTTTGTTTTTCTTGGGATAGAGGCGGTGAGAATAGTGTTGAATGCCTGTAACAAAAAATGTTTATAAAAAATAGGTCAAAAATATTTTAACGAATTAAAAGTAATTTTCGAAATATTCCTTAGAGTATTCAACCAACCGGAGCGGCCATTGACACGCGTACCCCTCTGCCGAAAACATATGACTAGTGGTCATATTTGTTGTATGGACAGACTTGACTATTTGTACGTTACGTATGAATAGGTTACATTTGACATTCCCCTCCCCCGCAAAAATCACTTTTTTTGTATCGAAAATGATAGACGGCTAACCAACGACATGGGTTGAATTTTCAAGTAATTTTACGGTATCGTTACAATACCGGTACCTTTATTACCGGTACCACTTACTTGGCCTTGAGCACTCCGAGCGACACGGTGACTATGACGGTGTCGGCCACATAGACGCTGCTGTCACTACATTCAACTGTACCTTACAATACCGGTACCTTTATTCTCGGTACCTACTTGGCCTTGAGCACTCCGAGCGACACGGTGACTATGACGGTGTCGGCCACATAGACGCTGCTGTCACTACATTCAACTGTACCTTACAATACCGGTACCTTTATTACCGGTACCACTTACTTGGCCTTGAGCACTCCCAGCGACACGGTGACAATGACGGTGTCGGCCACATAGGCGCTCCCGTCGCTGCATTCAACTGTACCTTACAATACCGGTACCTTTATTACCGGTACCTACTTGGCCTTGAGCACTCCGAGCGACACGGTGACTATGACGGTGTCGGCCACATAGGCGCTGCTGTCACTACATTCAACTGTACCTTACAATACCGGTACCTTTATTCTCGGTACCTACTTGGCCTTGAGCACTCCGAGCGACACGGTGACTATGACGGTGTCGGCCACATAGACGCTGCTGTCACTACATTCAACTGTACCTTACAATACCGGTACCTTTATTACCGGTACCTCTTACTTGGCCTTGAGCACTCCCAGCGACACGGTGACAATGACGGTGTCGGCCACATAGGCGCTCCCGTCGCTGCATTCAACTGTACCTTACAATACCGGTACCTTTATTACCGGTACCTACTTGGCCTTGAGCACTCCGAGCGACACGGTGACTATGACGGTGTCGGCCACATAGGCGCTGCTGTCACTACATTCAACTGTACCTTACAATACCGGTACCTTTATTCTCGGTACCTACTTGGCCTTGAGCACTCCGAGCGACACGGTGGCTATGACGGTGTCGGCCACATAGACGCTGCTGTCACTACATTCAACTGTACCTTACAATACCGGTAACTTTATTACCGGTACCACTTACTTGGCCTTGAGCACTCCCAGCGACACGGTGACAATGACGGTGTCGGCCACATAGGCGCTCCCGTCGCTGCATTCAACTGTACCTTACAATACCGGTACCTTTATTACCGGTACCTACTTGGCCTTGAGCACTCCGAGCGACACGGTGACTATGACGGTGTCGGCCACATAGGCGCTGCTGTCACTACATTCAACTGTACCTTACAATACCGGTACCTTTATTCTCGGTACCTACTTGGCCTTGAGCACTCCGAGCGACACGGTGACTATGACGGTGTCGGCCACATAGACGCTGCTGTCACTACATTCAACTGTACCTTACAATACCGGTACCTTTATTACCGGTACCACTTACTTGGCCTTGAGCACTCCGAGCGACACGGTGACAATGACGGTGTCGGCCACATAGGCGCTCCCGTCGCTGCATTCAACTGTACCTTACAATACCGGTACCTTTATTACCGGTACCTACTTGGCCTTGAGCACTCCGAGCGACACGGTGACTATGACGGTGTCGGCCACATAGGCGCTCCCGTCGCTGCATTCAACTGTGACCCGCACGTTGGGGTGCTGCGGGGCTCTGATGACGGTCACCTCCTTGTTCAGCTTCATATCCAGGTTGGGGAGCCCTGGACCGCCTTTGTATGTGTTCTGGAAAACCAGGGCTGTGGTAATCCGTGTAGTGGAGAAAGAAAAAAAAACGGAAAAATAAGAGTGCAATTCTTAACAAATAAACTTTTTTTCTTGCGGAATTGATGCATGTGGAAAGGCTTATCGAACGAGCGAGCGAATAAGCGAAGCGAGTTTTCACAAACAACTTCTGGCTACTGTGACGTCTTGCCATTTCTATGGCATATGATTTTGAGAGTTAGTTCCGCGATAACTTCAGTAACGTGTTTCAGATCTTTACGAAATTTGTTGAGGTTGTAGCAGAGCAGAGCATACATATAATTTAAGTATATGAGCAGAGAGCAGAGCATACATATAATTTAAGTATATGAGCAGAGAGCAGAGCTTACATATAATTTAAGTATATGAGCAGAGAGCAGAGCATACATATAATTTAAGTATATGAGCAGAGAGCAGAGCATACATATAATTTAAGTATATGAGCAGGAACGATCTAGCTATGTTTTAACTTTTTTTCTCGAATAAATTAAATATAAAGAAAATGTATAACTTATTTCACTATTTCCGTTACTAACTTACCAACATAATCTCAAAGAACGTCTTGTATCCATATTTATGCCAGCTGATCAGCTGCGGGCCATCCAGCTCTTCGTACCGACTAATGGTCGTCACGTCCGTCCAGTCGTTGGACGCCTCGTAGTTGTTGGTAAGTAGATTCGCGAACTCCAGGAACTCCGTTATGAAGTCTTCGTCTTTTAGTAGCTCTGGCATTTGCTCGGATATGTACTCTCGCAGCCTGAAAATAAAATAATATCAAATAAAAAAAGCCAAAGAGCTCAAAGAGGACCCAGTGTGTTAATGACGAGGGACCTCTCTTGTTCCTTTAGCCGTCAACACAGTGAATCATCCTGTTTTTAAAGGGCCGTCAACACAGTGACACCTCTGGAGTTGCATGCAGCCATAGGTTACGGTAGCTGCTTACCATAAGGTGGGCTGTATGCTTGTTTGCCACCGTCGTGGTAATAGTACATTACGTACCTAGGGCGGTAAAATAAAGAACGGCTCAGATCGCGGGCATTTGTGGCCCGAACTGAAGGTAAGGGCCATAAACAAGCGATCTGAGGCCTTCTTTATTACCGCCCGTGGTGCGTACACAATTTTACGTATTCTCCTGGGTGTGAAGTGAGATTTGCCGCTGCGCCCGTGGGCGGCAAATCTCACTTACCGCCCAGAGTGACGTAAAAAAAATTATCTTGCATTACCTTAATGGACGATTGCAAAAAAGTAGAGGAGGTCGTGAAGGGAAAAGGGGGTAGGTAGGTCCTGTGGTACAGTCATCAGCAGAAGTAGCTAAGCGGGCGAGGTGTTCAAAATGACCTTCACGCGCACTTATTCTCTTGACAATAAAGTCGTGTCAAGATCATTTCGAACGCCTCACCCGCTTAGCTTCTTCTGCTGCTGACTGTACTGTAGGTAGTGCTGTGTTGACGACGAGGGACCCTCGAGTCCCTTTAGCCGTCAACACTGAATCTTCCATTATGTTAAAGGGTCGGCAGCGCGCATGTAACACCTGTGGAGTTGCCCGCGTCTATAAGCTATGGTAGCAGCTTACCATCAGCCGACCTCTGAACCGTCTGACGAAATAGCGCCATATAGCGTTTTGACGAAAGGCAAAAGATTTTTTTATGACATAGGAGGTAAACGAGCAGACGAATCGCCTGATGGTAAGCAATTACCGCCGCCCATGGATCCTTTTCGCTATACTAGGTCCGATTTTGAATACCGCTACCGAAACTATAGTAGAATTACACTCAGAGGCACTATTATGGTGTTTTATTTTGGACCATTTATTTTAAATAGCGCCAACGACAGTTCTAGTCCAATTTGCGATATAATAAAACACATTACATTGTTTCTTCAATACCAATTATCAACAGCGGTACCAAAAAAATCGGTACCGAAACTATAATACACGAAAGAAAATGGCTGACGATCAGAAAACTGACAAGGCTGTTTATAAATACCATAGTTTTAAATAAAAATCTCTCCTCCAGGAAAATAGCATGTACAGTGGGCCAAGAAAGTGGTCTACCAGTTTTGACAAAAGTTTCTGTGAGACCTAACGATCACTAAGGTTGACTTTTCTAACGGAGTTTGAAACATGAACGACCTTGTTATCTCATGACCTCAAATGAACCTCAACCGTAGGGTGGTAGACCACATTTTTGGCCGACTGTACACTGAAAAAAAAGTCTTACTTGTAAGTGATAAAGGTACCCAACGGTTCTGGCTGGTCGGGCGGATGGTCGACTATATGCAGCGCTATGTCCAGCAAGTTGTTGACCATTTCCGCGTCGACCTCCGAGCCGTCCGACCGGAACGGCGCCATGATCAGACTCTGCGGGACGGTGGCGATGTTGTGCTGGGTGGTCAGGTCGAACACGAGGCTCTGTTGGTTGCCATGGATCCTGGAATGTGAGAATAGTGAGCCAGTGCGTAGGTGGCGCTGTAATCGTACAAAATCGTGTTAGTTATGTTTTATATAAACAGGGTGTTTTTTTAATAACTAGCCATATTGTGAGAGGTGATTACTATTAGGTGAGTCATACTGAACAACTTCTTCTATGGGACCAACCCCGAAATGCGAAAAAAAATTTGGCCTCCCCATAGAAAACGTCAACGTATGATCGGCCGCAATGTATGAAACAGCCAAATTTTTTTTTGAGATTTTGGGTTGGCAGATTCATTTACTACCATACCATTCAGCCCCCAGTTCAACAACTCCGTTCCCAAACGGCACGGTGTGCACCCTGCCTCCGACCCGGGGCTGCGCCTCGAGCCCCAGGACCCGGCGCCCCGCACGCACCAGGGTCGCGGCGGCCGTCACACCGGCTGCACCCAGTCCAATCACTATTGTGTCGTAGTGCACCATGGTTGAGCTGAAATTCATAGGAATGACGTTGATAGCCGTGTTTACACCTGACGCATCGCCTCGCGAGGAAATTGCCGCGCGCAGCTTGTGACAAAGTATGATGAAACATTTCACAAAGTAAACACTAAATTTATAGGTTATAAATTACTTAATACTTACATTTAATCAAAGAATTGGGCTTCAAGTGCTAATATGGAGACTTTGAATTGATAGACACTTACATAATATTAATGAACAGTCTGAAGATTGAATGATAATTAGTGATTTTGTGTGATAATAGATAAGCTTTTTTGTTATGCTCAATGCTGTTGACAGAGAGATAACATCTGTTTATGACATTGACAATGACATAACATGATTGAAAATATTTCAGAAATTGACTAGGGTGCGTTCGTAACAATGAGAAAATGGCGGTAAAAAAAAAACAAATAGGCGCATTTGAATTTTAAAGCGGTATTAGACATTGCAACCTGCAGGGCCCAATCTGTCAGGTTGGAAGGTGTAGTTGTAGGTAGGGCCCGTAGGGAGCTGAAGGAGTGGTAGAGAGAGGCAGGGTACACAACAGATTGGGCCCTGCAGATTGCAATGTCTAATAGCCGTTTTACTAAGTTATTTATGACGTAGGAGGATAATGAGTAGACGAATCGCCTGTAAGCAATTACCGCCGCCCATGGACGCCCGTCACACCTGACTGGTCACAAGCGCGTTGCAGGCCTTTAAGATGGAAGGATCACGCTGTTCTTGAGTGTGTGAAGCGCCCTATACTATAGTTCGGCCAGGGACTGTCTAACTTAGGGACACCACACATGATCTGAATTCAGCAAATTCATAGACATACCTAATGCTTAAATTTGTCTATGGAAATTACACAGTGGTGAAGGATGGGCCAGGCTAAGGGACGCAGGCTGCGTCCCTTAAGGCCCCAGTACACAGTGGTGAAGGATGGCCCATGCTCCGCCACGCCACTGTGTACACGGGGGTAATGGTGGACAATGGCGGACGATGGCCGGCAGTTGTCGAGCGTGGCGGGCAATCGGGAAGGTGTCGGTTTTTTGGGCACACTTCAAAGGAATCGTGGCGTACCGTGGCCTGTGGCGTGTACACAGTGGCCAATGTTGACACTGACAGTTGGCAGTTTCTATGTAGCTGACGTGAATACGCTGTCAGTTTGACAGCTGGCTGTTGTATATGTATATGCATGTATATGTTTATGCACCATTGTGTAAACACCTACGTGATGGTAGCGCATTGCAAAGCATGGCGGAGCATGGCCCATCCTTCACCACTGTGTACTGGGGCCTTTAGCCTGGCCCATACCTCGCCTCGGCCTCTAACGTATAGCTGCGTCACGCAGCTATGCGTTAGAGGGAGTAAAAGATATTGCGATCTCATTCCGTCGTATAGCTGCGCGCTGCGTCCCTTAGACTGGCCCATCCTTCACCACTGCGCACTCGCACTGGGCAGTACTGGGGCCTTGATAGTGCTGAAGCTGTAAATTTATCCAAAAACTAATCCATTTTCTTCCATATAGCGTCAGGCCATCTCAGATATCATGAAAGCATAACTCTTAAAGGTCTTAAATGGCCATAAATATGTATGGCGTCAAGTTTAAAATACAATTTTTTGGCCTTAAATTATCAACGAGCCAACCGCTCCAAATTTGACAGTAATTAAAGGACCCATACAACAAACCAAAATTGGTAAATTTTAAGATATTCTAGTGGGCGCATAGGATTTTAAGACCGTTTTAAGAAATAGACGATTTCATAGAAAACGTTGCTACTTACTTTAAATTCGTTAAAAAAACCTATTCAACTGGCAGTAAACAACTGCATATTAATATTTAAGTGTCTTATAATTAAAAATGCCGTAATCAAAAATTGGAGAAATTCGTCATAGCAGTACTTTAGCCCCGGGGGTCTTTAATCACTAAAATTATTATTCATTTTAAATTTAATAGCACAAAATATGATTTGAAAAGCCAGAGTAGCCAGACGTAATGTATACAAGCATTTTCTACAAGTCGCTCATACCTAACTCTTTAAACTGATAAGCGTCAAGTTAGATGCACTGAGAATATATTACTAACTGTAAAAAATATAATACGTTTTGTTTAACAATACATATTAAGAATAGTATAGGATTAAATTCTGAGATCAATCGTAATCTAGAACTTTTATTAAAACTTACTAAATGGTACAATATCTAAATATTTACATAGAAAATGGAAAAGTCACTTAAGCTCGATGGAGTATTTGGCAACGGCGTACTCGTTGCAGTTCTATCATTATCTGCTGAAGCCCCATCTTCATCATCAGATTCATCGATTATTTCAATAATCTCATTTTCTCCGTTTGACGTTTCAGTGGACGTGTTCAAAATTAACTTAATTTTAAATTTATCCTCATCATTTTCAACCTTACAATCATCACTTAAATTAGAGTTTGGCAATATCTCAGTTGCAGCTCCGATATCGCATTTGGTTTCACCATTTTCATCTTCATCGTCTATTATTTCAATAATACCGTTATCTACAGGATGATGTTTTCGCTTAACTTTGTCCTCTTCAGTTATTTCATCATCATCCATTATTTCAATGATGTCACTATTGTCGTTGTTATCAGTGCTTTTATTGTCAGCTGATATAACGGTACTACTAGTAGCAGCACTAGACGTATGTTGTTCTAATTCACAATTTAAATCAACATTACCCCGAGTAATCAGGTCATTATTAGTATTATTATTAGTAGATACTATTTCTTCAACTTCATTATTTCCGTGTTCATTCTGCTGTTGGTTCAATTCTTTAGAAGTTTCACAATTTTGTTCTTTGAGTACGTCTGAACTAACAGCTTCTAAAGTTGAGCCATTAGAAATTTTCTTATTCATACTAAGGTTGCTTCCTTTAAACATTTGTTCTAATTCATATCTTAAAACATTCTTCATTTCTTCACTGAAATTGCCATTTGGTCCTGTCAAAGTACATTGGACTTGAGAAGTAATAGTATTTACTATCGAATCAATATTATTTGCCTGTCTAGTATTTCTTTGCACATTAGTTTCTGTTTGGTGAGCATCAGATTGAAGATTGTGACAGGGATCTTTACTGCCCTGATCCATTGCAGTATTACCTATGCTTTTAACTTCCTCAAAAGCAGTATTTATATTTAGTGTATCATCTTCTTGGTTACTATTTATAACTGAACAGTTCTCTTTTGTAGCTTCTATTTCTTTGGTAATATCAGGTTTAAGGACTTTTTTATGATTGTTATGAACATTTTTGTGTTTGGCTGCATGTTCTTTATATTCCGATAATAATATAAACTTATCACATTCAGGACAGTTCTGACGATCTTCCAGAATTGTAATTTCTTTCTTTTTCCTATTACTTCGTCGTAGTTTTGCGGGAGTTTCCTTCGCTAGTTCATCCCGGATATCTCTAGGCGATTGTGTGTTACCAAGAGTAGGCTTATTTTCAGTGATCGCAGTATTTTCCCCTTTATGTTTAACAACCACAACTTTACAATCTTTTATAATGCACTCTGTTTTATGTAGATCCTTAGTATCATGAGAGCTGTCAATGTGTCTTTTTAAAATTCCTTTAGTCGTAAATTTCTTCGTACAGACACGGCATGGCCATTTGATACTTCCATCGTACATTTGTCTTGGGCGAAGTTTAAGTGTTTTATTTTGCTTTGAGGCAGATCCAATGCAATCGTTTTGTTTAATTTGAGTGCTCAGCGGTAGTTCACATTTAACTAGATGGACCTTATTAGTATGTCTCTCTAAATTCCATTGATTCTTATAAATGCGTTTGCAAACATGGCATTTATATATTTCATTTTTGCTACCTTTACTTATGTTGTTCCTTTTTCTACTTATTGTTTTGTTTTTAAAGTCTTCATTTCCTCCCTGATTTAGCTTTATTTTGATTAGTTCTTTATTGAATTCCTTGATTTTATTTGTTTTTATAGCTTTGATGGTTGCTTTTTTAACTGTCTTGGCCTTTGTATTTTGTCTATTCACCTTCAAGTCTTCTGTTGTCCTACGAGTTCTTTTATTTCCTCTACCTTCATTTTTATTTACACTCTGAGAGGGACGTTTCCTGGTGTAAGCAAGTTGTTTTCCATGTGTGATGGATATGCTTGAAAGAAGGAGCTTAATACTCTCAGTAGCAGTTTTAATCTTGGCCAGCTGGGTTATACTATGGAGTAGCTTGATTGGGTCTATTTTGAGAACAGATTCATTGTCACTTGTGATGTTGGACGTCGATGCCATCTTGGACTGTAAACAAAGGAAACAGACTAGGTATAAAAATAGATTATGACTCTAAACCTAAAAGTATTCGTCTTTTATAAATTTTATCATACAATGGCAGATATTTATATATAAGTACAAACGTTTTCTAGAATGGGTAAAAACATTTAAGGTCACAACACGAATCTTGCTTGAGTTCTGATGGAGTAAGGCAAATTTGTTTAAGTATATTATCAAGGCGTTCTTTGATTTTCAATATTTCATGAATTATACATATACAGCGTGTATTTTTGATATCACCAAGGGTAGTTAGTATAGATAGACCCTAATAAACATACTTCCATATGTTTTATCAAAATTTTACGACTTTTATTTTCCATATAAAATATTTCAGCACGCAATGTATCGCTACTTACATGATTACTTTGCCCTAAAATGCCACAATTGATGATGTGTCAAATAAGTGTATACGCAATACATTGCGGCCCGAAGAAATTTAAAAATTCAATGGCTCTATGTTAACTAAGAGTTAACTCTATATTTATTACAATATTGAATATTGATTTATAATTTTAAACTTGCGTCTGGCTTCCATTTGAGTTAATATCAAATAAACACGCGGCAGAATAAATCCCGATATTTATGATTTACATCCTTCCCGTTAAAAACTCGTCGTTTTACACATTTATCAACACTATAACGTCAATAACAAAGCTACCTAACGTAATATACCACAATACACAAAAAAATAACACAACAAATCTGTGCTCACTCACTTTAACTAAATTACTAGCTAAGCGTTTATGACTCGTTTTATTTAACAGAAGCATTAATAAGCATGCAAAAACAACCACTTAATAACATTATCAGAGATATCACTCACTTCTTTGTGTGCATTTTGGTTTCTACATGGCTTACATGGGTCTCACACAACCTCATCTAGCTAATCAGACGGGGCGAGGTTATCGCCTGTCGGCCACTGTTGTACAGTCGCCATCAAGTACACTCGAGAGCAAAAATTTCGGGTCAGTAACATAAACTTTAATAATCTTTAAAATTAATGTCTTTAAAATTAACATCTTTTGATATATTCATGAAAATGCTAGTGACCCGAAACTTTTGCTCTCGGGTGTATATCGGAGCGGCCAAGGCACTCATAAATATCTGAACACGCACTTTATCGCCTTGACAATAGAGGCGTTGTTCAGATATTTGTGACCACCTTAGCCGTTCCGATATATCTGATGGCGACTGTTAGCTACATTGGTTGCCTTTATTGCAAGCTTGTATTTAACTCGCACACCACACAGTGCTTTTTAGTTTTAATAAACAATTACATCCCACCAAAAACATTCTGAAAAAACAAGCCAAGTCTCGATGGAGCTGGTTGTTTATCTCTAAAAAGTAATGAAATCTAGACAAAGTCCTACCAAGTCTAAGGTTCCTTACTGCGATTTCTTTATTATCACAACCAGGTGCTCCATGACACCATTGCACCAATCTGTCGCCAGAACTGCTACCCATTGACGATGGAAAATTGCCAGTTGGAAAACGTTGATTCAATGACCAGTCAATTGTAGGCTTGATAAAGCTGCGTATTTCAATAATACTTATGGATAGGCGAGCTTGAAACAAACACTTCTTTTTGGAGCGCCAAATCGACCATCGATCTAACATAAAATAGACGGAGATTAGATCAATGATTAGAAGTCCGTCTGTACTGGAAATAATTTTTTATACTGTTTGTTTCAGGCTCGCTTGTGTACCCTTCAACGGCCAAGTCACACAGCATTAACTATAATAATAAAGAAATCGCAGTAAGGAACCTTAGACTTGGTAGGACTTTGTCTAGATTTCATTACTTTTTAGAGATAAACAACCAGCTCCATCGAGACTTGGCTTGTTTTTACAGAATGTTTTTGGTGGGATTTCACTTCTTTTTGCAGAAATGATTGAAATCCGTCCATAAATAACGCGACAGCAAACTTCCCCCCTTTCCCCTTAATTTTTCCCCCAATAAAAAAATGGCTCATGCGGCCTCTCCTTGTGAGTTAAAACGGAGACGTTCGTCGCCTCGCTACGCTCGGCTCCTCAGTCAAAGATTTGTCCCACTATACGCTGGATTTTTGCAATGACAGTCGATTTCTTTATGTATCAATAGTAGAAAGGGGCATTACCATATCTCTTACAGCTGAGACCAGCTGACGGTTCTTCATCAGATACTTCAGACCTTCGATTTTTGACATCAAATGAAGCGGCCCACCATATTGAATATTTTTTGTAAAGGCGGTATATGTCGATCTCTAATAGTTTGGTTGGGCTCTTGTGTTTTCTAATGAGGGTCACCAGGTACTCCAGATCTTCGATTATCCTAGTTTTTATAGTTTTACCTTTATGTGGCCATTAAACCATAACTCTGTACCAAATTTCAGCTCTCTGAGTTTATGGGAAGTACTAGTTCTATTTGATGATCATGAGTGAGTGAGTGAGTGAGTTTCATAAATGCGAAACTTTGCTTTCGCTTAACTTCGGAACTAAATGACCTACAGGCTTGAAATTCTGGATTTTAAGTATGTGATTATAGCTCACTGGATGACGAAAATTTCTGCGTTCTAGTCTTATCCAGAGGTTCTCAAATAGGGGCCTGAAAATGCGGCGAAATGGTTCCAGTAAAGGATGGTACGGCAGTGATTGCTTCGCGCTCGACTTGGCGGGGGACTGCCGTGCCCCCCGATATTTGCGGCACTTACATACATACTTGCAGTGGAAACTTTCGGCCCGTGGTCATCGGACACAAAAAAACATTGTGAAAGATTTATCAAAAAAATTGGTCGGTGTGTCTGGAGACCTACGGGCAGGTTCCTACGTGAGCTTAGCCATACAGCAGGGGAATGCGGCTAGTGTGCATGGGGACTGGGGCCGACCGACGATGCCCTGGACTAGTTTATACACTCAATTCAATGTAACAAATGTAAACATAACTATATTGTTAAGGCAGAATCTTGCAATGGCAGTAATATTCATCATTTTTGTTTTATCATGTGACATGTATATTATTAGGTATATTATGTAATTTGAGTGCATGAATAAATGAATATGAATATGAATATTCAGAGCAATGACGCGTAGTTTCAGTGTCCGCGGGGCAACCGGATGGCTCGCGGTATCAAAACCACCCTGTGCAAACTGAACTGACCCACGTTGGACTTGGTTTTTCATCCTCCCTCCCCCCTAAATTCCAGTATATGTAGGTATGTGAAGGTTATCGATCCGTCAGATTTGGGAGCCGTCAGAAAAATGAGGGGGGATGAAAAACCAACTCCAACGTGGGTGAAGTAAGGAGCTTACAAGACATATTAATACGCACTTACTCTCGGTCTGTTGTCAGCTAAATAATTATCAGCTAAGCTACTCGCATTCACACACCTACACACAAATTACATACAAACACTTAAACTTAGTTAATTAATGTTCATGTTTTATGCTCGTAAGTGCTACAAAAGATACAGGCTCCCTAGTTTGGACTGTACCAGAAAACTTGTGTTATCTGTTATACTATAAGATCAAACGAGCTTCGCATGCGAAGTATAATATTACTCTATAATAACACAGAGTAAATAATCAGAGAGACCTCTGTAATGTCACGTAACGTCACGAATCATGTTGTCCCTTCTTAACGCATGACAAGTTCTTTTTCGCACTTATGCAAACGTATCGGATACGTCGTGTCAAATTCCAGATTTACTTTGAGTTGTAGCCCCCTGATAATAAGCAGGAGTAGGACCAGTCAATAGCTAGAAATACACGCACAGATGTGTCCGCCGGATTTGTCTGACAGATATGCCCGGCGGACAGATCGGCGTTTATTTTTTTAATGGCAATCAACGATTTATTTAAAGTAAAGGAAAATATAACAGGATAATTTGTATGTCGGGATGTCGCGGTCGGTGGATTTCTTATCAATATGCGTACCAAAGTTAAACTTTTGTTGCAAAGTTCAAAGGTGAAATCGCTGTAGATAAATCATTATGATGTTATGAACTTATGAATGTTCTCACAAATAGAATCCTTTAATTCACAGCGCCACTCGTTCGGAAATGACTACTTTTCTACACTTTTGTACCTTCTTCTTCTTCCTAGCGTTTATCCCGGCTTGGGGTCCGCTTGACAACCTAATCCCATGAATTGGCATAGACACTAGTTTTTACTGCCATCAGACCTTCCAACCCAGAGGGGAAACTAGGCCTTTTTGGGATTAGGTCCGGTTTCCTTACGATGTTTTCCTTCACCGAAAAGCGACTGGTAAATATCAAAATGTATGGGACAACAGGACATTACGAAGCTGCATGAGGTACTTAATCAAATGATATTCCGTACATAAGTTCCGAAAAACTCAGTGGTACGAGCCGGGGTTTGAACCCGAGACTTCCGGATTAAAAGTCGGACGTCTTACCGCAAGGCTACCGGCACTTACAACACTTTTCTACACTTGTACCATAAATAAGAAACTATTGCAAGCGAAGCCTATTACAATAATTGAATTAAATAATTAGGTAGGTATGTATGTATAACTATCGGAATAGGACATATAGGACAATCAAAAATTTCTGCATTACTGCATTAATGAAGACCCCCCCCCCCCCTGTCCTGCGGTACAATGAAATGAAATGAAATGAAAAACGTTTATTTTCAGGCAACTAGTGGCCCATAGATAAATATACCTTAAAGACTAGGATACATATTACATTATAAACTAAAACTATTATTTTGGTGACACTCTGGGCGCTAAGTGAGATTTACCGCCCTAGGGTGCAGCGGAAAATCTCACTTCGCACCCAGGAGAAGACGTAAAATTATGTACGCACTACGGGCGGTAATAAGGAAGGCCTCACATCGCTTGTTTATGGCCCTTACCTTCGGTTCGGGACAGAAATGTCAGCGGTCTGAGGCCTTCTTTATTTTACCGTCCTAGGTACGTAATGTACTATTATTGCACGCCTTAAAATAAAGAAACACACAAAATACAAGTTACAAACAGTAAAAAGTAGAGGTAAAACAATTGGCGGTCTTATCGCCAAAAAGCGATCTTTTCCAGCCAACCTTTGGGAAGCGGAAACCATTGCAAATTATCAGAAATACGTAGATGTTGCAAATCAAATAAATATTAATAAACTAAATCACGATCAAATAAATAATTAATCACAAATACGTATTAAATTTCCTAGCTAAATATTGCATAATAAATTTTACGCATTGTTAATATAATGCGATAAATGGTTATAAATATATAAAAAATATGCATTTGTATTTATTATGTATCACTACATAGTGTAAAACAAAGTCGCTTCCTGCCGTCTGTTTGTATGTATGCTTAGATCTTCAAAACTACGCAACGGATTTTGATGCAGTTTTTTAATAGATACCTAGAGTGATTCAAGAGGAAGGTTTATATGTATAACCGGTGACTTTCATTCATTGATTGATTTCATTAAACGACGTTGGGTTTTGCTTGGAAATTACTTATGTGTACCAATGTTTTTAAATTTTCCGATTTAGACACTTATTAGACTCACTGGATCGATTGAAAATATGATGACCTCAGCCGCCATATTGGTGGGGGCCACATTAGTGTTTCTAGCTATTTATATGTGTTATAGGTAACTTAATTTGTTGATATCTCTTCCTCTAATCTGGCACAGGCCTTTCAGACTGGCACTTTATAAACTAGTAGTTCGCCCCGAACTTTGAACTCGCGAATCTTGTGTTTCGCCATAAATGTGCAATAGTCGAATTACTATACTAATACCAAAAATAGGTATCGGGTATTTTTTTCTCAACTAACCATCACGGTGAAACTAAACGTCCATATTCAATTGTGCGGTTAATGCGCAAAATTTTACCGCGACGAAATCGCTTCAGATTTGACAGTTTTTGTCTCATCTAAATTTAAATCCACCTCTCACATGCCTCTCACTCTGTTGCTTTGACATGTCGTTCTCATCTGTGGGCCACCTTTATAGGTTTCGGTCAACATCATTATACGTCTATGGTAACTCTCTCTAACTATACCTTGTGCAATCTAAGAAGCGGTTTTTGACACCTGTCATCTCAGTACATTTTATAGCCTAAAATCGATTTTAGGTATAATGTGTTAATGTCAGTATGCTGATGCCCCTAGCAGCCAAAGCTGTAATAAATTTAAAAAAAAGTCAGTTGTCAAAATATTTACACCAAAATCAAAATTTAATTGAAAATATTTTTGAAATCAATTTTATGTTGCTAAATGTTATGAAACAGTAAGCAGTTAATAAGGATTTGACGAGAGTGTTAATCAATACCTTTCGTTTAATACCAAACTCAACCATACTTACTCGTAAAAGTAGCAAATAAGATGACCAATGTAACAGGACCCCTTTACAAAACCTTTTTAGGCCTTCTAATTTCAGAACCCCCGTCTCAATCCAGCTCATATACGAACTCGCAAATTTTGTTGGTCTCTGCTACAACCCCAACAAATTTCATAAAGATCAGAAATTCGTTACTAAAGTTATCGTCGGACAAACTATCTAAATCAAAAAGCCATCCAAATGCCGAGACTTCCCAGTAGCCAGGTGACAGTTGTTGTTTGTAAGAACGATCTTCGCTTACGCTCCGCTCGTTCGATAATAATAAAACATGGCGCAATTAAAAGAATAGTAGTTTATGTAACTGTTACGTAATAGGGGTCCTTAAAACACGAGTGTGGTTTTATGTAACCGAACGAAGTGAATTTCATAATAAGATCACACGAGTGTTTTAAGGCCTATATAATTACGTACATTCCCACCACCTCCTCATGGTCTTTCCTGGCTCGCGCCGTACAGACCGAATCGTTGGGGCCGTTCTGTGTTACTTGCTGTTTCCGCTCATTTCGCACAGATACGTTGCTTCGTGTCAACCCTACAAATTTAGTGTCCCGGCCTTTCTCCCTTTCTGGGCAGGCCATAATCTACTGCGCGTCACTCTCCCCATTTTGGGCTCGACATCACACGACGGTACTTGGCGTCTTCTCCGCCGTACTCTTCAGCTCTTCACTCTTCATATTGCCTCCTCTTCGCGTGCCAGGAGTGCGCAAACTTGCGCAACGCCTCAAAGTTCTCTCCGCTTGATACCAGGTCTTCGTGGAACACAGGACCCACTCTTGTTCTCTTCAGGGTGCCGAGCATCTCCTCTCTCTCCTCCGCGTACAGCACACATTCCCAGAGGGCGTGATCTCGGCTCTCGCTATACTCGCCGCATGGGCATAATGCAGACTCGCACAGGCCTTGCAGACTCGCACAGGCCTATAAATTACGTACAGTTGCATACGCATACACTGCTTTATCTACACACATATTATAAACCCGAAATGATGATTGAATGATTGCCATTGCACGGATTGCACGCCATCGCCATGGCCAACTCGATTGTGCCGGCGGTCGGCGGGGCGCGTCCCGGCGGGTCGGAGCATCCCAGATTTTCATAATGAAATCGAATTTTTGCTTATTATTTGATAATAATAACATGGTTACAGATAAGACATTTGTTCTAACTACTAACGGAACAATCTATTTTTATGGTGGTTATAACGTGCGGTTTTTGAACGCATCATGGAGGGTTTATGATATGGGTGTAGATAAAATTACTAAAGAAAGAGTACCTATGTACTTACCGTCCGTTATAAAAGGAAAAAGTCACCAAAATTCACTTCTTATAATAAAGAAACGTCTGTGTATAATTATTGCGATTCACCGTGCGCACTTGATAACGGCTGGTATCAAACTACGGCGTTTATCCCGGCTTGTGGTCCGCTTGACAACCTAATCCTATGAATTGGCGTATACACTAGTTTTTCTAGCAACTGCCATCGACCTTCCAACCCATAGGGAAATTAGGCCTGTTTGGGATTAGGTCTGGATTCCTTACGATGTTTTCCTTCACCGAAAAGCGACTGTTAAATATCAAATGATATTCTGTACATAAGTTACGAAAAACTCAGTGGTAGGTACGAGCCGGGGTTTGAACCCGAGACCTCCGGATTGAAACTATTGAAAGTCGGACGTCTTACCACAAGGCTACCAGACGGCCGATTTTTGACTTTCGAGCGGTCGAATTCAAAGAATTTAAGCTCGAATATAATCGCACACAAAAGTTTTTTGCCATTATTTACACATGAAATTAATAGTATAAATAATGATGATTTTATATTGCTAGCTCTGTTATTTTTAAAACATCATTTCTTCGTTTTATTCAGAGTTTTAAATGTCAGATTTCAGCGCTCGAATCTCAAAAATCACCCCCAGATCACCCCCCAGTACGATTGCGTGACCCAATTAATCTATTAAGTACTTAAGTATGCAATAGATAACATAAAAATACGATTTAATAGTAATTATTTTTAAGTTAAGTACGGTGTTTTAAATCATTTTGTTTTATTGCAGGATTGATATATAATTAGTTGGTAATTTTATAAAAATATACATAAAGCGTGATACATATGTATGATTTATTCATATCATAGGTATGCAACAAATTAATTACAATATGTAGGTATAAATACACTTAGGTACCTAAATAATTACCTATATAAAACTAAACTAAGTGGTTCTGTGAACCGTAGACTTCGGAGAACATAAATAACGCGACAGCAAACTTCCCCCCTTTTCCCCCCTATTTTCCCCCAATAAAAAAAGGCTCGACAATTTTTGGCAAATAAATCAAGGAACGTACATGACAAATTTCATCGAAATCGGATGAAAAATGCGACCTCTAGACCGACACTGACCAACCAACATACCAACCAACCAACCAATACACACACATCAATCTGCCAAATCGTCGTACCAGTGAAAACGGAGACGTTCGCGGCTTGGCTGCGCTCGGCTCCTCAATGGGGTTGGCCGGTGAAAACTTTTGCAGAGGGCGCTGTTCCAGATTCCATACAATAAGAGAAAGCGATACAAACAATGATAGAAAGAAACAGACGATGAATGGTCCCTAACTTGTATGCAGGCATAAAGCCTTTCTTAGGCAAAAACCTTCCCTATGGCGTTAATTTACATCATTTTAATTTTAGTATATTCCAAAAACGGATGGATTTCAATTTCGGAGCAATTCGAGACAAAACATTGAGTCATTTTCGCGAAAATAAATAAAAACTACTTCGCGCCATACAAATTTAGCTTTTCTAGGGACCAATTTTGAAGATGTCACTTTGACAATTGCCAACCCCATTTAATAGTGGGTTTAATTCGATACATTCGTTAATAATGGCATTATACGAAAAACTAGTGTATACGCCAATTCATAGGATTAGGTTGTCAAGCGGACCACAAGCCGGGATAAACGCCGTAGTTTGATACCAGCCGTTATCAAGTGCGCACGGTGAATCGCAATAATTATACACAGACGTTTCTTTATTATATGAAGTGAATTTTGGTGACTTTTTCCTTTTATAACGGACGGTAAGTACATAGGTACTCTTTCTTTAGTAATTTTATCTACACCCATATCATAAACCCTCCATGATGCGTTCAAAAACCGCACGTTATAACCACCATAAAAATAGATTGTTCCGTTAGTAGTTAGAACAAATGTCTTATCTGTAACCATGTTATTATTATCAAATAATAAGCAAAAATTCGATTTCATTATGAAAATCTGGGATGCTCCGACCCGCCGGGACGCGCCCCGCCGACCGCCGGCACAATCGAGTTGGCCATGGCGATGGCGTGCAATCCGTGCAATGGCAATCATTCAATCATCATTTCGGGTTTATAATATGTGTGTAGATAAAGCAGTGTATGCGTATGCAACTGTACGTAATTATATAGGCCTTAAAACACTCGTGTGATCTTATTATGAAATTCACTTCGTTCGGTTACATAAAACCACACTCGTGTTTTAAGGACCCCTATTACGTAACAGTTACATAAACTACTATTCTTTTAATTGCGCCATGTTTTATTATTATCGAACGAGCGGAGCGTAAGCGAAGATCGTTCTTACAAACAACAACTGTCACCTGGCTACTGGGAAGTCTCGGCATTTGGATGGCTTTTTGATTTAGATAGTTTGTCCGACGATAACTTTAGTAACGAATTTCTGATCTTTATGAAATTTGTTGGGGTTGTAGCAGAGACCAACAAAATTTGCGAGTTCGTATATGAGCTGGATTGAGACGGGGGTTCTGAAATTAGAAGGCCTAAAAAGGTTTTGTAAAGGGGTCCTGTTACATTGGTCATCTTATTTGCTACTTTTACGAGCAAGTATGGTTGAGTTTGGTATTAAACGAAAGGTATTGATTAACACTCTCGTCAAATCCTTATTAACTGCTTACTGTTTCATAACATTTAGCAACATAAAATTGATTTCAAAAATATTTTCAATTAAATTTTGATTTTGGTGTAAATATTTTGACAACTGACTTTTTTTTAAATTTATTACAGCTTTGGCTGCTAGGGGCATCAGCATACTGACATTAACACATTATACCTAAAATCGATTTTAGGCTATAAAATGTACTGAGATGACAGGTGTCAAAAACCGCTTCTTAGATTGCACAAGGTATAGTTAGAGAGAGTTACCATAGACGTATAATGATGTTGACCGAAACCTATAAAGGTGGCCCACAGATGAGAACGACATGTCAAAGCAACAGAGTGAGAGGCATGTGAGAGGTGGATTTAAATTTAGATGAGACAAAAACTGTCAAATCTGAAGCGATTTCGTCGCGGTAAAATTTTGCGCATTAACCGCACAATTGAATATGGACGTTTAGTTTCACCGTGATGGTTAGTTGAGAAAAAAATACCCGATACCTATTTTTGGTATTAGTATAGTAATTCGACTATTGCACATTTATGGCGAAACACAAGATTCGCGAGTTCAAAGTTCGGGGCGAACTACTAGTTTATAAAGTGCCAGTCTGAAAGGCCTGTGCCAGATTAGAGGAAGAGATATCAACAAATTAAGTTACCTATAACACATATAAATAGCTAGAAACACTAATGTGGCCCCCACCAATATGGCGGCTGAGGTCATCATATTTTCAATCGATCCAGTGAGTCTAATAAGTGTCTAAATCGGAAAATTTAAAAACATTGGTACACATAAGTAATTTCCAAGCAAAACCCAACTTTGAGTACTAATTCTCATTCTCTAATGTTAAAAAACAACTACATAAAAATCACGACCTGATGACGACTTAGTGAAGGGTTACAATTTGACCAGCAAAGGTTAAATTATTATTAGAGTTGTAAAATAAAACAATTGAATGACGTTATATAACAAAAGTATGCATATTCTAATTAAAATATAACAATTTACATATCGTCCATTTTTAATACCGATACCGAGAACTATTTGAACGCCCCTCGTATCTTACAACATTGGATACAAATAATGTAAAAGTCACAATAAATATCAAATGTGTTTTTATAAATATTTTTTAAGTTTTAAAAAGTTATAAGACCTAAATATTAAATGATGAAATATTCTTAGACATAAGACCCTTATTAAATGTATTTTCATATTTTATGTGTTATTGAAATAAATGATTTAAAAATATATGCTCGTTTGGAATCACAGTAATCACTAATCACACACATTAAGAAATACAGCAGTTGCCAAATTAACATGAATACTCATATGAATACTCTTTACATCACTCTGGGCGCTAAGTGAGATTTACCGCCCTAGGGCGCAGCCGAAAATCTCACTTCACACCGAGGAGAAGACGTAAAATTATGTACGCACCACTCAGATCGCTTGTTTATGGCCCTTACCTTCGGTTCGGGACACAAATGTCAGCGGTCTGAGGCCTTCTTTATTTTACCGTCCTAGGTACGTAATGTACTATTATTGCACGCCTTAAAATAAAGAAACACAAAATACAAGTTACAAACAGTAAAAAGTAGAGGTAAAACAATTGGCGGTCTTATCGCTAAAAAGCGATCTTTTCCAGCCAACCTTTGGGAAGCGGAAACCATTGCAAATTATCAGAAATACGTAGATGTTGCAAATCAAATAAATATTAATAAACTAAATCACGATCAAATAAATAATTAATCACAAATACGTATTAAATTTCCTAGCTAAATATTGCATAATAAATTTTACGCATTGTTAATATAATGCGATAAATGGTTATAAATATATAAAAAATATGCATTTGTATTTATTATGTATCACTACATAGTGTAAAACAAAGTCGCTTCCTGCTGTCTGTTTGTATGTATGCTTAGATCTTCAAAACTACGCAACGGATTTTGATGCAGTTTTTTAATAGATACCTAGAGTGATTCAAGAGGAAGGTTTATATGTATAACCGGTGACTTTCATTCATTGATCGATTTCCTCCTGAATCTTTAAGTCCATGCCATTATTAACGAATGTATCGAATTAAACCCACTATTAAATGGGGTTGGCAATTGTCAAAGTGACATCTTCAAAATTGGTCCCTAGAAAAGCTAAATTTGTATGGCGCGAAGTAGTTTTTATTTATTTTCGCGAAAATGACTCAATGTTTTGTCTCGAATTGCTCCGAAATTGAAATCCATCCGTTTTTGGAATATACTAAAATCATTAACGAATGCCAACGGTTATACATATAAACCTTCCTCTTGAATCACTCTAGGTATCTATTAAAAAACTGCATCAAAATCCGTTGCGTAGTTTTGAAGATCTAAGCATACATACAAACAGACAGCAGGAAGCGACTTTGTTTTACACTATGTAGTGATACATAATAAATACAAATGCATATTTTTTATATATTTATAACCATTTATCGCATTATATTAACAATGCGTAAAATTTATTATGCAATATTTAGCTAGGAAATTTAATACGTATTTGTGATTAATTATTTATTTGATCGTGATTTAGTTTATTAATATTTATTTGATTTGCAACATCTACGTATTTCTGATAATTTGCAATGGTTTCCGCTTCCCAAAGGTTGGCTGGAAAAGATCGCTTTTTAGCGATAAGACCGCCAATTGTTTTACCTCTACTTTTTACTGTTTGTAACTTGTATTTTGTGTTTCTTTATTTTAAGGCGTGCAATAATAGTACATTACGTACCTAGGACGGTAAAATAAAGAAGGCCTCAGACCGCTGACATTTGTGTCCCGAACCGAAGGTAAGGGCCATAAACAAGCGATCTGAGTGGTGCGTACATAATTTTACGTCTTCTCCTCGGTGTGAAGTGAGATTTTCGGCTGCGCCCTAGGGCGGTAAATCTCACTTAGCGCCCAGAGTGATGTAAAGAGTATTCATATGAGTATTCATGTTAATTTGGCAACTGCTGTATTTCTTAATGTGTGTGATTAGTGATTACTGTGATTCCAAACGAGCATATATTTTTAAATCATTTATTTCAATAACACATAAAATATGAAAATACATTTAATAAGGGTCTTATGTCTAAGAATATTTCATCATTTAATATTTAGGTCTTATAACTTTTTAAAACTTAAAAAATATTTATAAAAACACATTTGATATTTATTGTGACTTTTACATTATTTGTATCCAATGTTGTAAGATACGAGGGGCGTTCAAATAGTTCTCGGTATCGGTATTAAAAATGGACGATATGTAAATTGTTATATTTTAATTAGAATATGCATACTTTTGTTATATAACGTCATTCAATTGTTTTATTTTACAACTCTAATAATAATTTAACCTTTGCTGGTCAAATTGTAACCCTTCACTAAGTCGTCATCAGGTCGTGATTTTTATGTAGTTGTTTTTTAACATTAGAGAATGAGAATTAGTACTCAAAGTTAGGGCTGAATAACAGGGGAAGCGGTTATCAGTTTCTAACTTTGGTCGAAGAGTAGCACCCTTGCCAATTAGAAGGTTCTGAAGCATAATTCCTGTTGCAATTTCGTTATTTTTATTCTTCAGATTTTTTAAATATCTTTCCATAACTATGAATGAATAATGATAAACAACTGTTCAAAAATATTTAAGCTTAATTGCTAAAAGTTAATGTTCCAGTATTTATTTGTACGCCTCAATAATACTGGAAAAGGCCGTAAAAGCACCCTAATTATGGTCATAGACCTGGAGATTGAAAAAAAAAACTGCACAGGTAACTTGTTTAGTCCTTCAATCATGGTGATAAACCAAGGTTTCATTTTCAATAACAATATTTTTGTTAAGTGCATCAGGAGCTTCTCCACACCGCTCCAAATAATTACAAAACTGTCTCTTATTATTACCGTCTGTAAAAATGTTCATACCAATGTTTTTTGTTCAGCTATCATAGAAAAACAAATGAATAACGCAGATATTTTTTCTCTCTAATTAGATGTTGATTAGAGTCCACATTAAAGGAATATCATTGAGAGGATGGTTAATACCGATACCGAGGACTTATTGAACGTCCCTCGTATTTCAGAATGTATAGTTTCTATATACTTTTGTTAACTATTTCTAACCCATTAGCATTTAATGCCTTAAGTCAGAATAATTGTTAACTCATGTTTATATAACAATTAACAACATGTTTTTTCTAAAATATTTTTGTGTTTCACACAAAAGCAAGATGTTAGAAATCTTTCAAAAGTACTTATTACTACTGTTTATTTGTAAAGCTCTTACAGATGCAATAAGTATACTTAGGGTCACCACACACCTAGCGGTTTTCCTCGCGGAATTAGCGGAAGTAGCGGAAATTCATAGACAAAATGCTTAATTTGTCTATGGTAGCGGAAATTTGTCTATGGTTTCCATACAAAAAATCTGCTACCATAGACAAATTTCCGCTACCATAGACAAATTTCCGCTACTTCCGCTAATTCCGCGAGGAAAACCGCTAGGTGTGTGGTGACCCTTATTCTGCTGGAAGCTGAGCTTGTTCGGATTATCTATTCACTATTGTATTCAAAATCTCAAGCCGGGTAGGTGCCATAAAAAAGATTCAGAGCGCTAATTATTGCTAATTTTTAAGGACATTAGATGCAAAATAAACAGAGCAAGTTAAAGCATGCTTTGCGTGGGGCCGGCACGTGCCAGAAGGGCGCGTGCCATAACATCAGGTAAACGTATCCCTAGTTGAACATATTTTTCATTTACTGACTAGAGTCATAGAGTTGAAAATTCATTAACATTATTAACAGTAATTAGTGCCGTGAACCTTTTTTATGGCACCTTCCCGGCTTGAGATTTTGAATACAATAGTGAATAGATAATCCGAACAACCTCAGCTTGCAGCAGAATAAGTAAGTATAACTCGTTCAGAAAAATCCAGAGCTGTAAGAGATTAACGTCTTATCTATTGTGTTCGGACTGCCACCGCACGTGCCATGGTGAAAAAAATGGTTTGGTTACACGTAAGCGTTGAATGAATTTCTACTATATAGACCACGCAATAAGATTCAATATGAACTAATACAAAAAAGCCCTAAGTTCTTTACGGTTGCATCCAGCGCAGGCGACTCAAACGCTCGGGGACCAGCGTAACTTGAAATCGAGATCCCAAATAGATATGCGTAATGCGGAGAGCGCCCTTGCACAGGTACTACGAGCGCCCGGCTAGTCAGCTCTTAGGAGGCCAATGGAATGTTTCTTACCTCGCAGGTAAAAACAGGGCCGGATTCTGATTGAAACATTTGAATTGATATACGCTTTACTTTTCTTTATTAAGAAAATAATAAACATGATTTAAATAAAACATTGGGTAAATATAATTACAATAATAATAAGTCAACTATTAAAACATTTCGTGGCAACGCGGCTCCAGTTTTAGTTTTATTCTTAGATTAAGCATTTGTCTAATTTTAAATAACGTTAATGTTTCATTAGGCTTTAATGCAGCACAATATTTTTATTATTAGACTTTCGTTATGAATGATGATTCGTGACAAATTAGACAAATGCTTAATCTAAGAATAAAACTAAAACTGGAGCAGCGTTGCCACGAAATGTTTTAATAGTTGACTTATTATTATTGTAATTATATTTACCCAATGTTTTATTTAAATCATGTTTATTATTTTCTTAATAAAGAAAAGTAAAGCGTATATCAATTCAAATGTTTCAATCAGAATCCGGCCCTGTTTTTACCTGCGAGGTAAGAAACATTCCATTGGCCTCCTAAGAGCTGACTAGCCGGGCGCTCGTAGTACCTGTGCAAGGGCGCTCTCCGCATTACGCATATCTATTTGGGATCTCGATTTCAAGTTACGCTGGTCCCCGAGCGTTTGAGTCGCCTGCGCTGGATGCAACCGTAAAGAACTTAGGGCTTTTTTGTATTAGTTCATATTGAATCTTATTGCGTGGTCTATATAGTAGAAATTCATTCAACGCTTACGTGTAACCAAACCATTTTTTTCACCATGGCACGTGCGGTGGCAGTCCGAACACAATAGATAAGACGTTAATCTCTTACAGCTCTGGATTTTTCTGAACGAGTATAGCTCTATTTAAGTATTATTATTAAGTATTATAATTAAGTAGTTCTGTGTTCACTATAGGTGAAAAAATTAAAATTAAAAATATTTTATTTCCCTATCTTTTTTTTAACATAGTGACAACAACAACTGCTATAATTATACTTATGCTATAATTATACTCAGGAACAACATATCCAAATTTGGCTAGTTATTAAAAAAACACACTGGCGTTTTCAAAGAAAAGGTACATAATTGTCGATTGTTAATAGAGTTTATTCCTAAATGATTTTTTATGACGTATAGCCTTATTGGTGACCGACAACGATGTACTTTTTACTTGAAAACGACATACATATAGTTATAGAACCTAAAGTAAAAATTGTTATGACGTTTCATAGTGTACTTCCGATTTGACTTTCTACTTAAATAGCCCAGCTATTTATGAGGATAAAAACGCCCTGAATAGGGTACTTTCCAGTAGATAAACAAACTTAATAGGGAATATTACGCAAAACTCTGCGTAGGGGGCGGCACTAGCACGAACGAAGGGCCTACAGCGAAACACGAAAATAAAAATTTCGTTACCTGTTTCTCTGTCACTCTTACATATTCGAGCGATAGAGAGGCAGATGTCAACATTTCGATTTTCTTGTTTCACGATACGATAGGCCTTCTCTAAACAAACCGCCTTGGTGCACAAATGACATATTTATTCGTTATAACTATCTATAAAAACTTGTGAAAAACTGCTGAAGGCCTAGTATGCATTACGAACTCTATGGTTTACCGATGTGCTAGTGCTGCACTCTGGCGGCAGAACATTGCAGTAATATCCCCTATTGTTTCGTTGCATTCATAAAATATAAATTTCAAAAATACACAGGAAAATCCATGTGTAACATGTGTTTGCGCTTTCAATGATTTTATAATGTTTAAAATTTTTATAAAGGGGATGTATTCATCATATAGTATTGTGACATCATAATATTAGTCTCCCGTATTAAATTACACACACACATTTTATTATGGATTTTAAAAATCTGAAAAAAATGATTTTTATTTATTTTATTTTATTTTATTTATTTATTTAAACTTCATATAACAAATCGTTTTGACGTTTCCTAAAAAGTAGCTGGCAATTTGACTTCATAGGAAAGTAGCCTATTGCTTAGACGGCGCTGCAATCGTATAAAAATATATTGTTGGTTTATGGTTATGCTTTGGATAATTATGTCAAAACCACACAGTATTCTTCATTACACATAAGGTAAAACATTTCAAAATCTGAAACATTTAATTCGTACAGATAGACTTAAGACAATAAGGTATAAATTGACTTAAAAATCAAAACACGAGTAAATTACTGGTACCATAGACTTAAAGATATAGTAGACGGCCATTAGTCTAAGAACTTTTTGATGCTCCAAGTATTTAACGCCATCTAGTTCAGAGACTTCAGAGCGACCTAAACAGAGCCAAAATGCATGAGGTAAAATCAGCGCCTCCTAGTAACGACTAGTACGTTATTTGTTACTAGGTGGCGCTGATTTTCATCATCATCATCATCATCTCAACCATAAGACGTCCACTGCTGAACATAGGCCTCCCCTTTGGACTTTGGACCTCCATAAGTATCGGTCGGAAGCGACTTGCATCCAGCGCTGATTTTACCTCATGCATTTTGGCTCTGTTTAGGTCGCTCTGAACTAGATGGCGCTAAATACTTGGAGCCTCAAAAAGTTCTTAGACTATAGCCGTCTAATGCTGGTACTTAATAACTAGTAAATGGTAACCTAATTACCTAATCCTAAACCACCATCTTTAAAATATGCCTAAACTATTATTATTTCGTTTTGTAAGATTTTTTGTCTGACATAAGTTCTTTTAACCAATTTTTTATGGTGTAGTTATTCATTTTAACACAAAAAAGCTTATAAATACATATTATTATGGCACCAAGTAAAAAAATATGTATGTATTAAAATATAAATGCGAGAATTTTTTTATTGTGACGCTATTTACGATTAATTTTACTTTGCAAATGCTTTGCAATATTTGCAATTAATTTTACCTAATAGATTTTACATTACTTTGCAATTATTTGGTCATCCTGTCATGTTTTGTCCCTGAAAAGTTTTATGAATTTTCTACACGTATGAAGTAAATTAGCAAATTCGTTGATAATGAGGAGGCATATTTATACACGGTGCCCATGAGCATTGCTAGAGATTTTAACAGCGTATTCCTGATCGTAAATGGAGACTAAAATGTCGTACAAACTTTTCTGGAAGTTTCAGAGTTATTACTAATTAAATAAAAAAAACATTGATTGTTGTAACTTAGAGAATAACGCTTTTTTGATAGAGATTTCACTCTTTATGGGGTCTAGTCTAGACATCCTTATTGACCGATATCAAAATGCCAAGGAATACTTTTCGTGAACCATTTTTTACGAATAATAATGTACTAATTTATTTTAAGCGATAGTTTAACCAATAACGTTAATTTTCTTATGTTCGAAAGCATTTAAAAATAAATAAAATTAAAAAAGTTTTTTGGCGAAATTGACCTACATTTATGTAACATTTATCACTTCTTATGACCTCAGGAATTCGTGGTTAAAACCTCTCGCAATGCTTACGAGCACTGTGTATATTCAAATCTATTGGTAACCTCACACCAGACGAGTAAAGAAATCTGTCTAGTCACGCCTGGATAATATCTCCCTGATTTGTCGTTCTTCTTCGAGTAAAATCTGATGCTGTCTCTGCTGTCTCTCTGCAGCGCTTTCTCCATCTAAATCATCCGCCTTGATTCTCTTTGTATCATCGCGCTTGACTCGCAATTTGATTGCGTAGTTTGGTCTTCATTTTCGTAATCATCAGTTAAATCAATAATGTCGTTTGTTATATTTGACTGTTTATTAATCAAGTTGATATCAATAAGTTCTATTTTGCTTTTATCGTCAACTATTTCGTCCTCTTCTATGGTTTTATTTATATCTAACGAGGTACTTGCTGTTGACGCGCTACAAGGATCCGATGAGAGGGAAGGACGAGAGGGAACCTCTCTCTCAGGTTCCCTCTCATCCTCATATTCAGATTCATCAGTTATTTCAATAGTTTCATTTATTACGTTCAGTTGCTTGGTTGAACAGTTATTAAAAATTTTGTTGAAGTTTTCTTGCAAATTTTGTCTTAATTCATCCTCAAATATTGTGAAACTTTGATCACCATCCAGTCCAATAATTATACATTGGTTTGCAGTAGAAGTATCATCTTTTGACTTGCCATTGTCAATATGAACATTAGTATTTACAGTCTTGTCTTCTTCATCATTTTGTAGGTTTGTTTTTTGAAGTTGTGCATTTAACTCCAGCCTATTCACATGATCTATAATTTGTTCATGACGGCCTGCAACCGTCTTAGGGTTATTTCCAGAAACAGTGCCTTCGCCAACATTGTTTTTTGAACAACTTTGTTCTTGTGATACTTTTTCGTTAGTGTTTTGGTGGATCGGCACATTAATATTATTAATTATTAGTTCTTCGTCATCTCCTTGCATATTATCTCCATCAGGAATTTCATTTGACTGGATAACATGCCCAGAAATGCTTTTCGCCCTATCCATATCATTTTCATCTCTGTTTTGAACTTCATCATGGATACCATTATCATTTTCATTCAAAACATTTTGTTCTTGGGACAGTTCTTCGTCCGTACTTTGGTTTTCGTCATCTTCAAGAGCTGCAAACTTTTTATATCTGTGGGTAGCCTCATGAGTTTTAATATCTGGAAATGGGATGAATTTACCACATTCCTGACAAAACTGAGTAACCGGGCGATTTTCGAGAATGATTATATTATTTTGTTTCTCATTTCTATTACTTTGCCGAATTTCTATTTGAGCTTTTGCTATTTGAGAGTTTACTTCAATCGCCTGTGAATTATTTTTGATGTTTCTTAAAGCTCTATTCATAAGTAAATCATTTACACTGTTAAAAGTGACTGTTTTAAACTCGGTACCCGCCTCTTCTTCTTTCTCATGCTCGGATAAAGCTTCAGATGTGAAGAAAAATCTGTCACAATTATAGCAAATGTGAAATTCTGACATATTATCAAGGCAAGTGTTTTCTTTACTACAATGGTCTTCTACTTCCTCCGGATGAACGAACGTATTACACATTTCACATTGATAAATAGCTGTTCCTGAAGAATCATCACTATCATCAGTGATCATTTTGACTTTTCTAGTGTGTTCATAAATACTTGAAGACTTCATTCTGTTTACTAGATTGCCGTCTATACATTGAAACATATCAGACCATTCGTTGTTCAGCAAATTTAAAGGGCTGTACCTTATTATGAATTCATTGGTAGCTTCGTGACATGACGAGTGTTCGCTGAATCTGTCTTCTTCAAAGGTAAAATTACAGATTTCGCAAGTCCGTGGAAACGGATGATAATCGGGCAACTGGTGGAACTGCGCATGCTCAACTGCACGGTCGATCTCTGATGTGGCTACATCGCACTCTGTACACACAAACATGTCAGGACCTTTAATATCCTTCTCAAGATTCTGTTTCCTAGGCTTGTGGTCTTTATGTGCAGCATTCACGTTAGTTTTACGCCCCCCTACCTTTGAATGACTTAGTTTAATATGTCTGTTTGCGTTGCCCTTGTTGCATAATGTTTTCCCACACAATCCGCAACGAAATCTCTCAAGTCCCTCTCTATTTACCACACTACAGTACTTGTTTGGATGGATGTTAGTGTTGTTGATGTGCCTTTTTAAATTTGACTGGTTATGAAAAGTCTCATAGCAAATATAGCATTTCCATATACCATTGTTTTCGTTAGCCTTGCGCTTCCTGTTATTTATTATACCCTTGCCACATTTGGCTTTATTTTCTTCAGCTATCTTGTGAGCTTTTGCAGCTCTCTGCCTTTCAATATCTCCATCTGTTTCATTAGATGGTCGTTTTCTAGATGTGGCAGACATCTCAGGGCTCTTGGCATGCTTGACAGAAATGCCTGAGAGTAGGAATGTCACGGCTTGGTTGATAGATGGATATTGTATAGTCGATAAAATTGAAAGACTTCGAAGAATATTCACGGGGTTTACGTGTACGTTGAACTCTGGGCTTTCGTCATCGCTTTCGCTTTCAATGTCGGAATTGGATCCCCTCATTTTTTATCTGTAAACAAAAGAAAAACACCTATTTATTGATTCTGAATCTGACACCTTACATTTAATTCCTGTTATAGTTACGTAGGCATGGTCACCGAAAAGCGGGGCGGTAGCGGCGCGCTGTATCTTAGCATTGAATTAAAAACGGTGATTCATGCGCCGCGCACGCTCCGCCGCCGCGCCGCTACCGCCCCGCGCCCTCGGTGTGCAACACATGTGCAATGGCCTTTAAAGAAAAACTTGCTCTCGGATCTGTTAAGAGCAATCGCAGACGGTGGTATTATATTCCAGTGGTATGATTAGACAAATTAACCACAAGGAAATAGGTTATTACTGTAAACATAAAGTATATAGGGTAACTAGTCGACCACAGCATAAGAACTTTTTGAAGCTCATGTCGTTTCGCCCTCTGTCCGAAAGCCGCCTAAAGATACCGAAATTGTAAGAGAAAATGTCACCTGCACAGCTACTCCACCTAGTAGCTACTAGTGTACTACTAGTACGCTATTTGTGGTAGGTGGAGTAGCAGTGCAGGTGACATTTTCTCTTACAATTTCGGTATCTTTAGGCGGCTTTCGGGCAGAGGGCGCAATTATATAATATCTCTATAGTTTCTGATGTTGCTGTAAACGTAACATTGGTCCGGCTACTAGGATTAAGTACACTTGCAAGATTATTATTATTATTGAAGATTGTATTGCCTATTATTTTCTTAGCTACTTACTAGTGAAATTAGTTAATATATGTATATGGTAAATGAAACCGCCCTTGAATATCTTTTTTTCGCTTTTTTACATACATATTTTAGGCTGGCTCTACATGATGGGCCATCATAGGGAGGCAGCTATACGACGGAACGAGATGGCAATATCGTTAGCTCTCTCTAACGCATAGCTGCGTCTATTATGGCCCATCACGTAAAGGCGCCATTAAAGACTTTAATATAAAACATACCTAAATATGTAATAAACAGACATACAAATACATAGTATGAGAATAAATCATAAACCTGAATCTTATTCTTCATTGCTAAAAGAAACAATATTGCGAATGACAAATCTATGATATTATTGGAAATAATTTATATTTTGGTGACGTGATTTTTTTGTACAATACAGGAGAAAAGGAATGTCTAAAAATATATCTCTTTAGACACTAACTCTTAATATTTAACAGAATATCTATCTATCTATTTAGCCCTTTATTCTGAATTAGAGTATGTCCCTAATTTCAGTGTGCCGCTTGGCAAAGGCCTCCTCTAGCTCTTTACAGTGAAGTCTGTCCTGGGCCGCTCTCCTCCAACGAGGGCCCGCTGCAAGGACAAGTTCATCCTCCCATCGTCTTAAAGGTTTACCCTGACCTCGTTTAGAATCTCTGGGGTACCAATCAGTCACTATTTTGCTCCATTTATCTTGTTTGTCCCTGAATATTATACTACTAATGTTCTATTAAATTGTACACAAAATAACTATGATATTATTAGTAAAACATATATAAATATATGTATTTTAATCTAATAATCGAATCGTAGTCGTTTACAAAAGAGAAATAACTAATATTAGATAAAAAAAGTTTTAATAGATACACAATATTATATACCTACACTTTACTAAGCTTATATAAAACACAGCAAAGACCCATTTACTTTAAGTTTTCGTCTAAATCAAACAGAATCAAAACATATTTGTATGAAAAAAGAACTGAAGTCCCACTATAAATTACATTATTTTATGCAAAAATAAGTTCTACAAAGCTGCGCGAATTACGCCCAAAACTCATTGATCAACTGTTCAAGGTCAAACATGATACAACAAAATGGACATCCCTCCATTTTCAAACAAAATTACGACCGATTACAAATATATGTCATAATACCTAATTAATTACGCATTGTTTCCATCTGCCTAAACATTAAAATCCATCGAGCATTGTATTACTTATAATTAAAGAGTATATAAAGCTTAATTTTAATAAGATACGCCCAAAACCATTATTTACGGCGTAGTCCGGTTTTCCCCCTATTTTAGAAAAAAGTTGACGAATTGTCAACTTAAATTAAAAACAAAAGCTGGATACATTAATAATTACAACATTATAGGAATACCGCGCTACCTATAACTTAAGATAGTTTTATTACCTGTTACTAAAAAGCTCACTAAAGGATACCAGGGATTTTTTTTATCACATTTCGCTCTGGCAAAACACGACGCACCACTTATATTTTGTTATCAAACTAAATGAATGAATGAAATGAAAGTGAGATGAGATGACATTTGTGACAGAATACAAACACACAGAGTATAAAAGACTGATTCGGATCGGAATTACATAGTGAATGATTAAATGAACAGAATAATTTGAGAATTAACAATATGTATTAAATTAAGTGATATACTTAGAGTTCAATAAAACAATTTTAAACTAGAAATTATTCGACTATTAAAAATAAAAAATCCAGGTTTCCACAATTTTGAAGTCAGCGTCATCTTACGGCCATTGCTTTAGGTTAATTGCCACCGAAAGTTGGCGCAGTTTGCAAGTCATCCGACAGATGGCGTAACTGGACTTTTAATTGTTAATGAAAAGATTTTTTTGGTTAAAATACCTACCTAATACCAACTAATACCATCCTAATACACTCGAGAGCAAAAGTTTCGGGTCACTAGCATTTTCTTGAATATCTCAAAAGATATTCATTTTAAAGATATAAAATTTTATGATACTGACCCGAAATTATTGCTCTCGAGTGTACTTGCAAAGCTTATGATTGACGCAAAATTATAATTACCTTTACTAACTCCTAAAAATAATTTACCCTGACCAAGTGCGAGTCGGACTCACGTCCCGAGGGTTCCGTACATCAAACTATTTTAACAATTACCAAACATTGCTGTATGTAACGAAAAGAAAAATTGGATTGGTGAGGGTTAATTTATTAACGATTTTTTTTAAATGAACCAAAAAATCGTCCATTTTCGTCCATACTTGCCAGTTCTCCGTCTATTCTTAATTAAAGCTTAAATTAAATTTTTACTATTAAACTATATATACTAATTAAACTTCAATACAAAAAAAAATTATTGACCTTAAAAAGTTTATTCCATGTGTTCGTAGCAGTGTTATCAGGTGGACGGTAAATTGGCACTGGACGGGAAACTAACACAATCACCCTACATCGTCGTAGAGACTTGAAACTGAGCTGAGCTGTAGAAATCGTATATATGTAGAGTAGAGCTGCAGGTGGACAATTTATGAGATTCGAGCGCCTGAATTCAAGAAAATTTAACTCCAAAATAATCGCACACAAAAGTTTGTCGCTATTATTTTCACATTAAATTAATAGTTTAAATAATCATGATTTTAAATTCCTATTGCTGTTATTTTTAAAACACCATTTCATCGTTTTACACGGATTTCTAAATGTCATATTCGAGCGCTCGAATCTCAAAAATCACCCCCCTGCAATGTTTGCCATCGTTATATTTTTGTTTATAATATAATTATAAATTGGCAATTAATAATTACCTACCTATATGTTTACAATTTTTATGTTATTTGCCTTTATTATAAGTATATATTATAATTGTTGTAGGACAGAAGGTGATAGAAATGTACTTCGTTGTGCATTTTCTATGTCATCTGAAATTTCTATCCGACCCCTTTGAAAACCAACTCGGGTCAAGCTAATACTTACTAAATGGACTCTGACCTAGTTTTTCAGCTAACAAACCAAATAACAGGCGATTTACAACTTTATTTCACGAGGAATAAGGCGAACAAATTAATTTATCAGCTACTAAAATAGTTTTGCAAGTGACACCAATCCCCTTTTCTTGGAAGAACTGTGATTGGCTCTTTCGGGATTTGCGCGCGCAAAAGTCGAATTTTGGAAGCGGGTTTTTGCAAAATTCGCTTTCCATTGATGCTCAAGTTTTGCCAATTTTCGCAGACCTTGTAGATGACACGCAGTGTATAATAAGCTAATATGTTCAAGGAATAACGATGACTAGATACAAGTTTCTTTCATTCGGGATGGTATTCGAAACGAAGGTGCTTCGTTGCACCTTCAAATTTTATTTTTATACAAATAGTGCCTTAATATTTACAACTATATATCAAATTTAAAAGTGCTCTTAATTAATTGTATTATTTTCTACACGTTTTTCTATATAACAGTGCCTTAAAAGCTACAAATAATAATTTCAATATTTTCGGCCATTTTAAAAAACTGAACTTTTTCGCGACGAAGGCGCTCGCCAAACAGCCAATTGTTTTTAAAAATGGCGAATGTCGGTAAAGTGTTGGCCACAATAAAAGCGGTTATAACGAGACTAGTGTTCGCTTGCCACGGGATTATTGCTATATGGCAAGTCACGATGTTCAAGGACGACTACATATATTGGTACCTGGCGTCACCGATTCTGCTGCTCATTTTCGAAGGCGTTTTTACGCTGACCATCAAAGAGAACCAGGAGTGGAAATGGTAAGTCTTGTAGAATACCTTTAGAATACAGACACTATGTTTTTAAGAAACTGCGACGGAGTTCTTCAAAAAGGTGTATATGTTTTTAAGGGGCTGGCAACGCGTTTGTGAATCGTATTTACGGGCGTCCATAGGCTACGGTAACTGCTTACTATCAGGCGGGCGGTTTGCCTGTTTGCCACCGTCATGGTATAAAAAGACTGGTATGGTATCTGACTATCTAAACCAGAAACGAAACTATTGGGATAAGTCCGATTTCTGAAGTTTCCCGTCCGAAGAGTAATTGATTTTAAATTTCATATGTAAATACCTACAATACATCATCTTCAATAACCAAGCTAATATAAGTAAGAGAAGTGAAAAAAACAAGAAAAAAATTGGCAGTTATAGGGACTGCCGATAGAAGTGAAAACTTAAAACTTTTAGTATTTAAATTTGAAATTTCATAAATCCAGCCATTTATTTCACTAGAAACATGTCAAATACAATACATAAAACTCTCAAGACTAACTTAAGTCTTAATTTCATAATGTTTGAATTAAAATAATCAATATCAATCTGGGTTTTCACATCTACTGACACTCCGAGCAACAATTATACTATACTATATAGAATGACACGTGTGGGGTACCTACCAATAGAAAGCTTGCAAAAAATTAGGACGCTGACTGATTTTGACTTCATTTTATGGTCTAAGAGCTGGCCACGTCAGATGTGACACAATAATGAGAGGTTTGTAATCAGTCCAGTTAGATTGCATAACCATCCTTATTGCTAGATCCGGGCATCTGGCAGCTTTTAATGGGTGGAGATCAGAGTGACAGACCAACAAAGTTTTTAAGTTGAAATAAAGTAATACCGAAATAGGTAAAACTGCTGAAGTTTTGTCATTTATAGAGAACAGGGCTTATATTTTAACATTAGAACAAAAAACATTGTGTATTATTGCACAAACAAAAACAGTAGGCGAGTAACCAAAAATTACACTATACATCATTTGGCACTCCTTCCCCCAAACGAAACTTTTGGATATTATATAATCTAATTAATTACATAATTTTTCATAATATTGGATCAAAACCAGAACTCTAGAATTTATTTTCTTCAAGTTATTTGCTTTCTTTTACCTCCACCACTTTACAGCTGCCAGATGTCCGGATCTAGAAATAAGCATAGTATAGCAAACTAACTAGAGGGGTTTCGTTGCTCTCATTATTGTGTCATATCTGACGTGGCCAGCTCTCCGTCTATTACGTGCAATAGCCCATTTAACCCATTTGAAAATGCAATTTTTCATACTAAAATTACGGCTCTGTCTCAGCCTTTTTTCTGAAACTTATAGCTAACTAGAAACGGAGAACCAAATAGTCCACTAAACAGACCCTGCGAGATTACGGCATTATTATTTGGTAGACCTACCTTTAACAGTTTTTAGACCACAGACTGACCTAAGGTTTATATAGGACTTAATGTGTACCTACATGCAGTCAATTTACATTACATTTTCTATGATTGTAGTAGCTTATGTAACTGTTACGTAATAGGGACCCTTAAAACACGAGTGTGGTTTTATGAAACGAACGAAGTGAGTTTCATAATAAGATCACACGAGTGTTTTAAGGCCTAATTACGTACAGTTGCATACACTGCTTTATCTACACACATATTATAAACCCGAAATGATGATTGAATGACTGCCATTGCACGGATTGCACGCCATCGCCATGGCCTACTCGATTGTGCCGGCGGTCGGGAGGCGCGTGCCGGCGGGTCGGAGCATCCCGGATTTTCATAATGATATCGAATTTTTGCTTATTATTTGATAATAATAACATCGTTACAGATAAGACATTTGTTCTAACTTCTAACGAAACAATCAATTTTTATGGTGGTTATAACGTGCGGTTTTTGAACGCATCATGGAGGGTTTATGATATGGGTGTAGATAAATATAATTAAAAGCATAAGAGAAAAATATTACTTACAAAATTAAACTTTATTTGAACGGTTATAAGTTTAAATATCGAAAGAGCCTTCCAACCCAAGGAAAATCTTGTGATGCGTTTTTGTTTTGGCGTGACGGTGTCGGTGACGCGAACTCATAAGATTTCCCTCTACCAAAATATGCCCAACGCGGCTAAAGAAGTTTTCACTTAAAAAAAAAGAACCGATTTTAATGCATAACATACTTCATCACTCCAAAACAAATGCCCGAACTACTGTTAAAAATGCACAAAATATCACTATAGGTGTGCCTATAATATTTGAAGAGTTCCCTTGATTTCTCCAGGATCCCATCATCAGATCCTGACTTGATGACAATGAGATCAACTGTCAAGTATACCCTTTCAAACGAAAAAAACAATTTTTCAAATTGGTTCAGCCGCCTTCGAATAATCGGTGAAGTAACATAGGTACAAAAAAGCAAAGATCCCGACGAAACGAGAACCTTCTCCTTCGAACTCTCGAAGTCGGTTGAAAACAATAAAGCTATCGTCATGTACCCATAGATACTTATAGTTTGGCCAGGGTTTGTTTTACTTCAAGCATAGACATAGCGAATCATACTATCTCTTAATTCCACTGTTACTGCACTTATTGGCCAGCCAGACTATAACTAAGCTATTGTTTAACTTTTTTACGAGTGAGGTGACTCGGTCGGCGACCGTACCGCATCGAGTCACCGTCACCCTTCCATTCTTACTTTACCTTGGACGTCCACGGCAATGACATTACGGCACTAAAAAATCGCTTTTAACCCTTAAATCATCATCATTAGCTAGGGATATATCTGATGGCGACTATACAACCCAGCTGGCCAACTGCACTGCGCCTCGTGTGACCGCGTTTAGGCTGGCTCTACATGATGGGCCATCATAGGGACGCAGCTATGCGTTAGAGGGAGCTAACGATATTGCGATCTCGTTCCGTCGTATAGCTGCGTCCCTATGATGGCCCATCATGTAGAGGAGCCAAGACGAAGTTTGGCTTTGCAAGCCATACACAAGCCTTCTATTATAATCTAGGAAGGAATAATTGACGGAGTCGCTGTCGCCGAAAAGAGGCTCCCTGTAATTAGGTTTTTAAAATTTCTGGTCCCTAAAAAACTCAAGAATATGTACAAAAATAACTATCACAAACTGTTTAAAATTTGTAAAATCCTTCCCGTCAGCCTAATACATAAGTACCTTATAGCTATTAACAAGAACAACCATGGCAATCGAGAGCATGACCTGTATAGAGCCACCCACGACCATGTTACAAGATCGGTGTCCACAGGTAAATTTGAAGTGCCTAGGATTAATAATTATTTCGGAGATAGAACCTTAAAAAAACGATTGCCATACATACTCAATAGCTTACCTGAGGACATCCGCCTAGAACGAAACCTACGTATTTTTAAGAGAAAATTAAAGTTTTATTTATTAAACACACTGCCGTAGTAAATATAAATGTGTAGAACTAAGTATAATAAAAATAGTCTATTTAGTTTTAACTCCTTCCTGCAGTCAAACTATTGAGATAGTTTTGCAGGGTCTTTGTCTAAAATGTAACTTTTGTTGTTGGTATAATAAATTAATAAATGATAATAATAATAATCACCTACGTGAACCTCGTGAACGCCGAGAAGGACAAGTCCAGCAAGTACCTAGACTTGGCTCACGAGGTAACCGCCATGTGGGAGGTCGATTCGGCGATCATTTCTATACATTCCATGATCATTATCATGATTCATGATCTGCTGTGTTAAATATCCCATACAAATTAAGACGTAATACAAACGCAATCGTTACGTTACGTTTGAAACGAAGATTTGTTAATTTAATGAATATTGAATATGCCAGTGCAACTCTTTACCATCCCCTGATTAAGTGCCCTTCAAATAGTGTTACTCGCAATGCTACTTACTCAATAAACCATTATAAACCTGACCTTCCGTCTCATATTACCGATACCAATCTAAGAATCAAGTTATATTAGAAAGATAATATTGAAAATTTCGTCAAAATCCATCATAAACCTAACCTACAATCTCATGTGTTCGATAGTAAACTAAGGATCAAGTTATATGAGCCAGTCAATAATAGCGTACAAAATATTCTATCAGAAAGGGCTTAATGTGATAATGTCATACTTGGAGTTACGTCATTATTTCCACTAACGTTGACATTTCGAGGCTTTGTCAACGGGTAGTGACGTGGAACGCGATTAACTTATGGATTAACTTGGCATTCTGACACTTAGGTGTCAGCAAGAAACTTGCACAGTCAGAAATGCTTTTGTTTTAGGTCTCAAGCCTGTCCTTGCAAAATAATAAAAATAATATATGTTAGCCTACATACAGTGTGTGGCCCATAATACAAGCAAAAAATTAAAACGTAGATTCTACTCTTGAAAGTAAACAATTAACGTTTGTTAAGCGACTTTTAAAAATAACTTACGGTTTGATTTTTAGTGCATTTTAAAGTTTACCTGAACACGCAATGTATTGCGAAATTGATTTTGTTGTAGGGTGACAAGACTGACAAGCAATGTCAACGAGACGGATTTTAACGTAAATTGAAAAAAATATTTAGTTTGTATGAAAAAGAGACAATCTAAAAACTACATTTTTTTAAGTTGTTGAACAATAGTTTTAGTGTTTAAGGAGTACAATCTACGTTTAAATTTTTTGCTCGGGTTATGGGCCACACACTGTATAGCATAGCATACTACTGCTGGGCACAGGCCAGTCCTTCCAAATGAATCGAAAATAAACCGTACATTCTGTATAATAAACATTTCTGACGATTCTGACGTGGCCAGCTCTTAGTCCATAATGATTAGGTGTGTACTATCCGCTCCGTGTTGTTTTTTGACAGCACTAATAGCCTATGACAGCATGCTAATGGTTGCCCCGGTTTGGAAAATGAGATGTTACGGCTCTATTCAACATGGTTTATGATAGCTCGAGACATGGCTATAAAAATGTAAAAGTTTTCATGCGGTGGATAAAAACTGTCAAGGAAAACCGACTACTCTATGTTTGCACCGGCTTATGCAGTATTGTCAGCGATTTTGAATATAATTTTCTTCGCTAATCGAAGTACTGGACGAACAGCCCGAAAATAAATGACATTACTATATCTAGATTGACACGTGTTTGTTTACACAATAAGACAAATAAGGACGGATAGAGTATAGTATTAAGCTTCATTCATTAATATTTAAATATTTATAAACCCCAGGGTATAAAAGTTAGAGTACGCCGAATAAAATAAGAATTACCCATATTTTTACCCAAATATCTGTTGTCCCCAGGTTCTGCCCTTCGGTGTTCATCTACCTGGGTCTGGTGGTGCCCGCCATCTGGCTGATGGAACTCCACATGGTGGAAGTACGGCTGAAGAATACTCCGGAGAACCACACCGTGGTTGAGGTACCTCATCATCAGCTTTTCAGCCTTTTGTTGCCATCTATCTATTAAGCCCGTATCCACGCTGAGTATAGGCCTCTTTATTGCACCACTCTCATCGGTCTCATGCCAGTCCCATCCACACCCGCCGTTCAGCAGATATCATCTGACCATCTGGTTGACGGTCTCCATGCTGACGTTGTGGCCCATTTTAGCCACCATTCGGTAAACCGTCTTGTCCATCTCCCATCATTTCTTCTCGTCAAGTGTCCTCCCACCTCCACTTTAATTGTGTGATGCGTTTTCCAATGTCCGATACTTTCGCACGGCGTCGTATTTCGCTATTTCGTAATCGATCAACAACGAAACGATTGTTGCCCACTGCTGAACGTAAACTCTCTCTTCGTGTAAGTACGCCAATTGTTCCTCACCCGAGTTTCATCTAGAAGTAAAACCACAACCTTCCAAGTACCCATCGAGCGAACGAACGGACAGGGGCTTTATCTGAAAGCGGCTACTAATCCGTCAACATTTTAGTCCGCATTTTAAAAGGAATTTTAAAATTTGAACGTGAAAGTCGTCTAATCACGTCGTATAATTCTTGCCCTATACGCCATTGACATCTATAGACGTCTCGTCTAAAATTTTTAGACAATACTCGCCTGTACGCTGGAGGGTCTGTCACCCTGTCGTCTAAATCAAATTCTTAAGTTACTTGACGCCAAAACTCCCTAGTTGACGCCACGCACGCACTTTGACGCTATAGGGTCTGTGATTGCCGAATGTCGTGACACTACACATTTCGTGCCAACAAACAGGGGGATCCTTGCTGCCCCTACAGTTCACGAATACTGCCTTTGAACCTCGAACCCGTACCTGAAAAAAATGTGACGTCCACATCTCATATCCAATACATCCATTTTGATCTATTTTGTTTGCTAAATTAAATCTCGTGAACTAAACTCGCGATTTACTTGCAAACAAGCTGACCAATATAATAAGACCCATGTGATGATTTTCTCGCACCTTCTAGCTCCATAACCCCTTGATCGATCCTACTCATATACGAACTCTCAAATAAATAAAAAATTACAATATTCAAATCCGCAACACAGGTTTCGTCCATTAAAAATAATTATAATAATAAGATAAACTCTACTCTACTTATACACCAGCAGCTTGCTCTCCTATACGGTCTTGTGGACCACGAAGTGCCGTACTACAAGTACACACCTGCGCCAGTTCTCGAAAATGATCGTGCCACGCTCTATTGGGATCGATCTATAATCACGGACAGGACTATTGTAGCCAATAAGCCTGATATCGTGGTAATAGATCGACCGCAACGTCGGGCCATGCTCGTCGACATCACTGTCCCATGTGACGTGAACCTCGTGAAGGCTGAGAAGGACAAGTCCAGCAAGTACCTAGACTTAGCCCACGAGGTAACCGCCATGTGGGAGGTTGATTCGGCGATCATTGTGCCGATAGTTGTTTCTGCGAACGGTCTCATAGCGAAGAGTCTCGACCAACATCTTGAGAGACTTTCGCTACGGGGTTGTGGTTGGATCAAGGGTCAGATTCAGAAGGCGGTAATCTTGGATACGGCGCGCATAGTCCGAAGGTTCCTCTCTCTGCGGCCCTAACCACCGGCAGCCTGGGCCCTGCCCTGTTGCTGGCGGCACCCTAGGTTAGGTTTTTTATAATGTTTTTATTGTTTTTGTATGTTTTAGATGTATTTTGTATTTTACTTTTATAAAAATGTTATAAATTACCTAGCCTAAGATGAAAGAAAAATAAAGAGAGATAAACTCTCAAATTATATGTATCTCTGCTACCACCTCAAGAGTTGGAATTCAATGATTTTGTATCTTCAGGCGGTAGCCTTCGGCGTGGCCGCGAAGATCCCCACAGACATGTGCGTGACGCTGATCGAGCAGTTCCTGATGCTGACCCTCATCGTGGGCCGCTGGCTGCTGCCGAAGGGTGACCTGACCAGGGATCAGCTCAGTCAACTGCTGCTGGTGTATATAGGTAAGATCGACATACGGTGTCATCGTCGTCCTCAAGTGTTTGAAGGGCTAAAGCTGATGAATTTGGTCCGTTATCTGTTTCTGTGTATTTTCTGCCAAAGGAAACAGTTTCCTGCCAGAAGAAACTGAGAAAATAAATCAACGTGACTATATTTCCATCTCTTCTCTTTCTTTCCTAATTTTTCTTCTTGTAAACCTTGCCGCAAAAACTAAGCAGTATATTATCGTACTAAATTAAATACTAAATAATAATAAATATACCTACCTAAATAAAAACTCTTAAGCTAAGTCTGTTCCCTGCGGAAGTGTGCCCATAAGGCTGGCTACATTACCTCGTTGAATGGTAATTCCTATTCTTTGCCCGAGGAATGAGTCAGCGTCTCGTTGTAAGGCAGTTCATTGTTAATGCCCGATGACCTGTGGGCAGTTATCGGCGTTTTGAATAACATATGTTTTGCAAATTTTCCAAAACAAATAATTTTTCCTAATAAACTGTTTAAGTAACGTCAATTTCAAGGTCATCTCTTAAGATCATGCTGAACACACAGTTACTCTGCTACTGATTGAACCACACAAAATTCCGCCACCAGGGACAGCCGCAGACATCATGGAATTCTTCGACTCCTTCAAAGAGCCGCAGGTCGCCTCAGAGAAGGTCCTCGTGATCCTGACCCTGGCGATCTGGTCGTGGTCGCTGGTGCAGTTCACGGTGGTCCTGACGGCGACCAAAAGTCGCAAGTCGCGCGGAGCAGCTAATAGGTCCGACATGTACGTAATGGCACGCAGCCACGCCACACACACGTACGGATGTGCGCGGAAACTCTTCAAAAAGTTGGATAAATTTCCGGAAATTTACAAGATGTTAAAATTTTTGAAACGGAGTTTAAAGTTCACGCTGTAACGTTCCGTGTCTACACTTCATTTTGTATAGAAAGCGTCACGTGATCCTCGGAGGTCAAGTGTCGGCAGTGCCGTTTAGGACGGGGAACGCTACAGCATGAACCATCCTTAAGGCTGTGTTTCCTCCAGATAGCAAGGTGGTTTTGAGAACCAATAGAATCACTTCGCTTACTATCTGTTGGTTTCCTAACAAATATTCCTCGAATCTCGCTATGCAGCCTTGCCCGTCTGGTAGAACCGCAGCTTAAATTCTGGTACAAAACAGTTTTTTCGAAATGTTCCTATGTAAATATGTACATCATTTTGAAAAGTTTCCGTTGGTACATCAGTACACATGCGTACGGAGCAGAGATTTTCGTTTCCCCATCTCTCCTTTGGGTAGCTAGAGGCCTCCGTCCCGATTCGAAATTTCATTGTGGTGGAAAAATGGCATTTTACTAGAATGGAGAAGGCCTGCTAAGGCACACCACACACCTGAGCTGAATTAAGCAAATTCATAGACATAATGCTTAACTTTGTCAATGAATTTGCTTAATTCAGCTCAGGTGTGAGGTGTGCCTAAAAGTAGATTTCTAGAGAGCTGCTGGCTCTACTTGTGGATGGCCTCATGTAGCTAAATAATCAATGCTTAAATATCTACATATCATTTATGTTTAAAGGAAAATCTTTACTCCGTCGCTAAAAATAAGATGAAATTCACACTAAATAATTGTATTTTACTTAAAATACATTCAAAAGCAATAGATCTCTTCTATACATAGTGATTAGTGACGTGGTTTTTTGCACAGCACGAGATTATTTTAAAATACTTACTGAGCATAATGACATAAAATAGAAGTTTATTATTATTTTTGATTTTGATTGAAAATAAATATTTTGATATAGCGAATAATGATAAAGTCTGACTGTGCTATTGCTGTGAAACAAATGCCTGGTGATACGTGCGGACAGCAAGATTTTTTGTGAAAGAAATTGCTACCCTGAATGTAATCTTGGATCCGCGCCTGAGGGCCTACCGCGAAGTTCGAAAATCGACAAAACGATGGTCGCGTCCGCGAACCACTTCGTTCATCGAATCGTCTATTTGCATCACTCTCTTTCGTATATGCAAGAGCGATAGAGACGGGGCCATCGTTTTGTCGATTTTCGAACTTCGCGGTAGACCTTCTGAGTCCCTATTCATAGCTATTCGTTAAAGGTAACGTACGCAATTTTTAGAGCAGCAAAGTTATATGAACTGAATGTGTTGAATTTCGTCTATTATGTAGCTTAGCAAGCTAGTTCGTAAATACACACTTTATTCAACTTTATCTTTGGCTTCTACGGCTTTAACTTTAACCCTTTTAGCGCCAAGGACGTCCATACAAGTCGCTGGCGGTCCGGCCCTCACATTTGTATTCTGGGCGTTTGAGAAGTTGTTCACTTTATAAAAAATATACCTACCTATACACCCCACAATCCACAATACATATATAGCCTTGGCCAGAAGTGTTGAGCACCAATGCGATTTTCATACAAAACTGGAAAGTTAAGTCCATCGTTTCCATCTTTGTTCAAGTTATTTTGTCAATTAATAAACTAATAGGCATGTTTTGTTGAAGTTAGTAGTAACTGCATAGAATATTTGCAATATGTCGCACCGACTTAAATTTACATTTTTGGTACCTTCTGTTTTCATATTTTTTAAGTACCTTGAAAGTGTTATTAAGTGAAGTTTTCTATATTTATAAATAAAATATAACATTTACCGTTACCGTACATTGTTAGGATAGGGAAATAATGCTTAACATCAAAATTGTAAACAAAAAACACCTATGCTCAACACTTTTGGCCAAGGCTGTATGTATAATATAAAAAAAGATGATTTAAAACAGATAAAGATAAAAGATGTTTATTCTTCAATTTAGGCATAGGCACATTACAATGCACTTATGAACTCTCTCTCTAAGAAGAGTAACTATGGCCATTGCAATTTGGGATACCTAAACTCGTTCCAGGCTTTTTTATTGTATTGAAATTATATAGTTTATAGGTTTTTATATTGTTATTAATCCCTTCTTCTTCTTCTTCTACTTTATATTTAAGAGCTGTGCTCTTGTCGGTGGAGCAATCTCCAACTGGTCCGGTCCTCTGCCAACTCCTTAACCTTCTGGTATGACACGACCTGAACCTTTTCTTTTATTTGGTTGAAATAATTTATTCTCGGTCTTCCTCTTCCTCTCTTTCCCTCTATTTTAATCCCATAATCCCTTCTATGCGTGCCAAATTGTGCTGTTGCCAATGGGTACGTGCATTTTTCTTCATTTGGAAAAAGTAACCCGATTTAATTAAACTAAATATACCGTTTTTTTTATCAAAAGTCGTTCTTGGCGCTATTAAGAGCCGTAGAAGGTCATTAACACGGCACTTTTGTTATCACTTACTGCTTTTTTGCACTATTCAACATATTTTTGCACAAATGGAGAGCACTATTTTCTTATAGATAACACCCTGATGAAATTATAAACAACAGGTATGTTTTGATTTGTATTTATTATGTTTTTTAACTTAAATAGTAATTAAATATAATTATGATAAGGTAATAGACATAGAAAACCTTATTTTCTTTTCGCTCTAAGAGCAAAATTTGATATGTAATCTGCTGAGAAACCAAACCAGTAGTTAATAAACGATTTACTGTCATTATTATTGAATCCAAACGCCTGGCAGCTCTTCTTGGTGGCTGTTCCTTTGTTCAACGGTGTAGGTCAAAGAAAAGCATTCTCGTATCTTGGCATTTAGAGATTTGTTTTGGTGTAGAGATTTGGACATGTATGTTATAAATTATAAAATGGAAAAATATATTTATGTTAATTTACGAAGGTTTCCGCTTTCCAAAGATTGTCTGGAGGAGCTTGCTTTTTAGCGATAAGACCGGCAATTGTTTTATCTCTTCTTTTTCTATTTATGACTTGTGTATACTTTGTCCTTAATTTAAAATTTAACGAGTATTTATGTTATTTTGCTCGGTTGATTCTATACCGATACTGTGGCTAGCTCTTCAACTACGTGTTGTTATGATGGAGATTAAATAATGCATTCGATCAAACAGCAAATATTACATTCATTACAAGTTTCTAGGCCAAGCATTTTAATGACAGTGCAAAATTATCTTTATGGTTGCTTAAATGATTTTTGTATGCATTAATATTACACGTTTATATTATTATTATTTAAAAAGGTCCTATCCATTTTTCTCGCTTATTTTCCTTTTTTCTCCTTTTTTCTCAAAAAAGGACCTAGATATGAGATTTAACTGGAAAGGAATCCAAGTTCTTTCAAAGCTTATTAGATCGCTGTTTCAATTTCTTAAAATGATTTGTTATGTTATTTTTCTTTGCTACTGAACAATTCCAAAGTAAAGGGTATGTATGATTAGATTCCTTCTTACTAAAAATAGGTCGTATGACAACTAGCAATAGCGTTTTCCTTGATTTTCCACACTTAAGGATGGATCCTATAATGTTCTGACGTCATATCGTTAACATAATATATACAGTATTTAGAAGCGTCTCTATTATTTAGCATGAACTACAAGCTAATGACTCTCGATCCTGATCTTTTCTAGATATTACTTATACGTAATTGCTGCAAATAGCACCATATAGGCATAAGATTCCTCCCAATAAAACAGGATCAATTGACATATGATTGACATAATTTACATATATAAAAAAATAAAAAAACAGGGACTGAATTTAACCGTTGTCAGCCTGATGAATTGAAGAAATGTTTTGTACAGGAACAGCAGAGCCTGCTGCTGTTCCATCGAAGTCTGCGCCATCATGATGAACATAGCACTCCAGGACGCCCCCTTCCTCGCGTTCAGACTGCTCATCATAGCACACTACAATATTATCAACTATATGAACATATTCTTCACTTGCAAGAACACACTGGTGAGTATACAAATAGATAGATAGATGGACATGGCGTAACTGTTATGACGCCAAGAACGTATATAGCCGTCGAATGATGAACATAGCACTCCAGGACGCTCCCTTCCTCGCGTTCCGACTGCTCATCATAGCACACTACAATATCATCAACTACATGAACATCTCCTTCACATGCAAGAATACACTGGTGAGTTATACCTTAAGCCAGGCGGACATTGCGTATCTGTAATCTAGGTTATGACGCCAAGAACGTATATAGCCGTCTTAGGTTGAACTTAGCGCTGCAGGACGCTTCCTCGCGTTCCACGAATCTTTGTGTTACTGCCTGCCATTGACTGCATTAAATGGCAGTTTTCCTAAAACATAGGCTTTTTATCCACGTTAATTAATAAGGACTGTCATCTCCACACGATGGCACCCGAATCCAAGGCTATTCCCCTTCAGAACGTACTAATTCAGTCCTGTGTTGCCAGGTGATACTCCTGCAAATCTACCGCCTGTACGTCCTACACCTGGAGACGGCGGACGATGGTGGCTCCGTGTATCGGAAGCCGAAGCACAAAGAACACAAGAAGAAGGACCAGAAAAAACACAGGGACCACAAGTATAATTTTTTATATAACTCAATGTTCTGCAAATATATCTGTGTCGCCAGGGGATTCATCTGCGAATCCTACGGCTGTAGTGTCTAATTATGTAGTAATTTTTATTAAAATTATTTATGTCATTATTCCACTTACATACTTACCTACTTATTGTAAATACGCCAGCTCAGCGAATCTTCGGGTTTTTTTAAGTGTACCTTTTTGTCGAAAAACATTACAGTCTGACAAGAAATAATATAAATGTATAGAGGGCACAACTGATCTTCAACAATTGATGTCTATATAGGATTATTGGGTAGGTAATGGGTATCAGCGGTAATTGATGGGTCAACACGAATTGTAGGGAAGCCGGAGCTGAGTTGGTTTATGTACCTACTTGCAAATACCAATTAAATAAGTAAAAGTATAATTAAATATACAGAGGTACTACAGTACAAATACTAAACTAAATTAATAACTAGCTCAAATCTAAACTAGGCCCTTGCGGCATTGTACCAAGGATGCTGGCGGCATTTCCTCGTTGTATCGCAATGCTGATACGCTGTGCGAGGAAACCGCCAGCTCTTCGGTCACCAGTTACATCAACCAGACGCTTTGCGATTTCTGCAAAAAACTTGTGTGCGCTGGGACCCCATGGACCTATTGGACCTAGAAAGAAAAAGTTAGAGGTGGAAATTTAGGCAAGCTGGTGAATCGAGTTCTATGAACCCGCAACCACTGGATATTAAACAGATTTGCTCTATAGTAAATAATAAAAGTTCTTGGTATTGTTGCTTTTACATAGAACTGTTTAGAAAACTGTGTACTGTGTTGCAGAAAACATCATAAATCGAGTAAGCACAAGCACGAGGGCGAGACGTCTATATCCGTCATCACGGACAAGCGGCAGGAGAGGGTTGAAGGCGGCCGGATCCGGTGAGTGACAAATACCTAGGATTGCATAACCCGCGAGACGTCTATATCCGTCATCACACACAAGCGGCAGGAGAGGGTTGAAGGACTAATTCGTCATTATGTAAACGGAATTGGGAATGGATGTGTCTGTGGATTGATATAAATAGCGCCAAGCACTGACGAATTTGTCCTTCAAACATGTCTGCCAAACATATCCGGCGGACAAATCCGTTAGCTATTAGCTAGGGAATCTAGGGTTACACGCACAGATCTGCCCGCTGGATTTGTCTGGCGGATATGCCCGGCGGTTCTTCAAAAAAGGAGTGTATAGGTTCTAAAAGGGTAGGCAACGCGCATGTGAACCATCTGGAGTTGCAAGCGTCCATAGGCTACGGTAACTGCTTACCATCGGGCCGTATGCTTGTTTGCTGCCGTCGTGGTATTTAAAAAAATTGGACTCGGATTTGTCTGCGGTCACATCTGAGTAGCGGACAAATCCGGCGGGCAGATCTGTGCGTAGAGAAAAATATAAAAAACGCGCGACATGCAGAAGACAGGATTAAATATTCGAGGCGAAGGAATAAAAGTTTCACTTTAATACAGCTCTAATTTCTCCCACGTAGCGTGTTTAAAAAAACCTAATACTTTTCCAAATCATAGCCACTTGATGACATGTCAAATAGTGGCGAAGATCGGAGCGGGCATCGTTTGTATGTATGTCGACAGATGGGGTCGATAGTCACCTTGACACCGCGTCCCGGGTGCTAATGCGGCCCTACAATCATATCGATAAATTACAATTTTTTTATCGACTCTCAAAAATTTATGTATAATAGAAACAAAGTCCGTTGGCAATAAACTGGCATAAGTATTTATATTTTATTTGTGTATTTTTATGTAGTTAATTACCTTTTTTAAGATAATTTTGCAATCAATTTAATTGATAAATCTCTTACTTTTCTCTACACCTTTTTGTCATGTCTCTGTTTAGACTTTAGCCCAATTTTGATTGTAGATGTTGACTGGTAGAGAATTTTAGGCAATAAGTCCACCATTTGTAGTTTTTTCTGTTGTGTGCATTAAAGTTTAAATATAAATAAATAAGTGTCATGATTGCGGCTAGACAGTACTTACCATTAATTGACGAAAACGTGCGGTTTTAGGGCCTAAACATACTAATTAGGTATCACATAATGTTTCCATTTCAGCTGCCGAGTCTGATGAATAAATACTTATTATGCAATAGTTGATAGGTTGCTGACGCTCTCAGCTAATGCATAGCAATTAATATGGTTTTACATATAGGTAACAGTTGACGTCAGACATATTTACACTTTTTACGAAGGCGTAAAGTGAAAAAGTGTATACATATCTTTGAAGTCGACTGTAGATACTTATTTATTTACGCATCTGCTTATACCTGTTACTGTTAATGCAAGAACATGTTTGTTTATTTATCGCATTGCGACAAAACGGGTCACTTCGTGTAGAAAATTCCATGCAAGGTGACCCATTTTCATTGTGAACGAGTGTGTTTACAGTTTGAACTAATTAAAATAAATACATGATCAAGAAAACTGTCAATATAAAAACAATAACACTTCTTTAAGAACAATATCAAGGCCATGCTTCGTGATTGTTAAGCTATTTAAGTTAGCTTAATTGGACATTCCATAGCCTAAGTATTAACATATTATGGATCATGTGATCTGAAATTTTAATTTTTATTATTATTATTTTTTTAACAACGAATTCGACCAAGTTATATATTGAACATAGGGAAATTAAAAAAAACACCATTTTAAAATTTAATACATTACTGTCGTTAAATTCAATTCAGCTCAGTCTAAAAACTTGAAGTACCTACCAACAACGTTTAGGTCAAGTATCGACTTTTGCCAGCCCTACAGCTCGTAGGGAGCGGCATAATAGCATAACCCCTCCTCTTTAAACGGACGGGCCAACAGCCTAAATTAAGCCTCCACAAACAACAATAGTTCCCCGGCTGGGGTAATACGGACAGTCAGAGGTGATATCATGAGTTAGTCATTTAGGTGGTGCAACTCTTTTAGTTAATTAACCGACGCGACTTCAAAAAAGGAGGAGGTTCTCAATTGGACAGTTTTTTTTTATCATTATTATTTTTATTATTTTTTGTATGTATGTTACTCGATATCTCCGTGAATCGTGAACCGATTTTCAAAATTTTTTTTAATCGAACGGGTATAACCCCTAGATGGTCCCATTGTCACCAAGTCGGGGTCTGATGATGGGATCATGGAGAAATCTAGGGAACTCTTCAACTATTATAGGCACACCTATAGTGATTTCACTATTTTTTACAGCAATTCGGCCACTTCCTCTTGGAATAGCGGATCCTAAGTGAAGTCGGTTCTTTTTTGTTTAATTATTAGACATATTTAGTTTAGTTAACATTTATTAACCGTAACAAGCACGGATTTTGCAGCGCGCTGCAAAATTGCATACCCACATTATGAATGAATTAATTCATAAACTATTTTTATAATAAATTCATCCTTACTTATCTTATCATGTAAACAAGCATCTGTCAATCTATGACATAGTAATATTCGATTTAACATTTTATCTTTCAGGTTATTCGATTGTTATTTCCATTTTGGAACAAAATTTTGTTAGAAATGATATTTTTCAGTGGTTACTTGGTTGAATTCAATAGATTGTGAGTTTCTTCAAGTACTTATATAATAACATTTTAAGTGGTGAATCCAGCGAAAAGTGTGATAGAAGTGTTTGTTTACATGATAATACAAGTAAGGATGAATTCACTATAGCAGATATATGATCAAGGTAAAGCCATATGAAGGGTACCTACACGGAAAGAACATGTCTAGTCACTTTGACAACATTTTGAGTTATAGCGATTTTAAAGTTTGGAACGATTCAATTAACCATACTATTTTCGTGACTAGATTGGTTTTTATGAACTAAAAAGTGCATTTATGTTAAAAAATCCAGCTGTTACAGAAGTTGTTGCTAGTTCATTGCAAGCTCTACATCTTGATACAAAAATCTCATTTTACAAAAAAAGGGACTAGACATGTTCTTTCCGTGTACCCTTCATATACTATAGACCTATCTTATCAATCTCGTGAATTCTATAGAGTCTATAAGAAAAAAACTTTTTCTCGAAAAAAACGCCGGCTGGAACGACGTGTCCCATGAGTACAAAAAAAATTTCGCTAAATTTTTCTTACTCACAATACGATACCAATTATGTCCTAATGGCTCCTCTACATTATAGGGACGCAGCTATGCGTTAGAGGAAGCTAACGATATTACGATCTGTCCTGTTGTATAGTTGCGTCCCTATGATGGCCCATCATGTAGAGCCAGCCTTAAACGGATCACCAGTATTTTTGTTACCTACGCCTTGTAATATGACGGTATAGCGTTCAAAGGAGGTCGTGTTATCAATGTTAATGTTCGTGTTTGTTGTAGAGCCATAATTTTGACCAACAACGACGAGATTGAGGAGCTGGAGCTTAGCAGACTGTTCAAGGACCAGGTCTGCGTTGAGAACGAGAAGAAACGAGGGTAAGGCTTCCATTAACCCTTTGACCGCCAAAGCCGTCATATCACGCGCATCTACTTAAACAAGATGGTTGGAAATTAGAAAACACTTCATCCACAGGACAGGGTGTAATGATATGGTCATTCTTATCAATAATTAGGTACTTAATTAAGGCTGACTTAGGTCAGAAAAGCCAAGAAGAGCTTACATGATGGTCATCAAGTAAAGGGAAACTAAACTTCGTGTCGTATCAGGCTGTAAATGAGAAGGCTAATGACAGATACGCAAATTCATTTTTTTTGTCAGAGATACCCTTGCTTCTATTTGGGTATTCGTCTATGGTTACAGGAAAAAGAAGCAAAAGTCTGAGTCTGAGGAGTCTCTAAATAACATCCATCACACGACGGACGATTCTGGCATTTGACACCAGAGGACGCGGCGCGACAGCCCGCGGAGACACAGGTACACGGATTATACCTAGACCCAATTTCTCGGGCCCAATTGAGACGTGTAATTAATTATAATAAAAGTTAGGGCACATAGGGAGCTGAGGGAAGGGTAGGAAAAAACAGGGTACACGACAAATTGGGCCCGAGAAATGTCATGGTGTTGTCAAAAAACTGATAAGATACAAAGAATGGTGGTAGAGACTGGTTGCTAAAAGCACAAGACCGGAAAAATTGGAAACTGATGGAGAAGGCCTTTACTTTAAGTGGGGCTATCCATGTGATATTCCAAAAAAATGTCATATTAAAAATGTATTTAGTTATTTTTGTAAGTATCCTATCACAAGAAATTAATAAAGGCTTTTTATTTATTTATTTTATTTAAGTATCCATTTCTATTCAAATTAAATGAAATTAGTTGAGCAATAAGTAGTAAAAATACAGAAACCAATCCAACATATAATAATAGAATGACAGAATCATATGCAGAACTGACGTGAGACGTGATTACACGTCTTTGGCGCCAATAGTTAAAACCTTCTCGTCATATATAAGTAAGTACTTTTAATTAAATTTTTTTAATATCCAAATGGTAGGACACGGAAAAAACATGTACTTTAGTATGGTAGTAACATGCAGTATTCAGTCGTACTTCGAGTTCATGATTGAATACCTACCCAATTTATCAATGAATTCATGCATAATTTGGGTATGCAATTATGAACCCGATGGTACTGTCGCCATCAAATATATCGGAGTGGCCAGGGTATTCAAAATTATCTGATCATGCATTTTATCGCCTTGATGATAGAGGCATTGTTCAGATATTTGTGACCACCTTGGCCGCTCCGATATATCTGATGGCGACTGTACATACCCACATAAACTTTGTACTAAGCAATGCCATTTGCTAGTGCTGACGATTTCCCTCAAATGAGTTCAGTACACCTGTTTTAGGGTCACCACATACCTAGCGGTTTTCCTCTCGGAATTACCGGAAGTAGCGGAAATTCATAGACAAAATGCTTAATTTGTCTATGGTAGCGGAAATTTGTCTATGGCTTCCATACAAAAAATCTGCTACCATAGACAAATTTCCGCTACCATAGACAAATTTCCGCTACTTCCGGTAATTCCGCGAGGAAAACCGCTAGGTGTGTGGCGACCCTTAAGGTAAATTTTATTTTGACAGGCACGAAAAGAAGGAGAAGAAATGCAAGAAAAAGCACGTCTCAAGCGAGAGCAGTGACAGTTCGAGTTGAAGGAACGACGTCGCTTCTGGGTCCCCATTTTGTTACGAGTATATATGTGGCTTGGAATATGCCATGAGCGCTCTTTGACAGTTGGCAATTGAAAGTATTTAAACGCCTCTACAAACGTAAACGACTCACCTGCGATTTTTGATACATTGCTGTTTTTGATCCATCGATTGATTTCATTGCACATACCTAGACGGCAATGTCTCCAAATCGCGCGCGAGTTTTGTGTCAAAATTGCGCCGATTGTAGAGGCCATAATAGCTACTGATTGTATTTGTGTGTTGAGAAATTGTGAATTGCATTTGTTAAGTCCAAACTATGTGCGAGCGGTTAATAGTTTTCATATATGAATAATATATACTGTATTGTCAGATATTTTTGTCCGTTTGGTAACCAATGTTTATAAAGTTGAGTAACTTAAATACATAGATACGAGTATATTATGTAGTATTGGTAATTTCTAAAATTTCCTTAAGAATAATTCATGCTACTTTGGAAGTCGAGCCCCTTGTCAGCAACGGCACCCTTATGCAGCACAATTTTTGCCAATAAAGTCACAAATAACCGGCGAAGAATGCCTTAATTAAAAAAAAAAAAAGATGCCATGAAATGAAATTTTCGTTAAAATCATTGGAATATAATTAAAATATATATCGTTTATTTGACTAGTTTGTAAGGTCGTATAATATAATGTTTATAGCTTAAAGTTAAGAAAGCAATGAAAGAAAATAAATAAATAGCTGTTGTTTTATAACAAAATTGTTAGATTTTGTAAATAAAACTTTAAAATAATGTGTCTTTTCTTCTTTACAGTCGTTTCAATGTGTGTGTAAGCTACACACAATATTATTATTTTCTTATGTCAAGGAAATCGAAATAAATTAAATTATTTACGTAGATTTTTCTTTTGGCTGCCACTCTTTTATATAACAATCAAAAGTATACCTTTTTGGAATGCATAAAAGTACGTTTTGTAATTGCATGAGTCCTTGTAACTTTGTCGGCTGTTGCCGACTGTGGCGTCAAAGGATGCATTTACATATCTCACTCTGGCGTTTTATTAAATTGCAAGTCACTATTGCCAAGCCTCTCTCCTGCCAAGAGTGGCGCGTATGGCAAACCCCCCTTAAAGGGGAGGCCTATGTTCAGCAGTGGACGTCTTATGGTTGAGATGATGATGATGATGATGAAGTTACTATTTCGCTGTTTACCTCTCTTTCTAAGAACCATACAAACATTATTAAGTACACATTCTTGTAACTTTAAGGTTAAAATGATATTCAGGTTAGTATTTCTCTATATAAAATAAAATAAAAATCGAATATTTTCTATTTATTAGTTTTATTACACTCAAACGAATTATAAATTACACAATAAATATTAAAAATAATTGACACTTACTAAACACTAAAAGCGCAATTCAGAGATCTACTGAAGCTACAAATTGCGCCATTTATTGAACCAGAAGGCGACGTGACTGCGCGATGCGACAGATACGACCTATCGGAATTCAAGTCGTCTGTCTGACAAATTACCTGGTCTTATAACATTTTCTTTATTCCACTAACTAGACGTACCCGATCGCATCGTGCTTCTAAAAGTTACTCGCTTTTCCCCGTACCATACTTGTAGAAGAAAGCACGCCAGAAGTACGCGCGGTCCGGGGTGAGAGGCGCCACGTATTGGGGCTCCAGGTTAATCTCCAGGTGGTGGGGCGCTGGCAGCCACTCGCCGCTGGCCGGGTCCGGCGTTGGAGAGCTAGAAGTTAAAAGAAACATTGTAGCATTTAAACCTAATATTAAACTATTGTTATTTTATTATATAGTCTTTAAACGCCAAAGACGTCAATAGACGTCGTGGCGACAAAAGTAAGTTTGAATAACTGTCGTTGGTCGCTTTTAGTGTACCGTCGACCGCGACGTTTAGAATATATTGTGGACGTTTTCGTCCATGTATATTTATTTAAAACCATCTGCATACAACCACATACAGAGTTATATATTTATACTTTTGCACCTTACTCCTTTGTAATATGGTTCAATTATTACATACTTTTCATTCGTATACACATGTGCGTATTATGTATGTTTGTATTAACGTAAGGCCTGAAAATCTATTTAGTAGCGGCAAATATGTATGGAATCTCCTACTCCAAACTTTTTAAAGTAGCAAATATCAACCAATAAGAAAATATTCGTTGTAAACATTGAAAAAATAATCAACCCAGCAGGACTTCAACCTGCATCTATACTATACGCCTTGCCGGAGCTCCATTGCTAAAATAATTACTAAGAAAATATTACTTAAGTATATGACTTACCCGAACTTAGCGAAGTTAGTCCACATCATAGTCATAAAAGTGACTATTCTGGCATCATTCTCGTCCATGGGTAGCGGCAGTCTCTCCAGCTCAAAGATATAGAACAGCTCATCTCTATTAGCAGTCGCTGGTAGACTGCTGTTGGTCAGCAGCCTTCCCAAGTTCCTGTTGCCTATGTAGTTGAAGATAAACTCGTATACCGGAAGACTAGACGAATTCGAGTATAGTTCAGAGAATAACGACATCGGACCGGTGTAGGAGAAGTCTGAATTGCAGTTTATAAGTCCCCCTATTAGAGCTTCATCAGAGGTAACGTTTGTAAAGTAAGTCTCCTTCATAATGTTTCTAAATTCTTCAATTTCATCTTTAGGCACTATTAAGGAACGTTGGTCGAGAGCAGAATAGTCTTCGTGCTTTATTCTGTCCATCTGGCTAGTTATAGTGTTGTAGTCTAAAGTCCTTATCAAACCTTCAACTGTGTTAAGGCCAATGATGATGGGCACTGGGTTGAATGATTTGTGTTTCTTCCCAGCTGTCAAGATGTTGAATGGGGTGTCAGTCAAGAACGGCTCTTCGTCGTCGAAAGTCGTCTCAACGGATGGCCGGAATACTGATTGAGGGTGCATTTGTTTAGCTATAGCCTCTTCCACTTTCATGATTGGCGTGTCAGTGTACAGTTTGAGAAGCTTTTCCGAATCTGTACTAATAAGTTCTAAAGATTTTGCAACTTGGCTGGCAGTAGCTAAGGCGTCGTGGTCGAAGGATTCAGGTGTGAACAGCGTTCCGCTCTCAGATATCACTCTATGGAACAGGCCTTTGGTGGACTCTGATAAAGTCAAGTATAATGCCGCTGTACCGCCGCTGCCTTGTCCAAAAACTGTCACATTATCGACATCACCGCCGAAGTTAAGTATGTTTTCCTTAACCCATCTTAAAGCCTGTCTGATGTCCTTCAAACCAGCGTTTCCTGGCGCTCCTTCTACTCCAAGGTTTAAAAAGCCGTAGGCATTAAGTCTATAGTTGAGGGTGACAACAACCACGCCATGGCTGACCAAATACTGAGGCCCGTAGAAGCTGGGAGATCCAGCCCCAACACCAAAGCCGCCACCATGGAGGAACACCATAACAGGGAGAGTGGTGTTAAGGCCTGTGACTGGGGAGGGGGTAAAGACGTTCAGGACAAGGCAGTCTTCGTTATCGCTGGGCGCGGCCAGAGGGTCGTTGGAGGGGAATTGGGGGCAGAGGACGGCGCGGGAGTCCGCCTTGTACACATCAGAGAATGAAGGCGCTGCCAGTGGTGCCTGGGGGAAAACAATATTGTAAATAAGCATAAAATAGCACTGTATAAGGGTCTTAAGCGAGATTTAGACTAGCAAGTATATACTTGCGGCAAGTAGGGACGCAGCTATATGCTAGAATGAAATAGTACGTGATATATCATGTCTCTTTCTTAACTATAGCTGCGTCCCTACTTGCCGCAAGTAAACTTGCTAGTCTAAACCTTGCTTAAGCCTAGATACGTTTACTTAATTACTATGATGGTGGGCATAGGTATAAAATTTATTCAGAGTTATAATTAGATAAACTTACCTTAAATTTAACAGGCACGCCATATCTGATTCCCAGGAACTCACAGTACAATCCGTTTGATGCCAAATTACCCTCTACTTTGCCCTGCTTAGTCGAAATTATATATTTTTCATCCCCCCAAGCCACTGTAAAAAAGGCGGCGAAAAGCGCTAAGCTGAATACGCTCATGTCCTTTGCTCTTAAAACTATAACTATTTGTTTAATATCCAACCTTTTTATACTGATAGTTATGAAAAACGCCTTTTAAGAATGACAAAGTTGATTGTTAATGGATTTTGATACTTAACTTCATGAAAATAAGCATGGTTTTTTAACCTTATTTTTTATCAATACGTGATCGTCAGATGAATTTTACAAATCGATTTACTAAGAATTATTGCAGTGAATGCATGTTATCTTGATTATCGATAATCAAATGATTATTATTATGACATCTGTAATGCTATTATCTAACATTAATAACTTATTTTGCTTTGGTAATTTTGTTCTTTAGAAGTTCGCATAGGTAGTAAATGTACCTACCTACCTACACATTAACCTTCATTCGGAAGTCGGGTAAAAAGAGCAAGCCAAAAGGGTGCTTTATCATTATTATAAAAGCTTCATAGTTTTATCAAGAATTTTTCATAGTTATATAGGTACGTCCTAGCTCCAGTTTAGCCCATGATCGTAAATATCGCAATCTTAATATAAATAGGCGACGATATAATATAGATAAATACTTAAATATATAATGTAATATAAAACATCCATCACTCAGGAACAAACACAAATAAACACACAAATAAATGCCCCGACCAGGATTCGAACCCGAGACCTCCTGCGTCATAGGCAGGGTCACTACCGACTAAAAAGGAGGCCGTTAAATAAGACATACTTATAGATTGACTGCCCTTATATTTTACACGTCTTTAACACCTTATGTTTTTACCATGATTACATTTGACGAAATAAACAAGCATCCTTCAAATAATTAAATATTAAAAATTTAATTGAACGACAGCGATAATTTAGATCAATAAAAAAATCTAATAACAAACATAAAAACTAGGTCAAGTGCAATGTCGTTTGGCATTCTTAAAAACGCCTTAACGAAACGTACTTTTTTGACGTTTCTTGGCTGTCTGTCTTTCTAGGTAAATTGAAGCGAATCGCGTGAAAGTTATCAGTAAAATCGATAAATTCACCTTTTCCTTAATTTAAATACTAATGAGCAGTGTGTTAATTACTTACACGAGACCTTTGTAACGGTTGAATAGCCGCTGTGAATGGAATCCGTCCTTCCACTATAGTGCTTACGTGTGTACAAATTTACAAAATATCGGTACCAAACCGTGATCCCATTGTTGTGTTCAGTTATGATAGTGTGATTCGATTAAAAATATAGTTAATCGGCTTAGTTATGAATAAAAAGCCGGCCCGTACTGGTCCGAAGATACGTATAACTAGAGCCGCGTTCCGACTGAAAAAAAGCGACGACCCACCGCTATTCCAGCCAAAGGCTGTCGACGAACATAAATACATATACACCTGTCAGTATTGCAGACTGAAATTCACGCAGAACAGCCAGTTTTTCCGCCATATGACGTCGAATCACGAGACCCAGCAGAAGCAAGCGACTTTTGAATGCAATAACTGCCAAGTTGTGTTTTCCAAGAAGGCAAACTTGGATTTGCATTGTCAAACGCATCATCAGATTAAAAGTAAGTCGAGATGCGAATCATGTTCCATCACGTTCAAATCCCGGCATTGTCTGCGGAGACACTTGAAGCTCAAACAGCTCATGATGGAGAACGCTTGTCTCAAATGCCACAAGAAGTTTACGAACAAGGATCGTTTAGCGAAACATGTTAAGAATAAGCACACATTCAAAAATGTGACGCATCAGTGTGATATCTGCTCCGTGAAGTTTAAGGAGAAGGAGTCGCTGCTGAACCATTTGAACCGAATCCACAAGAAGTTATGATTCAGAAAATTTATTATAGTTTCGTAATTTTAGGTTTTTTGTTATTTTTCTTTGAAACTTCTGGAGCATGAAAGCTTTGTATGGAAACAACAATAATATTTAAAAATGATTTTGTATTGTCACCGTTGGTAAAATTGAGTTTGTGTGGAAAAAGAAGATCCATAGAATATAATGAGTTCTCATATAGGTACAGCCACCATCAGATATATCAGAGCAGCCAAGGTGGTCACAACTATCTGAACAACGCCTTTATTGTTTAGGTGTTTGTTTAGATATTTTTGAGTTCTGTTGCTGCTCTGATATATTTGATGGCAATTGTACACCACGGCTTCCCTTCACACAAAAACTACTTGCATGGCAATGAACAAATGATAATTTTGATCCATCAATATAGTCCACTACAAATATGTTTTTGCATCTTATTACAAAGAAGTAAAGTGCAAAAATGTACACATATTATTGAAGTCAGCTAAGATACAAGCTTAGCTCCCAAACCAGCTTACTTTCCACCTTCCTCTTTTTTCAAATCTTTGTTTTTTTTTTCATTTAATATCAATATTTTTATAAGATAACTAAAACACACTAGTTATTATGCCTTACACTTTTTATGTTTAAAATAAATTAAGGATATCTTTGTATTCCATCTTTTCATAAAATGCCTTGTTATGTCCTTTTCTCTAGTATTTTTTATAACAAAATTGTTTTCTTGTAGCTATCACGAGACTAACATAATGTAAATAGCTAAGCAAGATTATATCTAGTATAGTAAGTAATAAATAAGCCTCCATAAGTAACAATGTAACTATATCTCATATCCAAAACACCAAATTTGAATTTACCATAGTTTTAATAGCTAGAAAAATACATCTACAGTCGCCATCAGATATATCAGAGCGGCCAAGGCGGTCACAAATATCTGAACAACGTCTCTATAAAGCAATAAAGTGCGTGTTCGGATATTTTTGAGTAACCTGGCAACTCCGATATATTTGATGGTGACTGTACTGTACCATCGCCCACACTGTTAACTGCCCATCGGCGGACTTTATGTTTTTTGTAATAAGGTGCACCGATGTACAGTTGAGTGTTGCTGTTTGTACAGTCAACGCCAAAAATATGTTTACACTTTTGGGCCTTATTACAAAGGAGTAAGGTGCAAAAGTGTGAACATATTTTTGACGTCGACTCTACACTATATACTACTTATAAACATCACAAACATACATTATGATTGAATTTCAATAAAAAGGAATGTTGATTAAGTCAGGGCTTGTAACCGTAACCGAAATCCATAGTAAAAACCGGTTTGTTTTTTCGTTCTTTTTGTTACTGTTTTAATACTCAATCGAAAAATCTTATAATTTGAAGTGAAAACTATAATAAAACATCGGGTTTTACATAAAAACCATAAAATAATTAAATATATTGGATCATTTCGGGGTTTTTTGCATTAACCGGTTACAAGCCTTGGATTAAGTTCCCGGCAGCAAAACTGTAAAACAAGAATTATGGTTATTTAGTTTGGTAATTTCAAAGAGACATGACAGATGTACTACAATCTTTATTTTTGTAAGATGAGGGACTTCTTTCATTCTCCAATATGCATTTCTAAAGAATGTAAACATAGTAAACGCCATCAGATATATCTGAGCGGCCAAGGTGGTCACAAATATCTGAACAATGCCTCTATTGTCAAGGTGACAAAGTGCATGTTCAGATATTTTTGAGTACACTGGCCGCTCCGATATATTTGATGGCGACTGTACCTATAAAATTGACGCGGGCCGTACTTAGTTAATAATTTGTGAGTTATCAGGTAAAGTTTACCACATTGTTAGTTGTCAATAACGATAACTTCTAACTGCCGCATACGCCTGTTGCCAACACTTGCTTGAGACTAGATTAGTAGGTACTCACGAGCGTGCTTGTACAGTCAGCATCAAATATATTGTAACATGTAGAGTAGTCAAATAGTTTTACACCATACAAAATATATGGTGTGAGGAACTATTTGATCACTTTGGCTGTTACTATATATTTGATGCTGACTGTACTTCTGCAAGAGAGGCAGCTATCTGTTAGAGTGAGATGCCTGACCTTACTATATAAGTATTGCTATTCAGTTTTTCAATGTACAGTAAGCAGCAAAGCGGGTAGGGTGTTCGAAATGACCTACACCTTATTGTCTTGAGTCGCCAGGACGCTCGCGTGAACTCGCGTCCCCATACAAACGTAGTTCAGCTCTCATTTTAAAACGACATGCTTTAGAACGACGAAATTTGGCATGGGCATTCTAGTAGTACAGATCTATGTCGGTAATTCGTTTTCGTTGCTAAAAATTGTAATACAAAGAAAATATAGCAAAAATAAGTTTTGTATGTAAATCTGTATCTGGATCTGTACGTTTGTATGGGAACGCGAACGTCCTGGCGGCTCTTAACATTAAAGTAGTGTCAAGCTAATTTTGAACACCCTACCCGCTTGGCTACTTCTGCTGCTGACTGTATTCAAACGGGATCTTGATTACTGGGTATAACCCTTTGACCGCCAAAGCCGGACGCGCACGGAAAGTCGTGCCGTCAGCGTCAGCACGTGATATCACGTCCAAAATACAACCAGTTTGCCTTGCGCGCTCGCGTGCGCTGGCGCTGAGGGCACGGCTTTTCCGTCCGATGCTTGGCGTTCAAAAGGTTAAGGTTGATTATATAAAACGTCATAATATTTTTCAAAAACGTTGTCTTAAACTACGTTTTTGGAGTAAAATATGTTTTAGGAGTAGGGAAAAGTCTGAAACGTTAAAGCTGTCCCATTTTCGTAAACAACATGAGATTACTACCTATACAGCTTAAGTTTGTACTTAACATGTTTTAGTAATTCGGAGTTACGTATTTATTTTCTTTCTCGAATAATATAAATAAGTATTAACTTTATTTCCAGATAAAACATTGTAATGAATGAGTGCACGACAATGGCATTCGCCTGGCGGCTATGGTACACACAGGTACACATTACATTAGTTTGACAGGCAACAAAATACGAATATTATTAGAAAATTAACCCAAGGTATTTTTTCACGCCGAAGGCGATTGTCACAGTTCTCACACCATGTACAGTCGTCGTCAAAGATATGTTTACACTTTTGCACCTTTCTGCTTTATAATAAGGTACAAAAGTGTATACATATCTTTGACGTCGACTGTACTATCGGGTTCAGAATTGCATGGCCAATTTATCAATTAATATCATAAATTGTTAATACAATTCTGAATCCGATGGTACAGTCGCCATCAGATATATCGGAGCGGCCAAGGTGGTCTTAAATGTCTGAACAACGCCTCTATTGTCAAGGCGATAAAGTGCATGTTCAGATATTTTTGACTACCCTGGCTGCTCCGATATATTTGATGGCGACTGTACAAGTGTACAGTCAACGGCAAAAATATGTTTCCTACACATTTACACCTTAGGCTGTCAGGCGCGGTCGCAGACGAAAATTTTGGGGGGGGGGACACTAATGTAGAATTTTTTTTCCAAATTTTTGAGGGGGTCTAAAATGATGTCCCATGTGACCCCCCCCCCCCCCCCCCCCTGGGACCGCGCCTGTAGGCTGTGTTTCGACCAGAGACGAGCGAGAATGCGTTGCAAGGGGCAAGAAACCAATAGCATATACATCATTTACCTATCCTATCATAGCGCAGCTCTAGGATTGGTTCTCAGGCACATTCCTCGCAATGCATCCTGTCTCATCTTTGCCACCAAAGATGAAGATGGTGAAGATGAGGTTGCGTTTCCACAAACGCAACCTTTCTCCTCCAAGGTTCAACAATGTATGTATATTTTTGGCGATGACTACATAGGCCATAGACTATAATTTTCGGTCCCCAACGGGGAAGAGCTGTGAAATGTTCTTATGATTTCGTTTTGTGACTGCCTAGCCTATGCTTATATTTGTAAAATATAATTCGAAAACCGAATTAACTAGGATTTTTTTCTATAAAAACTTGTTATTCTTAATAAATTTATTTTAAAGCTAGAAGTTTTTTCTTTAACACGCAAGAATAAATCCCAAAAATAATGGAGCCAGTGGTTCATCAATTTTAGGGGGGGGGGGGGGTCAAAAATCGATGACGTAATGTATGGACAGCCCCCATTGATAGAAGAAGAGATAAAGGACTCCTCCTTTAACTACGACATTTAAAAAAAATCCTCACTTAATTACACTATAATTTATTTACATGTGTATACATAGTTCACATAATTTATTGCATTTGTGAGGCCCACTTACTAGTGCATGAGGTACGACACACTTTTGAACATAATTTATTTACAGGTGTATATATAATTTACATAATTTATTGGATTACGTAATTTTCAAGGGAAGTCCTCTGGATTGCCCTGATATTGAATCCAGCGATTGAGTGTCTCATTAGAACGATTGTATTGTAATCTTGCCACACAATTAACCTTTTCGACGCCATGTCAAACGCAAAACCTACCACTCATACGCCACGACATCTAAATGTCAAAAATGAAGTTAAACTTTATGCGTGTGCATGTAGGTCTATTTTGCTCTGTGGTCGGTGACCGATATATCGGTCTTTGGCGTTGGACCTGTGGTGCCGATATATACGTCTTTGGCGTGGAAAAGGTTAAATTAAACATATTTATTACATTTGTGAGGTGGAGTTACTAGTTCATGAGGTATGGCCATAGTTGTAGCTACATATTTTGTCACATTAAAAATCCATATTTTCAGAGGTGACTGTACAGTCGCCATCAGATATATCGAAGCGGCCAAGGTGGTCATAAAGTCATAAATATCTGAACAACGCCTCTATTATCAAGGCGATAAAGTGCATGGTTAGATATTTTGGAGTATCCTGGCTGCACCAATATATTTGATGGCGACTGTACACAAAACCTAACTTATAACATACAGATTAAATTAATACATAAATATTTATTTTGATCCTTGCAAACTGTCATCAAAAAATGCATCTAATAACATACAGCCTTGGCCAGAAGTGTTGAGCACCAATGCGATTTTCATACAAAACTGGAAAGTTTAGTCCATCGTTTCCATCTTTGTTTTAAGTTATTTTGTCAACTAATTTAAACTAATAGGCATGTTTTGTTGAAGTTAGTAGTAACTGCATAGAATGTTTGCAATATGTCGCACCAACTTAAATTTACATTTTTGGTACCTTCTGTTTTCATATTTTTTAAGTACCTTGAAAGTGTTATTAAGTGAAGTTTTCTATATTTATAAATAAAATATAACATTTACCGTTACCGTACATTGTTAGGATAGGGAAATAATGCTTAACATCAAAATTGTAAACAAAAAACACCTATGCTCAATACTTCTGGCCAAGGCTGTAGTTCAAACTTAATACACTCAAGTACAATGAAATTGGATTACTATGTGTAGATAAATAAATAAATATTTGGGGGCAATCTTACACAAATCAAGCTAGTCCCCAACTAAGCAAAGCTTGTACTATGGGTACTAGGCGATAATATACCTACTTACATAGATTTTTCGATACAAACTGAGTGCAGTCCTTTCTCATGCTGGTGAGAAACATTAGGATTGAAGAACTCAAGGCTATTAACTAACTACCACCAGGCAAGCAGTTTGCCACATCTGTGGTATATAAAAATTTTTTAAAGATGTCCGAATTGTAAAAAAATAAATTCAGTAAGATCGAACATTAAAAAAAATTACAACCATATAAAAGAAAGCAGTTCAGTGAAGTTTATAGTAAATTAACCATATTATGAAGTTCCCTTGGACCCTATCAGTTAAACAGATTATTGATGTATAGAAATTCATTAATAACTATTGATAAATAATTGTGATGATAACAGCAACTACCAACAATAAAACTATATGATATCTGAAGACTTAACGAGTTTCCCATTCAAAAATCCCATTTTATGCTTTTCCCGAACATGTCTGACTAAATGGTCCTTCCGTTTGTAAGTCTGTGAACACACCGGGCACACCACAAACTGGTTTAGATGCTGCGACTTGACGTGCCGGAGCATGTGGTCACGGCGCTTGAATGAAGTCGAACAGTGCGGACAGATGTGCCTCTCTGTCAGTAGATGCGTCATCTCATGTTTATCTAGCTTGTTTAGACTATTACATTCATACTCACACTCTCGGCAATGATAAATCTGTGGACCGGTCGCGTGTTTTCTTTTTATATGCTTCAGAAGCATATCCTGTCGTTTCTGGTCTTGGCCACATACTGGGCATAAGCAGAACTTCTGATTACCATGTAGGCTTTGCATGTGGCGCTTCAAATGGTCCTGTCTTCGGAAAGTGGCGGTACAAATGCCGCAAGTTAAAATTTTCTTCTGTCCGTGCATTTCCACGTTGTGGTGTTCATACTCCGCAAAATTCTCGAACGAGAGATCGCAGTGGGAGCAATAGTTGTTGAATTCAATCCTTTGATTGGGAGAAGCCTGCGGGGTGATCGTAATTTGACTTGCGAAAGGGTGTACAATGTAATTGTTTTCAGAGCCATCTAAATAGTAACTAGTTTTCACATTTTCCGCCATAATTTTTGCTGTCACAAAACGATGTATACGTTTATGGTTTAAATAGCTTTATTTGTACTTCATCGTAGTGTCAATAAATTGAGTTTTAGTAACAAAATAAATGATAAATATGTATCCATTGAATTAAGCGTCGTAAGTAAATAAATGACAATGCCATTAATGACATTCTGTTTTGACAGATGTTGAAAAGGCGTTTTTCAGTCGGTTTTATTTTTTAATAATAGTATAAGGTTCTTACACACGGGAGCGACTAGTCAACAAAGTGAGAAGAAGCGATAGTTAGAATGAGACAAAAGCTGTCAAATCAGAAACCTTCCTTCCTTCGCTGCCTTCCTGAACCTTCAATCGCTGCAGCAACCACCTTCTCCACTGTTTGGGAAATGCAGTATGAATGATCTTTCAGATGAGCATTGGTTGCTAGAGGAGACCGATCGTACTAGATACCTAAAAAAAACCGATTCCTTATGTGCTTATAACAAGGGCCTGACACGCTTTTATTTGACATTGAAAGAGAAAGATAGCCTAATTGCGATTCCTACAAGAGGAAATAGAAAAGAGTATCATGTGTTGTCCTTATCACCGACCGGACTTTTGTTCATGGTCGGGTTATGGCACACTTCATATAGTACTGGAGCCGACGGAACTGGTAATTTATCAAAATTATTTACGCTTGGCTTCCACATAAGATTGTAGAGCCCGTCTCGGAGATCACGAAAACATAAGTCTTAAAGGTCTTAAATGGGCGCTAGTATGTATGGCGTCAAGTTGAAAAAACGAAAAAATGGCCTTAATTTATCAACGAGCTAACACCTCCAAATTTTGAGACACGGTAGAGTCCACCTCAAATGACCTACATACCGAATTTAAGACCATTCCGGTGGGCGCACTAGATTTTAAGACCAGTTGAAAATACGAAAAAATGGCCTTAATTTATCAACGAGCTAACAGCTCCAAATTTTGACACACGACAAAGCCCACCTCAAATAACCTACATACCAAATTTAAGACCATTCCGGTGGGCGCACTAGATTTTAAGACCATTTTAAGAAGTAATCGATTCCATACGAAAAATAGCAAATAGCTTTAAATTCGGTTCAAAAATACATTTTAATAGGTTGACATAACGGCATATTCATATTCAAGGGTCTCATAGTTAGATATGCCGTAAAAGTATACTACATTAGTCTTAAAATTGGAAAATTCGTCATAGTTAGATATGCCGTAAAAGTATACTACATTAGTCTTAAAATTGGAAAATTCGTCATAGCAGTACTTAAGTCAGGGTGTTTTGTCCTTAAGTCAGGGTGTTTTGAATGGGGTGTGGGACAGGAAACCTCCTCGAGTGCCAGGTCCCTTCTCATTCCTCTTGATCAGGTGGATCCGGGGGAATAGGGAAGGGTTCCTGGACGGTGCACCCTGGGGGCCGCGGTAGGTAATATCGGTTGGTATTGCCTACCGTTGCTGCCAATATCCTGTCAGTCCCTCCACGAGCTCTCTGGTAACAGAGTAGATTAGTGGGGTGGGCGCTGGGGAGGAGGGAGGCTGAGGACGGCCTTATGTACTGCAGTTCCCGAACCAGGTACAGTGGTGGAAGAGGGCGGGGCGCCTCTTCGGAGGTGTGCCATGGCCTGGACTCGCGGAAAAGAGCAGTATTTAAGGCTGGGGCCATGGGTTGGTACTATGGGGTGCCAACTCATCGCAAAAACTCAGTCACGTGGCGGAGGGTGGTTGAAGTATCCTAGATGTTGCAGATAGCTATCATTGTCTTGGTTTGCACTCTTAGGTACCCGTCTCGCCTAGACCAGACTTTGTTTGTTATGGGCAGCATTTGGGTGGGCATTGGTTAGCTTACTAACCTTTGCTCCCACTTTTGGAGTGGCCGATGAAGGGACGCGGATAGGCAGGTGGCCGGTGACCCGCTCTTGGAGGCTAGCCCAACCACCCGGAGACCCATCAGCGTGACTCTGCCTAGGCAGATTCCACGTCTGATTGGGGGCGGAGTGTAGTGGTGGTATGGCTGGAAGGGACGTTTTCCTTGAAGCCATCCCCACTACACGGGTGCCGGGGTAGGGGCGTTTGTCCTCCTGGTGCTGTGCGGGTGGGACCGGAATACCGGTCCCGGCTTCTCCGGGGTTAAGAGAGGCCAGTTGGCGGAGAGCACGCTGGTCATGCTACAGCGTGCTCTATTTGCGGAGTGGGTTCGCCCTAGGGCGACAGTGCTGGTGGTGTCGCGGTTGCAGTTCCGATCCCGTTGCACCACCATTAAGGCACGGAGATGGCAGCATCCCAGAGTTTTAGTGGGTAGGCCGGTCCAGACCGGAGAGTCCCACATAACTTATGCGTAATATTTGGCTCCACCCCGGGGGCCTAATGTTACGTATAGGTATGCGTAAAGCATTTCTCTGGGACAAAAAAAAAAAAAAAAAAAAAAGGGTGTTTTGAATCACAAAATTCATTTTAGTTTTTAACTTTATGGTACAAATTTCGATTCAGAAAATCGGGCGTAATTCTTATAAATGTTTTCTAACAGTCACTCATAACCCCAAACAGACAAGCGTCAAGTAAGGTGCTCCTAAAATATGTAGCTGTCTGGAAAAAAAAATTCATCTTAAGGGTGACAACACACCTAGCGGAATTCCTCGCGGAATTAGCGGAAGTAGCGGAAATTTGTCTATGGTAGCGGAAATTTGTCTATGGTAGCAGATTTTTTGTATGGAAGCCATAGACAAATTTCCGCTACTATAGACAAATTTCCGCTACCATAGACAAATTTCCGCTACTTCCGCTAATTCCGCGAGGAATTCCGCTAGGTCTGTTGTGACCCTAACGCTCCAAATTTTGAGACGCGATCGAGTCGACCTCAAATAACTTACATACTAAATTTTAGACCATCCCAGTGGGCGCACTAGATTTAAAGACCAGTTGAAAATACGAAAAAATAGCGTTAATTTATCAATGAGCTAAAGCGTTGCTAGCCTGACGTTAACGACGTCTGACTTTCAATCCGAAGGTCCCGGGTTCAAACCCCGGCTCGTACCAATCAGTTTTTCGGAACTTATGTACGAAATATAATTTGATATTTACCAATCGCTATACGGTGAAGGAAAACATCGTGAGGAAACCTGCATACATCCGCGGAGAAATTCAAAAGGTGTATGTGAAGTTCCCAACCCGCTTTGGGCCAGCGTGGGGACTATAACCTGATCCCTCTCATGCATAAGAGGAGGCCTGTGCCCAGCAGTGGGACGTATAGAGGCTAACATATTATATCAATGAGCTTACCGCTCCAAATCTTGACACACGATAAAGCCGAATTGAAGTATACTGCATACTAAATATATATTCCGACCATAGTGTCGTCCCTTTCAAATCAATCTAAGAAAACAGGACGACACTACGATGTTGCCACTTTTTAATTTCTACACATTTTGGTCGGAATATTAGACCATTCCTGTGGGCGCGTATGATTTTAAGACTATTTTAAGAAATAATCGATTCAATAAGAAAAATAGCAACTAACTTTAAATTTGGTTATAATTATAAAACTCTTTTAATGGTTTAACATTAACTGCATATTTAAATTTAAGTCTTATAGTATGATATACCATAAAAGTATACTACAATCATCATATATATAAAATCGTTAAACCAGAACGGGATAAAAAACGAGCGAAAAAGCGAGATGGCGCCTTACAAATTTCTAAAAAAGTTTTTGACACGTATCTCGAATACGGCGCACGTATGATAAGAAAAAACTGTTTAAATCTATTATCTACATATGAGAATATAACTAGAGCATAATAACTATCGCTTTCGATGCGTATTTAATTTACAATAAGCAAAAGAAATTTTCATAACATTCTTCATTTTACGACTATCGGCTATTGTCGGGAACTCTCGGTTGATGTCGTTTAGCGGTGCTACAGATTAGACCAAATAATCCGTAAGTTAAAGTAACCTAAATTATGTTTGTCATGTTGGTATACAGGTATTTCTGAGTTTTTTTACACGAAGTAAAATAAAAAATGCTGCCAACCTCAACCTTAGTCCATAGCCCATACGTGCCCATCCCATACGAGTGAATTATGCCATTTATGACATATCAATCAAATTAATATTATCGTATGATTATCGTGTTAATAATTTGTATTTTATTGTTTTAAATTTCTTTATGAGTTATTATTATTCAGATTGATTTTCATAGCTTCGGCAAACATTGTCATTCGTCCAGGGAAAGGGCTGCCGAGATGAGCCAAAAATACAAAGTTATAGAATGGGAGACGAGCGTACTTGGGACAACAAAATGGGAGACGCCCGATGGCAAGAGCTATCGCAAGATCGCAAGAAACATGACGTGATCTGGTATCGGAGGCCAGGTGAGTCCTTTGGATCGTTGCGTCACCTCAGCCGTAGTAATGTTAAGATCCAGAAAGGAAAATGGGGACTACCTACGTTTGTATGAAAAGGCGATTTATGGGTGGTGGTCGTCCATATTCGTGGCTTAAAGCGGAAAATAAGTAATCTAATGAACGTTTTTGCAACTAGGCTTACAACAATAAGTAATAATTTTATGTTAAAACAAGTTTTAAATAAATACCTACGTACGTTATAAGAAATTTTCGAATTAAGTTATCCAAATAACGGCTACCTACTTGACAAATAAGAAATCCTTATCACAGTTATAACCCTGGCAGGGTTGAATACATAATAATGCCGGTATTTAACTAAACATAAGACAAACCCTTTATTTCATTTACGCGAGCGGAGCTGCGGGCCCGTCTAGTAAATCTATAAAGTAGATAATTCATTATAGCTTTTGTGACTGGAGTTTTAAATCACTAAATGTATTTTTCATTTTTAACTCAAAAAACCGGATAATGTTTAAAGACGTTTTCTACTTGTTGCTTATAAACGACAATAGATAAGCGTCAATTAAGTTAGGTGCACTGAGATTATTAGTACTGGAGCCGACGGAACTGTTAATTTATCAAATTTATTTACGCTTGGCTTCCATATAAGGTTGTAGAGCCCGTCTCGGAGATCACGAAAACATAAGTCTTAAAGGTCTTAAATGGGCGCTAGTATGTATGGCGTCAAATTGAAAAACGAAAAAATGACGTTAATTTATCAACGAGCTAACAGCTCCAAATTTTGAGACACGGTAGAGCCTACCTCAAATGACCTACATACCGAATTTAAGACCATTCCGGTGGGCGCACTAGATTTTAAGACCAGTTGAAAATACGAAAAAATGGCCTTAATTTATCAAAGAGCCAACAGCTCCAAATTTTGACACACGATAAAGCCCACCTCAAATAACCTACATACCAAATTTAAGACCATTCCGGTGGGCGCACTAGATTTAAAGACCATTTTAAGAAGTAATCGATTCCATACGAAAAATAGGCAAATACTTTAAATTCGGTTCTAAAATACATTTTTATGGGTTGACATAACGGCATATTCATATTCAAGGGTCTCATAGTTAGATATGCCGTAAAAGTATACTACATAAGTCTTAAAATTGGAAAATTCGTCATAACAGTACTTAAGTCAGGGTGTTTTGAATCACGTCAGGGTGTTTTGAATCACAAAATTCATTTTTCATTTTTAACTTAATGGTAAAATCTCGATTCAGAAAATCTGCCGTAATGCTTATAGGCGTTTTCTAACAGTTAGGGCCCAGGCAAACGTTCGGTTTGCATGACAGGTCGCCGTATACGGTCGCCGCGTCAGGTCGCCTGAAGGCGCATTTCTCATACTAAATGCCAGTTCCCCGCACACATACGGTTCGCCGCCGCGCCGTACGGCATAAAAACCTAATGTCATGTCAAAATGTCACAACCGGACGTGTGCGTGTGTGATTCGGTCAGGTTACCGAACCAGGCAGCCGTGCAGTCCACTGTACGTTTGCTTTCACCCTTAGGGCCCAGGCAAACGTTCGGTTTCCATGTCAGGTCGCCGTATACGGTCGCCGCGTCAGGTCGCCTGAAGGCGCATTTCTCATACTAAATGCCAGTTCCCCGCACACATACGGTTCGCCGCCGTACGGCATAAAAACCTAATGTCATGTCAAAATGTCACAACCGGACGTGTGCGTGTGTGATTCGGTCAGGTTAGGGTGAAAGCAAACGTACGGTGGACGGCACGGCTGCCTGGTTCGGTAACCCGACCGAATCACACACACGCCCGGTTGTGACATTTTGACATGACATTAGGTTTTTATGCCGTACGGTGGCGAACCGTACGTGTGCGGGGAACTGGCATTTAGTATGAGAAATGCGCCTTCAGGCGACCTGACGCGGCGACCGTATACGGCGACCTGACATGCAAACCGAACGTTTGCCTGGGCCCTTACCGAACCAGCCAGCCGTGCAGTCCACCGTAAGTTTGCTTTCACCCTTACTCATAACCCTAAACAGACAAGCGTCAAGTTAGGTACTCCTAGAATATGTAACTGTCTGAAAAAAATAATATAATGGTGTTGTCTAAATTAAAATTGATTAAAAAAGCAACGGTATTTTCATTTATTTAAAGTCTGAAAATACACACCGACAATAGGAACAGGCTTTTAGAAATTTGGAGCGTTAAGATGAATATTTTCTTTCCAGACAGCTACATATTTTAGGAGCACCTTACTTGACGCTTGTCTGTTTGGGGTTATGAGTGACTGTTAGAAAACATTTATAAGAATTACGTCCGATTTTCTGAATCGAAATTTGTACCATAAAGTTAAAAACTAAAATGAATTTTGTGATTCAAAACACCCTGACTTAAGGACAAAACACCCTGACTTAAGTACTGCTATGACGAATTTTCCAATTTTAAGACTTATGTAGTATACTTTTACGGCATATCTAACTATGAGACCCTTGAATATGAATATGCAGTTATGTCAACCCATTAAAATGTATTTTTGAACCGATTTTAAAGCTATTTGCTATTTTTCGTATGGAATCGATTACTTCTTAAAATGGTCTTAAAATCTAGTGCGCCCACCGGAATGGTCTTAAATTTGGTATATAGGTTATTTGAGGTGGGCTTTGTCGTGTGTCAAAATTTGAAGCTGTTAGCTCGTTGATAAATTAAGGCCATTTTTTCGTATTTTCAACTGGTCTTAAAATCTAGTGCGCCCACCGGAATGGTCTTAAATTCGGTATGTAGGTCATTTGAGGTGGGCTCTACCGTGTCTCAAAATTTGGAGGTGTTAGCTCGTTGATAAATTAAGGCCATTTTTTCGTTTTTTCAACTTGACGCCATACATACTAGCGCCCATTTAAGACCTTTAAGACTTATGTTTTCGTGATCTCCGAGACGGGCTCTACAATCTTATATGGAAGCCAAGCGTAAATAATTTTGATAAATTACCAGTTCCGTCGGCTCCAGTACTAATAGTCTTCATACTTTGATCTGCTCAAGTGAACAACACAAATTGGTCGTGTTATGACGAAAAGTAAACAAAGGTTTTGTCGAATAATTACTCATTAATTACTTGTTTCTAGCACATGAGCGGCCAAATAACAGATGTGTAGTGTTTGATTGTGCTTTAAACAATGGTGGGATGTTCTGTATTTGTCTGCAAAAGCCGAACCGATCAAAAAGAAGCAAATCTTACATTTCATGCGTAAGTACAAGTTTTCTGTATTTTGATCACTTATTTCCTTCTCAAATCTCACAAGAACCAAGTTGCTGAGTTAAATCATTAGTTGTATCATAAAAAAAACTAGTTAAAACACGAAAAATCTGTAAATGATTTTCAAAATAACTTCGTGACGTTTGACATGCAAACCGGTCAAATTGCGTAGTACAGATATACGATTAGCCAGCCTAGTATTAGGGTCGCCACACACCTAGCGGTTTTCCTCGCGGAATTACCGGAAGTAGCGGAAATTCATAGACAAATTAAGCATTTTGTCTATGAATTTCCTCTACTTCCGGTAATTTGTCTATGGCTTCCATACAAAAAATCTGCTACCATAGACAAATTTCCGCTACCATAGACAAATTTCCGCTACTTCCGGTAATTCCGCGAGGAAAACCGCTAGGTGTGTGGCGACCCTTATACAAGTCCAATAAATCGGTCGGTTTATAGGGTTGCCTACAAGAAGAAAAAATACCCTAAAAATTTCCCCATATATAGGGGTATTTCAAGCAATTTGATATTTGCAGATTTCCAACGGACGAAGAAACTTGCAAAATTTAGATTCCTGCACGGAAGTGTTGGCGCTCGTCACGCTGTTCGTTGTGTCCGGGTGGTATTTGTTCTTGTTGCGCTTGTTGAACGCTCAAAAGCTGCGCGAATTGTTCGGCGTCTATCTCGTCGCCAATAAAATAAACTCAATTTATTTACATGTATCGCTGTAATTCATTGATAATAAAATTAATGACATATTAGACGTTGTTATTATTTGAAGGGTTTCTAAAACTAAAGACTTAAAAGGAGGTTGGATATTAGAGATACTAGCTTGTGTGAATTTGTATAAAGATGTTCGGATCATTTTATTCTTGTTTTAATCATTAGTCCTCGTGATTCTTCACGCAAATTACCCAAAACTTGACGATTTCAAAAAAGTCATTTGTACACCCTCTTATACTCGTACAAGCGTAAATTGGCAAATTGCATTCAAAGCCAAGTTATGCAAATAAAACATTTATATCGTCAATAATGAAAAGTAATGTTTAAATTTCAACAACTCAGTTTGTGCAACACCGAAATGCAGCATTCTATTGACTCGAGAGCTCGAGACTAATTATTTTCGCGATTATTTATGTTATGATCCTATGTCAAAATGGCGACTCACTCATTGCAGTCACTACGGAGTCAAGTAGGTACTTGCAACGGTTTCGACGACATTTTAGTGGATTTTTTTTTGCTACCCTGGCAACCCCATATTTGTGCACAGTATGACGTCATGATAGTGTTTCTCATACCCCCCGGTCGCTCGGTAGCACATCTTGTATATAGTAAATCTATGGCTTATAATGCTGCAGCAACTGACAAGGCCAGTCACGTGGGCTTGCAGTACTGCATTATCGTACAGTCCTAACTCTCCTCTGCTTCGAGGAACAAAGGAAACCTGGGAGACTTATCGTATTAGAAACCCATTTTTTTTATTAAAAAAAAATGATTATGCCGCCACTTTTTTTGCATGGCAGCATAGGCATTTCGTGTTCCCCTATTAAAAACGCGACTAATTATATACATAATTATGTATATATCATCCGGGAGACTTATCGAACTAGATTCAGTGTCATGGGCTCTTCTACTAATCAGTCCGAGACCGTCGACCGGCTGGGCGCTGGGCTGAGGCTGTGGAGGTTCTATGCTACTGTCGTTCATGCATGATCATGTCGAAAAGTGACCTTGATTTCCAGTAGGTAGGTAAGTTTCCATGCTTTCACTGACAATAAATGTTGTGTTAGACAGCAGACTTTATAAAGTAGGTAAGACTTCGCTATTTCTGAACGGAGAGCCAATGACGCTGTAGTCCACCAGGATCCCCTAGTCAGATCCCCAGGGGATCTTGTGCTGAACTTATGAGTTCCCCAGGATCCCCCTAAGGTAAAGCGTAGGTAGGTAGGTTAGGTTCGTTAGGTAGCTTCAGTTGCCCGAAGGGCAAGTCGCCCAGAAGCAGGAGCCCCGCGAAGCGGGGCTCCGTCTAGCTAAGTTGTGAAGGGAATGTTTTTGGAAAAGAAACGCTTTGGGGGATCCTGCTGAACTCATGAGATATCTTATGGCGACTACAAAGCAGGCGCGGTCGCAGCCTGAAATTTGGGGGGGTCACTAAAGCAAAAAAAACTTTTTCAATTTTTGAGTGGGTCTTTTTTTCAATTCGACACGTATGAGTTTGGGGGGGGGGGGGGGTGTCATGTCCCCTGTGACCTCCCCCCTGGGACCGCGCTGCTACAAAGCATATACTGTATATTCAGTTGTATTAGAGAGTATAGGTACATGTATGTAAATACAGTCACCGTCCAAGAACTTTTTGAGGTTCCAAGTCTGAAGACTCTGAAGCGCCACCTGAACGAGACCAACCAAAACTGCCGTATCATGTAGGGCAGAGTACTCTCTGCCCCTCAGCGCCATCTAGTAATTAATAGAGTTAAGATGCGTTGGGATAAGATTGAAAGAGGGATAAAAGAGGGGTAAGATTAAAAGTAGTCTGTAATGCTCCGGAATATGGTCGATTTTTTGTCTTGCCCCTCATAAAAACATCTTTTATCTTACCCCAACGCACCTTACTATTATTACGATACGGAAACTTTGGGGTGTCTCGTTCAGATGCCGCTTCAGCCTTGGAGCCTCAAAAAGTTCTTAAACTGTGGCTGTCTATATATTTATGTAGTCTCTGGCTCTATCTTCAAACTTTTGGTAGAGTTGAAGTGACGTAATGCCATGAAGACAAAACTGTGATGGATAAGCCGCTTTCCTCGAGTTTACGCTCGATACTCACCAATACTTATTCAACTCGTGGACGAGCAGTTGGTTCAAACGCCACAACTGAATGTGTGTGCACGGGACCGCGGGTTATCAATGTTATCAGTTTTGTCTTCGCGGGTTACGTCCTTATATTTTATACGTCCATGGATCGTTTATTAATGGCACATCACACACTTGATCTGGATTCACAAGACCATACACAATGTCTATGGATTGCGGAAATTCATCTATAGTAGCTGAGCTGACGAAATATGTAACCAATCCATAGACACTGGTCTATGATTTGATAAATTCAGATCAAGTGTGTGGAGCCCCTTATAAATAAAAGAGTATCAAGAATTCGGTTTATGTAGGTAGTGCAATACTCCAAGTTTAGCTCAGGCTACCAAATACTAAAATACATAGTCCGTTTTAGAAAATGACGTCGGATATCAAATCAACAGTGACACATGAAAAAGCAGAACAGCAATATTACCTTCGTGTGTCATCGCCGATTCCCGAAGGTTCTTCTTAACTGTAACTTAAGCCGATTTCTGCTACTCGATGAGTAGTATGGTCTAATTAAAAAAAAGTATGGAAGTAAGTCGTGTAGTCGTGGTTCTTTTTGGATTCGTTAGAGGGCGCAACTAGATTGTTTCCCCCGAGTTGCACCGTTTCTGTTATATACGGAAGACTGTTAAATTTTAGGTGTTAACTATAAAGTGCTGTAATTTTGGAGTAAGTTAAAAGCTATTGGGTTCAAGCTTAGTAGTGTATAGAGAACAGCTTGGTGCATAGTGTATCTTAATTAAATAGATGTGCGATGTATGACACCCTTTAAAAAAAATTTTTTTCGATTGCGGCTCGAGGATAAGTCAGTCGGTTGGTGCGACTTCAAGTTAAGCTTTTTAAAGCATTATAAACATTCAGTTAAATTTGCACGCCTGGGCAAATTATGGAACATGTATTTTTGATTATTTTGTTATTTTAAATTGGAAAGGGAAATTAAGAGACACGTGAAAATTTTAAGAACAGTACTTATCTAAAGACACTACATTTGCACTAAATAAAAAATAGGATTTTTTTACCGGAAGTTTGTCAAAAAGTAAATATAATTTATTGCAACGAACTGCAAGCAACGGTGGGTGGTAGCACGCGGCGCGGGGCGCGCGGGGCGGGGAGATAGCGCAGCGCGCAGCAATTGTTTTACTCCCGCCGTACGTTGAGACCGTTCGTTCGACACTTTTAACGGGCAACCAGCATAGATCTCATATAAGTTAGAGATACCCAATCAGCACGCCAAATGTGGCACAGTAAAACGAGCCGAAGAGAGCCGAGCAAAGCCCGATCGTTCCGGGGACGCTATTCACACAGGACTAACAAACGTTTCGTTAAAATATTAACAGTGTAAGTGAGACTAGGGCACAATTGGCGTTAGGAAGTAAAAGTTTCATAAATATAAACCGAACTGACAGCATTGAGGCATAAGCCTAGTGGAGTAATTGTTGTTTTATTTAATTACGAAAATCAGAAAATAATTAAAACTTACTAAAAAAATATATACACAAATTACTAAAAAATATGGTAATAAAATTAAAGAGAAAGATACTGTATTCTTCGTTTCGAAATCAAATTTACATAACCCCTCCAAGGGTCCACCACTTTCTTATTCATGATAATTTTATTATTAGATTTTAGCTAGTACGGCTCGTATGCTTCTGCCGGACAAAAAGCTGGCAACCCATCTGCACAATCCCTCAAGCAGTCCGTAAGCTGGGAACTTCGACAGAAGACCCTGATGCCAGACCCGATCTAAAGCCTTAGCTATATCAAGGCTGACTGGGTAATTTGCAGAAAAAATGTACCTTTACTTAGTCCCAACTGTCCCAAAATTTACATACAAAATAATTCGTTACGTTCATAAAAAAAGTGTAACGAAACTGACAAATTATCAGTTTCGTTACATTTTTTTATGAACGTAACGAATTTTTTGGATGTTAATTTTGGGACAGTTGGGCCATTTTTTTTATTCTACCAGACTCGATAGAGCTCATGATTCTGCATGCGACAGACTCAAAATATATATGAAATAAAATAAAAAAGTAAAGGTACATTTTTTCTGCAAATTACCCGACTGCCAATGCCTCAATGGGTAGTCACCACTCGTACTCGCGGCTAGGGGGCTTAACCAGCTTTGTATGAAAATGAAAACTTTTATGTTTAACGTGCTGTTTTTTTATGCCAATCGATTTCATTCCTATCCAGTATTAATAGTTTCGTAGGGGCCAACTAGCGGTAATGTACTAAAAAGCCACAAATTGAAGATGTTTTTTTTTTCATACATTTACTATGGAGAATTTATTTTCATTTTTCTATCACGCCAATCAGCCATTACAGTAAAAGCATTCAAAATATCAAAAAATAGGGTTTCAAAGCAGTAAATATATGTAAAATTGTTCTTCAATTTGTGGCTTAAGTAGTAAGTTGGCCCCATAGAAACTATTAATACTGAACAGGAATGGGATCGATTGGCATAAAAAAATAGCATGTGAAAAATAAAAAGTTTTCTTTTTCATGCAAAATGTATGGGGAAAGCTTTTCTCGATTTGTGACTTTTCTAGCTGGAATTTATTTTTGGTCTTATACAAGCTTTTGATCCTGGATAAGAATGGGATCAAATGGCATCAAAAAAAGAGTGTGTCAAAAATTACCTTTTTCTCGCACCCTGTATGTTTTTTCTAAAATCTGTAAACGCGAATCTTCGTCAATTTGAAATCGAGGGAAGGTCTTTAAAGACCATTTTCGCGTAGCAGCACGGGATCTGGTAGCTGCCCTCACTGACCCAAAAAGAAAATCCATCCTGTATAGTTAATAATTTCATAATATTTTTTAACTACCTACCATATGAAGGCAATTTAATAAAATACACACTATAAAAATCGATTAAAACCAACTAATAAACGAAATAGATATAATTATGAAGTTATCAATATTTATTACAAAATCAATCAAAAAATTACAAATAATAAAGTAATTGATCCAAGAGCGACTCCATTGCTCTTATTTGCCATGTGATTTTGTAATGTCAGTTGAACGTAAGGTAAAATTTTATCATATCTTTCTTTTAATCTGTAATACAACCTTAACGATGTTAAATAATTCGCACTGGCCGGTCACAATGTTTTACTTTTAGGAAAATCTTGTTCGAGTCTAGGCCTCTTTAATATATTGGATCTATATCTGAATCCCTAAAGTTTTTTGTCCTATTTTTGTATTCCCTAATGCTATTTGTCCTAATGATCATTTGCCCTAATGCTCATTTGTCCTAATTGTTGTTGCCCTATCATCGTATCGATGAATTTTATTTTCCCTAATATGTTATTACCTAATATCATTTGACCTATTCATCAGTTGCCCTAACTTTTTTTTCCATAATATTAATTTGTCATAATTATTATTTGACCCAAAAGTTATTTGTCCTAATGATCAAAACACCTAATTTCAAATGAACTAATATTATTTTTCCTATTATTTCATACCCTAATATTAAATGTCCTACTGGTAATTTTTCCTAATTGTCACTTGCCCTAATGCTCATATGTTTTTAGGGTCATAAAAATAACCCTAACCTACCTATCTCTGGATGCAGTTTCGTTTTTAGGGTCATAAAAAAAATAACCCTAACCTACCTATCTCTGGGAGCAGTTTAGTTTTTAGGGTCATCAAAAAAAAATAAACCTAACCTACCTATCTCTGGGAGCAGTTTCGTTTTTAGGGTCATCAAAAAAAAATAACCCTAACCTACCTATCTCTGGGAGCAGTTTCGTTTTTAGGGTCATAAAAAAAATAACCCTAACCTACCTATCTCTGGGAGCAGTTTCGTTTTTAGGGTCATCAAAAAAAAATAACCCTAACCTACCTATCTCTGGGAGCAGTTTCGTTGTTAGGGTCACCAAAAAAAAATAACCCTAACCTACCTATCTCTGGGAGCAGTTTCGTTTTTAGGGTCATCAAAAAAAAAATAACCCTAACCTACCTATCACTGGGAGCAGTTTCGTTTTTAGGGTCATCAAAAAAAAATAACCCTAACCTATCTATCTCTGGGAGCAGTTTCGTTTTTAGGGTCATCAAAAAAAATAACCCTAACCTACCTATCTCTGGGAGCAGTTTCGTTTTTAGGGTCATAAAAAAAATAACCCTAACCTACCTATCTCTGGGAGCAGTTTCGTTTTTAGGGTCATAAAAAATTAACCCTAACCTACGCCGTTATGGCAAATAAAATTAGGATATTCGAACATTATGGTAAGAATTTTTAGGGCAAATGAGCTTTAGGGCAAACATTACATTATGACAAGTAATTGTTAGGATAATTGATCATTAGGGCAAATGACAATTAGGACAAAACGGTTAGGGTAAGTAATTTTAGGACAAATGTCATTAGGGGTTTCAAATGTTATGGCAAATAAAATTAGGATTTTTGAACATTATGGTAAACAATTTTAGGACAAATGAGCATTAGGACATTCATTACATTATGACAAGTGACTGTTAGGGTAATTGATCATTAGGGCAAATGACAATTAGGACAAAACGGTTAGGACAAGTGATTTTAGGACAAACGTTATTAGGAATTCCGAGGTACACCCTAATATATTATCTCGATGTTCTCGAAAATTGCACGAATTAACGTCCTCACTAAATAAGCTCTGTAAGAATTGAGTTTTCGTTTATGAAATATTAATAAATGTATATAGACCTAAAGTACTTTTATTGCAATAACAAGACTTCAAACTATCTTACCAAATGCGATCCATGTGCATTGTCATTATTAGCAATTTTTGATTTCAAATCGTTACCGGACTCTTACCCGCTTATTCATAAACGTGTTCCAATCCTTATTTAGTTAAATTATGTTTTGTTAGTTTCTAACAAACACAAACACAGCTATAACACTATAAATAAAAACAAGCTTGCTGTCAGAAGATGTCGTATCCGCAAAGCATATAAGTCATTTTTTGGTCAGGGTATTCATATTTATAACAAGTTACCCGTCGATGTTTTGAATCTATCATTTCCCGCTCTTAAGAAATACTTCAAAAAAAACTTTAATGTCAAAGGGTTATTACAGGGTCGAGGACTATATGACAGACATATATGCATGGCCCAAACCAGAAACTATAAAATCATCTAGCATTTAGAGGACACAGTTCAGGTAAGAAGGCATACCTATCAAAAGCAGTTTTGCGAAGCAGTCAGATTTGGATTTTATTTTATTTTTCATTTTAATTTCACAATAGGCAGGCACATGTCTGTCTTTCAAGCTGTTTTGATATGCCTTTTTGAAGAACTACGCATTATTGTATATAGTATCTTTAATGTATTTGTATTACTGTTTTGAAAAAATAAGTCACGCCGAGTTTCTTGCCGGTAATAAGTAATACTTCTCGGGTCAGAGGTGTAGAGTTAGAACCGGTGGTAGTTTCTTTTTCTGTCTGACGTTCATAAGTGCATTGTAATGTGCCTAAATTGAAGAATAAATATCTTTTATCTTTTACTGTCAAATTGACAGATAAGGTCAAAAGATGATTTAGTTAAATGAGGTTTGAAGTAAGTTTATGAATATGTGGGTTAAGGTTTAGCGCTTAAGTTGGTTTAATAATTATTTATTTTAAAATTTAAAATTACGTCAAATTTTGCTAAATACCTATTTGAAATACTGGAGAGATATTATTGTTTTGTTTCAATTATAATTCTTATTGAGAAAAAATATAATTTTAAACAAAAAAAGAACCGACTTCACTTAGGATCCGCTATTTCAAGAGGAAGTGGTCGAGTTGCTGTAAAAATAGTGAAATCACTATAGGCGTGCCTATAATAGTTGAAGAGTTCCCTCGATTTCTCCAGGATCCCATCATAAGATCCCGACTTGGTGACAATGGGACCATCTAGGGGTTATACCCGTTCGATTAAAAAAATGATTTTGAAAATCGGTTCACGATTCACGGAGATATCGAGTAACATACATACAAAAAAATATAAAAAAAAATTCAGTCCAATTGAGAACCTCCTCCTTATTTGAAGTCGGTTAAAAATAGGTGTTGTTTTAATATTAAGATAAATTATTGTTTTTTTTTTCATTTATATAACTTATTGATAAAAAATAGGTGTCGTTTTAATATTTAAAGTCTCTCATAATAAAAACCTCATCAACATCAGCAGCATATATACGCCCCACTGCTAGTCAGAGGCCTTCTCTCAGAATGATAGAGCGTGCAGATTAGGACTTCACACACCTCATTGAACTGCTTCGTAAGTCTGATGAAAAACGTTTTTACGAATTTAACAAACTTTGGGCGTATCTGTATTTAATTTGTTGAATTCTGCATACATTTTTGCAGTACATGTCACTACTCTTGCCTCAAGAGCCGTGCTTCGTCAGTACGTCTACGCGCTTTCCTTCTCTTGCCATTAATCACGCCCTTGTCGCTTCTGTGTATTTATTGTTATTGCTCTACGTTTTTGGTACTTGATTACAGAACTGCATGTTCCGTTTAAAAATGTCAATTTTTTATTGCGTGCGAATGTAAACGAAATCAAATGAATATGATTGCGTCAAATTCCAAAAGTATTAAAATTTCCCTTTTAGTACAACGACAGTAAAAACATGAAAAACTACTTTCCGGGTGTCGCACCCTGGTGCGAATTTGATATTGGATTTAGTATTTTTTTCTAATTATTTACTCAATTTGCACCGAGTACAATACTTTCTCCAGACCCGCAATGGCCAAAATAATATTTTTTGTTATGTTGTTTTTTTTTTACCTGTTCCGTAGCTTAAATTAATATAAGTAACACGTGCAAATTTAGATATACGTGTTTTAAAACGTACGCCAAATTACGCCGAGTACACCACTTTTCTCTTCGTAGTTATAACCATTACATTGTTTTCAACCGATTTCACCCCTTTCCGGGGGGGTGAATTTAGTAGGGGTTGTATAAAGTTCGATTTTTAGCCCATACAAAACAATCCGAAGTGATTTTATTAGTCTTTAGAATTAGTTCCTGACTTTAGTGAAATTTGATCTAGTTTGACTAGACTAGAGGTAGGGTTTCCTACTACCTACTCTTGATCTTGATCTATCGGCATTTCTTATTTATCTACACCCATATCATAAACCCGCCATGATGCGTTCAAAAACCGCACGTTATGAACACCATAAAAATAGACTGTTTTGTTAGAAGTTAGAACAAATGTCTTATCTGTAATGATGTTATTATTATCAAATAATAATCAAAAATTCGATTTCATTATGAAATCCGGCCTGCTCCCCGACAGCCGGCACGCGCCCATCCAACCGCCGGCACGCGCCCCCCCCCGACCGACACAATCGAGTTGGCCATGGCAATGGCGTTGCAATCCGTGCAATGGCAGTCATTCATTCATCATTTAGGGTTTATAATATGTGTGTAGATAAAGCAGTGTATGCAGCTGTACGTAATTAGGCGTTAAAACACTCGTGTGATCTTATTATGAAACTCACTTCGTTCGTTTCATAAAACCACACTGGTGTTTTAAAGACCCCTATTACGTAACAGTTACATAAATTACTACATATTGTCATGTCATAAGTTGTCTATTACCTACATTGTATTCTGTCCTTGTTGTTTCTTATTATATAGCAACATAAAACCAAAATAAATAGGGTTTTTAATAAAACAATCGTATAAAGATTTAATATTGGACTAATATTTAGTAAAATACCATATTATAATAATAAAATTCATATAAAAATTCAAGTTTTTCAGTTTTAAACAATACTACAACCTGTCGGCGTGGCAACAACGCTACATTATACAGTTTAGAATTAAGTGAATATTTGCCGGAGTCTGAAGTAGGCTTAGGGGTTTGATTTTAATGGCTCAAATGCCTTCATATGCTACCCCATTTTGTTAATAATTTAACCTTAAAGAGCTGTGAAATATGGTTCCAATTTAGATGGTTTCAATTCATAATAAACTGAACTAATTCCGGATTGCATTGCAACTGCAACATAACAGTACCCCAACTGCGTTAACGCAGTGAAAACTACACAAGTAGCAGTTAAAATGCAGGCTGTATTAGTTACCACTATTTATTACCAGGTACCATCTGTTACAAAAGAAGCAACATCAAAAAGGTAAAAAATATCTACACAACAATTAGTGTACAAATTATGGTAGATATTTTTCCGATTTTTATAGTGTTGCTTCTTTGGTTGACTGTACTTCGTCATAGCAAAACCCTTATCAAAAGGGGACGCATAGAAAAAGACCCGTGACAGTAAATAGACTAGAATGCATTAAACAGCAGACCCAAAGCAGTAGCCAGACTCTCAGCAAATATTCCAACTACCCACCCGGCCGACAAGCTACGTCATAATTCTAAGTAATACTATTATTCAAACAACAAAAATAAATCATTCTTAACCATAAATAATAAAACACAGGTAAATCCAAGACTACATAGTTATACCTAGGTAAATAAATATAATACAAAAATTCGTGTGAATCAAATATTTTATCATTGGTAAAGCTCTGATTTAGAAATTTGGATCTATGCCGATACGGTTGCTATTTCATCTGACAATATTAGGTACATATTATACATAAATAATACTTATAATGTAACGTCTTATAGCCAATGTGCACTCTCAATGTTATATTGGCAAAGCTTAAAGATATCTAGTGTGTGTATACTTATACAAATTCAAAAAACAATACTGAACGAACTAACACTAATATACAAATACAAAAAACTAAAATACAAACGACTACGCTACCAACTATTTAAAACAATCGATAAAATTTAAAAAAAGTTATACAAAAAGGTAAAAAATAAATAGGAATCCTAAAATACATCCAAACAAGCGGGTGATATTATAAAAAAAGAATACAAAAAGTGTGTTAAGCCTTCTCCAAGGAATTAAGTAAAATAGGAAAATGGCGGGCGCTGCGCTGGCAACCCTGTCTTTTGGTAGCATCTTTGGGACGCAACTTGTCTTTGGTCAGTAAAGATGGAGAGGCTTAATAAATGTACTTACAAAAATAAGGATTTGTCAAAGCACACAAAGGAAAAATCACGGTTCCTTGCATTTACCGCTTCGTTCCCAAAATACCGGAAAGCTGGTACAGTTGCCATCAAATATATCGGATATATTTGTGACCAGTGACCACCTTGCAGTGGCGGTGGGTCAAAATTTTTCTTAGGCAAGCCAGTGCGTAATTTTTGGCTTAAAATTTCTTCATGAGCTGTAGAAAAGCTGCTCAGACGCCTGAACTTAGACAAGCCGACAGGAATAGTGTTCTATGGACGCGCCACCACTGCCACCTTGGGCGCTCCGATATATCTGATGGCGACTGTACACAATATTGGTGGGTATTTTGGGATTGCAGCATATTTTGGGACCTACAAAATAATCGTAAAAAAATGTAGAGGGTGAGCATAAGGTCTGCTAACAGCAAGTGACCGAATGGTTACCCCATAACAAAATGGCAATTGTTGCAAATTCAACCAATTTAATCAAAAACTACAGAAAACTTCAATTCGTTGAAGATTATGCAAAGATTGTACGAAAAATTTCCGTATTTTTGATAAAATTGCCCGAATCTCCTCAAACTACAAGACAAAACGAGAGGAAAAGTTTCAAATTCATTTTAATAGTTTTCACAATACTCTAGAACAGAAGCGTGAAGGTCGCCGTCACATGGACCTGAACAATTTAAACTGTACAGTGTAAACGATTCAAAACCTGCCCACTTGCGTTTGGTTCAACGTCAAACATTGGCAAAAGGAACATGTTGCCTAAATCCATTGGCTTGCGTTAAATCTTGGTTAGCATTCTCCTGAAGAATCTGTAACTTCATAAAGCACCTCATTGTGTATTTAGCCTTTTCCACGCCAAAGACGTATATATCGGCACCGCAGGTCCAACGCCAAAGACCGATATATCGGTCACCGACCACAGAGCTATAAATAGAACTATATGCACACGCATAAAGTTTAACTTCACTTTTGACATTTAGATGGCGTGGCGTCTGAGTGGTAGCTTTTGCGTTTGACATGGCGTCGAAAAGGTAAAAAGTAACTTTTTTGGACCTTAATGAACCTTAACACGGAACATAGTTACGATAGGTCATCAGCAAACTTAGGTTACATTTATTTAAGATGTCTGAATGTTGTAAACTAGGTCACCTAAAAAAATAACATAATATTTTATAATGCATAATACATGTACTTGATGAACGCAGAGGCCATTTTTTAGATAATAAGTAATAACAGCAACACCTAATGCCATTAAAGTATAGCAAACAACGACCAATGCTTATCACTAAAAGGAAATCTTAAAAATAACCTTAAATATTTCTCACTAAGTGTGTCTATTCACTACAAACGCAGAACCAAACGAAAATGAGCAATATTAATAGCAAATCAATGTAATCCAAACGAGACTTCAATTTTCAACAAAATTGATTCTATGTAACAACCGTCTATAAAAATATCAGTATATATAAATCTTATTTCAAATTAATTTAATACAGTGGAGGGCGACCCCTTTTTGAACCTTAGTTTTGAAAACGGCAATACGAAAATTACCCAACTGAATCTCACGTTAGATTAAGAATATCCAAGATTGGCCTATAACCGCGAAGCACTTCGTTTATCGAATCGTCTATTTGCATCACTCTCTTTCGTATATGCAAGAGCGATAGAGACGGGGCCATCGTTTTGTCGATTTTCGAAATTCGCGGTAGGCCCTCAGATCACTGATGAATTTCTAAGTTTTACCTGGTTCCTATGTCGATGACCTTTCTAGGAATAATTATAGCTTTCAATGATTCAGATAGGTAACAAAACGCGTTGCGTCTTCAAGTCAAAATGTTGACGATACTAAATTAAACACAGCGGGAGTGATTTAGTTTTTTGTCAACACACATGAACATGATGATAGATCTTCAAAGACGTGTTAATGACTTTGTAGAAATACAGTTATATCCGCGTTTTAATTTAATACAATCAACATTAAACAGTACATATAGCGTTAGGGGGCCGTCCAATTTCAAAATTTGTTAAAAAAATAATTTCATCGCACCATCCGTGCAGAGTACCAGCTTGCTATACCGAAATCCAAAGTGGTTGAAACCAACACTCGACGGTGCAAGAAATTCCATACAAACTTAATATTGTCTAGCTTACGGCGTGGGTACTACCGCACCGTATATGATATACTTCAACTAGGTAGGTATTTCATGAATTGCGCTACTTTTCGCTATTATTTTAATTAATAATTTCGCTAAAACCTCCATCACGAGGTCTATGGTGCGCGGCGCGCCTACCCCGTTCCTGAGGCGTCGATAAAAAATTCTTTTTTTGCGCTTTTTTATTTTTTTCCTTAAGAATCCAACGTACTGATTCACTATATACATGCAGTGAAAAATAGTGCGAACAAACTCACTCAGAGATAAACGACGAGGGCACGAAACACCGACTCCGAAACAACAACAACTCTTTACATTTTAAAGATAGCTACGATATTTTAAAAAAGTACAAATACACGTCGTAAATGTGAACATCGATCAAAGGCTTGTCCTGACTTTAGGACGACCGTCGACAATCGTATTTGCGTTTTTGCGATTATTCTAAAGTCTGGACTGCACCGTGACCAGTAACGACGTAAGCCGCAGCATCTGCACTAACTTCTGTTACATTGAAATCAGTAGTACTAACTGTCTCAGAAAGTGTAGTACGTTGCCGCGGCTAACAAATAATAAAACATCAATGAACACCCGTCATCGTCAGATAGTTATATTAATAGAAAAACAGACAACGTATAAATAACGAGAACAAGCCGCAGCGGCAACAAACGAGGAACCAAGCAAACAAACAACCTACAAACTAACGAACTTAACCGAGAAAACATCACCTCGCAGCTACAAACTAAAGGGTACTCCAAATCAACTAAAAAATCATTTCGCACGTGAAAAGCGCTACAAATCCATCAAAACCAGACCTTTTCATAGAAATTAAATAGATCTAAACTAAATACTGCGAGGTGAAATCGAAGGACCGATTAATCGATCGAAAATTCTTAACAAGATAAAGAAAACTCGACTAACTAAATGAATGAGCATGAAGTGAGCATCAGCAAACCCACACGATTGCTGCCATGACTTGCGACCGGTGCTTGCGACATGCAATTGATCGAATGAAACGCAAACTTCACACTATTCCCTTTAGTCCGACGATTAAAATATAAAAAAGAAACGAGGCAAAAATAGGAGAAAGCTAAACCTCCCTAAAACCAGAAACAATGCAAATCCTCCGTCTAGAAGACCAACCGCACTAGCAGACAGCCGCTCGCTACAGACCACATATCCCAAACTCACCTCGGTTGTATTAATCTAACACCAATTATATTTTTATAATTAAAAAAACGCCACTGACTTAAGTCAAGCCTTCAGGCGTTCAGCGCGGAGTCGGAACGCATTCTAGTTTTTACAAAAATGGTTCCCGTCCAGCGTATTGAAATCTAACGTTGCGCGTAAATTAAAAGACCACGTCCGAATTCACAATTTCGTTTTTTATAAAAATATAAAAATACAAAAATGGGACAGTGCTACCACACGACACGTATCAAGCATCCAGTATCAAGTCACAGTCACGCGTCCCACCGCTAGGAGGGGAGGGCACTTCCAAACAATTACAAAAAACATTGAGCAATTTCATACATGTAAAAGAACCACCAATAACGGGAAATGCACACATCACGAGTGAAATCATACAAAAAAACGGATAAAAAATCGAATTTCCTACGAATAAAAATCAAAAGTAAATAGAGACGTTTGAAAATGCAGTCGAAATTAGTCTGGTGAAGGATTCAGGATGAAGTAACTTAGGTGCGGGAGTGGAAAATGTGCGAGTCCGTTCCATTAGGAACTCTAGAACTCGCCTTTGTAATCTTTGTATTGCAATTATTTATTTCCTACAAACACACGTAGTGTGCCATCCGCTTCATACGACTTTTTATATCGCGAAATATATGTCAATATATAGCTAAGTTTTCTAAAGACTAAGAAAATATATATTATATTATTTTATACTTCAAACATTTTGTCCTAAATTTTACAGGGGCCACAGAGCGGCTCGCGATAATATAATATGAATATAAAAAGTCCCACAATGCGTCTTGTATTATGGCAAATAATTTTACTAAAATGCATCTACTAACAATACGAATTGTACCTACTTAACTTTTAGAGAATTGATTATTAACTATATAGTAGAGGGATGGCGGTGATCCCGGGCGCTGCCGTGGCGCTTGACAGCTGTCAGAAAAATGGTAGATGGTTTTTTTACTACGCGCGTCAGTGTTACCAGCTGCCAAAAATGGTAGTTTTAGAGATAAACCCAGACGCGTGTTAAAGAATAATTTAAATTGCATCAAACGCTCAAGAGCAGACGAACTCAACGAACGCTCCGAAGAGCGGATCGAACACACCGGCGGGCACACACACCAAGGCACTTCATAGCCTCACCTTTAAAATTTAGAAAAAACACGACACGAAAATACCGCTTCCAAACGAAAAAAATTGTTCAAAAAATTCGCGCAAGTCTTTTTCTACAGTCTATATGCGTCCGTGGTCGTCGGGATACGATGTCCAGCCGTCAGTATCCGTCGCCTCGTTAAGTACACACTGAGCCCTCCGAGTCCGTACCTACAACTCATCAAATCCAACTCCAATATAACCTCAAACAAACGCGAGTGACAAGCAAAGGGTAAAACGTGAACCACCGCATATTTACACTAGTTTAATAATTGGTTAATATATTTTTATAGTATACTAAACTACGGTCTATTGCACTATCCCGGCGAATCCAAAAAATATTTTTATTATCATACTTTTTTAACGCTAAAATATAAGAAAAGAGATATACTCGCATCGAGCAAGACTACAGCCAAAATTGGTAACGTATTTTTTTTTCTTTTGTACTAAAAACCAGTCCCTACCGCCTCCCAGTAAAACGAACAGACAAACAGAACCCCGAGGACAACGCACAAACTCCTAGCAGCCGGTAGAGGCTGATTATATCTCTTTCCCACTAATGCAACTTGGTTTAGAAAGAAAGAGACATCAATCCAGAAGTGTCAAATGTTGGCAACACTGGCTGCTATAGTCTGTGGTGCTGTCATGAGTCAACGCCCTCTATAATTGTCGGCACTAAACTAAATCAGTTTAGTAAACTTTTCCCGTCAGAATCAAACGGGTCGCCGCCGAAGTGAAAAAATAGCAACAATATCCAAGTCGACAATCTAAATAATCGAGGAAACTCTGAAATTGTTTCTAGCTACACAGGTACAATTATCGTGAGAAATCAGACATTCCACTTATGTCTTACATTAATCTTAGGATAAGACGCGATCGCGCGTCGAGTAGAGCTTACCCACAAACGACAAACTGACATCTAGCTATGGATACACATCTTTGCTTAAATCGAGAGATTTTCTCAACGGCCTCAATCAAAATGGCGGCCGCAATAGAAAACTTATCAAGTGTTTTTCTTATTGATCCTATTTGCTTAATATTAAAACGTTGGATAAAGTTGCTTTTTAACTTTAGTTACATGTCGCATCCAGTGCCATTTTACGAGATATTTCAAATAACGCCTTCTCCGAATAATTAGTCTAAATATTTACTACTTAAAAGAATTTTGACAAAGTTTTTTAAACATTAATCATTCGGATGAAGTGTTTTTTCGCCGATGCGTGACTTTGGCTTAGTTGAAATACGTCTTAGTCGGCCATTGGCCTATTCGAGATGTTGTAAACAGTCATTTTTAATATTTTGGTCACATTCGAGTGTAAAGTGGGAGTGTGGAGAGCACGTTGCGTCATCAGAGCGTAACCACTAGTGTCAGTATAATCACTAGGGTCATTGAAATCACTAGTCCAGCGTAACCACTAGTGTCTTTATAATCACTAGGGTCACTGAAACCACTAGTCTAGTGCAACCACTAGTGTAAGTGTAATTACTAGTGTGAGCGTAACCACTAGTGTAAGCGTAACCATTAGTGTAAGCGTCACAACTAGTTTTTTTTAATTAATCGTCCAAAATTCTAGTGTAATTCAGAATCGCCATTTCTATGTAGTACTTGTATAGGTATGCACCAATACGCGATTTTATCTTCTATATTGTGGCAAATTTAAAGACGCCATACTTCAGTAAAGTAGTTCTAGTGTAGCTATAACCGCTCACAAAACCGCAGCTACTTTAGAAACGTAACTACTAGAAGCACTAGTGGTTACCCCATCACTAGTAGTAACGTGACCAGATGGAGTGGAATCACATCGACGCCCCCTTGCGACGAGCTGTTTGAAATGCCAAGTGATCAAGCGATGCTCGCAGTAACACTGAAATAGCACTAGTGGTTACCTCGGTCCCAGTGGGGAGGTGGTGGAGGGGAGGTGGGGAGGTGGGGAGGTGGGGAGTGCACTAACACCAGCGGAAGGGCACGGCGCGCGGGCGGTCGGCGCCCTCCTTGACGAGCGGCTTGTGGAACTCGCGCCCCGGCCGCGAGTGGATGGTGGCCCAGCAGTGCTCGCAGTAGTACTGGAACACACACATCGTTATTTACTGAGTTAGGGGGTCCATCTGACGATATCGGCCTGTCAGTTAGAACAAAAAATTTGACAGCTCCGAACAACTGACAGGCCAATATCGTCAGGCCGACTGATAGTGGGGGCCCTATTAGCGGCGAGCGGAGCGGACAGTGAGGCGTCAAGCGTCAAACGGACCTTTTGCCTGAATATGTATTTCTTTAACAAGATTCGCCCCGCTCGAGAGTCTCAGTTTACGCCGAGTTGCAACTAGTAGGGACGGAAAAGTTTGCTAATGCAGTTGCACCAGAAACGTAATGGGGTCCACCCACTATCAGTTGACCTGACGATATTGGCCTGTCAGTTGCTCGAGGCTGTTTTTGTTTTAACTGACATGCCGATATCGTCAGGTGGACTGATAGTCGGTGGGCCCCCTAACAAAGTTAAAGGCATTTGATCCTATGTCATAATCTGATGATAATGTAATACTCTGGAAGAAATTGTAAGAAACCTTATTAATACATTACGTACCTTTTTTTTATTTTTTTTTTATTTATTAAAGTTCAAAATATTCAAATTAACGCAGAGTTTCATGAGTACTTAACTGCTAAAGCCATTTATGGCTTGTTTACAGTAAGGGTTCGAACTGACTTATCTAATTAATGTATAACTATGATTTCTTTTTCCAACAGTGGATTTATACCTTCTACAATACATATTCTTGATTATTAGAAGACAAGAAATAATTTCTAACATCCTTATTAATAGATTTTGAGTTGGATAGGTATATATCTTGTATGTGTTTTGGAAGGCTATTTATGATTTTTGTAAGAATGTAGATATTAGTTCTCATTCCGTAAACATTTTTAATCGATGGTAGTACGAATCTAGGTGCATTAGGTATATTTCTTAGCCTACTGTTTCGGTGGTATTCATTCAAATTGTCTATATGTTTGTACTCTTCTTTAAGAATGGACAATTTTACTATGCTTTGCACGGGAATTACTTTGCAATATTGAAACAGTTGTGAATAATCATTACTGTACTTTATTTTTATATTTTTGGGGACAATCGTTTTTAATATAGTTTTTTGCACCTAGGGCGGTAAAATAAAGAAGGGTTCAGATCGCTGGCACTTGGGGCCCGAACCGAAGGTAAGGGCCATAAATAAGCGATCTGAGGCCTTCTTTATTACCGCCCGTGGTGCGTACACAATTTTACGTCTTCTCCTGGGTGTGAAGTGAGATTTGCTGCTGCTGCGCCCTAGGGCGGTAAATCTCACTTAGCGCCCAGAGTGACGTAAAATATTATAATATATTCTCAGAAAGTAACATTAGTGAAATCGGTTCTTGTTGTTCAAAGTTAGCAAATAAGTTTAAATATACCTTTCGCAAAAAAAAACAAAAAAAAAAAAACAAAAAAAAAAAAAAAACAAAAAAAAAAACTGCGCGCGCCAACCCGCCTGCCAAGCGTGGCGCGTATGGCAAACCCCCCCCCCTTTAAAGGGGAGGCCTATGTTCAGCAGTGGACGTCTTATGGCTGAGATGATGATGATGATACCTTTCGCAACTTCACTTTTTGAGCCTCTATACGCGTTCGGGTCTATAGGTTAAAACCGTGGTCTAATAATATTGACACCAGATGCAGCGCAAAGCGTCACGTTCCATAGAAATATTACTGTCCTATACAATGTCGCTGCCCTAATATTACAGGGTTCTATGTTACATTTTCAGGGCAGTCAAATTTATACTGAGTGTCACTATGACAATGTTCAAATTTCAATTCGATAAAAGAAAAGTGAAACATAGAACCCTGTAATATTGGGGCAGCGATGTGACGCCGAGCTGTGTGTCGGCCTTCGACAGACACACAGCTGACACAGCTCACTACGAGAAGGGGGGGGGGGGGGGCTTGTTGTTACCTGGAGGCAGGTGGGGGGGATGTTGGGGCTTGTCGTTACCTGGAGGCAGGTGGGGGGGAGGCTTGTTGTTACCTGGAAGCAGGTGGGGGGGAGGCTTGTTGTTACCTGGAGGCAGGTGGGAGGGGGGTGTAGGAGCTTGTTACCTGGCCTGGAGGCAGGTGGGGGGGATGTTGGGGCTTGTTACCCGGCCTGGAGGCAGGTGGGGGGGATGTTGGGGCTTGTCGTTACCTGGAGGCAGGTGGAGGGGGAGGCTTGTTGTTACCTGGAGGCAGGTGGGGGGAGGTTACCTGGAGGCAGGTGGGAGGGGGGGGGGTGTAGGGGCTTGTTACCTGGAGGCAGGTGACGTTGGCGCAGAAGAAGGGCGCGAACTTGGAGCCGCAGCGCGCGCCGGCGCACTCGTCGCACATCTGGTCGTCCAGCACGTACGGCTTCACCTGCACGCACCACACCACACCACTTTTATTTACACTCAACAAATATTATAAACAATACTAATTATTACCTACCTTCATGATTTAGTATTTGACAGTCACTCCTTACTTAGTTTTTTGCCTTTTGTCGAGTTATTTGCGTGGCCAACGCTCAAGAATCATTTTGCAACGGGGAACAATACTTCAACCTGACTTTTATTCTTAGCGAATCTTAATTATTTATTTATTCAAATCACACAATAACATAATACACATTTACGTCACTCTGGGCGGTAAGTGATATATTACGCCCACGGGCGCAGCGGCAAATCTCACTTCACACCCAGGAGAAGACGTAAAATTGTGTACGTACCACGGGCGGTAATAAAGAAGGCCTCAGATCGCTTATCTATGGCCCTTACCTTCGGTTCGGGCCACAAATATCCGCGATCTGAGCCGTTCTTTATTTTACCGCCCTAGGTGCGTAATGTACTATTATTTAGTTATTGATAAGCCCTGCATCTAAAACCTTATACTACACGTCGTGCAACAGTCTTAACTACATTAGAGTTGAATTGAAACTCCGGAACTTAGTTGGGTTAGAGATACGTTGATCCTGTCCTGCCGAGTCAAGAGAGGGCCATAGGCTTATGGCTGATGCCTATAGAAATGTAAAATCCGATTTACGAAAATAAAAAGGGAAACCAAAGGCCTGACCATGGCCTACAAATCTAAAAGTTTGGGGAAAGCGATGACCATAAGATTGGTATCCTGCCTTTTCGCCGAAAATTATACTTGCCGAATTTCACTTGCCAACCAACTTTTCGCAGAAGTTTCATTTGGCCGAACAACTTTTACCAAATAATTATTTCGCAACCATTTCATTTCCCAACCCCATAGTTGGGAAATGAAAATTACCTACTAGGTTGGGTTAGGTTAGGTTGGATTATGTAAAGTTGGGAAATGAAATTTCTGCGAAAAGTTGGTTGGCAAGTGAAATTCGGCTATATGATTTTCGGCGAAAAGGCAGAGAATCCATAATATTAATTACAAATGGCGCGCATAGGTACGCACCTCGACCCGCTTGTCGATGTCTCCGTGCTGCAGCTGCACGAAGCGCGCGGAGATGGCCGCGATGTACGACTGCTGGTTGGAGAACGCCACGCGACCCGCGCCCTGCAACAGTCACGCATACCCCACCGTCAATAGGTCAATCATACCTTCGGGTTTTAGAGAGAGACGTCGGGTATCAATCAACAGTGACACATGAAAAAGCAGAACAGCAATATTACCTTCGTGAGTCATCGCAGATTCCCGAAGGTTCTTCTAAAGCTCACGGACTGTAAACACCTTAAGTAGTCGTGAGATTACGACAAAATAAATATGAGAACGATCTCCTCATATACAGTCAAGTTCTAAAATATAGATGTGATTTATTGGACATATATTTATATTAAATATCTTATATGAACACCACCTTATTTGTATGGATTTACGGTCGTTACATTGTCATCCAATTGATCGCATCAATATTTTAGAACTCGACTATACAAACATGGCTGCCAAAACCTTATTTATTTAATACCCCGCCCGCAACTTCAATACGTGCTGCCTACCCCTTAAGAAATACTCTACCCCTAAATATTCCTTTTTTGAAGAACCTCATAATGTAGCCCCCCCTGATATTCCCTTGACAGATTCTAGCATAGCATTGCTCTTACTTCATCTATCGTCTTCTCTCTCCCTTAAGCATTTTTGCCGCAGCTACCCAATAATTAAGAGGGAGGGTCCTGAAGAGTGCATGCAGTGAACCTACCTTGGGGTATTTGAGTTCGGGGTCGGTGTCGATCCCGGCGTAACACACGCCGCCGTACAGCCGGTCCATGATCATCGCCAGCTCCGCTGAAATAAACAAGTCGGTGTTTCATCATCATCATCATCATCTCAGCCATAAGACGTCCACTGCTGAACATAGGCCTCCCCTTTGGCCTTTGGCTTTGGCTGTGCCTTCGGGTCGGTGTTTAAACGATGATTAATCAGAGATAAAAAAGAAAGGAAGTCTTTAGCACCAAACTACCAACAACTAAAAACCTTGTAGAAAAACAAACATGAATCAATCTGTAACCAGATGTGACTACACCAGCTTTGAGTTGGCAAGGCTCATCAGCGTCACCAATAAAGATTGGTGTGTTCTTTCTAAGATTCACTGACATGGAGTTGTTCAGCACTATTGAACTCGTGTCGCATAACAGTCAACACACAAAAGTGGCACAGAAAAAGGGACCTAATATAACCCCTTTTCCTGAAGAGAATCGAGCATCTTCCAGCGTGGAAATTGGAGGGGTCAAACACAAAGGCGGGCGAATCTGGACTGGATTGTCCTTACTGTCCAAATTTATAAAATAATAAAAGACTTACCGGCTTTCAGCGGGCGTGGGACGCCTCCAACGAAGACCTTCCTCGGATCTAGTGGCATTGGCATGGAGGCGTCAAGCACGAAGTCGGCGTCGGCGAGCCGCCACGGGCGGATCTGGGCTGGCTTGTCGCGTATGGTGGGAGACGACACGCAGAAGTACAGCTTGTCATTATAATCCAAGCTACATAAGAATGAAGGGAAGACTTACCAGCTTTAAGCGGGCGTGGGACGCCTCCAACGAAGACTTTCTTCCTCGGATCTAGTGGCATTGGCATGGAGGTGTCAAGCACGAAGTCGGCGTCGGCGAGCCGCCACGGGCGGATCTGGACTAGCTTGTCGCGGATGGTGGGGGACGACACGCAGAGGTACAGCTTGTCGTTATGATTCAAGCCTATAAGATCCTTGATGACTTACCGGCTTGAAGCGTCCGTGGAACGCCTCCAACGAAGATGGTCTTCCTTGGGTCTAGTGGCATGGAATATCGTCGTGCGAAACCTACAGGACTATTGAGGGCTTACCAGCTTTAAGCGGGCGTGGGACGCCTCCAACGAAGACGGTCTTCCTCGGATCTAGCGGCATGGAGGCGTCAAGCACGAAGTCGGCATCGGCGAGCCGCCACGGGCGGATCTGGACTGGCTTGTCGCGGATGGTGGGGGACGACACGCAGAGGTACAGCTTGTCGTCGTCTGTGATGCAAGCTTCCATCAGCGCCGCCACTGAGCTCTCGTCCTGAAAGGTATAGCACCATCGTATAGAAGCGACACTGGCATGGTTTATAAGGTTAGCAGTATTGTAATGGTATAGTTTTTTACCACGATAAAACTCTCAAGTGACTTTGTATCCAGTAGAACAATCTTATCGTTTCGTTTATCAATGAAAATCTACAAACAGGCACTTCTTCACTCACTGCACACTGACACTCACTCACTCTGTTCGTGGCACTTTCATTTTTATTGTTCAATGCATTTCGTTTGTGTATGTGTCTACAAATAAAGATATTCTATTCTATTCTATTCTTGCTGATACTCAAAAGAATCTTCAAGTGAAGGCATTGGAAAACCTTGAAACTACGAACGCCTTCTGGACGTTTCATAGAAGTACTCACTGAGATGTTCGCTAGTATTATACATATATTCATGTACCTAAGTATTTAGGTTGCCTTTTCACTGAGGCGGAGATGAGAGGAGACGTACGGGAATCAACCAATAGGCTGCCTTTCGGCTGAGGGAGGGATGAGCGGTGGATGATGTTATTGATTGATTCCCGTACGTCTCCTCTCATCACCGCCTCAGTGGAAAGCTAGCAAGCGTAAATAAACGATGGAGAAATGAAGGCCTTTCTTTCCGACTCTTGGAAAACTGCTCAAAACTGGGATAAGAGGACGAAAATAAGGTAGACCTTTGCTCAGCAATGGTACACTCTTATAAAATTTTAAGCAATAGAATAGCAAGCGCAGCGTAGGACGTCCACCCACAAGATGGACAGACGACCTTATAAAGGTCGCCGGAAGACGCTGGATGCAAGTCGCTTCCGACCGATACTTATGGAGGTCCAAAGGGAAGGCCTATGTTCAGCAGTGGACGTCTTATGGCTGAGATGATGAATGCTGCTGGCGAACTAATATAATTGACTTCCCTCTGGGCGGTAACTGAGATTTGCCGCCCACGGCGCAGCGGCAAATCCCAGGAGAAGATGTAAAATTGTGTACGCACCACGGGCGGTAATAAAGAAGTCCTCAGATCGCTTGTTTATAGCCCTTACCTTCGGTTCGGGCCACAAATGCCCGCAATGTGAGCCGTTCTTTATTTTACCGACCTAGATAAGGTACGTAATGTCCTATTACGGCGCATCAATGGGTGGGTGACATACATCTTGGACCATATTTGAGTTACATATATGCTATAGGAATTGTATTTTTCTCATTATTTTGGAAATAACAGACCTGGAACAGTAGGAACGCGTAGCCCTTGGGTGGGAAGTAGCTCTTGCTCTCGGCCTTGTGGGGCCAGTCCACCACGAGCGGCCCGAAGCGTCGGAACGAGGAGGTGATCTCATCTGAAACACAAAAGTAGCACGTTACAAATAAGTACAGAGTGTATAAATTGCGGGAGAATATTAGACATTTCCACCCACAGCAACTACGGGCCAGTTGCACTAAACCGTCTGTTAACGTCATTGTCATCGTTAAAAAAATCTTGTATGAAAAGTTTGACAGTTTTCTATGGGTTGAAAGCTCAGTCGCGATATTTAACGTTGTTGAGTCCGTTAATTTTGCGTGGTGAAACCCACCCTAAGACTATTTTATTCACTAGAATCTACACACTAATATGACAACTCAGACTGCCCGATTTTATTGTCATCAAAACTAGATAGATGTCGAATTTACAACCTAATCTGCCCAAACCAATTGTAATTTTAAAACAACACCAGATATAATGGATAGAAATTGTGAACTGTTTGTAGAAATTGATAGAACGGACATTTACTTAAGTATATGTAGAAAAAACACAGATAGAGTATATTTTTCCCCAATATTCAGGCAATCTAGCAATATTACAAATTTTGCAAATGGCCTCCTAAAGAAAATAACTAGAAAAATGTTGATGATTTCATAAAAAAATACTACGTATATTTGAGGATCTGATACTATAGATTCGAGTTTAGTCATATTCATAGCAATAAAAAGTATATGGGATCCCGCTTTGATCCAGGTGTTAATGACTGTTTTGGGAACCAATCAACGGACATTTCAACCCTTTCAATACACCATTAGTACCCCAGGATTCGGTCGCTCCGTTGTGCAGCGAGGTTGCTAAGCAACACTGGTGCAAACAAATCAAAACCTAGCTAAGTAGATGAGCCTCGAAACTCGCAAATGCTTCTGTTAGTTAACCGCGTTTTCGACGCCCTGATAGATGGCTATGCACTCATTCATACGCCAAATCAACAATGAGTTTAGAGTAAAACGTATTGTATCTGATGACTTATTAAGTCGTTGGCGTTGTAGCTGCGATGCTGATATATAAGTCGTTGGCGTCGGAAAGGTTAAAACAAACTAAGGATTTGCTATTGAATATCTTGAACCAAAAGAACACATTATCTGAACCATATACTAACACACATAAGCTCGCTCTGCATAGACTTTGCCGTTAGATACAAACGTTATATTTTCATAAATTGACGTATTAATGCGCTGGCTATCCACATTCACACTTGCAAATTCATTGCAGTGTGATCGTGGTCGGACTTTAGTGTTCGTGTAATAAAGTTACAATTCTAAGCCTCATTTACATATTTGTAGAACCTGGGTAAGGAATACTATGAGAGTTTAATCACTCATCAGTCAAACTGCGCCTTAATGTTAATTAGTAAGCCTGACAGTTGTAGGTATTAACATCAAAAACAGACACTTATCTCTATCAGTTATCAGATATGACCCTTGACCCAGATTTGTCTCGTAAAAAATTAGCACTACTCGTTAAAGCTAAACTGCTTTTGGGTTTCAATATTGGTTGTGATTTAAGTATTCTGTAGGTTAATTGTAAAAATGTATACGTAGATTTGCACCTAATAAACGGAAGTCAATTTTAACCAGGCACTTTTTAGATTTTGCAATATTCTTCTCCCTAAAGGTGCTTGATTATTTTGACATTTTCGACCTGTACAAATCTAAGGCTAGATTTTATATTATAACTATTATAAGTCGACCGGCGCCCGGCATATATAGTAGTAGTAGTAGTAAAACACTTTATTGCACAAAACAAGTACATGACCAACAAAAATATAGTAAGTGTGTACAAAGGCGAACTTATCCCTTTAAGGGATCTCTTCCAGCTAACCTTTAAGCAACTGAAAGATATTGGTCAGACATGGTAGACAAAGATTTGTAATGACACACATGATGTACTATTTTGCTATAAGCTACATGGAACATTACTCACAATAACAAACTCTTTTTTGGAAAACCTTTCAGAGTCCCTACTCGTCCTTCTCCGCAATCACAGTATCGATTGCGCCACATCCCACCGCTGGGCTGACCCCATTCGCCCACAATGGCACAATGCCGCGCCACACAATGCCACTCTGACACTACAAAGCGAGTGTCAAAATTGTCTTCTAGGGTAAAGGGTATTGATTAACGGGTGGAGGGCGTAGTGTGAGACATTTTGTTAATTGCTTTCATGAAAACTAATTTTAATGTTTTTTTCTATTCTACCGTCTTCTAGAAGTATACATACCTACTTATTGAGTGCCAACCTTATCTTTTATTTATGTGTCTTTTAGTATATTATAAAGCCAGTTGAGTCAGTTCGAAGTTAACCGACACAGTTATAGTTGAAAATATGACTTTTTCGGACATAAATATTGTAGGGAAGATAACTTCGGACCCAAACATGGAATAAACCTTTCGAATCGGTCAAGTGCAACCAAAATACAGAGTTTGGATCCGACATAAGACGTCTTTAGATTTTGGTGATGCGAGATTTTATTGTACTGAGTCCTAGATGTCGGGTCAATGAGGGTTTTCCGAGTTCGAGGGTGGAGGCACCGTGACGAGAGCTCTTTTTGACAGCAGCTGTTAAAATCCACCAATCAAAAAAAGATGATTAAACATGATTGGTGGATTACGACAACAGCTAGACCTCTCGCCACGTTGCTGGTGATAAAAGCGATTCGGGAAACCGTCATTAGCCTTGCAAGTTTGTTTTCTGTACCCTAGATAGAGTAATCTACTCACCCTCGTCGATGTCAGGCGGCAGACCGCCGACGAAGACCTTGCGGCTGAATCGCTCGCCGTGCTCCGAGCCCGCCGACACAGGCGACGAGCGAGCGGGCGAGCCCAGCGCCGACACACACATCGAGAGACCTGAAACAACAACAGTCATAAATATCTGTGTTCTTCAAAAATTCGTAAAAAAAGAAAGGGATAAATATAACACTACGTTCATGTAACAGTCGAAAGCAAAAATATTTACTTTGTTGGTGGTCGATAAAATATGCAATTCGAAAGGCTAGGCCCACCGGTGACGCTTACTTAGTTGCCAATCTGACGTCCTGCGTCCGGTTAGGGGATACAGAGCGGCTCCTGCACTCGCTGCGGTGGCTAGGGCTAGGCTACACACTCGCTGCGGTGACTAGGGCTAAACTACACTCACCGGCCGCGCTGAGACGCGACACGACGTCCTGCGCCTGGTCGGAGGGCACGGAGGGCGAGCCCGCGGCCCCGCCGCTCGCCAGCGACGCCTCCTCCACACCGGGGAAAAACGGCGACTTGCCTGTAACAAGAGAAAGAGAACGTTACGTTTGTATACCGCTGATAGCTCTAAAAAGGACTCTAAAGACCTTATGAAGTGCTAAACCGAGAGCGAATTTGATATCAGTTAGCAAATTAGCGCGCTCACACTAACCTAACCTTTAAACGTCAATTATTTGCAAGGTTGAACAACCTATAGCCGTTGTATTGGTTTTCAGCAACATACTGCCAAAAAGTATCTGCTATGTATTGGCATTGGCGTTTCGTTCGATGTACAGTCCACAGCCTATGCGAAGGCGGCACTCAAAATGATTGGCACGACTTTATCGTTAAGTATAATAAGTCCGAGCATGTGAAGTCCATTTTGACCACACCACTTGCGCTGCTGACTTCAGGTAAAAAAATAGTCATTTTAACCTTTTGATCACTGAGGATCGCTAAAACACGCATTAATACTGCTAAAATGTCTAAAATGCTTAGTTTAATGAATGGAAAAAAATTCACAAGTCTCATATTAACGTGGCATTGAAAATGTTAATCGTCACCATGGCATCACAAACCAAATGACGTAGAAAGAGGGGGCGTATCTGTTTTAATGACGACTAAATAAACGCTGTTCACAACTGTCAGCACGCGGAATTAAATGTATTGTATTCTGTGCTGTCGGTAAAGTTCATTAGTAGGTATTTTTCTTACTAGAGTCACAAGTCCAACACAATTCTGAGCTGTAAGCATCTATAATTTAGTAGTTTTTGGCGTGAAAAGCCGAGCGTACTTCGATCATTCTTTATTTCAAGCATATATTTCGTCAGATGACAAGTAAAACTCACTAATTACAAAATATTAAAAGAAAATCAACCTTGTTATGTTGCCGGTATGGTTCATTCTGGCTATGAACGTGTGATACTTAGTGAGTTTTGCTTGTCACGTGACGATTTTAAATAGTTACCAACTAAACAGAAATATCAACTAAACCGTCAAACGTTTTACGTAGCAGTTCGTACGTGTGTGTGTGTGGGTGATTGGACTGAAAATATGACCGCAGAGCCAGAAAGTCTGCCCCCTAACGTAATTTTAGCAACTATTGAAAGAATCCGACAAATCTTTCAAGCGATTTGTTTAAATAAAAATAAATCCAATGTAAATGGATGACATAAGAGTCATCAGCGCGCGAGTCAATGACTTTGGGCCGAAAAATAGTAAACTATTTGGCTTCAGGCCAAGATGCGGAGCGTCTGGTTGACAGACTTCAAAGAAAAACAATGAAGTCTAGAGACAAGCTAAAAGACTTGGACCATAATTTATTACTAATCAAAAATGTGCATCCTATAGTCATGGTCTAAAATATCTATTTATGGCCAAAACTATGTGGACGACTTCATTTTTATAAGGTTGCGTACCAGTCGCCATTAGATATATCGGAGCGGCCAAGGTTTTGAACAACGCCTCTATTGTCAAGGCGATAAAATAAATGTTCAGATATTTTTGAGTAACGTGCCGCTCCGATATATTTGATGGCGACTGTGCATATACTTCTGGCCAAAAATCGCATCTATGTTTTAGACCCAGTACTGTATTTTTTTTGTAAACTTTGCATGGACTAGATTGCTAGTAATAATTCAGTAGTAATTTGAATAGAGTCGAACAAACAGGCTTGTTTTGCTGAAGCGAATGTGTACACGGCCTCCGACTAACAGCGCTAATCAGTAGGTATGGACCAAGGTCGCTTGCGTGGTGACACGGATCGCACGCGCAGGTGTGTGCAAGGCGAAGAGCAGCGATTCTATTTAAATTGTGCTACGGTTATTGAGGAGAAATTGTTCTGTATTATTAAGGAGCATAAATATTACGGTATACGGAGAATGCATCTTTACATTTTTGAGGAAGAGTTAGGAACCTGTGCTTCATCTTTTTCTGCATGAAAATTCAGAGGTTAGGAGAATCTAGCGCATTGAGTTCACTTGGAAAATCATCTTGCAGAAACTTTCAAATATTGCTTCTACCATGCATTTCCATAGATTATTTTTAGGAGCAGTTTTGATATTGATCTATAGTCTGCCCTATGCCTATTTCTCTACTTAATCTCTGTATGTTTTCTTTGCTTGCCTGACTTTGCTTCTCTCTACCTTCATGATGTTCTTGATAAAGCCGTGTCATAAGTGTCCAAGCATTTCTCATAGTAATGGTTCTCCACTGTATAGTAGGTTACTCAGTATTATATACGGACAGTCGTGTCAATTTATAACGTCTTTCAGAAAGTGACTAGATGCAAGAACGAGCTGCTACTGAACCAGACAGCTTCTTTTTTAACTTTTCAATGCATCAATAAAATATTTTTTAACCCTTTGCTCCCGGAAGCACAGAATCTACACGGTGCATTTGAACCCGTGACCCCGCGGTTGTCGCCCCCCAAATCCAGTGGGCTCCGCTTTTATGGGTGCTTTCCTGTCGCGGGTCCTAGACCCCATCCACGTACTAGCTCATTGTTTCCGGATTGCTTAAATCTTGTCCATATGAACAAATACAGCTGAACAAGTTTGATAGAAAGTTGCTTCCAAATGTATACAAAAGTATTCCTTAACACTGCGAGGAACATACGAGTTGATAAAACGTTTAAGAACGAACTCATTTGCTATTTAAAATTAAAAGTCATCTCAAAGTCCATCCTTTCAGATAATTTAACTTAAAATAGATATACTAATTCAAAATACACACCAATGGGTAAAATATATACAACATACTAGCGACCCGCCCCGGCTTCGCACGGGTGCAATTATACATATAAACCTTCCTCTTGAATCACTCTATCTATTAAAGAAACCGCATCAAAATCCGTTGCGTAGTTTTAAAGATCTAAGCAGCAGGAAGAACTTTGTTTAATACTATGTAGTGATTTAGATTAGAATAAGTAGGTACATATGCGTATAGCAGTAGCGGAGTGCCTATTGAACTCATTTCCCCATCGGCGTGTAGTGAGATATTTTTAGTCGTTGAGCACTTTTACTAGGTATTTCTTAGGAGCAAAGGAAACCCTTCTTCTGCTACAGCAGGAAAAGTTTGCGTAAAAGGTAAACTTTACAAAAATACATCCACGGCTCGAGAACCCGTAAAATTGCGACATTACTGCCGATCGATCCCCGTGAGAGCGGACACGTGCCGAGGTATTTCCATCCTTGAAATGGCACAATTCTAGTTATTAATGGGCACGAAAACACGTGTTTGTTTACTTAATAATGACATTGAGAGCGTATGACAGGCTCCCGTATTTTAATACCTTTGACACACTTAGGTTTCTGCATATCCACCAGAGATAAACGAGAATGCGTTGCCAGGAATGTGTTTTTTAAGAACCAATCTTAGAGCTGCGCTGTGCGAGGATAAGTAGGTAAATAAAATGATACCATTGGTTCTTAGAAAAACATATCTCGAAATACATCCTCGTACGTCTCTTGTGAAAAACAGCCTTAGGCTTAATTTTTTTATAGATAGCAGTGGCGGCGCGTCCATAGAACACGATTTCTGTCGGCTTGCCTAATTTGCAGGCGTCTGAGTAGTTTTTCTATAGCTCAAAAGTAAATGTTAAGTCAAATTAAGCATCGGCTTGCCTAAGAAAAAATAATACCCACCGCCACTGATAGATAGCGTGATTGGTCAGGGGTCTAAAGACGTTGGCGTGTGTGAGACATTTAAATATGACAAATACCGAACTTAGCAATAAGCATTGCCAGTTTTTAGCTGATCAAGTGATCATGCAATATAAAATGTATTATTAATATTATTATATTTATTAGTAACCTTGTTTATATTAGCAAAAACTTCCAAACTGTGTCAGCTAAGCGAAACTCGGCCCCAGTGATCCATGGTTAGGTCACCGAACCTTGACGGTCTAGGCGGCCATGCGTTCAAAGACTTGATAAAAACAGGCCTTAACTTAAATCGTATTTAAATACAAACTTATAGATACCAAAAGTAAGCTGGCAATAGTTTAATCTAAATATATAAATATTCGCGTCTTAAGGCCGAACCACACTGACTACGTGTGCGTAGACGTGCACGTCCCGCTGCGTTGTGAAATAAGAATTCTCATAAGACATGTCACACCGCTTGCGTGAGGGCGCGTGATGCGTGCGTGCGCGTGCGATGTGACATATCTTATGAGACTTCTTGTTTCACAACGCAAGGAAATAAGGAGTCCTCATAAGACATGTCAAACCGCACTCGTACTCGCGTCTAGCGGTGTGACATGTCTAATGAGGATTCTTATTTTACAACGCAGCGGGACGTGCACGTCTATGCACACGCAGTTGGTGTGGTTCGGCCTTAAAACTTAATCTATTGTTTATAAACACGTGCGCGAAGCAATTTGTTCTTTATCTAGGTATTTCTAATACCGAAGCGTAACTTATATTTGAATTTAATCGAATTTCAATATTACATTTTTACTTAATAAACATGAATAAAACATTTCATCGTGTAAAATTATGAAAGTACACCGTATTTTACTTATTTAACCATAACTTCTGAACTAAATATTAGACCTATAGGTACGTGGATGGATAGGAAAAGCCGCGAAAATTGCTAGTATATTGGCATATGATAATATAAATGGTATAGCAGTAAGTTATACAAAATATTCCGCTGTAAAATTTTCACCGCTATAAATAAACCAGATTGAGCGCTGTGACAACGTCAAAAACACTTCGGAAAAATAAATTACAAACAAAATTGTCTATCAACCTAGACGTCAAATTAAAACTGATAAAATAGTGAATGAAACTGAAAACAATTTTTTTCATGTTTTGTATAAGGAAATAAAATAATTCGCAAAGCTTTTTCGCCCAGAAAACATGTTCTAAGATAACAGATAACTTCCCAGAAATTTAATTACGGTACGTTATTCATATATAAAATCACAGGATAGTAAAATAAGAGTGCTTAAATACATGTATTTGAAATGAGCGCATTTGAAAACTACCTAAAATAATAAATCCAAAATAACATCAAAAATTACTCACTTTTTCTGTATGGAAATCTCGGTCCTCTAATAAAAGGCGTGATCAATGCTGGAATAGTATGCAGCGACATAATATTCAAATTTCACACACAAACTCTTGAAATACAATTTATCGCCGAATTTCCTCGGTTTTATTTTTATTTGAAAGAAACGAGTGTCTACGACTGCGATCCCGGGTGAATGAAAAAAATCGACGATCGTTCTTTATTCGAAAGAAATTAAGAAAAAATAAACTGCCAGAGATAATAAAAATGTAAAAAAAAGTCAACGAAAACTTTTTTGTGATTTTTATTAAAAAGTTATAGGGTTGTGTTTGTTTATCCGATAGGGTTGTAACAAAATTTGTAACTTATTGCTTTTGATTTTGTAATTCGAAATTATTGATTTAAAGTAATTTGGTTATAGCCAAGTCTACAGCTGGTTGGGGATGACAAATTGATAAAATTTATTAAAATCTTTACTTTCAGTTAAAATTAGAACCCCGCTATCTCTTTCCTTCTGAAACCTGTGTCCCTTTCTCTTGGTATATGTCAAAGTAATGTAGGTGAGTATATTGAAATGAAAAAAGTATTCATAGTGTGGTGAACGAGTGATTCTAGCTGGAAATGTGGAAAGCAGAAATTTTGACTTTGGAACTTTGTTAAGACTAGTTAGGAGACTAACATACTAAAAGTCCCCAGCCCCCGGAGGTTAGCCCGAGGAGGGGGGAGGGAAAGAAGGTCCCATTTTTAGGTTTTAGGCTTACATCTTTAAAACCATGCATCATAGACAATTTTGTTGTAGTACATAATTAAAGCTGATAAAATTCTCTACAACTCTCATAAACTCACTTTTTACCTTACACTAATGGTTGTCCTGATATGAGCTCCGAAAAACGGACGATTTTGTAAGGTAGGAGGTATTATCCACAATACTTGTCATACTAACTGGCAAAAGTTAATCTGGATAAAAAACACCCTAGAAATCTTATAATGAATTAAATTGTCTTTTAGAATATATGCACATATACTGATGACTGACACCGTGTCCAATAATTTCGCATACAATTTAGAATACTTAAAAAAAATTAAACAGATAATGAATCTGTATTGATACTTATACAAAATATATAACTCTAACTTTTTTGCCAGTTGACTACATTTTTCGGCTCAGTGCCGCATGAGACTGAAAGATACTAAAATATACTATTCTAAAAGACAATTTAATTCTTTATAAGATTTATAGGGTGGCTTTTTATCCAGATTAACTTTTGCCAGTTAGTATGGCAAGAATAGTGGAGAATACCCCCCCACTTTACAAAATTGACCGTTTTTCGGAGCTCATATCTGAACAACCATTAGTGTTAGGTAAATAGTAAGTTCATGAGAGTTGTAGAGAATTTTATCAGCTTTAATTATGTACTACAATAAAATTGTCTATGATGCATGGTTTTAAAGATATAAGCAAAAAACCAAAAAACGGGACCTTCTTTACCTCCCCCCTCCTCGGGCTCACCTCCAGGGGCTGGGGACTTTTAGTATGTTAGTCTCCTAACTAGTCTTAACAAAGTTCCAAAGTCAAAATTTCTGCTTTCGACGTTTCCAGCTAGATCCGTTTTAGAGCATTCATTTACCAGGCTATCAGTCAAACTGCGTAAAAAGTTTGCTTAATAGACCTCGGACTTAAATGCTCAACCTAGACCTAAACTTGGCTGTTCTAGAAAATCTATGACAAAAAGTTATAACAAGATAACAATCGATCGTAGTGTAGGTTCAGTCTGTCCGGAAAGAGAAATGTCGTATAATGTATGCGTTCCCATATAAACCACGACACTTCTATTTCCGAACAAACTCTATGTACAGTCGCCAACAGATATATCGGAGCGGCCAAGGTCACAAATATCTTAACATGGCCTCTGTTGTCAAGGCGATTAAGTACATGTATAGATATTTTTGAGTACCTTGGCTGCTCCGATATATTTGATGGCGACTACTCGTACTGTATTACGTTGACTGAAATTAAGCTTAGATATAGGTAGACCGCTCCAACTCTACATGATGTTGTTGTTGTTGAGGACTGCCACCATACATTATTCAAGCGTTTTTAACTCACAGAGTTTCTCAGTTAGTTTGTTGTTTAGGCAAAATCTGTTAACATTTTTTATGTTTGTGTTTATGTACAGTGGGCCAAGAAAGTGGTCTACCAGATTTGACAAAAGTTTCTGCGAGATCTAACGATCGCTAAGGTTAACTTTTCTAACGGAGTTTAAAACATGCACGACCCTGTTGTCTCATGACTTTCAAACGAACCTCAACCGTAGGGTGGTAGACCACATTTTTGGCCGACTGTACCAGTTCCTAATATCCTATTGAGCTTAAATTTAGCATAGGAAGGGTGCGTATTATTGGATGACATGACAATACAATGTTTTGGTATCGAGCTGGTCTTATGATGGAGGCCGAAGCAGCAGTGTTAAAACTATTGATATTTTACTACTTGACCATTATATTTTATATAGTTTAAATATATACTTTGGCCAGGGTCTGTATTACTTCAAGCATAGACAGAAATAATCATACTGTCTCTTTCTTACGCTAGTACCCTCGCTACTTAAAAAGGATGAGTATATTGTATAGCTTATTACTTCCACTTTTACTGCACTTATTGGTTTGCCAGACTATAGTTATATACTTAAACAAATAATCCTAGTACAGTCGCCATCAAATATATCGGAGCGGCCAAGGTACTCAAAAATATCGGAGCAAGTAGGTACCTTATCGCCTAGACAATAAGGTGTTGTTCAGATATTTGTGACCACCTTGGCCGCTCCGATATATCTGATGGCGACTGTTCCATATCGCTTAGATATTAAATCCTTCAATGGTCTTGTTCAGATATAAATGATCACTGCGTCCGCTCAGATGTGTCTGACGTGAACTGCGCCAGCGCAGATGCAAGCAGGCCAATGCCGCAGTGATGCGCCAAAAGTGACGCAATGGATATTGGGGTAATGTTTACCTGCAGCTTTTGTGTAGATAATAGTTAGTGAATAAGGTTAAAAACCCACAGTTTATACAAGACTACTGATTTTTTACACACTTTTATCTACACCCATATCATAAACCCTCCATGATGCGTTCAAAAACCGCACGTTATAACCACCATAAAAATAGATTGTTTCGTTAGTAGTTAGAACAAATGTCTTATCTGTAACGATGTTATTCTTACTTATTATCAAATAATAAGCAAAAATTCGATTTCATTATGAAAATCCGGGTGGGTCCGGCACAATCGAGTTGGCCATGGCGATCCGTGCAATGGCAGTCATTCAATCATCATTTCGGGTTTATAATATGTGTGTAGATAAAGCAGTGTATGCAACTGTACGTAATTAGGCCTTAGAACACTCGTGTGATCTTATTATGAACCTCACTTCGTTCGTTTCATAAAACCACACTCGTGTTTTAAGGACCCCTATTACGTAACAGTTACATAAACTACTATTTACCTTGACCACGTATATGTATGCGCTTCAAATTTACTATGAATTTAGTACAGTCAGTAGCAGAAGTAGCTAAGCGGGTAGAGTGTTCAAAATGACCTACACACGCTCTTATTCTCTTAAGAGTCGCCAGGACGCTCGCGTGAACTCGCGTCCAGCTCATTTTGAACACCCTACCCGCTTAGATACTTTTGCTTTTTGTTACCTATGAGTTCATGATGTTCCGCCTTCCAACTGAATATTGTCTATGGTCAATATGTATTTGTATTTATAGATTTTAAATCCACTGAATCATAGATTTGATTATATTGGTTCCTATCCTATATACTATTTTGAAACAAACCGCATCACAAAACGTTGATATAGTTTGTATGGTTCAGTCCATGTCAGTCCCGTAGTTTCGGAGAAAATTGTCTATGTGACAGACAGACAGACAGACAGTCACACCATAAGGGTTTCTTTTCTACACAGTTTCATTTAGCTTGACCCCGTATATTTGTTTTTAATACAGTTGCTCAAAAAAGTGCTTTTCTTGTAGTGGTTTAGCGTGCGGAAAGTTTGATATCGCGCACTAGTGCTTTTTACTTTTCCAGCCAATCACAGCTAATGACAGTGACAGACAGCCAATCACAGCGCCGCACCGCACCGCGCGGAGCGTTCGGATACATGTACTAAAATAACCTCAAAGTGAATAATTGACAATTTTATAATTTTTTCGCAACTGTATTAAAAAACGTTGTTCGATACTCGTGCGTAAATGTCATTCTTAAGTAATGACATACTTTCCGCACTAATATCGAAATGTACTATTGTGTCATTATACGCATCAAATCTTGTAAGTTAAATATTAACCACTTCCCGGTGTCTGATTGAGCTGAAATTTGGTATAATTCCGTAGTTTACATGACAATGCTACTAGGTACAGTCAGCAATAAAACTGTGTACCAAGAATTTTTTTCGGAGTGAACCTACTTGTTACCATTATGGTACGGAGCCCTAGTATAGTAAAATTGGTACCGAAAATTGTAAAAAAGGACGGAAATCCAATATATTTATTGAGGTCACAGCTCACAGCTGGTGCGGCCATATTAGATGCAATGAGGCACTTCCTGTCATAGCTGACCTAGAGGTACTATTGTGGAGTGAATTGAATGGTACATTCTATGAACCTAGAGGTAGTGGGTTCGAAGTGGGTTTTTAAAAACCGCATCCAAATCGGTTAACCCGTTTAAGAGTTACAGTATCACAGACAGACTCAGCACCAGCAGTCACGTTATTTGCGTCGGGTTTAAAGAGATTTCGACGAATTGAGAACCCCTTGAAAATTTCGAAGTCGGTTAAAAATCGATCTCTATTTTTTTTCCCTCCCCTAACAATTCAATTACTTACATCAAGTCTAGTTATGTTTATGGTTATATTCGCTTCATAAAGCTACCCCTAAACATTAACTAAATCTGTATAAATCTCCAATTTAAATAATTGAAAAAAGCCTCACGCGGTTTTCTTACTCGTACAATGGGGGGACGAATCACCCGCGTTAAAATAATTTATTTAGACCTATATTCATGGTCAATAGAAAAGTAAAATAATGTAAACAATGGCATTTACCTTAATGCTTCGCAATCACACACTTTTAAAAATAAATAAATAAATATTAAATAAATATTATGGGACAATCTTACACAAATCAACCTAGTCCCACAGTAAGCTCAATAAGGCTTCAAAACAAGCATGGTTTCATTTTCAGAGTATAGTGACTTATATTACTAACCGCCGCCGCTCAATGGCCATATAGTGGCGTACAAATACAGAATTAACTTTTATAACTCACAAGTGCGCTATTTTTTGTAGTCTGTTAGAATACTCTGAGAACTACTCCTTATAAAAAAATATATCGGATCTTGACGTAGATTTAGGTATAAAGTAGGTATTTGTTAGCAGGCCTTATTAATTCAAGGTAAGATTATACAAGCGGTAAGTTTCTTCATGATATAATCCTATTTAACTGTTTGAACATAAACTGTCATTTACTAACGCATTTGTCAAGAGTTTGTTTCAGGATAATATAAAATGCTGAAAAAAAATTTTTTTTCACAAAAAGATTATTAAAGTGTTTTATGATTACTGAAATGTATTGAAAGCTATCAAAGATAACTATCAGTTTAATTTATAATAGATTCATCAATAGATCGATTTTATTTAAGCATTTGAATTTTAAAAAGCGTTGTCTTGACCATAAAAGAAATTTAGAAAATTTCCAAGTCAGCATGTTTAGATTATTATCGTTATAGTAATGTATATACTAGAGGTGTGCGCCGATGCCAAAATCATCGGCGGCGGCGTCCGATCGTTTTTTGACCGGCGGCGGCGGCGTAATCGGCGTGAAATCGGCGTGGTATATATTTTTAATATTATTGGGGAAATTGACAAAATACCCTCTAAATCGAAGCCTACTGAGTTATTATTAAGTATAACCTGCGTAAATAAAACTCCCCAAATCTCTGACAATGTATGATTGTCTAGCAAAATGTGCATATTTTAAATACAAGACATGATTTTAAAGTATTTTACAAAAGATAGACTTTATATAAACATACTTATTTGTTTTATCTATGTAGACCTGGATACACCACTTGCCTTAACATCGAATACGATAACACAAAAAGCCCCGAAGTTAATGCAAAACCGACTGATTTCGCATTTGTGATTCGTGAGAGAAATTTGTACGTTGAGTTCTAAACAGACATCAGACAAGGATGTCAGATGAAGAAGATGCATTCTAGTGATTCTAGTTTAGTTCATTCAATTCTAGTTATATAAAAGTGGATATTTTTCCACATCGGCAACCAAAATAATACACGTGGCTCTTGCCGCCGACATTTTGTTCACGAAATTACATGCGGTGCGAGCTCGGCATGCAGGTTTTTACACCGTGACGCGGCCTGCGATATGCCGCACCCTCACCGCGTAGCCCAAGCTAATCAGGAAGCCTGCATTCAAATATAGGCGCTTGGTAAGGAATTGGTAAAAAAAATATCGAACATCCTTTACTGCACCGATACCGTATCGCCAAGTCTCGATTTATTAAGGATCCCAGCATCAAACTTGACTTGAGTAAGGGGCATTTACTAAAAAAAAGAGGAGTAAGCAGCTACCCGGGCGGTTCTACGGGGCCCTCACGGGACACGTAGACCTGCTCGCGTCAGTGAACTACGCAGGTATCATGACTAGGGCATGTAAGACCGGTATTGTATGCCCGAATCATGGCGATAATATATCCTGACGCCGTCCCGGAGAGTCACTTAGACATATCATCTCCGGTTGTTCCCATATTGCTAGCGGCGAGCACTTGCAGACATAATCTCATAGCTAGGGTTATAAACCAGCAGGTTGCTTTTATGTAAGGCCTTCGGGACCGCGAAGTGCTGTACTACAAGTACACACCTGCACCAGTCCTCGAAAATGGTCGTGCTACGCTCTATTGAGATCAATCTATCATCACGGACGGTAGCAATAGTGTTACCAATAAGCCTGATATCGTGCTGATAGATCGCTCGCAGGGCAATGCTCGTCAACATCATCGTCACGAGAACCACGTGAAAGGAAAACCGAGAAAGACAAGTCCAGCAAGTATCTAGACTTGGCTCACGAGGTAACCGCCATGTGGGAGGTTGATTCGGTTCGGCGATTATTGTACCGACAATAGTTTTTGCGTACGCTCTCATTGCGAAGAGTCTTTCGCTTGGGGGTTGAGGTTGGTTCAAGGGTCAGATTCAGATGGCGGTAATCCTGGATATGGCGCGCATAGCCCGAGGGTTCCTCCCTATGTGGCCCTGGCCACTGGCAGCCTGGCCCTTGCTCCGTTGCCGGCGGATCCCTAGGTTGGGTTTTTTATAATATTTTTATTATTTTTGTATGTTTTTGATCTATTTTTGTATTTTACTTTTATAAAAATATTGTGAATAACCTAACCTAAGACGAATGATAAATTAAAGAAGATAGATAACAAATAGACAAAACAAATAAAAGCCTATAATTCAAAAACCGGCCATCATAAATCACCGATAAGTCATTTTGAAGTAAATCTTACAATAGCATCGAAATGACGTCAGTTGATGTAACTGGCAAAGGATAAGTCAAGAAGCAAAAGCGTCTTTAAAAAATACGTAGTATACTGGCCACTCATTAGTGATTTACCGTTTCCGGGCATTAAAACACTTAAAATTTGCCACGCCGATTTTACGCCGGTCAAAATCATCGGCGGCGGCGGCGTGGAAAAATCGTCGGCGGCGGCGGCGCGGCGGCGCGGCGCACATGTCTAGTATATACACAAAAACTAACGAATTCATCAATAGCTGAACAGTGCACGAGCTTATCAGTTCAATTCGTCATTTGAACGCAAGGAGATTTGCGCGGCAGTCTAAGGCGCGGTCAGCAGGAGCGGTTCCACCAATCACGACGCGCCGTAGCTTGTCATTCACCTTTCATACAACATTATGATTAACCCTTAACCGGGCCAGGCAATGTTTTTACTTTTGAATACGAATTGCGGTAGCCCACAGTATTGAAATAAAATTATTTTTTTCTTGGTTTACTTTTATTTTCATTGTGCAATCATTGAAATACTTAAACTCCTGTAAAAGTAAGTACAGAGCTATTTATGGCTGTGGCTCGTGAACTTAACCGTTGAATTAAAATTTCATTCATAACCAAATGTATATTAAAATCTTTATTTAATTTTAGTATTTATTGTACTACAACAGTTTATTCATACTATTCATAGTAATAATCTAAGGTCAATGTGGGGAAATCTGGAAATACTTTATTTAAAGTTAGGTTTGATCGAATGAAACAAGGTTATAAAGAGTGTCCCAAAAAGGACGCAAGATTTGAAATTGATGAAAAACACATTTTTTTTCGTTATCGTTATAATATATTTGTATATAAAATCTTGAAATACATAAAATAGGGTTATTTGTGGAATAATACGTCAGGCAAATGTCCTCCTAGGCTTTGCTGGCACATACGCACTCTTTTGTCAAAATTGTTTATGACCATTTTGCATAGATGCGGCTGAATTTCTCCAATGCAGCGTCGAATTTCCTCTTTTAAAGCATGAGTGGGCTTATTGGCATAGACTTTTCGGTTCACTGACTAACCGTCCCGCCGGCGGGTCGTGGCAGGCACCGGCGCATAGGTATTTAACCGAGGCCGCGCGGGAGAGTTTCATAAGCCTGCCATAATAGTCTAGAGGCAAATTAAACAAAAGTCGTCTCCTTCACGATTTTCGTAGACATCTCTTCTAAATGCCTAAAACTGGTATGGATGTGTTCCTCGTAGTCTCCTGACTACGAATTGACGGGTTTTAGTTTATGGAGGGGGGGGGGACCGAACGATTCGTATGAGATGTCATTCGAAAGATTGTTAAATGTACTACAATTGTTTATAAATAACAGTAGTCATCACTTTAGATTTTTTTTTGAATCGAACAGGTATAACCCCTAGATGGTCCCATTGTCACCAAGTCGGGATCTGATGATGGGATCCTGGAGAAATCGAGGGAACTCTTCAACTATTATAGGCACACCTATAGTGATTTCACTATTTTTTACAGCAACTCGGCCACTTCCTCTTGGAATAGCGGATCCTAAGTGAAGTCGGTTCTTTTTTTGTTTAAAATTATAGTTATTATAAATCATTATTAGACAAATATACATTTAGTAACTTGGACGCTTTATAAACATATTGTAAGACAAATTATTATTTAACCAACGTTCATTTCGTGAATAAATCGTTTTTAAAATCCGTTATTTTGCAAAATGTCAATAGATAAATTATTGTTTTTTACTGAATATAATAAGCACAATAAATAAATGCAAACTAATTGAGAACTCCCTCCCTTAATTGAAGTCGGTTAATAAGTCGGTTCCGGATAAATTTAGGGACAATAGTAAAATAAGATAAACAAGAATGGCTGACTGACAACTGTATTTCTAAGCAAAAATAGCATTTGACACAAGACAAAATATTATAAAAGAATTTCGTTTTCACTGAAATATAAGTAATTCATGGATATTTTTACTAAAACTAAATGAAAATGGTAATTTTATGTGTAAAAATTGACAATAAAGCCGTGACTGTTTTTTAAAAATAAGTGATTGCGAAGCAATTAAGATAAATGGGTATGTTGACATTACGGGTATTTTACATTTCTATTAACCCCGACATATGTAAGTTACTAGAACTGTAAGGTCGCAGTTAATCTACCACGCTCCTCCTCGCTTTGCTCGTCGTCGCATCTATCTGGGCTCTCTCAAATCATAGTTGTCCGTGATAATATTCAACAAAAACAAACTTAACTTTTAAAGTACAAAATATATTTTTAAAATGTTGTACTCGTAGATAGTACACGTATAAATGGCATACACACCATGAGATTATTAAACGAAGAATTTAGGTACCAAATAATGCATTTTACTATTTAGGTACCAAATAATGTTTTGTAATATAGTGTTTTTGCAAGAAAATAATTTGTCTTTTGAACTATTTGTGAAACAATAATATATAAAATTATTTATGGGAATCATTGTGAAATGAATATTTTATTTTGTTCGTGAAATGAATATTTTATGAAATGTTGCTTGCCAAATGATTGGCTACCCTATGTAATACTATATAACGGAGTATTGATGAATTTTGTTCAGAATGGGTCACTACGTTTCGTCTTACAATGGCAGCCGACCGTCGTCGTATTTTCATTATTTCTCAGAATCTATTTAACGGATCAATTCGTGATTTGTGTCATTTGAAATTATTTTAAATTTACTGAAATAATCAGTTCTTTGAAGTCTAAGTTGCAAAATTAACCATTTTTTAGGATTGTAACATATGTATTTACTCTAATACTCTGGAAGAAACGGGCATATTTGAAGAAAAGTCATCACCGACATTTCTTCCAAATACCTAAAACTGGTATGGATATATTCCTCATTGTGATGGATGTACATGAATTGACCAGTTTTATTTTATAGAGGGGGGGAGTCAATAACCGGACGCGGTAAAGATGGTGTCCGATCGTCATTGAAATATGTTCACATTTCGGTCTATGGGACCGATATATTCGTTTGAGATGCAATTTTAAAGATCATTAAACGTACTATAATTGTTTTTGAATAATTGTAGTCATCACTTTAGCCCTATACAAAATATTTGAAAAAGTATGATTTTTTACCGTGCATGTTGGCGTAAGTACTGATAATACATGCTTATAGCCAAAGAGAATTAAGTACCTAGAGTGTTCTTTCCATACATGGCTAAATGCGTATATGTAATAAGTTTTAAGCGAGCTTTGCTAAAAGTTATTATTCAAAAGATTACAGCTTAATACGTATTACGATTTAAGTGTGCTTAAAACTTAGTATAAATGAGTTAAACCATACCTCCCATACGACTTATTATTTAATTAGTAGTTTTGCTATGTATGGAGTTAGCAATCTATCTACTCATTTATCTATGTTATAGCTCAATAAATTGTAACTTTACCGCAATTAATGTTATTTTCAAATGTTTTGTTTTGTAAACGACTACATTGATGACTACGGTTATTTATAATCAATTATAGTACATTAAATAATATTTACACACGAATCTTTCGGTTCCATAGGACTCGAGATGTAAATAAATTTCGATGACGGTCGGCCACCATCTTTCCCCCCTCCTTTTTTCGACTCGTCCCCTCCTCTTAAAATAAAATTGATCAATTATTCATATCCTGGAGACAAGGAGGACCATATCCATACCCGTTTTAGGTATTTGGAAGAGATATCGACGACTTTTCTGCAAACAAGCCTGTTTCCACCAGTCTATTAGGTAAAAATGTTACGTTTTCAAAACGGGGGAGGGGGGGAGTCTTAGGTTCTGTCACGTAGTCAATAATTATGCTCAAATCTCGCGCTTCTAATTATAGGTTTCCACGCACTTTTGGCGTCACGCGGCCAGTGTCGTGTTAAAAAAGGGCAATAAGTATGTAAAATTAAACCATATGTGTAAGTTTTACTACGTGACAACTAGGGGGGAGGGAGGGGGTCTTGGCAATTACTACGGATGGTCACCGAGGGGGGGGGGGGGGGTCAAAAACTGAAAAAAATGGGTCACGTAGTTTGGGTATGTTCCCTAATGAAAATACGACGTCGATCGACCACCACACGCTAGTTTTTTAAAAGCTCATACATTTTCCCGTCTACTTTATAATAATACATAGGTACTTTATTTATTGAGTTATAAGCATGTTTTATCACTACTTTATCTAAACAGGCACGGTAAAAAATTCATATTTTTTCAAATATTTCGTGAACGACTAATGTGATGACTGCCTCTATTTAGAAACAACTATAGTACTTTAATGGTCTTTCAGATGACATCTCACACAAATCGATCGGTCCGATATGATTCGAGTTGTGAACAAATTTCGATGATGGTCGTCCGCCATCTTTCCCTCACTTTTTTCGTATCCCCCTCCATAAACTAAAACCAGTCAATTCGTATTCTGAAGACCACGGGGAACACATGTATACCAGTTTTAGGTATTTAGAAGAGATGTCGACGACTTTTCTCCAAACAGGCCGATTGCCTCCAGGGTATACTATTTCCTACCGAATATGTAACAATACAACAATAATTTTGTATGCCAATAGGCAAAACACAGAGCACCTTTGTAAATTAAGACCCTATTTGTACCACCTGTATTATACAAATAAATATTTCATTTCATTAAAAAAATACATTTTTCGGAAAATAGTAGATTGTTTGACAAGGGTCTAAAGTAAGCCATATTACCACTAGGTGGTTATTTTCCCGAACCAAGTGAGGAAAAATTGTTCTTCTGGTAATATGGGTTTTAGACCATAGTCATACATACTATACAGACTTTACGAAATTAGACTTAAAGGACATAACAATGAGAAGTGAAATTATGTATACATATTAGCACTAGAGCTTAAATGTACGACAGACTTTTAGACCATGAGAAGTGAAAAAGTAGGAATGTCCGCTTTTTCATTCATTCGCACCATAGAGGGGCATGCTCTCAACAAAAAAAAACATCGCACTTTATAGTAATCATTATCAAACCAAGCTTCGCATTAGGCAGTCATATTATTCACTCTGTGGACCAAACGTAAAGATACAATATTCGCGTGCCTACTGGGTTACCATGGAAACAGCAGACAGGCAACGGCGCGCAGCGGTCAGGCAACAGCGCGCGGCGCGTCGTGATTGGCCCCGCCGCTAGCGCCATGCCATGACGCGATAGACTCCCGCTTTAATCTCCGCGCGTTTGGATTATGTTTAGAACTGATAAGTTCAGAAAACTTCGAGCGATTGATAAAATCGTTAGAATTTTGATGCAAGTTTTAGTATAAAGATAATGAACAGAATGCGCCCACTTGAAAATTTCGGAGATTTCTTATATAGCTATTAGAACGCTTTAAAAATTCAATTGTTCATTAAAAAATAATCTATTGAATAATGTGTTATAAATCAAATCTATTACTCGCCTTCGATAGTTTTTAATATATTTCAGTTAACATATACCACTTAAATTATCTTTTGGAGGAAGTATATTTTTTTTATTTGTTTTAAATTTAAATAAATACGGCCATTGGTAAATCTGTTAGTAAATGTCAGGGTACATTCATATAGTTAAATCCGATAGTCGAATGAAAAGAAATACCACTCGAATTATCTTATCTTGAATTTACGAGTGTCGCAAACAAATACCTATATTATACCTACATCATCCTCGAAAACAGTTAGAAAAAAATTTTCGCTGTTAGTGCTCATTGTACTCTTACTGATAATAAAATAAAATCGGACTTGTGAGTTATAATTTTTTAAGGCCAAATTTAACGTTCCAGTATCGGCCTAATACAAAAATCCAAAAACCAGATCGATCTGAGTTCCAAAACCATCTAGGGAGGATTGGTAGCGTCCGAGAACCTACAGCCAACGGGAATTTAGTTCTTTTTTGACCACCACATACGTAATATTTTGTAAAAATAACCAAAGTTACTTATACTTCAGTGAAAACGAATTTCTTTAATAAATAATAATATTTGTTAACCGACTTCAAAAAAGGAGGAGGTTCTGTTCGACAGATTTTTTTTTGTATGTCTAGATATCTCCGTGAATCGTGAACCGATTTTCAAAATATTTTTTTTAATCGAACGGGTATAACCCCTAGATGGTCCCATTGTCACCAAGTCGGGGTCTGATGATGGGATCCTGGAGAAATCGAGGGAACTCTTCAACTATTATAGCCACCTATAGTGATTTCACTATTTTTTACAGTAACTCGGCCACTTCCTCTTGGAATAGCGAATGCTAAGTGAAGTCGGTTCTTTTTTTGTTTAAAATTATTTGTTTATTTATGTGCATCAAATCTTGTAAGTTAAATTTCAACCACTTCCCGGTGTCTGATTGAGTTGAAATTTGCTACAAACATTTTTATGAAGTTACTTTTTATATGTCAAATGCTGTTTTTGCCTAAGAACGCAGCCATATTTAGGCCGATACTGGAACGTTAAATTTGGCCTTAAAAAATTATAACTCACAAGTCCGATTTTATTTTATTATCAGTAAGAGTACAATGAGCACTAACAGCGAAAATTTTTTTCTAACTGTTTTCGAGGATGATGTAGGTATAATATAGGTATTTGTTTGCGACACTCGTAAATTCAAGATAAGATAATTCGAGTGGTATTTCTTTTCATTCGACTATCGGATTTAACTATATGAATGTACCCTGACATTTACTAACAGATTTACCAATGGCCGTATTTATTTAAATTTAAAACAAATAAAAAAAATATACTTCCTCCAAAAGATAATTTAAGTGGTATATGTTAACTGAAATATATTAAAAACTATCGAAGGCGAGTAATAGATTTGATTTATAACACATTATTCAATAGATTATTTTTTAATGAACAATTGAATTTTTAAAGCGTTCTAATAGCTATATAAGAAATCTCCGAAATTTTCAAGTGGGCGCATTCTGTTCATTATCTTTATACTAAAACTTGCATCAAAATTCTAACGATTTTATCAATCGCTCGAAGTTTTCTGAACTTATCAGTTCTAAACATAATCCAAACGCGCGGAGATTAAAGCGGGAGTCTATCGCGTCATGGCATGGCGCTAGCGGCGGGGCCAATCACGACGCGCCGCGCGCTGTTGCCTGACCGCTGCGCGCCGTTGCCTGTCTGCTGTTTCCATGGTAACCCAGTAGGCACGCGAATATTGTATCTTTACGTTTGGTCCACAGAGTGAATAATATGACTGCCTAATGCGAAGCTTGGTTTGATAATGATTACTATAAAGTGCGATGTTTTTTTTTGTTGAGAGCATGCCCCTCTATGGTGCGAATGAATGAAAAAGCGGACATTCCTACTTTTTCACTTCTCATGGTCTAAAAGTCTGTCGTACATTTAAGCTCTAGTGCTAATATGTATACATAATTTCACTTCTCATTGTTATGTCCTTTAAGTCTAATTTCGTAAAGTCTGTATAGTATGTATGACTATGGTCTAAAACCCATATTACCAGAAGAACAATTTTTCCTCACTTGGTTCGGGAAAATAACCACCTAGTGGTAATATGGCTTACTTTAGACCCTTGTCAAACAATCTACTATTTTCCGAAAAATGTATTTTTTTAATGAAATGAAATATTTATTTGTATAATACAGGTGGTACAAATAGGGTCTTAATTTACAAAGGTGCTCTGTGTTTTGCCTATTGGCATACAAAATTATTGTTGTATTGTTACATATTCGGTAGGAAATAGTATACCCTGGAGGCAATCGGCCTGTTTGGAGAAAAGTCGTCGACATCTCTTCTAAATACCTAAAACTGGTATACATGTGTTCCCCGTGGTCTTCAGAATACGAATTGACTGGTTTTAGTTTATGGAGGGGGATACGAAAAAAGTGAGGGAAAGATGGCGGACGACCATCATCGAAATTTGTTCACAACTCGAATCATATCGGACCGATCGATTTGTGTGAGATGTCATCTGAAAGACCATTAAAGTACTATAGTTGTTTCTAAATAGAGGCAGTCATCACATTAGTCGTTCACGAAATATTTGAAAAAATATGAATTTTTTACCGTGCCTGTTTAGATAAAGTAGTGATAAAACATGCTTATAACTCAATAAATAAAGTACCTATGTATTATTATAAAGTAGACGGGAAAATGTATGAGCTTTTAAAAAACTAGCGTGTGGTGGTCGATCGACGTCGTATTTTCATTAGGGAACATACCCAAACTACGTGACCCATTTTTTTCAGTTTTTGACCCCCCCCCCCCCCCCCCCTCGGTGACCATCCGTAGTAATTGCCAAGACCCCCTCCCTCCCCCCTAGTTGTCACGTAGTAAAACTTACACATATGGTTTAATTTTACATACTTATTGCCCTTTTTTAACACGACACTGGCCGCGTGACGCCAAAAGTGCGTGGAAACCTATAATTAGAAGCGCGAGATTTGAGCATAATTATTGACTACGTGACAGAACCTAAGACTCCCCCCCTCCCCCGTTTTGAAAACGTAACATTTTTACCTAATAGACTGGTGGAAACAGGCTTGTTTGCAGAAAAGTCGTCGATATCTCTTCCAAATACCTAAAACGGGTATGGATATGGTCCTCCTTGTCTCCAGGATATGAATAATTGATCAATTTTATTTTAAGAGGAGGGGACGAGTCGAAAAAAGGAGGGGGGAAAGATGGTGGCCGACCGTCATCGAAATTTATTTACATCTCGAGTCCTATGGAACCGAAAGATTCGTGTGTAAATATTATTTAATGTACTATAATTGATTATAAATAACCGTAGTCATCAATGTAGTCGTTTACAAAACAAAACATTTGAAAATAACATTAATTGCGGTAAAGTTACAATTTATTGAGCTATAACATAGATAAATGAGTAGATAGATTGCTAACTCCATACATAGCAAAACTACTAATTAAATAATAAGTCGTATGGGAGGTATGGTTTAACTCATTTATACTAAGTTTTAAGCACACTTAAATCGTAATACGTATTAAGCTGTAATCTTTTGAATAATAACTTTTAGCAAAGCTCGCTTAAAACTTATTACATATACGCATTTAGCCATGTATGGAAAGAACACTCTAGGTACTTAATTCTCTTTGGCTATAAGCATGTATTATCAGTACTTACGCCAACATGCACGGTAAAAAATCATACTTTTTCAAATATTTTGTATAGGGCTAAAGTGATGACTACAATTATTCAAAAACAATTATAGTACGTTTAATGATCTTTAAAATTGCATCTCAAACGAATATATCGGTCCCATAGACCGAAATGTGAACATATTTCAATGACGATCGGACACCATCTTTACCGCGTCCGGTTATTGACTCCCCCCCTCTATAAAATAAAACTGGTCAATTCATGTACATCCATCACAATGAGGAATATATCCATACCAGTTTTAGGTATTTGGAAGAAATGTCGGTGATGACTTTTCTTCAAATATGCCCGTTTCTTCCAGAGTATTAGAGTAAATACATATGTTACAATCCTAAAAAATGGTTAATTTTGCAACTTAGACTTCAAAGAACTGATTATTTCAGTAAATTTAAAATAATTTCAAATGACACAAATCACGAATTGATCCGTTAAATAGATTCTGAGAAATAATGAAAATACGACGACGGTCGGCTGCCATTGTAAGACGAAACGTAGTGACCCATTCTGAACAAAATTCATCAATACTCCGTTATATAGTATTACATAGGGTAGCCAATCATTTGGCAAGCAACATTTCATAAAATATTCATTTCACGAACAAAATAAAATATTCATTTCACAATGATTCCCATAAATAATTTTATATATTATTGTTTCACAAATAGTTCAAAAGACAAATTATTTTCTTGCAAAAACACTATATTACAAAACATTATTTGGTACCTAAATAGTAAAATGCATTATTTGGTACCTAAATTCTTCGTTTAATAATCTCATGGTGTGTATGCCATTTATACGTGTACTATCTACGAGTACAACATTTTAAAAATATATTTTGTACTTTAAAAGTTAAGTTTGTTTTTGTTGAATATTATCACGGACAACTATGATTTGAGAGAGCCCAGATAGATGCGACGACGAGCAAAGCGAGGAGGAGCGTGGTAGATTAACTGCGACCTTACAGTTCTAGTAACTTACATATGTCGGGGTTAATAGAAATGTAAAATACCCGTAATGTCAACATACCCATTTATCTTAATTGCTTCGCAATCACTTATTTTTAAAAAACAGTCACGGCTTTATTGTCAATTTTTACACATAAAATTACCATTTTCATTTAGTTTTAGTAAAAATATCCATGAATTACTTATATTTCAGTGAAAACGAAATTCTTTTATAATATTTTGTCTTGTGTCAAATGCTATTTTTGCTTAGAAATACAGTTGTCAGTCAGCCATTCTTGTTTATCTTATTTTACTATTGTCCCTAAATTTATCCGGAACCGACTTATTAACCGACTTCAATTAAGGGAGGGAGTTCTCAATTAGTTTGCATTTATTTATTGTGCTTATTATATTCAGTAAAAAACAATAATTTATCTATTGACATTTTGCAAAATAACGGATTTTAAAAACGATTTATTCACGAAATGAACGTTGGTTAAATAATAATTTGTCTTACAATATGTTTATAAAGCGTCCAAGTTACTAAATGTATATTTGTCTAATAATGATTTATAATAACTATAATTTTAAACAAAAAAAGAACCGACTTCACTTAGGATCCGCTATTCCAAGAGGAAGTGGCCGAGTTGCTGTAAAAAATAGTGAAATCACTATAGGTGTGCCTATAATAGTTGAAGAGTTCCCTCGATTTCTCCAGGATCCCATCATCAGATCCCGACTTGGTGACAATGGGACCATCTAGGGGTTATACCTGTTCGATTCAAAAAAAAATCTAAAGTGATGACTACTGTTATTTATAAACAATTGTAGTACATTTAACAATCTTTCGAATGACATCTCATACGAATCGTTCGGTCCCCCCCCCCTCCATAAACTAAAACCCGTCAATTCGTAGTCAGGAGACTACGAGGAACACATCCATACCAGTTTTAGGCATTTAGAAGAGATGTCTACGAAAATCGTGAAGGAGACGACTTTTGTTTAATTTGCCTCTAGACTATTATGGCAGGCTTATGAAACTCTCCCGCGCGGCCTCGGTTAAATACCTATGCGCCGGTGCCTGCCACGACCCGCCGGCGGGACGGTTAGTCAGTGAACCGAAAAGTCTATGCCAATAAGCCCACTCATGCTTTAAAAGAGGAAATTCGACGCTGCATTGGAGAAATTCAGCCGCATCTATGCAAAATGGTCATAAACAATTTTGACAAAAGAGTGCGTATGTGCCAGCAAAGCCTAGGAGGACATTTGCCTGACGTATTATTCCACAAATAACCCTATTTTATGTATTTCAAGATTTTATATACAAATATATTATAACGATAACGAAAAAAAATGTGTTTTTCATCAATTTCAAATCTTGCGTCCTTTTTGGGACACTCTTTATAACCTTGTTTCATTCGATCAAACCTAACTTTAAATAAAGTATTTCCAGATTTCCCCACATTGACCTTAGATTATTACTATGAATAGTATGAATAAACTGTTGTAGTACAATAAATACTAAAATTAAATAAAGATTTTAATATACATTTGGTTATGAATGAAATTTTAATTCAACGGTTAAGTTCACGAGCCACAGCCATAAATAGCTCTGTACTTACTTTTACAGGAGTTTAAGTATTTCAATGATTGCACAATGAAAATAAAAGTAAACCAAGAAAAAAATAATTTTATTTCAATACTGTGGGCTACCGCAATTCGTATTCAAAAGTAAAAACATTGCCTGGCCCGGTTAAGGGTTAATCATAATGTTGTATGAAAGGTGAATGACAAGCTACGGCGCGTCGTGATTGGTGGAACCGCTCCTGCTGACCGCGCCTTAGACTGCCGCGCAAATCTCCTTGCGTTCAAATGACGAATTGAACTGATAAGCTCGTGCACTGTTCAGCTATTGATGAATTCGTTAGTTTTTGTGTATATACATTACTATAACGATAATAATCTAAACATGCTGACTTGGAAATTTTCTAAATTTCTTTTATGGTCAAGACAACGCTTTTTAAAATTCAAATGCTTAAATAAAATCGATCTATTGATGAATCTATTATAAATTAAACTGATAGTTATCTTTGATAGCTTTCAATACATTTCAGTAATCATAAAACACTTTAATAATCTTTTTGTGAAAAAAAATTTTTTTTCAGCATTTTATATTATCCTGAAACAAACTCTTGACAAATGCGTTAGTAAATGACAGTTTATGTTCAAACAGTTAAATAGGATTATATCATGAAGAAACTTACCGCTTGTATAATCTTACCTTGAATTAATAAGGCCTGCTAACAAATACCTACTTTATACCTAAATCTACGTCAAGATCCGATATATTTTTTTATAAGGAGTAGTTCTCAGAGTATTCTAACAGACTACAAAAAATAGCGCACTTGTGAGTTATAAAAGTTAATTCTGTATTTGTACGCCACTAATTTGTTTACCTGATCTTATTTTTCTATTGACGCCGAATATATTTTCCGTCCATGAATTACCAAAGCTACTGTTTCTTTGTTTGATTTAAGTAATATATCTATAAAACATATTTAGCTCAACAAGGTCACAAATAATCATGTTGCTGTCATAATGTCAGTTTTTATCAAAGTTAAGTTCGTATGTGGGTCAGGGAGGAAATCAATACATCGACGCCCGGGCCGGCAGCCCTTTACGCCCAAGGAGGGACTAAACGGTTGATGGGTCGGTAGCGCTCATGTGACCTTTAAAAATATAAACATTTGTTCCTCCATGGGAGCCAGATCAGCCAGATTTTATTTTACCCGGCTGGGCGTCGTAGGTACAGTCGCCATCAAATTATTTAGGAAGTCGCTAGAAACGTTTTCACGTAAGTACAGCCGCCATCAAATATATCGGAGCGGCCAGGCTACTCACAAATATCTGAACATGCAGTTTATCACCTTGACAATAGAGGCGTTGTTCAGATATTTGTGACCACCTTAGCCGCTTCGATATATCTGATGGCGACTGTATTTTCTCAGGGCTCCGCTTTTAGCAACTTAAATCTAAATAAGATCTAAGAATTAGCACAGGTACACTCGCCATCAGATATAAAGTGCATGTTCAGATATTTCGGACTACCCTGACCACTCCGATATATTTTATGGCGAATGTACTTACGCGAAAACGTGTCCAGCGACTTCCTAACTGATTTTTATTGTTCGTAAAATTTAAGTTTCGAGAACGTTCCGTATGAATCACTACTTTGGAAACTTCTTCTTGATGCATTGCTAGCCAATACAAATCCTATGACTCGCATATGTCATTGCGTCCTAAGTTTTTGCTCCTTACGTATTCTTCATCACTAAATATAAAACGAAGTCGCTTCCTGCTGTCCCTATGTATGCTTAGATCTTTAAAACTACGCAACGGATTAATTGTTGTTATAAGCAGAAACGTCTGCAAACGATATTTCAATTTTATAATTCGAGTCTTGCCGACGCGGTGAATTTTTCCATTTTTCTTTTCAATTATAAACTACGCAACGGATTTTGATGTCGTTTTTTTAAATAGATAGAGTGATTCAAGAGGAAGGTTTATATGTATAATTGCAACCGTGCGAAGCCGGGGCGGGTCGCTAGTAGGTTATATTATAATCTTCATCCGCATGGCAGCGATGCGGTTCGCCACCCATCACGTCTCGTTCTTCACGGGGGCGAGAAGTGGCTCACGGAGAGCCGTTTTGCTGCATTGATCGTAGCAAATGGAAATCCGTGATCTCTGCCTACCCCTTTTGGGATATAGGCGTGATTGTGTGTATGTATGTATGTATCTTCATGGGCTGGTGATGCGGGTCAGCATGTTTATGACTAAGATGCGTCCGACCCCGATGCAGGTAATCCGTTTTGTAACGCTCCTATTCTTAGCTAAGCCTGTTTGTAAGTTCGCACCAACCTTGTCACTGCATTTAATAGATACTTGTATATATTAGAAGCCAGTAAATTTGTATATAAACACCAATACTTATATATTAAAGCCAAAGATCGTCAGCAATGTACCCAAAACCTAAGACACAGAGACAAACTGGCGTTACCGTCAAGTAACTTGCAGATGAGCAATAAGATCCCTCATATCATATGATGACCATACGAATTTTTAACCACCTGCCAAAAGATATCACACAAGAGCAAAAATATACAAAATTTGTTTACAAGTTAAAGAAATACTTAATAGAGAAATGTTTCTATTCAACGCAAGAGTTCTTTGACTCTAGTTAATCTTAAAATGTAATGCAGTGTATGAAAATATAATTAGATTTAGGTTGTGATCTCATTACCAGGATATATCTGTAGTTTTAAGTACCTTTTGTAATATAGTTTAAGTTTACATTTGCAATACCCTATTAGGGTATCATGTTTATTGTTATTCTGTAACACCAACGTGAGAGCAAATAAAGTTATTCTATTCTATTCTATTCTGCATTACTGTACTGGACGACTATGTCTCCTGTATGTCTAGATAGCCATTTTATTTTGTAACGAGCCTTGAGATTCTAATGGGGCCCAATATGACACCCGAAAATGATAGAAGCTACTTTGAATCACTCAGTTAATGTGTCAAACTGTCATGGGGCCCACCCACTATCAGTCGGCCTGACGATATTGGCCTGTCAGGTGTTCGGAGCTCTCAAACTTTTGTTATAACTGACAGGCCGATATCGTCAGGCGAACTGATAGTCAGTCGGTGGGCCCCCTCAAACAAGCTGTGATCTCACATGGATATCCACGTGTCACAGTTTGGGATGTCAAATGGTGCGGACACTGGTGTTATAAAATGTTATTATAACATCAGTGTAATGTAACATCACCAGAATAGGGGTCTGTAGATTAAGAAATGTAAGCACAGCCGATGTCGCTCTGGCATATAAAGGTTATGGTCGAAAAATTCGACCGACAATGACTCTATACGCAGTTTTCTGTAGATATTCAGTCCAGATATTATGGCTCCTCTACATGATGGCCCATCATAGGGACGCAGCTATGCGTTAGAGGGAGCTAACGATATTACGGTCTCGTTCCGTCGTATAGCTGCGTCCCTATGATGGCCCATCATGTAGAGCCAGCCTTATACATATGTCCCTTGTTGAGATGTATATATGTTTTAACAGTAATAGTGTTTAGATACGCTAGGCGGCCTTAGGAACCAGGCTAGAAACGTTAGGGCACCGGTGATGGGCGCTTTCAATGATTCTGCACCAGTTATTTGTAGTACAATGATAGCAAACAAGCGTACAATCTGCTCATTTGCTCAATGGTAAGAGGTATTAGATTTAGTCAACCTTAGCAATTTCTGTGTATACAAATTCGCGTTCTCTTACGCATTAGCGCCATCTATTATCCTTGACTCAGACGATCACATTGTGAGGTTCTTGAGAGGAACATTTGACAGGTGTCATTGTGACCCGAGTGACCCGAGTTACCCGAGTAATAGTCTAGGTATGCTGGCAAGGGTGTAGTGTTTCGGCGGTTCCGAGGGACGCTGCCAAATATTACACCGGAGCAGGTGGCACAACAGAAATCCTTCGTGTCACCAAAATAATAGTTTTAGTTTATAGTTCTCTGCCTAAACATTAATCCGTCCTTGGTCGGGTCTAGATTTTGAACACCTAACTCGCTTCGATTCTTCTGCAGCTGTCTGTGAATAAATTATTGAAGGCTTTAATCCACCGTGGCGGCTCGGAGGGAAAGTAAACATTTTCCGACCGATTGGGCACTTGATCGGTTTCCTTTTCGAGTTTAGCTTAGGTAACGTTTATTTTTAGATGCAACTTGGTTGCTATTCACAGCTATATTTAGCACTATACTAATAAATTTAGAAAAGCGAAATATACAGGGTGGAAAGATAAGTCGGGCCCTGGAGGGAAACTACCTTAAAACGTTGAGATAGTTCAATACACTGAAAGGAAACATTCCTTTATTTTTCCTAAAAAGTAAAACTGCATTCACAGATTTTCTTCTAATTTTCCCTTTTTTGATACTAAAATTGTATGATTTTTCCGTTTTAATTATTTATGGCTTCTCTTGTGCCGTAAATTTGGTTGGTATTAAGAAGTTCGTATTCTTGTTGGAAATAGGATCGTTTGTCATGAATTGTCATAAAAATTGTTTTTGACAAATATTACAAAATGAGTAGTTTTTTTGTGAATTGTACATTTTCTCGAAAATTTGTAAATGCAGATATGTCTCTTTTTAAAAATAAAAGAATGTTTCCTTTAAGTTAATTGAGCTATCTCAACGTTTTAAGGTAGTTTCCCTCCAGGGCCCGACTTATCTTTCCACCCTGTATAATGAGGTAAGAAACTCTAAGGGGGCTCACCGACTATCGATGAAAAGAGAGGAGGAAAATACTACGGAAGTACTAACTTAACTAATGATCATTTTATGATCGTTTCATTTATTGAAGTCACAGACTACACAGACACCTTATCATTAAGCTTTTACAGGGAGCACAAGGTCACCACACATCAGTGCAATTTTATTCGTAAATTTCTACGATTCGAACAGAACATCTCAATAGTATTATACACCAATTTGTAGTATAACAATCCAGGTTCACCCCTGTAACTTGATTTTTGAGAATATTTTTAATTCACATGAGTAATGATCAAAAACGTTAACTCAATTGAAATAAGCGGTTGCGCTCTCATACAAAATTAGTACGGGAGCACTGATGCGTGGTGACCCCGAGTTGTACTTATGATCTATCTAGTGGTTGAGGTTATCTGTGATTGAAGTATAACTTTAACTAGAGGACAATTCAAAATATTAAACTAAATATGTACTCGTATTTTTGAATTGTTATATTCTTACTTAGAAGGATAAACACTGCTATGTATTAAATTAGCCCCAAATTTTTCTACAGTCACCCCGTTATCACTACATAGTATAAAACAAAGTCGCTTCCTGCCGTCTGTCTGTATCTTTGATCATTAAACCAACCGGATGCGAGACGCGCTCTCATTTCTATCGGAAAAAGTCGGCCGTTTTTTGCGGGGAGGGGAACGTCAAATGTATGCGAAACGTCAAAATAGCCACCTCAAATAAACGTCAGTCCATACAATGAGTCCAGAGGGGAACGCCTGTCAATGGCTACTCCGCTTTAAACCAAGCTCTAAGGTCTGTATGTATGCTTAGATCTTTAAAACTACGCAACGGATTTTGATGCGGTTTTTTTAATAGATAGAGTGATTCGAGAGGAAGGTTTATATGTATAATTACACCCGTGCGAAGGCCGGGGCGGGTCGCTATAAGTATTATCGTATATTTGGGTTACGAATAAATGTTATAAAGAATATTTTGTATTATAATTTGATAATATTTTTTGCCGAATGTTGAATGAAAACGCATACACCGTCCTTTCTAAGTCGGTTAAATCCCAGTCGGGTGATTGACAGGCTTAGTACGCGTGCGCGACCACGTGGTCGTTCAATGAACTTCACAGCACGCTCACGCTTGACGGATGTACAGTCGCCATCAAATATATCGGAGCCAGGGTACTCAAAAGTATCTGAACGTGCACTTTATCGGCTTGACAATAGAGGCGTTGTTCAGATATTTGTGACCACCTTGGCCACTCCGATATATAGTCAACGTCAAAAATATGTATACAGTTTTGAACCTTATTACAATGGAATAAAGCTCAAAAGTGTGTACATATTTTTAGCGTTGATTGTACAGGCAGAAGTAGATGAGCGGGCGATGTGTTCATAATGACCTGAGCACGAGTGTAGGAGAATATAAGGGCTGCTCTACATGATGAATCCTACACCAGATCAGACGACGCACCGGAGCCACGCAGTTACGTCACCTAAATCCAAATAGTTTTAAGATTTTTGTAATTTTCATTGTTTGTAGTTCACAGTGCCTTGGTTTTACTGTAATGCTGTGTAACTTATTTGAATAATAAAATAAAAATAAAAATAAATGATGGGCCATCATAGGGACGCAGCTATACAACGAAACGAGATCGCGATATCGTTAGCTCCCTCTAACGCATAGCTGCGTCCCTATGATGGCCCATCATGTAGAGCAGCCATAACAGAACAGCTAAATAATAGTCGTGGCTACATATTTTTGTCACATTAAATGTATCCATAACATTTTCCAACGCGACTGTACGTCAGTGGCTACGCGTCCATATAACACGATTCCCGTCGGCTTGCCTAACTTTCAGGCGCCTGAGCAATTTTCCTACAGCTCATGAAGAAATTTTAAGACTAATTCAGCACCGGCTTGCCTGAGAAAAATTGAAGGGATGTTTACAAAAACAACATAACTGACTACACTGGTTGACACCTGGAACGATTAACAATGTTCTTAAAAAAGTGTCAACCACTCTAAGCAGTTATGTTGTTTTTGTAAACATCCCTTCAATTGTGATCCAACGCCACTGCTGTACGTATTCGCTTTGTGCATGAGTGTGGCGCCATCTATTGAGCAGGGGGTAAAAGGATTTTTTATTAATGGCATATACTCCTTGCTTATATGAAATGTCACTGGCTGATTCACTATTTTGACAGTTCACCCTACAGGTGATGTCAAATGTTTTAGGGTCACCACACACCTAGCGGAATTCCTCGCGGAATTAGCGGAAGTAGCGGAAATTCATAGACAAAATGCTTAATTTGTCTATGGTGGCGGAAATTTGTCTATGCCTTCCATACAAAAAATCTGCTACCATAGACAAATTTCCGCTACTTCCGCTAATTCCGCGAGGAATTCCGCTAGGTGTGTGGTGACCCTTAAAATGTGATATTGACAAGAGCCCAATTTCTTGTTACATTGTACGCCGCGATCGTTCACGTTACCCCCACCATGCAAGCACATAGCGAATACGAAATCGCGGGCAAAAGCTAGTTTATAAAATAAATGCCAATCTATATCCTTTTTAAAAATGTTTAAAAAAGAAAGCTGCAGTGAGAGTGAAAGCATTGTCAAGGCAAAGCTAACCCAGACGAGAATTACTTGCATTTTACGATAGCCCAGTCAACGGGGCGGTTGACCTTTGCAATATTTCCCCCGCGTCTGGTTTGGTTAGTGTAGACTGTCTCAAGCAGACTCCGCGGCTTGTTATGCTGATAAGGATCATAGTAACTAGTTAACATAATAATTACTAAGGATTAATAATTCAATTTTACAGCTAGAATACAAAGTGGTTGTCAAATGTATGTAAAATGCTGTAAAATTACTCCACTGAATTAGGAATTCTACCTTAACGGGTAAAGTCTTTAGCTACCGGTGAAAACTTTTTGTATTAGAGGGCGCTGTTCTGGATTCCAAGCAATAAGAGAAAGAGAGATACAATGAGAGAAAGAGACAGAAGATGAATGGTCCTTAACTATGCGGTCAAAAAGCTTTTCATAGGCAAAACTCTTCCCTATGGCGTTAAGCTACAGCATTTTAATTGTAGCGTATTTCAGAAACCGGTGGATTTAAGTTTGGGAGCAAAAGGTTGGAAACCAACATGTAACACCAATTTATACCCTTTTTTATACAAATAAACTTTCATTCATTCATTCAATTCGAGACAAAACATTGACTCATTTTCACCTAAAATAAATAAAGACTACTTCGCACCATACAAATTTAGCTTTTCTAAGAACTAATGTTGGAGATGGATAATCGTTTGAGCTCAAGATGGCGATGACGCCTTATAGGTTTAGACGAAGCCAATAACGCTGGCGCCAGTCCTCAGACAAACCAGCGCTGGCCTGGCCCGTGTTGTTTAGATGAGGCCAGTTGGGTTCATTTCATTCCTGGATAATTCATGGGGTGGCCACACGTTTTGTATATAGTGCCTCACAGATGTTCGCCGAGGCACACGTGACCTGTTTTAAAGGGGCAATGCGCCTGCGAGCCGCATCCCTAGTACGTCGTGTGCGCGCCAGCCCCAACACCATCCTAAATATGATTGCGGACAGGATTGATTGTCCGTACATTATGCACTGTTGTGGACTTCACCAGCCCAGTAACAGTGAACAATTAGTTAGTTAGTTACTCTAACATAGTTTTAAGTTAAATTGTAAATAATCCACTAACATTTTATGAGCCACAGGCTTGAAATAAACGTTATTTAATTTTAATTTTTTTAATTAAAAATATTTAATTCTGGACTAATAGTAATTATTTCGATTACTCTTAATTTTTGCTTTAATTTCATTGAAGATGTAGTAGAATAAGTAATCTGTGAACTATTAGGTAGATAGTCCAATCGACGGGGAGGTGGATGTGTAAAATATTTTTCCCGTCTCATCTTCACTAAATACTTAACATAGGTAGTCCAGTCAACGGGACTGTTGACCCTAGCAATATTAACCCCGTCGTATTTGCCGCTAATGTTTGTAGACGACTATATAGATGTTTGAAATTTAAAAATTACTGTCTGAAATATATGTAGATAGGTACTTTTAAGAACTGTCAACTGCTACCTATATCTTTGCCTACGATGCACAACTTTGCCTGGCTAGAAAAACCTGAGAAAAACATGGTTCTCTTTACCAAACAGCTATAAATATATTACTCCTGAGATGGGAGAGGTGGCCATCTCAGGGATTAGATAAAAATAGTTTTTTGGTGAATAAAACTATGTTTTTCAAGCCAGGAAAACTTGTGCATCGTAGGCAAAGTTGTAGCATTTGACGGTATTAGTGTAGGGACTTCTAATAAGATAGGTCGACCAAGAAAGTGGTCTACCAGTTTTGACAAAAGTTTCTGCGAGATCTAACGATCGCTAAGGTTGACATTTCTAACGGAGTTTAAAACATGCACGACCTTGTTGTCTTATGACGTTCAAACGAACCTCAACCGTACGGTGGTAGACCTCATTTTTAGTCGACTTAAAGCCTAACAAGTTCCTTTTCACCTCCCTAGCTCGGAAAGGCCTTTTTTATTCTTTAAAAACAGATAGCAAAACTGCATTTTATTCACAAGGGAGCAAAGAATATTTGAAATTCGAACGTGTTGTGGCGGCCTGCTCGCCCGCCACTACCTAAGTCCCCGCGCCCGTGTTGCAGCGCGCGGTTGCCTAGCAACGAGACACACAACACTACGCTACCTAAACGTTATATATGAATTACTCTGCTGATTTTCTCAATTTAATTATTAGTGTTGTATATAACCATCTTGTGTAAATATACTGTAAATACTCCGCCTGCGCATTTATTACTTCAATTAACAACCTACCGTCCAACTGCTGGTAGTTAACCTTACTCTATCTATCTACTACAGTGTTATTAGTTAGGTTTTTTGGAACAAAGTTCCTTATCGGACGATTGGCGGAGGAGTAAAAAAAGTCAAAAAACAAAAAAATAAAAAATCAAAAAATCAAAAAAAGTCAAAAAAGTCAAAAAAGTTTTAAAAAAATCAAAAAAGGACAAACATGTAGTATTTTCCTCGCTTTAGTGAGGTGAAAAGATTTGTGTTACACACGGCTGCAAAGTTATTTTTACGTCTCGTGTGTTGCAACACTCACTACGCTCAGGATTCTATTTTTGAACTACTCGCTTCGCTCAGGATTCTATTTTCGAACCACTCGCTTCGCTCGTGGTTCAACCCTAGAATCCATTCGCTAGCTCGTAGTTCAACCCTAGAATCCATTCGCTAGCTCGTGCTTCAAGTCCACACTCGCGGTTAAAATACAACTTTGCACCCTTGTATAACAAATAACTATTTTAGCCCTCGCCATGTTGCGGATTTTCAATGGAACTAATTTATTTTAATGGCAATGATTTTTTTTGACAACAGACGTTGAAAGTCATTGAATGTCACCGATGTAAACAAATCAAAAATAAACGTAAATATTTCAGGATAATAATAGATTTTGTATACAAAATGCCCAAAAAATGTCACACCGATGCAGATCAAATAATTTTAAATACATTTAAATACTTGCGACAGAAAAAGGATGAGGGATTCAGTGGCATTCCATTAAACAATGTTGTGAAATTATTTGTTGACATGACCTGTACTGACATTTATAGTGCGGTTGTAATAAACTGGTTAGTTTGGTACAAAACATACTTCTACAATGCACAAGTACATAATAGTATATCTCACTCGCTCTTGCACGATGCCAATACACACTGTCCTGACTATTGATGACGTACACGTATTGTTCCTATATCTAAGCTATTTGTAGCGACACTATATCAGGGCTAAAAAGGAACTTGTTAGGCTTTACTTAATTTTATTTAAATGACAAATAGCGTTCTAAACGTTAATATTTATTAAAAATGTCGCTTGAATGTAACGTAAATAATTAAGCCAAATTATAAAACTTGGTAACAAAATAGGAAAGTTGATTTAATTTATGACCAAACTTCAGAAGTGCTGCGAACTGTATTAACTGGGTCACACGCAGTTTGAAAAACGTAAATTTCCCTCGACTCTATAAAACATCGTTTGACTGTACAGTTACCAGCTACCTATACAGTGTGTGGCCTGTAAGGCTGCCTCTACATGATGCCATCATCTAGGGACGCAACTATACAACAGAACGAGATCGCAATGTCCAGGCGCGGTCGCAGACGAAAATTTTGGGGGGGGGGGGGGGACACTAATGTAGATTTTTTTTTTCAAATTTTGACTTCTGGCACATTAAATGTGTCAATATTTTCAGAGGTGATTTTTAACCCTCGACGCATATAGGGTGCATATTGGGTCCGAAATAAACAATTGTTTTTATTGGTAATTTCGATTGGAAAAAAATGGCGGGTAATTCCGAAAGTTCATTCTTATCTTATTACAATTAATTGGATACGGGCGATATTCGAAATTACCCCAATTCACCCTAGAGGGTTATACTTTTGACCATTAATACCATTATGTATATATTTGTCTGTGACACTGTGCTCTTAAACGATTTGAATTGGGTTTTTTTATTTGAAAGCAGGTCTTCTAGAGTTGGTTCTTGGACATGGTTTATAGAATCGGATCAGCCGTTTCTTCTTCAGGTTAATTATATTTTAAGTTATAATAGAGTTTATGGTACAATCAGCTGCACTATTGCATTCCAAATTTATGAATGAATTAATTAATTCAAATCAAATCAAATCAATTTATTTATATCGAATCAAAGATCCATATAGATTGTTAGTATATACAACTAGGCTTACAATATAGGGTTAGTAACATAGAATTATAAATTATAATTTATTACAAATATTATAAAACAAAGACAAAGACAAACAATCGGTACAGTTCCACTACTATTAAATAATAGTTATAAGTAATCTAGATGCACCATTTCATTAATTATGTGGGTATAAATGTTTACTGCCCATACCGCACATACATGTCAAATGTTGGTATAGTGAGCCTGCTTACGAAGCTAGAAGTCCTGGGTTCGAAACCCGGTAAGGACAAACAAACTATCTCCTTAAAGTGGCCAAAACTGGGGCATTTGCCCTATACTAATAATTTTTTTAATACAGTTGCTCAAAAAAGTGCTTTTCTTGTAGTGGTTTAGCGTGCGGAAAGTTTGATATCGCGCACTAGTGCTTTTTACTTTTCCAGCCAATCACAGCTAATGACAGTGACAGACAGCCAATCACAGCGCCGCACCGCACCGCGCGGAGCGTTCGGATACATGTACTAAAGTAACCTCAAAGTGAATAATTGACAATTTTATAATTTTTTCGCAACTGTATTAAAAAACGTCGTTCGATACTCGTGCGTAAATGTCATTCTTGTAATGACATACTTTCCGCACTAATATCGAAATGTACTATTATAAGATACCGAGTCGATATCCTATTCGGTATCGGTATTACCGACTGGGTTGCTGTCGCCAACGCACATTTTCGCATTTGTAATGTAACATTAGAAAGGGCAGGCAGGGACAGGCAATGCGTAACTTTCCACCTAGCTGTTTCTACACAATATCCTAGCTTTACAACGCCATGCAGCCTCAAAATTCTCAAAATAGGTCAGGATAGCCTACGCATTACGAAATCCCAACTTTCAGGGCACATCCAGGCCGATTCCAGGGCGGTTAGGTCAACTTGGCATTATGTAGGTCGCCCAGGCCGCTCCAGATCCGCCATGTTTGGTTGCCATGGCAACGCGCAGGCGTGGTACGCATTGCGTCGCTGGGTTACCCTTTTGCGAAATGACGTAATTGATTTTCGAGCGTGTTGTAAAATAGACTTTATGCGAGTTTGAATGGGGTTGGTTTTTAGGGACTGGAAAATGGATATGAGTTCTTTAAAAATGGGTGGGTCAGGTGGGTGTGTTAAATATTCAAAATTAGAACGTAATATTGTAAAGACCCGGTTTTGAATCGGAAGTGCTAGAGTCTGTGCGGAAAGAGAAGTGTCGTAGAATGTATGAGCTTTTATATAAACCACAACACTTCTCTTTTCGGACAAACTATAGTTAGTTATTGTAAGATTTTTTTGTAAAATATACTAGTAGTCCGCCTCGAACTGAGAACTCGCTATTTACTTGCAAACGAGTTGACCAATATAACAAGACCCCAAGGAGGATTTTTTTTCTCCTTCTAGCGCCATAACCACTTGATCGATCCTGCTCATATACGAACTTACAAATTTTATGTATATCTGCTACAGCCCCAAGAAATTTAATAAAGATCAGAAAAACGTTACTAAAGTTATCGTCGGACAAACTATGGAAATCAAAAAACCATCCAAATGCCGAGACGTCCCAATAGCCAGGTGACAGTTCGGTCTGGAGTTGTTTGTAAGAACTCACTCCGCTTACGCTATGCGAGTTCGATTATAAACGTAACTAAATCCATTAACACAAACATGATTTTAAATGCTGTACGAACTTACACATTCTGCCTACGACAGAAAATGTGAATTTAACACTTTCGAAACGTAAGGCGATTTTTTTAACTAAAGTTTTTAGGCATACATTGTAAGTGTAGGTTGCACCACGCACAATTAACGGGCGCATCAACGTTAAATATGGCGACGGATGTCATCCCATAGAAAACTCTCAAACTTTTCATACAAGTTTTTTTAACGGTGACGTTAACGTTAACAGACGGTTTGGTGACACGGGGCCTAAGTATACGATGATATCTTGCTTAAGTAATTTATATAATTAGTAAAAAAAAACACAAACAAAGCTTCAATAAAATATAAATAAGTAGTACACTAGTCGTTACTAGGTGGCGCTGATTTTATCTCATACATATTGGCTCTGTTTAGGTGGCTCTGAACTAGATGGCGCTAAATACTCGGAGCCTCAAAAAGTTCTTAGGCTATGGCCGTCTACTATATATTTAAGTCTAAATAACTTTGCGTAATATAGGTTAGGCTAAGTACCTATTAGGTACTTAACCTACTTAGTACCTAGTACTTACCTATCATCGAACGACTAGGTAATTACCTAGCAATAAGTACAAATAAAAACGTTTTGTTTTGAGTTGGTTAAACTTACCGTAATACGCCATGTTGCTCACCAGATGTTGGTTGATCATTTTTCACAAAAAAAACTAAACACAAACTGATTCAGTATAACATGATTCACTTTCACTCTGAAATAACACTGATTTGGAAAAGTGGAAATATTTGTAATAACTGTAATAAGTACAGATTATTTCAAGCTTACGATTTTCGGAAAATAATCACGTAGTACCCAAAATAATGATGATAAACTTGTGAAAGGTTGAAATTTCTTAATTTATTGAAACATCAAGTTTTGTTTAGGTGATATTCACGTAGGGAGATACATACAGTATTAGGCAATAAATGGATAACCTATAAATTACAGTGCATTGGGGTGAATCCGAAAATAATTAATTGCGATTTTTCAGAATTAATGTTTTCTTTGGCAAATTTCTGTCGCGTCTACTATCATACTATCATTTTATCTCCTTGACAATGAAATCCGAGATAAGATGTATTTTTTGTCCCTTTTCACCTACAGTGCCTAATAACATCAACATCTGTAAAACCGTTTTAGAGTTAAGGAAAAACAAACAACGAATCTTCCGAAATCTAAATATACACAGTATCGTATTTGTTATATTGACTAGCCTAAATAAAATTTAAACCAATTCCTCCCCCCTTTTCACCCCCCTTAAAGAATAATTTCCATGGTGAAAACTCTCCTATGTTCTACTTGATGGGGCCTGGGGCTCAATCTTCATACTTTCATCTAAATCAGTTCAGCAGTTTAAGCATAAAGAGGTAACATCATCATCACCATCCTAGCATTTATCCCGGTTTGGGGTCCGCTTGACAACCTAATCCCATGAATTGGCGTAGACACTGGTTTTTACGAAAGCGACTGCCATCTGACCTTCCAACCCAGAGGGGAAACTAGGTCTTTTTGGGATTAGATCCGGTTTCCTTACGATGTTTTCCTTCACCGAAAAGCGACTGGTAAATATCAAATGATATTCCGTACATAAGTTCCGAAAAACTCAGTGGTACGAGCCGGGGTTTGAACCCGAGACCTCCGGATTGAAAGACGGACGTCTTACCGCAAGGCTATACCAGCGCAATTATATATAATCTCTTGATCTCCTTAAATAGGTATTTGTTAAAATCCAGCTCACGCCTGGCCAATATATCTCAGCAGTATCATACAATCACGTAATTATCAATGTAGATAACGCTATCTCTGTCTCCTTATCCGATGCGACGCAATCAGAGCATATATTGAGTAACATCATCATTATTAACCGACTTCAAAAAAGGAGGTTCTCAATTTGACTGCATTTTTATTTTTATTTTCAACCGACTTCAAGATTTCGAATGAGGAGGCAGTGGCGTAACTAGTAACTACGCTAAGAGAAGCCCGTGGCAAATTAATTACATGGGGCCCCTTTTACAGAAAATGTTCCTCCTTTAGTCGTAGCTTCTCAGACTGGGGGCCCCTCAAGCCGGGGGCCGTGGTATTTTGCCAGCTCAGCCACCCTATAGTTACGCCACTGGGAGGAGGGAGCTTTTTTTATGTATGTTCACCGATTATTCGAAGACGGCTGCACCGATTTGGAAAATTATTCTTTTGTTTGAAAGAGTATCACAGTTGGTCCAATTGTCACCAGGTCCATATCTGATGATGGGAGCCTGGAGAAATCGAGGGAACTATTATAGGCACAACAATTTTTTACAGCAACTCGGCCATTTCCTCTTGGAATAGCGGATCTTAAGTGAAGTCGGTTCTTTTTTGTTTAAAATTTTAGCTATTTGTCACCTATTGCTGAGCATAGGCCTCTCTTAGTACGCCATTTGTCCCGGTCCAGAGCTAATCTCATGTTCTTTGCTCCATACTTAAATACGGTTAATTTCGGTCTCTTTTCGTTCTTTTGTTTCCTATTTTATTTTTAACGAGGCAATCTTAACAGTAACTCCTAGGCAATACATTATCGAGTTCTGCATGAAGCCCATAAAATAATTAAATATATTTTTGAAAATACCGGCCAAGGCCAATACTCCTTTCATTATCTTGATTGAACACCTATACGTTAGAAGACAGGATTAAGGGGGTCAAATTATACACGTAGAATTTGAGATGTAGGGAGTTCTGATATCGATAAACTCAATTATCGATACACAAATTTCTAATGGTACTTGCTCCAAGTTTGGTTCTTTAAAATGAAATTTTATTGAAGGAAAAAAAATATTTACGTATTCATTTTACACTTTGATCTGATGAATAATAATAGGTCTATTTCCCAGCCATATAAAGGACCTAAACAATAGAGTTCAATAAAAAATATCAATCAAGTGATTAGAAAGCAAAGCCGAGGACGAACGGACAGACCGTTGGATGAGCATTTTGAAACTACAAAAATTCGCTACCCTAAAAGATTGTACGTATGATCATTTACCACTATATATTTCGTTCTCATATTAGCAGAATATTATTTATGTTGCTTAAAAAAGATTGTCATCAATTCCTAACAAAATACAACAACTTTTAATGCTGACTGCTCAAACATTCTACCTTCAACTTGACCTTCAAGTAGCATGCTATAATATAAACTAATCTTGCATATATTTCGCACGCATGTGCAATTCCGATTACGGAGCATTACTTGCAGTTCAGCAGAATACTATATGACGTAGGTACCTATTTATAATCGTATATATGTATGGGTAAGACTAAAAATTGCGGAATTAGTAGGACTACAACTTAACATGAGGGATTATATAGAAATTGATTCGCTTATTAAAAAATAAAATCCGCCAAATGAGGACAAGAGGGTCATTATGTTACTGTTCTAGTGTCATAAGTTTATTTGCTTCATCATCATCATCTCAGCCATAAGACGTCCACTGTTCCATAACATAGGCCTCCCCTTTGGACCTCCATAAGTATCGGTCGGAAGCGACTTGCATCCAGCGTCTTCCGGCGGCCTTATTTGCTTCATGCTTGCCCGTATGTAATTCAGTGGCGGTGCGTCAACATTTTTTTAGGCAAGCTGGTGCTGATTTTGGCTTAAAATTTCCTGTAGGAAAACTGCTCATTCGCCTGAAACTTAGGCAGGCCGACGGGAATCGTGTTATATGGATGCGCCACTGGTATGTATATTAATCAAATTCAAAGAGTAAACACAATAAGCTAACTAACTAGAAAAAACCTAACTTCTCAATGCTAATACGGTTTCAACATTCAAATACATACTAAACTATGAAAGAGCGTGAGACAACATTACAAAAGAGCTCAGCAAGCCATTGTGCACTCTAGTTTCATGTTAATAAGGATGGCAGCGGCCGCGCTAAAACAGAAGTAATTGTGGTAATGGACAGGTCAGCCATTTTCTGGAAATTACAATAGGCTAGTGATGTGACCGTGGCATAAGGTCTCGATATCGATATGTTGAAAATGAAAATGAAATGATTTATTGCCACTAAACAGACTAAATTGTATACAAGTAAACTACACTAATTTAAATTAAGCTAAGCTATTCTACGAACTTATTTCTAATAAAAATAGTTTGTGGCAAACGCTTTTGGCGTCAGCATAATGCTAAAGGTGGCATCCCATGGGTGCCACTTCAGCGCTGTTTTTCAGCCAAATGTTCTGTTATTTGTACAGTCGATGTCTTAAATATCGATGCGATTTGATAATCAAAAATATATTTACAAGTCTATAACGCTCTTACCCCATATAAACATGATGGTGTACTGTACACAATATTTTTACTCAAAAAATGCATCGATGCTTTAGACCTTGTACAATGTACAGTCCCCATCAAATATATCGGAGTGGCCAAGTACCTACTCAAAAATACCTGAATATGCACTTTATTGCACTGACAATATGTAGATGCGTTGTTCAGGTATTTGTGACCATATGACCACTCTAGTACAAGTTATATCTAACGACGACTATACATTTTTTAAATCTTACGTTTTTAATTTTAACGACCTTAGTCTAAAAAGACAATGTCGCTCAATAATACATTTCCAGTATAACATTACCAACAATATACTAAGATGCTAAACTATTACTTCCGTCTTCGGATACCAACCAGCACCATGCTGTACAGAGCTCTAGCTACTATACATGTGCATAAACACAATCTAAAATAAACACTTTTTCCCAGTTGAGCATTAATTAAGTTTTTTAACAGAAACATACCAAACTGGATAGCTTTGTATATAATATATGATTTTAAGCTAACATGGTCATTAACATTACAAAAACTATTTAAAAGGGGATATTTACCATGTGAGTTTTTTATTATGAGCTTCCGATATTTCGGCACAGTTGCATGCGCCATTATCACGGAGTAACTGGAGTGATGGCGCATGCAACTGTGCCGAAATATCGGAAGCTCATAATAAAAAACTCACATGGTAAATATCCCGTTTTAAATAGTTTTTGTAAAGCTTTGTATATACATAGAAATATGAACAATGTCATCAAATGTACGTTTATAAAGCCGATTAAGAGTTTTCGATTCCGTTTTTTTAGTTCATAATATATAGGTAACTACTTCCTATTTTTATATCCAAGAACTTTTTTAAGTGGGGTAGTTTAGTTTTTATTTTATTTTGTCGGTTCTCATAACACCCCCTTCGTCATTCTCAGTGTGGTTGGACTTTATATTTATTTACTTTGAATGTTTTTTTTTTGGCTATGTTAATAGAATAGAATAGAAGAAACTTTATTCAGAAACACTTAACTACTATTTAAACATAGTTTTAACCACATTATTATATTAAAAAAATACATAGAGATATTAGAGAGCATATTATTGTTAAGCGTCACTGAAATGGTTTCCACTCAACTTAATATCAATGGTACCTTTTCAGGACCACGACGCTGGTCTTCCGTGAAAGCCGTAATACAAGGCTGTAGCCAAAGAACATATATTACCTTCCACATTACACAAGCAAATTGTTTTAGTTACATTATTCCCAAGTAAACCAACGATATAAGCCGGCAATTAACACAAATCCCTATATTGAATCTTACCAGAAAAGGTCACAACTTACTACTAATCGGTCGTCGTTTACGCTCTTCTTGTTTTAGGCTCTTTCATCCCTTAATCCGACCAAGTTTACAGTCCAACTATAACGTAATTTGGGCTTTAAACTTAACTGGTTAAAGCTTATAATGGCAGGAACTTCCATTGTGTAGACATTTCTATTGATATTGTGGAAGTTTCTGGGTTACGTTAAATTTTGGACTTTTCCAAAGAAAATAGGTTAATTATACCTTCAGTAAAATTTCGACTTGAAGTTCGGAGTTTCGAATCCTGTGTTTCTACACTACATTGCCGTGTGGCAATTAGTCTATGCTCAATGAGCCTGACGTTTCTTTAGTAATTCGTTGTTGATTTGCATCGATATAATTTACTTAGTATTTATTGGCCAACTGTTGATTTAAAATACAATAAAAGGCAATCTAATTTAAATCCTAAACGGGAACATAATTTGTCTAAATAAAACAAGTGCCGCTCCATATAAAAACTATTAAGAGTGTTACTAAACGCTGTATATGAAGCTATATGTGAGTGATTTGTCATTTCAATGTAAATTACACATACATTAGTAAGCTCCAATTGAATATACTTCAAAGTAGAATCTCTTTTACGAAATATTCTTTGATTATGGGTACGTACGGGTATTTTCACGTGCAGATTTATCTAATACTAATGCATGGTTTTAAACACTTAACAAATTGTGAGGTTAAATTTATCCTTCAGGTTACTGCTTATTTTTGTTCTGCTAACTTTTATTTTCTTTTTGTCCTTAGTTTCGCCTTGCTTATGTTGAAAGTGACTGGTGTTGCTATATTATTAAATTACACAAAAACCTTATTTCTAAAACAAAATAATACATACCTACTGCATGATACGTATTTGTATAAGGTACAACACAGCAATGTTGACTACAGATAATTACAAATATATCGAAATCTCATCCACGTTTTACGTCATTATCATTAACTATAGTGCCATCTATAGTATTTTCCGAATCCAAAAACATAGGTGGTGCTAAAGAGTTCCCGCAGTTAAGATTGCCTCTCTGCACCTTTTATAAGTTTGTATATTACAAAAACTGTTTAAAACGGGATATTTACCATGTGAGTTTATTATTGTGAGCTTCCGATATTTCGGCACAGTTGCATGCGCCATTATCACGGAGTAGGCAACTGAAGTTGCTGCGAGTGTCAGTTGTGGTCTACCCACACATCATAGCGATCTACCCACTTTCGACTTCGCTTTTTTAGTTTTTGTAATGTTAATGACCATGTTAGCTTAAAATCGTATAGTTTGTATATTGTCACCAGACACACAACAAAACATCCTAATTGTTCTTATTTATTCGATATCACCCCAACAAGATACTTCGATGACCTATAAATCGGATGTTGCCCAACCAACGTGTCATAGGTGACTAATTATCGATGTCGAGCGACCTCGGCGCATCACTAGCGTGGCGCAACGCAAGGTCGCGCGCAATTGTCACCGGGGCCGCGCGCGCGCAGCGCTAACACAGAACCAGAACGGCATATGTGTGAAGGAGATTGTAGGAGATGTCCACGTTTTAGCTGCACGAGTTTTGACCGTTTTAGTACGTCAGGTGCAATTTATGTGTAAAAAATATTTGAAAATCGATATATTTGAATTAAGTTTTGTTTTAAAAGGGAATCGGTTCTATAGTAGAGGCGGAACTAACGATAAGTTTATTAGAACATGTGAACAGTCAGCGGCAGAAGTAGCAAAACGGGCAAAGTGTTCAAAACGATCTTGGCATGACCTTATTATTAAGATAAAATTACTATCAACAACACACGTACACTAAAAAGTACTCTTTTATGAAAGTATCGGAATTCATCCCATCGCTTTTCATGGGATTAGGAAGCTATTCAGACTTTGAACTTCAGGCTTCGAAAAAGCTTTTGATATGTATCTATCATATTTGTTTTTTTTTATGCACAATAGGCAGGCGTTTGACCACGATCTCACCTGATGGTAAGTGATGATGCGGTCTACGGTGGAACACGCTTACCTATGAGATACCTATTTACTCGCGCTTTGAAGAGACCCAAATCAGACATTTAGATGTTAGGATTATGGGATATTTGTTCCTCCTTTACACAAAAACGGCTTAAGTGATTTGGTTGAGGTTGGTCATTCAGGTAGGTTAAAATTAAAAGCTAAAGGGACATACTTATAATATGAAATACAGTTCAAGTTAAATATTTGATGAACCGTTTACGAGGAAATGCAATACATCTAACAGTACAAGAATATAGGTTAAATATATACTTATATCTTTAGCTTCCTGGCAGCTCTTAAATTAGATAAGCCGAGTGAAACTAGCTACATCAGCTTTAAATACATTGATATACAGTTCAATTTCGCCTGACGAGTTACAAAGGTTTATCAGCCTATAATTTGTGTATGGTGGAGTTTTGTCACAGCAGTGACAAATACGTCGCACTTGCCCAACAGCGGCCGTTTGGCCTATTTGCTCAGCCAAAATACATACAAGCCATACAAACAAATACGGGCAGCAAAAGTAGCTGGACAGAGGAAAGTAGATAGAAAGACTTTATTGTATTAGAAAATACCGCAAATGTACATTACAAATAAAGTAATTTTTTTAAACAAAAAAAGAACCGACTTCACTTAGGATCCGCTATACCCAAAGGAATTGGCCGAGCTACTGTAAAAAATAGTGAAATAACTATAGTTGTGCTCATAATAGTTGAAGAGTTCCCTAGATTTCTTCAGATCCCGTCATCAGATCCGGACCTGGTATACTCTTCCAAACAAAAAAAAATTTTTCCAAATCGGTCCAGCCGTCTTCGAATAATCGGGGAACATACATAAAAAATAGCAAAAAAAAAACAAAGATCCCGACGAATTGAGAACCTCCCCCTTCGAAATCTTGAAGTCGGTTGAAAATTAACTATGAAGGATTCTGGAAAAGTGCAGGTTTCGAACCTGCTTCAGGATTGCCGGTCCAACCGTGTTCTCAATTATTATGACTTTATTGTTAAGAGAACAACGTGTCATAACACTCGTTTTTAATATATCGCCTGGTTAGTTTTTGCTGCTGACTGTACAAATGATTTACAAAGATAATACGGATATGAGATATACTCTTGACAGTACCTATTGCCTAAGGTGATAGTTTTCCAAATATTGAATAGATTTTCTTTGTTTATTTTTTTATTTACCTTTTCTCATTAAATATATTTTTTTTCGAGTGACCGTTCGGATGACCACACTATAAAGTAAACTTTTTTGTTTGTTTATGTGCGAACCGGCAACAGAATTTTCCATTTTTTTTTTTGCTTAATATTATATCCTGAAAATTAAGAAAATAGATTTCCACTCTGTAAAATTATATGAGATTTCGCTTTTAATAAAAATTATAAATATAATATAATTGAGAAACAACTATTTAGTAGTGGAGTAAAACAATTTATCTAATTGTAAAAAAAATCTCTGGTGATAATCGATAAATTTTATCGACTAAAATTAATCATCGACAACCCTATTTTTTATTCAAAGGTATCATTTCGAGGCTGCTATAATGCAACTATCAATCTTTTTTATCTTTATCTCCCACGTTAGATAAACAATCATTTCCCTTAATTAATTAAAATCACAATTACATAAATCCGATTTATTTATTACCTCAAAAACACTTATGAGTTAAAAAATATTTCCACTTTTCACAAAAAAAACGCACTGCACTCCAAACCACGAGAAAAACGCTTCTCATTAAAAAATATATAGCGCATGCGCTACGCTCGCCCGCGGTTTTCATACTGACAACCACGCTCGGCCAAACTTAGAGCAGATTGTCCGACTAAATTAAAAGCACGAACTTTAGAACAAACCGTGTGGAGTATTTGCCATTTAAATTTAGTCGTGTTGTTTAGACAATTTAATACTGGGGATTGAAGTAGGTCGGTGTTCGTTTGAGTTTAATTAATGTTTAGGTTGGTTTAACTTTAGCATGATTATATGAAAATGTTATAGAATAGTCACGAGATGTAAGGTGTATTTTGGTGACTGTTTTTAGACGAGTGCTATTTTCAGTTGGTCTAGCAGCCAAACTGAAATGTCATGAGTTGTTTTGCATTAGTTAGAATGTTTGTTGTTGTTTTAACTGTTTTTATTTTTGGTTAGTAATATAGGCTTTAGGTTCTTAAAAAAAATTATGCTGCTTTTTTGGCTGGATGGTAAGGGGAGCATAGAAAAGAGTTCTAATTAAGAATAGTTGTTTTTTTTCTACAATATTAATTTAATTATCATACAGTTCAGCGTTTTTAGGGATATTTTTATAAATTTTATTTTATTGTAGCCCTCACCGAGACTCTATTTACTTTAGAAAAGATAGGCTTAACTAAATAAAATAGCTTCATGGACTTTCAAAAATCGTACACAAACGTTTCCAATAAAATCGCTACTCCTTACATATATACCTAAGTTTATGTTTTAACTCACTTGTAATTTCATTTATGGAACGTAAGTCAGGAACTTGTTTCATGACCAATCATCATCTGAGAAAGTTTCATATCAATCGGGACGCGATGAACATTTTTGTGTGATTAAAAGGTTATAAAAATATTTTGATTCTGTCACTTGAGTTTTCATAAATTATTTTCGTGTTACAGAAATGGTTACACCAAAAAGAAAAACAATTAACGAACGGGTTAAGAACTAACGTGCTGCAAATGAAATTTCAATGAAATCAAATTTTACATGCGAAGACCTGCAATAACATCGATAACTGAAAAAGTCGATAAAATATAATGATCAATCCCTATCAAACCTTAATTTTTGCTATGATTTTCTTGGCTAAGATTTTCTTGGTTGAAAAGTTTGACAGCGTTCTATTAAATGACAGCTGGTCCGCCATTATTTAACACTGATCATCAGTTCGTCAAATGCGCGTACGCGACATGATTCTAAATAAGCATAGGTCTCTTGAGTAATTAAGAAAAAAAAGATTAACGGCCTCCTAGCCTGGTCGGATGTGACCCTGCGTATGAAGCAGGAAGTCCCGGGTTCGAATCCTGGTCAGGGCATTTATTTGTGTGCTTATCACGGATATTTGTTCCTGAGTTATGGGTGTTTTCTATGTATTTAAGTTTTTATCTGTATCTATCTATTATATACATATATCGTCGTCTAGTACCCACAACACACGGCTTATTGAGCTTACTGTGGGACTGGGTTGATTTGTGTAAGATTGTCCCATAATATTTAGGTTTAGAGATTCTTTATTTACTCAAAAGAACAAAAGTTCACTTAAATGATTTATTTTATTTATACCATACCGAAAGCGGTCGTATTTGACTTGAAATTGCGATATTCCGAACACAAAATAGCTACTAGCTAATCGAACTCGCGGAGCGTAAGCGAAGTGAGTTCTTACAAACAACTCCAGACCGAATTGTCACCTGGCTACTGGGACGTCTCGGCGTTTGGATGGCTTTTTGATTTCGGTAGTTTGTCTGACGATAACTTTAGTAACGTTTTTCTGATCTTTATGAAATGTCTTGGGGCTGTAGCAGAGGTACATAAAATTTGTAAGTTCGTATATGAGCAGGATCCATCGAGTGGTTATGGAGCTAGAAGGAGAAAAAAAAATCCTCCTTGGGGTCTTGTTATATTGGTCAACTCGTTTGCAAGTGAATCGCGAGTTCTCAGTTCGAGGCGGACTACTAAGGTAAAATCCACAATTCCACGGACTGATTAGACAGCTCCTGGCATACAAAGCGATTGTCAAATGTATGAAAAGAGTTGTCAAATCAGTCCGCGGATTTATGAATTCTACCTTAGTACTATTACAAATTCACAGTATTAAATATTCAGGGACTATTATTTTAGGGCTCTCGGGCCGCATATTAAATAGCCTAGGTTATTGATGACCGGATCTAAAGCCTAACAACACCTAGGGGTCTAATTTCCTAATACCGTGCCAATTTTCAGACCAATTGTGAGGATTACAGCAAAGGTATCTATTACATTTTATGAAGGTTATGATTGGTATAGGTAAGAAAATAACATGTTTTTCGGAAAATGGTATAATCATCTGTAAAGATAGAGCTCGATCTGTGACAGTTTTTTGGCAATGGTACCTATCTAGAAAATGACCGCAACTGATAAACAATCATCGCGTGGTCATCATCCTCATCATATTCCTAGCGTTTGTCCCAGCTTTTTGCTCTATTGAGCCGGGGGTCCGCTCGGTAACCTATTCCCAGGAATTAGCGTAGGCACTAGTTTTTACGAAAGCGAAGCGACTGCCACCTGACCTTCTAACTCAGAGGGAACACTAGGCCTGGTTGGGATTAGATCCGGTTCCCTCACGATTTTTTCGTTCATCGAAAAGCGACTGGTAAATATGAAATTTCGTACTTAAGTTCCGAAAAACTCGTGGTACGAGCCGGGGTTTGAACCCGAGACCTCCGGATTGAAAGTCTGACGCCTTGCCACCAGGCCACCAGCGCTTGATACACGGATGGTTCTCTGCCTTTTCGCCGAAAATTGTATTGCCGAATTTCACTTGCCAACCAACTTTTCGCAGAAATTTCATTTGGCCAAATTTCATTTCCCTACTTTACATAATCCAACCTAACATAACCCAACCTAGTAGGTAATTTTCATTTCCCAACTATGGGGTTGGGAAATGAAATGGTTGCGAAATAATAATTTGGTAAAAGTTATTCGGCCAAATGAAACATGTGCGAAAAGTTGGTTGGCAAATGAAATTCGGCGAATATTATAAGTCATATTAAATAAATCACGGGTTACTCACGTCTTTTAAGTCGAAGCAATATTCGACTTAAAAGACGTGAGTAACCCGTGATTTATTTAATCTGTCTGATTCTCACGGAAGTTTTGTGTTTAGAATATTATAAGTATTTAAGGAAATAAGTAAATTGCTGGGTAAATTGATTATTTTCATTTAAAACGTAAAAGTTTATATAAATGTTTAGCGAAATGTTATCTGAACATGCAATAATTAACTTTTGAAATAATCGTATGACCGATAACGGTACAACACATGGCCAAATCACATACGAATGTTATCGGTGTAAATAAACAAATATGGTTTCTGCGATTCAATTACTGATAACGCACATAATTTATGAATTTTCAACGACTATCAAAATACAATTGAATAATGTGATACCGAATACTTCATAGTGTCGGGTAATTCGAAAATGGAGCATCAATGTTACTCTGCGTCCGTAGGAAACACCTTAGACAACCCTACACGTGATCCCTGGGTGGTGCGCAGAGTAACAAACTTGGCAGCTGCACTGTCCCATCTGGACCTCGCAGCACTCACTGGATTTTCTTCACCATCTACTTTCCCACTATTATAACCAACTGAGAGAAGAATGCCTCTCTATATCCAGTGACGTGCAGCCACACGATAAATAAATTCGAAAATGGAGACTAACACTACAGAGTAGTATAGAGTAATGGGTAATTTACGGAAATACCCGATATTGTGATATATTCGGAATTACCCCTTTTTCGACTAAACCATTGAGATACGAATGTATATGTAGGTATACATGATGAATTGGCAGACGTGACTAAAAGAAACAAAGATGATAAATAATTCATAACATTTTTTTGAACATTATATTTTTGTTTGTCGCTACGATATTTAATACATTTTACACAATATAAATTGAAGAAATATCATAAATGGCCCTGGACATCTTACAAATAATTTCAAAAAATCTCTCTCGTAAAATAAAATAAAATAAATAAATAAATATTATGGGACAATCTTATACAAATCTACCTAGTCCCACAATAAGCTCAATAAGGCTTATGTTGTGGGTACTAGGCGACGATATATATATAATAGATAGAGTATAGATAAATACTTAAATAGGTACATAGAAAACATCCATAGACCATAACTGAGGAACAAAATATCCGTGACAAACACAAATAAATGCCCTGACCAGGATTCGAACCCGGGACCTCCTGTTTTATATATTTTCTCCCGCCCGTGGCTTTTAGTTCCACTATACCAAGCTATATGCTTCAAATATTCAATATAGCCTAGGCATAACGATAATTTAACTCTTCGTTAGAACAGAACTGCGCACGAGTTGTTTTTTAGCCGTAATTACAAAACAAAGCACAAGGCCGCTTACGCAAGTGGCGCGGGCGCACGTATCCTTTTTTGAAGTCGGTATAAACGACTATCAGGTGCAACACACCTCTCTGTTTTTTAAAAATTTAACATACAGATGAATAATTCAGCACTATTCTAAATATTATTTAAAGATTTCGTCCATGCCAAAAAATATAACCTACAATTTTAAGCAGTTTTTTTTCTGGATGATTAATTCAGATCAACTATGTGATGTTTATAATATTGTCAACGGTTGCCGCGATATTTATTCATGAAATTAAACAACTTTGAACGGATTACATCGCGTATACTGAATTTAAATTACATCCCGACGTTTCGAACACTTTACAGCGTTCGTGGTCACGGGTGGACGTGATCACAGTCAGTCGGGATGTAATTTAAATTCAGTATACGTAATATAATCCATTCAAAGTTGAATAAAGTTAATTACACCTAGTATTATCTTAGGTAAAAGAAAACTAGAAAAAAACAGAAAAAAAAAAAGTTCAAAGTTGTTTTATTTTATGTGATGTTTCTTAACTGATATCGTGGAAGGCTTTTTTAAATTAATTTTTTTTTTTTTTTACTTTTTACATAAAGAAAACATTTATTTACATAACTAAATATACAGAGGTACTACAGTACAAATACTAAACTAAATTAATAACTAGCTCAAATCTAAACTAGGCCCTTGCGGCATTGTACCAAGGATGCTGGCGGCATTTCCTCGTTGTATCGCAATGCTGATACGCTGTGCGAGGAAACCGCCAGCTCTTCGGTCACCAGTTACATCAACCAGACGCTTTGCGATTTCTGCAAAAAACTTGTGTGCGCTGGGACCCCATTAATAATTATGTGTTTTAAATGTATACCTACTGTTTGTAAAGGTGGTTCAATGAACAGATTTAGACGACTTTATGTCTTTAACTTTTTGATGTCAGTCAGGTCAGGTCCATTACATATTATGGCTCCTCTACATGATGGGCCATCATAGGGACGGAGCTATGCGTTAGAGGGAGCTAACGATATTGCGATCTCGTTCCGTCGTATAGCTGCGTCCCTATGATGGCCCATCATGTAGAGCCAGCCTTATGGCTCCTCTACATGATGGGCCATCATAGGGACCCAGCTATGCGTTAGAGGGAGCTAACGATATTGCCATCTCGTTCCGTCGTATAGCTGCGTCCCTATGATGGCCCATCATGTAGAGCCAGCCTTATGGCTCCTCTACATGATGGGCCATCATAGGGACGCAGCTATGCGTTAGAGGGAGCTAACGATATTGCCATCTCGTTCCGTCGTATAGCTGCGTCCCTATGATGGCTCCTCTACATGATGGGCCATCATAGGGACCCAGCTATGCGTTAGAGGGAGCTAACGATATTGCCATCTCGTTCCGTCGTATAGCTGCGTCCCTATGATGGCCCATCATGTAGAGCCAGCCTTATACCACCATAAAACATACACGCGACCGACCGACGCGACCGACCGACCGATATTACAGGGAGAGAGGGTATATTTTACCCAACAACTAAAAACTTAAATCAAAATGTAACTAACTACTCCTTACTTTGAAATCTTTGGTAGATTCCGACGACTTTTCCACCAACCAGTAACTAATATTACATCTAAAACCTAATTCACAAAATATTCCTTCAATTATGTGTCTACTTAAGTACAGCTAGTATAACTTGACCTCCAGATTCTCATTCACTATTCATCGACCACACTTATACAAGCCCTATAATCGTCTATTTGCATCACTCTCTTTCGTATATGCAAGAGCGATAGAGACGGGGCCACCATTTTGTCGATTTTCGAACTTCGGTAGGCCCTCTGGTCTGTTTACCATCCTTCACAATGTTTTCTGACAGTTTTAAGCCTTATTACAAAGATAATAAGAGCGACCTATGGTAAGTGAAGAATGTTGCCTTTAGTACTCTATAATACGCGTTTGAAAATCCATGTCCTTAGATTTACAAACTTATCTATGCTGTCGGAAAAATGTCTAACTAATCAAATCGCGTACAAACTTAATGGAATTGTTCGACAGAGGCGCCACTCTTAACAGCATTGGTAACTATGTCGTAACTGCTAAAAAGGAAGTCGCGACCAATATATTAACAATTCCATGATAGTTTGGTTCGTAAAAAAATATCTAAAGAAAAATATACCATCTGGATAGGGCGTAAGGTTTTTTAATGTAGGGTATAACGTGGTTTATTGGGTAATGTTGTTCAATTGTTATTTTATGTATTTTTCCAAATATTTCAAGTTGGTCTCATAATTAATATAACAAATAGTTGCCAGTACAATCATCCTACAATAATATAGTGTTTTACACTAGGTATTTGAAATATTGACTAAATTATTTACTAAATAATAGTAGAGTCAGCAGAATAATGTAAATATTATGCGTCTTTAACTGTTACTGTATAATAAAGTACCTACAAAAATAGACGTTTTATTTATATTTTTGAAATTATCTACACATCATAAAATATATGTATAAAGAAACACGATTCTAGTGAAATTTAACGACAAAATATTTACAAAAAAGAAATATTTATTATGCTCCAAGCTCTTGTTATAGTTTCAGTTTCTTTCCCAAATAAAAAACCACTCTGTATAGGGACAAACTGAGTTGATCCTTTTTTGATACACACACCCTCAATTGTATTTAGTTGTTTTTTATATAAATGTATAAATATCTCTTATCTTATCTTATCTTACCTTTCATGGGGTCCGACGTGTCGGCCCTCATTATATCTGTCAAATAGTGCTCTAAAGTTCGCATGTTGTCCAACCCTGTGCGTTCCTGGAACAATTAAAAAAAAGAAATTAAATAATTTTAAACAAAAAAAGAACCCACTTCACTTTGGATCCGCTATTCCAAGAGGAAGTGGCCGAGTTGCTGTAAAACATAGTGAAATCACTATAGGTGTGCCTATAATAGTTGAAGAGTTCGTTTGTTTTTTTTTCTCTATCACCTTTTATAGACCCTGCACCTAATTAATCTTTCTGTTTTGCCCATTGGTTGACTGGTAGAGAATGCCTTAAGGCGTTAAGTCCGCCATTTGTACCTTCTTGTATTGTGCAATAAAGTTTAAATAAATAAATAAATAAGAGTTCTCTCCATTTCTCCAGGATCCCATCATCAGATCCCGACTTGGTGACAATGGGACCATCTAGAAGTTATACCCGTTTGAAAAAAAATAATTTGAAAATCGGTTCACGATTCACGGAGATATACATATATAAAAAATCAGTCGAATTGAGAACCTTCTCCTTTTTTGAAGTCGGTTAAAAAATGAATGTAAATCAGTATAATTGCTCTTAAAGTAATTATTCGTGTCATTACAAAAAATAGTTTTGTAATTTTTAATGTGTTCTAAAGACAATAGTATTTTCGGACAGATTTACTTACTACCGTAATGTATAGGTATATTCACGAAAGTTGGCGCGAGATTTCTACTGAGTGACAGCCATTTTCATAGAAATTCTGTCAAATCTTGCGCCAACTCTCGTGAATAGACCTGTAGGGCTACTTTTTTTATTATTATGAGACTGACCAGCGAATGAGCCTAGTCTCACCTGGTGGTGGTGAAAGTGAAGACAGAGCCTAAGATGGAGCTCACCGGTTCAGTAATAGTTTATTCACTCTTGCTTCAAAGAGACCTCGGTCTCTTTGAATCGTATTTGTCAGGTCAGGGAATACAGACTATACAGAGCAACATATTTCATTCCTTGGCAGTCCGCACCAGAAAAGACGACGCAAACAGGCGCGGTCGCAGCCTGAAATTTTGGGGGGGTCACTAAAGCAAAAAAAATTTTTCAAGTTTTGAGTGGGTCTTTTTTCAATTCGACGCGTATGATTTGGGGGGGGGGGTCATGTCCCCTGTGACCCCCCCCCCCTGGGACCGCCCCTGGAAGCAAATCGTTTCTTTACTTTAGACCATTTAAACGTGACATATTGATCACTTCACCATGATCGAGGGATGAGCGCTCAAACCCAATAAGTCGAAGAAATTTTGTAATAAGACATCTACCTGCATCTACGTAACGTATGTCACGTATGGTTCTAATTTTAAAATAGTCCATTTCGATATTAGTGCGGAAAGTATGTCATTACTTCACGAGTACCGAGATATCGGACGAGTGAAGAATGACATTTACGCACGAGTATCGAACGACGTTTTTTAATACTGTTGCGAAAAAATTATAAAATTGTCAATTATTTACTTTGAGGTTACTTTAGTACATGTATCCGAACGCTCCGCGCGGTGCGGTGCGGCGCTGTGATTGGCTGTCTGTCACTGTCATTAGCTGTGATTGGCTGGAAAAGTAAAAAGCACTAGTGCGCGATATCAAACTTTCCGCACGCTAAACCACTACAAGAAAAGCACTTTTTTGAGCAACTGTATTAAAAAGAAAATTTTCAGTGTTTTGCGGGTTTGCTAATCTTTATAATATATAGCTGACCCGGCGCACTTCGTACCGCCAACTTCGACCGACTACATCGACATCAACTTCACTCCTACGTCAGTACAGTCTGTTACCCCAATTCCTACCATCTCCCACCACTCTTTTACTATTATCTACCCATCTCCCACTCTCGTCCTGTCTTCCACTCTTCTCCCACCGACGGTACTCCCATCGACTCTAACCTTATTACCACCGACTTCTACGCCATTTTTGCCATCTCCCACCCACTCCCATTGTCTCCACCCATTTATATTGACTTCGTACCGGCTACTTCCACCGACTCCCATCGACCTCATCACTCCTACGCTAGTCGTACAGTCTCTTATCTCATTCCTACTGACTCGTACCACTCTCCCACCCTCTCCTATTCCCTTCCACCCTTCTCGTACCGGCTCCTGCTTCAATCCCATCGACTTTAGTCCCATTCCCAATGGCTCCTGCGCCAGTTTCACCCTTTCACACCCCTTCCATTGCCTTCACTCACTCCTATTGACTTCCAACGATATTGACGTCACTTGTATAGACCGCATTTTAAACTTTGTTTTAATTTCTTCAATCTATATCTATACCTACTTTACTAATATTATAAATGCGAAAGTTTGTCTGTATGTCTGTTACCTCTTCCCGCTCAAATAACGGTTTAACCAATAAGAATGAAATTTGTTATGACGATAGTTTAAGCCCCCTCATAGGACAGTTTTTATCCCAGAAATCTTCCCTTTTTTATTAAAGGAGTGAAAAGGGTGGTGGAAGTTTGTATGGGGAACCAATAACCGCTGAACTGATTTATATGAGGAATGAAGATGGTTTTAGTTCTGGGGAAGGACATGGGATACTTTTTTCCCTAAGTAATTCCTTAACACGTTCGCTGACAGTAGGCACGCCTGTCGACGTACTGTCACGTGACACTATAATATAAAAAACCGGCCAAGAGCATGTCGGGCCATGCTCAGTGTAGGGTTCCGTAAACTGAGACCATTAATTCAAAAGGTCGTTTCTTACGGGAAAATTGGCGGCGCTTACGTCCTTTTTACTTACGTCCTTTCACTATGGGTTTTTGAATGATAACTCAAAAACGGCTCAACCGATTTATTTTAATATAGTTTTCATTGAAGGTACTCATTAGGCCTCAGTTTCATGAATTTTTTCAAAATTTTAGGACCCACTATTCAAAAGTTAGATGGGGGGGGACGCCCTGTTTTAAACTTTCGGAGGTATTATTTCCGAGAGTATTAGTTTTATCCAAAAACTGCTTTAGAAGACCCTAATTCTTTTTAAAAGACCTATCCAACGATACCCCACACAACTTGGTTGGAACGAAAAAAAATTTCGCCCCCCACTTCACGTGTACGGGAGGTACCCTAACAAAATATATTTTTCGCGTTTTTATTCTACCGTTTTGTCGGCTTGGTTAATGCACATATTCAAACCAAATTTCAGCTTTCTAGTGCTAACGGTCACTGGTGGGTTACCGCGAAGTTCGAAAATCGACAAAACGATGGTCCCGTCTCTATCGCTCTTGCATATACGAAAGAAAGTGATGGAAATATTCGATTCGATGAACGAAGTGCTTCGCGGTTATAGGCCTGAGCTAGACCGCGGACGGACGGACGGACGGACGGACGGACGGACGGACGGACGGACATGGCGAAACTATAAGGGTTCCGTTTTTGCCATTTTGGCTACGGAACCCTAAAAAGGTCTGGTCACGTGACAGTGGGTACGCCTGTCGACGTACTGTCAGGGAACGTAAAAAAGATAGGTGGATTACTAATTTCACGCGGGCGAAGTCGCGGGTAAAGGATAGTATTTTAATAGTTATTCTGCTATTCGGTACAGCTGTTCTCGAGTTATATAAATGGCGTAACCGACACGACTTTCTAAGTTGATGTCGATGTAGTCGGTCGAAGTTCGCGGTACGAAGTGCGCCGGGTCAGCTAGATGTTTAAAAATAATTCAATTGAATCCCACATTTTTTACTGGTTGATGATTGTTTTGAAACAGTGTTTACATGAATTGTAAAATTTTCATCTATCCCACGCATAATATAATGCTATCGGTACATAGTATGAAACAAAGTTAATAGGCACGCGCCGCCGGCCCCCCAACCGCATTTTAAATCTCTTGTATCTTCGCAAATATTCATTTAAATTACATGCTGTACAGAGCAATATTCATCTATATTAAATGCACAATGTACTTAATGTACTTAATTGGATAAGGATCAATACTGTATTGCTTAAAATCGCTTCGTAAGTAAGCCATTATTTCTCTTAAAATGTAAAGGATTAAAAATGGTTATTGTGGGTTATCCTTAAGAGATAGACATATACTATCGCGGACTTTTTTATAGACCTTTTTAAGGTGTACAGTACTGTAGTACATTATTTTGATCCATCTAGTAGGGTTCAGCCAGCGTTTGCAATGTAAGCGAAAAAAAAAGTGTTTATTTACGACTTCACATTAGAAACCTCTAAAATTATCAGTGTTTCTTTACTATATTATGCATATTCTATACATATAAACCTTCCTTTTGAATCAATCTATTTATTAAAAAAAACCTCATCAAAATCCGTTGCGTAGTTTTAAAGATCTAAGCAATACATAGGGACGGCCAGACAGCGGGAAGCGACTTTGGTAGATGTAGTGATTCGTCAAACACCTATTTCATATTATTCTATTAAAGCGTAAGATGCATGAAATCCTGCGGCGCTTCCGTCTTTCTCGAACGAAAGCAGAGATCACTTAGAGAAACGCGTAAAATGTATGAAATCCTGCGGCGCTTACTGTTTTTTCGAGTTGATAAGTTTGTATGGGAGAACAATATCTTAGTTTTTTAGTATATTACTCGAATTTTTTTCATACTTTCTCACCGGGTAAACCTTCCCTGGACTTCCACGAATATTTCAAGACTATAATTAGCCAAATCGGTTCAGCCGTTCTCGAGTTTTAGCGCGACTAACGAACGGCGATTCATTTTTATTTATATAGATTTGGTTGGTTCACTTCGCTGCAAGTAAAGATGTCTTATCATATTTAAAGGTATTATTAATATATAAAATTGGGTAGTAAGCCAATCCCTCCCACATAGCAATAATTTAATTACAATAATAAAACCTGGAACAAGTTAATCCCAATAGCATAGTTACCCTACAGGGCCTAAGTAAGGGAACGTACCCAAACTACGTGACCCGTTTAGGGAGGGGGATCGTCAAAATACTACTCTAGGTCACTGGGGGGAGGGGGGGAGTCTTAGGTTCTGTCACGTAGTCAATAATTAATATAATTATGCTCAAATATCGCGCTTCTAATTATAGGTTTCCATGCACTTTTGGCGTCACGCGGCCAGTGTCGAGTAAATAAAAGGCAATAAGTAGGCAAAATTATGTTTTTTTGCTTTCTATGTCCAAAACATCACTCTAAACTATATGTGCGAGTTTTACTACGTGACAACTAGGGGGGAGGGGGGGGGGGGTCTTGGCAATTACTACGGATGGTCACCGAGGGGGGGGAGGGGGGTCAAAAACTAAAAAAAATCGGTCACGTAGTTTGGGTACGTTCCCTAACCCGACTTTACGGTACTCGTCAAAATTAGGTAGTTAAGTTAGCTTTGTTTTAAATACTTTTATTATACATCTATCTTCAAACACAGTGGTGTTCATCCTTGTGTTTAGGTATATCATATGCACGTTGTAACTAGTAGTTCGCCCCGAACTGTGACTCGCGAATCTTGTGTTTCGCCATAAATGTGCAATAGTAGAATTACTACAAAAAACCAAAAATAGGTATCGGGTGTTTTTTTCTCAACTAACCATCACGGTGAAACTAAATGTCCATATTAAATTGTGCGGTTGATGCGCAAAATTTTACCGCGACGAAATCGCTTCAGATTTGACAGTTTTTGTCTCATCTAAATTTAAATCCACCTCTCACATGCCTCTCACTCTGTTGCTTTGACATGTCGTTCTCATCTGTGGACCACCTATATAGGTTTCGGTCACCATCATTATGCGTCTATGGTAACTCTCTCTCTCTAACTAATGCGTTAATGTCAGTATGCTGATGGCCCTAGCAGCCAAAGCTCTAATAAATTTAAAAAAAGCCAGTTGTCATAATATTTACAGCAAAATCAAAATATAATTGAAAATATTTTTGAAATCAATTTTATGTTGCTAATTGTTATGAAACAGTAAGCAGTTAATAAGGATTTGACGAGAGTGTTAATCAATACCTTTCGTTTGATACCAAACTCAACCATACTTGCTCGTAAAAGTAGCAAATAAGATGACCAATGTAACAGGACCCCTTTACAAAACCTTTTTAGGCCTTCTAATTTCAGAACCCCCGTCTCAATCCAGCTCATATACGAACTCGCAAATTTTGTTGGTCTCTGCTACAACCCCAACAAATTTCATAAAGATCGGAAAATCGTTACTAAAGTTATCGTCGGACAAACTATCTAAATCAAAAAGCCATCCAAATGCCGAGACGTCCCAGTAGCCAGGTGACAGTTGTTGTTTGTAAGAACGATCTTCGCTTACGCTCCGCTCGTTCGAAAATAAACTTAGAAACAGGCATTTTCGAAGAATACTTAGGGAACGTACCCAAACTACGTGACCCATTTTTTTCAGTTTTTGACCCCCCTCCCCCCCCCTCGGTGACCATCCGTAGTAATTGCCAAGACCCCCCCCCCCTCCCCCCTAGTTGTCACGTAGTAAAACTCGCACATATAGTTTAGAGTGATGTTTTGGACATAGAAAGCAAAAAAACATAATTTTGCCTACTTATTGCCTTTTATTTACTCGACACTGGCCGCGTGACGCCAAAAGTGCATGGAAACCTATAATTAGAAGCGCGATATTTGAGCATAATTATATTAATTATTGACTACGTGACAGAACCTAAGACTCCCCCCCTCCCCCCAGTGACCTAGAGTAGTATTTTGACGATCCCCCTCCCCCCCCCCTAAACGGGTCACGTAGTTTGGGTACATACGTTCCCTTAAAATAATTTAATATTTCTAAAAGCTTCCTGATACCGCCTACCGTAATATCATCAAAAAACAGCAATTTCATCGGAACTAGACACACCTTACGTTACAAGGTTACCTAAATATAAAATTTGCTTAAGGCCTCTACAAACGTGAGCGTCACCTGCAATTTTTAATACACTGCGGTTTTTGATCCATCGATTGATTTCGTTGCACCTACCTAGACGGCAATGTCTCGAAATCGCGCGCGATTTTGTCTCAAAATTGCGCCGATGTTATTATGCTAAGTATTATAGTGATGTAAAAATTGGGCTTAGACCAAATAATACCTGGACTCACCCATTGGCATAACACAGAACATAAATGGATGAAAATACTAAGAAAAATCCAAAAAGAATAATTTGATTGATACTTTATTTTAATCTTGAGCTTGTGAACCACAGTTACAGTCCAGGGGCCCTTTTCTCAAAAGCTTGTAATTTGTAATACATGGGTTAGGCTTGTAACTACCTCTAATATCTCACGTCATAACTCCTACCATAGACTTAAATATATAGTAGACGGCCATAGCCTAAGAACTTTTTGAGGCTCCGATTATTCAGCGCCATCTAGTTCAGAGCCACCTAAACAGAGCAAATATGTATGAGATAAAATCAGCGCCACCTAGTAACGACTAGTGTACCACTAGTACGTTATTCGTTACTAGGTGGCGCTGATTTTATCTCATACATATTTGCTCTGTTTAGGTGGCTCTGAACTAGATGGCGCTGAATACTCGGAGCCTCAAAAAGTTCTTAGGTTATGGCCGTCTACTATATATTTAAGTCTATGCTCCTACTATTTCATCTAAGAGACAAAACAGAACAAAATCTCAACCATAAAACACCCAAATAAATCAAAGTGGGCATTATAAAAGACCAAGCTAAACGACCGATTTCAGTAGGCCACTCTAGCCCTGCATTATGTATTGACCTAAGTGCCTGCGGAACTTGGTCAGGTGCCTACTGACCTACATACACTATACACTACGCAGTGACGTCATAACAGCAATGCGACTAGGCATCGGTAAACCAATTTGAACCGTAAGTTTTTGATATTCGGATGCAGGAGTTTGTTGACAATTAAGCCTCTTAATAGGGGATATTACTACAATGTTCTGCCGCCAGAGTGCAGCACCAGCACATCGGTAAACCATAGAGTTCTTAATTCATACTAGGCCTTAAACAGTTTTTTACAAGTTTTCATAGATAATTTATAACGAATAAATATGTCATTTGTGCACCAAAACGGTTTGTTTACAGAGGGCATATCGTGAAATGAGAAAAATCGAAATTTTGACATCAGCCTCTCTATCGCTCGAATATGTAAGAGTGACAGAGAACCAGGTAACGAAATTTTTATTTTCGTGTTTCGCGGTAGGCCCTTCGTTTGTGCTAGTGCCGCCCCCTACGCAGAGTTTTGCGTAATATTCCCTATTTTCGGTAAAATTTTTAATAGAAAGTTTCTTGATTTTGAAAATGGAATTTATTTAGAGTTGTGACTGAAGAGCTGGCGGTTTCTTCGCACAACGTATCAGCATTGCGATACAACGAGGAAATGCCGCCAGCATCCTTGGTACAATGCCGTAAGGGCCTAGTTTTGATTAGTTATTAATTTAGTTTAATATGTGTACTGTAGTAGTATTTGGCGGAAGATTCTGGGACCTATCAGGGGCGAAGATGGAAGCTGGAGGCATAGGAAGAATAGGGAGCTAGAGGAGCTAGTCACTATGCCCAATATAATTGGCGAAATCAAAGCCACACGACTCCGCTGGCTTGGACACCTGGAGAGGATGGGAGAGGATCGAGCTGTGAGAAGGGCGTATGTGGGGCACCCGGGTGGAAAGCGTCCGTCTGGACACCCCAGATACCGCTGGAGCGACGAAGCCCTGAAGATATATCCGCCCTTGGAGTACCGGCGTGAAGTGGCGCAGAACAGGGCAGAGTGGCGCTCTCTTGTGCCAGAGGCCAAGATCCGTTTTTGGTCACTGAGCCAGTGAAGTGAGTAAGTAAGTATTTGTCCTGTAGTGCCTCTGTATATTTAATTATTTAGAGTCAGATAAGGGGTTTATAATGAAGTCAGGCATTTTGTAAATTCTAGGGTTTTGTGGTTTGAGATTAGTGGTTCCGTTCCGTGTATTATTAGATGAAATATTAACTTGTACCTTTTGTTACGTTCGCTTTTGTAATTACATATGTCGTAATGGGTAATATCATGTTAGTATATATTCTCCTTGATATTTAGAAAATTAAATATAATTTTGTATGGTTTCTTTATCGGGTATCCTTAATTAATATTATTATATTACCGCCTATGACTTCGCTTAGAAGTCGTTAAAATTTTCAACCCCCTTTTCACCCTTTAAAGGTTGATTTTCAACATTTCAGTTCGTCATTGGCAATACGTTAGAAAGGGACAACGTGATTCCTTTCGTTGTCAAAATTCAGTTTTGTCAACATTTTCCGTGCCACGTCACGTTCGTAACCTATCCTAGCGTTTTCCCGCTTTGTACAGGAAAGCATAATACTACAAACTGAGAGCCCGCCAAGCGGGTTCTTGGCACTCTACATGTTAACAATTTCCGTGACATAGTTCGCTACGCTCTACGCTCGTGATTCCTGCGTTTTCTCGCTTTGTAGAGGGAAGCGACTACGAACAGAGAGTCTGCCTGGCCTGGCGGGTTCTTGGCACTTAATTTGTTAAGGTGACGGGATACGTAAATACTTTTTTGTGCAAGTTTTGTGATGAAATCAAAGCATGGAGCGTTGGATCTGATGATCTGCAGGGTCATATAATCAAGTGTAATGTTAGCTTAATAATGTTCTCCTGTATGTCATAATTAGTTATATACATGAGTATAAGGTGAGGGGAAATTTTTAACCAGTTTGTAGGGCAACTACTAGATCCCGTGCCGCTACGTCAATTTAATCTTAGAAGACATTTCCTAACTTTTTAATTATCCCGTCACCTTGACCAATAAAAAATCTGTAAATACTAAACAGGTACACTTATTACACACACAGAATACTGTTTATTATATGCTTCTTCTGTGCTATTCTTAAACTATCTGAATCAGATAGCTTTTGTTTATCTTCATGATGACATAACACAGACTCTCGACCCTCAGTTTATGAAGAACCATTGAATAGAAACCACAATGGAAATCCGCACAAAAGGCACCGGATAGAATGTATCTCACTGCTAATATAAATATATGTATAATATGTATATAAGAGATAAGATTGACCTAGTGCCATAGTTAATCGTTTTGATATACAGGATGGAAAACGATGGGCCCAGAAAGTGAACTACCTTAAATCTTTAAAATTTGTCAGTGTACGGACAACGGGACCAAGTTGTCCATATAGTTACTAGTACTTTCTAAAACGACGCGATATATGCACTACCTATTAGTGAAAGTAAAAAGTGTCCTTGTAAATCGACAAAGTGGACCCTTGCCCTAAACTCGTCCACAAATAGTTTTATTACGTAAAGGAAACGTTATTTTATTTTCATAAGATTTAGTAGGTAATTCTATTAGGCAATATTGTAGGTATAGATACTAAAAAAATATTAGAATTTATGTATATCATGTACGACCTAAAGTATCTTTGCCCCACTCGGCACCCTAATCCCGTGAATTGGCGTAAGCATTCGGTTTCCATGGGGAAAAGTAGGTCTTGATGATATTAAGAGTCCGGTAATGTTTTTTTTTCGATTTCGCTCAACTTTTTGATGCGATTTTGCAGTAACTAACATAACTTCTATAATTTTGTATACATATTATGAAAGATCGTTTCTTTTTGGATGGAATAAATACAACGATTTTTTAATTTTATGCTTTATTTATAAATAATTCACCCTAATCTAACACCTGTTTCGCGATTTTTGCTTGGAGAGGTGAAAAGAGTAAGGTTTTTATTGATTTAAATTAAGTTATATAAGTATGTAAAATATATAAATACATTGGAAAATGAGTCGCCTGAGGAATAAGTGTAACAGTTTTTTTCATTTTCATATATATTTTTTGAGAGAGAGTGTGTTTTGCTAGAGCAATTTTGCTAAAAATTGCCGAAGTTTAGGTGATATTTTTGGAAAGATAATAAAGTATTTTGCAAACATAAAAATACAAAAATAAACTTCATTTTATGCTTTATTCAGATAGTATAAAACATATTAGGGTCCATAACAAATAATTATTAAAAATCGTACGACAAAATTACATGAATCAACGTCCTCACTAAACATGCTCTGTAAGAATCGAGTTTTAAGGTATTAAATATTAATATAAATAGACCTAAAGTACTTTTTTGCAATAACAAGACTTCAAGCTATCGTACCAAATGCAATTCATGTGTATAATGTTATTATTAGCGATTTTCGTTTTCAAATCGTTACCGGACTCTTAAGTCCAATTTCCTTGCATTTTTTTTTAATATAATGGTTACACTCACATCTCTTTAGTTACATCGCGCGACATGTTTCGAAGCGCCTATGTCTCCATTTTCAAGTACTAAAGAGACGTGAGAGAACCGTTATATTTTATGGGTAGTGCTAGCAGGGGGGTTTCACTGTGTCTCTCTCCATTGTACCCGTTTTTTAAATTTCGCGGCCCGTGCCGGCGGCTTAATGAGGGCAGGGTTGGCACATCGCTTATTATCTTATGGGTGCGTTCGAGAATAATAGTTTATAGTAGTAGTTTTGTACTAAAATAATAATTAGATTGGGCAAATAAGGTAATAAATCTGATATTTATATAGTTTTGTATTAAATTTACCGATAGATTAGGTAGATTGAGGCAGATTGACTAGACGCTTACATCTGTAGACCCCTTGATTTATATGAAATACATCGGCTGCGTTCACATATCAAACTTCTTTTTATCTGTAGATACCATGTGCACGGAATGAAGCACGTTGACAACCCTATTTTATTTTTTGTACAGATAACATTTTCATCTCTGTAGCTAAATGTCAAATTCAGGACAGAGAACCTTCTGTACTTGTACTATTCATTATTCTGTAGTGCTAGTATGTCTCACGGTTTGAATTTAAATTTTGTTCACTGAAATGCGACTCGTAAATATCACATGACATTTAGTACATGAGTTTCATATATCTGTGGACATTTGGCGCCCCGCCGCCCCGTGCGGGTTGGGCACATTACATATGCACACGTGAATTAGCGCGACGACGCCCGCTGGGAAAACACCCTGTATCTAGTTAAAACATGTCATAAACTACAATATTAACTAGGGTACAGGGGGCGATTTTTGGCAGTCGAACGCTCGAATTCAAAAAAATTAAGTTCAGAGTTTTAAATGTCACTTTCGAGTGCTCGAAACTCAAAAATCACCCCCCTGGTTCGTTAATTAGAATTTGGGATTTAATTTATTTCATTTTATACTTCAATGCAAGTCAAACCTGCAAGGCTAGCACATCTTACGTTGTTGCGCGACTCGAAGTATGAACATGAAGTGACAGGCGACAACGTAAGATATGCTAGCATTGCTAGTCCGCCTGGAGGGTTATAAGTACAATAAAAACAGTTGCCTAAAATTATGTTAAATGCTTCGAATGTAGACTATAGATTATTATTATTATTAATTATAAGATTTTCGTTTTGATATTTTTGTATAAATTTATACCTTTGCATTTGTCAGTAGAAAATGGGTTATTCCTAACTTGATGCTTCAAACTTACGCGATATTTACAACACTTCTATCGAAACGAGTAGAAATTAACGGTATACCTGGTAAAACGATTCGTTTAGTTACTTGATCTATACCTAGTACTATACTAAACATTAATTACAAAACCGCGGTCTAGGTATCTGATTTTACATAACAAAAAGCGCGATTCAGGGTAGCAAATTAAGTAATGAGCGACATCTAGCGGATCATTTAAGAGACTATAAACCTACAGGTTATAATTATACCCGATACAGATGTTTTTTTAAACGACTGCAGTGCCATTTACGCGTTGTTTTACGCGATCATTGTATCTTTAGTAGTACCTAGCGACTTATTAACTACCGAAAATAACCTTTTTCGTTTAAAAATAAAGTCGTTAACAAAGCGTATTTTTCTTCGTTTGTTGTGAGGAAGTATTGTTAACGGACATGATTCTTTAACGAACAATGTGCCTTGTACAAATGTACACTCGCTTCCTTTAGTCCTATAAATAGTTCCTTTGAGTTTTCTCACAGCGCCAAAATTAAATTTTAATAATAATATTTTAATTTAATATTGTATAGCCCTCACTTTTCATTAAATTGTCGAAAGGGCCTCTGCGCGTTGGCTTCGGCTCCGCATACGCCTCCCAAAGTTCCGGGACACCATTGTTTTGTGGTCGGGAAAGACATACAATGATTATAATGGAAACCATTTTATTATATTCTCTGCCTTTGATTATTAAACCAACCGGATGCGAGACGCGCTCTCATTTCTATCGGAAAAAGTTTGCCGTTTTTTGCGGGGGACCCCTCCGATACAATGTCAAATGTATGCGAAACGTCAAAATAGCCACGTCAAATAAACGTCAGTCCATACAATGAGTATGACCACTGGTCATACTGATTCGGCAGAGGGAAACGCCTGTCAATGGCTACTCCGATTGGTTTAGCTCTAAGTTCTCTGCATTGACAAAAGGAGACTGTAACGGGAGCCCCGTAAATCTAAATTTATCAAATTTACTACCGACGGAGACTATAGTCTGTGCTATCGATAACAATCCGAAAAAAAATGTTTAAATACGTTCGAACTATAAGAGATATATAAAATTGCTGTAGTAAGAAACACTTAGATTACTAGTGGTTCTGTGAACCGTAGACTTCGGAGAACATAAATAACGCGACAGCAAACTTCCCCCCTTTTCCCCTCATTTTCCCCTCATCAAAAAAATGGCTCGACAATTTTTGACAAATAAATCAAGGAACGTACATGCCAAGTTTCATCGAAATCGGATGAAAAATGCGACCTCTAGACCTACACTGACCAACCAACCAACCAACCAACCAATACACACACATCAATCTGCCAAATCGTCGTACCAGCTCGCTACGCTCGGCTGCTCAGTCAAAAATGAAAATTCGGTCGCAAAAATGGATACCTAAGTATATTCCGACCTAAAAGTGTAGAAATTAAAAAGTGGCAACATCGCGCGTAGTGTCGTCCCTTTCAAATCAAATACAAAGAAAACTTGACGACACAACGATGTTATCACTTTTTAATTTCTACACTTTTTGACTGGAATATACAGGGTGTCCCAGAAATCGACGTCAAGCCGTGAAAATTTACTAGAAGTTAAGAGACCAGGGCGTGAATATTCTAGTAAATTTTTAAAGTGACCATAAATTTTGAAAAACATGTGATAGATTTTTTTTTGTATTTTTCTGATAACTGTAATAACTTGGTCTATCATCCATTCACGGCTTGACGTCGATTTCTGGGACACCCTGTATGTATGGTCTAGCGAAGACAAATATGAGTGAGATAGATTTGCCGAACTAAATCAAAAAGTCATAATGATATGTAATTATATAAACTCGTACAGATTTATGACATTTTGGATTTGCATGCGCGGTATGACGGATCTAATGACTAGTAGATATGTTAAGTTAGTTGCTGTTAGGAACACGATAACGATTATCGTTGAATTATTTATAAAATGCGCCATAGGTATCAGGAAAAGACAGAAAAATAAAACAATATAATATAATGTAATTAGGTAAGTAATAAACGTTTATTTCTACAAATCTGTTTGCCATTAGTCTGTTATCTTTGGTATTTATGAGCTATGTGGACATATATTTCTTACAGTTAACTGCTACAACTTTGCCTACGATGCCCAACTTTGCCTGGCTTGAAAAACATGGTTTTCTTCACCAAACAGCTATTCATATCTAATTCCTGAGATGGGAGAAAGGCGGGTATCTGGAATAAGCTATAAATAGCTGTTTAGTGACGAAAACCATGTTTTTCCAGCCAGGCAAAGTTGTAGCAGTTTATCACAAACCAGAAGCCATCTTTACCTGGTGAATTTTCAAAACTAGTTTTCTAGAGTGAGCAGCTACCAGATCCCGATATGGTACACCAAAATTGGTGACCTTTTCTGTCTTTAAATTTAAGAAAATGTATGTGCCCTGATTTTGGAAAAAAATATCAGTAAGAAAGAACAGTGTAATTTAAAAAAAAACGCCTTAAGGGACCGCAGTTTGGTAAGATAGTAGGGGGGATTTCTATGCGGAAAGGCAGACACTATAGTATTAGGCAGAAAACACCTAATTTAACGTATAATTTGGCTACGATTTTATTAGGTTGACACAATTTACATATCAGACAATTTTTTCTTGTTGCGTCTCTTTCTTGTCCCATAGTAAAGAAAGAGATACGACACGAATATTTCGACAAATAAGGCCAAGTGTTGGCGCATAAGGATTTCTTCCTCAGTTCGGGTGTCGCAAGAGTCGTAAAATAGCTGCCCGGTGCTATAAAAAGATAGCCTCATTGTTGTGCCCCATTCGCTCTTTTTCTAACTATAAACTTTTCATAAAAGAACCGGTTAAAAATACTGTTTCGGCACAGCAGCGGAAGAAGCTAAGCTGGTCAGGTCAGGTGTTTAAAATGATTATCAAAACAGCTTGAGAGGCAGACAATGTTCCTATTATGTAATTAAAAAGAAGAAAAATCTAATCTGACTTTTCACAAAACGTTTAATATGCTTTCTTACCTGGACCTGCCTGAACTGTGTCCTCTAATTCCTCTAAATGCTAGATAATTTGAAGGGTACACGGAAAGAACATGTCTAGTCCCTTTTTTTGTAAAATGAGATTTTTGTATCAAGATGTAGAGCTTGCAATGAACTATTAGCAACAACTTCTGTAACAGCTGGAATTTTTAACATAAATCCACTTTTTAGTTCATAAAAACCATCTAGTCACGAAAATAGTATGGTTAATTGAATCGTTCCAAACTTTAAAACCGCTATAACTCAATATGTTGTCAAAGTGACTAGACATGTTCTTTCCGTGTACCCTTCATTTTGTAAAAGTTTCTAGTGGTTTTAATGTGACATGACCAAAATTTACTTATGGCAAGAAAAATCTGAGAAAATCTGTCCTTTACGAATAGTGGTTTTGATAATCATCTCTTGTTTGACGATAAATCTTTCGACCTGTTAATAGGTATGTTTAAAATGCTACTGTTATTTTCTCACAAAATATTAATAATATTAAAGGTGAAGAAGACGGCTAAGCTTACAGCGGATTCTATCTGGGTTATTGATAACATACGATCTGTCAAACTCCTGTCATATCTTCACATGATAAGATAGGCTCTAAAATTCCTGTCGACACACTTCAAGTAAACAGAAAAATAGCGTTACAAATATATAATGCGATTGTTTCGAGTTTTCGATGCGGTAAATAAGTATTTCTCTATTTAGGAAGACATTTTTTTTATCTCCATAAAATACGTCTTGTCTACATAAAATATGTCTCAGCTTTTTATTTTTACAGGGTTGTAAGTATTTACCCTGCAGTTTCTAAAAGAATTAGATACATACATACATAGGTACATGCATAGACAGATAAGACAAAAACAAGAACTTATTGCTGATAAAGTGACAAAACCCCACATACGAGTACCTATAACCATGTTAGATTTGAGCCTTGAGATTTTATTCTAAGCTCTTGAGGGATTTGACTCTAGTAATTAAATAATTACATTGACAGAAATAAATATGGGTAGAAACTAAAATGACCCTACTAATAGGGTTATCTTATCTGCCTTTTCGCCGAAAATTGTATTACCGAATTTCATTTTCCAACCAACTTTACGCAGAAGCTTCATTTGACCAAATGAAATTTCTGCAAAAAGTTGGTTGGCAAGTGAAATTCGGCAATACAATATATTTTCGGCAAAAAGGCAGGATACCCCCTACTAGTAATAGTGCGTGATGTACAGTCACAAACCCGGATGTTTGAGCCACTTGCCGTTGTTCGTAATGGGGTTGGCAACTGTCAAAGTGACATCTTCAAAATTGGTCCCTAGAAAAGCTAAATTTGTATGGCGCGAAGTAGTTTTTATTTATTTTCGCGAAAATGACTCAATGTTTTGTCTCGAATTGCTCCGAAATTGAAATCCATCCGTTTTTGGAATACACTAAAATTAAAATGATGTAGATTAACGCCATAGGGAAGGTTTTTGCCTAAGAAAAGCTTTATGCCTGCATACAAGTTAGGGACCATGTGGGGACCATTCATCATCTGTTTCTTTCTATAATTGTTTGTACCTATCTCTTTCTCTTATAGTATGGAATCTGGAACAGCGCCCTCTGCAAAAGTTTTCACCGGCCAACCCGATTTAGCCGTGTAATAAACATACCCCGGGGTTTTCGGTGTGGGAATGATTTCGTGTATTTATAACTTTGTTTATTGTAAAGTAATTACCAAACTATGAATGAAACGTAGGTAGTAATGTCCAAATGTGGTTGGAAATGTTAAATTAGTATGGTTTTTTACAGTTTTTACCTGTTATTTGGCTAGTGTATAACATTCCCGCACCGAAAACCCCGATGTATGGTAATAAATGGCCGATGTAACTGACAGTTGACAACTAGTCGGTAACATCGGTTCATAATACGGCTAAATTACGAACAATAGCAAGTGTCTCAGCAATCCGGGTTCGTGGCTGTACAGCCAGCATCAATAGTATCTTCCTACACGAAGGCCGCAAAAATATGTAGAGCCATAGGAGCGTGTCACATATTTTTCACTTCTCATGCTCTTAAAATGTTACTTTAGTCTCTGCAGATCGGGACTAAAACATTTTTTTTTAATTTGCTTTGGAAACACCTAAACAGCCACTCACGGTGTTTATGAATGGGCGATTACCGCCCTTTTTAGTAATTGTGCATAGACAATTTTGGACCACGCAAATAACCACGAAAATATTAAACAAACTCGATTAATAACAAAAAAAAAACCAAACCGCCTAACAAATTTTATTGATAATTTCAATTTTTGCCATTATAAATATTGAGATTTTGTGTAGAATGTCGTTATTTTTTCCTCGCATTCAAAGTGAAAAGTAGAGTGTTTAACGCGAGACTAAACAACCATAATGACCCTCGAACTATATCCACCCTCGCTACGGCTTCTTTTAGTCCCTTGTTGTCTTTGTCCCAATCTACTATTGCGGCCTTCGTGTAGGAAGATACTATTGATGCTGACTTTTAGATATCTTTAAGAACTAAAATAGTTTCCGAACCGGTTAAAGTCACCAGAACCGTAGATTAGAGCTGAGCGATCATCTGATACTGATAACAGATTGAGATAACCGTGATAACGCTGTAGGAATGCGCACACGCACCTTAGTATAAAGCAAGTATTAGGGACCGTACTGTCAGTAATAATGCCCTTATTTCTGTACTCATCCTTCTCAAGGCAAGAATGTGTTTGTGTTTTTATTCCTATGTTCTGCGTATTTCAGTGAATGAAAACTAAGATGCTGAGGTGACCACAAGATTCATATAATCAGAAATTTAATTTATCGTATGGCTACACGTCAGTGGATAAAGAGAGGCATTTCTTCTTTGAGGTGGTAATAGTTGTGGGGAAGTAGATGGTGAAGAAATTCCAACCGGAAATACGGAACCGCGATTTTCTTTGGACATTGTCAATCCATGTCTCAATATTATCTTCTTCATATACCTACATAGAAATGGACGGATACAGGAATAATGACATTATTACTGACAGTGTCTGGTATGCACGTTAAAGAGGAATCGCGTTTTTTATTCCAGATACTGAACGCCAGCTTGATCTGTCTGAATCTGCTCAACATCTCGATTGACATCTAATTCACGGTGTTCCGGACCGTGTCCGACACACTTCCGACACTTCACTTTCTCTCTCTCTCTCTCTCTTCTTCCTAGCCGATTTCGGCTACAGCGACTGCTATCGAGCCCTCTGAGTGGGAAGCACATGCGGCGAAGCGTCCGGAGTGGAGGCGGTTGTTGCAGTTGAGAGTTAATGATTTTGAAGAGCGACGGAAAGTAGACCTTGACTTAACTTTGTACACAGAACGTCACGTGACCTCCAAGGATCACGTGACCGTGACGTTGTCTGTACAAAAACCACCGTACGCTTTCTATACAAAATTAAGTGTCGGAAGTGTCATGCGGATACTGTCATCCACCATGGATCATCCTTTATGCAACTGCTCTACACATTGAGTTAAGCCCGTCAAAGACGGAGCTATAATATATATTAATATACCGTAAGATACCGAGATATATATTATCGTATAGCTCGGCACCCCACACGGGAAAGATATCAAAAGAGAGAAAGATATATCGGTTGTACGTCACACCAGAGAAGGAAGGAAATATACCCAAAATATATCGAAATATATCGTAATATATCGAGCTATAATATATATTATAGCTCCGTGTGTGGACTCTGTCAAATAGTACGTAAAATATATTGTAAGATACCGAGCTATAATATATATTATAGCTCCGTCTGTGACGGGCTTTAGGATGTAGTATTAGAGGGTATAGGTACAGTCTCAAACAAGATTTATCGCAAATAATGGCTCTTGAAAGTTTGTAACCGGTTATCACTGACTAAAGTCTTGTAAAACTGTCAGAGAAAGTAAATAAATAAATATTTTTCACCTCACTAGCTCGGAAAGCCCTTTTTGTTTGTTTAATATCTATTGTGAAAATCGCTTTTTATCCACATGTGGTGAAAGAGTTTTGACATAAGTGACAAGTGGCTTAAGTGACATTTGACAGCTAACAAAACGTAAAACGTTAAAAGTGCAGAATTTTTAACATCGCAATTAATGAATTGCATCGAGTAAAAACACTAAATATAGTCTTAGAACTTTATTTTAATTCATAAATATCAGCATTCAACATTAATCTTTATTCTTTTTGTAAAAACGGATAAAATGTTCTGACAGCCCAATAAGTCTACGTACGAACGAAACGCATCTGACATTTAATAAAACCTTTTACGTCAAAACTTTTCATTTCAATTCATCCATCATATCAACATTAAATATTCGCATGTTTTTCTAGGTTGTTTTGTTAAAAATGAGTGATTCGAGTGATGAAGAAGTATTAACACCTGAGGAATTACGGGAAACCGAGCAAAATGCACCTTTTTTCTTATTTTCCTCGCTGTAGTGAGGTGAAAAGTTTTGTGTTATACACGGGTGAAAGTTATTTTACGTCTCGTGTATTAAAGCACTCGCTACGCTCAGGATTCTATTTTTGAACCACTCGCTTCGCTCGTGGTCAATAATAGAATCCTTTCGCTAGCTCGTGTTTCAAATAACACTCGCCCGTAAAATACAACTTTCACCCCTTGTATAACAAATAACTATTGGGGACAATCTTACACAAATCAACCTCACCCCAAATTAAGCAAAGCTTGTACTATGGGTGCTAGGCGACGATATACATACTTATATAGATAAATACATACTTATATACATAGAAAACATCCATAACTCAGGAACAAATATTTGAGATTAGCACACAAATAAATGCCCTTACCAGGATTCGAACCCGGGACCTCCAGCTTCATAGGCAGGGTCACTACCAACTGGGCTATGGAGGCCGTTTGTGCTGTATGAGTCATTCATATGGGGCCAATTTTTAGACTGATTGTGTATATATCCCGTTTTTTATCACTTATCGGTGGGTATACACATACGAGTATACGTAAGCAAGGTTTTCAGAAATTTGCAAGCTTATCGGTTCAACGAACGATAGGTATAACTCGTTTTTCGACTTTATTTATGTAACTAACTACTGTATTGCTTTAAAGTCGCGTTAAAAGCGACGTCGCGTCGCCGCTATGTCGACGCTGGTGAGACGCCGACGCTCGGGCGACGTCGACTCGACGCTCAGAAGACGCTAGTGTGCCTAAAAGGGTTAGCCTAATGCAGCTTGCTTAATTCAGGCATTTCCGAAAAGATTCTAAATACACAAAGAACTCTATTTACATATAATCCGTAAAAACTTTCACGTTTACAAGTGGTTGTGTATGTGTATATATGATATGTGTATGTGTGTGTGTATTTGTGTGTGAAGGGACTCGTTCCAGTTCGCGTTATCAACCTGTCGAGTCAACAACCTTATCTGCCCGTCTGTTTTGGCGCCGCTATCTCCGAAACTGGATACCACCGAATGTTCAGACTGTTTTTACTGAAAGCGTGACTAATACTTGTACAGTTAGTTGCAATTATATCTGGCACAATAAAGCCGTACAGTCGACATCAAATATATCGGAGCGACCAAGGTACACAAAAATATCTGAACATGCACTTTATCGCCCTGACAATAGAGGCGCTGCTCAGATATTTATGACCACTTGGCCGCTTCGATATATTTGATGGCGACTGTACAATTATTTTAGTGTTCGAATAAATGTAGGTAGGTATTTTTGTGATTTTGTGTTGCACACTTCCTTAAAAATATTTAAAAACCATACCGAATGTGATATATCAAGTTAAAGAGCTCGATGTAAGAATTTCATGATGATATTTTAAGAAAATGGGCGAAAAACCATCATCACTATATCTATCCCCATAATGAGGATTTACTGGCTTCACAATTTTTTGATACAGAAAATTGTTTTTTCATGTAGGTATATTTCCACTATATTTCAGAAAAGCCTACTCTAAGGTCAAGCGTGAGTCAGATTTGATAGAAGAAACATTGTTGAATTGCGTGATTACCTCCGAAATCCTTATGGGGCCCACCCACTACCAGTCGGCCTGACGATATTGGCCTGTCAGTTGTTCGGAGCTGTCACATTTTTGTTCTGTCTGACAGGCCGATATCGTCAGGTGGGCTGATAGTCGGTGGGCCCCCTTCAGTCGGGGGACGTTATTTCTACTCGCACTTTTCCGGTTAGGATCGAAAATGCTAACGGTTCTAAGTTGCATAACTTAAACAAGTTTAAATCTGTATTCAATAGGATTTCGATATTTTTCGTTCCCTTCTTCAAAAAATTTAATCATTTACTTAATTCAACTAATGATCTGAAAACGAATCAAATATATTATCGAACTCGCGGAGCGTAAGCGAAGTGAGTTCTTACAAACAACTCTAGACCGAACTGTCACCTGGCTACTGGGACGTCTCGGCATTTGGATGGCTTTTTGATTTCGATAGTTTGTCTGAAGATAACTTTAGTAACGTTTTTCTGATCTTTATGAAATTTCTTGGGGCTGTAGCAGAGATACATAAAATTTGTAAGTTCGTATATGAGCAGGATCGATCAAGTGGTTACGGAGCTAGAAGGAGAAAAAAAATCCTCCTTGGGGTCTTGTTATATTGGTCAACTCGTTTACAAGTAAATCGCGAGTTCTCAGTTCGAGGCGGAATACTAGTTTTAGTAACTTAAATAAGTTTAATGCTCATCCAGTTATGTCTCGGTGCGTGGAAGTAAGATAAAAAGTAAGTAGGTGTAGTTATGTGACGGCCGTTGATGGAGGAAATTCAAAATGGCCGCGGCATAACTTTTAATTATCGTCGGTGCTCGTTATTTTTTACGGTTTTTTCACGAGCACGTTTATTTTATTTATAAAATGTGTGGAATATCCAGGTGATGTTATTTTTAATATTAGTTTGTCATACGCTCTATAAAGCTAACGGCAACGTTCAGTTATTAAATGTATATTTTTAATTAAACCAAAGATTAAACTTACAGTAAAGATTTAAACAAGGCATCCTAGCGCAGTTGGTAGTGACCCTGCCTACGAGACAGGAGTTCCTGGGTTCGAATCCTGGTCAGGGCATTTATTTGTGTGTTTATCACAAATATTTCTTCCTTAGTTATGGGTGTTTTCTATGTATCTAAGTATTTACTTATACAGTGTGTAAATTTAATACGGGCGAACCTTTTAACGGTGGTTTACGTAGGTCATACTAAACAAGTTTCAGTATGGAGGCGTTGAACCCCAAAAGCTCAAAAAAAAATTACATACAAAATGTCGACACCCATGCGACAAAATGTATGAGTCTGGCGAAAAAAACGCGATTTCGGGGTAGGCTCCATAGTGAAAGTTGTTCAGTATGACCTATATAATCTACCGTTTAAAGGTTCCCCCGTATTAAATTTACACATTGTATAAGTAGATATATCGTCGCTTAGTACCCATAGTACAGGTACAAGCTTTGCTTAGTTTGGGACCAGGTAGATTTGCGTAAGATTGTCCCTAAATATTCGAACTCGCGGAGCGTAAGCGAAGTGAGTTCTTACAAACAACTCCAGACCGAACTGTCACCTAGCTACTGGGACGTCTCGGCATTTGGATGGCTTTTTGATTTCAATAGTTTGTCCGACGATAACTTAAGTAACGTTTTTCTGATATTTGTGAAATTTCTTGGGGCTGTAGCAGATACACATAAAATTTGTAAGTTCGTATACTTATAAGCAGGATCGATCAAGTGGTTATGGAGCTAGAAGGAGAATAAAAATCCTCCGAAGGGTCTTGTTATATTGGTCAACTCGTTTGCAAGTCAATCGCGAGTTCGAAGTTCGAGGCGGACTACATAGTTATTTATAAAATGTATTTAGCGTACAATGTACACTATTGTACATGATAGCTACATTTTTTAGTAAGTACCTAATGCCCTAGTATCAATGAATATAAGTTACATTGCCCGTGTAACAATACCTAAATACCTAAACCTAAATCTTTTCAATTCAAACAATACCTACGCAATCGCAAACTGCGACGCATTCGATTCTGCGACAGAAAAAATACGTAGCTTATACAACCGCGTGTTATGTAAAAGTACTTACAAATCCTAATTTTACAATTCTTTGATAACACTACCTACTACTTTGTTAGTTAGTAGAGTCAGCACTGTCAGCAGAGGTTATATATTATCAGGTAAGATGAATATCGGTCACTAAACTGACTGTTTAGGGCTATTGCCGGTATTACACCTCCCTAAATCGGGCCCTAATGACAAGGAGGCAGCAATATATTAGACACGTTAGGAAATATCTCCAAACGTAGTACCAGTAATAATAGTAATATAGTCCAGAATTTCCCAAGTTTGGTCCAAAAACTAGCTTGAATATTGAAGGTCAAACCAGATAAGTCTAACAAATAGGTTGTTGAAATAAGAACTACACGTGACTTATATATGAAGTTCTTATTACAATGAAGAATTATCTCGAATTATCGGTTTTGTAGCACGATACCTTCGTTTAGGTGTGATTTTTATTGAAATGACACAGTTTAAGGCAAAATGTCTTCATAAATGAATGAAAGAACTTAGATAAAACTAAAAAGAAGATTCGGTTTGATACAGTACTGGACTATAGGTAGTTGGGAGGTTTTACGGTACCTATTTAGTCAATATCGGTCACCTACAGAGAATGGGTGAGGATCGGGCTGTCAAGAAAGCGTTCTTGGGATGACCGACTGGTCGCTGGTGGGTCGGCCCAGATATCGTTGGGGAGACAGTGTGGCGGCGGATCTGCTGCAGCTTCGCGTCAACTGGCAAGAAGTTGCGCAGAATCGGGATAGGTGGCGTGCTCTCATTTCGGAGGCCAAGATTCTCTTTGGATTGTTGAGTGAGCCAAAATAGTTAGGTAGTTAGTTTATTTAACATACTAGTAGTCCGCCTCGAACTGAGAACTCGCGATTTACCTGCAAACGAGTTGACCAATATAACAAGACCCTTCGGAGGATTTTTTTTCTCCTTCTAGCTCCATAACCACTTGATCGATCCTGCTCATATACGAACTTACAAATTTTATGCATCTCTGCTACAGCCCCAAGAAATTTCATAAAGATCAGAAAAACGTTACTAAAGTTATCGTCCGACAAACTATCGAAATCAAAAAGCCATCCAAATGCCGAGAGCGAGACGTCCCAGTAGCCAGGTGACAGTTCGGTCTGGAGTTGTTTGTAAGAACTCACTTCGCTTACGCTCCGCGAGTTCGATTATTATGTCAAGTATACTAAGTATGGTACAGGACGTCGACAGTGCATGTAATTTACATACAGCCTGTTCAATCTGCAAGTTATGTAACCAGCCTTGGAGTTGATAACGACGTAATACGTTTCAGTTTAACGCTATAGCTAGGTAGAAGTGCTACAGCGCAGTTTTCATAACATCGGCGTATTCGTTTGTTTTCCGAATTGAACGCAGATGGCACTTCAGCTTTTTTATACATCATTGTGGCAAATAAACGCACAGCCAGGATGTGCTGTGTTATACCTGGTTATACTATACCTATGTATAACATTCCATTTGTAGGTATACATAAGGTAAGGTGACTGCTTCCGCTTACTATCACAAGGGGCGTATGCTTGTTCGTCACCCATGACGATTTTAGTTAATTTACATATTGGTAAGTAGTTGTTGGTAAATAGTATGGGGTTTTAGTGTCCATAGGCTATGTACCTACTAATACTACCGTCAGGCGGGATGTATGCTTGATTATTAGCAACTTGGTACAAAAAACAGTTTAAAACCGGTGAAATAATAAGTATAATAACATTAATAACCCTATTTAATCTAGATAATCTAGTATAGGTAATAGGTACCTACCTATCAATTTCATTCAAATAGGCAAACGTATTAATTTGTTCTCATGTATTCGCTGTGTGCAAGAGTGTGGCGCCATCTGTTGAGGCAGGGTCCCATTTTAGGGTTCCGTAGCCAAAATGGCAAAAACGGAACCCTTATAGTTTCGCCATGTCCGTCCGTCCGTCCGTCCGTACGTCCGTCCGTCCGTCCGTCCGTCCGCGGTCTAGCTCAGTGACCGTTAGTACTAGAAAGCTAAAATTTTGTACGAATATGTGTATTAACTAAGCCGACAAAACGGTTGAATAAAAATTGGAAAAATATATTTTATTAGGGTGCCTCCCGTACACGTGAAGTGGGGGGCGAATTTTTTTTTCGTTTCAACCCAGTTGTGTGGGGTATTGTTGGATAGGTATCTCAAAATAAATAAGGGTCTTCTAAAACAGTTTTTGGATAAAACTAACGCTTTCGTAAATAATAGCTCCGAAAGTTTAAAACAGGGCGTCCCGTCCCCCCCCCCCCCCATCTAACTTTTGAACCGTGTGTCCAAAATTTTTGAAAAAGCATGAAACTAAGGCCTTATAAGTACCTTCAATGAAAACTATATTGAAATAAATCGGTTGAGCCGTTTTTGAGTTATCACTCAAAAACCCATAGTGAAAGGACGTCAGTAAAAATGACTTAAGCGCCGCCAAATTTCCCGTAAGAAACGACCTTTTGAATGAATGAATTGTAACAGGCCGGCAACTACGGAACCCTACACTGAGCATAGTCCGACATGCTCTTGGCCGGTTTTTTATGAATGGCTTGTACAGTTCGTGAGCTTTAAGAAGACCCTTCGAGAATCGGCGATGACACACGAAGGTAATATTGCTGTTCTGCTTTTTTTCACGTGTCACTGTTGATTGATACCCGACGTCTCTTTCTAAAACCCGAAGGTTCTTCTGAGAGCTCACGGACTGTATTCCTTGCATGAAATGTCTGTCTGATTCACTATTTTGACAGTTGACCGATTTGAGTTCCGTGAAATATTTTGAAATTTGATATTGACAAGAGCCGGCGAGCCCTTTGCAGTAGGTATCACTCTTGTCACATTGTGCACTGCGATCGTTCACGTTACTCCCACCATGCACTTCGCACACAACGATACTACACGTGTGTTTCCAAGACGGTGAATACGTGCATATGTTATCGGCCAATTATATTCTTATCTGTGCATTGATTAGTTTTCAGATGAGCAATTAGCTCAAGTCTTCTGCAGCCGTGACATTTGTTTTTACGAAACCATTTATTTTGTTTGAGTTGGTAACGTGCATGTGATACTTTTAAAGACGTCTATAGACAGCGATATCGGCGTACCACCAGGCAGGCGGCAGGCCGTAATGCATGTTTGCCCTCGAAGTGTTAAAAAAAGGCTTATGGAATTAAAATCAATATTTTAACAAATTATATATTATATTATGAAACAATTGTATACTAATATATAATACGAATACGTCGACATATATAATAGATACAGATCATACAAATACATATGTTGATAGAATAATAATTTTAAACAAAAAAAGAACCGACATCACTTAGGATCCGCTATTCCAAGAGGAAGTGGCTGAGTTGCGGTAAAAAAAATAGTGGAATCACTATAGGTGTGCCTATAATAGTTGAAGAGTTCCCTCGATTTCTCCAGGATCCCATCATCAGACCCCGACTTGGTGACAATGGGACCATCTAGGGGTTATACCCGTTCGATTAAAAAAAAAATTGAAAATGGTTCACGATTCACGGAGATATCGAGTAACATAAATACAAAAAAAAATTAAAAAAAACCATTCAGTCTAATTGAGAACCTCCTCCTTTTTTGAAGTCGGTTGAAAATAGAATAACATATAGAAAACACCCATATTTCGGGAACAAATATTCCTGATATTAAAATAGCTATAAGCCGAAGCGAACGCTAGGCTTGAGTATGATGAGTAAAAATATCAGATCAATAATCAACAACAGAATGTTAAAGGTCAAATGCTCAAGGCTTGCATCTTTGACGAGGCCTGTTGACCTTAAAGTCTTAAAGTTCTTAAACAGTTGAAGTGCTACGAGTGTAGCGGGTCTACGGAGCTACGCTTCGTAGAGGGCCTTGAAATCATGTAAAGCCTGACCAGAAATATATGACCATTGTCAAGAGGGCGCTATTATTCTCATTTATATGGCAACACTTCAGTATAGTCAAACAGCATATTAACTTCTATGGTATAAATGTCATCTCTGTCAGCTCTTTATGTTAATTTGTAAAATGTTTCGTAGCGAAATAGATTCATTTCCACGAGCGTTCTATTTCAAGCAGTTACATACATTACATTATTCACAATGTTTTGCACTTGATTACAAATAGTTTTGGGCATTTCTTGTGATCTATTATTTAATATTAAACACTTTACTATTATTTAAGGAAACCGCCACAATTTAATGACACTGAGAACACTGACAACCTATCAGACAATAATTGCCAGTAAGAAATTAGTTCCAATTAAATTCCGCAACATGGCGTCTGGTTATATGTATATTCCTGGTCTGGCTTTACATGCATACGACTATCCATATGTGAAGTATTATCAGAGACTATAGAGATATAGACGACCACAGCCTAAGAACTTTTTGAAACTCAAGTCGATCGCGCCCTCTGTCCAAAAGCCGCCTAAAGATACCGAAATTGTAAGAAGAAATGTCAATTGCACAGCTACTCCACCTAGTAGCTACTAGTGTATACGTACTACTAGTACGCTATTTGTTACTAGGTGGAGTAGCTGTGCAGGTGACATTTTCTCTCACAATTTCTGTATCTTTAGGCGGCTTTCGGACAGAGGGCGCAAACGACTTGAGCTTCAAAAAGTTCTTAGGCTGTGGTCGTCTATATCTCTATAGTCTCTGGTATTATCGTCTGCGCTTTTACAAATTCTAAAATACCCCGCAAAGACCCTTTTAAAGATGTTTGTATTTAATTGGTTCGATTCGGAAAGTTCTATTCTTTTCCAGCGGTCAAATTATAACTATTTGATTGTTTTTTTATAAGTGAGCTGTTCTGATTTATTTTTGCTGTGTATTTACCATCACTGCTGTGTATTTAATGCGTAAATTTTTCAATTTGGTGAAGTTCATACATAAATTCACGACTGTAAATGTAGTACTAAATTAACCCGAAAGTGATCAATATTAGTTTCTTTTTTGTAATTTTTCGCAACTGTATTGAACACGTTTATTTCTCGCGTGGAAGTCATTCTTAAGTAACGACACTACCCGCCCTTGTATCGAAATGTACCTACTATTAAATGCTTACTTACAAAATACGGAAACATGCCAATATTGTTATTGTTGTACCCACCTAAATATTCTGCTCTAGTTCTCAAGCTAGGCTCGGGTGCCAAATGACGTCGAGGCTCTGCAGTGACCTTGGGAGATCGATAAAAAACATAACTAGACATATGTGTGTGTCTATGTCTATGCTACGCGTAAACATACTTCATAAAACAATTGAATTAACATAAAATGTATTGTTTTAAACCACGACTTCACCGATATAACAAGACCCATATGCAGATTTTTATTCGTCTTCTAAGTCCATAAGCTCTTGATCGATCCAGCTCATAAACGAACTCTCAAATTTTATACGAGCTATAAGTGCTATAACCCCAACAAATTTCATAAAGATCAGAAAAACTTTGCTAAAGTTACCGTCGAACAAACACTCAAAATCAAAAAGTCATCGAAATGCAGAGACCTCCTAGTAGAAAACTAAAACTTTAAAAAAACTAAGGCGTAAAACTTAGGCGCTACTAGAGAACAAGTCAAATTATTTTATTAATCATTATAATTTGTAATTTTTAACTTGAAACACTGTTTAAGTACTACTTATTATGACTGACGTATAGCCCTGACTGTCCTAAGCACCTTGGTCACTTTTTCTTTCATATAAGCCATGTATTTAAGTTTATAAGTAATAAATACCAACGCATTACTGGCAACACAGGCGCAGACCAATCAGAGTGGCGCATTGCGGACGGAACTGGGTCAGGCTACACGTGGGGCGTTATGTAACGCCAGCTGATTTACACAGCCTTTACACGGCGTTTATACAGCTATAGCAGAGACTATAGAGATATAAGAAATATAACAAATAGCGTACTAGTAGTACACTAGTAGATACTGTGGAGTAGCAGTGCAGGTGACATTTCCTCTTACATATTCGGTATCTTTAGGTGGCTTTGACATAGTTGGCGCAATTGACTTGAGCTTCAAAAAGTTCTTAGGCTGTGGCGATCTATATCTCTGTAGTCTCTGGCTATAGTATACAAGTAACTACCAAAAAAATGTTTTGGTACACAGTTTATTGCTGAAAGTACCTAGTAGGTAGTATTGTCGTGTAAACTACGGAAGTATACCTTTCAGCTCAATCGGACACCGGGAAGTGGTTGAAATTTAACTTACAAGATTTGGGTAAATTGCAGAAAAAATGTACCTTTACTTTTTTTTTAATTTGATAAATATTTTGAGTCTATCCTATGAACGTAACGAATTTTTTTTTGTATGAAAATTTTGGAACAGTTGGGACATTTTTTTAAATCTATCAGACTCGATAGAGCTCATGATTCTGCATAGGATAGACTCAAAATATTTATCAAATTAAAAAAAAAGTAAAGGTACATTTTTTCTGCAATTTACCCATTTGATGCATATTAATGACACAAACAAATAAACAAACAAATATAGCGGGGTCAATCTAAATAAAACTGTGTTAAAACTGTGTAAGAATAGGTAAAAACCTTTATATAGTTTGGCCAGAGTTTGTTCCACTTCAAGCATAGACAGGGAGAATCATACTGTCTTTGTCTAATGCTAGTACTTTCACTACTAAAAAAGGGATGGGTATAGCATGTTACTCTGACTGTTACTGCACTTTTTGGTTTGCCAGACTATAAGTATAAAACTATGGTAAGGACTCTCTAACATGTAATAATAAAAGTAGACCCTAAAATGCTGCAGTTGCATGTAGATCAAAATAGAGAAGTTATATTAATGATCGATGTATTTTGATCTAAGTAAATAAGTAATTAATTGCTAATCTTATTTATTTTTTGTCAAATGTTTTTTTTATCTTTAGTTATAATTATAAAGTTTAAAAAAAGTACTTACTAACATTACGTTAAGGATTTTTTTAAAGACATTGTAATGTAAATAAGGATTATACTAACAATATGTATAAGTCAAAGTTACTTGAAATTAATGCATTCATTCATTCATAAACTACCTGAAAGATTCGGCAGTGTTGGAGGAAAAGATTGGGCACAGCTAGCCTTTACTAAACTATAGTCCGATGGCGATAACTTTGCGGCGGCTTTACAAGAGCAAAGCGTGGAGGACCAAGATAAATTTATGCTAAAATATGACGCTTGGTGCAGTTATTTTGCAGTTGCGAAGTGCATGCAGAGTCAAAATGGATGGACTCTATGGAACAAGTATTAAAAGTCAAGATTAGTGGACTCTTTTACGACTTATTGCAACGCATACTCGCTCATCTCTAGGTAGAAACGCGGCCTAACAGTTTTTTTTTGGGAGCGGGTGAAACGTGAGCGTGTCGTGCCTATCAATCCACCAGATGTGCCCGCCGGATTTGTCCGGTGGATATGCCCGGCGGCCATGTGTCCGCAGACAAATCTGTGTCCAATTCGCGCCATACATGGACCGATCTGTCCGCCGGACATATTCGCCAGTCAAATCCGGTGGGCAGATCTAGCTATTGGCATAATCCATGCTTGACGTACCTACTTACTACCTATCCAAATCCGTTCAGTCGTTTTTGCGTCGAAGAGGAAATCTGTGCACTCTTAAGATAAGTTCGAAAAGTCGTTCATAGGATTACATAGTTCTTACATTGTATATCTGGAGCATAGCCCTGTACGGATGCGAAACGTGGACAATGAAGCAACGGGATAGAGAGAGGTTGGAGGCGTTTGAGATGTGGTGCTGGCGTCGTATGGAGAAGATCAGTTGGAAGGAGAAGAAAACCAATGAAGAAGTTCTATGTAGAATAAAAGAAAAGAGAAATTTGTTGAGAATTGTATGTTACATTAGTATGTTTTTGTCTCTCTGGACTAGTCTAGAAGGTTTTGGTCAAAGATTTGAATTGACTACAGGTGCGGTGCGGCTCCAGAATCTCTTTCAGAGGAGGCAATTTCTTCTCGGCAGTTCGCACCTATATGTAGTCGCCTGAGCTCACGAGGCTTATGTGTCGAGGAAGGGGGGGCAAATGACCCTGTTTGACCCTCTTGTATCTGCGCCTCGGTGACCTTTTTTTTAAACATGACATACTTGTTTGGCCACCTTAAGGGCCAGTTACGAGTCTGTGGTAGTGCTGAGGTCAGGTCAGAGAGAGGCTGCCGAGTAGAAGAGGAGAAATAGCGATAGAGAGAAGTAAATACTTGGGAGAAAGGCCTCGGTGACCATTCTTACTGTTAGCTCAGGAAGAGGACCTAACCTACTAGTATCCGCAGAATTAAGTGGCGATTGAGGTCATAAAACTTCTCTTTCACCGCCACGGCAAGAGAGGAGACAGCGTTATGAACTCAGTCGCCACTAAATTCTGCGGATCATCATCACCATCATCATCATCTCAGCCATAAGGCGTCCACTGCTGAACATAGGCCTCCCCTTTAAAGGGGGGGTTTGCCATACATTCACGCTTGGCAGGCGGGTTGGCGCGCGCAGTTTTTTTTGGTTTATTGTTGTTTAGGCTTTCGGAAGATGCTGCTGCCCATCTCCCGGTATATTCCCTTAGCAGAATCCTACTGCAACCACGGGGCGATATGGTGGGGGACAATTCTAAGGCCGGGCACCCCACGGCACCAATTCTGCGGATACTATAGGATTATTCTTCATTTTCCTCAAAGCAGCTATTTTGGGGTGATCGAGGGTGTAGATTTGTGTTGAATTATACTCCATTGTCCTATTCTTTGTATCAAATGTTTTTGCGGGCGTCGTATGATATTATTGCACATACGTTTCCTTAGCCCACTGTACATAAGAATTGTTTTTATTTACGCGTGTAACGGAATGCACATTGTCTGCGGCGGAGGCGGTGGCGAAAACAATCCCGCTTTTAAAACACGCGTGTTGTGTTACTGGCAAGTGGCAACATTGGCGATTGTGGGAAAAAGTTGAGAGTGAATGAAGTTTAACACCCGATATAGCCGTCGTAACTTAACCATCTTGGTCGCTGGGGTGCGAAAAATCCTCCGGCGCCCCCCTTATACTTACCAATTTTATTTCGATATACTTAGTCTATCGTTTTTCGAGCGTTTATAACGGATTTTTGCCAAATTGTGGGTAGATTTTACGATTTTTTTTGACATCTGAACTTCCAACCCAGAGGAGAAACTAGGACTTATAGATAGGTTCTATTTTTCAGGAAATATTACCATAGTACTTTTAGAGTTTTAGGTAACCAGGCTGATTGTGTATCCCATATTATTGATCGGTGAAAATAATGCACTAAGAAAGTTTAACATAATATATTTGCAAGTCGCGGAGTCTTCAGAATTTTCAGAAAGTTAAAGGCATTATTGGAACTTTATTTTGATAGTCCAGGTATTACTTGGTCCATGGTAACTAGGGCATGCAATACCGGTATTGCATGTAAACTTTGGAAGTAGGTCAGAATATCGAGATTTTTCTCAAGTCCACGAGATAGATAATAAAGTTTGGAGAGGTTCCGAATTGCCGACGGCAGTTTTTTTGTTATCAAAAAGAATCATTGCATTTTGATTAATAACTTCTGTAGAAATTACAATCATGAGAATTGAATATTTCAAATAAACAGAACACATAAAAAATCAGGTAATTGCTTTTGTAGTTGAACAATTTGAGATTTTAGCTATTGATACAGTCGCCATATCAGAGCGGCCAGGGTACTAAAAAAATATCTGAACATGCACTTTATCGCCTTGACAACAGAGGCGTTGTTCAGATATTTGTGACCACCTTAGCCGCTCCGATATATCTGATGGCGACTGTACAAACAGCAACACACTTAACCGACCATCGGTAGACCTTATGCCGTTGCAATAAGGATTACAAATGGTTAGTTAACAGCAGCGGCGGTGGGTCAACATTTTTCTTAGGCAAATCGGTTTTGAATTGGGCTTAAAATTTCTTCATGAGCTGTAGAAAAACTGCTCAGGCGCCTGAAACTTAGGCAAGCCGACGGGAATCGTGTTCTGTGGATGCGCCGCCACTGGTTAACAGTGTTGGCTAGGAGAATGATGATGAATATGACCCAAATAGGTGGTCAATATTATAATATGACCTATAGATAGTCAATATTAACATGACCCATGGGTAGCCAACATTATAATATGACCTATAGATAGTCAATATTATAACATGACCCATGAGTAGCCAACATTATAATATGACCTATAGATAGTCAATATTATAACATGACCCATGGGTAGCCAACATTATAATATGACCTATAGAATAGATAGCCAATATTATAACATGACCTATAGGTAGCTAATATTATAATATGACCAATAGGTAGCCAATATTAAAATATGACCAATAGGTAGCCCATATTAAAATATGACCTATAGGAATCAAATAAGGGTCACGAAGCGCGTGAGGCGTCTCGCCGCGGCGCGACCTAGTTTCCTTACGCGTCAGATCGATACTAGCCTAGTCAACGAGGCAGCCGGGACTGACGGTAATCTCGCCCGTCAGATATAACAAAATAATAGTTACAGCACAAAATAATATAATAGTATTTCATACAGTAGTTTATCATCCCTACAAAACCAGTGTTTGACAGAACGGTGACACATGATGATGTCTCCGTACAATTTTGCCTTTCGACTGTCTAGGGTTGACATTACGCGATTAGTTTGATTACTGGACCTGCCCCAATCTACCTCAATCTACCTAATCCATCAGTAATTTTAACACAAAACTAGATAAATGGCAGATTTATAACCTCATTTCCACAACCTAACCGTTATTTTAGAACAAGACTACTACTTCAATATTTTATCTTATATATGGTCAACCGCAAATAAACGAAGAGGATTTTGACAACCCCGAAAACGTATCCGATACATTCCAAGGCTGTAGCTGTCACTTCATGGAGATGGTCACCCTTAGTGATATGCCATAAATGTCACTAGATTGGCTAGTTAGATTGCATGCCTGATGGATAGTAGTCCAGTCATGGAGTAATCTAAAGCAGAGCCTGAAAAAGACACAGCGCGTAGGCTAATTAGGTTGCGAGCCTGATGAATAGTAGCCTAGTTAACGAGGCGCCCGAGACTGAAGGCAATCGCGTCCGTCAGATAGTTTGCGCTGAAAGAAAAGTTCGTGGTTTATATGGGAACTAATACATTCTACGACACTTCTCTTTCCGCACAGACTGGTAGTTTCATCCTACAAGAATAGTAAAGGTGCACACGTCATCTCCAAAACCATCGTCTTTATCGCACGCTTAGGGGGCCCACCGGCTATCAGTCCACCTGACGATATCGGCCTGTCAGTGAGAACAAAAATTTGACAGCTCCGAACAACTGACAGTCCCATATCGTCAGGCCGACTGATAGTGGGTGGGCCCCATTAGACTAGGAACCAGACAGCCCAACGCGACTGCCCAATCTGACAATAATCTCGCATGTTAGATTTTGAAAGTGAAATTATCTGTTCACGTTTGTGTGACCGTCTCTTTATGTATATTCACAATTTAGCAGAAAAACTTGCTAGTTCTTGTCAGTATTTTATTGAATGAATTGCAGGTAAATTAGAAAATATAATATATATTTAGATACTTAAATGTGCGTTTTGGTAGTTACTGAATTTAGATTCCCACGAACTTTATTAAGAAAATTAAATAAAGTCCGTCTCCATTCCGTCCACGCCGCCAAACTTCAGGTAAATCTCTATCCGATCCCTGCTTACTGATGTAGTACACTAGTAGCTACTAGGTGGAGTAGCAGTGCAGGTGACATTTCCTCTTACAATTTCGGTAACTTTAGGCGGCTTTCGGACAGAGGGCGCAATCTACTTGATCTTCAAAAAGTTCTTAGGCTGTGGTCGTATGATACCTCGCGAACTTAAAATTCGAAAATCGAAATTTCGTTATCTGTCTCTATCGCTTTTGCTTATTCGAAAGAGAGTGATACAAATAGATTTGCGAACGAAATGTTTTGCTGTTATAGGCCAGGCAGAATGAGCCGATTCTACCCGCTGCAGCAGAAAAACAGGGGCAGTCTGCTGCTGTGTGTGTATAATCTGTCGAAGAGAGACTTTTAGTGGAAGCAGATAAAAAATCGTATCTCCATGACCCTGACGTTAGGACCGAGAGTCCAAGGGAGGAAAAGCAAATGACCCCACCAGCACCGCGAAAAACATTGACGATTCATGTGCTGAACTGTATAAGGTAGAACTAATGAGACACCGCCTTCTATGTTATGCTCTCTCAGGCCTGGATCCAGGATTTTGTTCAGGGGGGGGGGGGGGGGGGGGGCACTTCCTTCACAAAAAATCTTGCGGTCCGCCCGTATGTCCCCCATAGTATGCAAAACTCTTCAGGGGGGGGGGGGGGGGCGGCAATTGCCCCTGTTGCCCCCCCCCCCCCCTGGATCCGCCCGTGTGCTCTCTATCGAACCGTTTTTTCTAGTCATCAATGAACGACAGGCCTATAACCGCGAAGCACTTCGTTGATCGAATCGTCTATTTGCATCACTCTCTTTCGTATAAGCAAGAGCGATAGAGACGGGTCCATCGTTTTGTCGATTTTCGAACTTCGCGGTAGGCCCTCTGTTTTGCTCGGTAATAGGGTCAATCGCAGATTTTTAGGGTTCCGTAGCCAAATGGCAAAAAACGGAACCCTTATAGATTCGTCATGTCTGTCTGTCTGTCTGTCTGTCTGTCTGTCTGTCTGTCTGTCTGTCTGTCTGTCTGTCTGTCCGTCTGTCCGTCCGTATGCCACAGCCATTTTACTCGGAAACTATAAGACGTATCATTATCAGATTTTTACATAAAGAGTATTGTGTGTGCCGCTACTTAGTTTTGTAGAGAAATATCTAAAAAAAAATTATTAGGAGGGGCACTCCATACATGTAACTAATTGTCAAAAAAAATTTTTTGCCAAATATCAACATGATGCACATCAATCGATAGGTCTCTAAAAATAACATTGAGATTTCTTTGAACATTTTTTGATTAAGTGGATATTTTCAGAAATAATCGCTCCGAAAGTCATCATTAAAAATTGTGTCCCCCCCCCTTGTAACTTTTGAACCGTAAGTCCAAAAATTATGAAAAAAATCAAGAAGATAACACCTTTAAATATTCTATCAACGAAAATCTATTTTGAACATTATCGGTTTAGGTGTTTTTGAGTTATCTCCAAAAAACTACGCACTTAGGCAGATACGACCTTGCGATAATAATGTATTCGATAGTAGCTATTACTACGGCTGGTTTTTATAAATAATGGTACGGAACCCTTCATGCACGAGTCCGACTTGCACTTGGCCGGTTTTTGTAGCTTTATCTAATCTGTTCTTAATTGTATCAGATTCGTTATGAAAAATTGCCATATATTTACATGGCTAATTATCGTAACGAAACTAAGAAAATTCAGACCAAATTAGATAAAGGTACAAAAAATCTGCGATTGATTCAATAAGGTCGTATTTTGGGAAAGAAGTGTAGTTATCTTCCATTCCATTGTACAGTCGCTATCAGATATACCGGAGCGGCCAAGGTGGTCAAAACTATCTGAGCAACGACTCTATTACAAAAAACTATTTAAAACGGGATATTTACCATGTGAGTTTTTTATTGTGAGCTTCCGATATTCAGTTACTCCGTGATAATCGTAATGGCGCATTCAACTGTGCCGAAATATCGGAAGCTCACAGTAAAAACTCACATGGTAAATGTCCCGTTTTAAATAGTTTTTGTAATGTTAATGTCCATGATAGCTTAAAATCATATACCGCCTCTATTGTTAAGGCGTTAAAGTGCGTTCAGATATTTTTGAGTACCCTGGCCGCTCCGATATATTTGACGGCGACTGTTAATATCCATGGATAATATTCAGTATGAGCGTAGCGTATTTCGTCTTAATTACTCATAGTAAAGTATGCGTAGGCAATTGTTCAAACATAATAGCGACGTAGTCGACGTACTTTACAAAATGGTTACTTTATAAGTGCGTCGCTACTACAGAATCTGTAGTAGGTACAAATAAATAGGTTATTTTTATATCGTCTTGGCGGTAATCAGGCGTGCAGAGTGCCTTTTATACCACGATGGTGGCAAGCATACGGCAAGCCTGATAGTAAGCAGCTACCGTAGGATATGGACGCCAGCAAGTCCAGAGGCCAGTTTTATAAAGTTACAATTTACAAGCGGAAGTCTCTTTCTAACACATAGGGTTAGAAAGAGAGTTCCACTAGTAAATTGTTATTTGTAGCTTTATAAAACTGGCCTCAGGTGTCACATGGGCATGTGCAAATTTAACGTAGATGGACATAATAAGCGCAAAAACTTATATTCTGGAACCAAGTTCTTGGTTATAAGTTCGTAAAGTCAACGGCAAAAATATGTATACACTTTTAAACCTTATTACAATGGAGTAAGTTGCAAAAGTGTACACTTATTTATGGCGTTGAATTTATGTCCGATCGGCGACCTTCCGCTACACATAATAACTGTTGAAAACTATAGGTATAATTATATTGGAGATTTTCTTAAAAGTCGCCAGGACGCTCGCGTTCCCATACAAACGTAGTTTAGCTCTCATTTTAAAACGACGTGCTTTAGAACCACGAAATTTGGCAAGGGCATTCTAGTAGTACAGATCTATGTCGGTAATTCGTTTTCGTTGCTAAAAATTATAACAAAAAGAAAATACAGCCAGATACAGATTTACATACAAAACTTATTTTTGCTATAATTTCTTTGTATTACAATTTTTAGCAACGAAAACGAATTACCGACATAGATCTGTACTGCTAGAATGCCCATGCCAAATTTCGTGGTTCTAAAGCATGTCGGTTTAAAATGAGAGCTGAACTACGTTTGTATGGGGACGCGAGTTCACGCGAGCGTCCTGGCGACTCTTAGACTTTTTGTGAGGACTACTTGTCACATAGTAGGTCACGAAAACATTTGTATTATTTTGGTATTATTTTTATTATCGAACGAGCGGAGCGTAAGCGAAGATCGTTCTTACAAACAACAACTGTCACCTGGCTACTGGGACGTCTCGGCATTTGGATGGCTTTTTGATTTAGATAGTTTGTCCGACGATAACTTTAGTAACGATTTTCCGATCTTTATGAAATTTGTTGGGGTTGTAGCAGAGACCAACAAAATTTGCGAGTTCGTATATGAGCTGGATTGAGACGGGGGTTCTGAAATTAGAAGGCCTAAAAAGGTTTTGTAAAGGGGTCCTGTTACATTGGTCATCTTATTTGCTACTTTTACGAGCAAGTATGGTTGAGCTTGGTATAAAACGAAACGTATTGATTAACACTCTCGTCAAATCCTTATTAACTGCTTACTGTTTCTTAACAATTAGCAACATAAAATTGATTTCAAAAATATTTTCAATTATATTTTGATTTTGGTGTAAATATTTTGACAACTGACTTTTTTTTTAATTTATTAGAGCTTTGGCTGCTAGGGCCATCAGCATACTGACTATGGTATTATTATTCTACCATCCATAATACTGACATTAACACATTAGTTAGAGTATAGTTAGAGAGAGAGAGAGTTACCATAGACGCATAATGATGGTGACCGAAACCTATATAGGTGGTCCACAGATGAGAACGACATGTCAAAGCAACAGAGTGAGAGGCATGTGAGAGGTGGATTTAAATTTAGATGAGACAAAAACTGTCAAATCTGAAGCGATTTCGTCGCGGTAAAATTTTGCGCATCAATTAACCGCACAATTTGATATGGACGTTTAGTTTCACCGTGATGGTTAGTTGAGAAAAAATACCCGATACCTATTTTTGGTATTTGTAGTAATTCTACTATTGCACATTTATGGCGAAACACAAGATTCGCGAGTTCACAGTTCGGGGCGAACTACTAGTTACACGACGGCGGCAAACAAGCATACGGCCCGCCTGGTGGTAAGCAGTTACCGTTACCTTTGGACGCCTGCAACCCTGGAGGATTCACATGCGCGTTGCCTACCCTTTAAGAACCTAACACTCCTTTTTTGAAGAACCTCATACTGTAGCCCTCTCTGTCTGTGTTTTTTGGCTATAAACATTAAAAAAAGGTGTTGATTTTATTTTAAGAAATACTTTCATTCTTTTAAAATAATGGAGCTATTGTAAAAGTTAAATTTAAATGTTTAAAGTGCTTCTAAAGTCATTATTAGAAATGTTGCTTCACCCTATCAGAGGCTGTGATAATCTTGGATAATTGGTTGCTAATGAAAATCTCCAACGTCAAGGCATTTGAGTATATTCAGGCATTATTATTTTAGCGTAGGTAAGGCGTAGGTAGTCGGACTAAAACCTACGCAGTACTAGAAAGTCTAGAAACAACGTTTGAAGGGTAAACGAGTCCCTACTTATCGGAAAAAAACATGTCTAGCACCTAAATAGTTCAGAAAAATGGCGTAACAATTTTCATTGTGTACAGTCAACAGCAGAACTAGCTAAGCGGGTAGGGTGTTCAAAATGACACACTCTTATTCTCTGAACAATTAAGTCGTGTCCAGCTCATTTTGGACACCCTACCCGCATAGCTAATTTTGCTCCTGACTGTACAGTCAGCATCAAAAATATGTATACATTTCGGCACTTATATCTGTGGGATAGAACTCAAATTCGTATACATATTATTGATGCTGACTGTACAGTACAAGTTACGAATGAAATTAAATTCGAGCTCTTTTACTTAGGTTTTAAAAGTGCTTTATAAATTACGAAAATCACTAACATTTCCATCAAGTACAGTTAGTTTTTAGGATAACCCCGTACACACTTTCTATGGTCTAAGTACAGTCGACGGCAAAGATATGTTCACTCTTTTGCACCCTGCTTCTTTGTAATAAGCATGTCGCATTATTTTTTGTTATGTTATTCATATATGTTATGTTATGGTATGTGTGTTATGTTGTTTATTTGTGAGGTGTGTAACATTTATTTCTTATAATAAAAATTTATTATTCATTGACTTCGACGGGTGGTACAGTATATTATATTATTTCTTGTTATGATATGTTTCGGTAATTGGTATTTATCGTTCATGTCTGACATAGAGAGCCTTCAATCATAATTGCTTGTAGTTATCAATTTGATATTAATTAGTAGGTGAGTCCGAATATGCCCCAAGGATTGGGTCGTGGATCGCCACAGGAACTCAATGTATGCCTGCACTAACTGAAAATTGGTGTCATAGTCGTGTTTTTTTATATTAATTAGATAGGTCGCCTTTATAGGTCGGTTATTAATTACCTACAGATTTCAGCTATGAATTACAATTTCATTTCAAACAACCAATAAAACTCTAGGTGGGTGTCTCGTAAATTAATAACTGCTGAATCAAATATTTTCCAGGTTCAAGTTTTTAATAATTTACATTTATAGCTTTTTTGATGAATAAGCAATTAAATTGAGTGCCAATAAAAACAATGCTAGACTTGTTACCTGTAGTACCAAATCGATTTATCATTTATCAACGTAGTTTTGACGTAGCAGCAAAACAAGCCGTGAGACAGCTGAAACTACTGAAATTCATGCTAAAAACTATTTCAAATGTAAAATCTTGTAGTTTTTACTTAATAACCGGTGGAAACACCTTGTAAATTGTGTTCCTATGGAAAATAATCTTGTTTTTTCTTTGAAAAGTGTTCGTGCGACAGATTATAAAACACTTCTGGCGTGTCAGTTGAAAACATTTTGACGTGTACACTCAAACGTGGCGATTCGATATTCGAATTTTTACGTTCCGTTTTAGGTTCTTTAGGGTTTGGTATGGTTAAATATGTACCTGGTAGGGTTCGTCAGGCTTGCCCGGGTAACTGGCGCTGCGACGGTAGTCTGGAGGCCGGGGCGGAGCAGGCGCCCGGCGCCACGGCGCGAAGGCCGAGGGCTGCGGCGGCTGCGACGGCCACCGGTACTGCGGGGTGCGTCTAAAAGGAGCCCTGTACTGTCTCTCGTCGTCCACAGTGGGGCCCCCCGGGTACTGCAGCTCCCCCATTGCACGTATCATCGACGCGCAAGCCGCGCGTCAACTGACGTTCTTATCGTTGGTCGATATTGCGCGCGCATACTGCCGTAACGCGCACCAAACAAAACGCGTTAACTGTTCTATGTACCCGCTCAGTTATGCCATTTTGTTGCGGGTGACTTCTTAGCTTCTCCTTAATATACATATGAAGTATGTCTATAGAAAAGGGTTGAGCTTACGTCTTTCTGGTTGTGTTTGGGTGGGTTCAGGAATGATAAGGCGTATGTACGGAAAGTGTGATATGGATGGGCGGTATTTTGGAGTTGATGCGGGTCCACCAAGTTGGTGCAGTCCGCACTGCGAAGATTATGTCAAACCCTGGGCTTTGGTTTTGCCAGTGTTGTTTTTTAGCTGAAATAGGTCGAGTTTGGACCTTGAAGGCTAGTTGACGGCTAGTTGACCTGAAAGAAGTCAGGGAATGGGAACTTGGTTCTGAAGACTGTTTTAATGTTTAAGAGCGAGAATTTCTTTTCTGTGCCATCGACTGTTTTTGACGATTTAGGAATCTCAGCTGAAGTTGCTCTTGAATCTCTTTATCGAGATTAATCTAATCTATAAGTAATTTAAATGGAAATAGTAACAGTCCTATTTAGCTTTAAGGAGTTTTATAGAGTTATCTATTGAATTATTTTTGTCGCATATTTTCAAATGTTGCACAAATACTTTCACAATATTTTTAATGATACTTTTCAAAACTGCAACATTTAGCTTATCTTATTTCAAACTTCATTATGTACCAACTCTACCTACTATATCGACAGAGAATATTTTAAGGTGATTCAATTAGTAAAATATTTGTCAGCCAAGCTTGACAAATACCTATAAGTATAGGTAGTTTAACCTGTTCGTCTGTCTGTCAGTCGGTACGAAATAAAATCTTGTAAGTTACATTTGATCTACATATTTCCAGTTTACTGTGTAGCTGAAATGTTTGAGATATATTTCAGTGATCACATACCTACTCACGTACAGTCAGCAGCAGAAGTAACTAAGCGGGTAGGGTGGTCAAAATAAGCTTGCAACGACTTTATTGTTAAGGGAATAAGAGCCTGTGAAGGTCATTTTGAACACCTCACACGCTTAGCAACTTCTGCTGCTGACTGTACATATATATACTTCTAGTGAATCGTTCTGACTAAGAGCAGAGACTATAGAGATATAGACGACCACAGCCTAAGAACTTTTTGAAGCTCAAGTCAATTGCGCCATCTATGTCAAAGACCCCTAAAGATACCGAAAATGTAAGAGAAATGTCACCTGCACTGCTACTCCACCTAGTAGCTACTAGTGTACTACTACGCTATTTGTTACTAGGTGGAGTAGCAGTACGTAATCACCAAATTTAGGTCAAAAGTGATGTGCAAGCGATAAGCCTATGTAACCAACTGCTTTTTCATGGCTTCGGCTAAACAGATTTTCGTAAAATTATTCACACGGATTACCTAAGCTAGATTATCGGGTTTATCTGTGAGCCGTTTTTTATGATGCCTATCCAAAATTCTGATGGATAAAATAGATGTTGATTAGAAGGTTTTAAATGGCTCTACAAATATATAATAATCTAACAGTTTTTTTCTAATCTAGTAATGCCTAAATGTAATACTAAGGAACTTTTGGATGTACCTATTTTTACTTGATTTTTAGTTGACCATTTATAAAATAAACGTCTATTTATTTTTGAACTAAGTTTCCCAAGATAACATAGGACTGTATTATTTAATAATTTCGATAAATATATAGCTTTAAGAGTTTCCATCATAAGCATTATTTGTTAATGAATTGTTATTGAAATAAGACATACCTAAGAAAAAACTAAAACATAGTTACATAAAACTAATATTTACAAAACAATGCGCTCCCTGTCACTCCTGGCAAATTATATTTGGTAGTAAAATAAATCAAACTAAAAGTTTTCTAGAATGTACTTAATTATTACTAAACATAATTTCGGTATAATAGGTCAAAGAATACGCCTCCCGCTATCAGCATTGCGCTAACACAACACAACATACAACATTATAGAATTATTCCGACCCAGCGCCAATGTAAGTCAGTGTGTCAATGCTATGTCGCCCCAAAAAGGGAGTAAACGACATAACAATAGGCCAGAATCGATAACTTTTCTTTGAAAAACTGCAGTAGTTAGTCCTTAATGTTTCCGGAAAATTCCTTGAGATGGCGGTTATTACAGTTTGCATATTGATTTTAGCGCTACCTAGTGGCATATGGACGAACTAACGTAACGACTGAAGGTGACCTAGATACTCAACTTTCTACTTAGCTCTGCAGTTCCAAAGAAATCAAACAGATGGCGTTGTTAAAAAGCAACTATTTTGAATTTAACGCCACCTACGATACGTACACGTACGACTAAAACTAAAGAAGTAGCCAGCTATTAAGGTTCTTAAAGGAATATTATGAAGCCCATTGTTCGCTTTAGTTGTCTACAAATTGGATAGATGGCGTTGTGGACAATAATAAAAAGAGTAATTTATCGTACGGTTTGCAAAATAATTGTTTGATATCATTGATACTGTATTTAGAATACATATGTAAAATATGCTTGTTGAAGAGTTTTTAGTACATATTTAATTAAAGATCAGTTATTGATAGACTTCAAACTTCAACCAACAAAATGACCAACAAAACAAACACATATCGGTACTCCCCTCCCGTCGTCCCGTCCACGACAACAGCCCATCTGCAATTTTAGTGAAGCCATAATTTAAACCTAAACATGTACATGTTAAAGTCCAGATTTGTAATATATTACAACTAAGAGCCATATTATTACCATAGACTTAAAGATATAATAGACGGCCATAGTCTAATAAGAACTTTTTGAGATTCCAAGTATTCAGCGCCATGTAGTTGAGAGCGACCTAAAGATACCCAAAATGTAAGAGGAAATATCAGCTCCATCTAGCAACGACTACTTAGTGTTCTACTAGTACGCTATTCGTTACTAGATGGAGGTGACATTTCCTATTACACTTTTCGCAACTAGGTAGATGGCGTGATAGACTAAAGCTTCAAAGAGTTCTTAGGGTTAGAGTAACTTATATAGTAGAGCAGCAGCTCTACTATATTAGTTACTCTATGTTATTACATTACGTAACATGTGTTTACCGGCTCTTATCAATGCATAATCCACATTATTTATGACCCCACTTGTCAGTTCACGCCGGGTGCCCGCGTGCTTCGGACGTGTTATTCCAACATGGAATTTAACCCGACAGGTACTTTTCTCATAAACAACTTTAATCCACTTTTACTTCGTGATTTGATCTCGGTAATTGACTGAGGAGCCGAGCGTAGTGAGGTGACGAACGTCTCCGTTTTCACTGGTACGACGATTTGGCAGATTGATGTGTGTGTATTGGTTGGTTGGTCAGTGTCGGTCTAGAGGTCGCATTTTTCATCCGATTTCGATGAAACTTGGCATGTACGTTCCTTGATTTATTTGCCAAAAATTTTCGAGCCATTTTTTTATTGGGGGGAAAATGAGGGAGAAAAGGGGGGAATTTTGCTGGCGCGTTATTTATATTCTCCGAAGTCTACGGTTCACAGAACCACTAGTTTATGTAGTATCTTAAGTTTAATATTTGAAAATGTGTTGTTCCGAATAGCTAACGACGCGTAATTAATTAAGTGACAGACGGTGCTTATTAGGCGGCTGACACACTGCTGCGGTTTCCGCATGCGGCGCCGGTGCGCGAGTGAGATAGCGCTCTGCATGTGTATAGCGCTGTCTCGCTTGCACACCGTCGCCGCATCCGGTTGCGGCGCCAGTGTGATAATCGCCTTAGCTATCTACTTTATAGGAAACATAAACAAATTCTATCACACGAGTAGCTTTTTGTAAAAAAAACATAGTTAGATAAATATATAATCTTGGGGTTCCGTATTCGAAGGGTAATACCTAAATGGAAACTTAACTAACACCAAATTCTTTAGATAAGTATATAATTTTAAACAAAAAAAGAACCGACTTCACTTAGGATCCGCTATTACAAGAGAAAGTGACCGAATTGCTGTAAAAAATAGTTAAATCACTATAGGTGTGCCTAGTGAGTTCCCTCGATTTCTCCAGGATCCCACCATCAGATCTGAACCTGGTGACAATGGGACCAACTGTGAAGTATACTCTTTTAAACAAAAAAACAATTATCCAAAACGCTCCAGCCGTCTTCGAATAATCGGTGAACATACATACAAAAAATAGCAAAAAAAACTAAGATTCCGAATTGAGAACCTACTATTCAATATACTCTGTGTTGAGAACCTCCTCCTTCGAAATCTTGAAGTCGGTTGAAAAGTGTGTCAAAATGTTAATGTACCTACTTTCACCTGGTTAAACACTGCCTTTTCTACCAAGTTATAACCCATTGTGCACCAATTTCACCAAAATCCATTCAGCCGTTTTTGCGAATATAAGACAAACAACCAAATGTCGTCACATCGCCGTAAAACTACTTTCGCTTTTAGAATATTAGTTGGATAGCTAATCTTCAATATCTGCTGACTTCTGCAGTCTGCATGAGTTTCATTTCAATGTCAAGTTTATCAATAGGTCAGCATGATTAGATATGCCTTAGATTTGCACTACTAAGCCCATAACTGTTTTAGCTGAGCCGGCACACTCGTTACGGAAATGTATAGTAACATAATAACAATAATGTTTTATCATATCAATCATTCAGTAGGTATAGGTACAGTCAACGTCAAATAAGTATATGTAGGTATACGTTTTGATTGTTTTGAACCTTATTACAATGGAGTAACGCGTAAAAGAGTATAGATATTTTTGGCGTTGACTGTACCTAACTTAGAGCTTTAAACCAAGGTACCTAAGTATCGTATGCGTGACATGTGAGATTCTGAGTATTCGGACAGCAGAGTTAAGGCGTCATTCATTTATTATGGTTTTTATTTTATTTAGGGTGGGATCTTATATGCAAAGTTAAAATCTTACTTACTTTTAAAACTTGTGCTCAGTATCATATAATGGCAATGCAATGGCAACTGGAATTCGTAACTTCGTAAGAGCTATGTAGATGTTCATGTAAGTTGCACTAGTAAGAGAAGTTGTCATTGTGTCGCCATCTGTTGGTATTGTAGCGCACCACCAGAATGGACACCTAACTGCCACTTCACATTTATCTTTAACTTTATGCTTCTAGAGCACCAGCACGTCCGCTACAACCCTCTCAAAGATGAGTGGGTGCTGGTCTCCCCTCATCGCTGCAAGCGACCTTGGAGCGGGCAGACCGAAGAAGCTCCTGATGAGACTCCGGACCCTAACAATCCGCTGAAAGCTGGTGCCGTCAGGGCTAATGGTCAGGTAGGAAATGTATTGAGTGGCATGAAGAACCAAAGCCAACTAACCAGCAAAACCAAGTCGCTAACTGGCTGGAGTCTTGGCTTCCAACACGACCATTTGGCTCTTGTTCCGATCCAGGTGCCCTTTTCACTACAGACAGCGCGGCAGCGTCACGTTAAATGATGATATTGATGGCTTTAACCAGATCGACATCGACCAGGAAACCGTTGGATAAGAGCAGGCAGTCGCTGCTACAATCTTTGAAGGACGTACAGTGTGACACATTTCCATGACCATAATAGAATGAACTAGTAGGTAATATGTATATATAGACCAGACAAATCCCAATTAAGGCCTTAGTTTCCCCTATGAGGGCAGCGGCTTTCGTGAACGCTAGTAATTCTTGATTAAATCGCCAAAGCGGACTGAGCGCAGGCGTCTTTGAGCAATAGTGACCGCTTAATCATCAGGCGGAATGCATACTTGTTTGCCACCAGATTATAAAAAAAGGGGACTTTGGATCTGAATTCGGATAGCTAGATGATGACCCTCATTGCGTTTCAGAAAAACCCGATGTACACGTCAACGTACGTGTTCCCCAACGACTTTCCGGCGCTCCTGGAGCGCGTGCCAGAGCCTCCGCCCCCGGAGCACCCGCTGTTCCAGGCCAAGCAAGCCAAAGGGACCTGCAGGTGACTTTGACTTCTCTTCCTAAGGCCCAGGGTCCTTCCTATGGTATTATTTGTACAAATTAGTTGCATGTGTCTGCTCTTTTCCTCGCCAGTCTTCCTTTAATAATTTTCGTTTCTTAAAAAACTTTTATATGTACGGATTTGGAATTCAAATGTGTGTTTCAGAGTGATGTGCTTCCATCCAGACTCTAGCACCACCATCCCGCTAATGAGCGTCGAAGAAATAATGGCAGTTATCCAAGAGTAAGCTAATTCCATCCTATTTCATCATATCGAAAAACGAAATTTTGGTTTCTTAGTCTTTCGTTCGAATAATATATTCAGGGGAGATAATTAAATATCGTTTTTGGATAATTGGGGCGGTAGGCCCTCTAATTCGTTAGTTCCGTCCGTGCCCAAATAACGCCAAATTGACAAATAAGTATGACTATTAGATGGAATTTGATATGCGATCCTAGTGCCAGTGCGTGGTATTTGCCCCTGCCGAGTTATTGTGGTCACACCTCTACTACATTGAAAAAAAAAATCAGGGAAACTACTGAGATTACGGTAGGATTTACTGAATAATCAGATGTCAGAGTTTATAATAAGATAAACTGATTATTCAGTAAACTTTACTGTGATGTCAGTGGGATCCCTGATCATTTTTTTCAGTGTAAGCGTACTTAAGTTTTCAATCTTTTTAAGGTTTTCCGCGTTGCTCTTTCCGTCTTACGCGCGCCCCACATACTACTAGCTTAGCTTGGATCTTCTACTGGCGAATCTATAGTTAAAACCTTCCATTTTGCAGATGGAAGAACCAGACGACGGAGCTCGGCCGCAAGTACGCTTGGGTTCAGATTTTCGAGAACAAGGGCGCCATTATGGGATGCTCCAACCCACACCCCCACTGCCAAATATGGGCCTCCAGCTTCTTGCCCAACGAAGCCCGAGTTAAAGACAGGTGAGACAACAAGGGCGCCATTATGGGGTAGGTACTAGGTACTCCAACCCTAAGGACAGGGGCGCCCAGGAGGGCTATTCTATTCGTCATGCCAAACTGTGACACGTGGATATCACAGTTGAATCGCTGCTGGATTGAGTGATATCCATCTGTCCACACGTGTCCACACCTAACTATCAAATTTCATAGGTCTCGCTAGAGTTTTCTATTGAATTTGAAGTAAGTGGATATCACTATTTTGTGAGCCCCTAAAGATTTTCGCTTCAAAAAGTGTGATAGTATCATAGCAGTCTCACTAGCGACTGTCAGTTTTGCTATGTCGAATTGGGTCCCCTGTGCCTGTGTGTGTGTGTGTGTGTGTGTGTGTGTGTGTGTGTGTGTGTTGTGTGTGTGTGCTGTCTTCAGTTTACGCCACGTTTACGCACGTTCCCTATGATATGAAGTTTTGTTTGATTATCGAAAACTTGTTGCAGGTGTCAAAAGGAATACTTTACGAAGTCCAAGAGACCGTTGTTGGTGGACTACCTGGAGCAGGAACTACAAAAACAGGTATTTACAATACCTATACATAATACTACTTAGTAGGTATAGGTACATACTAGGTAACCAACTAAACCGAAGTACCTACTTAGGATACAATACCTTTGGTTAAGTTGGTTCCTACCAGGTTTGCGTCATGATAGAACCCAAAAGTGGATGGAACTCAGCAAAGCGATAGACAGCAAAGCCTGTAGCAAAGCAAAGACTGTAGCGCAAGAAACGGCGTTTTCTTATGACGTCATATTTAATGGGGTTGGCCGGTCGAAAGTCTTTACAGGTCCAGCATAGCTTGTACCTGTCAGTCGTACAAATAGTGTCAAAACCTTGTTTTTTTTTGGAATTTTCTGACCTGGATGGGCTAGCCTTTAAGCCAAATCCCATACAACATCACTAGTGACAGGTACAAGCTATGCTGGCGCCATCTGGCCAAACCGTTGACAGTTGCCAACCCCATAGTTTTCTAATAAAGCCCTATTTTATTCAGGAGCGTATAGTCATCATGAATGAGGAATGGGTGGTGCTGGTCCCGTACTGGGCGGCGTGGCCGTACGAGACGCTGGTGCTGCCGCGCCGCGGGCGGCCGCAGCGGCTCACGGACCTCAATGACGCGCAGGTGAGTAAATTCTGAACAATTTATCGAACAAGCGAGCGCAGTGAGGTGAAGTTCTTACTCGTAGAGACAACTTCACACACCACAGATGGGCTGAGACTTTACCTCAACTTAACTTGTGCTGTGCCGTAATTTTTATTAGATATGACTGCCTGTTGATGAATTGATGATAGACGCCGGCTTACCTACTTAAACTTTATTAATTTATTTCAGGTTAAGGCGCTCGCAGAAATCATGAAAGCGCTTAACACCAAATACGACAATCTGTTCAAGTGCAGTTTCCCCTACAGTATGGGCTGGCATGGTAAGATTTCTCACGAAATTTTATAAAAACTAGAATCCATATTTTCTCGCGCGATTTGGTAAGGTTCTTAGTTGTTAGAACTAGAGGAATTATCAATCAATCAATTTATATTTATTTCGAATCAAACATCCATAATTAAATTATAGTTATGAGTAATCTAGATGCCCCATTTCTCAACATCTGTCGCTGCCTTGTTAATCGAGTTAATCCCCAATATCATAATACCTAATTTGTAGCCACATTTGCATGGTCGTAGTTTAAAAAGTATTGATCTTTCAGGAGCTCCAACCGGCCCATCTAAAACCCCGATGGACTCCCCCCACTGGCTGCTTCACGCCCTGTACCTACCGCCATTGCTGCGCTCTGCAAGTGTCAAGAAACACATGGTCGGATACGAGCTACTGGCGCAAGTGCAAAGGGATCTTACTCCCGAGCAAGCAGCCGCCAAGTTGAGAGAGTGTGATCACGAAGTGCATTATAAGAATAAGAAATAAATTTTGATACGTTTTGTATTTTTAATTTTATTAAACAAGGCATTGGATACTACCTAGTAAATAATATAATACTTACTAGGATGTTAAATGCTACCTAGTTCTCGGAAACCTTCCCTCGACTCGCAACTTGACCCCCTAAGCGCCCTAACTATAAAGTTAGGGTGTATCGACACCGCCAGAACCTGGAAAAAGAGCTCTAGTATTAAACCGGTTTACAAATACGAAAGGAATAAAAAAAAAGGCTTTTGTTTAGTTTGTCTATGCGTAAATAACTTTTTTCTAGTCACTACTTTTAAAAAATACGCGCCCTAGTTTTGTTGTGTTGGTGAACGTGGTGACAATGTTCAGTGGGTTGCCAATTTTCAGTAATAAAATCCACCAATCCCAAAAAAAAAACTAATAAGTTCGTGGCAGTAGTTTGATGATTTTGGAACATCTTACTTGTCTGAAAGTTGAAAAATTATGGAATAGTGTAAACATTTGAGGCGACAAAGTCCAAATGATTGCAATGTATAGTGTAATCTTAGATTTGATAACCTTCATAACGCACTTATCATATTACCGAGATTCTAATTCTTCAACATATGGTTATTGATAAATATGCGTAACGAATAAAATAAAATATTAACTATATTAAATAATATCCTTAAATTTTGCGGTATTCTTTTTGTGCTGGTCACACTTTTTCAAAGGTCAGTGCTGCCAATCGCAGCAGAAGCCAAGTTGTCAAAAAACGCAAAATGGCCGAAGGAAAGGAATAAAGACTCCTTCGATTTATAAAGTTATTTTAATTTTCATTGTGCGATAAAGTTAATAAAGTTGTACTAAAAATGAGGGAAATTAATATCAATATAGAAGGATACAATGTGAACGGCATATGCGTGGGTTGTTTGAACTATAATCGTAAAATGTTTTATTGTGATCAAATAAAAGAATGTTTCAAATTACTCGGAAATATTGATGTAAGTAATGTTTTTGACTTATTTTGTTATTGAAACGACTCTGTCTAATAAAAATCTTCGTGCACAAGAGTTTCTAGCGATAATTTAAGTCATATTTGTCTAGTTTGAAATGTAAACAAAGCGTAGAACAGGAATCCTAGGATCGGCCATCTTAAAAATTTATTATTGCAGATAAGTTGAAGATAAATTTTGTACAAACTTGCACACTATATTTATTGAGTGTAACCACATGAACTGTTTCAAAAACCCTTGTCACTGTAGGTGTTTCATAATCTAAATATTGTAAAAGATTTTCTCGTATGTAATTATTATTACTTATTAGGTCTGGCTATCTTTATGTCCAATTTCATAAACAAAAACCATTACTACCTTGCTAGCTGATGGTTTTAATTATGTCACATATTAGCTTTTCCCATTGTTTGCCCCATTAAGAAAAGGGTTTTGATTCTAGTAATTAAGGTACTTACATAAGTTCACTTTTTATGATGAATAATTGACCTTAAGTATTCAATAATGATAAAACACCAGTTATTATTTCATTATTCAGTAGTGACACTAGTGACCCTGGCTACGAAGCAGGAGGTCCCGAGTTCGAATCCTGGTCAGGGCATTTATTTGTGTGCTTATCATGGATATATGTTCCTTTGTCATGGATGTTTTCTATATATTTATGTATTTATCTATTATATGTATATATCGTCACCGGATTAGGTTGAAATGTGTAAGATAGTCCTATTATATTTATAATTCCAGGTGCCCGATGGCCTCCAAGTCCAAGTGTGCTGGGAGTGCCTCGCCTCCATCCAAGCAGCGCTCCGGTTCAGAAACCTCATTGTTGACTCCTACAATGTGCTCATTGACTACTCCAGGAAGGTAATCAACCTCCCTTTTTAGGACTTCCAATTGGCCTTATTGCAACCAGGAGTTCGATTTTTGAATCTCACCGGGTGACTTATTTCATACTAAATAGTCATCGGCTGCATACAAAAAAAGGCACCGGTGAGATTCAAAAATCGAACTCCAGGATGTCTGAAGGATGTGACTATATTCTAGGGATGTCACGAATATTCGCATTCGCATTCGTATAATACGAATATTCGCATCATTTTTGACATTTGTATCAAAATTCGCATTTGCATCAAATGATGCGAATATTTTCCGAATGCGAATGTTGGCAAAACGCACCCTGTTTTGACGGATCAGTGCGGTCAAAGCAGGCTGATGGTCATTTGCTTACTCATACACAGGAAGTGAAAACGACGGTATCACTTGACTCCTTGTGATTAATAATATAGCACTCCATCACAGACCATGTTCTGTATTTTTGAACTATGGAAGCATAAAAGTGATAAGTAGATTAGCAGTGATCGGCGAAAAGGATTCCACACGGGGTGAATGACGTCAATCATTATGCTAGTATGGATATGCCGCGGCATTTGCGGGATAAAAAAATAAAATTACAGTAATTTTCACAAACATTTGTAATTAAGTATTTTAATGAAATTATTTATTTCGCATATTATTTTTTGTTTTTTTGGTCTCTTTAAAATTTAAATAACAAACCATTATTTTACTGGTCAACGAGCCAGTCCTTAGTTCGGGGCGGACTACTAGTTAAACAAGTCGTAACCGACACTGATTCATTGTATTAAACATAATACAAACACGTATATTTTCGAGCAGTTTAATTGGTATCGCGGGCGAAACGGCACATCCATAATACTAAGTCTAGTTGAATTCCCGCAGTGTGGCATCCTTTTCGCCGATCACTGTTAAGATTAGAGTAGATTCAAAAAAGTTAATCTGACTTTTTTGAATCTACTCCGTAACATTCGTATTCGCATTCACATTTGGACATTCGCATCCTGAATATTCGCAATGTGAGAAAAACGACATTCGTGACATCCCTGCTATATTCATATTCATATAGCCATCGAGTTGGATTTATTCTCTTGTTCGCTCAACGAATTCACAAGGGTCACGCTATTTGTATTGTGCTACAATAATGACTAGTAAAATAATGTATGCAAAATTTAATAAATTACTAATATTGTTAAACTTTATATAACTGTCGGATTAGGATAAGCCTGTAAGGATAGTTGTATGTTTGTTATAAATAAATAAATAATTAAATAAAAATTTATTCGTATTAAGCATACATTGTCAAATTACATGAGAACAATGTCAATATGGGTAAAAAATAAAATTATTAATAACAAAAATAAACAAGTACTCTGTCCTACATTACTCGGTATATATAAATTGTGTTTTTTATTTCATGGCCTGTTCTTACAATAAACACAATATTTCAGCACACATTCCTCAACTCTCCGTCGGACCTCTCCATGTACTCCCGGCAGCGACTGGTCACTACGGACCCTGAAGTTTCCACGCTGCAAGAACTGGTTCAGATAGAGGTGGACGTCAGCGTGGTCAAGGAGGAGACTAAGGAAGAGCTTGTCGGTAATTATGGAACCTTATCTGATTTTTAACCCCGGACACAAAAAGGGGTTTGACCGCTATGTGTGTCTTTCTATGGCACCATAGTGCTAAACAGTATCATATCAAGATTTTCATCCCATATATTGTTATTCATCAATATACTGGACTAGACGATCGATAAATATCACAATATTTGATAAATATCAGTAGATCATTATTCATTGTATGTCTACCCTTTGCCTTATGACTCCGTCATTTTGATAAATATAGAATATCTTAGCGAACTCATAATCGTCATCAGCGCCATAGACCGGCGGCACTTAAGTCCTTTCTGGCAATTTACACCATTTTAAAATTTTTCCAAAAAACGAAACGACGAAAAAATCTACGTAACTATAGAACCTCCTCTTCGTCCTACCGTTTAGTCCCGGCTTGAGTTCCGCTTGACAACCTAATCCCAATAATTGGACGTCACAAAACACGGGAATCGGTCGAAAAATGCGATCTGTAGAAGAGAATAGACGGACATACGTAAGCATTTCTGTCCAACATGAAACGTAGACCTTCGCTTTCGCTCGGTCAATTAGATTTTATTGTTGTTTCAGAAGAATCAGGGTTCATAAAATCAGAGACTGAATACTTCAACACTGCCGACTTCCCTGACGCTCTAGAGGACCCAGCATCGTCGGAAGACGACGTGCAATTATCGAAGCTGAAGAGGAAGAAGGACAGAAAGATCAGGAAGGTGAAGAAGAGAGAGGGACAGAGGACGAGGAAGATAAAGGTTAAGACTGATGTGAGTATTTGCATAGTTTTCAGTAGAGTTATTGGTGGTAGAAAAGTGGTAATGTCTATGAAATAATTTTAGTCAAGTCTGTCAGTTGAAAAAGGTGGCTGTATACAACACAGTACATAGTATAAAACAAAGTCTGTCCCTATGTAAGCTTAGATATTTAAAACTACGCAACGGACTTTGACGCGATTTTTTTAATAGATAGAGTGATTCAAGAGGAAGGTTTATATGTATAATTGCACCCGTGTGAAGCCGGGGCGGGTCGCTAGTTGTCATATAATTGCAAGACCGTATCGCCCGCTCCTATTGTCACGATCAAAATGTATGACATGTATTAACGAGTTCTATCTACTCCCATATCATATACCCTCCATGTTGCGTTCAAAAACCACACGTTATGACAACCATAAAAATAGACTGTTTTGTTAGAAGATAGAACAAATGTGTTATCTGCAAACAATGTCATTATTGCTAAATAATAACATCGAATTCGATAAAATTATGAAAATTCGGCCTCATCCCCGACCGCGGTCATGCCATCGACACAATCGAGTCGGCCATGGCGGTGCAATGGCGGTCATTCTAACGGTTTCCGAATAAGTCATTTAGAGTTTATAAGGCCTGGTTACACCTAACGAGTACACTGGCGAGACAGCAAAATGGCACTCGGCCGAGAGAGTAAAATGGCCCGGCCCCAGTACTCGGCGATGTGATTACACCTTGCGAGTACTCGGTCGAGAGTACTGACTCGCCACTGTACTGTGTGTACATAAAGCAATGTATGCAACTGTACGTAATTAAGCCTTAAAACACTCGTGTAATCTTATTATGAAAATAACTTTGTTCGTGTTATTTAACCAAACTCGTATTTTAAAGACCCCTATTACGTAACAGTTACATAAACTACTATACAGCTGTGGCCGCCTTCTTCGTCGCTATTCGCTACGCCGCGACCATCAAAAAACGTTTTAATCACAAAAAATGTAATAAAAAATCGCAACTTTTTAACCAATATCATGTTTAATTATATATATCATACTTGCAGGAAATAAAAACGGAAAAAGACCAGCAACGAGACCTCCGTAAGCTTAAGAACCTGCCGGCAGACCTGGTGGAGTTGTATACCATGACTGAAGAAGAGATGTGGGAGGTAATATACAATACAATACAAAATAAAAAAAATAAAATAAAAAAAAATGATTTAAGGGCGTTATTCTCAACGATTAATAAATAAATAATAGGCTACTTTCCTATGAAGTCAATCAGCTACTCTTTAGGAAACGTCAAAACGATTTGCTATATGAAGTTTGTACGGGAGACTAATATTGTGACGTCACAATACTATATGATGAACACATCTCCTTCATAAAAGTTTTAACCATTATAAAATCATGTAAAGCTCAAACACATGTTACACCTAGATTTTCCGGTGTATTTTTGAAAATTAAATTTTATGAACGAAATAATTAAGTGTAAATTTGATCCTCAAGTGTAAAAAAAAACATTGATTATCTTTAGTTTTTCCCCGACTGCGCGACGCAAAAGAGGGGATAGTGTTTAACAGTCTATATATGTATGTTTGTTCCTTTGTGGCACTCTAGAAGCAAAACGAGTGGGCCGATTTAGATGATTCGCACGTCAATCGATTCGTCTTGATTGCGCGAGTGTCACTAAAGACAAAATAGCAATCCAAATTCAATATGACGGCAGTCAGACGTCATATTGTAAAAAAAACAAAAATGAAAATTGACCTACTATGCCGAGTAGGGTATCATTGTTTAGAACTTTGAAAAGTATTATGAGGTCTCATTCATCATTTTTGATTTTGAATGACCGTTTAGGAATTATTATAATTTAAAATTGTTTAGCAACCATCTTACTTACATTTCCATTTTATTAGGTATTTAGTTATAACAAAAATACGACGAACATATTATAAAGGTTGTTATTATTAACGTGAACATATTATATGTGAATTTCAAGTAAAAGGTACGGTCGACATCAAAAATATGTTTACACTTTTGCACCTTACTCCTTTCTAATAAGGTCCAAAAGTATAAACATTTTATGTGAATTTCAAGTAATAGGTACGGTCGACGTCAAAAGTATGTTTACACTTTTGCATTTTACTCCTTTCTAATAAGGTCCAAAAGTGTAAACATTTTTTTGACGTCGACTGTACATCAAGTTAATATTACTGTGGGACTAGGTTGATTTGTGTAAGATTGTCCTAATATTTATTTATTTATTTATTTAATATTTTGTTCAACTAAGAGTGAAGGAGCTGGTATGTATCCTCTGATATGGAGACTATGACTTGTCGATGATTAATCAATGACGTGCGTCAGAAAATGGTCATATCTATACATATAATAAAGGTGAAGAGGGTCAAAAATCTGTACATTGGAGATATTAGTAAAAAAAAGAGTTAGTAGCTCTTAGAATCGATAACAGAACACGTTTCGACGATTTTTAGAATTTTTGTCTGTTTGTCTGTTTGGATGGGGAGAGTTGGCGTCAAAACGCCTGAACCGATTTCGATAAAAACTTCACTAGCCGGTTCAACAGACCTCTGGTCAGGACATAGGCTATAAAAATTACGAACTTTTTGGATTTAAGGGGGTTTAAGGGGGGTTTAAACTTTGTATGGGAAATGCCTTTATATTATATGGGAAATAAATATGTACTTATGCCTTTGTATTTCCACTATATAATTTTATACCACGACGGTGGCAAACATTCATACAACGCGCCTGATGGTAAGCAGTTAGGGGTAGCCAATGGACGCCTGTAATTCCAGAGGTTTCACATGCGCGTTGCCTCCCTATAAGAATCTTTTTTTTTTATTTCAACTATAGTGCACGAAATACAAAACTGTGAGACCTAATGGTGGACATCATACCAAATGGTATTTTCTATCAGTCAACCATGGGGCCTATACAAAAAACATGTACAAAAGCAAAAGGTGCAAAAATAAAACACACCGTACTATTGCTAATTACATCAAAAACTGTTATGTTGACAGGGGGGCTCGGGGGGCGGAGCCCCCCGCAAAAAGAAAAAACGCACCGCACTACTGCTTATTATACCAACATTTTTTAGGTTAGACATTTAAGATGGGAGAAAAAAAGGTTTGAAAGAGTTTAGCACGTGATGGATGGTAAAAAAGGAGGGCCCGGGGGGCGGAACCCCCCGCATAAAGAAAAAACACACCGTACTATTGCTAATTATAACAAAAATTGTGAAGTGGAACATTCAAGATGGGAGAAAAAGAGTTTTGATAGAGCTTACCACGTGATGGGTGGCAGAGAAAGGGGGGCTAAGGGGGCGGAGCCCCCCGCAAAAAGAAAAAACACACCGTACTATTGCTTATTATACCAAAAATTTTTAGGTTCGACATTTAAGATGGGAGAAAAAGAGGTTTGAAAGAGTCTAGCACATAATGGACGGTAAAAAAAGGGGGGCTCGGGGGGCGGAGCCCCCCACATAAAGAAACAACACACCGTACTATTTCTAATTATACCAAAAATTGTGAAGTGGAACATTCAAGATGGGAGAAAAAGAGTTTTGATAGAGTTTACCAAATGATGGGTGGCAAAAAAAGGGGGGCTCGGGGGGCGGAGCCCCCTGCAAAAAGAAAAAACACTCCGTACTATTGCTAATTATACCAAAAATTGTTACGTGGAATACCAAAAATTTTTAGGTTGGACATTTAAGATGGGAGAAAAAGAGGTTTGATAGAGTTTAACACGTGATGGACGGCGAAATAAGGGGGGCTCGGGGGGCGGAGCCCCTCGCATAAAGAAAAGACATACCGTACTTTTGCTAATTATACCAAACATTGTTACGTTGAACATTTACGATGGGAGAAAAAGAGTTTTGATAGAGCTTACCACGTGATGGGCGGCAGAGAAAGGGGGCTCGGGGGGCGGAGCACTCCGCAAAAAGAATTACATGTAGGTACTTTTCATGATACTAAAAAGTAGGAAATAAAAAATAAATTAAAAAATTTTAAAAACCCGCCTGCGTAAAATACTAAAAGGCCGTAAACAAGGCCAATATACGTTACGAATTTGTTATGTAGTATTGAAAAGCATAAGATACATATTAAATTCTAGTGTGGAACATAGCGGCATTAAACAGTCGGGACCCATTTTGCGCCAACTAGATTTCAAATGGGTCCCGACTGTTTAATGTCACTATGTTCCACATCAGAATTTAATATGTATCTTATGCTTTTCAATACTACATAACAAATTCGTAACGTATATTTGCCTTGTTTACGGCCTTTTAGTATTTTACGCAGGCGGGTTTTTAAAATTTTTTAATTTATTTTTTATTTATGACATGATTACATACATTACTTTGTTATTAAATCAAACATCTCTCTCTTCCTCCTAGCGTTTATCCCGGCTTGGACCCCAAGCCCAAGCTTGACAACCTAATCCCATGAATTGGCGTAGACACTAGTTTTTAGGAAAGCGACTGCCACCTGACCTTCCAACCCAGAGGGGAAACTAGGCCTTTTTGGGATTAGGTCCGGTTTCCTTACGATGTTTTCCTTCACCGAAAAGCGACTGGTAAATATCAAATGATATTCCGTACATAAGTTCCGAAAAACTCAGTGGTATGAGCCGGGATTTGAACCCGAGACCTCCGGATTGAAAGTCGGACGTCTTACCGCAAAGCTACCAGCGCTTCCGTTATTAAATCAAACATAAACTTTGAAAAAATATACAACCCATTTGGACTTGAACCAACATCGACACGCTCCGCCAAACATGGCCCGACAAGGCGTGTGTTGGTTCAAGTCCAACTGGGTTGATTATTTTTTAATGTTTACGAAGTCGGTATTAGACGTGTCCACACCTGGCGCACCGCCTGGCGAGGAAATTGCCGTGTGAGGCAGCTCGGCTAGTGTGGACGTGCCTCGCCCGAGGCATTGCGGCCGCGCGTGCGTGCGTCTCGGCCAGTGCGCCGTTATAGCCCGCCTATTTGATTTAATAACAAACTATTGAAAATGTTATAAACTAAGGCGATGTTTGCAGGTTCGCGCCGAAGACGTGAGCAGCGCGGAATTCTGTGCACTCAAATACAAGTGTGCAGACTGCGTCATAGGATTCAACTCGGAGCGGCTCATGCTTGACCACATGCAGGGGAAACATGTGCCGGTAATGTAGTCATTAACATATTAATCTAGTTAAAAATAACAGATTTAGGCGTTAAAATGTATTTTAAAGCCAAAGATGTGAGCAGCGCAGAATTTTGTGCACTTAAATATAAATACAACTGTGTCATAAATACAACTGCGTCATAAATACAAGTGTGCAGACTGCGTCATCGAATTCAACTCGGAGCGGCTCATGCTTGACCACATGCAGGGGAAACATGTGCCGGTAATGTAGTCACTAATATTTAATAGATAGAGTGATTAAAGAGGAAGGTTAATATGTATAATTTCACCCGTGCGAAAGCCGGGGCGTGTCGTTAGTCTAGTTATAAACGATAGATTTAGGTGCCAAAACATACATGAAAGCCGATGACGGAATTCTACACCTTCGAATACAAGTTCTCGGACTACGTCATAAATATAACTGTGTCATAAATAGAAGTGCTCGGACTGCGTCATAAGATTCAACTCAGAGACGCTCGTGCTTGATCAATGATCACATACAGTTCGGTCTAAAAAGTCTTAAATCAAGCATTGAAGTCGACGGGTAGAATAATGAACTGAATGAAATACAAGTATCTGGTTACAAGTTACTTGACTTCAACGTAGAAATTATACATATATTTGAATTTACCGTAGAAATGCACTATAGAAAAAATATAGTTGAATTTAAATTAATATTTGAGGATTCGAAAGACGGGAAATCCAATCAAAATGTCCCGTTTAAAATGGAGTATTTATTTCAGAAAGGCCCATCCTGCCAGCAGTGCGACGTGTGCCGCGCGTACTTCCTCACGGCCGACAACGTCTCCCAGCACCGCGCGCGGCACCTGGCCGCTTACCGGTGTGGAGGCTGCGGCGCGCGCACCGCGCTCAAGCGCCGCATGCTCGCGCACGCGCGCACGCACCGCGCGCTGCACGCCGCGTGCCACACCTGCGGCGAACAGTTCAGGTACTGAGGAAACTAGTGCCTGCGCCAGTTCTTGTTTACTAATGCGGCGAGAACAGTGCTATATGCGTAAAGCGAATTAAAATGACTTAGTCACTGGCGTAACTACTAAAGGGCTAGACGGGGCCCTGCCCCGGAGCTCCCAAGTTTGGGGGGCCCCCAAAACAAAAAGCTGTGTGTGTGTGTATATAGTTTAGGCGTCCCAGTTTTTTATTTTGCCCCAAGGCCCTTGGTCACCTAGCTACGCCACTGCCCAGTCTGCCAGTTCCTGCATGGCCGGAAGTGCCCGGCAGACTAATTTAAAAGTAACGAATTTGACTCCTTTACGTAACTTTTAAACCAGTCTGTCGGGCACTTCCGGCCATGCAGAAACTAGCAGACTGGGTTTCTGTACCTAAATACAAATTGTTGTTGCCACAAATATCATCTTTATATCCAATGACGTAGGTATTACTGAATCGCGATGAGAATGGGATTGAGTTAGCTGTGCAGCATATGGAAAATCTGTCAACTCTAATCCCATTCTAATCGCGGTCCAGTAATAAATGCCATCCATATTTTAAACCGGAAGTGGAACTTTTTTGTGCTTTCGGCCAATTCTAATTTTAAAACTATTTTTTCGGAACTCAGCTTCACTTTTATGAACATGTGCCATGGGGCTTATTTTTGTATCACGTAACGTACCAGATCCTACGGTCTCCGCCCGTACTAATAGTCCATCCAATGGGATTGACCGGTCGAAAGTCTTTGCAGATGGCGCCAGCATAGCTTGTACCTGTCAGTACTACCAATAGCGTCAAAATCTTGTTTTTTCAAATTCTGTTTAAATTTTTTGACCTGGATACTCGCCCTTTAAGCCAAATCCCATACAACAATACCAGTGACAGGTACAAGCTATGCTGGCGCCATCTGGCCGAACCGTTGACAGTTGCCTACCCCATTTAATATATGGATGGTAGAAGGTAAGGATGACAATATCTCTGTTACAAAAGTGTCCACCAAAAGGCGTGGAATTGGTGGCGCCACTTTAGCTTTAGCTAGTCCGGGTTCATACACGAAAGCAATACTAGCGCTACGTGGAGAGATTTAGAACTTTTAGTTGCTGTTTCCCGCCGCTGGACACTTTTTAGATGGTTCTCATATAAGAGATTGTCATCCTTACATTCTACTATCCATAATTTAATACTTGAAATGGGCTACAGGCAATATCGCCTAAGGTCCATTAGAAGAAAAAAAACTTGTAGATAAATGTAGGTATTATTTGGTCGGTATTAAACCGTATTTGTTATTTTATAGTACACAATCGAAGCTGTCTTACCACCGAGCCGTGTGCAACCAGGAGAGGCCTCAGTGCGACTGCTGCGGCAAAGTCTTCGCTAACAAGATGACGCTCAAATACCATCTCAAGTGAGTATTCATATTTGGACTATTAAATACTTACAAATATAATACTTCAATCATAGAGTAATTTATATAGTGTGTTTCTGTAATAGGAGCAATAAATTAAAACATAGATTCTACTCCTCAAACTACAAAACTTTTGTTCAACAACTTTAAAAAAATATGTATTTTGTAGATTGTCTCTTTTTCATACAAACTAAATAGTATTTTCAATGAACGTTAAAATCCGTCTAATTGACATTGCTTGTCACCCTACAGACATAGTCAATTTCGGAATACATTGCGTGTTCGAAAAAACTTTAAACTGTCGTAATAATCAAACCATACGTTATTTTTTAAAGTCGCTGAACAAACGTTTCCTGGTTTGAGGAGTAGAATCTACGTTTTAATTTTTTGCTCCTATTACAGAAACACACTGTATAGTAGAGCAGCACAGCCTAAGAACTTTTTGAAGCTCAAGCCAATCGCGCCATCTGCGTGAAAGCGCCCTAAAGATACCCAAAATGTAAGAGGAAATGTCACCTGCACTGCTACTCCACCTAGTAACAAATAGCGTACTAGTAGTACACTAGTAGCTACCAGGTGGAGTAGCAGTGCAGGTGACATTTCCTCTTACATTTTGGGTATCTTTAGGGGGCTTTCGAGCAGAGGCCGCGATTGGCTTGAGCTTCAAAAAGTTCTTAGGCTGTGCTGCTCTACTGTGTTACTACTAGCCCCGATGCATATGTTTTCGTCTACTCAGACCATTTTCTTAAGTGTTCCCATTTGTACAGAAAAGTAGTTTTAGACAAATATTCAACACCGTTTTATAATAAAATGATAATATTTAGATTATTCATGAAAATATCCTACACAAATTCAATTAAGGTACACGTAATACCATTCTGAAAAACCCAAAAAAAATCTGATTTTTGTATTCCAAATATTTTTATTACAAAAACATATGATGAGACTAGGGTTATTCCTAGGGAAAGCAAAGTGGCATAGCTATATATTGACCGTTTAATTATGAGTCTACAAAATCAAATGTGCAAGAGGAGAGCCCAACTTTATTTGGGCAATGGTTTTGGAAAATCCATTTTTTCAGCAACAAAAGTCTCTTAGTGTTTTCATTATACAATTAAAATAAACTACATCAAACACTACTATTATTGGCCCCAATCATTATTCATCAGAAGTATTCGTGTAAGAATTCTTCCGATAAATGTAAAAAATTCTTCGTACTAGACGAATTCCATTGCATCGGGGCTAGTATATAAGTTACTCTATGCTATGACTGACTACTTGCTATCTCTTAACAGTCCTAAGTGTATGTTGATCGAGTTTTGACTCTTTCTTCCGTCAGATTGCCCAGAGAGCCTTATTAAAGGTAGCTTACCGTAAACCATTTCGTTACCCCACCGAGGACCTATATAAAACGTGCGAAGTTCTTACTGTCCGACAAATATTTGTACTACATATAGTGCTAAAGAAACATTCCGAGTGTTTTTTCTCCACACTAACAAGCATCCATAGAACTCATCGGGGCAGACGAAAAATAATGGTTCCACGAGATGATGACAGTAAAACTGCGTTCAGTAAGAGATTTTATTGCTTTCTTGGTTGTTTCCTGTATAATAAGTTTAATTCTATACTAAATATATTTCACCTTGTCAAATACTCATGCAAAGAAACTTTGACAAAATGGTTATTGGGGATAAATTATATTGAAACTGAAAATCTTTTGCACCCTGTTTCATAACTTTTTGTCTGTAATTATAGTGTACTTTTAATACATACACGCACACGTATACTCACACACACACGCACACACACACAACACAACACAACAATACACACCACACACTTACACTCGCGTGCGCGCACACACTTATTGGAGTTTTTCGAATTTTTACCGATTGTAACTAATATTTTCTCTTTCTTTTATGTTAGTTTAATAGCTCAACTTATCCAGTATGTATAATTGTATAATGAACACTTTATTTTGCATAAGTATTCACGTCTAAAGTTTAGTCAAATGGAAGGTAGCTGGTACTTATAGCACAGGTTTATCCTATTTTAAGCACCAGCGAAAAATATTTGGTCAGTGCATCCTATGTATTATAGTTAAGAAATTATGTATACATAGTAATCCTTTGATGTCAATAAACTTACTTACTTACTAGATTGGTTTCATTTTTAACCTGTACTTTGTTTTTTTTATGTATGTCCACCGATTATTCGAAGACGGCTGGACCGATTTGGATTTTTTTAAACAGTATACTTCATAGATTAACAGTAGGTCGTATGATGGTTATGTATGATGAGGTAGGGTTGCCAACGACCTACTCTTCCTCTATCACAGTTGGTCCCATTGTCACCAGGTCCAGATCTGATCAAGGATCCTGGAGAAATCGAGGGAACTCTTCAACTATTATAGGCACACCTATAGTGATTTCACTATTTTTTATAGCAACGCGGCCACTTCCTCTTGGAATAGCGGTTCCTAAGTGAAGTCGGTTCTTTTTTTAAATTATTTTGTTGTTATTTCGTAGAATCCTGCCTCCGAACAAAGAAGAGAAGCCGAAAGAGAAACTCTATATAAACTGCAAAGGATGTGACAAAGTGTTCCACTCCAAGAAAAGCTACCGGGCGCATGTGTGAGTATCTATGCTTTATTAAGGTAGATAAAAAAGATAAAAAAATATATTCTTCAATTTAGGCACATTACAATGCACTTATGAACGTCAGAGAGAAAAAAACTACCACCGTTTATAACTCCTACACATCTGACCCGATAACCCCCGGCGCTCGGCTAGTGCGCCTGTCAGGTGTGGACCCGCCTATTGATTCCCTGATTAATTATTCCCGGATTATCGATTAGTCGATCGATTATTAGCATATACACGATAGTTCAACGGATGTGTGTAAAAATGTTGTCAGTTCGATACAAATGTCGCGCCAACTTTCATGAATTAACCTATATGATGAATAGGGATGATGACATATATGACATACCTATAAATCCAACCAAAAAATCCAATCCAATCGCCTACATCCAACTAGTTTTAAGTATTTCTAATTGTTTGTAGTTCACAGTGCCTTGGTTGTATAACTGTAATGCTGTGTAACTTTTTTGAAATAATAAAATAAAATAAATTTATAAATGTTGAATTTAGTAATTAAATGTAGATAAAAGGATGCAAAATGATAAATATATCCTATTTTAGTGGAAATTAAAAAATCTATTGGAATAGTTGAAATATATCGCGCTTTAAAATTTCGAAATTTTACAATTTTTTTTAAGTACGAAATAATTAAAATCAGTGATACCACTTGATTTCTCAAATATTAGTGGAAAATAAATTGTATGGCATTCCTGAACATAAACGCAATATTTCTGTGTCAAAATAGCAATTTAATCATTTTTCCATACTACAACAGGGCGAACCATGTGCAAACATCATATTTTTAATCGCATTTCAGATTTTTATGTTGCTTTAACGCAACTGGCACCATATAGACATTTGATCCTCACAACAAAACAAATTGATTGATACCATCCATGAAAATAAAATCATCATGCCTATTGATGAGTTATAGTATTACGTATTAAGGGATAAGGGGACCTCTGATCCCTACTACTCGTGGGAACGCTGTGGTAATTCATTTAATAACCATCCGCATGGCGGCGATGCGGTACGCCACCCATCACGTCTCGTTCTTCACGGGGGCGAGAAGCGGCTCACGGAGAGCCGTTCTGCTACGTTGATCGTAGCAAATGGAAATCCGTGATCTCTGCCTACCCCTTTTGGGATATATGCGTGATTATATGTATGTATGTATGTTATAGTATTAATTGAAATGACGAATTTTGTCGTCAAAGGGTAATTTGCAGAAAAAATGTACCTTTACTTTTTTAATTTGATATATATATTGAGTCTATCGCATCATGCGCTCTATCGAGTCTGATAGACTATAGACTATTCTATCAGACTCGATAGAGCTCATGATTCTGCATGCGGTAGACTCAAAATATATATCAAATTAAAAAAAAAAGTAATGGTACATTTTTTCTGCAAATTACCCCAAAATGTTTCCAATCACTATTTCTCATGGTTATGTTGATGTTGTATTGGGCCCACTTTTTTTGGTACAGTACAAGTTTTAACAAGCTGCTATTGTCCCCTTGGTGACGGGGTTGATCCACCTTTAAGAGTCGCCAGGACGCTCGCGTGAACTCGCGTTCCCATACAAACGTAGTTCCACTCTCATTTTAAAACGACATGCTTTAGAACCATGAAATTTAGCATGGGCATACTATTAGTACAGATCTAGGTCGGATATTCATTTTCGTTGCTAAATATTGTAATACAAAGAAAATATAGCAAAAATAAGTTTTGTATGTAAATCTGTAACTGACTGTATTTTCTTTGTATTACAATTTTTAGCAACGAAAATGAATATCCGACCTAGATCTGTACTACTAGAATGCCCATGCCAAATTTCATGGTTCCAAAGCATGTCGTTTTAAAATGAGAGCTGAACTACGTTTGTATGGGAACGCGAGCGTCCTGGCGACTCTTAAACTTCAGGGGTGGATTCGTTTTTTAATTCGGTGTTTTAAATATAAGTACACATTGCACAAGTGAGTACACATTGTCGATAAAAGTGTATGTATGTCTGTTTCCAGCGTGATACACAACGGGCTAACGTACCCTTGCCCCATCTGCGGCAAGTTGTTCCAGTGGAAGCGGAACCTCGCGCGACACACGAGGAACCACAGGTAACCACAGGACAGACCGAGCGAGCAAAACGAGCGAAGAGTACGTTTCAGCTAGTTCAAAAATCCTTTAGGCTGTTTTCTTGAACGATTTTCTTGAAACTTTGTGAGCTTTTTTATACAGTGTGTTTGAGGTTAAATGGGACAAGCCCAAAAGTAGAGAAGATACAGAAAAACTGTCTTGGTAAACATTGGGTTTTTATCTTGCGAAAACAATTTTTGATTCGTGGAAAACTCTGGTCAAAATGTCTTAAAAAATTAATAATAATTCTTTTTTTGGGCTTATCGTTCAGTCAAATCGTACTTAAAAAAATCTGAATATGCACTTTATCGCCTAGACAATAAAGGCGTTGTTCAGATATTTGTCACCACCAAGGGGAAGCTCTGGTATATTTGATGGCGACTATAGGTACATGCCATTGTTTGAAATGATTTTTTTAATGAACCTTGCAGTGATAACCTTATCTCTTATGTATATACTTATGGCTAGCTAGGTATGAATACTAACATAGTTATAAATAAAATACTAACTCAAAAATCTAATAAATAAATAACCATTTTACTGAGGTCGTTGTGATAGGCAGATGCGCATATCTACACGTAGTCGACGTAAGGCGCGTAAACCACGTAGTACAGATAAAGCACCTCTCCATACGAGAAGGGATTTCCTCTCATGAGCACGTAGAGTGAGTAATATATATTGTGATGTATTGCTAGAAGGGGGATTGGTCTGGAGATCAGTAGTGAATAGTATAGCTACATAAACTATGGCTTTATAACCTGTGTTTGGTGATTGAACCCCTCTACATCCCAACCCGGCGCTGTGCCTATTTCATGGCGACCGTGACAGGACCCTGAGGAATATTCTACAGGGCGCCGGGGACCGTGACACCGTGATACCGTGACAGCGTGACAGCGTGACAGCGTGACACCGTGACAGCGTGACGTCGTGACACCATGACATCGTGACACCGTGACATTAAAGGATATTGCTGTGTGTTGTGTGTGGACATGAGGAAGGCGGCAGGAAGATCGAGCGAACTACACGAGTAACTATAGTAGGGGAAGACAGGGTAGATTCGTACACTGGGAGCCTTCGTACAGTGGTCATATCTCGGCTATCCAACACGCTGGAAGCGTTCATATTTGTATGCAACACGGCTACTTACATGCATAGGCTACCTTCCAAAAGTAATGGCAGTGCGGTACAAGATTTCGCCAGAAAGAGCTGATATGTGTTTTCGCCACTCACAAGTAATTTTGAGTTCTCCTTTGAATGCGTTTGTTTCCAAAAAGTTTGGATGGACTTAGAAAAAATGCTTTAGTATTGTTTGTAAATATATGCTAAATATTGTTATTCAAACAATAGTTTTGGGATTATATTAACGATATTTTTTTTATTTTGATTTTTTTCTGGTCCGATGGATTGGGGTACCTTCGTACACTAAAAATGTATGTAATTTCATACTGTACGAATGCACCCCATGTAAGTTAAAATCAAGAATAACATAATTGCAAAAATAGGTCAGTAAGATATGTTTAAAAAGTGATTGAAACTGGCGAAATAGCTGGTAAAATCATGAATCCCTGGGAGAAACGAATAGTGTACGGAGCTACCCCGCGTGGTGGGGTGAATTCGTACAGTTCCCATTTTTTGGAAAAATCGTTATAGCTTGGCCAAGTTGCTTTATATCAAGCCAGAAATGCGCTATTATTATAGGCAGATAAATGGACAATAACATAGCATTCGTTTCATTGTAAAATATCTGTTACATTTTGTTTTACAAGGCTCCGAAAAAAAAGTGTACGAAGCCTCCCCATCTTCCCCTATAACCAACATGGGTGACGACGGCGGTGAAGGGGACTGTGAAGAGGACGAGCCGGTGGTGTCGAATCACAACTAATGGCGCGGCTAACTAAACTGCTTCATCGACTGCTGTGTAATCGACGGAGGTTCAGATGGCAGTGTCTTCAGTTACACGTCCGGCGTGGCGGCCGGGTGCTGGGAGCGTTCGAGGAGGTGGAGTTTTTTTTTTAGTGTATTTCGTGTGTTATGAAAAAGTTGTTTTGTTATGTGAGTTATTTTATATAATTTTATACTTGGTTGACTTTATGGATTTATTAGAAGTAGGTATTATGTGTTGTAAGAATATAGATAATTTGTTAACTGAAGTTAGTGTAGGCATTTAGGAGTTTAAGATGATTGTAAATGAGTCGCAGCTGTAGATCTTAAAAGTAACGTTAAAAACAGCAAAACGTTCGAATATTCTAGGGATTAGAAAAGTTTGATACGGTATTGAAAATGACTAATTTCACTTTTGATTTAATTTTTTGTTTTTATGTCTGTGAGGAAGGGTTGTAGTAGGCATGGGAAAATAGGGATAGTGATTAGGGCGACAGTTTCATTCTCAAAATGACGATAATACTCGTAAATACGAATTTTGCTTACGGCAACTATAACAATAATGTGAGTCAACAAGGTCAGCAGCGTACAGCGACAGCGATTTCGCGAGTAGGCAGAAAAGCGCAATGTCAATGTTAATGCGCACGTGACTTAGAGTAGGTAACAGATGTGATGGATAAGAGTTTTTTTATATAATGAAGAGTAAGTGAAGGTTCAAGTGGAACGGTAGGTACTGTCCAACAATGTTGGTTATGTTGTGAAAAATGTTAAATTGATGTGAATCAAGATTCTCCATGGACGAAGGCACGCTTAGACGTATCGTTCCGAGACTTGGTTAAGTTGTGGAAAATGTTAAATTGAAGGAATCAAGATTCTCCATGAACGAAGGCACGCTTAGACGTATCGTTCCGAGATATGGTTATGTTGAGGAAAGATAGTAGAGTTAAAATGATTTCAATAGGGAAAATATAGATGAAAGAGTGTGTCTTGTGCGACAAAAAATGAAATACCTATTTAAGTTATACAAGGAAAAGAGACAAAATGAAATACCTATTTAGGTTATGTATACAAGGAAAGGGAAAAAATCACGATTATGAAATATGTAGGAGGAACGAACACGGAATTAACTATGACTAATTTATAACCCAACCATTGTTAAGTTTAGGATATTTGGTATTAATTAAGGACAAATGTTAGAATAAACTAAAGACGTACATTGAGCCCCATAGGATAAGTATAGCATAAAATATCCTAGTTTAAAAATAATATAGACTACTTAGTACATAAGAATAGAGTTAATTTACAAATAGTGTTCTTTTCAGGGGGAGGGAACCCCTTACCTTTTCAGGGGAGGTGTGATAGGCAGATGCGCATATCTACACGTAGTCGACGTAAGGCGCGTAAACCACGTAGTACAGATAAAGCACCTCTCCATACGAGAAGGGATTTCCTCTCATGAGCACGTAGAGTGAGTAATATATATTGTGATGTATTGCTAGAAGGGGGATTGGTCTGGAGATCAGTAGTGAATAGTATAGCTACATAAACTATGGCTTTATAACCTGTGTTTGGTGATTGAACCCCTCTACATCCCAACCCGGCGCTGTGCCTATTTCATCGTAATATAAAAATTTTTTTTCTCAATTTGACGAATTTTGCTATTGTGTAAATTCACGTATTTTGTACAATAAAGTTTGCTGTTTCAGAGACCGTGACGCCGGCGCCACCCACGAATGTCGAGACTGTGGCAAAACGTTCAGCAGTCGGGACTGCTACAATAATCACATGAAACTCAGCAAACGACACGTTCAAGAAGACGCTTATGTGTAAGTTACAATCCCCTCCACACCCACCAACCAACCAACCCATCAATTCAACCTACTAACCCACCAATTCAACCAACTAACCCATCAATTCAATCAACCAACTCACCAATTAAACCAACTACCCCAGAAATTCAACCAACTAATAAACCCACCAATTCAACCAACCAACCACCCCACCAATTCCACCAACTAACCATCCCACCAATTCAACTAACTACCCCACCAATTAAACCAACCAACCAACCCACCTATTCAGCCAACCAACCCACCAATTCAATCAACCAACCACCCCACCAATTCAACCAAGTACCCCACCAATTCAGCCAACCAACCAGCCAACTATATAGTCGGTCTATGTTAAAAAATTCACCTTAGACTTATATCAAGCGGTGAGAACTACGAGATATCGGGATCATCACGTCTTTATATTTGGCAGTGCAGGAAAAAGGTCCCACTTTGTGGATAATTAATATAATTATAGAGGTATTAGGACATCCTTAATCAATGTTTTCGTAATATCGTGTTGAGGACCCACGAACGTATTTGTTGCAGACACGAATGTTCGTACTGCGGTAAGAAGTTCGCCACCAAATGGTGCATGGTGGACCATATAGACTGGGACCATCTGAAGCGGATCAAGTACCAATGTAGCGTCTGTTTCAAAGTAAGTTTCGGCGCCTAAATATTTGAATTTTTTTTATACATTTTGTCGTTATCCACTTTTTTTTCTTGCATTATATCATGATCATCATCTCAGCCCTAAGACGTCCACTGCTGAACATAGGCCTCCCCTTTAAAGGGGGGTTTGCCATACGCGCCACGCTTGGCAGGCGGGTTGGCTTTCGGAAGATGCTGCTGCCCATCTCCCGGTATATTCCCTTAGCAGACTCCTACTGCAACCACGGGACGATATGGTGGGGGACAATTCTAAGCCGGGCACCCCACGGCATTCTGTCATACTTCATGGATATCGATGTCGTAGTTATTAAGGGGTTCTGCCTTACATCAAATCAGACATGGCCGATATTTTTATATATTAATAGTGATGAAACACTTATGTTAGGCAAGCATTAAATAAGTCCCGCCGAGTTTCTTGCCGGTAACAAGTAATACTTCTCGGGTCAGAGGTGTAGGGTTAGAACCGGTGGTAGTTTATTTTTTCTCTCTGACGTTCATAAGTGCATTGTAATGTGCCTAAATTGAAGAATAAATATCTTTTATCTTTTTTTTATCATTTGCGAACTCAGAATCACACCGGATCAATTTCAAATAAAAAAAAAACTCTAAAATTTTCGTGTTTTTTTTTGATTTCTAAATTTTTTTCTATCAGTGAACGTATGTTACCGCAAAAGTTTCCAAAAACACCTTATATTAGACTACATTTGCAATATAAATCAATTAACAGCACTTGGATAGCAGAAGGATTTTTACTTGATTATAAGTTAAATTATTGAATCTTTATACTTACCCAGGCGTTCAAGACTGCCAAGATAATGGTAGCTCACATGAACAACATCCACGAGGGCAAGAAGAACCGAGAGCCCGAGGGAGAGCATCTGTGCGAGGTCTGCGGGAAATCGTACAAGGTGAGATGTGGCAGAGAAGCACACAGGTCACAGCTCATACAGCGCCTCGCCACCCGACACCTTTGATTATTAAACCAACCGGATGCGAGACGCGCTCTCATTTCTATCGGAAAAAGTCTGCCGTTTTTTGCGGGGGAGGGGAACGTCAAGTATGCGAAACATCAAAATAGCCACGTCAAATAAACATCAGTCCATACAATGAGTATGACCACTGGTCATACTCATTCGGCAGAGGGGAACGCCTGTCAATGGCTACTCCGCTTGGTTTAAAGCTCTAAGCCCGACACACACCGCCTCACCTCGAGCGGTCCTCGACAACGAGTGGACGAGTACATAGTGCTTGTTTGTCTATCATATAGTTTTCTCTCATTTGCTCAAAGGTTAACTGGAAGAGATCCCTTACAGGGATAAGTTCGCCTTTGTACTTTGTTTTCTCTTTTATCATGTTTTATTGTAACTTTTGTATGTACAATAAAGTGTTTACATACATACATACATACATACATACGAGTTGGTGTAGTGAGCGCATGCGCATACAAATTCATATAATTTTAAACAAAAAGAGAACCGATTTCACTTAGGCACCGCTTTTCCAAGAGGACATTTTTTTCCACTTGGTAAATCCAAGGAAAAATACTGTAAACACTATAGGTATGGACAAAATGCTTTAAAAAATCTTATTATATGTATACAGTCCATAGACAAATTTAAGCAAATTAAACCATTTTGTCTATGAATTTGCTGAATTCAGCACAGGTGTGTTGTCCCTAAGTAACGCAGCCGCAGCGCCACCTATTACACTGAAGTTGAGTTATTTTGACAGCGTCAAATAGCCGCACATGTTAACGGAAGCTCATTGTGTTTGGGCTGGTTAACACATTCAGCACCGAGAACCCGACTGTCGGGTTCTCTGTTCGTATCTACTACGCGCTACATACGAGGAATACCTGGCTACGCGCTACGCGGTACGGAAAGTGTTAAAATCCTTTCATTGAGCATTAGATGACTTTTGCAAAAACGTACAACCAGCGTTAAAACCTTGCATTTTTTCACAGCGAATTATAGCGGCAAACTCCTATATTATAGTTACCTATTATGTCTTCCAGACGGTGAAACGGCTGAAGGGGCACGTGTGGGCGATGCACACGAACCGCTCCACCACCAAGAGCTTCAAGTGCAAGCTGTGTCCCGCCACCTTCACGTGGCAGACCTCCATCTACAAGCACGTCAAGATGATGCACCAGAAGCCGCCTATAAAGGTATATTAATATATAATATATTAATAAATAAATAAATATTAGGACAATCTTACACAAATCAACCTAGTCCCACAGTAAACTCAATAAAGCTTGTGTTGTGGGTACTAGGCGACGATATATACGAGTAGTCCGCCTCGAACTGAGAACTCGCGATTTACTTGCAAACGAGTTGACCAATATAACAAGACCCCAAGGAGGATTTTTTTTCTCCTAGCTCCATAACCACTTGATCGATCCTGCTCATATACGAACTTACAAATTTTATGTATATCTGCTACATTCCCAAGAAATTTCATAAAGATCAGAAAAACGTTACTAAAGTTATCGTCGGGACAAACTATGGAAATCAAAAAACCATCCAAATGCCGAGACGTCCCAGTAGCCAGGTGACAGTTCGGTCTGGAGTTGTTTGTAAGAACTCACTTCGCTTACGCTCTGCGAGTTCGATAATAGCTAAATACTTAAATACATAGAAAACATCCATAACTCAAAAACAAATATCCGTGATAAACACACAAATAAATGCAACAAGGATTCGAACCCGGGACCTCCTGCTTCGTAGGCAGGGTCACTACCGACTATATCGAATAAGGTATACTTTATCGAACGACCCAACGCAGCGAAGGGAAGTTCTTACAATTCATAAATACCTTGTTATATTGGTCAACTCATTTACAAGCAAGTGGAGTTCTCAGTTCAAACGAAAAAGTTTATCTAAAAAATGGCCTCGCAATAATGTGACATAGTGTTAGAAAAACGGCCTGCATTAATTTAATTTCTTGCCCTTCCAGCAGGCCATCCATGGTTGCCATTTTGATCGCCTATCGCATCATGCGTCACTTTCGCACTTACATACTTGTTAGAACGTGACAGCTATGGTGACGATCGATAAAAACTCGACCATATTAGGTTAGCAAATCGTTTTCAATCAACATTAGTGTACAGTGGCGGCAGGTAAAAAAAATCTTAGTCAAGCCGGAGCTTAATTTGGCTCGACATTTCTTCTTGAGTTGTTAGAAAACCGCTACGGTGCCTGAATATTACAAGCCGGCGAGAATCGAGTTATATGGACCACAGAAACTGCCAGTGTTACAGTAGTAGTCAATTAGGACATTAACTTCGGTATTATTTGGCAGATTAGTGATAATTTTATTAATATTTTTCCCTCTGAAAATTTGCTTTTTGACACAATACAGCTTGTTTGTGTGAAAAAACGGCCTGTATTAATTCGGTTTAAAGACATTTATTTCTCATAAGAACAATAACAGTTCACTTACATGAGATTACTACTAGGAAATAACATTATGTGACTTATTCCAACACATCTTAGTATTTAATTTGTTGTCCCGCCAGATCCGGACGCTGCCGGCCAAGAAACAGGAGTTCCCGAACGCCGGGCTTATCGCCCGCGAGTACTTTCAACCAGCCACCGGCCTCACTCACATTCCGATACACAACATAGTACAGAACATTGTATAGAACCTACAGATAACCTCAACCACTAGATAGATCATAAGTACAACTCGAGGTCACTACACATAGGTGCTCCCGTACTCATTTTGTATGAAAGCGCGACCGCTTATTTCAGTTGAGTTAACGTTTTCGATCATTACTTATGTGAATTTTAAAATATAATAATAATAATAATAAAAGACATTTATTCAATAAGTTCACATAAGTACATAATAGGAGTACAGTAGATAAACATATTGAAAGGGAAAGTGGCTCAGCTTATGTCTGTGCGAGAAGGCATAAAGGCCCTAGGGCCCTACCACCTTCAAGCAGCGGACGCTGTTATTCTGTCACCCCCATGACTTAATCTAACTTAAAATCTAAATTAATCTAATCTAACTAGTATACAATAGTTTCAGTTACACAACTCAAAATTTCCAAATATCCACAAAAATCAAGTGAACCTGGAATGTTTTACTACAAATTGGTGTAGAATTATATTGAGATGTGCTGTTCGAATCGTAGAAATTTACGAATAAAATTGCGCTGATGTGTGGTGACCTCGTGCTCCCTGTAAAAGCTTAATGATGAGGTGTCTGTGTAGTCTGTGATAGAACCATTAAAATACAATAAGAGTCGCCAGGACGCTCGCGTAAACTCGCGTCCCCATACAAACGTAGTTCAGCTCTGATTTTAAAACGACATGCTTTAGAACCATGAAATTTGGCATGGGCATTCTAGTAGTACAGATCTAGGTCGGACATTCATTTTCGTTGATAAAAATTGTAATACAAAGTAAATATAGCAATAATAAGTTTTGTATGTAATTCTGTAACTGGCTGTATTTTCTTTGTATTACAATTTTTAGCAACGAAAATGAATGTCCGACCTAGATCTGTACTACTAGAATGCCCATGCCAAATTACATGGTTCTAAAGCATGTCGTTTTAAAATTAGAGCTGAACTACGTTTGTATGGGAACGCGAGCGTCCTGGCGACTCTTAAGTTTAACTCACTATTGCTCGTACTCCGTGTATTATCGAACGAGCGGAGCGTAAGCGAAGTAAAGTTCTTACAGACAACTTTGGACTCAATGGAACTGTAAGCTGGCTAGACGTTCCTGCATTTCGATGCCTTTTTGATTTTGAATATTCTGCGATAACTTTAGTAACGTTTTTCTGATCTTCATGAAATTTGATAGGGTTGTAGCAGAGATATAATTTGAGAGTTCGTATATGAGCAGGATCGATCAAGGGGTTATGGAGCTAGAAGGCACGAAACTATCGTCATAAGGGTCTTGTTATATTGGACAACTCGTTTGCAAGTAAATCGCGAGTAGACATCTCGCCAGCCCTATTTCTTCTGCTGCCGCCTGTTTTCTGATTATTATCCAACAATACGGATGCTTTAACCTTTTCGACGCCATGTCAAACGCGAAACCTACCACTCAGACGCCACGACATCTAAATGTCAAAAATGAAGTTAAACTTTATGCGTGTGCATGTAGGTCTATTTTGCTCTGTGGTCGGTGACCGATATATCGGTCTTTGGCGTTGGACCTGTGGTGCCGATATATACGTCTTTGGCGTGGAAAAGGTTAAAAATGATAATAAATTGCATGGGGTCGTTATCGGTGAATTCTCAATGCAACTTGGGACTCCGATGGCCGGTTATGAGTCGCCAGGATGCTCGCGTTCCCATACAAACGTAGTTCAGCTCTCATTTTAAAACGGCATGCTTTAGAACCACGAAATTTGCCATCGGCATTCTAGTACTAGTAGTACAGATCTACGTCGGACATTCATTTTCGTTGCTGAAAATTGTATTACAAAGAAAATAAAACCAGTTTCAGATTTACATACAAAACTTATTTTTGCTATATTTTCTTTGTATTACAATTTTCAGCAACGGAAATAAATGTCCGACCTAGATCTGTACTACTAGAATGCCGATGCCAAATTTCGTGGTTCTAAAGCATGTCGTTTTAAAATGAGAGCTAAACTACGTTTATAAGGGGACGCGAGTTCACGCGAGCGTCCTGGCGACTCTTAAGAAGTGTAAGACTTCTTCGGCAGATGTCGCTAGGCGTCACCCTAAGACGCATATACATATAAATAAAGGATATGGTGGAGAAATTGGCAGCCATCAGGTAAGTCTCAGTAGCTCAGTTGGTCAGAGCGATGGACATCTTTTCCAGAGTCGCGAGTTCGAGTCTCGTCTGAGGCAGTGGATTTAGATTTTTCTACTATACCTTTATTTCTAAACATTAAAAATGAATTTTAAATGTCACCTATTCAGTGTCTTTGAAAATAACCATTGATTCTAAAATTAATCGCAGAATATTTATTTTAAAGCCTTATTTTTGTACTCTATAATAATGCCTTAGCTTTACTTTATACAATATTTTATTGCCATAATAATGTACTTATTTCTAAGGTTAAAGATAATAATAATAGTGATTTTATACAAATAAAATGCAATATTGATTAAGAGTATACCATGTTCGTTTTATTTACAATAAGAGTATGTACAGTCGCCATCAGATATATCGGAGCGGCCAAGGTGGTCACAAATATCTGAACAACGCCTCTATTGTCAAGGCGATAAACTGCATGCAAAGATATTTTTGAGTACCTTGGCCGCTCTGATATATTTGACGGGGACTGTACGTGCATGGTAATACGCGATTAAGTACTTCGTTTTCAACCGACTTCAATTCGAAGGGGTAGTTTTTCAATTCGTCGGGATCTTTGTTTGTTTTTTTTTGCTATTTTTTTAGTTTTTATGTATGTTCACCGATTATTCGAAGACGGCTGGACCGATTTGGAAAATTATTTTTTTGTTTGAAAGAGTATACTTCACAGTTGGTCCCGTTGTCACCAGGTCCTGATCTGATGATATGATCCTGGAGAAATCGAGGGAACTCTTCAACTATTATAGGCACACCTATAGTGATTTCAGTATTTTTTACAGCAACTCTGGCATTTCCTCTTGTAAAAGCGGATCATAAGTGAAGTCGGTTCTTTTTTGTTTTTAAATAATGTTATAAAGCTTATATTAATTGTATAACTATTCTATCCCGTCTCTTCCCGCGGGTGTCGTAAGAGGCGACTAAGGGATAAGGGAACCTCTGATCCCTACTGCTCGTGAGAACGCTGTGGTGATTTATTTAATTAATAGTCATCCGCATGGCGGCGATGTGGTTCGCCACCCATCACGTCTCGTTCTTCACGGGGGCGAGTAGTGGTTCACGGAGAGCCGTTCTGCTGCATTGATCGTAGCAAATGGAAATCCGTGATCTCTGCCTACCCCTTTTGGGATATAGGCGTGATTGTATGTATGTATTAATTGTATATATCTTGATCTTTGAGACCTGAAAATTGCTGTCAAGTGACAAATTTCAATAAGAACGTGGTAATGCAAGCAACGGACTAGAACTTGAAATATAGATAAGGTTTAACTATAAAATTCGATGTAACGTAACTACTTGCATCTCTTTTAACGACTGGAAATAAAGGCTTTTTTATTTTTATTTATTTAATTAACGCAAGCAATTAACATCCAATTGTTACCGGAATTACCATTTATTGAGGAAACATCAGTACAGTTACATTAGTATCCTTAGAAAATATACTAATATTGAATATAAACTTAACTAAAAACTATTATTAATGAAATACAGAACAAGAAACAATATCCACCTAAAGCCTTATTTTTTTAATATCCAACGACGGTGGCAAACAATCATACGGCCCACCTGATGGTAAGCAGCTACCGTGCCTACCCACATGCGCGTTGCCGACCGTTAAAAAACGGGAGGATTCACTATGTTGACGGCTAAAGGAACAAGAGAGCGCACTGGGTCCTCTTTGAGCTCTTTATGTTACTTTTCCGTTATTTTGTGTATGTATTTGTATCGATGTTTTGTTATTGTGTACCTTGTTGTACATGTTAATGTAATCGTCTACCAATATTTGATTTTCACACTCAAACGTTAACTGGAAGAGATCACTTAAAGGGATAAAGGTCACCTTAGTACATCATATGTTTTGATTACTGTATTTATGTTGTGTACAACAAAGTGTTACTTACTTACTCTGTTCCCTGCGGAAGGGTACCCATAAAGCTGGCTATACATTGCCTCGTTGAATAGCTATGCTTATTTTTTGCCCGAGGAAGCTATTTTTTTAGAGTCACTAGACGCCTAAAATAGTCCTCTTTTTAATATTTTTAAAAAGTATTAAGGCATAACAGGAATATTTTAAATATAGCGTTACTGAAAAGGTTTCCACTCAGCTTGGTGCTTGGTACCCTGAGCGGTATTTTTTTTTATACAAGAGTATCGGTAAACCGGTGTGGTTTGTCTCGATACCGATTCCGCCGCAGTTTATATAAAACAAGTTTCACAATATATTATAGGTTCCGGTATATTATAGGTTCAAATTCTTCTCTTCTACTCTAACGATGAAATGATCGACGGCTTTCATCGTGATGTCGTATTTGACCGGCAAAGGGCGCTGCAGGTCTGCGCGCGCGCCGGCCGGCGGCAGCACGCGGTAGCGCCGGAGCAGGTTGGCGAGCGCGGTCTTCGCGCATAGCAGCGCGTAAGTCCCACCTGACATTAAGTGATAAAAGTTTAACGTTAATATTGAAAGTTATTATTTTTTACTAGCTGTACCCGCGCGGCTTCGCCCGCGTGCATTGCAGTATTAGGCTCTGTCACTTTTCGTTACACTCATCCCTCAACAGTCCACTGCTAAACGCTTTCTACATATCAAATTTCATAAAGTCAGTTATAACTTCGACATCCCAAAAGATCGACCGAAAGCGTCTGCGGCAGAGAACCATGTGAGCGGGAAGATCTGAAGAGCTAAAAGCAGAGCTCTCTCTGTAGAGTCGAACGTCCGAAGCATCTCAGTAGAAAATGCAGCAGGAGGTCAGAGATCGAACACAAATTAACTACTAAGTCTAAAAAGTAAACCGGAGGGCGGAAAGACCAATGTAAGGAGATATCGAACACAACTTGATGTTGAAGTGTACGCGAAATGGCCCCCGAGCCGCCTTTCAGATAGTTAATTCTATCAAAACTGTTATTGCTTCCGTCTTAAATATGCAACTTAATCATTTTTGGTATTAATAGTGGTCAACTCCTTTAGTCCGTTTTCATAATTAAAGTTTCGTAATTGGCTACGTAAGAAGAATTATTTTTACTGTTTCATAATGAATTATCAAAGAAGAATTTATTTTCCGTTTTCGTAATCGAGTTTCGTAATTAACTACGAAATAAGAATTTTTTTTCTGTGTACGTAGTGAATTGGCTACGAAACAAGAATTATTTTTCACTGCTTGGTAATTAATTTTCAAACAAGAATTTAATCACTGTTTTCGTAATCCTGTTTCGTAGTTAACTCCGATAAAAGATTTGTATTAGGTACCCAAACCAATGAATTGGCTACGAAAGAGGAATTATTTAGGACTGTTTCATCATTTTATTGAATTTTTTTTTTGGTTACAGCTTATACTTACGTACATGGTACATGTATTATACCATGTTTCCGTTATTCCGCAGTGTTAATAAAATAAATAAAAAACCGGCCGCCGCCGGCCGAAAAGTGTGAGTCGGACTCGCGCATGAAAGTTCCCGTACTTACCATTACCTATAAAATGGCAAAAAAATCATGTCTGTTGTATGGGACCCCTTTAAATATTTATTTTATTTTGTTTCAGGGTTCCGTAGCCAAAATGGTAAAAAAGGAACCCTTATACTTTCGTCATGTCCGTCTGTCCGTCCGTATGTCACACCCATTTTACTCGGAAAGACGTATCTTTATAAAATTCTAACATAAGGTGTATATTGTGTGCCGCTGCTTAGTTTTGTAGTGAAATTGCTGAAAAAATTTTTTTTTGAATTTTACCATACATGTAAGTACCTAATTGTCAAAAAATTTTTTTTATCATAATATCGACATGATGTACCTACATCAGTCGACAGGTCTTTAAAAATAGCAAGGTTTCTTTGAATTTTTTTAAGTTGATATTTTCAGAAATAATCACTCCGAAATCGGTTAAGGCATTTTTGAGTTATCTCCAAAAAACTACGTCTATAAGCAGATACGGCCTAGTGATATAATTTTTTTCGATAGTAGCTACGGAACCCTCCATTATGCGTGGTTCGACACACACTTGGCCTTTTTTTATAATTAAATTAAAAAGTTCTAAACATACCAAATTTGATCTCCTCCAGATACGATTTGGCTGTTTTTTTTTGTACAATATACCACAAAGAAAGAAATTATATAAATAATATCATCCTGTGTCTAAAACATCCAGTAAATTCTTGTTTGATAATTAACTATGAAACAAGAAGAAGGAATGACTTTTTAGTAATTAACTACGAACGAAGAAAAAGTACTCATTACGAAAACGGAAAATAAATTCTTCTTTGATAATTAATTATGAAACAGTAAAAATAATTCCTCTTACGTAGCCAATTACGAAACCATAATTATGAAAACGGACTAAAGGGGTCAACTCTATCTACATCTTAAATATTCAACCTCACCATTTTTTGGTAAAAATAGCAATGGTACGGTGTGTTTATCTTTTTGCGTGGGCTCCACCCCCCGAGCTGCCTTTTAACGCCTGCCACGTGCAAATCTATGTCAAACTCTTGCTCCCATCTTGAACTTTCAACCTTACCATAGCAATTTTTGGTATCATAAGCAATAGAACGGGGTTTTTTTATGGCGGGGAGCTCCGCCCCCTGAGCCTCCCTTTCTTTGGCGCCCGTCACAACTCTTTTTCTTGGTAAACTTTATCAAAACTCTTTTTCTCCCATCTCAAATGTTCGACGTAACAATTTTTGGTATAATAAGCAGTACTATGGTGTGTTTTTTCTTTATGCGTGGGGCTCCGCCCCCGAGCCCCCCTTTTTTCCCCGCCCATCACGTGATTGACTCTATCAAAACTCTTATTCTTCCATCTTAAATGTTCAACGTAACTATTTTTGGTATAATTATCTATAGTATGGTGTATTTTTTCTTTTTGCGGGGGGCTCCGCCCCTAGAGCCCCCCTTTTTTCCCGCCCGTCACGTGGTTAACTCTATCAAAACTTTTCTTCTCCCATCTCAAATGTTCAACGTAACAATTTTTGGTATAATTATCTATACTCGTAGTATGGTGTGTTCAATCCCCCCCTTTTTGCAGCCCATCGCGCGGTAAACTCTATCAAAAATCTTTTTCTCCTATCTCAGATGTTCAACGTCACAATTTTGGTATAATTATCTATAGTATGGTGTATTTTCTTCTTTTTGCGGGGGGCTCCGCCCCCCGAGCCCCCCTTCTTTAGGGGCCCATCGCGCGGTAAACCCTATCAAAAATCTTTCTCCTATATCAAATGTTCGACGTAACAATTTTTGGTATAATAAACAGTACTACGGTGTGTTTTTTCTTTATGCAGGGGGCTCCGCCCCCCGAGCTCCCCTTTTCTTCCCGCCCATCACGTGGTTACGTCTATCGAAACTCTTCTTCTCCCATCTTAAATGTTCAACGTAACTATTTTTGGTATAATTATCCATAGTATGGTGTTTTTTCCTTGAGCCCCCCTTCTTTTACGGCCCATCGCGCGGTAAACTCTATCAAAAATCTTTTTCTCTTATAAAAAATGTTCGGCGTAGCAATTTTTGGTATTAAAAGCAGTACTACGGTGTATTTTTTCTTAATGCGGGGGGCTCCGCCCCCCGAGCCCCCCTTTTTTCCCGCCCATCACGTGGTTGACTCTATCAAAACTCTTATTCTCCCATCTTAAATGTTCAACGTAACTATTTTTGGTATAATTATCTATAGTATGGTGTATTTTTTTCTTTTTGCGGGCGGCTCCGCCCCCCGAGCCCCCCTCTTTTTACAGCCTGTGGCGCGGTAAACTCTATCAAAATTATTTTTCTCCTATCTCAATTGTTCGACGTAACAATTTTTGGTATAATAAGCAGTACTACGGTGTGTTTTTCTTAATGCGGGGGGCTCCGCCCCCCGAGCCCCCCTTTTTTCCCCGCCCATCACGTGGTTGACTCTATCAAAACTCTTCTTCTCCCATCTTAAATGTTTAACGTAACTATTTTTGGTATAATTATCTATAGTATGGTGTTTTTTTTCTTTTTGCGGGGGGCTCCGCCCCCCGAGCCCCCCGTCTTTTACGCCCCATCGCGCGGTAAATTCTATCAAACATCTTTTTCTCCTATCTCAAATGTTCGGCGTAGCAATTTTTGGTATAAAAAGCAGTACTACGGTGTATTTTTTCTTAATGCGGGGGGCTCCGCCCCCCGAGCCCCCCTTTTTTCCCGCCCATCACGTGGTTGACTCTATCAAAACTCTTATTCTCCCATCTTAAATGTTCAACGTAACTATTTTTGGTATTATTATCTATACTATGGTGTATTTTTTTCTTTTTGCGGGGGGCTCCGCCCCCCGAGCCCCCTCTTTTTACAGCCTGTGGCGCGGTAAACTCTATCAAAATTCTTTTTCTCCTATCTCAAATGTTCGACGTAACAATTTTTGGTATAATAAGCAGTACTACGGTGTGTTTTTCTTAATGCGGGGGGCTCCGCCCCCCGAGCCCCCCTTTTTTCCCCGCCCATCACGTGGTTGACTCTATCAAAACTCTTCTTCTCCCATCTTATGTTTAACGTAACTATTTTTGGTATAATTATCTATAGTATGGTGTTTTTTTTCTTTTTGCGGGGGGCTCCGCCCCCCGAGCCCCCCGTCTTTTACGCCCCATCGCGCGGTAAATTCTATCAAACATCTTTTTCTCTTATCTTAAATGTTCGGCGTAGCAATTTTTGGTATAAAAAGCAGTACTACGGTGTATTTTTTCCTAATGCGGGGGGCTCCGCCCCCCGAGCCCCCCTTTTTCCCCGCCCATCACGTGGTTGACTCTATCAAAACTCTTATTCTCCCATCTTAAATGTTCAACGTAACTATTTTTGGTATAATTATCTATAGTATGGTGTATCTTTTTCTTTTTGCGGGCGGCTCCACCCCCCGAGCCCCTCTCTTTTTACAACCTATGGCGCGGTAAACTCTATCAAAAGTCTTTTTCTCCTATCTCAAATGTTCGACGTAACAATTTTTTGGTATAAAAAGCAGTACTACACTACGGTGTGTTTTTCTTAATGCGGGGGGCTCCGCCCCCGAGCCCCCCTTTTTTCCCCGCCCATCATGTGGTTGACTCTATCATAACTCTTATTCTCCCATCTTAAATGTTTAACGTAACTATTTTTGGTATAATTATCTATAGTTTGGTGTATTTTTTTCTTTTTCGGCCCCCCGAGCCCTCCTTTTTTACAGCCCATCTCGCAGTAAACTCTATCAAAATTCTTTTTCTCCTATCTCAAATGTTCGACCTAACAAAGAACTAAAAAAGAGGTAAAGGCATAGGTTCCCATTATACTCATAGCATAGATAGTACCTACCTACTATAGCCATCTAGGGATATCTCTGCGAACTCGTGTTGCATTTAGTTTGCACCTAAACTACATATTATGTAGTGGTCAGATTTTGCGCAAAGAGGACTCGGTAGTAACAAAGTTCTGCGAGAGATAGCGTTACCTAATCGTATAGCCAAAGACATGTCTAGAACTCTAGATACCCCTTTTGATGGTACGTATTTTTTACTTTTCCACTATATTTAACCAGTATATTATTATTTTACACATTTATTTATTTATACGAATGAATATGAACTAACCGAAAGTAGTTAAACAAATATCAATTTGCTGCTTGAGCTTAACACCCATATCCATTTCACATACAAAGTTTAAACCCCCCTTAAACCCCCTTAAATCCAAAAAGTTCGTATTTTTTATAGCCTATGTCCTGACCAGAGGTCTGTTGAACCTGCTAGTGAAGTTTTTATCGAAATCGGTTCAGGCGTTTTGACGCCAACTCTCCCCATCCAAACAGACAAACAGACAAACAGACAAACAGACAAAAATTCTAAAAATCGTCGAAACGTGTTCTGTTATCGATTCTAAGACCTACTAACTTATTTTTTTACTAATATCTCCAATGTACAGATTTTCGACCCTCTTCAGCTTTATTATATGTATAGATTTATATTTAAAATGGCTAAAACAGCATAGCATAACTCCACCACGATGGTGGAATTAACGCATTTAAAACAGTTGGTTGATGATGATAACTAAAACACGTCTGCAGCATAACTCCACCGCGAACAAGTGTCATGGAGCCAATGGTGGAACGAACGCGAATATTAGACGAAGTAAATTCAGACCAGTGGATCTGCGCGTGACAGATACAGCTCGATAGTTAGCTATGCGCTTTTAAGCAGCCGATTTCGCATGCCTTGCAACGGACAACTCGGTCGAATCATACAACTTTTGCATGAGAGCAGTTCCACGGTGGAGATGTGTGCTACGGACCTTATAGTTACTAAAAAATACTAACCGGTACAATTCCTGACAGAGTAGCTGAAGGGCACAAATTGCGCGGGGTGTCGCAGGGCACCCTCGAGAAAGCGTTCGGGGCGAAACTCCTCTGCGTCCTGTCCCCAGTACGCGGGGTTGCGGTGCGTGCCCCAAATGTTGAACATGGCCGTTGTCCCGTTCACCAACTTCGTGCCTGACGCTACACAATTAAATCAGGTACTATAGTTTCATTTAAGATTACTCCTACCGATCGGGCCGGGTCGGGTTGGTTGCCGCCGCATCGTAACGGACGCTCGGCACCCGATGGTAGCCAGCTGCGTCAAATTACCAGGCCGAGCCAAGCGAATGCAGAGCACCCGGTGGTACCCGACCGCGTTCGTCCGACCGACCAAATCTAGGTACTAAAGCGAAGAGCCGCGAGCCACCGTTCGAGAGGAGCCGAGCACCGCCGACTGGTCGGATCGGAAGCGGTGCCAATTTCATTCAAATATTCCTATATTGACTACTGTGCATACGCTTAATTTCCTCTGGCAACAATGGCAACTAGTAATACGACGTTCAGACCAGCGTGCTCGTACACATCGTACTCTCGTCGGAGCTCGTCGAATAGTTCGACGAATCATTCGCGTACAGTGTCAACACGAATGTCCGTTCACATAATCGTCTCCCCGTACAACAAAACTCCCCGACGCAGACACGCGCGCGAGTGCCAACACGCATGTGTAGCCAGTCGCGCACTATTGGCCTCGTCGATCGCAGGAATATGTGATCGCACCATCAAATGCGCTTCCATCGCTCCAACTCTGCCCGTTCGGTGGAAACAATAATAATATTCAATATGTTGGGAACAGAAGATATATTAGAGAGCAAAAGATAGAGATTTTATACCATGCTTTCAATAGCTGATATATAATAGATGCTAAGCCAAATCTGAAAAAGGTTTGCAATGAATAGATCAACCAGGTCCCTCAGAATTAGGCTGTCGAACTGTACGCGCTTTTAATCTGGTCTAGGCGATCCTGCTAGCTTAAGGCACTGATCCCACCGCGAGCGAGTAACTACGAACTATCGGCTATTTCAAGAGACAAAAGATACTCGCTCCCGTGGAAACAAAAGAGAAACAAATATATCGCTGGGCGAGTATAGTTCATCGCCCAGCTATGATATTCGTGTCTCTTTTGTTTACTCAGAAGCGATTATCTTTTGTCTCTTGAAATAGCTGATAGCTCATAGTTCACTCGCTCGCGGTGGGATCATCAGTGCCTAATATGGTCGGATGTTTATCGCCTGTCACCATACGTGTCACTGTCTAACAAGTATGTAAGTGCAAAAGTGACATATGACGCGATAGGCGATAAAATGGCAACAATGGATGGCCTTTTGAGAGCATTCTTACTCTATGCGTCTGGGAGCACCTTCGCATGTTATAAAATCGGGCGAATGCACATGCATTCACAGTGATTTTTCCTGGCATTTATGAAACTTACGTAAAACAACATCGCTGCGAACCTCTCGCACCACCATTGGTACTGGTGGATACAGTCGAAGGCTCTCCTTTAAGACGGCATCTAGATATGTGAGCCGGGTCAGGTCATGCGCAGTGACGGCGTGGCTCGACTCACCGAACACATTTTGCAGTCTGGAAATAAAAATAATTAAATATAGGTACGAGTACCCGTTATTTAAGACACATATTTAGTAAAACATATTAAAATACTCTATTCCATTTACTACATAATTTGCAACAAAAAAGAAACCGACTCCACATAGAGCCGGTTGCACCAATTCGTCTGTTAACGACAATGTCATCGTTAAAAAAATCTTGTAACAGCTCCGTCGCCATATTAAACGTTGATGAGTCTGTTAATTGTGCGTGGTGCAACCCACCCTTAGTCTCCACTATTCCAAAAGCAAATGCTAGCTACTGTGAAAATACGCAAATCACTAGAGGTGTCCCTGTAATATTTGAGGAGTTCCTCGTTTCCTTCAGGATCCCATCATCAAATCCTGATCTGATGACCATGGGTCACCAATTGTGAATACTCTTTCAAACAAATAAAGAAATCGGCCCAGGCGTCATCGAATAATCCGTGAAGGGAGCAAAGTTGTATTTTAAGAGTCGCCAGGACGCTCGCGTGAACTCGCGTTCCCATACAAACGTAGTTCAGCTCAATAAGTTTTGTATGTAAATATGTAAGCTGTATTTTCTTTGTATTACAAGTTTTAGCAACGAAAACTAATGTTTGACCTAGATCTGTACTACTAGAATGCCCATGCCAAATTTCGTGGTTCTAAAGCATGTCGTTTTAAAATGAGAGCTGAACTACGTTTGTTAGGGAACGCGAGCGTCCTGGCGACTCTTAACCGCGAGTGTGGGTGGAATTGAAACACGAGCTAGGGAATGGATTATAGAGTTGAACTACAAGCTCTATGGTTCAAAATAGAATCCTGAGCGAAGAGTAGTTCAAAAATAGAATCCTGAGCGTAACGAATGATGCAACACACGAGACGTAAAAATTACTTTACAACCGCGTGTAACACAAATCCTTTCACCTCACTAAAGCGAGGAAAATACTACATAGGTACAACAAAAACAACTGAAAAAAATGGTCTTGACAGACAGACAGACAGACGGACAACAAAGTGATTCTATAAGGGTTCCGTTTTTTCTTTTTGAGGTACGGAACCCTAAAAACATTTACAAAAAATGCGATCATTGTCCTGTCTGGAGTAGCCTTTGCATGTTATTAAAACACGTTCGAAATTCAAATATTCTTTGCACTCTTGTGAATAAAATGCAGTTTTGCTATCTGCTTTTAAAGAATAAAACAGGCCTATCCTAGCTAGGGAGGTGAGAATAATGTTGACTCACTCTTGGTGAACCTTGTCCTGAACGTCGGGGTACCGGGATAGCAGCACTGCGGTGAAGCAAGTAGCAGTCGCCAGGCTGTCGGTGCCGGCGATCAGCATCACCATCAACTCCTCGCGAAGCTCCATGTCGGAGTAGCCTTTTATGAGGTCGATGAAATGTGATAGTGTATTGTTGTTCTCTAGAAAGGGGTATTAAGTAGGTTAACTTTTAACAATACTGAAAACCGATGTTATATAATTTTAAACAAAAAAAGAACCGACTTCACTTAAGCTCCGCTTTTCCAAGAGGAAGTGCCCGAGTTGCTGAAAAAAATACTGAAATGACTATAGGTGTGCCTATAATAGTTGAAGAGTTCGCTCGGTTTCTACAGGATCCCATCATCAGATCCAGACCTGGTGATAATGGGACCAACTGTGAAGTATATACTCTGTGAAATAAAAAAATCCAAATGGGTCCAGCCTTCTTCGAATAAATCGGATACGTGATACGTATAGTCGACGTCAAAGATAAGTTTACACTTTATTTATTTATTTATTTAAACTTTATTGCACAATACAAGAAGGTACGAATGGCGGACTTAACGCCTTAAGGCATTCTCTACCAGTCAACCAATGGGCAAAACAGAAAGATTAATTAGGTGCAGGGTCTATAAAAGGTGACAGAGAAAAAAAAACAAACGAACAATAGATACATACTAAGCTATGTTGATAAACTTACACATATAAATATAACAATAAACTTACATACATATATATTATACATATCTCTTGTGAACCATTAGGAGGACAATGAAGAAAGCCTGTCAAGGAAATGCTTGCGCAACAAGCCCTTAAAAGTGTATTTAGTCTGGGCTTGCCTAAGAGAAAGTGGGAGAATGTTCCAAAGTCGGATTGCCTGGACAGTAAAAGAATTGGACATGAAACCCGTCCCATGTCGGGGGACAACGAGCTTGAGGGAACGAGAGGAACGAAGTACTGTGCCGGGACGTGGAGAAACAAATTTAAATTTCGAACGAAGATAATCTGGGGCTGACGGCTCGAACAATATGGAATACAGAGTGCAAATAATGCGAAGTGACCTACGTTCTCGAATCGGAATCAATTAAGTTTTTTGCGGAAATAGGCTAGATGAATGTTTTTCATGCATGGTATCAATCGATTAGTTTTGTTGTGAGGATCAAATGTCTATATGGGGCCAATTGCCTTAAATCAACATAAAAGACAGGAAAAAGACTTAAAGTCTGAGATTTGCATTTGTTTCTCAAAACGCTCCTAACAAAATGATATAAAGCCGTGACGTCACGGCTTCATATTTGCCCTGTTTGAAGTATGGAAAAATAATGAAATTGCTATTTTTACAGTGAAATGTTGCGTTTATGTATATGGTTGCTATACAATTTATTTCACAATAAAATGTTAGAAATCGAATGGTATCATTGGTTTTTTAAATTTCGTACTTTCAAAAATCGAAAAAATTTGAAACTTTGAAGCCCGATATCTTTGAACCATTTCAATAGATTTTTTTAATGTTTACTTTATTTGGATATTTTGATCGTTTTGCATCCTATCAACTAAATTTCATTGCATAATTCAACATGTGTCATCACGCCTATTAGAAACACGGTCAAACTTGCGTAGGCCAAACAAGAAGCGGATACAATTATTAAGTATAACCGGTCAAACCTGTTCAAGGAGTCTTGAGTAAGATTGGTGTAACAGACATCAGCATAATCAAGGACAGGCAGAACAAGAGCTTGGACGAGGAGAATTTTAGTGTTGATTGGGAGAAAATATTTAAAGCGATAGAGTGCTCTTAAAGTGTTAGTCACTCTTCGACAAACGTCAGACACCTGAGGTTCCCATGTAAGCCCAGAGTCAATAATTAACCCCAGGTTCTTCACTTGCGATACTAAAGGGATAACTTCCTGTTTGTAGAGAATTGGCGCCACTACAGCTGTGTGTAACACCTAATTACAAAGGAGTAAGGTGAAAAAGTATAAACATATCTTTGACGTCGACTGTACATAAAAAAAAAACAACTAATTGACCTCCTTCTTCGAAAATTGCACTAGACTTACTTAATTTGTACTGATATAAACTGATACAATTTTCACTCATTACTTTGACAAACACGTTAAAAAAATTACTATAAGTATTTTACAATAATTTAATTCTAATAAGTACTAATAATAACTATAATGAATTATCATCGCGGCAACAGAAAACAATAGGTACCTACAGAGTTAATCCTAAGTCGTGAATATGAATTATTGTTTCAAACGCAGTAGGTATAGTATATCGAGGCAATTCATCGGATTAACTCTAGAAGCAAACAATTAAACTTTATCGATAATTATTTCAAATAGTAAAAGTACCTACCAACATTATTCGACAACACTTGTTCTGTACCTTAAAGTACTTTTGATTTTTTTATGTAGGATTCTTTAGGTATTACACAACGCAAAATCCCATCCACTGCAGTGGATTATTTATTTCTAATTATGTGACTTACAAAACTTAACTAACTTAAGCTAAGGAATCTAGACCTTTAAGTTAGGTCTAGATTCCTTAGCTTGGGACTTAGGTTATATGTACAGATATCGCCCATATCGCTGCCACTTGGCAAGACGCCCATAAGGCTGGCTGTGTTGCCTCGCTGGACGGCGATACCAATTCGCTGGGCGAGGAACGAGCCAGCCCTACGGTCACCGGAGAGCCGGATGAGCATGAAGCTTAATTAAATAATTATTTACTTAATCTTATCGTTAGTGTACTTACTTAAGTCAGCGGTTCTCAAACTTTTTTGGTGACGGAATCCTTTTGGAAAGCGAAATAATACACGGATCTATGACAGTCAACGTAAGAAGTAGGGTGGCCATGAGACTGAGTAAATTTAAAACATTTTTTATCAAATAATTAAAATACGTTAACATATTTTAGCATTTCGTTAAATCCACGTGTTTACACTAAACGTATGAAGTAAGAAACACATATTTTTGTTCAGGCTCCCGTTTCACCACGTTGACAATTGTCACAATTTCTGACATATCCAAATTACTGACGTCACAGGCGTCCACAGGCTACGGTAACCGCTTATTTTTATTTTTTTTATTTTATTTTATTGTAAAAATCATTTACACAGCATGACAGTTAGTACTAATGCACTGTGAAATTTAAGACAAATGTATATAACTATATACCTTACAATATGCTATACAACATTAAACTATTAAAGGTGTACTAACTAGTACAACAACAATAACAAGATAAAAAATATCAATAATAACAAACCTAGAATACAGAAGATTCACGTTTATCCATCGCCTCACAGAACCTCATACACGCTTCACGCAAAAACATCCAACTACTCGCAAAAATATCACATTCCGGTGCTGATGCGAGGAGCGCGCTAAGGTATTGTAGAGCACGAACCAGTGGAGATTGGCTATGGGAAACAGTGCGTGTGTCAGGCATAGCGATTAAATTCAGATCTCTAGGTCGAAAATTGAATCTGGCTCGAGCTATAGAAGGAACGAACAGCCGTACGAGCTGTGCAACTAACTCAGGACAGTCCGAATTTCCTCGCCAAGTGCTACAGGCAGTAACCAACAGCCCATAGTTACGCCTAACTTCTAAAGAGTTAAAACCCAAAGAGCCAAGCAAGAATTTTGTAGGGTATAGATATGGGTAATAGTGATATATTTTTTTATAGAAGAATCGTAGAAAGGCCTTCTGAATTTTTTCCAAAAGCAAGATATACGTGACCTCGTGCGGGTTCCACACGATAGCCGCTGCTTCCAGTTTGCTTCGGACTAATGCAGTATACACCAACTTTATAGCTCTGGGATCATAAAAATCTCGCGCATTCCGGATAACAAATCCCAATCTCCGATAGCAATCAGCAGCCAAGACTTTCATGTGCTCATGAAAGTTTAGTTGCATATCAAAGATGACACCCAAGTCGCGTACAGATTGGACACGGGTTATGGCTGCAGGCCCCAGGAGGTAAGTAGCGTGCAAAGGACTTTGGGTACGGCTAAAAGTCATTACCGAACACTTGTCGGTATTAAAGAGGAGCTTATTATTAGTGCTCCACTGATGAACACGGTCAATGTCCTCCTGCAAAGATGCACAGTCAGAGGGTTCCTGTACGCCGTAGATTAGCTTAAGGTCGTCAGCGTACAACAGACACCTAGCAAACTTAGGGACTGAGGCTAAATCGTTTATCATAACTCCAAAAAGAAAAGGACCTAAAATCGAACCCTGACTAACTCCGGAACACGTGTGATAGGGCTGGGAAACAAAGCAACCATGCTGCACGTATTGCTGTCTGTCGCGTAGATAACTAGCAAACAACCGGAGTAATTTGGGCGAGAAGCCAACACTACATAGCTTACTCAACAGTATGTCGTTATCCACGCGATCAAACGCTTTTTTAAAGTCCAGGTACAGCACATCAACCTGTATTCCGTTATCTAAGTGCTCCGAGATGGAGTCGACCATGGTTAACAGGTTCGTTTCAACTGATCGCTTTGGCCTAAAACCGTGTTGAGAGTCACACAGATGTGGTTTAACTTGAGGGGCAATAAGCCTATTCACGACTGACTCAAATAATTTGGCAGTTGATGAGAGTATAGCAATAGGACGGTAATTCTCGACGCTTATATATGGCTTTACTGAACTATACAAGGAGCCTGAATGTAATCTACATGACAGAATTATTGGAGCATTCCGAGAAATCTTACAGGTGGACTTGCTTGGTTACATCGAGGATACTCACAGAGTGGGTCGAAAAACTAACAGAACCCGCCCACTGGTGGTCGAGCTGATTAGCAAGCGGATGTCTAAATTTATATTACAAAACAGCCACTACTTGCAAGGAACTGGACTATCTGTATCCGAATTCCTGGACCCAAGTGCACTAAAACATCGAAATGCTTTGCGTAATGAAATGTTCGAAGCCCGAAAAAATGGCCTACACGCTGTAATAAGAAACAATCAGCTGATTGTAGAGGGTGAAGTAATAGATTGGAAAATACGTAATGAAAATTCTGTCCAAAAACCCATGCACGCGACGGACGCGAACGAATTAAAAAGCCCCGCACCAAGGGAAAACAACCAGTATCAACCCATATCAAACCAGAGAGACGAGAACCAAGAAAGTGACTTGTGTATACGACAGGGCGCCGCCGCCGCCGCAAGTGCGCCGGAACAGAGGAACCATACCCATAACTTGCGAGCCCGTAACACAAAACATAATTTTCGTGCATACAAATAACTTTAAGCTATTGTATCAAAATATCCGAAGTATATGCAATAAGCGATATCTAATAGAAGCTGCAACAGAAGAAGACAAGGACATCCAAGCAATCTGCCTCTCAGAAACCTGGATAACACCAGCAAAAATAGACCTACTACAATTAGAAGACTACCAGACAACTTCAATGTTTAACAGGAGCACTCAAGCAGGAGGCGGCGTTTGTGTGTTCCTACGAAATAACATACCCTTTGTTGATCGCAAGGATATAACCAATTTATCTATAGAATCCATTTTCGAAACTTGTGCAACTGAAATTCCTAACTTAAATCTTTTACTCATAGTAATTTATTGGCCTAATAGTAATAAAGACCAAAGTATATTTTATGACTCACTCGAAAAACTCTTGCAGATAGTAATAGTTAAAGACGCCAGAAAAAATGTAATAATTGGAGGAGATTTTAATGTAAATGTTTTGGAAGAATCTTTATCTTCTTTCACATTAATCAATCTGTTAAAAAGTTACAACTTTCAGCAAATTATAAATGAACCTACCCGAGTTACAGAATCCAGTTCTTCCTGCTTAGATTTACTCTTTACTAACTTTCACAACAAAAATAATATAGCTACTGTCCAAGAATACGGCTTTTCTGACCACAAAGGTGTCACATATGTCTTACCAAATAAAATATTAACCCATGAACGAAAAGTATGGTTTACAGAAAAAAGAAAATTTACCGATAATAATATACAAAACTTTAAATCTTATCTAGCAAATATAAACTGGAACTTAATTATCGACTGTCAAAAAAACATTCATGATAACTTCACATCATTTACAACAACTATAGAAACAGCTTTAAATAAATGTATACCAAAAACTCGAACAAAAATAAAAAAACAAATTAAAAAGAAACCTTGGCTGACTACTGGCATTAAAATATCATGCAAAAATAAAAGACTCCTAAAACTATTAACCTATAATATTAATTCTCCTATTCTAAATGAATATTATAAGCGCTATGAAAAAATATTAAAAAAAGCCATAACATTATCAAAAAAGTTACAGTACATACATCAAATTAAAAATTCGGACAATATTACAAAAACAATGTGGCATATAGTGAAAGAACGAACAAACAAACTACCGAAAAAAAGTAGACAAAACATAAAATTAAAAATTGACAAAACTGTAGTTGAAGATCCAAACATACTTGCTAATTACTTCAACGAGTTCTTTGTATCAGTGGGCGCTGAGGAGGGAACGTGCACGGACGGCGCGGGCACACCGCGCCCGCGTGCTGCTGGCCGTCCCGTGCTCGGCCCTATCCCCAATTCGTTATACCTACACCCAGTCAATGAAGATGAAGTGGCCAAAATAATACACAACTTAAAAAATAAACTTAGCTCTGGTCACGATGAACTCCCTCCCGTATTGATAAAAAAATGTGCTGATGAAATTACTCAACCTCTAACCTTTTTAATAAACCAGTCTTTTACTGAGGGCGAATTTCCAGATTCCTTAAAACTGTCTATTATAAAACCGATATATAAGAAAGGACAACACACCGATTGCAACAACTATCGTCCAATTGCACTTCTACCCACCTTTTCCAAAATTATCGAAACAGCCATGTCATCACGCCTATACGCATTTCTAGAAAAATACGAAATATTTAGTAGTTGCCAAAACGGATTCAGAAAGAAACATTCCACAACCCTAGCAGTGTATAAATATGTTAACCAAATATTAGAAATAATTAATAATAGACAGTATGCTGTGGGAGCCTTATTAGATATGAGTAAGGCGTATGATAGGGTCTCTCATAATATTCTTCTAAATAAGCTGCAAGGTGTCGGTGTACGAGGAATCGCAAATAAGTGGTTCACATCGTACCTTAATAATCGCGTACAATACGTAGAAGTCGAACACTATGATAAAATAACAGGGAACATCATTAATGTCAGATCAAAAAGAGCAAACGTTGAAAGATCCATACCCCAAGGAAGTGTGTTAGGTTGTTTATTATTCATAGTCTATAAAAATGATTTACCAAAAATTATTAATTCACCAAGCGTTTTGTTTGCTGATGATATATCTGTTGTCTTTCCGTGCCCAAACGAAAGTCATACAAAGCAATATCTTGACAATATCCTTTTAAAATTAGAAGCCTGGCTAACTGACCACAATCTTGAAATAAATTATAATAAAACAAAACTAATGCAGTTCAGACCGTATCAGAAACAACCCCTAAATATCGATTATTCATTTAAAAATATTAAGTTAGAGACCGTAGACACCTTTACATTATTAGGAGTAAACATAGACTCGAATATGAATTGGAAAGACCAGATACAAAAGTTAATTAATAGATTATCCAGATTCACATATGCTTTGTATGAATTAAAGAAAACAACAGACTTAAAAACTGCCATGTCAGCCTACTATGCTTATGCCCACTCCTTGTTCAGATACGGCATATTGCTTTGGGGTAACAGCACAAACGTAAATAATTTATTTATTGTTCAAAAAAAATGTACCCGAACTCTTGCAAATATTAAACCAATGCAAAGTTGTCGTACTCACTTTAAAGATCTCGGAATCTTGACACTTGCGTGTTTATACATCTTTGAAATTTGCAAGTTTACAAGAACATACAGCCACTTTTTCTTGCAAGCTAAAGACCGACACACAAAGCCTCTAAACCTGCGTCACAATAACAATCTTGCTTTATGTACCTCCAGTTTAACATTATATCATTCCGGTCCCCATATGATGTGCATAAAAATATACAACAAAATACCTCAAACCATTAAATGTATAGAGAAATCCAAAATGTATGAAGCTACCTTACATAAGTATTTATTGGAAAAGAGTTATTATACACTGCAGGAGTTTTTCGATGATACTACTTGAATTTAAACAAATAGAAATATTATGTTATTAAACAAGTTCCTAATATTGTATAAGATAGACTTACTTAGTTGTAAGCTTTAGGTACTTATTAGCTTTGCTATGTACACATTGCTGTGCCCTTACAGGGTTCGTATTACTGTATTGTAATATGTTTGCAATAAACGTTTTGAGTTTGAGTTTTGAGTCTTACCAGCAGGCGGGCTGCATACTTGCTTGCTACTACCATAATATTTTTAATAAAATTCAACATAATTATATTATATCGTCAATAAATAGGTACTAAGTTTGCTGAAGTGCTCACGACAATTGTCACGAAAAACCATAGTACTTAGAAGAATTGTAAATATTTCTCGACATAAGATTGGGCTTGTGTCGGAATTTCGTGACAATTGTCGAGTTTTTCGATACATATGTCAAAATCCCTGTTTAGAAAAGTAGTAGTTTTAGTGATAATAAATGAAGTTTTTCTTTAAATACTACGCTGGTGGCAAACAAGCGTGCAGACCGCTCAATGGTAAGCGGTTTCCGTAGCCTATGGATGCCTGTGACGTCAGTAATTAGGATATGTCAGAAAATTACAATTATTTAACCGTGGTGAAATAGGGGCAGGACTTCATCCTGTATAACATTGTTGTTGACACTGACATCGGGTCCGTATAATTAAGTTTTAATGGTTTTAGGCAATACGTACTGTGCTTCTGAAGTCCAATTTCTCTTTTCCTTTGGATAACCTGTAAATAGAAAATAATTAGAAATTATTTTTTTGGCAAAAATTTCACTTTTAGCACGTAATTTTTTTCCATCAACTATGCTTTTCTAATCGATAGCTAACCCAAGTTCAATGTGATAATGTTGTTTTACGTCATAGTTACTTGGCCACCCAGGGCCTTAGCCAGAATTGCAGTTACTCGTAAGTGGGTAATTTGCAGAATTTTTTTTTGTATGAAAATTTTGGAACAGTTGGGACATTTTTTTAAATCTATCAGACTCGATAGAGCTCATGATTCTGCATAGGATAGACTCAAAATATATATCAAATAAAAAAAAAAGTAAAGGTACATTTTTTCTGCAAATTACCAAGTAGTAGTAGTAGTAGCACTTTATTGTACACAAAGAAAAATACAAAACAATTTAAAGAGATATAGGTACAAATGCGAACTTATCCCTATAAGGGATCTCTTCCAGCTAACCTTAGAGAAACTGAGTGAAGAGTGTTAAGAAATAGATTTATTTTAGTAATCAAATATACATATCACTTACATACTAGTCCAACACATGATATATATTACATTAAAATTACCAAAAAACATTAACAATTTAGTACACAAAAGATACACACATTGTTATGGATATACGAGGCTATTTTACATTTGACAAACATAATAGCCTACTTGTTACATTTGTGAACTCAGTCAGGGTACAGTTAAATAAGTCAATTTTTTGAGAGACTTCATTTAATACTCTCAAGGCCCTGACAGTAGGTGCATTGGCAAGTAAGTTAGTGCGCGCGGTCGGGCACGCGAACAGGCGCGGCGCCCGGCGTCGCGGCCCACGTGGCACCAACAGCCCTATTGCATCCAGCACATCTCGATTATTATGTGTCTTACCTCGCAGCACAAAAGTATGTAGCTAGCGCTAGATTTCTTCTCACCTCTAGTTTGATGTACCCGACCATACCCAGGACAAATAGTGTGGGGTACATTAGTGGATAAAATGGATATACTCCGTAGTTTTTGAAGTATAAATGTCTAATGAATTTATTTAAATTTTAGTTCAATAACAACAAATGGTCTAATATTCGTTAGCAATTTTTGTATAAAACATACACACGAGTAGACACATGTTACGTAAAACAAATTATTACAATAGTCCAGAAGTATGTCATGTCAGTAGTGGAGGTCTTTAAAAGTATTTACTTAGTTGTCTTCTAATACATAAAAGCGGTATTAGACATTGCAACCTGCAGGGCCCAATCTGTCAGTTTGGAAGGTGTAATTAAAGGTAGGGCCCGTAGGGAGCTGAAGGAAGGGGAGGGAGAGGCAGGGTCCACAACAGATTGGGCCCTGCAGGTTGCAATGTCTAATAGCCGTTTAATAGTACATTACGCACCTAGGGCGGTAAAATAAAGAACGGCTCAGATCGCGGATATTTGTGAGGTAAGGGCCATAGACAAGCGATCTAAGGCCTTCTTTATTACCGCCCGTGGTGCGTACACAATTTTACGTCTTCTCCTGGGTGTGAAGTGAGATTTGCCGTTGCGCCCGTGGGCGTAGAATCTCACTAACCATCCAGAGTGACGTAAAATATATTATATAAAAATAAATATTGTAATATCAGACAGCAATGCACCAAGGAGAAGTTTCCAAAGTTGCGAAATTTTCCATACGGAATGTTCTTCAGCACTTTTACGAACAATAAAAATTATTCAGGAAGTCTCTGGACACCGCGGCTATGAATTATTTAAACTGACTGGCTCATTCACGAGTTCATAAAAATTATAATAACAATACATTTTTTTATTATTCCCATAGGGAATGTTGTCATTGGAAATTTAATTTAAATTCTCATGTAAGTTTCCGGGAATTTCCGAAAATGTTACTGAATTTTTGAAAACATTCCTTATGCGAACTGCCAAGGAGTGGAATGCACTGCCCGAGTCTGTGTTTCCACATGAGTACGATTTGGGTCTCTTCAAAGCTAGAGTAAATAGGTATCACATAGGTAAGCGTGCTCCACCGTAGACCGCATCATCACTTACCATCAGGTGAGATCGTGGTCAAACTCCTGCCTATTGTGCATTAATAAATAAAAAATTGACAATTTTGTGCAACTTGTACACTGGTATATCAGACCAATTACCTCGTCTATGAAAGCATTCCCACGTTGCAAGTGGTATTCATACTCCTTGTAATCGCGTAGTTTCTTGTAGATCAAGTCGAAATGCAGCCAGGGTTGCAGCATGCGCTTAGCAAGCAACTGCGTGCATTCATCTATGGCGGTCAGAAGGAAGGTGTGCTCTGTGTTCTCTTGTGTATTAATTTCTTCGTTAATAGCAGTTTCTAGGATGAGAAATAAAACTGGTAAGGCCAGTGTACCTAGCTATTTCCGTTTGCGGAATATTCCGGATGTGCCCGGCGGACAAATCCGTACGTGTATGGCGGATGCGACACGGGGGGTGATTATTGAGATTCGAGCGCTTTAAAACTCCGTGTAAAACGATGAAATGGTGTTTTAAAAATAACAGCGATAGAAGTAAATTCATGATTATTCAAAGTATTAATTTAATGTGAAAACAATAGCGACAATCTTTGGTGTGCGATTATTTTGGAGTTAAATTTTCTTGAATTCAGGCGCTCGAATGTCAAAAATTGCCCCCACGGATTTGTCTGCGGTCACACCTGAATAGCGCGATACACGAACGGATCTGTCCGCCGGGCACATCTACATGGAGAGATACATACAGGGGTGAGAGTATTTCCAGAGACTATATAGATATAGACGACCACAGCCTAAGAACTTTTTGAAGCTCAAGTCAATTGCGCCCTCTGTCCGAAAGCCGCCTAAAGATACCGAAATGCTAAGAAGAAATGTCACCTGCACTGCTACTCCACCTAGTAGCTACTATAGTGTACTACTAGTACGCTATTTGTTACTAGGTGGAGTAGCAGTGCAGGTGCCATTTCTCTTACATTTTCGGTATCATTGGGTGGCTTTGACATAGATGGCGCGATTGACATGAGCATCAAAAAGTTCTTAGGCTGTGGTCGTCGATATCTCTATAGCCTCTGGTATTTCATACCAATTGACAAATTAAACGACGCTCAGTAGAGCTCAGTTAATGTTCTTTTAAATAATTATTTTCCAATAATTAAAAAAACACATTTTTCCCTAGAAATTTAAGCATAAATCGTCAGAAATGCTAATTTTTTCATTTTTGCATTTTGTAGAAGATACTCCAAGCAAAATTTACTAATAATAAGCAATACTTACTTACCCCATCGCCCACTGGTTTTCACCAGCGCAATCAGTCAACGCAGGGCAGCTTGTGGCGAGCTGTTGGAGAGTAGCGACTCCACGTACCTGAGTGCCCCTGGGGTGCCCTGTCGGATGGTGGGACAGGTCCCCTGCCTCTGGCTTGCCTTAGCCGGCTGTCCAGAGTGGGGTCGTTAGAGCTTTGTTCTCGAGGGTAGATGTGGAAACCTAAGTGGCGAGTTGGCTATATGTTTAAAGTCCAGTGACACCTCTCTACCCCCAGCTCCCGCACCGGTGTTGCCCTTGAGCCATCTTTGATGTCGCTTTTTATGGGGGCCCATCTTGCGGAGAGCGAGTCACCGTCTGCCGGAAATAAAATTGGATACCGTTTTATTAGGCAGGCGTCCGGTTCTTCATCCAATAGCCCAGTAATCAGTCCATACTATTCACCCAATAGCCTAGTAGATTTTAGACTCCATTAATTCTCAATAGTCCTTACACCATGGCGGGTGCTGTCTCTGTGTGCGTCCAATGACACGGGCAGGGGCAGCATCCGCTTAGTGTACCCCTCTCTTTTCATTAAATTGTCAAAAGGACCTCTGCGCGTTGGCTTCGGCTCCGCATACGCCTCCCAAAGGTCCGGAACACCATTGTTCCGTGGTCGGGAAAGCAATACTTATATTTTAATATCCAAACGATACGGATGTTCACGTCTCATTTTCAATAGGTAATTTATATGGATAAAATATACACCCCGACGTGGATTTTTCTTGATTTATTTGTATGGAAGAACCTTAAAATTGTATATATCTAAAACTGCATTAAATATGCTTCCTTATGATATTTTTGTAAATTAAAAGTAAATAATATATATTAGTTATATAACGTTCAAAAAAAATTTATTAAGTCCGCAGATTTTTTTAAATACGGATTTTACTTTATTTATGTCAAAAATGTATTCTGCATTTTATACGAAAATGACTCCTAGCAACCTGAACCAGGGCACCCCTGATTTTGACGTGATCGAAGGTCACCTTAAAGCGGTCTATCACTGAGAGTAGAGCAACCGCTCTGACATTCTACACACCAACATTCCACAGTCCGAAGGCAATGTGCTTTGTCACTAAAAACAGTAGTCAGCTCTTCAAAGCACTGAAATTATGTTAAAACACTTTTAAAGTTGGTCCTAGAAGGCCGCGCGGAATCACGCGTCATTAGCCGGAGGACTCTTCCTTTCCTTCCCCCTTGTAGTATAGCCTGCATAAAGGCATCAGAAGGCCGCGCGAAATCTCGCGTCGATAGCCGGGAGGTTTCCTCTGCTTGTCCCGATGGTTCTCTGCTTTTTCGCCGAAAATCATATTGCCAAATTTCACTTGCCAACCAACTTTTCGCAGAAGTTTCATTTGGCCGAATTTCATTTCCCAACTTTACATAATCCAACCTAACCTAACCCAACCTAGTAGGCAATTTTCATTTCCCAACTATGGGGTTGGGAAATGAAATAGTTGCGAAATATTTATTTGGTAACAGTTATTCGGCCAAATGAAACTTCTGCGAAAAGTTGGTTGGCAAATGAAATTCGGCAATACAATTTTCGGCGAAAAGGCAGGATACCTGTCCCGATACCTACTCGTATATATAAACCCAGCGGGCCGCGCTAAACCTCGCGTCGTTAGGCGGGGGTTTATTCCGGATTCCGCCTGTTCCACGGGGAACACTGCGACATCCTGTCACAGCCAGGGTCACCGTACAACGTAATCGCGTATCCCGGATAAATACCAGGATTACCCAGTCTATACTGACTAGGTTTACTTTGAATAAAAGGCGTAGGTACAAGACCCAGTATAAGTATTGCAGTTCAGCGAGGAAATGCTGCCAGCGTCCTCGGCACGATGCCACAGGGGCCCATTTTAGAGATAGATTTTTAGTTTCTAGTATTTTTAAGTAAGTTAATTTTAGGTAGTATTTTCATAGTTTATTTAAGTTTTTTTTTTCATGTACCTATTTTGTACCAATAAACCCAAACCAAACCAAATAACAAAACCCCGCAGGCTGAAGGATATGTGTGGTTGCCCTCACGACAACCATTACACTAGAATAATGTTTTCTAATAGGTATTTTTTGTCTCATTAATCAATCATATGTAAAAAATCAAAAATATGTAAATCGTTAATTTGCCTAAAGTTGAATGTCAAACGAATATTCATGTAATGTTATTTTACCAAGGTCATTGATTGGACCGGTTATGATTATGATAAATATTGTACAAGTTGAATTTGTAAGCCCGTCAATAAAGATTAACGTCCAAGAACTCGACACTATCCCAGTAAGTACATGTCGTCTTTAAAGTAATTCACAATAAAGGTAACAGAAGGGTATTAGCCTGGTAAATGAATGCTCAAAAACGGGTCTAGCTGGAAAAGTGGAAAGCAGAAATTTTGACTTTGGAACTTTGTTAAGACTAGTTAGGAGACTAACATACTAAAAGTCCCCAGCCCCCGGAGGTGAGCCCGAGGAGGGGGGAGGTAAAGAAGGTCCCGTTTTTTGTTTTTTTTTGCTTACATCTTTAAAACCATGCGTCATAGACAAATTTTGTTGTAGTACATTATTAAAGCTGATAAATTTCTCTACAACTCTCATGAACTCACTTTTTACCTAACACTAATGGTTGTCCAGATATGAGCTCCGAAAAACGGACGATTTTGCAAAGTGGGGGGTATTCTCCACAATTCTTGTCATACTAACTGGCAAAAGTTAATCTGGATAAAAAGCCATCCTATAAATGTTATAAAGAATTAAATTATCTTTTACCCCACCTTACAAAATCGTCCGTTTTTCGGAGCTCATATCAGGTCTATCAGGACAACCATTAGTGTTAGGTAAAAAAAGAGTTCATAAGAGTTACATGTAGATAATTTTATCAGCTTTAATTATGTACTACAACAAAGTTGTCTATGACGCATGGTTCTAAAAATGTAAGCAAAAAACCAAAAAACGGGACCTTCTTTGCCTCCCCCCTCCTCGAGCTCACCTCCGGGGGCTCGAGACTTTTAGTATGTTAGTCTCTTAACTAGTCTTAATAAAGTCCCAAAGTCAAAATTTCTGCTTTCCACTTTTCTAGCTAGAATCATTCGTTCACCACACTATATCAGCTATTGAGAATTAGCGTGACGAGCGCCTGAAGAAAGTCGCGAAAAATTACCTGGAACACCGAAGCGCTTAGCACAGCTAATATTAATTATCATTTATTATAAAATATTTATTTTACCGCAAATGGTATCAAATGTGAATGCAGTGGCGTATTTCCAGAGGGCGAAGTCTCCACCCCCGGCCTCCGCCCGCAGTCGGTCCGCCATGATAGAGCTCTTCTTGTCAAACACTGGAACCAGCTGGTTCAGGTTCTTCCGGTTGAAGAAAGGAGCATTGATTTTGCGGCGTGGGTGCCAAATATTCACTGCAATCAGAACGGATTGAGTACAAAAATGAAATGATTATTATTGCGCAAAATACTGGTAAAGAGCCTGTCTAATCATGTTTTGCAATAAATTTAGCTAGCAGGACATAGGTAATTGGACATAATGGGTTTTCTAAAACAATTTTTAGACAAAACTAATAGTTTCGTAAATAATAGCTCCGAAAATTTGAAAAAGTGATTATCGTATTTCCTCGTCATCTCAATATTGATCCCAGCAAAAAAGTTTAAAGAACCTTTTTTGTAGAAAATTATTTGTTTGAAAAGTATTTGTGGATTAATTAAGTACAAAAACATTTTTTCGTATGAGCCACCGACCGCTACTGAGTTATTTACGAAACGAGAATATTCATTGCCCGATTTTAGTTTTAAAATGATATTTTAGGATAAAATGCGGATTACGAGGATACCCTATATATGTACGGGTAGGTAGTATACTATACTATACATACAATGAACTTCTTAAGGTGTTAAGATTAATATAAGGCCTGCCAACAGTGTCATTGCTGCCAGGAAAATTTATGGCATTCAACAGTTCAATATAAGTATGATTTTATACTATCGAGTTCATAATTGCAATGTTGCATACCCAATTTATCAATAAATTCATTCATAAATTAGGTATGCATTACCAATTTATGAATGAATATATTGATAAATTGGCCAATGGCCATGCACCAGGGCATGCAATTGGGTACCTAAATAGTACCTAAATTCTAATACATATCTTACCTGGTGCAAATATTGAACCGTTACCGATCGCCGTGCGTGTGAACTTTGTTATGAATTCGTCTTTTTCGAGGCACGACTTCGATACCACTTCAATCGCAGCAGGGTCCGACATATCTGTGCAACAAATTTATGTTATGCAAGGGAATCTTTGTAATAATATAATTGAAGTAAACTAGTAGTCCTTCTCGAACTGAGAACTCGCGATTTACTTGCAAACGATAATATAACAATATAACCATAATATAACAATACCCTTATGATGTTTTTTTTGCGCCTTCTAGCTCCATGACCCCTTGATCGATCCTGCTCATAATCGAACTCTCAAATTTTACGTATCTCTGCTACAACCCCAACAAATTTCATGAAGATCAGAAAAACGTGTGTGTGTGTGTGTGTGTGTGTGTGTGTGTGTGTGTGTGTGTGTGTGTGTGTGTGTGTGTGTGTGTGTGTGTGTGTGTGTGTGTGTGTGTGGGGGTGTGGGTGTGGGTGTGTAAATCACTGCTATATCGTAACAATTAAATGATTAGTGTGTAAAAAAAGTTAATATATACATCTTGGTTTGAAACGAGATCAGCATTTTGAATATGAACCATAGACTTCTTTTCTTAAGTTACACTATCGTAAGTCACACTATTAGGTAAAATAACATAATAATAAAATAGGTCACTTACTGACAATGAGTCTGTTCCCCATCCAAAAACATAAGAGACCATCATGTTGGATTGATATTCTACCTAGTTTTTGTAATGATTTCATTATATCTGAAAAATAAATATTAATTTTAATTAGGTAGGTACACGGTAGGTAACTGTAGGTCAGGTCAAAAAAAAACAAGATTTTGACACTATTTGTAGGACTGCCAGGTACCCTATGCTGGTGAAATCTGTAAATACTTTCGACCGGCCAACCCCATTGGGAGCACGTCGGACCGGCAATCCGAAGGAGGCGGGTTCGAATCCCGTGACGTTCCAGAATTATTCACAGTTGATTTTTCATTGTAATGGACATTTTTGTCCAATTTGTGGTAATACAATTAAATAACAACTAACTTAACAAAAATATGTAGGTACAGCATAAAAAAACTAACTTAAGCTAAAAATATGTCTAATAATGGCCCCCGCGGCATCGTGGCAAGGAGGCTGGCAGCATTTCCTCTCTGTATAGCTAAGAACATACAGAGAGTCGTCTGAGACGCTGTGAGAGGAAGCTGCCAGCCCTCTGATCTCCGGTAGTTTCAATCAGCCTTTTGCTTAGATCTTTAACAAGAGATCGGGCGCTTGGACCCCACGGCCCCAGGGTCTCGACGCCGAAAGCCAAAAAGTGGTATTGGGGGCGGAGACACCGGTATTTTGAAACTTTTTTGCCTTCTGCCGCCTCCGCTGCCGCATTTGTGGTAGGTACATTTATTTAGCATAATAATTTGAATGTTAGAATGACTTCATTTAGCTTAATTTACCTACTCCAATTATTTAAATTTTGCATGTCATGAAACTGTATTATATTACATTATCATTTTAACATACCAGCTGTGGAAGAGCAGTATCTCTTGATATGAGTATCAAAAATACTTAAAAAGAGTTACCTACTAGCACAGCCAATGTTTACATTGCCAATGTAAAAACTTTAAGTTATACAATAAATTATTGTATATATATAACCTACTGTTACTTGTAAATATATTGTTTATTTATTATTTAGACAACACATTCATTATCATTAATAGCATATACTGTCCCACTGCTGCGCAAAGGCCACCCCCCTTCGATTTCCATCCGTCTCGGTTCCGTGCTATTAATTGTAGTATCTATAACATGCTTGTTGAAGTGTAGGCCAAATTCGGCATGATCCATTACGGATCCAGAGCTTTATTTACCTTCATTATTGCCGCTAAAAATGTACGCGTGTCCGATTAAAGGGTAGCAAGTATCCGGTAGACAGGGTAACTCTGCCGCGAGGCGGTAGAGCCTCTTTCGTGAACATCTGTAGTACGCCGCGCCGAGCGCCGCCGCTAATAACGCTAGGTGCCAGATCATCTTCACCTACGAAAAAAGAAATATATGGACGAAGTCCTTAATACAGTATGGCTCCCAAAAACGGTCCTGTTCTAAGAATATACTCGTACACTAGTATTGTAGTGCGCAGGCGGTCCAGATTACAATGTCTACAAACCTTCCTTGCAGCAGTTCTTCGCTTTCTACTAACTGAGGACCACGAGGACGCAGAGCCGTCAGTATCTAAATCCATATTATCTTGATCATTGACAATTTTATGATCAGATTTATTATCATCAATCGTTACAAAGTGAGACACCGGAGGGCCAATGATAGAGAGATATGTACAAAAAACTTACCTAAATGATGATATTATATGTACAATTTATACAATACTAACTATAAATAATATTTACAATATGAATACACTGCGTTGACCACTATAAATATAAAATTTATAATTAAATTGCAAAAAGACGCGCGCTCAATACGATGTTTCCCGCCCTTTTCCTACTGAGTGATTGTCAGTGATGTCAGTCTCTCTGAACGAGTGAACGGCGCACAGATCGTCCGAAAGTGTATAAACGGCTTAAGGGTCACAACAGACCTAGCGGAATTCCTCGCGGAATTAGCGGAAGTAGCGGAAATTTGTCTATGGTAGCGGAAATTTGTCTATGGTAGCGGAAATTTGTCTATGGCTTCCATACAAAAAATCTGCTACCATAGACAAATTTCCGCTACCATAGACAAATTTCCGCTACTTCCGCTAATTCCGCGAGGAATGGGGTTGGCCGGTGAAAACTTTTGCAGAGGGCGCTGTTCCAGATTCCATACAATAAGAGAAAGAGTACAAACAATGATAGAAAGAAGCAGACGATGAATGGTCCCTAACTTGTATGCAGGCATAAAGCTTTTCTTAGGCAAAAACCTTCCCTATGGCGTTAATCTACATCATTTTAATTTTAGTGTATTCCAAAAACGGATGGATTTCAATTTCGGAGCAATTCGAGACAAACCATTGAGTCATTTTCGCGAAAATAAATAAAAACTACTTCGCGCCATACAAATTTAGCTTTTCTAGGGACCAATTTTGAAGATGTCACTTTGACAGTTGCCAACCCCATTCCGCTAGGTGTTAGTGCTGGAGCCGAGCATACAAGAAATTTATCAAAAAAATTACCGTTTTTCTTCCATATAGCGTTGTAGAGCCCGTCTCGGAGATCACGAAAACATAAGTCTTAAAGGTCTTAAATGGCCACAAGTAGGTATGGCGTCAAGTTGAAAATACAATTTTTTGGCCTAAATTTATCAACGAGCCGGACGCTTCAAATTTTGACACATGATTTAGCCCGCATCAAGTAGCCTACATACCAATTTTAAGACCATTCTGGTGGGCGCATAAGATTTTAAGGCCAGTTGAAGTTACAATTTTTTGGCCTAAATTTATCAACGAACCGGACGCTTCAAATTTTGACAGTAGTTAAAGGACCCAGTCAACAAACCAAATCCCAATTTTAAGACCATTCTGGTGGGCGCATAAGATTTTAAGACCATTTTAAGAAATAGTCGATTTCATAGAAAAGATATCAAATTATTGTAAATTCGCTTTAAAAATCAATTAACTGACACAAACACAACTGCATATTCATATTTAAGTGTCTCGTAACTAAAAATGCCGTAAAAGTATACCGCAATAACTCAAAAACTGGAGAAATTCGTCTTAGCAGTACTTTAGTCACGGAGGTCTTAAATCACGAAAAATATTGTTCATTTTAAACTTAATGGCACGAAATATGATTCGAAAAGCCAGACATAATGCCTATAGGCATTTTCTACCAGTCGCTCATAACTTTAAACTGATAAGCGTCAAGTTAGATGCATTGACAATATATTACTGACACTACTGACAGTAAAAAATACATAAATTTATTTTAAATTCTACCGTTTCAAATGTTTATTAAAGGTTTAGCCCATTTCAAATAAGCTACATACCCATTTTAAGACCAATCCGGTAGGCGCATAAGATTTTAAGACCAGTTGAAATTGCAATTTTTTGGCCTAAATTTATCAACGAGCCGGACGTTCCAAATTTTTACAGTTGTTAAAGGACCCATTAAAAAAACCGAATCCCAATTTTAAGACTATTCTGGTGGGCGCATAAGATTTTCATAGAAAAAGTAGCAAATATTGTAAATTCGCTTTAAACATTATTCAACTGGCACAAACACAACTGCATATTAATATTTAAGTGTCTCGTAACTAAAAATGCTGTAAAAGTATACCGCAATAAGTCGAAAACTGGAGAAATTCGTCATACTTTAGTCACGGGGGTCTTAAATCACTAAAATTATTATTCATTTTAAACTTAATGGCTCATAACATTATTACTAGGCGCACTAGATTTTAAGACCATTTTAAGAAGTGATCGAAAACGAATACGAATACGAAAAATAGCAAAAAAAAACTGAAGTAACGAGATGAGGAAGCTACTTCCAGCCCTGACAATGTGCAACCAGGGACCAGGGCCAAGAGAGACGCTGCTATCCGGGCCAGAGAGAAAATCCTGGAGTGGACGCGTCACCTGCTCACACTACTTCAATAGCACTCCTCTCGCTTGTGGGAGTGTCGCACGCAGCGCGATTCGCCATAGAAAAATCGGTATGTATCAACACTAGTAATGTCAATCTATTTGTAGTGTGGTAACACCACTAAAGATAAAAGATAAAAAAGATAAAAGATATTTATTCTTCAATTTAGGCACATATGATTAGGCACAATGCACTTATGATTATGAACGTCAGAGAGAAAAAGAAACTACCACCGGCTCTAACCCTACACCTCTGACCCGAGAAGTATTACTTATTACCGGCAAGAAACTCGGCGGGACTTATTTTTTCAATACAGTAATACATTAACATTAAAGATACTATATACAATAATGCGTAGTTCTTCAAGAAGGCATATCAAAACAGCTTAAGAGACAGACATGTACCTGCCTATTGTGTAATTAAAATGAAAAAACATTGTGTGGTTTTATGAAACCACGATGCAAGTGAAACTTTACTATGTTAGCTTATTATAAAGTATTAATAGAGCCATCTATACTGAATTTGTATTCATTAACTCAAGCCTGCCTGTTTGTTGGCTTTAGGGTTGAAGACGTTTCCAGGTAATTCTTAATGATAGCACTAGAGGGCGTTATAGTTAATATGATGCAAACAGAACTAATTGAACAAATTTGAATCTTATGTACTTCTATCCGCACATCTTTCACTTTAATATAACAATTTAAGGCACTGGTCCCACCGCGAGCTAATAAGCTATGAGCTATCGGCTATAAACATGAACAAAAGATAAGCACTCCCATGTAAATAAATTAAATAAAAGAGACACGGCGATATTTCTAGTTACTCGCCCAGCGGTGAGCTATAAATATCGCCGTGTCTCTTTTATTTACACGGGAGTGCTTATCTTTTGTTCGTGTTTATAGCCGATAGCTCATAGCTTACTAGCTCGCGGTGGGACCAGTGCCTAAACGTGTAGTTGCTAAGCCACTAGCACTTACCCCTTAGATGTGTTTCACTCACAAAACAAAACAAATAAATATGTCCATAATTATTGTATGTACTACTGTGTTTGCATTTCACATTTCGCTTTTGCATTTGACTTATTTCACTTATTTGCATCTATGGCGGGTGCATTATTCGCAGCACGCCGCACGTAACTATTGTTTAAAGATCAGAGCTGAAATGACTTGCCAAGTGTAATTCATTAAATATAATCGAAAAATGTTTCTAAAATTTAGAAAAAAATAATTCGTCCCACGGGGTTTGAACCCTCGCCCATTCGATCGTAAGTCTCATGCCAAACCACAGTGCCACGGCTGCAGTTATGCTAAGATGCGAAATATAGATTTGTATACCGCAGCGTTACAAATGTAACGCATGTCGCGCAAAAGACAGACATTAAAATTCGAGGCGATGGAATAAAAGTTTCACTTTAAAAATAAAAATAAAATCCAAATCTGACTGCTTCGCAATACGTTTGATATTCTTTCTTACTTGAACTATGTCCTCTAAATGTTAGATGATTTTATAGATTCTGGTTTGGGCCATGCATATATGTCTCTCATATAGTCCTCGACCCTGTAATAACCCTTTGACATTAAAGTTTTTTTCAAGTATTTCTTAAGAGCGGGAAATGATAGATTCAAAACATCGACGGGTAACTTGTTATAAATATGAATACCCTGGCTAAAAAACCTTTTCCAAAAGCTATCCTATATGCTCACCCGCTCCACCGGTGACCGTAGGGCTGGCTGGTTCCTCGCTCAGCGTATTGGAATCGCCATTCAGCGAGGTAACGCGGCCAGCCTTATGGGCACCCTACCAGGTGGCAGCGGGATTGGGGATATTTGCAGTTTTGGTTTAGGGCCTTTGGTTTAAGTTAGGTATAGGTTTATTTAGTTTTTATTTATTTAATTAGTAATGTACTAGAAATATTTTGAATAAAATATCTTATATAAAAAAAATGACTTATATGCTTTGCGGACACGACATCGTCTGAAAGCAAGCTTGTTTTTATTTCTAGTGTTATAGCTGTGGATGTCAGAATTCTTCTTGAATGTGTGTATATTCTTTACAGCAAAAATAATATTATCATAGATATATTGGGACGCAAGAGTTAAAATATAAATTTCTTTAAATAATTCTCTAACTGATGTACCTGCCTTTAAGTTATACATAAAGCGAATGGCTCTTTTCTGTAAAACAAAAATAGTCTGTATGTCAGCTGCTTTGCCCCAAACCAGAATTCCATATGACATTACACTATGAAAATAACTATAATAAACTAAGCGAGCTGTCTCAATATTAGTCAGTTGTCTAATTTTTCTAACGGCATGAGCGGCTGAACTTAGTCTAAGAGCGAGTTTTTTATATGAGGACTCCATTGTAAATTTTTGTCCAACGTTGAACCAAGGAACACAGTTTTATCTACTATATCTAAACATTCACCATTTATAACTATATTAGTGTCCATTGGTGCCACGTTTGGCAAAACAAATCGAATACATTTAGTTTTCTTATCATTAAGTAACAGATTGTTAGTAGTAAACCAGTTTAGTACGCCAGCTAGTGTATTGTTAATTACAGATAAATCATTGGATTGCCGTTCAACTTTGAAAATTAAAGATGTATCATCGGCAAACAAAATCATACCACAAAGGTTTTGCTCTACACAAGGTAAATCATTTATATAAACCAAAAACAGGAATGGGCCCAGAATGGAACCCTGTGGCACTCCTAATTTTACTAAAGTCCCTTCAGACTGGGTTTTATTTACAACTGTTTGGGTTCTATTGCTAAGGTAAGAAGACATGAGATTCAGGGCATTTTCTGAAATACCATAGTGTTCTAATTTAAGAATGAGCGTTCTATGATCTACACAGTCAAAAGCTTTTGAAAGGTCACAGAATATACCAATTGCATTATAACGTTTGTCTTGCCAAGCATTGAAAATATGTTTAATGAGTTCTGCAGCAGCGTCGGTTGTGGAACGTCCCTTTGTGAAACCAAACTGATTGCTTGTAAGCAGTCCATGTCTGTTGAAGTGCCCCAGTAGATCATTTTACATTATCTTTTCAAAGACTTTACTTAGAACAGGAAGTATCGATATCGGTCGGAAATTATTTAGATCACTAGAATCACCCGATTTAAATAGAGGTATGACTTTACTACATTTCATTAGATCTGGAAAAACACCTTGTGAAACTGAATTGTTATAAATGATGGCTAAGTAAGGCGCTATGTCGTCTATGATATTGCTGATGACTACAACTGATATTCCCCATAAGTCCTCAGTTTTCTTTAAATTGAGTGATTTGAATGACTTTACAATTTTTTCCGAATCCACTAGGTCAAATTCAAAGATCGTATTACAATTCTTAATATTAGCGCAAAGTAAGGAATGAGCTTGAGACGAAGATGATTGTAGGCATTTTGTGGTATTTAATGCTATGTTAGAAAAATAATCTTCGAATGCCGAGGCAACATATATCGTCATTTGACATGACCTGTTGTTCCTCCGAGACAATGTTGACTTGACAATCGCGTGATTTACATTTACCAGCTTCCTTATTAATAATATTCCACACTGTTTTCACCTTGTTGTCCGACATTTTTATTTTTGCACTAGTACCTATAGTTCGCCTTAGCAGTTAAACACACCTTCTTGAAAATTTTTGAATAGTTTTTTACATAGTCCAGAAAATCTGAAGTTTTGTTCAGTTCTCTCTCTCCATAAAGTTCATAAAGCCTCTTTCTACTTTTATGAATACCTACAGTAGCCCATTCACTAAACTTTGCTTTAGCTTTAGTTTTTGACCCACTAATAGTTCTCAGTTTGAAATGTTTATTAGATTGACAAAGAATCATACTAAACAAATCTTCATACAAATTATTTGACTCATAAAAATGTGAATAAGGCAGTGTGGAGAGATGATTTTGAATTTCTTTTTTGAATAATTCCAAACGATAACCAGTAACCACTCTTGTCTTTGGCTAACTTAGTATGTTGGTACCTTGGTAGAAAGATGGCGGGAATAATGGCCGCGGTGAACACGAGTGGAGGTGAGCAAAAATCGTGTGGTCATAAAACCAGTTAGGAGCTACAAGCTTCTAGGAGGCCTGCGCCCCAGAGAAAGTCCCCGGGTGAGTAGGTGTTTATATTACTATATTGGTGTGTCGACCTATATGTACATGATACGTGGAAAGATGAGGAGACCTATAAGGCATAATGTTCTTTCCGTTACTAGTAGTCCAATCTTGCAGTGCAAAACACATTTGGTAGTCAAGGACATTGGACAGAGGTGTGTCGGGAAACACACTATGGGTACGGTCGCCTGAGTTGGAGCATCCGTGGCGAGACTATGGGGAAGGTGGAGGTCTCCGGGGGGCCAAAGGCCCCCTGTCCGGCTAAGTGACTATTGGCAAACATGATGAGAGTCACCAGGGTTGCACCCTGTTTAGACCGGAGCAAGTCGACCGATGCCCAACAACTTGAGGTGCGAAGCCATAGGAAAGCGGTAAACCGCTACTAAACAATAGTTAAATAGTTACTCTATGGTAGACGTGGATTTGCAACCACGCAGGTGTAACTAGGGATGGCAAGGCACTTGGTAAAACCAAACATGCATGTGAGTGGCATAGCCACAAGTGAGAGGCACGACCTCACTTTATTTGTATACACATTGACGATAGTGAAAGTAGAATAAAATGATATTGTCTACGGTTGCCGCGATAGTTATTCATGAAATAAAACAACTTTGAACGGATTATATCGCGTATACTGAATTTAATTACATCCCGACGTTTCGAACACTTTACAGCGTTCGTGGTCACGGGTTGACGGGCGTTTCGAACGCTGTAAAGTGTTCGAAACGTCGGGATGTAATTAAATTCAGTATACGCGATATAATCCGTTCAAAGTTGTTTTATTTTAGAATAAAATGGTCGACTTATCTTTCCACTGTCATGGTAAATTAAAATGTGTAATGAAACCCATGTCGTCCATTCATAAATGTGAACCCAGTATTTGATACAGACATCATATGGAGGGACGACAATTGCCACGTTGAATTGCGATGCTTATTTTTTGCCGGAGGAAGCTATTTTTTTAGGGTCACGAGACGCCTAAAACAGTCTCCTTTTAATATTTTTAAAAAGTGAATGGGCATAACAGGAATATTTTAAATATAGCGTTACTGAAAAGGTTTCCACTCAGCTTGGTGCTTGGTACCCTGATCGGCCTAATCGGTTTTTTTTATACAAGAGTATCGGTAAACCGGTGTGGTTTGTCTCGATACCGATTCCGCCGTAGTTTATATAAAACAAGTTTCACAATCGGTTTGTTACATACTTTAACCTGGATCGGGGCTTTAGGAAGGTATATTATAGGTTCAAATTCTTCTCTTCTACTCTAACGATGAAATGATCGACGGCTTTCATCGTGATGTCGTATTTGACCGGCAGAGGGCGCTGCAGGTCTGCGCGCGCGCCGGCCGGCGGCAGCACGCGGTAGCGCCGGAGCAGGTTGGCGAGCGCGGTCTTCGCGCATAGCAGCGCGTAAGTCCCACCTGACATTAAGTGATAAAAGTTTAACGTTAATATTGAAAGTTATTATTTTTTATTTATATTTAAAATGGCTACAACAGCATAGCATAACTCCACCACGATCTGGCTGTATTCAGCGTTGATTGTATTTGTTATGTCATTGTTTCGCCAATCAAGTGTCATGGTGGAATTAACGCATTTAAAACAGTTGGTTGATGACTAAAACACGTCTGCAGCATAACTCCACCGCGAACAAGTGTCATGGAGCCAATGGTGGAACGACCGCGAATATTAGACGAAGTAAATTCAGACCAGTGGATCTGCGCGTGACAGATACAGCTCGATAGTTAGCTATGCGCTTTTAAGCAGCCGATTTCGCATGCCTTGCAACGGACAACTCGGTCGAATCATACAACTTTTGCATGAGAGCAGTTCCACGGTGGAGATGTGTGCTACGGGCCTTATAGTTACTAAAAAATACTAACCGGTACAATTCCTGACAGAGTAGCTGAAGGGCACAAATTGCGCGGGGTGTCGCAGGGCACCCTCGAGAAAGCGTTCGGGGCGGAACTCCTCTGCGTCCTGTCCCCAGTACGCGGGGTTGCGGTGCGTGCCCCAAATGTTGAACATGGCCGTTGTCCCGTTCACCAACTTCGTGCCTGACGCTACACAATTAAATCAGGTACTATAGTTTCATTTAAGATTACTCCTACCGATCGGGCCGGGTCGGGTTGGTTGCCGCCGCATCGTAACGGACGCTCGGCACCCGATGGTAGCCAGCTGCGTTAAATTACCAGGCCGAGCCAAGCGAATGCAGAGCACCCGGTGGTACCCGACCGCGTTCGTCCGACCGACCAAATCTAGGTACTAAAGCGAAGAGCCGCGAGCCACCGTTCGAGAGGAACCGAGCACCGCCGACTGGTCGGATCGGAAGCGGTGCTAATATCATTCAAATATTCCCATATTGACTACTGTGCATGCGCTATACGCTTAATTTTCTTTGGCAACAATGGCAACTAGTAATACGACGTTCAGACCAGCGTGCTCATACACATCGTACTCTCGTCGGAGCTCGTCGAATAGTTCGACGAATCATTCGCGTACAGTGTCAACACGAATGTCCGTTCACATAATCGTCTCCCCGTACAACAAAACTCCCCGACGCAGACACGCGCGCGAGTGCCAACACGCATGTGTAGCCAGTCGCGCACTATTGGCCTCGTCACTCGCAGGAATATGTGATCGCACCATTAAATGCGCTTCCATCGCTCCAACTCTGCCCGTTCGGTGGAAACAATAATAATATTCAATATGTTGGGAACAGTAGATATATTAGAGAGCAAAAGATAGAGATTTTATACCATGCTTTCAATAGCTGTTATATAATAGATGCTAAGCCAAATCTGAAAAAGGTTTGCAATGAATAGATCAACCAGGTCCCTCTAGAATTAGGCTGTCGAACTGTACGCGCTTTTAATCTGGTCTAGGCGATCCTGCTAGCTTAAGGCACTGATCCCACCGCGAGCGAGTAACTACGAACTATCGGCTATTTCAAGAGACAAAAGATACTCGCTCCCGTGGAAACAAAAGAGAAACAAATATATCGCTGGGCGAGTATAGTTCATCGCCCAGCTATGATATTTGTCTCTTTTGTTTACACGGGAGCGATTATCTTTTGTCTCTTGAAATAGCCGATAGCTCATAGTTTACTCGCTCGCGATCGCGGTGGGACCATCAGTGCCTAATATGGTCGGATGTTTATCGCCTGTCACCATACGTGTCACGTTCTAACAAGTATGTAAGTGCAAAAGTGACATATGACGCGATAGGCGATAAAATGGCAACAATGGATGGCCTTTTGAGAGCATTCTTACTCTATGCGTCTGGGAGCACCTTCGCATGCATTGTTATAAAATCGGGCGAATGCCGATATTCAGAGTGATTTTTCCTGGCATTTATGAAACTTACGTAAAACAACATCGCTGCGAACCTCTCGCACCACCATTGGTACTGGTGGATACAGTCGAAGGCTCTCCTTTAAGACGGCATCTAGATATGTGAGCCGAGTCAGGTCATGCGCAGTGACGGCGTGGCTCGACTCACCGAACACATTTTGCAGTCTGGAAATAAACATAATTAAATATAGGTACGAGTACCCGTTATTTAAGACACATATTTAGTAAAACATATTAAAATACTCTATTCCATTTACTACATAATTTGCAACAAAAAAGAACCGACTTCACTTAGAGCCGGTTGCACCAATTCGTCTGTTAACGTCAATGTCATCGTTAAAAAAATCTTGTAACAGCTCCGTCGCCATATTTAACGTTGATGAGTCTGTTAATTGTCCGTGGTGCAACCCACCCTTAGTCTCCACTATTCCAAAAGCAAATGCTAGCTACTGTAAAAATACGCAAATCACTAGAGGTGTCCCTGTAATATTTCAGGAGTTCCTCGTTCAGGGGCTGATCCAGGGGGGGGGCAACAGGGGCGATTGCCCCCCCCTGACACGCAAGATTTGCATACTATGGGGGGCATACGGGCGGAACGCAAGATTTTTAGTGAAGGAAGTGCCCCCCCCCCCCTGAACAAAATCCTGGATCCAGGCCTGTCCTCGTTTGCTTCAGGATCCCATCATCAGATCCTTACCTGATGATAATGGGACCAACTGTGAATACTCTTTCAAAAAAAAAGAATTTTCCAAATCGCCCCAGGCGTCATCGAATAATCCGTGAAGGGAGCAAAGTTGTATTTTAACCGCGAGCGTGGAATTAAAACACGAGCTAGCGAATGGATTATAGAGTTGAACTACAAACTACCGAATGGGTTCTATGGTTCAAAATAGAATCCTGAGCGAAGAGTAGTTCAAAAATAGAATCCTGACGTAACGAGTGCTGCAACACACGAGACGTAAAAATAACTTTGCACCCGAGTGTAACACAAATCTTTTCACCTCACTAAAGCGAGGAAAATACTACTATAGGTAGTACAAGAAAAATAACTGAATTTTTTTTTACAAAAAATGCGGTCATTGTCCTGTCTGGAGCAGCCTTTACATGTTATTGTGTTTAAAAAAGTAACTAAGAACACGTTCCAATTTCAAATATTCTTTGCACTCTTGTGAATAACTCGGTTTGCACTGTTGTGGTCGGTGACTGCTTGCCATCAGGTGGGACGTATGCTTGTTTGCCGCCGTCGTGGCGGTATAAAATAAAAAACATTGTGTGGTTTTATGAAACCACGATACAAGTGAAACTTTACTATGTTAGCATGGCGCTTATAAATTGGTGCCCAATTGGTTTGTCATGCTAGACGTACAGAGCTGGAATGACTTGCCAAATGTAATTCATGAAATATGTATAAGTAATCGAAATATGTTTCTAAAATTTAGAAAAAAATTATTCGTCCCACGGGGTTGAACCCTCGCCCATTCGTTCGTAAGTCTCATGCCATACCACAGTGCCAGCGCTGCAGTTACGCTGAGACGCGAAATATAGATTTGTATACCGCGGTTGACTGCCAACATGACATGAACCTCATTGCTTATGAAATAAGCCTCACCTTACTATAAACGAGAATCAGCGTTACATATGTAACACATGTCGCGCAGAAGAGAGACTTTAAAATTCGAGGCGATGGAATAAAAGTTTCACTTTAAAAGGGCAAAATGCAGTTTAGCTACGCGTTTTTAAAGAATAAAACAGGCCATTCCGAGCTAAGGAGATGAAAATAACTTTGACTCACTCTCGGTGCACCTTTTCCTGCACGTCGGGGTACCGGGATAGCAGCATGGCGGTGAAACAAGTAGCAGTCGCCAGGCTGTCGGTCCCGGCGACCAGCATCACAAACAACTCCTCGCGAAGCTCCATGTCGGAGTAGCCTTTTATGAGGTCGATGAAATGTGATAGTTTATTGTCGTTCTCTAGAAAATAAGGGTATTAAATTAGGCACTTAACTTTTAACAATATTCCTTTACATAATGTTAAACAAGGAAGCGCTGGTAGCCTTGCGGTAAGACGTCCGACTTTCAATCCGGAGGTCTCGGGTTCAAACCCCGGCTCGTACCACTAAGTTTTTCGAAACTTGTGTACGGAATATCATTTGATATTTACCAGTCGCTTTTCGGTGAAGGAAAACATCGTAAGGAAACCGGACCTAATCCCAAAAAGGGCTTTGTTTCCCCTCTGGGTTGGAAGGTCTGATGGCAGTCGCTTTCGTAAAAACTAGTGTCTATGCCAATTCATGGGATTAGGTTGTCAAGCGGACCCGAAGCCGGGATAAACGCTAGGAAGAAGAAGAAGAAGACATAATGTTAAACAACACTTAATCAATTTGAAACCTTAATTACTTTAAAGAACCGACTTATCCACTTATTAGGTTTTTTCAAGAGGAAATGCCCGACTTGCTGAAAAAAATAATAAAATGACTATAGGTGTGCCTATAATAGTTGAAAAGTTCCCTCGATTTCTCCAGGATCCCATCATTAAATCCAGATCTGGTGATAATGGGACCAACTGTGAAGTAGGTATACTCTTTCAAACAAATAAAAATCCAAATCGGTCCAGCCGTCTTCGAATAATCGGATACGTACACTACTTAATTTGAATATAATTTTAAAGTCAATATTTTTTTTAAACTAGGTTTCCAAGCGCCTTTCAACCATCTGCTGCGAAAAGATCCTCAAGTTCTTCAGGGAATATCATGCGTTCTGACCAGCACCATCTCGAAAAAAGCATCATACTGGGACTAGTGGAGGGTGAGCGTCCCAGAGGGCCGATAGCCATTAAATGGTGTAATACCATCCGGACGGCGTGTGGCTCCATGCAGAGCGCGGCCCGTATGGCTCTCGACCGCGTCACATGGAGGGATATCACAGTTGGTCGCGATCCTCAGTCACGAAGGAACGACGAAGAAGAGAAGATATTTTTTTTAAAGCAACATTTTAGACAACATTTTACCACATAGTTATTAGGATTACGCGATTAATCCGTTTAATTCTAATAACTATAATTAATTATCATCGCGGCAACAGAAGACAACACAGGGTGAATCCTAAGTCGTGAACAGAAATTATTGTTTCTAACTCAATATGGAGGCAATTCATTGCATTAACTCTAGAAGCAAACAATTAAACTTTATTGATAATTATTTTAAATAGTAAAAGTACCAACCTTATTCGACAACATTTGTTCTGTATCTTAAAGTACTTTTAAAAAAATTATGTAGAATTCTTTACTTAACTCATATCATTAGAGTACTTAAGTCAGCGGTTCTCAAACTTTTTTGGTGACGGAACCCTTTTGAAAAGCGAAATAATACACGGATCTATGACAGTCAACGTAAGAAGTAGGATGAATTAGTACATGTAAAACATTTTTTTTTATCAATAAAAATACGTTTACATATTTTTGCATGTTGTTATGTCCATGTGTTTATATTAACCGTACCAAGTAAGAAAGTTATCTAAGATAACGAACAAAATATAGTACGCCTTTGTAAGGCAGGATATGGAGGACTTGAAAAATTTGTAAGATCACTGTAAAAATACCCATAACCATACAATAAATATTCTTATTCTTATTCTGTTCCCGACTTAGGATCCCACCTTGTTCAGTTGCCGTCAGATAAATCGGAGCTGCCAAGGTACTCAAAAATATCGTAACGTGCACTTTATCGCCTTGAGAACAGAGGCGTTGTTCCGATCTTTGTGACCATTTTGGCCGCTCCAATATATCTGATGGCGACTGTACGAGGGTTGATCCGTATGCACCACCCCTAACCTCTTTGCTGTTACTCGATTATTAAAACCTTTTTGCTGTAGGTTTAATAAACCTACAGCAAAAGGTTTATAGACATTTAGAGGTATTTAAAAAAAGAAACATTTTTAAATGTCAAACTATTATCGAGCTACAGCGTAGGTACTGAAATTGTTGAGTGATGATTTTGTATGAAAATGGATCCTGTTGAGCAGAGGGCGGTAATAAAATATCTACAAAGAAAAAGGTATGACGCCAATTCAAATCCATCAAGGTATTGTGGCAACTGTAGGGGAGTGTGCAATATCTTATGACATAGTCAAACGTTGGTGTTGAGAATTTAGGTGCGGAAGATCAAGTTGCGAAAACCAACATGGCGGCGGACCACCTGTAACGGTCACTGTAGACAAAAACATTTAAAAATTTCACGATATGGTGTTGCAAGACCGGCGAATACGTATTAGGCAAATTGTTGAAGAGACTGGCTTGTCATATCATGTAGTGCAACAGATACTAAGGAATTGGGTATGAATAAGATCAGTGCAAGATGGGTGCCACGAATATTGACCGTTGATCAATGCTCCCAGCCATACGTCCTGTGTTGCTAAGGCTGCCATACACAAAGCAGGCTTCGAATTACTAGACCACCCACCGTATACGCCTGACTTGGCCCTCAGTGATTACAGGCTATTTCCAAAATTAAAGGAATTTTTACGAAGAAAAAAATTTTTTGACAATCATGTGGTGATATCTGTTGTGGGGGAGTGGTTTTCAGAGGTCAAACAAATTTTTTTTCAGGAGGCTATTGAAATACTGGATGACCGATGGAATAAGTGTATGAGTGTTGAGGAAGACTATGTAGAAAAATGAAATATAAATGTCGAATGTAGTTTCATTGTATTTAAGACAGTTTGGGGTGGAGCATAGGGATCAACCCTCGTATAACATTGTTACAATTTGACAATGACAGTGGGTCAGTATAATTAAGTTTTAGTGGTTTTAGGCAATACGTACTGTGCTTCTGAACTCCAATTTCTTTTTTCTTTTGTATAACCTGTAAATAGAAAATAATTAGATTTTATTTAATTAACTTTTGACACGCAATTTTTTTCCATCAACTACGGTTTTCTAATCGAGATAAGATTACATTCTAGTTAGTCCAAGTTCAATGTGATAATGTTTTTTAACCTCATGGTTCCTTGGCCATCTCCGAATTTCATCAGATCAGTTTAAAGATGACACATACTATTGCGTGGTCACTTGTCTTTTTCATAATTATTTAGATAACTATGCGAAATTTAATCTCAATAACAAACAAGTGATCGAAAAATCGTTAGCAGATTTTGTATAAAACATACATAGGTACTAGTAGGCACATGTTACGTAAAACAAAAGGTGATGCAACAAAATACTACCTACAATAGTCCAAAAGTGTGAGTTATGAGGTCTTCAATAGTATTTTATACCATCATGACATACCTAATTAAGAGCTTTTCAGTCGAGTACCTACCGAGGTACGAGATTGAAAAGCTTGATTATGTCACTATTGTATACAATACTTTTTCTACGAGTGTTCAATACATAGGCAAGCCATAAGAATTGAGTTCGACGAAAGACATGCTGCCTCTATACAATTTAGTAACTTCAATCTCCCGGCGGATTGTGCCGGCCCGGCGACCGCGGCGGCGCAGGGCGGGCAGCGGCCACAGTGCTACAATATTGTATGGAAATCCTTTCTACCACTGCTAGCGATAACACAATATGCGACCATAAAAGCTCTATCGAAAAATATTTTATTTTATTTATTCAAGAAGTTCAACAGCGTTTACATAAAATAACAGCATATTCATTAATACAATACGTATAGTCAATAACAGAACTTCCTTAAATTATACATATGTCATTACTCATTAGGACGGTCGAGTTAGGTATGAAACTAGTGCTTGATTAACAAAAGTCCGGAGAATTAACAGAACACTAACCCGCTTATTCATAAACGTGTTGCAAGCCTCATTTAGTTAAAATGTATTTTGTCTGTTTCTGACAAACACAACTGTCAATGTGATAGATAAGGACAAAAGATGATTTAGTTAAATGAGGTTTGCAATACGTTTATGAATAAGCGGGTATGTATATAAAGCTTACATAACTAAGAATTAGTAGTAGGTACATTACATTGTAATGGTAAGCAACGTTAAAATTGGACGTATGCGCTAGTAGTTCCGCCAACACAATCTCAATTCAAGTATTACAGTCGACGAGTATAAATACATAGTTATTTGTGCAACAAGAGAGGAAAGTTGGTTTTTCTTGCGAGTGTTGATTTTGAGTCCCGAGTAAGCGAAAGATTCTATAATTGAATCTTGAGCGTAGCGAGGGATCTCAAGAACACGAGATATAAAAAAACTTTCCTCTCGTGTGACACATACAAGTTTTCACCTCAGTAGTGAGAACATATTAAAGTAAAAAAAACACATTTATTTACATTTCTGAATGAAAGGCATCATCATTATGACGAAAAGCTTCTAAAAACAAAATTTCACTCCCTGGAATGACGAAAGTGGCAACTTTCGTCACTCCCTGGAGTGATGAAAGTCGCACTTTCGTCACTCCAGGGAGTGAGGAAAGTAGGCCTGTTCGAACTTTTGAGGTGAAAATTGTATTTACTTAGTAGCCGTCCAAAGAGGGAACGCAGCCAGCATTATGGGAACTCTTCCGCAAGGGTCGGACCTCGGCGACCTTACCTAGTTTACGGTTTTAGAATTATTTAGTTTATAGGTAGATTTTAAGTCTTCTTCTTATATATTTGTTGTATAATATTGTTATTATCATGATAATACATATTCAATTTGTTTAAAACAAAAAAAAAATACATAAAATATATTATATAAAAATAAATATTGTAATATCAGACCAATTACCTCGTCTATGAAAGTATTTCCACGTCGCAAGTGGTATTCATACTCCTTGTAATCGCGTAGTTTCTTATAGATCAAGTCGAAATGCAGCCAGGGTTGCAGCATGCGCTTAGCAAGCAACTGCGTGCATTCATCTATGGCGGTCAGAAGGAAGGTGTGCTCTGTCTTCTCTTGTGTATTAATTTCTTCGTTAATAGCAGTTTCTAGGATGAGAAATAAAATTGGGAAGGGCAGTGTACCTAGCTAATTCCGTCTGCGGAATATTCCGGATGTGCCCGGCGGACAAATCCGGACGTGTATAGCGCGAATTGGACACGGATTTGTCTGCGGACACACCTGAATAGCGCCATACACGAACGGGTCTGTCCACCGGGCACATCTACATGGCGAGATACATACAGGGGCGAGAGTATTTCATACCAATTGACGAAAAAACGACGCTCAGTAGAGCTCAGTTAATGGAAAATAATAATTAAAAAAACACATTTTTCCTTAGATATACATAAGCATAAATCGTCAGAATTGCTTATTTTTCATTTTTGCATTTTGTAGAAGATACTCCAAGCAAAATGTACTAATAATAAGCAATACATATATTTTAATATCCAAACGATACGTATGTTCACGTTTCATTTTCAATACTTTATTTATATAGTTTATATGGAGAAAATATACACCCCGACGTGGAATTTTTTTTTCTTGAGTTTTTGTATGGTAAATACCTTAAAATTGTATATATCTAAAAACTGCATTAAATATGCTTCCTTATGATATTTTTGTAAATTAAAAGTAAATAATATATATTAATTATATAACGTTCAAAAAAAAATTATTGAGTCCGCAGAATATTAAATACGGATTTTACTTTATTTATGTCAAAAATGAATTCTGCATGTCTGTTTTATACGAAAATGACCCCTAGCAACCTTAACCAGAGAGCAATAACATATTGCACGGGGCACCCCTGATTTTGACGTGAGGTCACCTTCACGCGGTCTATCACTGAGAGTAGAGCAACCGCTCTCTGACATTCTACACACCAACATTCCATAGTCCGAAGGCATAGTGCTTTGTCACTAAAAACAGTAGTCAGCTCTTCAAAGCACTGAAATTACGTTAAGGGGCTACTTTGAAACATTATAGGTTTTTTCAAACGCTCTAGTGACTAAACGGGAAAAGGGACTGAATTTATTTTCGAATATATATTATTAGACTATACCTATACTCTTGTTTTTGGCACAAGCCGAAACATGATTGCTAAAAGTTGCCTCGATAGAAAAAAAAATCGAAGTTGGGTCCTTTTTCCCCTTATTTTTCTTAGCTTACGTAAACTATAAGAGATTAAGCAATATAACTAAGTAAAAAATACGGTATTCTGGTGTATCTAAAAAGTCACAGAAACAAAATTACACAAAACTTTATAGATTCGCTTATTTATCGTATTTTAGTCAAAAAGTCTGATCCTTAAGAGCGCTGCATCTCTTTCTTTCGTGCACGGGAGCCATAAACATGTCTCTAACGGATGGGCGTGGCTTGTCCGAATCGAGGAAAGGCCTTAAAACACTTTTATAGTTGGTCGTAGAAGGCCGCGCGGAATCACGCGTAATTAGCCGGAGGACTCTTCCTTTCCTTCCCCCTTGAAGTAGGTATATACTTACCTAAATATAAACCCAGAGGGCCGCGCGAAACCTCGCGTCGTTAGGCGGGGGTTTATTCCGGATTCCGCCTGTTCCACGGGGAACACTGCGACATCCTGTCACAGCCAGGGTCACCGTACAACGTAATCGCGTATCCCGGATAAATACCGGGATTACCCAGTAGTATAGACTAGGTTTACTTTGAATAAAAGGCGTACAAGACCCAGGATAAGTATTGCAGTTCAGCGAGAAAATGCTGCCAGCGTCCTCGGCACGATGCCACAGGTAGGGCTGCCATCTCTGAATTCGCCGAACCTGGACAATAATTTTAAAAAACCCGGACATTTGGCGTAAATCGCATTTTTCCCCCGGACGTGTCCAAATTAATAATGGCACTAAATAATTAAACTCAATGGTTTCCTCACATAAAAAGTGTCCGGGTGACACTTATTGTATGCAACGTCTAACATGTGAATCGTTAATTTGCCTAAAGGTGTATGTGAATTGAATATTCATGAAATATTATTTACCAAGGTGATTGATTGGGTATCGGTTACGATACGGTGTGACGCCGCGGCTCGCGGGGATTAGCTGAGGCGCCGTCCGGACTTTGCGAAATTAGACTTTAAAGTCATAAAAATAAGAAGTAAAATCACTTTATTACCCGGAGGGAATAATGAAATACTATTCCCCGCTAAAGCCAAGAGCTACAATGATTTGCTTTCGGTGGGGTTTTCATGATACATAATTTGGCATTGTCGAGCAGGTGGTGTGAAAAAATATTTATTTTACCGCAAATGGTATCGAATGTGAATGCAGTGGCGTATTTCCAGAGGGCGAAGTCTCCACCCCCGGCCTCTGCCCGCAGTCGGTCCGCCATGATGGAGCTCTTCTTGTCAAACACTGGAACCAGCTGGTTCAGGTTCTTTCGGTTGAAGAAAGGAGCATTGATTTTGCGCCGTGGGTGCCAAATATTCACTGCAATCAGAACGGATTGAGTACAAAAATGATCATTATTGCACAAAATACTGGTAAAGAGCCTGTCTAATCATGTTTTGCAATAAATTTAGCCAGCCAGGACATCATTCAAACTAACAGTTGAGACCTAGGGGTTCTATATTCATCCGAATTCAACGGCCTCCATAGCCTAGTTGGTAGTGACCCTGCCTACGAAGCTGGAGGTCCCGGGTTCGAATCCTGGTAAGGGCATTTATTTGTGTGCTAATTTCAAACATTTGTTCCTGAGTTATGGATGTTTTCTATGTATATAAGTATGTATTTATATATCTAAGTATGTATATCGTCGCCTAACACCCATAGTACAAGCTTTGCTTAGTTTGGGGTTAGGTTGATGTGTGTAAGATTGTCCCCAAATATTTATTTATTTATTTAATTTACAGTTTGCAGGCGCCGCGGGCACCCAGAGCAAGAGCTCGTATTACCTACCCGAATTCATAGCAGTTCCCAGGGTAATAACCGCGCGCTTGATCTCGGGCTTTTCCCATATACGGGCGGGGACCGTAAGATTTGCTACGTTACGTGATAGCTAAGCCCCATAACACATGTTCATAAAAGTGATGCTGAGTTCCGAAAAAAATGATAAAAAAATTAGAATTGGCCGAAAGCACAAAAAAGTACCACTTCTGGTTTAAAAAATGGATGGTATTTATAACTACGGCATTTGATATTAAGATGACACTTATGGCAACAAATAGTAATTTATTTTTAGGTACAAAAAAATCCAATCTGCCAGTTCCTGCATGGCCGGAAGTGCCCGGCAGGCTGGTTTAAAAGTGACGTAAATTTGGAGTCAAATTTGCTACTTTTAAACTAGTCTGCCGGGCACTTCCGGCAATAATGCAATTCTGAACCCGATGGTACCTAATCTAATATCTTACCTGGTGCGAATATTGATCCGTTACCGATCGCCGTCCGTGTAAACTTAATTAAGAATTCATCTTTGTCCAGGCAAGACTTCGATACCACTTCAATTGCATCAGGGTCCGACATATCTGTGTAACAAATTTATTTTTCACCCCTACTATTCGAAAAAGGGTAATTTGTTAACTTCTCTTTCTAGCAGATAACTAGTTTAGTACCTTTGTATTCGTTTTCCCCATAGGAGTGAAAAGTAGAGTGTACTACGCGGTAGCAAAATTATTTCGATCTCGGGTCACTTAAATCCCGAACGAAGCGAAGGATTCTAACGTGGAATCCTTCGCTTCGTTCGGAATTCAACACGCTACCCTCGACCGAAATAAGTAATTTTGCTCCTTTGTAATACAATCTACTATTATGCAAGGGAATCTTTGTAATAATATAATTGAAGTAAACTAGTAGTCCTCCTCGAACTGAAAACTCGCGATTTCCTTGCAAAGGATACTATAAGAGACCCTTATGATGATTTTTTTGCGCCTTCTAGCTACATGGCCCCTTGATCGATCCTGCTCATAATCGAACTCTCAAATTTGACGTATCTCTGCTACAGCCTCGACAAATTTGACGTATCTCTGCTACAGCCCCAACAAATTTGACGTATCTCTGCTACAGCCCCAACAAATTTGACGTATCTCTGCTACAGCCCCAACAAGCGTTTTCTTGAATATCTCAAAAGATATTAATTTTAATTTAAAGATATTCATGTTAAAGATATTAAAGTTTATGTTACTGACCCGAAACTTTGGTCTTGAGTGTATTAACTTGACGCAGTTAAAGTAAATTGTTAAGGAGAATATATCCATTTAAATTGCCTATTGCAATAAAGTAAGTAACTATAGGAAACTTAAAATTCCAAATTAGGTACCTGGTTAATTAACACAACTGCTGCTATATCGTAACATAATTAAATGATTAGTGTCTTTAAAAAAAGTTAATATATACATCTTGGTTTGAAACGAGATCAGCATTTTGAATATGAACCATACTTAGACTTCTTTTCTTATGTGTAATGTGTAATATAATTATCTAAGTTACACTATCGTAAGTCACACTATTAGGTTAAATAACATAATAATAGAATAAGTCACTTACTGACAATGAGTCTGTTCCCCATCCAAAAACATAAGAGACCATCATGTTGGATTGATATTCTACCTAGTTTTTGTAATGCTTTCATTATATCTGAAAAATAAATATTAATTTTAATTAGGTAGGTACACGGTAGGTAACGGTAGGTAACACCCACAGATCAGTTATGCGCATGCGCGAGCGCCTTAACGCACTAAAGAGTTCGGTACTCTATGGTAACAACACCTGAGGCCAGTTTTGTATAGCTAAACATTACAATTTACAAGCGGAACTCTCTTTCTAACCCTATGTGTTAGAAAGAGACTTCCGCTTGTAAATTGTAACTGGTAGCTTTATAAAACTAGCCTCTGTAAGGATATTCCATATTTTTTGTTTGTAAGTAATAAGTAACCAAGGTAAGTAGGTAATGTGTGCTGTTCGGTACTTGACTTGATTTAAATTTAAACCAGCTTATTCTATAACGTACTGTTTCAAACCTCATTTAACTAAATAACTTGAAACTCTAGGTCCATGGGGTCCCAGCGCACACAAGTTTTTTGCAGATATCGCAAAGCGTCTGGTTGATGTAACTGGTGACCAAAGAGCTGGCGGTTTCTTCGCACAGCGTATCAGCATTGCGATACAACGAGGAAATGCCGCCAGCATCCTTGGTACAATGCCGCAAGGGCCTAGTTTAGATTTGAGCTAGTTATTAATTTAGTTTAGTATTTGTACTGTAGTACCTCTGTATATTTAGTTATGTAACTAAATAATATCCATACATATCTGTCACTTTGACAGTTGTATTTTTTGTTAGAAAGAGAGTTACAGTCCGTGAGCTTTAAGAAGAACCTTCGGGAATCACGATCACAAGGTAATATTGCTGTTCTGCTTTTTCATGTGTCACTGTTGGTTGATACTTGATACCCGACGTCTCTTTCTAAAACCCGAAGGTAACTGTTTGGCCAGATGGCGCCAGCATAGTTAGGTACCTTTCTCTAGTATTGTTGTATGGGATTTGGCTTAAAGGCCAGCCCATCCAGGTCAAAAAAAAAAAAAAACAAGATTTTGACACTATTTGTAACACTGACAGGTACCCTATGCTGGCGAAATCTGTAAATACTTTCGACCGGCCAACCCCATTGGGAGCACGTCGGACCGGCAATCCGAAGGAGGCGGGTTCGAATCCCGTGACGTTCCAGAATTCTTCACAGTTGATTTTTCATTGTAATGGACATGTGTTTCCAATTTGTGGTAATACAATTAAATAACAACTAACTTAACAATAGTTATTTGTGCAACAAGAGAGGAAAGTTGGTTTTTCTTGCGAGTGTTGATTTTGAGTCCCGAGTAAGCGAAAGATTCTATAATTGAATCACGAGCGAAGCGAGTGATTCTAAGTTTGAATCTTGAGCGTAGCGAGGTATCTCAAGAACACGAGATGTAAAAAAACTTTCCTCTCGTGTGACACATACAACTTTTCACCTCAGTAGTGAGAACATATTAAAGTTAAAAAAACACATTTATTAACATTCCTGTATGAAAGGCATCATCATTATGACGAAAAGCTTCTAGAAACAAAATTTCACTCCCTGGAGTGAGGAAAGTCGCAACTTTCGTCACTCCAGGGAGTGAGGAAAGTAGGCTTGTTCGAACAGCTGAGGTGAAAAAATATGTACAGCATAAAAAAACTAACTTAAAATATGTCTAATAATGGCCCCCGCGGCATCGTGCCAAGGAGGCTGGCAGCATTTCCTCTCTGTATTGCAAAGAACATGCAGAGAGTCGTCTGAGACGCTGTGAGAGGAAGCTGCCAGCCTTCTGATCGCCGGTAGTTTCAATCAGCCTTTTGCTTAGATCTTTAACAAGAGATCGGGCGCTTGGACCCCACGGCCCCAGGGTCTCGACGCCGAAAGCCAAAAAGTGGTATTGGGGGCGGAGACCCCGGTATTTTGAAACTTTTTTGCCTTCTGCCGCATTTGTGGTAGGTACATTTATTTAGCATAATAATTTGAATGTTAGAATGACTTCATTTAGCTTAATTTACCTACTCCAATTATTAAAATTTTGCATGTCATGAAACTGTATTATATTACATTATCATTTTAACATACCAGCTGTGGAAGAGCAGTTTCTCTTGATATGAGTATCAAAAATACTTAAAAAGAGTTACCTACTGTGTTTACATTGCCAATGTAAAAACTTTAAGTTATACAATAAATTATTGTATATACATAACCTACTGTTACTTGTAAATATATTGTTTATTTATTATTTAGACAACACATTCATTATCATTAATAGCATATAGTGTGTCCTACTGCTGCGCAAAGGCCACCCCCCTTCGATTTCCATCCGTCTCGGTCCCGTGTTATTAATTGTAGTATCTATAACATGCTTGTTGAAGTGTAGGCCAAATTCGGCATGATCCATTACGGATCCAGAGCTTTATTTACCTTCATTATTGCCGCTAAAAATGTACGCGTGTCCGATTAAAGGGTAGCAAGTATCCGGTAGACAGGGTAACTCTGCCGCGAGGCGGTAGAGCCTCTTTCGTGAACATCTGTAGTACGCCGCGCCGAGCGCCGCCGCTAATAACGCTAGGTGCCAGATCATCTTCACCTACGAAAAAAGAAATATATGGACGAAGTCCTTAATACAGTATGGCTCCCAAAAACGGTCCTGTTCTAAGAATATACTCGTACACTAGTATTGTAGTGCGCAGGCGGTCCAGTTACAATGTCTACAAACCTTTTGTTAAAGGCAACCTGCACTTGTTTAAAAGATTTAAGAGTATTCGTTTAAGAAATAAAATAGCTTCAATGTCTTCCAAAAAAGGATTATTAAAGAAAAGTATACTTGGCATGGCTCCAAAAATCTATAATAAAGTCCCGAAACACATAAGAAGCATAGAAGATATTATAAGGTTCAAAAAGGAGTTATTTAATTTTTTAGCGAATAAAACATATTATACAGTTAAGAGTTTTTTGTCCGACTGCGATTAATAGTGAAGTAACATGTAGTTACAGATTAAATAAAAAACTAAAATTTGTATGCCCTGTGGCCTGACATGGTGATGCAACATTATTGCTGTAAGACCTGTACCTTTGTACTATAAACCCGTGTTGAACAAATAAACCATTTTGATTTTGATTTTGATTTTTTGATTTTTTCCTTGCAGCAGTTCTTCGCTTTCTACTTACTGAGGACCACGAGGACACAGAGCCGTCAGTATCTAAATCCATATTATCTTGATCATTGACAATTTTATGATCAGATTCATTATCATCAATCGTTACAAAGTGAGACACCGGAGGGCCACCGCCCCCCGGGTCGTCCGGATCATCGCCCATAAGGGCAATGATAGAGAGATATGTACAAAAAACTTACCTAAATGATGATATTATATGTACAATTTATACAATACTAACTATAAATCATATTTACAATATGAATACACTGCGTTGACCACTATAAATATAAAATTTATAATTAAATTGCAAAAAGACGCGCGCTCAATACGATGTTTCCCGCCCTTTTCCTACTGAGTGATTGTCAGTCTCTCTGAACGAGTGAACGGCGCACAGATCGTTTTTTTTTTTTTTTCTTTTTTTTTTCTTCTTATGGACTTTAGGCGGTATTGCCTGTAGCCAATGTCAAGTATAAAAAGGCGGGAAATAATAGCTTGTAAGATTCAATCTTTAGGTACAATGCATGGTACAATATCTTCAATCGATAAGTATTTTGTTTAATCAAATAAGTTTTAGGCAACGTTGTTCGGTAGAAGTGGCATAAGCCTTGTTAGTTGCTATTTGTAGAGTGATAGCTCCCTACAAAAGGCTCGAGGAGGCTACAGGTTGTTCTGAACCAATCAATGGTTACACGCCTTTTAAGATTAATTCTTCATTATCCGCACACTTGTTCGTTAGATCACCGCACAATAAGCTATCTATATTACACACTGAACCACGAAAATGAACAAAAGACAAATAATTAATCCTAACGAGCTGCGACCATTATGAGCTCAACCCATAGACTCTCCGCACAGATCGTTCGAAAGTGTATAAACGGCTTAGGGTCACCACATACCTAGCGGTTTTCCTCGCGGAATTACCGGAAGTAGCGGAAATTCATAGACAAAATGCTTAATTTGTCTATGGTAGCGGAAATTTGTCTATGGCTTCCATACAACCGCTAGGTGTGTGGCGACCCTTAAGGGTCACAACAGAGGGCCTACCGCGAAGTTCGAAAATCGACAAAACGATGGTCCCGTCTCTATCGCTCTTGCATATACGAAAGAGAGTGATGCAAATAGACGATTCGAAGAACGAACTGCTTCGCGGTTATAGGCCAGACCTAGCGGAATTCCTCGCGGAAGTAGCGGAAATTTGTCTATGGTAGCGGAAATTTGTCTATGGTAGCGGAAATTTGTCTATGGCTTCCATACAAAAAATCTGCTACCATAGACAAATTTCCGCTACCATAGACAAATTTCCGCTACTTCCGCTAATTCCGCGAGGAAAGGGGTTGGCCGGTGAAAACTTTTGCAGAGGGCGCTGTTCCAGATTCCATACAATAAGAGAAAGAGTACAAACAATGATAGAAAGAAACAAACGATGAATGGTCCCTAACTTGTATGCAGGCATAAAGTAGCTGTTACACCTTCCTAAATCAGTTCCTAATGCCAAGGACGCTGCAATACGTTAGACACACGTTTGGAGATATTGCTTAACGTGTCTAACGTATTGCGGCGTCCTTGTCGTTAGGAACTGATTTAGGAAGGTGTAACAGCTACTTTAAGCTTTTCTTAGGCCGCAATTAGACTATCATTTTTAAATGATCATACATATAGGACTCATTTATAAATGAAGAACCTATGATAGTGTAATAACAATAAATGATTCATAATGGATCATTTATTGTTATTACACTATCATAGGTTCTTCATTTATAAATGAGTCCTATATGTATGATCATTTAAAAATGATAGTCTAATTGCGGCCTTAGGCAAAAACCTTCCCTATGGCGTTAATCTACATCATTTTAATTTTAGTGTATTCCAAAAACGGATGGATTTCAATTTCGGAGCAATTCGAGACAAAACATTGAGTCATTTTCGCGAAAATAAATAAAAACTACTTCGCGCCATACAAATTTAGCTTTTCTAGGGACCAATTTTGAAGATGTCACTTTGACAGTTGCCAACCCCATTCCGCTAGGTGTTATCATGTCCGCGTATCAAGATACAGTGTCAAAACACGTCCATACTTACCGATCATGATACGCGTATCCGATCGCGAGTGTGCGGGGTATTGAATCACCGCGTAGCAACATGGATTCCGCGCGATCAGGCCTATAACCGCGAAGCACTTCGTTCATCGAATCGAATATTTCCATCACTCTGTTTCGTATATGCAAGAGCGATAGAGACGGGACCATCGTTTTGTCGATTTTCGAACTTCGCGGTAGGCCCTCAGATACGGCGCGTGGCGTGATCGCGATCTTTTGGCGTCCACACTAAAGGCCCCAGTACACAGTGGTGAAGGATGGCCCATGCTCCGCCACGCCACTGTGTACACGGGGGTAAGGGTCACCACACACCTAGCGGTTTTCCTCGCGGAATTAGCGGAAGTGGCGGAAATTCATAGACAAAATGCTTAATTTGTCTATGGTAGCGGAAATTTGTCTATGGCTTCCATACAAAAAATCTGCTACCATAGACAAATTTCCGCTACCATAGACAAATTTCCGCTACTTCCGCTAATTCCGCGAGGAAAACCGCTAGGTGTGTGGTGACCCTAATGGTGGACAATGGCGGACGATGGCCGGCAGTTGTCGAGCGTGGCGGGCAATCGGGAAGGTGTCGGTTTTTTGGGCACACTTCAAAGGAATCGTGGCGTACCGTGGCCTGTGGTGTGTACACAGTGGCCAATGTTGACACTGACAGTTGGCAGTTTCTATGTAGCTGACGTAAATACGCTGTCAGTTTGACAGCTGGCTGTTGTATATGTATATGCATGTATATGTTTATGCACCATTGTGTAAACACCTACGTGTTGGTAGCGCATTGCAAAGCATGGCGGAGCATGGCCCATCCTTCACCACTGTGTACTGGGGCCTTAACGATCATGATACGCGTCGGAGATACGCGACGGAGATACGATAGGGCAAAAAGATACAAGTGTGGACGCAGCTCGACCTCTGCGTACCTATAGGGTCACAACAGACCTAGCGGAATTCCTCGCGGAATTAGCGGAAGTAGCGGAAATTTGTCTATGGTAGCGGAAGTTTGTCTATGGCTTCCTTACAAAAAATCTGCTACCATAGACAAATTTCCGCTACCATAGACAAATTTCCGCTACTTCCGCTAATTCCGCGAGGAATTCCGCTAGGTGTGTTGTCACCCTTAACGTACCCTGCGGAAAACCGTACTAAAACCGTACTATTTGGCGTAACCGGCAAAAATCCGTACTAAAAATCGTACTTTATAGCGTAATCGGAAAAATCATACTAAAATTATACTTTACATAGCCAATCCGATGTCTGGATCCTAGTTTATAAACCATACATTTCTATAAGTCCTGGAATTTTGATCTAGAATGTGCATCGTAATGAATATCGAGCGTGTAATGTCTAGTCAATATTGACCATGTCAATAACGATAATACATCAACTGTGCTTGCGCTGGTAGGCGCTCACTCGCCCCGGTTCTCATTGGCTAACTATTGCCCACATACTCGTAATTCGATTTTTAATCTCCTACCAAGCTATGGTATTTTTTCGTCTTTATTGCCAGTTGTATTGAATCATAATTATTTTATGCCACTGTAACGAGTCAAATCAACTGCCACTAGACGGTTTGTCACAGAAATGTAGGATCAAAGTAACCGAAATCATAACCAATGTGTAGTCAGTAGTACTCAGTAGTCACTAATCTGTGTCCTCGAGCGGGTTAGCCATCACTTACCTCCATTCGCATTGGCCCGGGTTTGCCATCCTGAGAGTATAATTCTCTCTAGGCACCAGCACTCGATTAATATCGCTACCAGAGGCCTCGCTACTGCAAACTTCCAAATTTCGTTATTTGCGTCTCTTTCGCTCATATAAGCAAGTGCGATAGAGAGGGAGATAACCAAATTTCGATATTTACTACGTTCGCGGTAGGTTCGGTGATGGTCCTCAGAAGTTACATTTACATTTAGTTGCATTTCTAACTAATATGGTAGTTAGAATGGGACACAAATAGCGAAAATACAACTTTTACATTAATAAATACCACCCTGGCCTATAACCGCGAAGCACTTCGTTCATCGAATCGAATATTTCCATCACTCTCTTTCGTATATGCAAGAGCGATAGGGACGGGACCATCGTTTTGTCGATTTTCGAACTTCGCGGTAGGCCGTCTGGTTTTATTTGTGGCGATTTTGTAGATTTAAAAAGAAGACGTACCTTTTTGTCCAAAATCGTACCTTTTTTGACACACGACCGTACCTTTAGCTGGGTCGCGTTTTATAAAGTTACAATTTCGCTGTTTGCCTCTCTTTCTATCCAATATGTGTGCTAGAAAGAGAGGCAAAAAGCGAAATTGTAAATTGTAACTTTATAAAACGCGACCCTGGTCTGGTAGTGCTCTGGCAACACTGATGGATTTTTTCTTGCTGAAAGTACCAGGCCATAAAATTCCAAAAAAAAAAAAATCTTGCTGAAAGTTGTGGATTTGCAAAGTTTTGGATTTGTTCCTCGAGTACAGTTTTATTCTTTAAAAAGGCTATAGTGGGCAATAACTTTGTGAATAAGTGAGTTTGTTAAGTGTTAGTGACAACGAGCTTGTTGAAATACACGGATCATCGTTGAACGAGGTAAATTTGCACTACGTCCATAACTCCGGCCGGTCATGTTTTTTTTTTTTTTTTTCTTCTTATGGACTTTAGGCGGTATTGCCTGTAGCCAATGTCAAGTATAAAAAGGCGGGAAATAAGAGCTTGTAAGATTCAATCTTTAGGTACAATGCATGGTACAATGTCTTCAATCGATAAGTATTTTGTTTAATCAAATAAGTTTTAGGCAACGTTGTTCGGTAGAAGTGGCATAAGCCTTGTTAGTTGCTATTTGTAGAGTGATAGCTCCCTACAAAAGGCTCGAGGAGGCTACAGGTTGTTCTGAACCAATCAATGGTTACACGCCTTTTAAGACTAATTCTTCATTATCCGCACACTTGTTCGTTAGATCACCGCACAATTAGCTATCTATATTACACACTGAACCACGAAAATGAACAAAAGACAAATAATTAATCCCAACGAGCTGGGACCATGATGAGCTCAACCCATAGACTCGGTCATGTTTTTCTCGGCGGTTACGTTACGGGTAGTAAACCTTGTTGTTTGTTGGTTTCAGTTCCAAAGGAACAAGAAACAAGGCTAGATTCCAGCGCGGCCTCATTTAGTGGGAAAGCGGGAGTTCTGTGGTAAGTTTGTTTACAGGTGCATAAATACCTGATCAAAATCGTGATTTATTTCGAACACCCACATTAGATTTTTTCTCTCGCGTGTTTCAGCCGTCGCCATGGAAGAAGTCCTTGTCGAGGTCGTTAACCTACGAAAAGGAAAACTAAAGGAATTTGTAGACAGCAGTAGAACTAGCTACGAGTCTAGTGAAATGTTATTCGAGACCGCCCAAAAAACTGTGACGCGCCTGAAAAACCTGATAACGAACCTTCAAAATGAAATCAGGCACTATAGTAACGCCTCGACACAACCGCAAGTGGATGTGGTCCGGAATGCAACAGAAATACTTCTACAAGCGGAAGACTTGATGTCCGATATTGAATCCTCTTTGTCTACTAGTTCTGCAGTCTCTGTTCCCGTAAAGGAGGTGAATATTAAACTTCCGAAACTGCACCTGCCAAAATTTAATGGGGATCACCTTAAGTGGCTTAAGTTTTGGGATAGGTTCGCCTCAAATATCGATAGCCAAAACATGGCAGAAGCCGATAAGCTGACCTACCTCATTAGCTGCTTAGAGGGTAAGGCATTAGAAGCCATAGCAGGGATAAGTATTACCAATCACAACTACTCAATTGCATTGGATACTTTGAAGTCTCGGTATGGCTCTATAACGATACCCTTATTGATGCCCACTACAGTGCACTTACTAGTATGAAACAGGCAGATTACACAGCCACAAGCTGTAGATGTACCCTAGACGAAATAGAACGGCACCTAAGGGTATTGGAGAAACCAGGGGAGAACATAGCCGGGAATCACTAACGGGCTACTATTTTAGCCAAGTTTCCCCAACAGATTGTGCACCAATACCATTTAATGCCACAGTCTAAGGATAACTCCACAGCCGTGGTTAGGAGTATTCTCCTTGACATAGTCATAGCCATGGAAAGGGCTCAGCTTCCCACTACTGTCAAGGAAGCAGATACCATAACCACGGAGGTGCTACAGACCGGGAGTGAGACCGGATATAAACCCCGAAGAGGTCTCAAGCGAAAGGCTGAAAGTCCAACGGCTAATATACCAAAGAAGAGAACCAGATTACCCTGCATATTTTGCAAATTGAGTAATCATAACAGTATGGATTGCAAAAAATACTGTGATCTGGAATCCCGGAAGAAGCAGCTGGCTGACAGGTGCCACAATTGTTTGAGGAGGAATCACAAGACCGACCAATGCCATAAAAAGATTTCGTGCTTTAGTGGAGAGGAACACCTACAACTTCTGTGTCCGAAGCCGAAGGGTAAGGAGAATTCTAACGATGATGCTAATAATACGGTCAAGTGCCTTGTGTTAAATAATTATAATTATTTGCAGGTGGCACAAGTCACCAACCCCAACAACCAAACAAACAAACATAAGTGCAGACTTGTGTTGAACTGTGGCTCACAAAGGAGCTACATCACGGCAAAGGTTGCCTCTAAACTACGGTTAACACCTGATAATGAAGACCGCGCCTCTTAGTGTTCACATTCACAACACTTCTCCGTCTCGGTAAAACCCGTTTAAGGATGGTAACTAGTGTAATAACAGGTCACGGACCATTTAACAAACATTTATTTAATACAGACAGTCCCCTATGCCGAGGGTGCATGGAGACAGAAGAAACAGCCTCTCACGCGGTGCTGGAGTGCAGCGGAGTGGCCCCGTACAGGGCAAAACACCTCGGGTCCCCGAGAGATCTCCCCGAGGTCCTAATCAACATCAAAGGTTTGATGGGATTCCTTGAGAAGTTGGGCTGGCTGGACTAGCCGTCCTTCCCTTCACGCAAAATAGGCGCCAGACGTCGAGTTGCGGAAAACTGCCCGTACTACAATACAATACAATACAATAGTGTTCACATTTGGAGCGACTAATCCAAAGAAATAGTAATACAAGAAGATACATCACTGTAAATTCTTTCAACGTAAATTCGTTACGTACCGTTAGCGGTTAAATCATTTTCAAGCTATCCTTCTTTTTTAGGGTTCCGTAGCCAAAATGGGAAAAACGGAACCCTTATAGTTTCGCCATGTCCGTCTGTCCGTCCGTCCGCGGTCTAGCTCAGTGACCGTTAGCACTAGAAAGCTGAAATTTAGTTTGAATATGTGCATTAACCAAGCCGACAAAATGGTAGAATAAAAACTGGAAAAATATTTTTTGTTAGGGTACCTCCCGTACACGTGAAGTGGGGGCGAAATTTTTTTTCGTTGCAACCCAGTTGTGTGGGGTATTCTTGGATAGGTCTTCTAAAAAGAATAAGGGTCTTCTAAAACAGTTTTTGAATAAAACTAATATTTTCGTAACTAACAGCTATGAAAGTTTAAAACAGCCCCCCCCCCCCCCCCCCATCTAACTTTTGAAACGTGGGTCCAATAATTTTGAATAAAATCATGACAGTCAGGCCTAAGAAGTACCTTCAATGAAAACTATATTGAATGGCCCGACATGCTCTTGGCCGGTTTTTTTATATTAGTTTTTTTGATTGTAGGCACGAAGAAAACCCCCATTCTTCGTGGTTCGCGGCCGGACACGCACTTGGTCGGTTTTGGTTTTGCTTTATTTTTGTTACACGTCAATGATCTATAGTTTACGGATAACATATATTGCTGTGATATACGGCCGGACAGACGGACAGACGGACATGACAAAACTATAACTATAAGGAAAACCGGCCAAGAGCATGTCGGGCCATGCTCAGTGTAGGGTTCCGTAGTTGCCGGCCTGTTACAACTCATTAATTCAAAAGGTCGTTTCTTAAGGGAAATTTGGCGGCGCTTAAGTCATTTCACTTAAGACCTTTCACTATGGGTTTTTGAGCGATAACTCAAAAACGGCTCAACCGATTTAATTCAATATAGTTTTCATTGAAGGTACTTATTAGGCCTCACTTTTATGATTTTTTTCAAAATTTTTGACCCATGGTTCAAAAGTTAGATGGAGGGGGGACGCCCTGTTTTAAACTTTCGGAGCTATTATTTAGGAAAATATTAGTTTCATCCAAAAACTGTATTAGAAGATCCTAATTCTTTTTAAAAGACCTATCCAACGATACCCCACACACACCTGGGTTGGAACGAAAAAAAATTCGCCCCCCAATTCACGTGTACGGGAGGTACCCTTACAACATATATTTTTCCAGTTTTTATTCTACCGTTTTGTCGGCTTCGTTAATGCACATATTCAAACCAAATTTCAGCTTTCTATTGCTAACGGTCACTGAGCTAGACCGCGGACGGACGGACGGACGGACATGGCGAAACTATAAGGGTTCCTAGTTGACTACGGAACCCTAAAAATGAAAGAAATTTTCTTTCGTTATAAGGTATTTCTCCTCCAGGAGGCCCGTTATTTTTTTCCACCCTGACATTCATCAAGAATTTCAGCTGGCTTGTGCTTGTAGTGACGTTTACTGGGCTAAGGAAGGACACGCAGACCGGTCTAGTAAAACTATAAGATTTTTAGTTATTTTGACTACGGAAACCTAAAAAGGCAGATGTCGATTACGAATAAAAACGATTTATTTCCTCTGAACGCAAATAAATGCGGGTGTCATCTTTACCCTTCATTCTTTACTATGGGGCGCAAATGTGGGTAAAGATAACCTATGGGGGTGTAAAAAGGGGGTATATTTTTATGTTGCACTAGATGGCAGTCTACAACGAGAAAGGGTGCAAGCGTGAGTTGTAAGTTAGCACTTCCACTTAGTAAGTTAAAAAGTTAGCACTTTATATTGGCGTAAAATAACAGTTACCTACCTATTCATTTGAAAAAAAATTGCGGGTTATTTTGTCACGAATTCTCTAAAATGGGGCGCCATTTCAGTCTCTTGCCTAGGGCGCCGGGAATGCTCGGGCCGGCCCTGGTAGTGTGGTAACACCACTAAAGATAAAAGATAAAAAAGATAAAAGATATTTATTCTTCAATTTAGGCACATTACAATGCACTTATGATTATGAACGTCAGAGAGAAAAAGAAACTACCACCGGTTCTAACCCTACACCTCTGACCCGAGAAGTATTACTTATTACCGGCAAGAAACTCGGCGGGACTTATTTTTTCAAAACTTGAACTGTGTCCTCTAAATGTTAGATGATTTTATAGATTCTGGTTTGGGCCATGCATATATGTCTCTCATATAGTCCTCGACCCTGTAATAACCCTTTGACATTAAAGTTTTTTTCAAGTATTTCTTAAGAGCGGGAAATGATAGATTCAAAACATCGACGGGTAACTTGTTATAAATATGAATACCCTGGCTAAAAAACCTTTTCCAAAAGCTATCCTATATGCTCACCCGCTCCACCGGTGACCGTAGGGCTGGCTGGTTCCTCGCTCAGCGTATTGGAATCGCCATTCAGCGAGGTAACGCGGCCAGCCTTATGGGCACCCTACCAGGTGGCAGCGGGATTGGGGATATTTGCAGTTTTGGTTTAGGGCCTCTGGTTTAAGTTAGGTATAGGTTTATTTAGTTTTTATTTATTTAATTAGTAATGTACTAGAAATATTTTGAATAAAATATCTTATATAAAAAAAAATGACTTATATGCTTTGCGGACACGACATCGTCTGATAGCAAGCTTGTTTTTATTTCTAGTGTTATAGCTGTGGATGTCAGAATTCTTCTTGAATGTGTGTATATTCTTTACAGCAAAAATAATATTATCATAGATATATTGGGACGCAAGAGTTAAAATATTAATTTCTTTAAATAATTCTCTAACTGATGTACCTGCCTTTAAGTTATACATAAAGCGAATGGCTCTTTTCTGTAAAACAAAAATAGTCTGTATGTCAGCTGCTTTGCCCCAAACCAGAATCCCATATGACATTACACTATGAAAATAACTATAATAAACTAAGCGAACTGTCTCAATATTAGTCAGTTGTCTAATTTTTCTAACGGCATGAGCGGCTGAACTTAGTCTAAGAGCGAGTTTTTTATATGAGGACTCCATTGTAAATTTTTGTCCAACGTTGAACCAAGGAACACAGTTTTATCAACTATATCTAAACATTCACCATTTATAACTATATTAGTGTCCATTGGTGCCACGTTTGGCAAAACAAATCGAATACATTTAGTTTTCTTAGCATTAAGTAACAGATTGTTAGTAGTAAACCAGTTTAGTACGCCAGCTAGTGTATTGTTAATTACAGATAAATCATTGGATTGCCGTTCAACTTTGAAAATTAAAGATGTATCATCGGCAAACAAAATCTTACCACAAAGGTTTTGCTCTACACAAGGTAAATCATTTATATAAACCAAAAACAGGAATGGGCCCAGAATGGAACCCTGTGGCACTCCTAATTTTACTAAAGTCCCTTTAGACTGGGTTTTATTTACAACTGTTTGGGTTCTATTGCTAAGGTAAGAAGACATGAGATTCAGGGCATTTTCTGAAATACCATAGTGTTCTAATTTAAGAATGAGCGTTCTATGATCTACACAATCAAAAGCTTTTGAAAGGTCACAGAATATACCAATTGCATTATAACGTTTGTCTTGCCAAGCATTGAAAATATGTTTAATGAGTTCTGCAGCAGCGTCGGTTGTGGAACGTCCCTTTGTGAAACCAAACTGATTGCTTGTAAGCAGTCCATGTCTGTTGAAGTGCCCCAGTAGATCATTTAACATTATCTTTTCAAACACTTTACTTAGTACAGGAAGTATCGATATCGGTCGGAAATTATTTAGATCACTAGAATCACCCGATTTAAATAGAGGTATGACTTTACTACATTTCATTAGATCTGGAAAAACAACTTGTGAAACTGAATTGTTATAAATGATGGCTAAGTAAGGCGCTATGTCGTCTATGATATTGCTGATGACTACAACTGATATTCCCCATAAGTTTTCTTTAAATTGAGTGATTTGAATGACTTTACAATTTTTTCCGAATCCACTAGGTCAAATTCAAAGATCGTATTAGAATTCTTAATATTAGCGCAAAGTAAGGAATGAGCTTGAGACGAAGATGATTGTAGGCATTTTGTGGTATTTAATGCTATGTTAGAAAAATAATCTTCGAATGCCGAGGCAACATCGTCATTTGACATGACCTGTTGTTCCTCCGAGACAATGTTGACTTGACAATCGCGTGATTTACATTTACCAGCTTCCTTATTAATAATATTCCACACTGTTTTCACCTTGTTGTCCGACATTTTTATTTTTGCACTAGTATAGTTCGCCTTAGCAGTTAAACACACCTTCTTGAAATTTTTTGAATAGTTTTTTACATAGTCCAGAAAATCTGAAGTTTTGTTCAGTTCTCTCTCTCCATAAAGTTCATAAAGCCTCTTTCTACTTTTATGAATACCTACAGTAGCCCATTCACTAAACTTTGCTTTAGCTTTAGTTTTTGACCCACTAATAGTTCTCAGTTTGAAATGTTTATTAAATTGACAAAGAATCATACTAAACAAATCTTCATACAAATTATTTGACTCATAAAAATGTGAATAAGGCAGTGTGGAGAGATGATTTTGAATTTCTTTTTTGAATAATTCCAAACGATAACCAGTAACCACTCTTGTCTTTGGCTAGCTTAGTATGTTGGTGCCTTGGTAGAAAGATGGCGGGAATAATGGCCGCGGTGAACACGAGTGGAGGTGAGCAAAAATCGTGTGGTCATAAAACCAGTTAGGAGCTACAAGCTTCTAGGAGGCCTGCGCCCCAGAGAAACACCCCGGGTGAGTGAGTGTTTATATTACTATATTTGTGTGTCGACCTATATGTACATGATACGTGGAAAGATGAGGAGACCTATAAGGCATAATGTTCTTTCCGTTACTAGTAGTCCAATCTTGCAGTGCAAAGCACATTTGGTAGTCAAGAACACACTATGGGTACGGTCGCCTGAGTTGGAGCATCCGTGGCGAGACTATGGGGAAGGTGGGATGGAGGTCTCCGGGGGGCCAAAGGCCCCCTGTCCGGCTAAGTGACTTTTGGCAAACATGATGAGAGTCACCAGGGTTGCACCCTGTTTAGACCGGAGCAAGTCGACCGATGCCCAACAACTTGAGGTGCGAAGCCATAGGAAAGCGGTAAACCGCTACTATAGTATCCTCAAACCAAACGGACGACTGCGGTCATAAAACTTCTCTTTCACACTTGCACAGCCGCAGCAAAAGTGAAGGAGACAGCGCTATGACCTCAGTCGTCCGTTTGGTTTGAGGATACTATAAACAATAGTTAAATAGTTACTCTATGGTAGACGTGGATTTGCAACCACGCAGGTGTAACTAGGGATGGCAAGGCACTTGGTAAAACCAAACATGCATGTGAGTGGCATAGCCACAAGTGAGAGGCACGACCTCACTTTATTTGTATACACATTGACGATAGTGAAAGTAGAATAAAATGATATTGTCTACGGTTGCCGCGATAGTTATTCATGAAATAAAACAACTTTGAACGGATTATACCGCGTATACTGAATTTAATTACATCCCGACGTTTCGAACACTTTACAGCGTTCGAAACGCCCGTCAACCCGTGACCACGAACGCTGTAAAGTGTTCGAAACGTCGGGATGTAATTAAATTCAGTATACGCGATATAATCCGTTCAAAGTTGTTTTATTTTAGAATAAAATGGTCGACTTATCTTTCCACTGTCATGGTAAATTAAAATGTGTAATGAAACCCATGTCGTCCATTCATAAATGTGAACCCAGTATTTGATACAGACATCATATGGAGGGACGACAATTGCCACGTTGAATTGCGATGCTTATTTTTTGCCGGAGGAAGCTATTTTTTTAGGGTCACGAGACGCCTAAAACAGTCTCCTTTTAATATTTTTAAAAAGTGAATGGGCATAACAGGAATATTTTAAATATAGCGTTACTGAAAAGGTTTCCACTCAGCTTGGTGCTTGGTACCCTGATCGGCCTAATCGGTTTTTTTTTTTACAAGAGTATCGGTAAACCGGTGTGGTTTGTCTCGATACCGATTCCGCCGTAGTTTATATAAAACAAGTTTCACAATCGGTTTGTTACATACTTTAACCTGGATCGGGGCTTTAGGAAGGTATATTATAGGTTCAAATTCTTCTCTTCTACTCTAACGATGAAATGATCGACGGCTTTCATCGTGATGTCGTATTTGACCGGCAGAGGGCGCTGCAGGTCGGTTGCGCGCGCGCCGGCCGGCGGCAGCACGCGGTAGCGCCGGAGCAGGTTGGCGAGCGCGGTCTTCGCGCATAGCAGCGCGTAAGTCCCACCTGACATTAAGTGATAAAAGTTTAACGTTAATATTGAAAGTTATTATTTTTTATTTATATTTAAAATGGCTAAAACAGCATAGCATAACTCCACCACGATCTGGCTGTATTCAGCGTTGTTTGTATTTGTTATGTCATTGTTTCGCCAATCAAGTGTCATGGTGGAATTAACGCATTTAAAACAGTTGGTTGATGACTAAAACACGTCTGCAGCATAACTCCACCGCGAACAAGTGTCATGGAGCCAATGGTGGAACGAACGCGAATATTAGACGAAGTAAATTCAGACCAGTGGATTTGCGCGTGACAGATACAGCTCGATAGTTAGCTATGCGCTTTTAAGCAGCCGATTTCGCATGCCTTGCAACGGACAACTCGGTCGAATCATACAACTTTTGCATGAGAGCAGTTCCACGGTGGAGATGTGTGCTACGGGCCTTATAGTTACAAAAAAATACTAACCGGTACAATTCCTGACAGAGTGGCTGAAGGGCACAAATTGCGCGGGGTGTCGCAGGGCACCCTCGAGAAAGCGTTCGGGGCGGAACTCCTCTGCGTCCTGTCCCCAGTACGCGGGGTTGCGGTGCGTGCCCCAAATGTTGAACATGGCCGTTGTCCCGTTCACCAACTTCGTGCCTGACGCTACACAATTAAATCAGGTACTATAGTTTCATTTAAGATTATTCCTACCGATCGGGCCGGGTCGGGTTGGTTCCCGCCGCATCGTAACGGACGCTCGGCACCCGATGGTAGCCAGCTGCGTCAAATTACCAGGCCGAGCCAAGCGAATGCCTACCCGGTGGTACCCGACCGCGTTCGTCCGACCGACCAAATCTAGGTACTAAAGCGAAGAGCCGCGAGCCACCGTTCGAGAGGAGCCGAGCACCGCCGACTGGTCGGATCGGAAGCGGTGCCAATTTCATTCAAATATTCCTATATTGACTACTGTGCATACGCTTAATTTCCTCTGGCAACAATGGCAACTAGTAATACGACGTTCAGACCAGCGTGCTCGTACACATCGTACTCTCGTCGGAGCTCGTCGAATAGTTCGACGAATCATTCGCGTACAGTGTCAACACGAATGTCCGTTCACATAATCATAAATCATAAATCATAAATTCATAAATCATAAATTCTTTATTTGCATAAAATATGGTACAATAAGATGGTATTGACTAGATATTTCTGTACAGTGACATATTTTGCCGGTTAGGCATGCAAACGTTAACTTAAAACTATAGACAATCTGTAGCTATTTAATCGAACGAGCGGAGCGTAAGCGAAGATCGTTCTTACAAACAACAACTGTCACCTGGCTACTGGGACGTCTCGGCATTTGGATGGCTTTTTGATTTAGATTAGTGTCCGACCGAAACATGTTTTTTTGCCGAAACCGAAACCGAAACCGAAGGTTCGGCTCTAGGTGCAGTTTCGGCCGAAACCGAAACCGAAACCGAAACTTTTATAGACACGTTAAAATCGTTGAGTTAAATGTCAATAAGCCGTTGTAACTTGTACAGGATAGGTGGTATAAGAAGAACAAGGTTAGTAAGTTTTGATTGATCATCCTCCTAGCGTTTGTGCTGGCGTTTTCCCACGGACTCAACGGAGCCTGAGGTCCACTTGGCAACCTAATCCCATGATTTTTTCTAGTTTGTACATGTGTTGTATGTGTATGGCGTATTTTGATCCCTAAATTCGTTTCTTCTTTCAGTTTTTTTTTCGCGAAATAAATGCAGAGCACGAAATATTTTCTAATAAAGGTTTCATATGAATAAACATAATTATGTAACTTTTTAACAACTGTAACGTAAAATTTTACCCCCCTTATTGAAAGTACAATTGTCACAAGTCGACCATGTTTTCGTACATACAGCCTTGGCCAGAAGTGTTGAGCATAGGTGTTTTTTGTTTACAATTTTGATGTTAAGCATTATTTATTTATTTCCCTATCCTAACAATGTACGGTAACGGTAAATGTTATATTTTATTTATAAATATAGAAAACTTCACTTAATAACACTTTCAAGGTACTTAAAAAATATGAAAACAGAAGGTACCAAAAATGTAAATTTAAGTCGGTGCGACATATTGCAAATATTCTATGCAGTTACTACTAACTTGCCTATTAGTTTAAATTAATTGACAAAATAACTTAAACAAAGATGGAAACGATGGACTAAACTTTCCAGTTTTGTATGAAAATCGCATTGGTGCTCAACACTTCTGGCCAAGGCTGTAGATATGTACGCAAACGTGGGAAACAGACAGATGTCTGACATCAGTTTTTTTTACGTTGGTATTTTTTAGGATTTAGGATCTGCCACGTTAAAATTAGCAATAAAATAACCCACACGATTTTAAACTTGACAGATGTATTTTCAGAGTAGAATTACGATCAGTAAACAAAATAAAAATATGAAAGTTTTGTTCGATACTTGGAGTTAAAGGTTTATAGCATCTATCTCTATGGTTAAAGTAATACGTTTTGTTAAAAAAAAGTACGAAGAATATATGAGTTGGAAAAACAAACATTTGTGCTTTATTAAAATTGGTATGTTTTCTTTTAAATTATGAATACGATTTTTTAAATTTGTGTGTTATTCATTAGTTATACTGCAGTTAGTTATACAGCAAAGTTTCATCGACTGAGACATCAATGCTGTTAACAAGTCTCTATAAAATAATTCGCCAAGATTGCATGGACTATTTAATTTTACAATCAGTATTTCAAATAAATCGTCAAGTGTTTTTACTTGCTTTCTTCGTGTATAATTTTCAGCGTAGGCCGACGCAGTTCTTTGGGCAGTCTCTTGCATGAACTCGAGAGTTTAATGTTAGATAAAATTAATACTTAAATAATATTATCATATTATAATTGATGAAATAATCTTCCAAACACATATGTACACTGTTTTGATATTTATTTATTATAATATGATCACTTAAACGTTACTGAGACAGAACTTGTGGACCTATTAAGCTCAATGTTGTAAGTTTCGGCGCGGCCGAAAGTTTCGGCCGTTTTTTGGCCGAAACCGAAACTTGGGCCGAAACACGGTTTTTTGGCCGAAACTGGCCGAAACCGAAACCGAAACCGAAACTTCGGTCGGACACTAATTTAGATAGTTTGTCCGACGATAACTTTAGTAACGATTTTCCGATCTTTATGAAATTTGTTGGGGTTGTAGCAGAGACCAACAAAATTTGCGAGTTCGTATATGAGCTGGATTGAGACGGGGGTTCTGAAATTAGAAGGCCTAAAAAGGTTTTGTAAAGGGGTCCTGTTACATTGGTCATCTTATTTGCTACTTATACGAGCAACTATGGTTGAGTTTGATATCAAACGAAAGGTATTGATTAACACTCTCGTCAAATCCTTATTAACTGCTTACTGTTTCATAACAATTAGCAACATAAAATTGATTTCAAAAATATTTTCAATTATATTTTGATTTTGGTGTAAATATTTTGACAACTGACTTTTTTTTAATTTATTAGAGCTTTGGCTGCTAGGGCCATCAGCATACTGACATTAATACATTAGTTAGAGAGAGTTACCATAGACGCATAATGATGGTGACCGAAACCTAATATAGGTGGTCCACAGATGAGAACGACATGTCAAAGCAACAGAGTGAGAGGCATGTGAGAGGTGGATTTAAATTTAGATGAGACAAAAACTGTCAAATCTGAAGCGATTTAGTCGCGGTAAAATTTTGCGCATCAACCGCACAATTTAATATGGACGTTTAGTTTCACCGTGATGGTTAGTTGAGAAAAAAATACCCGATACCTATTTTTGGTATTTGTAGTAATTCTACTATTGCACATTTATGGCGAAACACAAGATACGCGAGTTCACAGTTCGGGGCGAACTACTAGTACTAATATAAAATGTTTTATCTTAAAACTACTTAATATCAAACATATCACTCACAGTGTAAAATGACTGTTTTTTGAGCCATTCTTGAAGTTGCTTTTTAAATGGATTGAGAGGCAGAGGTTTTATGTTTTCCGGGAGGGCATTAAATATTCTCATACACATGTGATAACAGTTTTTCATGAAAAGGGATGTGTTCGGAACAAAATCTAATACAAGCTTGTCAGGGTATCTTGTGTTTCTATTATATACATCTTTAGCCGTTTTAAATAGATCCGGGTATTTCTTTACAAAGACCGCCGCCTCGAATATATACATGCAAGGTAGTGTTAATATTTGGTGTTCTTCAAATACCGGTTTACATGATTCCCTCTGAGACATGCCACACATCGCCTTTAAACATTTCTTTTGAGCTATTAGTGCCCTGTTCATGTTACTTGAATTACCCCATAAAAGAAGGCCATATCTTAAATTTGACGCGATATAACCGTAATATGCCATAAGGACCGTGGTCCAATTTGAAACATTTCGCAGCCTTCTCAAAACATAAGAACATTTGAAAAGTTTGTCACAAACAGTATCTACTTGATTTTTCCAATTACAGTGCTTATCAACTACGATTCCTAAAAATTTTGATGTGTCTACTTCAGTAATTTGTGTGTCATTAAATTTCACGTCTAGTGCTTTACCTTTACCTCGTATATTATAAAATTGGATGAATTGGGTTTTATTAAGGTTAACTGATAAATTATTATTAATGTCACTATTGTATTGTGTTTCGTCATCATTCGATATTAAAATTGACACATCATCAGCAAATAGCGTACATGGGTGTGGAGTAATATCTGGCAGGTCATTAATGTATAATAAAAAAAGTAGAGGTCCCAGGACACTACCTTGAGGTACTCCTAGGCTGTTTTCCATGTGAGTGGATCTATGACGGATTATTGTTGAATCTTTGCAGCTTCCTATTTCAACACACTGCCGTCTGTTTGCTAAATACGACTTCAGCCATTGTAATGCAGGTCCTCTTATCCCAAGATTGTCAAGTTTTTGAATTAATAGCTCATGTGAAACAAAATCAAATGCCATTGACATGTCAAAAAACACAACAACTGTTGGTTTCTTTTCATCAATACTTCTAATAACATCATTAATTAGGTTGAAGGTAGCAAGTGTTGTACTTTTATTTTTTTGAAAACCATTTTGTTCTTTCTTTAGTATTTTATACTTCTCTAGGAATGACATAATCCGTGTGTGTATAGCTTTTTCAAATATTTTGGACATGATTGGTATGAGTGTTATTGGTCGATAATTAGACATTGTGGACTTGTCTCCTTTTTTTTAAAATAATGGTGTGACTACAGACAACTTTAAAGTATCCGGGAAGCAGCCCACCTCAAAGGACAAATTGACTAGATGAGTGACAACCGGCACTATTTCATTAACGCATTGTTTTAGAATCTTAGTTGATAACCCGTCATAACCTGTTGAATTCGTATTTTTGAGTGATTTTATTATATTTTTTACCTCGCTATAACTTACAGGGGTTAGGAATATAGTATTGTTTATATAATTTGAATTAGTGTTCTTTATAGTAGAACTCGTAATAGTACTACGTTGAATAAAGTAGCTATTGAATTCGTGTGCTATCTGACTAGGATCTTCAATAATAATGCCGTCTTTATTTATTTCAGTAATGTTTTTGTTTGTGAGGCATCGATTTGGATCGTCATTAATAATATTCCAACATGCCTTGCTTTTACTAGAAGAATTCTCTATAAGTTTTTGATTATGTAGGTATTTGTTGAGATTTATTGATACATTCAGCTAGTATTTTAGAGTATAACTTGTACTTTAGTCTGCTTTCTAGAGTTTTATTTTTATAATGTTGGAAACGTAGTGTGCGTTTTTGTTTACAGCTTAGTTTAAGACCTTTTGTTATCCATTTTTGTGTTTTGTGATTAGCTGAGACTTTACATCTTATGAATGGAAAACAAAGGTTGTAGAACAAAGAGATTAGGTCATGAAAGGAATTAAAAGCCTCATTCACATCTGAAGCACTCAGTGTTTCAGAAAAACTTAAAGATTTAAGACATTCACGGTATTTACGTATATTGCTAGTGCTGTAATCCCTTTTTGTAATATATGTTATATTAGGCTGTAAATATTTTTTGTTAACTGGAATATTCAGAATTTGAGCTGTCTCGTGATCCGATAATCCTAACGGAAGAAGTTTCCCCTCTGCATCCTTGATGTTACTGATAATATGGTCTATACAGGAATTTAACCGAGTGGGGCTAGAGATGTGACTCTTCAAATTATAATATTTTACAAGATCATTAAGATGTGTTGTTATTTTATTTTCTATAATTGTATTTATGTTAAAGTCCCCGGTCAATACTAACTTTTTATCTTTTTTTCTGGTCTAGTGACTTAGGATTTCATCCATTTCATCTAAGAATATATGCGCATCTGAGTTTGGGGTACGGTATAGGGCAATTATAATTACTTTATTGTGCGTTAGTTCTATTGCACAACACTCAAAAACATTTTGACGAGCATGACTATTGATAAAGGATAATTCTCTAAATTCTAATCCTGATCTAGTGAAAATACAAACACCCCCTCTATTTTTTTCCCTTGAAAAGTGGGAAGCTAATTGGTAGCCTTTAACCTTAACATTTGATTCGCACCCTCTTTTAATAAATGTTTCTGATAAACAAATAACATCGGGATCTTTTTCTCCCTCTCGCAACTCTGACAAGGTTATTTCTAATAATTCACGTTTTTGTAATATACTGGCAATGTTTTGATGTAGAATAACAAAATCTGTGCGTGGGTATTTAGGAACGAAAAAAATTATTGTTATTTTGCTCAATCTTATCTTGAGTATTGTCATTTACATTTTTGTAATTGGCGCCAGTGTGACCTGGGTTGTTGTCACCAACAAATTTGTTTCTTCCCTCGATATTTTCTTTAGCGCTATGGTAATTTGACGAGTGGAAAGAGTCTATTTCAGTTATAAGTGTTTTCAGATATGTTATAATCGTTGTTATTCCACGTTTATTAATTTTTCCTGTAACCTTGGAAAACATTTCATGTGAGTATTCTAAATTTTTATTGCTATCTAGAATATATGCATAGTTATACACAAGATTGTCCAGATACAATAGACTATTAAATGCCTCTACACGTTTGTTAAAAATATTCGCAACTCTGTTTAATTTAAATTTAGGGAGGCATATAATAATATTTTCTCAAACATGCAATGAAATATTGATGTTACGTTCCTTATAATAGGCTGCGAAGTATGACGTTTCAGGTGCGGCTAGGACAAAAATCTTGCAGGTCTAGACCGGCAAAGTCCTCTTTTTTAATTCCCATTCCACATATGTTTGTGGCACAGGATCATGGCGTTCAGCCATTTAAGGTTATAAGCGATATTTACTTTTTGGTTCATTTAAAATTCTGCCACTACTTACGCCTATTAAAAAAAAAAACAAAAAACAATGTGATATATTTTGCAATTTCGTTTATATATAAAATCGACATGAAAATAATAATTAAAAGATTATTAACAAATTCCTATAATTTTAAATTGTAAAGATGGAGGCAGATTGTACAAACAGCTGATTTTGTTTTTTTTATTGTTTTTCGTGAAAGGTTGGTTATCAGGCTAAAATATTAGCAGCAAGTGTATTACACACGAACTGAAATTATGAATTAGGATCTCTATTGATACGAAATAAATTCGGAGGGTTTTAATTCTTATGAATATTTTCTATAATAAAATTAATAAAGCATAAACAGAGACTATAGACAATATTTGTAACGTTCTGAATTTATTCAGTCACCATTATACATTTTTCTTCTTAATTTAAACTCGTGTAGAATGGCCTTAAGTTCAACCTCTCGAACAGCGCAGATACTGTGAAAAAAAAACTTTAGTGGGAAAATTTTAAAAAGATTCTCAATATTTTATTATGTTGCGCATATTGTTGTGAATTATAATGCCGCTTTGTTTTATTCTATAATAATTTGGCTATAGGTAATATAAAAGTGAAATATGATTAGATGTTGTTCAAATGCAAGTGAACAATTATACTTAAATGGCTGATGTACGTAATAGTTACACATTTTTAAAAGCCGTTCAGTGACAATGGAATGCAAAGTCAGAATTTAGCAATTCAGACTTCATAACGTAATGTTTTTACTCATGTTTTTGATAAAGTGGTAAGTCTAATTAACGTTTATTTGTTGTTGATAGGATATATCATTAATAACAAGATGAACATATGTAATTAGTCGTAATAGTGAATAGACTTTTGACTTACGTATGTCGGAAAAAAATTGGATAACTTTCATATCTATTTCATTGCATGTTTGAGAAAAGCACTATACATACCTCGGCGTGAAAAGGGGTTGCCAGCCTCGTAACTATCCGGCCTCGCTACGCTCGGCCGTATATATGTACTCGACCGGCAACCCCCTACTTCACGGCCTCTGTAGTAATGTACTATTGTATGCTGAACGGTTTCTAATTTGTTCCTCAAATCTTCAATTATACATGCATAATTGTGTGTTGTTTCAAAGTCCGAATCCCCTATAAACAATACGCAGTAATCGTTTCGTGTGAAGTCCACCAGTTTATTTTCAAGTCCTTCAAGTAATGCGGGTATGTTTCCTCCAGTAATGATATAGTGGCAGATTTTTTCTGCCTCCAAGTTGTTTATAATTAATTCTCGCGTATGCTTTTCATTATTTCCACTAATGATGCAAAATTTCCTAGGAATTCCGTTTGTGCAGATTTTTTCATTTTCGAAAACTGCATGTGTCACTTCTGGTTTATAATATAGCTGCTGCGTTAGGTTGTCTATATGATGCATCAGCTCAGTATTCACTTCTCTTGCTTCTTTAAGTTTTTTCTCTAACTGTTCTATATCTTGCTGTAGGTTTAATATCTTTTTGTTCTGACCAAGATCCGGTTGCACGATCTTACATGGTGATGAAGGCATTGACTTCGTGACTGGGTGGAACGACGACTGATTTTTTATATTTATTGTTGCATCACTGTTACTTCTGCTGGATTTTGATGTCTGGCATAAAGTTTTCAAGGCTTTGATTTCCAGTGAAAGCTGGTGGTTCCTTTGAAGCAGTTCATTTTTTCCTAATCTAAACGTGTCTAGTTCAATTTGCATGTTATTTACTTGAAGCTTCAGTTGAGCTATTGTGTTTTTTAGCTCGATGTAGTCAGTTGAGTTGATAGAACCGTTTAAACAATCTACATTGTTTGTCAGGGTGGAACTGGTTGTCAATTTATTGGGTGAAAAAAATGAGTCATCTGATGTATCAATTTTGGATAGTACGTGAGAGTCTAATGTCTGACTCTGCAAAGGGGTGCTTGATTTTTTAGCCTTTTCGCAGCAACTTCTGCACTTCCAGCTTTTCTTATTATTAACGGTCATTAGAGTATATCGCTTTTTGCTAACCCCTGCACGTTCTAAGCAATCTAGGCAGTATCTGAGACTGCATAATGAGCAGTCGAGTGAATGTCTACTCGATATTCTCTTGTCGCATTTGCCACATTTCGCCGGTAAATTCATTTTAGTATCAGGAATGTATTAAATCCAAGTATTATTTAAAAGACAGACTTTGTCGGCATTTATTTCGTGTTATTGTTGGATAAGCTTGTCTTATTTCATGCTAGCGACATCTCGTGGTTCTAAGTGGCGATAACTTCACCAGCAGGCAAGTTGATTTATTCCAAAAGTTTAGTTCTACTAGGACTAGATGGCGCTAAAATTTTCTACTGCGGCAGATGACATTCCAGAGCTTTGACACTTATGACACGGTTTACGGACTCTGTGGTAACGCCTTTCAATTGGTCGCCTCTTGGTGTGCTCTAATTGGATGACGACGCGTTTGTTTACCTTTGGCGTCGCAATTTAAACTGCAAACCAACTTTATAATTCGTTACTTTGTATTAAAATTTTAATTATTCTTTCAAATATCCAACTATGCTTCAGTTAAACTGTTAATTTACTAAGTCTCGCACTGTCACAATTTCACTTTATCATCAGTAGTACGCAATATGTAGAAGTTACAACGACAAACAGTAAAGGTCAATGACTTATGTCCATTTCAGCGGCAACTCTGTGAATTTGAGTGTTATTTGGTATTTGTATTCACTATTAAATCCACAAACATAGCAATTATGTACTCATAACAATAAAAATGCTGGCAAGTTAGTCTTTAGGGCATTAAGAACAGTTTTCTCAAATTCAGTTAAAAGTTCAATGACTTTTCGTGGCAATGGCGTCGTTTTGGACGTGAGTTTTGCAATTTTAATATTTTGACTTGATTTTGACTGGTACAAATGTTTTGTTCACTGATTATTTGTTTATGCACTTTAGAATGTTAGTATTCACTGTTTTAAATAACTATATAGTGTTAAAATATGCTATTATTGAGCATAAAATGTCACAAGCACAGCACAGTAAAAACGAGGCACTTATTTTTGTTTCTAAGGGTTCGTAAATCATCACTGTTTGGTTGGATAACACTTATCTATATCGTGTCCCCGTACAACAAAACTCCCCGACGCAGACACGCGCGCGAGTGCCAACACGCATGTGTAGCCAGTCGCGCACTATTGGCCTCGTCACTCGCAGGAATATGTGATCGCACCATCAAATGCGCTTGAGCGCTCCAACTCTGCCCGTTCGGTGGAAACAATAATAATATTCAATATGTTGGGAACAGTAGATATATTAGAGAGCAAAAGATAGAGATTTTATACCATGCTTTCAATAGCTGATATATAATAGATGCTAAGCCAAATCTGAAAAAGGTTTGCAATGAATAGATCAACCAGGTCCCTCAGAATTAGGCTGTCGAACTGTACGCGCTTTTAATCTGGTCTAGGCGATCCTGCTAGCTTAAGGCACTGATCCCACCGCGAGCGAGTAACTATGAGCTATCGGCTATTTCAAGAGACAAAAGATACTCGCTCCCGTGGAAACAAAAGAGAAACAAATATATAGCTGGGCGAGTATAGTTCATCGCCCAGCTATGATATTTGTGTCTCTTTTGTTTATGAGCGAGTATCTTTTGTCTCTTGAAATAGCTGATAGCTCATAGTTCACTCGCTCGCGGTGGGATCATCAGTGCCTAATATGGTCGGATGTTTATCGCCTGTCACCATACGTGTCACTGTCTAACAAGTATGTAAGTGCAAAAGTGACATATGACGCGATAGGCGATAAAATGGCAACAATGGATGGCCTTTTGAGCGCATTCTTACTCTATGCGTCTGGGAGCACCTTCGCATGTTATAAAATCGGGCGAATGCCGATATTCACAGTGATTTTTCCTGGCATTTATGAAACTTACGTAAAACAACATCGCTGCGAACCTCTCGCACCACCATTGGCACTGGTGGATACAGTCGAAGGCTCTCCTTTAAGACGGCATCTAGATATGTGAGCCGGGTCAGGTCATGCGCAGTGACGGCGTGGCTCGACTCACCGAACACATTTTGCAGTCTGGAAATAAAAATAATTAAATATAGGTACGAGTACCCGTTATTTAAGACACATATTTAGTAAAACATATTAAAATACTCTATTCCATTTACTACATAATTTGCAACAAAAAAGAACCGACTTCACTTAGAGCCGGTTGCACCAATTCGTCTGTTAACGTCAATGTCATCGTTAAAAAAATCTTGTAACAGCTCCGTCGCCATATTTAACGTTGATGAGTCCGTTAATTGTGCTTGGTGCAACCCACCCTTAGTCTCCACTATTCCAAAAGCAAATGCTAGCTACTGTAAAAATACGCAAATCACTAGAGGTGTCCCTGTTATATTTCAGGAGTTCCTCGTTTCCTTCAGGATCCCATCATCAGATCCTGATCTGATGACAATGGGACCAATTGTGAATACTCTTTCAAACAAAAAAAGAATTTTCCATATCGGCCCAGGCGTCATCGAATAATCCGTGAAGGGAGCAAAGTTGTATTTTAACCGCGAGCGTGGAATTAAAACACGAGCTAGCGAATGGATTATAGAGTTGAACTACAAACTACCGAATGGGTTCTATGGTTCAAAATAGAATCCTGAGCGAAGAGTAGTTCAAAAATAGAATCCTGACGTAACGAGTGCTGCAACACACGAGACGTAAAAATAACTTTGCACCCGAGTGTAACACAAATCTTTTCACCTCACTAAAGCGAGGAAAATACTACTATAGGTAGTACAAGAAAAATAACTGAATTTTTTTTTACAAAAAATGCGGTCATTGTCCTGTCTGGAGCAGCCTTTACATGTTATTGTGTTTAAAAAAGTAACTAAGAACACGTTCCAATTTCAAATATTCTTTGCACTCTTGTGAATAACTCGGTTTGCACTGTTGTGGTCGGTGACTGCTTGCCATCAGGTGGGACGTATGCTTGTTTGCCGCCGTCGTGGCGGTATAAAATAAAAAACATTGTGTGGTTTTATGAAACCACGATACAAGTGAAACTTTACTATGTTAGCATGGCGCTTATAAATTGGTGCCCAATTGGTTTGTCATGCTAGACGTACAGAGCTGGAATGACTTGCCAAATGTAATTCATGAAATATGTATAAGTAATCGAAATATGTTTCTAAAATTTAGAAAAAAATTATTCGTCCCACGGGGTTGAACCCTCGCCCATTCGTTCGTAAGTCTCATGCCATACCACAGTGCCAGCGCTGCAGTTACGCTGAGACGCGAAATATAGATTTGTATACCGCGGTTGACTGCCAACATGACATGAACCTTATTGCTTATGAAATAAGCCTCACCTTACTATAAACGAGAATCAGCGTTACATATGTAACACATGTCGCGCAGAAGAGAGACTTTAAAATTCGAGGCGATGGAATAAAAGTTTCACTTTAAAAGGGCAAAATGCAGTTTAGCTACGCGTTTTTAAAGAATAAAACAGGCCATTCCGAGCTAAGGAGATGAAAATAACTTTGACTCACTCTCGGTGCACCTTTTCCTGCACGTCGGGGTACTGCGATAGCAGCACTGCGGTGAAGCAAGTAGCAGTCGCCAGGCTGTCGGTGCCGGCGATCAGCATCACCATCAACTCCTCGCGAAGCTCCATGTCGGAGTAGCCTTTTATGAGGTCGATGAAATGTGATAGTTTATTGTCGTTCTCTAGAAAACAAGGGTATTAGGCACTTAACTTTTATCAATATTACTAAAAACCGATGTTACATAATGATAAACAACACTTAATCGATTTGAAACTTTAATCACTTTAAAGAACCGACTTATTCACTTACGAGTATTAGGCTCCGCTTTTCGAAGAGGAAATGGCCGAGTTGCTGTAAAAAATACTGAAATGACTATAGGTGTGCCTAGGTAAAATAGTTGAAAAGTTCCCTCGATTTCTCCAGGATCCCATCATCAGATCCAGACCTGGTTATAATGGGACCAACTGTGAAGTAGGTATACTCTTTCAAACAAAAAAAAATCCAAATCGGTCCAGCCGTCTTCGAATATTCGGATACGTACACTACTTAATTTGAATATGATATTAAAGTCAATATTTTTTTAAAGTAACATTTTACCATATAGTTATTAGGATTACGCGATTAATCTGTTTAATTCTAATAACAATAACTATAATTAAAAAATTGGTTTACATATTTTTGCATGTTGTTACGTCCGCGTGTTTATATTAACCGTATATATACATATAAGAATATTTTATTTTTTATTTACTAAATAATCATTGTACAAAACGCGAGATGTCCTGTGAACCCCAAACTAGGCTGCGCCTGTATCTTGGGGCTCGAAAAGAAAGACATACTTCTGTTCACGACTTAGGATTCTCCCTGTATAACATTGTTACAAGTTGACAATGACAGTAGGTCCGTATAAGTTTTAGCGGTTTTAGGTAATACGTACTGTGCTTCTGAAGTCCAATTTCTCTTTTCTTTCGTATAACCTGTAAATAGAAAATAATTAGATTTTTTTTAATTAACTTTTGACACGCAATTTTTTTCCATCAACTACGCTTTTCTAATCGAGATAAGATTACATTCTAGTTAGTCCAAGTTCAATGTGATAATGTTTTTTTACCTCATGGTTCCTTGGCCATCTCCGAATTTCATCAGATCAGTTTAAAGATGACACATACTATTGCGTGGTCACTTGTCTTTTTTTCATAATTATTTAGATAACTATGCCAAATTTAAGTTCAATAACAACAAATGGTCTAATATTCGTTAGCAATTTTTGTATAAAACATACACACGAGTAGACATATGTTACATAAAACAAATTATTACAATACTTAGTCCAGATCCAGAAGTATGTGGAGGTCTTTAATAGTATTTTATACAATAGTGACATAATCAAGAGCTTTTCATTCGAGTACCGCGTTTAGGCCACGAAGCTTGCTGAGTGGCCTAATTAAGGTACGAGATTGAAAAGCTTAATTATGTCACTATTGTATACAATACTTTTTCTACGAGTATTAAGTAAGAATTGATTTTCTTTAATTATTTCTAAATTTTTCCCAATCAAACGTTCAAACACTATTTTTCAAACAGGAAGTCATTGTATCTGGGCCTATTCGGTGGTACAGACACCACCGAAAAGAGATATACATATGATTATGTGCGTAGTAGAAAGAGATGGATGGAATAAACTGTCTAAACTTACTTCCAAGATGTTGTTGTAGTTGTGATTGGTCTTTTTGTAATCCAATCACAACGTAGAAGCAAGTTTAAGTAGAAGAAAATTTGACAGATTAAGTACGTTCGGAAATTATAAAGTTGAGTATGTCCGAAAAGAAAAGTGTCGTACAATGTATGAGCTCCCATATAAACCATGACACTTTTCTTTCCGAACAAACTCTACACATTTTACCGAGATGTGAATGACATTCTCTTTTCAAAATTATTTTAGTTTAGTGGCGGGTTATTTAATAAATCTATTTAATGATCCCGGAAGTCAGACTATCCAACATTTAAATGTGTAAAGGTTTAAGTCTGGTCTATAAAGTCCTAATACACAGATTAAAGTCCACGAGTAGAAAAAAGTATTTACTTAGTTGTATTCTAATACATAAAATATATTATATAAAAATAAATATTGTAATATCAGACAGCAATGCTCCAAGGAGAAGTTTCCAAGGTTGCGAAATTTTCCATACGGAATGTTCTTCAGCACTTTTACGGACAATAAAAAATATTCAGGAAGTCTCTTGACACCGCGGCTATGAATTATTTTAACTGACTCTCTCATTCACGAGTTCATAAAAATTATAATAACAATACATTTTTTTATTATTCCCATAGGGAATGTTATCATTGGAAATTTAATTTATATTCTCATGTAAGTTTCCGGGAATTTCCGAGAATGTTACTGAATTTTCGAGAACATTCCTTATGCGAACTGCCAAGGAGTGGAATGCCCTGCCCGAGTCTGTGTTTCCACAATGAGTACGATTTGGGTCTCTTCAAAGCGAGAGTAAATAGGTATCTCATAGGTAAGCGTGTCCCACCGTAAACCGCATCATCACTTACCATCAGGTGAGATCGTGGTCAAACGCCTGCCTATTGTGCATAAATAAATGAAAAAATTGTCAATTTTCTGCAATTTGTACACTGGTATATCAGACCAATTACCTCGTCTATGAAAGTATTTCCACGTTGCAAGTGGTATTCATACTCCTTGTAATCGCGTAGTTTCTTATAGATCCAGTCGAAATGCAGCCAGGGTTGCAGCATGCGCTTAGCAAGCAACTGCGTGCATTCATCTATGGCGGTCAGAAAGAAAGCGTGCTCTGTCTTCTCTTGTGTATTTATTTCTTCGTTAATAGCAGTTTCTAGGATGAGAAAGAAAACTGGTAAGGGCAGTGTACCTAGCTAATTCCGTCTGCGGAATATTCCGGATGTGCCCGGCGGTCAAATCCGGACGTGTATAGCGCGAATTGGACACGGATTTGTCTGCGGACAGACCTGAATAGCGCCATACACGAACGGGTCTGTCCACCGGGCACATCTACATGGCGAGATACATACAGGGGCGAGAGTATTTCATACCAATTGACGAAAAAACGACGCTCAGTAGAGCTCAGATAATGGAAAATAATAATTAAAAAATAGTAGATTGTACAACAAGTGCATAAAACGCACCATTTTACGCGAGGCGTTTATCCATACGAGCGAGCTTGCGAGCGAGGATGTATATAAAGTACGAGCGTAAAATAGGTTTTATGGACGAGTTATACACTCTACTTTTTACTTCGATTGTGAGGAAATAAAAAGAATAGGAATTTCTTTCATAAGTGTTTATATTTATAGGCGGACTAAAACTCAATTTTATGCACAAGTGCATAAAAAATTGACTTCTTCTAAGGCTATTTTGACAATTCAATTTTTTATGCACTTGTGCATAAAATTGAGTTTTAGTCCGCCTATACCCAGCATAAAGTGAAACTTTACGAGCATGAGAAGTAAAAACATATTTTTCATTAGATACATACTTAAGCATAAATCATCAGAATTGCTTATTTTTTCATTTTTCCATTTTGTAGAAGATACTGCAAGCAAAATTTACTAATAATAAGCAATACATATATATTAATATCCAAACGATACGGATGTTCACGTTTCATTTTCAATACTTTATTTATATAGTTTATATGGAGAAAATATACACCCCGACGTGAAATTTTTTTTTCTTGATGTTTTGTATGGTAAAAATCTTAAAATTGTATATATCTAAAAACTGCATTAAATATGCTTCCTTCTGATTTGTAAATTAAAAGTAAATAATATATATTAGTTATATAACGTTCAAAAAATTTTTTATTGAGTCCGCAGAATTTTAAATACGGATTTTACTTTATTTATGTCAAAAATTAATTCTGCATGTCTGTTTTATACGAAAATGACCCCTAGCAACCTTAACCAGAGAGCAATAACATATTGCACGGGGCACCCCTGATTTTGACGTGATCGAAGGTCACCTTAAAGCGGTCTATCACTGAGAGTAGAGCAACCGCTCTGACATTCTACACACCAACATTCCACAGTCCGAAGGCAATGTGCTTTGTCACTAAAAACAGTAGTCAGCTCTTCAAAGCACTGAAATTATGTTAAAACACTTTTAAAGTTGGTCCTAGAAGGCCGCGCGGAATCACGCGTCATTAGCCGGAGGACTCTTCCTTTCCTTCCCCGTTGTAGTATAGCCTGCATAAAGGCATCAGAAGGCCGCGCGAAATCTCGCGTCGATAGCCGGGAGGTTTCCTCTGCTTGTCCCGATACCTATATATAAACCCAGAGGGCCGCGCTAAACCTCGCGTCGTTAGGCGGGGGTTTAGTCCGGATTCCGCCTGTTCCACGGGGAACACTGCGACATCCTGTCACAGCCAGGGTCACCGTGCAACGTAATCGCGTATCCCGGATAAATACCGGGATTACCCAGTACTATAGACTAGGTTTACTTTGAATAAAAGGCGTACAAGGCCCAGTATAAGTATTGCAGTTCAGCGAGAAAATGCTGCCAGCGTCCTCGGCACGCCACAGGTAGGGCTGCCATCTGTGAATTCGCCGAACCTGGGGGGTGATTTTTGAGATTCGAGCACTCGAAAGTGACATTTAAAACACTGAATAAAACGATGAAATTATGTTTTAAAAATAAAAGCGATAGAAATTTAAAATAATGACTTTTTAAACTATTAATTCCATGCGAAAAAATTGGCGCCAAACTTTTGTGTGCGATTATTTTCGAGCTTGAATTTTTTGAATTCGAGCGTCCGGCTGTCAAAAATCGGCCCCCTGGACAATAACTTAAAAAAAACTCGGACATTTGGCGTAAATCGCATTTTTTCCCCGGACGTGTCCAAATTAATAATGACACTAAATAATTAAACTCAATGGTTTCCTCACATAAAAAGTGTATTGAAAACACTTATTGAAACCCCCCCCCTCCCGACGCACCCCGGACGCCCTCCAAATTAGGACAAATCCGGGGAAACCCGGACGGATGGCAGCCCTAGCCACAGGGGCCCATTTTAGAGATAGATTTTTAGTTTCTAGTATTTTAGGTACTATTTACATAGTTTATTTAAGTATTTTTTCATGTAGCTATTTTGTACCAATAAATATTTAGACCTAGTTTTATTAGTTACCTTGGTGTTTTACGTTATCCCTATCCTCCAAACCCTGAGTGCTAACTCAGAAACCATCACAAAGCCCCGCAGGCTGAAGGATATGAGTGGTTATAAGTCCCGCCGAGTTTCTTGCCGGTAAAAACTAATTCTTCTCGGGTCAGAGGTGTAGGGTTAGAACCGGTGTAGTTTTTTTTTTTTTCTCTCTTTCATCTATAATATCTGACGTGTAAAAGTGCCCTTGTGGCCTACTTAGGTACTGAATAAAATTTTGATTTTGCCCTCACGACAACCATTACACTAGATTAATGTTTTGTAATAGGTATTTTTTTTGTTTTCAAGCAAATATTTAATTTGTCTCATTAACTATTTGCAAAACATTATTGTATGCAACGTACGTCTAACATGTGAATCGTTAATTTGCCTAAAGGTGTATGTGAAATGAATATTCATGAAATATTATTTACCAAGGTGATTGATTGGGTATCGGTTACGATAAATATTGTACAAGTTGAATTTGTAAGCCGTCAATAAAGATTAGCTAGGGATACACGCACAGATGTGTCCGCCGGATTTGTTCGACAGATATGCCCGGCGGACAGATCCGTCCGTGTATGGCGCGAATTGGACACGGATGTCTCCGCCAGACGTCTGTCCGCTGTCTGTCCATTGTCCAATTTGCGCCATACACGAGCGGAGGTGTCCGCCGGGCATATCCGGCGGACACATCTGTGCGTGTATCCCTAGCTATATGAACGTCCAAGAACTCGACACTATCCCAGTACAAGTCGTCTTTAAAGCCATTCACAATAAAAGTAACAGAAGGGTATCAGCTATTGAGAATTAGCTTGACGAGCGCCTGAAGGAAGTGGCGAAAAATTACCTGGAACACCGAAGCGCTATGCACAGCTAATATTTAATTATCATTTATTATAAAAGGGGATAAAGCACTGTTTTATTTCACGGCCGCGCTATTGAATCCTGTACGTAACGAAGGACTCCAGATTTAACTCTCGAGCGTAGCGAGGGGGTTATGAGTTAATTCCCGAGCGTAGCGAGGGACCTGAGTGCAGTGAGGGATTTAAGCGCGCCCATGACTAAAACAGCTTTATCCCCAAGGAGTATACTCTACTTTTCTCACCTCTTGCGAGACAATAACAAAACCAACACTACTAGAAACGGAATTTTATGAAAGTAAATCAAAAGAGAAAATGGATGTTTAGTACGTATTATTAGAATTTTATTTTCTACTTTAATAGAATCTGAAGTATTTCTCCGTATACTGCAGCGTCTTATGACACTCGCGGCAATTGTTTTAGGTTTAAATCCTGTGTTCCATTCTCAAATCAGTTCGGTGTGACGCCGCGGCTCGCGGGGATTAGCTGAGGCGCCGTCCGCACTTTGCGAAATTAGACTTTAAAGTCATAAAAATAAGAAGTAAAATCACTTTATTACCCGGAGGGAATAATGAAATACTATTCCCCGCTAAAGCCAAAGGCTACAATGATTTGCTTTCGGTGGGGTTTTCATGATACATAATTTGGCATTGTCGAGCAGGTGGTGTGAAAAAATATTTTACCGCAAATGGTATCGAATGTGAATGCAGTGGCGTATTTCCAGAGGGCGAAGTCTCCACCCCCGACCTTCGCCCGCAGTCGGCCCGCCATGATGGAGCTCTTCTTGTCAAACACTGGAACCAGCTGGTTCAGGTTCTTCCGGTTGAAGAAAGGAGCATTGATTTTGCGACGTGGGTGCCAAATATTCACTGCAATCAGAACGGATTGAGTACAAAAATGATCATTATTGCACAAAATACTGGTAAAGAGCCTGTCTAATCATGTTTTGCAATACATTTTGCCAGCCAGGACATCATTCAAAGTATTCAAACTGACAGTTGAGACTTAGGGGTGGGGGGCAAAGTACACTAAGGTTCTATTGGTTCTATATTCATCCGAATTTACAGTATACGGGCGCCGCGGGCACCCAGAGCAAGAGCTCGTATTACCTACCCGAATTCATAGCAGTACCCAGAGTAATAACCGCGCGCCTGATCTCGGGCTTTTCCCATATACGGGCGGGGACCGTAAGATTTGCTACGTTACGTGATAGCTAATAAGCCCCATGACAGATGTTCATAAAAGTGATGCTGAGTTCCGAAAAAATAGATAAAAAAATTAGATTTGGCCGAAAGCACAAAAAAGTACCACTTCTGATTTAAAAAATGGATGGTATTACCTACGGCATTTCATATTAAGATGACACTTATGGCAACAAATAGTAATTTATCTTTAGTTACTAAAAAATCCAATCTGCCAGTTCCAGATCTGGTTTAAAAGTGACGTAAATTTGGAGTCAAATTTGCTACTTTTAAACTAGTCTGCCGGGCACTTCCGGCAATAATGCAATTCTGAACCCGATGGTACCTAATCTAATATCTTACCTGGTGCGAATATTGATCCGTTACCGATCGCCGTCCGTGTAAACTTAATTAAGAATTCATCTTTGTCCAGGCAAGACTTCGATACCACTTCAATCGCAGCAGGGTCCGACATATCTGTGTAACAAATTTATTTTTCACCCCTACTATTCGAAAAAGGGTAATTTGTTGCCCATTTACAGGAAGCAAAAGTGACTTTTGATCCCTTTGCGTTTTTTTTAAATTTTCCTTGTCTTTGGAACCGATTAAAATGAGACAACATTATATAACTTCTCTTTCTAGCAGATAGCTAGTTTAGTACCTTTGTATTCATTTATCCCATAGAAGGAGTGAAAAGTAGAGTGTACTACGCGGTAGCAAAATTATTTCGATCTCGGGTCATTTTAATCCCGAACGAAGCGAAGGATTCTAACGTGGAATCCTTTGCTTCGTTCGGGATTCAACACGCTACCCTCGACCGAAATAAGTCATTTTGCTCCCTTGTAATACAATCTACTATTATGCAAGGGAATCTTTGTAATAATATAATTGAAGTAAACTAGTAGTCCTCCTCGAACTGAAAACTCACGATTTCCTTGCAAAGAAGACCCTTATGATGATTTTTTGCGCCTTTTAGCTACATGGCCCCTTGATCGATTCTGCTCATAATCGAACTCTCAAATTTGACATATCTCTGCTACAGCCCCAACAAATTTGACGTATCTCTGCTACAGCCTCAACAAATTTGACGTATCTCTGCTACAACCTCAACAAATTTGACGTATCTCTGCTACAACCCCAACTAATTTGACATATCTCTGCTACAACCCCAACAAATTTGACGTATCTCTGCTACAACCCCAATAAATTTGACGTATCTCTGCTACAGCCCCAACAAATTTGACGTATCTCTGCTACAGCCCCAACAAATTTGACGTATCTCTGCTACAGCACCAACAAATTTGACGTATCTCTGCTACAACCCCAACAAATTTGACGTATCTCTGCTACAGCCTCAACAAATTTGACGTATCTCTGCTACGACCCCAACAAATTTCATCAAGATCAGAAAAACGTTGGTACGTGCGTGCGTGCGTGTGTGTGTGTGTGTGTGTGTGTGTGTGTGTGTGTGTGTGTGTGTGTGTGTGTGTGTGTGTGTGTGTGTGTGTGTGTGTGTGTGAGTGTGTGAGTGTGTGTGTGTGTGAGTGTGTGTGTGTGTGTGTGTGTGTGTAAATCACTGCTATATCGTAACATAATTAAATGATTAGTGTTATATACATCTTGGTTTGAAACATGATCAGTTTTTGTATATGAACCATAGACTTCTTTTCTTATGTGCAATATATTATCTACCTTCTGGTCCTTCTGTAATTAATTAATGCAATTTTTCGTACGTTACACTATTAGGTAAAATAACATAATAGAATAGGTCACTTACTGACAATGAGTCTGTTCCCCATCCAAAAACATAAGAGACCATCATGTTGGATTGATATTCTACCTAGTTTTTGTAATGCTTTCATTATATCTGAAAAATAAATATTAATTTTAATTAGGTAGGTACACGGTAGGTAACTGTAGGTAACACCTGTAAGGATATTCCATTGACTTAGTATGTGGATATTCCATATTTTTTGTTTGTAAGTAATGTCAGTAATGTGTGCTGTTCGGTACTTGACTTGATTTAAACCAGCTTATTCTATAACGTGTTTCAAACCTCATTTAACTAAATAAAATCCATACCTATCTGTCACTTTGACAGTTGTATTTTTTGTTATAGAGTTACAGTCCGTGAGCTTTAAGAAGAACCTTCGGGAATCGGCGATGACACAGGAAGGTAATATTGCTGTTCTGCTTTTTTAAATGTGTCACTGTTGATTGATACCCGACGTCTCTTTCTTAAAACCCGAAGGTTCTTTTGAGAGCTCATGGACTGTAATTAGAGTTAGGGCCGGTTGCACCAAACTAGCTGGCTTCATTTAGCTTAATTTACCTACTCCAATTATTTTAATTTTGCATGTCATGAAACTGTATTATATTACATTATCATTTTTTAACATACCAGCTGTGGAAGAGCAGTATATCAAGAGATACTGCTGGTATATCAAGATATGAGTATCAAAAATACTTAAAAAGAGATACCTACTAGCACAGCCAATTTACATTGCCAATGTAAGAACTTTAAGTTACACAATAAATTATTGTATATACATACCTACTGTTACTTGTAAATATATTGTTTATTTATTATTTAGACAACACATTCATTATCATTAATAGCATATAGTGTGTCCTACTGCTGCGCAAAGGCCACCCCCCTTCGATTTCCATCCGTCTCGGTCCCGTGTTATTAATTGTAGTATCTATAACATGCTTGTTGAAGTGTAGGCCAAATTCGGCATGATCCATTACGGATCCAGAGCTTTATTTACCTTCATTATTGCCGCTAAAAATGTACGCGTGTCCGATTAAAGGGTAGCAAGTATCCGGTAGACAGGGTAACTCTGCCGCGAGGCGGTAGAGCCTCTTTCGTGAACATCTGTAGTACGCCGCGCCGAGCGCCGCCGCTAATAACGCTAGCTGCCAGATCATCTTCACCTACGAAAAAAGAAATGGACGAAGTCCTTAATACAGTATGGCTCCCAAAAACGGTCCTGTTCTAAGAATATACACTAGTATTGTAGTGCGCAGGCGGTCCAGGGTATCCTCAACATGTGCCTCCAGCATCACATCTCCAGAGCGTCAATCCTTTGCCTCTCACGAGTAAGGATAGTCCATGTCTCAGCACCATAAACATGGGGAATATCAAGGCCCGAACCAACTGGATCTTGGTGTTGATTGACAACCTCCAGTTCTTCCAAACATTGTTATGTCGAGTCATAGCGTTGGTCATACCAATGCGTCTCCTTATCTCTGATGCGGAGTTCCCATCTTTGTTCACTTGTGCGCCCAGATAAATATAGTGATCCACTGTATCTCCGCCAGGAATAATGCTACCTGTTTGTCAGATTATTAGTACGATCCACCACCATGTTTTAAGTTCTTACTCCTGTTTACTGCGAGACCCATCCGATTGCTTTCAAACTCGAGTCTCTGAAACAGCTCCTGTATCTGCACTGTCAGCGTATCTGAGGTTTATATTCTATTCCGCCTATAGGGAACCCCTTATCCTAGTTTTTCAATCGTCCTGCGGATAATGTACTCTCCGTTGAGTTGAAGATTGCCGGCGACAGAATACAGCCCTGACGCACTCCCTTCTTAACTCCGAACAATTAGAACAATCCGCGTACAAGTGACCAATCAAACTAAAAGTGATCTAGAACTCCCATCTCCTGCAACACTAACCACAGTTTGTCCCATTTGCACGCAGTCTAAGGCCTTGGTGTAGTCAACGAAGCATAGGATAACCGCGGGTTGTTCCACTCTTTGCTCCTTTAGAACTTGACGAATATTGAGTAGCTGCTCCCCTGTGCCCTTGCTTTTTACAAAACCCGCCTGTCTTCTGTCACTCCCTGCATCATCTACCTCAATACTTAACCAAAAAATTGTATAACTTACCTGAGATTGTATCAGCGTTAATTACTTGCTTAATGCTTAGCTTTTAGTGTTCTGTTTTTGATGCTAAACAGTGGAATAATGGATATCGCTTTATATGTATAAATAAGTATTTTTAGTACGCGTTTTTGTGACTTAAAAAGTACTAGGTACGTCAAAAAGGTTGAATTAATTAATGTATGCACTTTGCATACAAAATGCAAGTAACAAGTTAACACCTATTATATTTTATCAAACTAGCTGCGCCTGCAGTTTCGCCCTCATGGGGTTTGTACCTATCATATACCTACCCTCTCTCTAATGCCTGATCTGTACATTGGTAAGTCAATGGCGATTATCACAAGCGTGACAGTGCTATCTCGCTCGTGCACCGGCTCCGCATGCGGAAACCGCAGCAGTATGGAAGCCGCCTAATGGCTCCTCTACATGATGGGCCATCATAGGGACGCAGCTATGCGTTAGAGGGAGCTAACGATATTGCGATCTCGTTCCGTCGTATAGCTGCGTCCCTATGATGGCCCATCATGTAGAGCCAGCCTTAAGGAACGGCTATGATTGGCCTACGTTGGCCCAACGTATGCATAAGGGAAATTTACAAAATTACCTGTGATTTGAGTGTGCGGCTTTCTTTAGCTTTATTTTAATTATATGTAGTTACACAATTTTTTAACGAGTTGGTGAAATAGACGCGCGGTGGCGATGGCTCTCAAAAGCGCTGGCAGCCTGACGGTAAGATGGTCCAAACCCCGGCTTGTACCACTGAGTTTTTCGTAACTCAAGTAACCTACCAGGGCTTTGGTTACTTATTTCTAAATTACTTGAGGGTATTGCTATTTTATCCTTATGTCTGAGATTCATGGTACACATGTGTCTGTCTTTAGCTTTGGTATTTAGAGCCGGGTTCTTTCGTAAACATTTACAAATTTCCAGAATATACAAACAGGGTAAAGTTAGAATTTTTAAGTTTTTGAAGTGAGGTTTGCAGGATTCATAAAATTTAGTATTTGTAAGTACCTATTCTTATACAATGTTTTTGCATTAAAAATAAACGCGTTATGTCCGTACTATTGCCCCACGAAACGATTCCATATTGGAGACTAGATTGGGTAAATGCATAGTAGGCGCTAACTGCTGTTTTAAAATCAGTACTTTTTTTAATATTTCTTAAGACATAGGTAAATCGTGAAATTTTAATACAAATTTTATCAATATGTGACTTCCAGTTTAAGTTTTCGTCAACAGTAATACCAAGGAGATTACAATTACTAGTTTCCTGAAATTTGTTATGTAAGTATGAGTAATTAATTTCTATTGGAGGTCTTTGGTAGGGTCGAAACTGTATTAAATTAGTCTTTTTTTAAATTTAATTGTAAATTATGGTCCTGTAGCCATTTTAAAATGTTATTAAGAATATTATTCATGCAATTTACAAATTCTTCGTTATTTTGACTTGAGAATACAATGGAAAGGTCATCGGCATAGAGGAAACATTTGATATTGTTCGTGTTTATTATGTTCGGTAAGTAAGTTTCGGTAAGTTCATTTTCGTGATTCAGTGTGTAATATATAGCTTATTTTGCAGTGATTTAACGAACTAGTGGGCAACTAATGAAGAATTAATCTCAAAACATGTGTAACCCCTGTTTGAGTTAGATATCCGTTAGTCCACGTGCTGTTTGTAAGGAGTAGCTATCTCCTTATAAAAAGCCTAACCTCACCGTACAACGTCCAGCTCTTGGAGCGAAATTTTAACTAATTAACCGTACACTTGTCGTCTCTACTTTGACATTGGCAAAATTGTCCCAATATTGTGGACAGAATGCCATTTATTTTAAAAATTGAATTGAATTGACTTGAACCAGTCATGAGCAGCTCCGCGTATGCCTATTCCGTACAATTTGTTTAGTAAAATGTCATGTTTAACTCTATCGTATGCTTTACTCATATCTAGCATTAATCCAAAAGCCGGGTTGTTATTATCTATTATTTTTATGACTGCATGAATAAACTTATGGACGGTAAGGATTGTTCCTCTTTGCTTTCTAAAACCAAATTGGCTGTCATCGAATATGTTGTATTTATCACAAAAGTCTGATAAGCGCTTAACCAGTCCATGACTGATTCAAAGATTTTGAAAATGTGGACAACATTGCAATGGGACGATATTGATCAGGGTCAGTTACGTTTTTTGCTTTCGGAATTGGTCTTATAACTGCGGTTTTTAAGGCATCTGGAAACGTACTTGTTGTAAGAGATTGGTTTACTAAAAATGTTAAGGGTATTATCAGTTCATTAGAGCATATTTTAACTAAAGAGGGAGGTATTTCATCAATTCCAACACTATGTTTGTTTTTTAATTTTTGTATGCATTTCATTATTTCCAAGTGGCTTGCAGGAGATAGGAACATCGAATTGCTTATAGGGTTAAGAACTGGAGTTCGATTTTTGAATCTCACCGGTGCCTTTTTTTGTATGCAGCCGATGACTATTTAGTACGAAATAAGTCACCCGGTGAGATTCAAAAATCGAACTACGCCCGCGTGGTTGGTGATTACTATTTGTATTACCTACTGAGGAAAAATATGTGTTAAAGATATCAGCTACTGTCTGGGGTTGGTCAATTAACTTATTATCTACTTTGAGGGTTGTGTTTTTCTTCGAATTTATTTATAATTCAGGTTTTTTGGTCTGCTCTCCTATAATTTTCCACAGTTTTTATTTTGTTGCTCGAACTATTTATTCTTTTATGATTATAATTTTTTATTTGCTAATATGACACATCTTTTTAATATTTTTGTGTAAGCTTCTAAATGGTTAACTAAAATAGCGTCAGATGAAAAGAAAGAAGGAAACACAGTAAAGAGATCGTATCTAATCTCAATAAGGTCTAGTTTCCCCTCTGGGACTGGAAGATCAGATGGCACTCGCTATCGTAAAAACTAGTAAGTACCTTCGCCAATTCAATGTATTACATTGCCAAGCGGACCCCAGGTTCAATAAAACATGGCAAAATTTGGCGTGGCGCGACAAAAGGTCAAACTAATCGTTATTTTTCTGTAAATTTGACTTACTAGATACGTCAATAAGGTCACATTGCGTAATTTATGCACTTAGGACGATGTACAAAATGCAAGGAACAAGTAAAACTTATTTTTAGGGTTCCGTACCTCAAAAGGAAAAACGGAACCCTTATAGGATCACTTTGTTGTCCGTCTGTCTGTCTGTCTATCTGTCTGTCTGTCAAGACCCTTTTTCTCAGGAACGCGTGAAGCTATCAAGCTGAAGTTTATATCAAATACTCAGATCTAATTGTAATTGTAGTTGTAAATTGTGTGTGCATTGTTTACTTGTAGTTAACTCTTTACCTCTTGTTCTAGTAAGCACCGCCCACAACTTCTCTGCTTTGCCTTAAGGTTGACTGGTAGAGAATGCCTCATGGCATTAAGTCCGCCTTTTGTACATCAAGTTTTTTCTTTTGTGCAATAAAGTTTAAATAAATAAATAAAAATCAAACTTAAAAGCCAACGCAATCGAAAGATACAGTCGTTTATGCTGCAAATTTTAGAGTTTTTCGGCACTCGCAAAACCTATGGAGTACTTTCGGTGAACTCAGAAACTTGAAATTTGGCACGAAGCAACGTCATATTATAGCATAGACAATGAAAAAATTACGAAAAGTAGACATTTTTAGTAAAATCATACAAAAATATATATTTTAAATTTTCCTCGTAAACGCGTGAAGTTATTATTTATTAAATAGAAATTCAAGTCAAATACTCAATTTCAATTTCAATTTCGTTTATTCTCACACATAAGCTTACAGTAAAGACCAAAGCGCTTACACGGTAAATAAAAATAACAACAAACATATTCAACAAATTTGGAAATAAATCTATACAATACACCTATTAACAAAAATGAGATCAGACACCATAAAATATATATCAATTTAGCAACAATTTTGAGATCAATAAAAGTAATACAAATATTTCTAATTAAAACTAATTCATACACAGGCTAAAGGACCTTTCAAATGTAGCAAAACAACCAAACCTTTATGTCAACGCAATAAAAAAAATAGCAATTTAAGTTGCATATTTTGAAACCGAGTACCTACTCGCAAGAAACTCAAAACCTAAAGGGTACTTCCCGTAAACTCAGAAACTTGAAACTTAGCACGAAGAAACTTCATATAGCACAGACCATTTTTTATTTTATTAAACTAGTAATGTGGTTCCGTCGGAAAATAAGCAACTATCGTGGTTTAAATTCGCTGTGTGCATGAGTGTGGCGCTATCTCTTGAGCAGGGGCTTAAAGGGTTTTTTCTTTTTTATGAATGGCATATATTATACTCCTTGGTTAAATTTTTATCTGGCTGATTCACTATTTTCTCAGTTGACTCTATAGGGGTCTCTGCCTTTTCGTCGAAAATCATATTGCCAAATTTCAGTTGCTAACCAACTTTTCACAGAAGTTTCATTTGGCCGAATTTCATTTCCCAACTTTACATAATCCAACCTAACCTAACCCAACCTAGTAGGCAAATTTCATTTCCCGACTATGGGGTTGGGAAATGAAATCGTTGGGAAATAATTATTTGGTAAAAGTTATTCGGCCAAATTAAACTTCTGCGAAAAGTTGGTTGGCAATACAATTTTCAGCGAAAACGCAGGATACCAGGTGATGTCAAATATTTTGAAATGTATGTATGTATGTATGTATCACTTTATTGCACATAAACAAGTATAACATTAAAACATTAGTAAAATACAAAAAGATATGCACAAAGGCGAGCTTATCCCTAAAAGGGATCTCTTCCAGCCAACCAATGAGAAAATGAGAAAGGAAGGAAATGTGATATTGACAAGAGCCTTTTGCAGTTTAATTTCTTGTTACATTGTGCACCGCGATCGTTCACGTTACCCCCACCATGCACTTCGCACATAGCGGTGCATGGTGGGGGTGCACTCATACATTCTACGACACTTTGTTTTTCGGACAGACTCCAATACCGCATAGCTGCTTTTCTTAGATTAGCCTATTACGTCGGCCCCATCGAGTTATTTTTCTTCTAAGGTCGACGCAATGTGTTGAGCAATAAATTACTTTTGCAAGAAAAGTATAGACCGCGTTAAAAGCATGTATTAATCAATTACATGTGATATCACGTCCAGAATATAACCGGTTGGCGCGCGCTGGCGCTGAGGGCACGATCTTTCTGTCCGATCCTTGGCGTTCAAAAGGTTTATTGTAAGAAAATAAAAGTCACAGTAAGTAGGTATAATATTTAATTGGCTAGTTTTATTCCGTTTCCTCGGCGGCGGCTTCAGCTTGAGATGCACGTACTTGCGGTGCGTGGCGAGCGAGCCGGCCTGCGTGAACTTCGCGCCGCACAGCGCGCACTCGAACCGCTTCTCACCCGTGTGAACCTGCAATTCATTTGTTCTTTATTTCGTGATCCCTACACCTTGTAGTGCATGCTGAAGACTTAGGGTGGTTGCACCACGCATAATTAACGGACTCGTCAACGTTAAATATGGCGACGGAGCTGTCATCCCATAGAAAACTGCTTTTTATACACTTTTTTTAACGATGACGTTGACAGACTGATGGTGCAACCGGCTCTAACACACGAGTTTATTAACGAAATTATATTATAAATGGAAGAATAGATTTTGCTCATAAAACAGAGCTAAGGATAGTTGTAAAATTTGAACCGGAGATCCAAAAAACATGAGATTATTTTAAAAGATACATCATTGTAAGTTCTTTTAACAAAAATTGTTTTAAACATTATTGATAACGCGTTTTACAGTTATCTCCAAAACACTTCTTTCATAAACAGATAGAACCTTTTAATTTGTTTTCGACAGTAGGTACGGATCCCTACATTATGCGTGGTCTGACACGTGGTTGTTAAAAATATAATTAAGAGTACAAGATAAGGTAAACAATCCACTATGTCTAAATTAGACGAAAATTTAAAATAAACGACATTAGCGGACGACTTTAGGATGATACTAATCTTCTTTCTCCTAGCGTTTATCCCGGCTTGGGGTCCGCTCGACAACCTAATCCCATGAATTGGCGTAGACACTAGTTTTTACGAAAGCGACTGCCATCTGACCTTCCAACCCAGAGGGGAAACTAGGCCTTTTTGGGATTAGGTCCGGTTTCCTTACGATGTTTTCCTTCACCGAAAAGCGACTGGTAAATATCAAATGATATTCCGTACATAAGTTCCGAAAAACTCAGTGGTACGAGCCGGGGTTTGAACCCCAAACCTCCGGATTGAAAGTCGGACGTCTTACCGCAAGGCTACCAGCGCTTTGTTTTTAGGATGATACTAATAACGAAGCGTTATAATTAGACTTCCAAATAAACCAATCATACCTTAATAAGTATAAAGAAAAACATATCCAATGTTCCCAGAACCTCAAATGAAACTTTTTTTCACTAAACCTGGGGACAACGTGCTCTCCTGCGTTACCATACATAAATAATCAAAATATGTGGACGAGTTTAATGCAAGGGACCACTTTGTCGATTTACAAGGACAATTTTTTCTTTCACTAGTAACTCCATATCGACAAAGTGGTCTCTTTGTCCGTATACTGACACATATATATTTTTTCAGAGACTTATAAAAATAGCAAACTTACAACTTTGTGAACATAGAGCCCCGTGGCGCGGAGGAAGGTCTTCGGACACTGGTCGCACCTGTACTTGCGCAGCCGTATGTGCACCGCCTCCACGTGTACCTACAACAATAAATAAGAATCAAATCAATTGTTTTATTCATGATAAACCTAAATTACATACAAAACTATAACAAAACAGTATAAATTCAGAACAATACTGAGTTTACCACGAAATGGGCCCGCCTCAGCATAATGCTGACCCGAAAGCCAGCGCTGATCTCCCGGCGGAAACATTTGAGGGTCACGATCCCAGCTGCATACAGACAGCTGCAGACACGACCTGACTATGTAGCAATCGACTTGAATTCTAGACAAACTCCCCCTAACAAACTCCGTCAAAAAAGTTTCCCAGCAGGAACATCACGTATTGAGACGAATAAAAAAAAGTAATATACACTTTATTTCGAACTAATATCCATAGTTTGTTAGATACGGACTTATTTACTAGTGTATTCTCGATTGTATACCTTTTTATATACTTACCCCCTTATTAATAAAAGTCTACTAAAATTAAGATTCCTCTGATAATCGTTTGTCCCTTTCCGTCCAACATATATGCGGGAAAGGGACAAACGATTATCAGCGATCTCTTAACTTTAGTGGCCGTTTATGAATAAGGGGATTAAACTATGGGAGAGAATAATATTGAACGGAACGTACCTTAAGAGCAGCCGCGGTGCCGTAACACTTCGCACAGCTCTCACACTTGTGCGGTTTCTCTCCTGTGTGACGGACGTGGTGGGTCTATGGAAAAGAGTTATGATAATAGATACAGTCTGATTAGCTACATTTGACGCACGGTGTCAGAAAAATTGTGGCACTGGTTTATAATTATGTACTAAATTTAAACCTTTTTGGTTTTGTATAAGTTTTACAATTAGTTGGTTAAGTTTGTTATAGCCTTTATCTCTGATTACTGATTTTTTTAAATATATTAGTTTATCAGAGCAGGATCTTTTTTTTTTATTTGACCTGCTTTGAATTAAGTAACAATATTTTTTTTTGTATCAAAAAAGCTTTTAGTATGTAATTGCACTGAAAATGTTCTACATTTCTCAAAAGATAAGCCATTAGCGGTCAGACGTACATTAGTAGACTAAATGAAAACTGAAAACGGGCAAGTTTTGCCCTCGTTTGTATCTGCTAAATGACTTTTAACTTAGCAATTTAGTAATTAAGAGGTAGTTTCATTTTTAGTGTTTTGATCTCATGCAGCTTCTGAGGTAGTTTCGTCTCCAGTGTTAGGATGTTTTCCGAAGTATATTTTTTTGGACAGAACAACTGAAATATTGAAAAACAGAACAGAAACAGCCTGCATTCTGGTGGCATTCTACGCTAGACTAGGCAGGCCAGGCCACGAACCACTTCGTTCATTTTACTTTTACTCTACCGCTGGAATGGTCAAGACTTCAAGAGCTGACAGACGCAGGTGGGTGTCAATTTTCTAATTTCGACATTCGTGGTTAATAAACTGCAATGAAGATATGCCTAAGGTAGTCTGGGAGAGATCGCTCTCTAGCGATAGGACCGCCTGTTCTACCTCCCCTTTGCTGTATGTTTTGAAGTGTTATATTTTATTGAGGTCTGCAAAAAAGAATATTTGTATGGTGTTGGATGGCCTAAGACTTGGGGAAGAGTTCGCACTTGAATGTTTTTTTCCCCTGTGTGACGTACTTGTTGCTCAGCAGGGTTAAGTATGAACAAAATTATTATTATGGTAGTCTACTTCCCCTGAGCTCAGCTGCTGTGGCGTAAGACTTGGGGCAGAGCTCGCACTTGAATGATTTCTCCCCTGTTTGACGTACTTCTTGCTCATCAAGGTTAAATATGAACAAAATGTTAATTATGGCAGTCTGCTTACCCTGAGTTCAGCTGCTGTGGCGTAAGACTTGGGGCAGAGCTCGCACTTGAATGATTTCTCCCCTGTGTGACGTACTTGTTGCTCAGCAGGGTTAAGTATAAACACAATGTTAATTATGGCAGTCTGCTTACCCTGAGTTCAGCTGCTGTGGCGTAAGACTTGGGGCAGAGCTCGCACTTGAATGATTTCTCCCCTGTGTGACGTACTTCTTGCTCATCAAGGTTAAATATGAACAAAATGTTAATTATGGCAGTCTGCTTACCCTGAGTTCAGCTGCTGTGGCGTAAGACTTGGGGCAGAGCTCGCACTTGAATGATTTCTCCCCTGTGTGACGTACTTGTTGCTCAGCAGGGTTAAGTATAAACACAATGTTAATTATGGCAGTCTGCTTACCCTGAGTTCAGCTGCTGTGGCGTAAGACTTGGGGCAGAGCTCGCACTTGAATGATTTCTCCCCTGTGTGACGTACTTCTTGCTCATCAAGGTTAAATATGAACAAAATGTTAATTATGGCAGTCTGCTTACCCTGAGTTCAGCTGCTGTGGCGTAAGACTTGGGGCAGAGCTCGCACTTGAATGATTTCTCCCCTGTGTGACGTACTTGTTGCTCAGCAGGGTTAAGTATAAACAAAATGTTTATTATGGCAGTCTGCTTACTCTGAGCTCAGCTGCTGTGGCGTAAGACTTGGGGCAGAGCTCGCACTTGAATGATTTCTCCCCTGTGTGACGCGCCTGGTGCTGCTTCAAGAGAGCCAGGCACTGTCGGAATAAATAGATGTTTATAAACAAATTGTTTACTAAAATTAAACAGGCATATTTTTTGCGAGAAGTTTCAATGAGTCGATGGAGGATAGAAAAGTATGCCCTACGCTATTGAAAATAATAATTTATACCATGACGGGAGTAAACAAGCATACGATCCAGCTGATAGTAAGCAGCCATCGTAGTCTATGGACGCCTGCAACTCCAGAGGCCGACCCCTTATAAAAAGGAGGATTCACAGTGTCAGTTGTCAGTGTGTGTCAGTGTCAGTGTCTGAAGGCTACAACGTCTAGTCCCTGCCTCTTCGTCAACGCACTGTATCATCTTTTGAGCTCCCTGACGACCTTACGCACCGGTAGAAACACAACACTAAGAGTCAGGGTCTAGTAGCGAGATACCCTACCTTTCTTTTGGACGTAGTTTAAGGACATAACCGGGCCCAAGTTTAATGATAACAAGAGTAACCTGGAATATCTTGCCGCAGGTCTCGCAGACCTTGCCGGCGCGGCTGCCCGGGTCGTTCCGCTCGCGGTCTGGGCGGGGGAGCCGCGCGGGCCAGTACTTACCTGGAATATCTTGCCGCAGGTCTCGCAGACCTTGCCGGCGCGGCTGCCCGGGTCGTTCCGCTCGCGGTCTGGGCGGGGGAGCCGCGCGGGCCAGTACTTACCTGGAATATCTTGCCGCAGGTCTCGCAGACCTTGCCGGCGCGGCTGCCCGGGTCGTTCCGCTCGCGGTCTGGGCGGGGGAGCCGCGCGGGCCAGTACTTACCTGGAATATCTTGCCGCAGGTCTCGCAGACCTTGCCGGCGCAGCTGCCCGGGTCGTTCCGCTCGCGGTCTGGGCGGGGGAGCCGCGCGGGCCAGTACTTACCTGGAATATCTTGCCGCAGGTCTCGCAGACCTTGCCGGCGCGGCTGCCCGGGTCGTTCCGCTCGCGGTCTGGGCGGGGGAGCCGCGCGGGCCAGTACTTACCTGGAATATCTTGCCGCAGGTCTCGCAGACCTTGCCGGCGCGGCTGCCCGGGTCGTTCCGCTCGCGGTCTGGGCGGGGGAGCCGCGCGGGCCAGTACTTACCTGGAATATCTTGCCGCAGGTCTCGCAGACCTTGCCGGCGCGGCTGCCCGGGTCGTTCCGCTCGCGGTCTGGGCGGGGGAGCCGCGCGGGCCAGTACTTACCTGGAATATCTTGCCGCAGGTCTCGCAGACCTTGCCGGCGCGGCTGCCCGGGTCGTTCCGCTCGCGGTCTGGGCGGGGGAGCCGCGCGGGCCAGTACTTACCTGGAATATCTTGCCGCAGGTCTCGCGGACCTTGCCGGCGCGGCTGCCCGGGTCGTTCCGCTCGCGGTCTGGGCGGGGGAGCCGCGCGGGCCAGTACTTACCTGGAATATCTTGCCGCAGGTCTCGCAGACCTTGCCGGCGCGGCTGCCCGGGTCGTTCCGCTCGCGGTCTGGGCGGGGGAGCCGCGCGGGCCAGTACTTACCTGGAATATCTTGCCGCAGGTCTCGCAGACCTTGCCGGCGCGGCTGCCCGGGTCGTTCCGCTCGCGGTCTGGGCGGGGGAGCCGCGCGGGCCAGTACTTACCTGGAATATCTTGCCGCAGGTCTCGCAGACCTTGCCGGCGCGGCTGCCCGGGTCGTTCCGCTCGCGGTCTGGGCGGGGGAGCCGCGCGGGCTAGTACTTACCTGGAATATCTTGCCGCAGGTCTCGCAGACCTTGCCGGCGCGGCTGCCCGGGTCGTTCCGCTCGCGGTCTGGGCGGGGGAGCCGCGCGGGCCAGTACTTACCTGGAATATCTTGCCGCAGGTCTCGCAGACCTTGCCGGCGCGGCTGCCCGGGTCGTTCCGCTCGCGGTCTGGGCGGGGGAGCCGCACGGGCCAGTACTTACCTGGAATATCTTGCCGCAGGTCTCGCAGACCTTGCCGGCGCGGCTGCCCGGGTCGTTCCGCTCGCGGTCTGAGCGGGGGAGCCGCGCGGGCCAGTACTTACCTGGAATATCTTGCCGCAGGTCTCGCAGACCTTGCCGGCGCGGCTGCCCGGGTCGTTCCGCTCGCGGTCTGGGCGGGGGAGCCGCGCGGGCCAGTACTTACCTGGAATATCTTGCCGCAGGTCTCGCAGACCTTGCCGGCGCGGCTGCCCGGGTCGTTCCGCTCGCGGTCTGGGCGGGGGAGCCGCGCGGGCTAGTACTTACCTGGAATATCTTGCCGCAGGTCTCGCAGACCTTGCCGGCGCGGCTGCCCGGGTCGTTCCGCTCGCGGTCTGGGCGGGGGAGCCGCGCGGGCTAGTACTTACCTGGAATATCTTGCCGCAGGTCTCGCAGACCTTGCCGGCGCGGCTGCCCGGGTCGTTCCGCTCGCGGTCTGGGCGGGGGAGCCGCGCGGGCTAGTACTTACCTGGAATATCTTGCCGCAGGTCTCGCAGACCTTGCCGGCGCGGCTGCCCGGGTCGTTCCGCTCGCGGTCTGGGCGGGGGAGCCGCGCGGGCTAGTACTTACCTGGAATATCTTGCCGCAGGTCTCGCAGACCTTGCCGGCGCGGCTGCCCGGGTCGTTCCGCTCGCGGTCTGGGCGGGGGAGCCGCGCGGGCTAGTACTTACCTGGAATATCTTGCCGCAGGTCTCGCAGACCTTGCCGGCGCGGCTGCCCGGGTCGTTCCGCTCGCGGTCTGGGCGGGGGAGCCGCGCGGGCTAGTACTTACCTGGAATATCTTGCCGCAGGTCTCGCAGACCTTGCCGGCGCGGCTGCCCGGGTCGTTCCGCTCGCGGTCTGGGCGGGGGAGCCGCGCGGGCTAGTACTTACCTGGAATATCTTGCCGCAGGTCTCGCAGACCTTGCCGGCGCGGCTGCCCGGGTCGTTCCGCTCGCGGTCTGGGCGGGGGAGCCGCGCGGGCTAGTACTTACCTGGAATATCTTGCCGCAGGTCTCGCAGACCTTGCCGGCGCGGCTGCCCGGGTCGTTCCGCTCGCGGTCTGGGCGGGCGAGCCGCGCGGGCCGCACGCCGCGGTGCACCCGGTCCATGTGGGTACACAGGGAGATCTTTGATAGGAATGACTTGCTGCACTGCAAAAAAGATAGCCTTACAGAATAAGGGCCGGTTACACCTTACATCTTTAATAAATATACGGAGTGAAGCTAAATAAAGAGATTTTCAATAAGATGCTGGACCAACCTCGTCGCAGGTGAAAAGCGCAGTGCCGTGCCGCCTGTGACGGTGCAGCACCAGTGCATCTGCATCCATGCACCACTCGCCGCACGCACAACAAACGCTGACACACACAATACATATTTACACACACATTTAAATCCTACGAATATTATATATCCGGTGAAACGTCTTACGAGCCTTTAATTAAATTATTTTTCACCTCAGTAGTTCGAACAAGCCTACTTTCATCACTCCAGGGAGGAAATTTTGTTTCAAGAAGCTTTTCGTTATAATGGTGATGCCTTTCATTCAGGAATGTAAATAAATGTGTTTTTTTAACTCTAATATGTTCTCACTACTGAGGTGAAAAGTTGTATGTGTCACACGAGAGGAAAGTTTTTTTTACATCTCGTGTTCTTGAGATCCCTCGCTACGCTCAAGATTCAAACTTACTTTCCTCTCTTGTTGCAAATATAACTTATCTACACCCACATCATAAATTCTCTATGCTGCGTTCCAAAACCGCATATAATTACCAACATTATTGCAACCAGTATAGTAAAATCAGTGTATTGTCTGTGACCGTGGGTAAAAACGTATGAAAATTCATTACCACGTCGTACACACAACGCCTCACTAGGTATACACTTTTGAACCTTATTCCGCTGTAATAACGTTCAAAAGTGTATACCTAGTAAGACGTTGTGTGTACAACGGTAACGTATTGAAAATCCACTCCTGCCCCGGACCGCCGGTACAATCGAGTTGGCCATGGCGGTGCAATGGCGGTCATTCTAAGGGTTTCCGAACGTGTCATTTCTAATTTATAATGTGTGTAGATGGGCGTTTTCACAAAACGTTGTTGGTTTTCGTGTTTTTGAAATTTTAAGAATTTTTTGGATATTCCTCCTTAGAATCGAGAGTACTATTCATTCTGCTAGGAAATGAAAAGTGTCCCAACATTTTCATACAATTTTTATGTTCCATTACGCTACTTTCATATAAGTGCCCATAGAAAAGTAGCGTAAGAGGAACAGGACACTTTTAATTTCATAGTGGAGTTGATAGTACTCACGACTCTGAGTAGGAATATGCAAAAAATTCTTAAAATTTCAAAAATGTGAAAACTAACAACTTTTTGTGAAAACGCTCAGATAACGCAGTACGTAATAGGGTTTGCTCCCGGGAAATACCGGAACCGAAAGTACCGGGAATTCCCGGGATTTCGAGTCGTGTAAAGAACCGGGACTGGAAAATAAAAATCCCGGTACTTTCGGGATTTTCGGGAAAAACATTTTATACCTTTTTTGGGTTCATTTATTATTCGGAGTTCAAATATTTCATCGGGTAATGTTTTAAATAAACGCGGGCCGTCCAACCGGCGGCCGTAGTCACGGCGGTCGCCCGCCAGGCGTCAAGCTACCTGGCGCTGAGGGCAGCTACCAGATCCCGTGCTGCTACGCGAAAATGGCCCTAGAAGACCTTCCCTCGATTTCAAATTTATGAAGATTTGCATTAACAGATTTTGGAAAAAAACATTCAGGGTGCGAGAAAAAGGTCATTTTTGAAACAACTTTTTTTTTGTAGCCATTCGATCCCATTCCTATCCAGGATCGAAAGCTTGTATGGGACCAAAAAAATTCCGGCTAGAAGAGCTACAAATTGAGGAAATTTTTTCCCATACATTTTGTATCAAAATGAAAACTTTTATTTTTCACGTGCTGTTGCTGTTTTTTATGCCCATCGATTCCATTCCTATCCATTATCAATAGTGTCCTAGGGGCCAACTAACGGTAATGTACTAAAAAGCCACAAATTAAAGATATTTTTTTTCATACATTTACTATAGAGAAAAAGTGAATTTACATTTTCCTATCACGCAGACACAGACGTTTAAGGACCATAATAATGTATGACATCATTATAGTAAAAGCATTCAAAATATAAAAAAAACATGGATTCTAAAGCAGAAAATGTAAGTAAAATTGCTCTTCAATTTGTGGCTGTTTGGTAAGTAGATTACCGTAAGTTGATCCTATAGAAACTATTGATACTGAACAGGAATGGAATCGATTGACATAAAAAAATTGCATGTGAAAATTTTAAGTTTTCTTTTTCATACAAAATGTATGGGGAAAGCATTTGTGGCTTTTCTAACCAGATTTTTTTTTGGTTCCATACAAGCTTTTGATCCTGGATAGGAATGGGATCAAAAGGCATAAAAAAAAGTTTGACAAAAATGATCTCTTTCTCGCACCCTGTATGTTTTTTCTGAAATCTGTAAACGCCATTCTTCATAAATTTGAAATCGTAGGAAGGTCTTCTAAGGCCATTTTCATGTAGCAGCACGGGATCTGGTAGCTGCCCTCAGCGCCAGGTACCTTGACACCTGGCGGGCGACCGCCGTGACCACGGCCGCCGGTTGGACGGCCCGCGTTTATTTAAAACATTTACGCGATGAAATTTTTACGACCGAAATCAACGTCAGAGGTTTTAGAAGATTTTTCCCGAAAGTACCGAAATTACCGGGAAATCCCGGTTCCATTATTAGCTAGTACCGAAAATCCCGGTTCTACGAAACAGTACCGGTACTGCATTCCCTAGTACGTAATTAGGCCTTAAAACACTCTTCTTCTTCTTCCTAGCTTTTATCCCGGCTTGGGGTCCGCTTGACAACCTAATACCAAGAATTGGCATAGACACTAGTTTTTACGAAAGCGACTGCCATCAGACCTTCCAACCCAGAGGGGAACTAGGCCTTTTTGGGATTAAAACACTCGTGTCATCTTATTATATTATTAGCACACTCGTAATTTAACGACCCTTATTTTATTACGTAACAGTTACATCAACTACTATTTTAATTAATATATTATGATTGTAAAAAAAAATAATATTCTAATTTGTTTATTTTAAGTAGACGCACTACTATGTAAATTACTAGCTTTTCCCCGCGACTTCGTCTGCGTGGGATTAACATTCGCCATAAGGAATTAATAAAACGCCTAGTAAAATGTAATAGCAAATATTAATTTAGGGCATATGGTATTTTAAGTCAACAGTTTCATGCAATTTCTACCCCCCTTTTCGCCCCCTTAAGCGCCTCTAAACTGTCAAACTGTATTCTACACTTGCTGTATGGATGGAACACTTCTTAACTGCCATGAGTATGGGTTGGAACACCTCTTACCTGCCATGAGGATCGCATTTGTTGCCAGGCCTGTCAATCTTGTGCCTCTGGAGCGCTTCTAAACTGTCAAATTGTATTCTACACTTGCGACAGTGAAGTTTGCGGTTGTATGGCTGAAACAAAAAAAAACTTTTACTGTCTAGCTAGGCATTTATATTCTGTTGAAGATTTCACTGCAAAATTGAAAAGAACAAAAAATATTGACTATTTGTATGTAATGTATGTTACTAGTGTTATTTTTAATTATTTAGTTTTATCAGACACTATAGAGATATAGACGACCACAACCTAAGAACTTTTTGAAGCTCAAGTCGATTGCGCCCTCTGTCCAAAAGCCGCCTAAAGATACCGAATTGTAGTAACAAATTACACTAGTAGCTACTAGGTGGAGTAGCAGTGCAGGTGACATTTCTTCTTACAATTTCGGTATCTTTAGGCGGCTTTCGGACAGAGGGCGCAATCGACTTGAGCTTCAAAAAGTTCTTAGGCTGTGGTCGTCTATATCTCTACAGTCTCTGGTTTTATATTTATAAATTACCTAGGATCCCTAGACATGTATACTTACACGCACAAAATACCTGTAGCCATTGTATGTATTTTTACCACTGACATTTTTCTGTATTTTCTTTTGCCTGTTTTATTATTGTAAGTGACGATCTTCTAGTGAAATGCATTTTATTTTATAGTAATAATACTGTGCCGTTTTCTACAATAAATAAATCTATCTATCTATCTTACCTTAGGGGGGTCTTACCTTCTTAGGGGTGGTCTAGTCACAGTGGGTCGCGCAGGTGGGGTACAGTGAAACACCTGTATTACCTTGTTGTGTGCGCGTGTCTTGTGGCAGTTGAGGCCGGTCCTGCTAATGAAGGTCTCCCCGCAGATCTCGCAGGTGCCCCCGGCTGCGTTTTCCACCGGGTGGTCTAGTCACATGTGGCGCAGATTGGGTACAGTGAAACACCTGTATTACCTTGTTGTGTGCGCGTGTCTTGTGACAGTTGAGGCCGGTCCTGCTGATGAAGGTCTCCCCGCAGATCTCGCAGGTGCCCCCGGCTGCGTTTTCCACCGGATGGTCTAGTCACATGTGGCGCAGGTTGGGTACAGTGAAACACCTGTATTACCTTGTTGTGTGCGCGTGTCTTGTGGCAGTTGAGGCCGGTCCTGCTAATGAAGGTCTCCCCGCAGATCTCGCAGGTGCCCCCGGCTGCGTTTTCCACCGGGTGGTCTAGTCACATGTGGCGCAGATTGGGTACAGTGAAACACCTGTATTACCTTGTTGTGTGCGCGTGTCTTGTGACAGTTGAGGCCGGTCCTGCTGATGAAGGTCTCCCCGCAGATCTCGCAGGTGCCCCCGGCTGCGTTTTCCACCGGATGGTCTAGTCACATGTGGCGCAGGTTGGGTACAGTGAAACACCTGTATTCCCTTGTTGTGCGCGCGTGTCTTGTGACAGTTGAGGCCGGTCCTGCTAATGAAGGTCTCCCCGCAGATCTCGCAGGTGCCCCCGGCTGCGTTTTCCACCGGGTGGTCTAGTCACATGTGCCGCAGGTTGGGTACAGTGAAACACCTGTATTACCTTGTTGTGTGCGCGTGTCTTGTGGCAGTTGAGGCCGGTCCTGCTGATGAAGGTCTCCCCGCAGATCTCGCAGGTGCCCCCGGCTGCGTTTTAAACCGGGTGGTCTAGTCACATGTGGCGCAGGTTGGGTACAGTGAAACACCTGTATTCCCTTGTTGTGCGCGCGGGTCTTGTGGCAGTTGAGACCGGTCCTGCTGATGAAGGTCTCCCCGCAGATCTCGCAGGTGCCTCCGGCTGCGTTTTCCACCGGGTGGTCTAGTCACATGTGGCGCAGGTTGGGTACAGTGAAACACCTGTATTCCCTTGTTGTGCGCGCGTGTCTTGTGACAGTTGAGGCCGGTCCTGCTAATGAAGGTCTCCCCGCAGATCTCGCAGGTGCCCCCGGCTGCGTTTTCCACCGGGTGGTCTAGTCACATGTGGCGCAGGTTGGGTACAGTGAAACACCTGTATTACCTTGTTGTGTGCGCGTGTCTTGTGGCAGTTGAGGCCGGTCCTGCTGATGAAGGTCTCCCCGCAGATCTCGCAGGTGCCCCCGGCTGCGTTTTCCACCGGGTGGTCTAGTCGCATGTGTGTCGCACAGGTTGTCTTCTTACTGGAGAATAAGTATACAGTAAGAATTCCCCACAGTAATAAGTTATCGTAAAAGTTTACAAGTTTGAAAGTCGTACACTTCTAGCTTTTATTTAACACACAGTGGCGTCAGTTCGTTGTGTACGTTGGAAGCTAGATTTGAACCAGTTCCTGATGTTCAATTGAGCAGAAATTTAGCACACCTGTGTAACTTAGATGATCATACAACATGTTGGTACCATCGAGTCTGATGATGGAGACCTAACATGGTCATAAGAACTCTGTTATAAAACTATAGTTGTGCCGTTCCTTAATTTTGCTCCGATTTTCCTAATTTTGCTGTGCCGTGACATTCTGTCAAGGGTTGTCAGATCAGGAAGATTATACTGCTAGATTCTCTGCTTATACTGAGACCACTTTGCTGAAGAACAAAACTTAAATTTAATGTTCGTAGCTTACTGGAATCGTTTCTCGCAGTGTCGACATTTAAACGTGGCTCCGTCGTGGCTCGCGGCGTGCTCTACCGCGTGTGGTCTGTGGACATTACAATATTTCAGACAGTGCCATTACCACAGATTAAGAAATAGCACTACGTCCAGAAATGTACCATCACACTTTGCAACTTTACCTCCTGTAAGCAACTTTACCAACCTGCTTAATCAAGAAAATGTTGTCACTAAACATAAATAACTCGTACAAACCTGAAGCAGCTTTAAACCTTTAAATGCAACGAATCCCTATTAGTTATACCATATTTTATTGGTAAAGTAGAAAAGTAGACTGCAGTAAAGTTACTTACAGAAGGTAATGTTACCACGTTTGACGGTATCTGTCCAAACCAAACAAACAAACTAACAAACAAAGCATTTATTTGCAGAAGAAGGGTAATTTTACACGTGTTTGTGTAAATCATGGTTTCACCTTTTTCGAGTGTTGACAAACAGTATGCAAATGTTACAATTATAAAGGGTAGGAAGGTGCATTTTTATAAAATGCAACTAACCGATATGTGTTAACAAACTAAATTATCGAACTCGCGGAGCGTAAGCGAAGTGAGTTCTTACAAACAACTCCAGACCGAACTGTCACCTGGCTACTGGGACGTCTCGGCATTTGGATGACTTTTTGATTTACATAGTTTGTCAGACGATAACTTTAGTAACGATTTCCTGATCTTTATGAAATTTCTTGGGGCTGAAGCAGAGGTACATAAAATTTGTAAGTTTGTATATGAGCAGAATCGATCGGATGGTTATGGAGCTAAAAGGAGAAAAAAGATCCTCCTTGGGGTCATGTTATATTGGTCAACTCGTTTACACGTAAATCGCGAGTTCTCAGTTCGAGGCGGCCTACTAGTCTTACTACAGGACTTAGGACTTAGTCTACTGACATAAATAACTTACATAATTATAATATACTACGAGGGCGACACTGAAAATTATTAGAACTGGCCACTTGTAAACTATAAAATAAAAAAACAAATTTAAAATTTGAAAATGGAACTCTTTGTTAATATTATTGTGTTTTTATTTCATTTATTTGTCATCTGTTTTACGATTTGGCGGCTAATTGAAAATTGTCTGTGTTACGTTGGCATGAATTTAACGCGAGAAAATTTTCGTGCAATGATTTTTTATGACTTTCGATGTCATTTAAGTCAGCAAGAAAGTTATGATAGACTTCGATTGGCCTTTCACGATGAAGCCCCATCTCGTGCTACTGTTTACAACTGGTTTAATGAATTTAAACGTGGTCGCACTAATCTCACCGATGATTTGCGTGAGGGACGGCCTTCTACGGCGACGACTGAAGATAATATCAGTGTTGTGCGGCGTATGATAGAGTCTGACAAAAGGGTGACCTATCAGCAGATTCGTACAAGCTTAGGCATCGGTATGAGTCAAGTCCATAAAATCCTCCATGAACATTTAGCGGTGAGGAAGCTTTGTGCCCGGTGGATACCTCATAATTTGACAAAGGCCCAAAAAATCCGTCGTGTTGATTGGTGCCATGAAATGGCTCGAAGATTTAACGGAGGCGACTCAAATGCTGTGTTCGACATAGTTACGGGTGACGAAAGCTGGATTTACTGTTATGATCCTGAAACTAAAAGACAGTCTGCTGAGTGGGTGTTTCCTTCCGAGGAGTTGCCTACTAAAGTAAAGAGAGGTCGAAGTGTGGGGAAAAAGATGGTCGCCTCGTTCTTCGGAAGGGCAGGTCATTACGCAACAATTGTTTTAGAGGATCAAAAAACAGTTACTGCAAAGTGGTATACTAACAATTGTTTGCCACTTGTCTTGGAAAAAGTTCGGGAGAAACGACCTCGAAGTAGGATCCTCCTTCACCACGACAACGCCTCGTCGCACACCGCCAAGCAAATGATCGACTATTTGGCCAAGGCAGACGTGGAACCACCTTATAGCCCCGACAGGTCACCCGCCTTATAGCCCCGACCTCGCACCTTGTGATTTTTATTTATTCCCAAAAATTAAAGAAAAACTCAGAGGAAAACGTTTTATGGACGCCGAGGAAGCAGTGGCTGCGTTTCAAAAGGCCGTCGAAGAGACGCCTAAGGAGGAGTGGGCAAAGTGCTTTTCTCAGTGGTTCTATCGGATGCAGCGATGTATTGATGTAGAGGGAGACTATTTTGAAAAGATATAATAATACTAATAACTTGCTAGTTTGTTCAGTTTTTGATTTTCTAAAAATTTTCAGTGTCACCCTCGTAACATAGCAGAAATAGTTTCTTTATATTGCGTTCAGAACGCATATCACATCATTCATACTGTTTCATATGAATGATGTGTCAATGTTTGAGGCGAAAAGACACGGCAGAATCTATGCCAATTTTTTTAAAGATTATAAAAATAACGTATATTTCGCTCGTGTGGTTAAATTTTTTCAGCCATATCAGCAAATTTTTTTCAATGAGACTACTTGTTTCCAATATTACAACTTTAGACAATAAGAGGCAAAATGGCGATTTTTTTTACCAGAAATGGCACGATCTCAAAAAACTCCTATGTTAAACCTATATTTAATTTGCCCGCGACTTCGATTGCGCGGAATTAGTAATCCATCCCCATTTTTATCCCTGTAAGGGATGATTTCTAGGATAAAAACTATCCTATGTCCTTCCCCGGTACTCAAACTATTTCATGCCAAATTTCTTCTTTATCGATACTGCAGTTTCAGCGTGAAGAGGTAACAGACAGACACACTTTCGCATTTATAATATGAGTATGGATTTGACACTCACTCGCCCGGCACGACGCGCTCGCAACGTCGACACCTGAACTGCAACCTGTGCGCGTCCTGCGTATATAATAATAATAATAAAACATTTATTTATATAAGACAATGGTCGCTTTTATACTTTGCCGTTGACGGCAAATTACAGTCACGATATAATGGCGCGTTCACATGTATGGCCACGTTCGGCGGGCTGGTCGCATCTGTCTCATAGAATGAAACCATACATGTGAGCGCATCAGAATATCGTGACGGTAATTTGCTGTCAACAGCAAAATAATAGCGACCAACTTTACTTTTATTTTTAAAGCCATTTTTAGACAACTTTCTATTTGGCCCTGAGAATCGCTACAAACAGCTTACATATGGCAATAATGTGCGTATGTACAGTCAAGGAATTTGATTCGCGTACCGTTTCGTTGATTTATTGCTTGAAATGTCAGAATATCATAAGGCTTATATTTCTTTAAGCAAGCGAAGAAACATAGCCCTTAGTACTATTAATTGTCATCAGTAATTTAGACTTAAGACGGTACGCGAACCAAATTCCTTGACTGTACGTCATGTATAGTTAAAAAAAAACATATAAAATGTCAGTACCGGACATGTCAAACATTATTAATTGGAATACTGCACAATCCTTCGTCCTTTTTAGGGTTCCACAGTCAAGTAACCCTTGTCCGCCATGTCCGTCCGTCCGTCCGCGGTCTAGCTCAGTGACCGTTAGCACTAGAAAGCTGAAATTTGGTATGAGTATGTGCATTAACCTTTTGACCGCCTGACGTCAAAATTTTAACTTTCAATTTTGAACTCTGTCATAATCTATAAAGGTGTCATTCACGTTGTCACTTTGTCTCATATATCAGACGACGGCGGTCAAAAGGTGAATCACGCCGACAAAGTGATAGAAGTTTACCTGTATATGCTGGTTCCGGTTGACTGCAAACCGGTAGCGCGCGTGGCACAGGTGACACTCATTGGGACCTATGCTCTGCAAAAAATGTTTTAAGGTAATACAAAGAAAATTAAAAAAAAAGCTAATGATATTACTATAGTTTGGCCAGAGTTTGTTCCACTTCAAGCATAGACAGGGAGAATCATACTGTCTTTGTCTAATGCTAGTACTTTCACTACTAAAAAAGGGATGGGTATAGCATGTTATTCTGACTGTTACTGCGCTTTTTGGTTTGTCAGACTATAGTAGTCCGCCTCGAACTGAGAACTCGCGATTTACTTGCAAACAAGTTGACCAATATAACAAAATATTTTTTCGTCTTCTAAATCCAATTCTCTTGATCGATCCGGCTCATAAACGAACCCTCAAATTGTACGTATCTCTGCTACAACCCCTACAAACTTTATAAAGATCGGAAAAACGTTACTAAAGTTATCGTCGAACAAACTCTCGAAATCAAAAAGCCATCGAAATGCCGAGACGTCCCAGTAGCCAGAAATTGTTTGTGAAAACTCGCTTCGCTTACGCTCCCGCTCGTTCGATTAACAGGCATAATCATAATTCCGAGAGTCACAATCAGATTAACATGCATTAAAAGACGTCGAAGTAAGTTTTGTAGAAGAGACAATTTTATCTGAGGGTTTCCTGAATCGCTTTTTTCACTAGATGGTAGCACGGTGGCGAGAGGTCTAACTGTTATAATACACCAATCATGTTTAATCATCTTTTTTGATAAATTTGCTTTGAGTCTGTTGCTCTTTTGTGTATGGTGTAGTATAACATTGACGGATTATTTCCAAGGTTATTAATAAAACTTATAAATATTTTTTCTCAAACATACTCCGAAATGTATGCGTTAATGTCACGAAATGAAGACATGAAGTTGCTCATTTAAGGCCTAAGGTCAAGAAGTAATGTATGGAGTTAGTATGAAACGTGCATTATTGTCCGCTGCTTTAACTTTTTAAATTTGCTTACTAAGATTACACTGACAAAGGAAATATCACATACAGCCAACGACCACTCTTTATGAAAGCATACTTGCGATATTAAAATTAAAAAAGAACTATATTTATATGCGGGTAAACATGGTGCTCGAATAGCTTTTTCAAATGTCAAGTTTAAAAAATAAAAAGACGCAATGTAAACATTTTACTTGATTACTTAATAATAACTTTATCATCATCATATATTTAAGAGCCAGGCTCTTGTCGGTGGAGCAATTTCCATGCCTGTCTGTCATTTGCCTTCTCCTTTACAGCCTGATAGGACACGACGTTTATTTTTTCCTTTACTTGATCCATGTATGCTCTCCTTGGCTTTCCTGGCTTCCTTTCTGCCTCAACTCTACCTTCACCTCTCTCTTCACTTTATAGTTATTTTAATTATAATATTTTCTTACAATGTTTGAGAAAAGCACTATACAATCCTTGGCCGGAAGAGGGATTGCAGGACTCGCTTTATCCGTCTACCGCAATCTCGTCCTTAAATCCCTTACTTCACGGCCTCTGAAGTAATGTACTATTAGTTCTCCTTAGTTACAGCAGTTACAGCATAGACTTAAATATAAAATAGACAGCCATAGTCTTTTTGAGGCTCCATGTCTTTAGCGTCATGTAGTCAAGAGCGACCTAAAAATAGCCAAAATGTAAGAGGCAATGTCACCTACTCTGCTACCCCATCTAGTAATAACTAGCGTACTAGAGCAGGTGAAAAAGTTCTACAACTATGGCCGTCTATAAGTCTATGGTTACAGTAAAACCTGACCATTGTTTTAAAACATCAATGTTTAGGAAACTAGTATTTTGGAGTTGAACTCACCGGATCATGCTTGTCTTTGATGTGGTTATCGTACGCTGTTGAGGTGGAGAAACCTCGGCAGCAGAGCTCGCATTTGTAGTCTCCTAGAAATAATAACATACCAGACTTAATAAAAAAATAGGTTTTATGTTAGCTAGTTAATTAAGTTAGAAATATAATTCTGCATAGTAATTAAACACTATTATTACTTTTACTTATATTCTAACTTTATTTACTAATGCATGTTTGCTGGAGCAAATATTGTTAAACATGATAAATAATGTAATTTACTTCATAATATGAAGTTTAATATTAATATATTATATTAATGTAATTTCAAGTTATAAAACTATAAATATAATAATAATAATAATATGTTAGCCTCTATACGTCCCACTGCTGGGCACAGGCCTCCTCTCATGCCTGATAAAACTATAAAATAAAATTTAAAATTGTAATTATAAATTTTAAATTGTAACTATAAATTATTAAGTGAGTGTTACCATGTTATTTTATAATGTTATTACTCGTATGTCTCACGAAAGTTTAAATTTAAAGCCTAACAAGTTCCTTTTTAGCCCTCGCCATGTTGCGGATTTTCAATGGAACTAATTTATTTTAATGGCAATGATTTTTTTTTGACAACAGACGTTAAAAGTCATTGAATGTCACCGATGTAAACAAATCGAAAATAATTGTAAATATTTCAGGATAATAATAGATTTTGCAATCAAAATGCCCAAAAAATTTCACTCCAATGCAAATCAAATAATTTTAAATAAATTAAAATACTTGCGACACAAAAAGGATGAGGGATTCAGTAGCATTCTATTAAACAATGTTGTGAAATTAGTTGTTGACATGATGGGTACTGACATTGATAGTGCGGTTGTAATAAACTGGTTAGTTTGGTACTAAACATAATTCTACAATTCACAAGTACATAATTGTATATCTCACTCGCTCTTGCACGATGCCAATACACACTATCCCGACTTTTCATGACGTACACGTATTGTTGCTATATCAAAGCTATTTGTAGCGACACTATATCAGGGCTAAAAACGAACTTGTTAGGCTTTAATAAATTGTTTAAAAATGTGTCTCATATAAGTTAAATGTAAATTTCTTTTTGAGATAATAAATTATTCTTAAACTCGAAAAAATAGAAAATAACTAAACTTTCGCTAAACAGATTATTGTGTAGCACCTAATACTGAAAGGCTGCAACTGGTCCAAAGTAGTACATTGGTTCCAAAGCAGAGTACTTGACATGTGGCTTGATGAAACAAATTGTTAATAATAAAACATTTACCTTATGTCTGGCCCCGGCTTTAGAATAGTGCCACCCCGTCTCTTGCCGCGGGTGTCGTAAGAGGCGACTAAGGGATAAGGGGACCTCTGATCCCTACTACTCGTGGGAGCGCTGTGGTGATTCATTTAACTAATAATTAATTATCCGCATGGCGGCGATGCGGTACCCCACCCATCACGGCTCGTTCTTCACGGGGGCGAGAAGCGGCTCACGGAGAGCCGTTCTGCTACGTTGATCGGTGCAAATGGAAATGCCTACCCCTTTTGGGATATACTAGTAGGCGTGATTGTATGTATGTATGTATTTACCTTGCAAGTACTTCTCCGAAAGCTTTCTCCTTTCCATATCTTCCACCATTTCCTCTTCAGTTAAGCATTTAACCTCAAAATCATACTTCTCCTCAAACTCCTTAATATCCCCCTCCGTACTGAACTTATTCTTCTTCGTCAACTTCTGTTTCTTATTCACCTTCCTTTTCTTCTTAACTCTATCTTTTACTGATGCTGTAGCAACGGTTATATTACCAATTTGAATTTCGTGATTTGTATCATCAATATTATCGAGCCATGCATCATTATCATCCATTTTTACTGATTCAACAGTTATATCGTAATTATTATCATCGTCACCATGCCATGTGAATTCACTGTCATGTTTTAAATCATCATTTTCTAGATTTACATCAATTTCGATTTCTTCTTTTATGTTAAGTATTTCTGTTTCTTGATGGATGTAAGTTTCTGATGACGGTTGTTGTTGTATATTGAGATTGTACGTCAGTTTGTGTACAGAGCGGTCTATTGCTTGTATGTATTTGTTTGTTACCTGTAAAATATAACATAAGTAACTATAGTCTGGCAAACCAAAAAGCGCAGTAACAGTCAGAGTAACATGCTATACCCATCCCGTTTTTAGTAGTGAGAGTACTAGCAATAGAAAAAGACAGTATGATTCTCCCTGTCTATGCTTGAAGTGAAACAAACTCTGGCCAAACTATATTCAAATCACCATTGAATTCTTCTTTCCTTCTCCTAGCGTTTATCCTGGCTTGGGGTCCGCTTGACAACCTTATCCCATGAATTGGCGTAGACACTAGTTTTTACGAAAGCGACTGCCATCTGATCTTCCAACCCAGAGGGGAAACTAGGCCTTTTTGGGATTAGGTCCGGTTTCCTTACGATGTTTTGCCTTCACCCCAACCAACCCAGATCATCACAATATGTGTCATACGGAATAAGGGACAACTTTGTCAATATGGAGTTACTAGTACTTTCTAAAACTATGCAATATGCACTATCTATTAGTGGCCTATTAGTGGCTATCTACTAACGGCCTCGTAGCCTAGTTGGTAGAGACCCTGCCTATGAAGCAGAAGGTCCCGGGTTCGAATCCTGGTCAGGGCATTTATTTGTGTGTTTATCACAGATATTTGTTCCTGAGTTATGGATGTTTTCTATGTATTTAAGTATTTATCTATACCTATACCCCACACCTATACCTATTTATATTTATGCCTCTACTTTTTTATCTGTGTACTGTACTGTTCTATTTTATTGAGGTGTACAATAAAGAATATTTTGATTTGATTTTGATTTGATTATACCTATCTATTATATATCGTCGCCTAGTACCCACAACACAAGCCTTATTGAGCTTACTGTGTGACTAGATTGATTTGTGTAAGATTGTCCTAATATTTATTAGTGAAAGAAAAAAGGGCCTATAATGTTACATTCACATGTATAATCTTATTTAGACATGGGCCGACTAGTCGGGAAAGCCGACTATTCGCCACTTTAATACCTACAGGAAAATAAGAACTTGGCAGAAGTTTAACCCTTTTCTTAGTTATGAATATCTAAATCTTATTATAGTGTTTGTTTTCTTTTTGCCTTCAAACACGCCAGCGCTGGTCATGAACGCGTGATAGACAATGGCACGGCGGACGAAGCGAAACGTGCGTTTCCGATTGCACCCGAACTTAGCTAAAACCTACGATCGGCATTGCCGACTAGTCGGCCGATTAATCGGCAATTTGAAAACCGATTAGTCGGCCGATTGTGTAGTCGGCAAAAACCCTAGTCAGCCCATCTCTAATCTTATTCCATGAGACTATAGAGCCAACAGACCATACATGTCAATGCACCATTAGGAATATAGTGGACTTCTATAATACCCTGGCCTATAACCGCGAAGCACTTCATTCATCGAATCATCTATTTGCATCCCTCTCTTTCGTATATGCAAGAGCGATAGAGACGGGACCATTGTTTTGTCGATTTTCGAACTTCACGGTAGGCCCTCTTAATACCCTGTTTAATAGTAGTTCAGTTCTAGTACAGTCAACTAAAAAACACATTTGGAATGAGGTCCAACAAAATTAGAGTTAACAAAATGGATATATTTCTTTGTAGTTGCCTGTACAAAGTCCGCGAGCAAAGTGTTCAGTAGTAGTGAGTTTTTCTAGACACATAAAATCCTGAGAACTAATGAACTTACACGGTGCTGGTGCCGCAGTACTTCTTTAAGCAGCTCTTCGGTGCGGCGGCACCGCGTCCGTAAAGCGTGCGCCTTTAACAGCGTCGCGCGGCACATGGCGCACAAGTGCTGGGGAAACTCATTCCAGGCTGACACCTGAAAAAAAATGCGAATAACTTTTTTACAATATGTTTATCGAACCATCGGGAGCGTAAGCGCAGCGGGTTCTTACAAACTTCTGGCTACTGGTATGTCTCGGCATTTCGATGGCTCTTTGATTTTGAGAGTTTGTTTTAGGGATGTTACGGAGGTGGTATAACGGAACCGGAGTCGGAACCGAAAGTTAAAAAATATTTTTAACGGAACCGAAACCGAAGTCGGAACCGGAACCGAAGATAATAAACTTTCCGTATTGAATAGTATTTTTACCAATAACTTTTTGCACAGTTAACATTTTGCCAGTTTAGCGTCGATTCTGCTTCTAATTTACTTGCATTATTGTCACTTGACTCTTTTGAAAAACAGATTACTGAATTCAGATGAAGCTAAGATAGATAGCTGAGACATAACTGTGATTTGATTTTGGAGATGAACTATACATTTCGACTTTCGCTATGACATTCGTTCTAAATAATCGGAACCGAAACCGGAATCGGAGGTGTAAAACAAATCGGAAGTTTCTATACTTCGGAACCGAAGACGGAGCTTCGTAACATCCCTAGCTTGTTTGATGATAACTTAAGTAACATTATTCTGTTCTTTATGACATTTGTTGGGGATGTAGCAGAGAAGATAAAATTTGAGAGTTTGTTTAAGAGCTGGATCGATCAAGGCGTTGTGGGCTTAGAAGGCGAAAAAAAAATCTTCATACGGGTCTTGTTATTTAGTCAACTCGTTTGCAAGTAAATCGCGAGTTCTCAGTTCGAGGCGGACTACTAGTTTAAGTTAATCAATGAGAACAGACCAAATAGGGAAGGGAGCCATGGCCTGGCTAGATAAGATCTGGAAAGATCGCGGCATACAGAGACAGACTAAGACTAGACTTGTGCGTGCCCTGGTGTTCCCAATTTTCCTATACGGTTCTGAAACTTGGACTATTAAAGCAGACATGAAAAGTCGCATCGATGCGTTTGAGATGTGGTGTTGGCGCCGGCTTTTACGGATACCTTGGACTGCAATGCGCACTAATCAGTCCATATTAGAGGAGCTACGCATAAAACGCCGGTTGTCGACGACGTGCCAGGACCACATACTCAAATACTTCGGACACCTCTCAAGACGCTCCGCGGATAGCTTGGAGAGAATTATAATGACGGGAAAAGTTGAAGGCACGAGACTTAGAGGCCCTCCCACTGCAAGATGGTGTGCCAAAATTACTGCACCCATGCAATTAAAACTGCAAGAAGCCATGTGCGTAGCAAGGGATAGAAGCCTGTGGAGGAACCTGATCTTCAACAGAAGGACATGATGTCACGATCCTCAGCTTTGAGGGAACAACTGATGATGATGAGAATAGACAGTGTGTAAAACTTACCGACGTCCCCATAAGATCCGTGAATATCTGCTGTAACCCTAATTTGCTGATATTGTACAGTTTCGTGTCCCAGGCAAGGCATATTCGACACGCCAGTATACTTTCTGATGTTACCTCAACTTTCGACGAATTCATGATTGTCGAACGAGCGGAGCGAGCTCTTACATCTGGCTACTGGGACGCCTTGGCATTTAGATGGCTTTTTCACTTTGAGATTTTTGTCGACGATACCTTGAGTAGCATTGTCTTGATCTTTATGAAATTTGTAGAGGTTGTAGCAGATATACATATAATTTGAGAGTTCGTATATGAGCAGGAACGGTCTAGGGGTTATGGAGCTAGAAGGGGCAAAAAACCATCACATGGGTCTTGTTTGCAAGTGAATCGCGAGTTCTCAGTTCGAGGCGGACTACTAGTTATAATATACAAGTAAATTTAGGTTCAGTCACTGCACTAGAGCGAAAATAATAATTTAATTCATAGAAATACATTTAACACATAAATACAATATTAAAACATGCTAAAATGAACAATAACAATTAATAAACAATAAACAAATCCTTCTATTCCAATAGTTTGACAATTTTTTTGACGTTTGATTGACATTTGACATTTAATCGATGTAATAGCGGTATTACACATTGTAACCTGCAGGGCCCAATCTGTTGTGTACCCTGCCTCTTCCTAACCCTCCTTCAGCTCCCTACGGGCACTACCTTCAATTACACCTTCCAACCTGACAGATTGGGCCCTGCAGGTTGCAATGTGGAATACCGGTTTAAAGAACGTTCGGATTCTCATATGCTCCACAATATTTGAGAACATTGAAACCAGTCGAAACGCGCAAAGTAATGAGTAGATGGCGCTGCAATCGTAAAAAAACATCTTGCCGGTTTGCCATTGAATATCAAACTCATAAATAAATGGTTAAGACAGCTTTTCAGAACTGAATCATAGACAATTATCTATGATTTGATGAATTCAGTACTGATTCAAATCAAGTGTTTCGAGATCCTAAGGGTCAAAACAGACCTAGCGGAATTCCTCGCGAAATTAAGAAAATTCATAGACAAAATGCTTAATTTTGTCTATGGGAGCTTAAATTTGTCTATGGTAGTGGAAATTTGTCTATGGGTTCCATACAAAAAATCAGCTACCATAGACAAGTTTAAGCTACCATACACAAATTTAATCATTTTCTCTATGAATTGGCTTAATTCAGCTCAGGTGTGTTTTGAGCCTTATAATTGTAGCTGGTAACATTATTTAACAGGTATAGGTACTTCCTGGGTTCCTTGTGTCGATCCGTGGTCGTGTTTTGCTCCAATCCATTCAAGCCTATATTTTCTTTTCATACGAAATTCCGTTAGCCATCTTTTACTTATTTTTATTCTTATTTCCGCTTTTAAAAAAGAGAATTACTAATATTCTACTGAATCCAAGAAGAATCCGGATTGGTTCTATTCGACTACCATGACTTTGTAAGTATGCCGGACATGTGCCGAACAATAACTTATCTTTTCATATTGGCGTTTACGTAACGTTTTAAATGAAAATAAATTATGAGGGTACTTATTTACTTATGTAAGCGTTCTAATAAGTTTAGGGCATTTTAATCTGTTTATTTAAAACTGTCACGACGGCCTACGGCCCCACTTAGTTATCATTTCACATCTAAGGCCGCACACACGGAAACACGCATGGATGAAAATGTACAGAAATGTACGGGCGGCGGCGACTGAGCGTTCGACTCGCCGGTGTTTTTTGTAAACGGTTAGAAAAAAATACTACATTTCTGTACATTTTCGCCGGTCGCGTGTTTTCGTGTGTCGTGGAGTGTGCGGCCTTAAAGTTTAGATGCGAAATGATAACTAAGAGGCTGTCTCGTATCTATAATATTAGTATGGTCGACGTCAAAAATATGTTTTCACTTTTGCACCTTACTCAATTTCATCAATGTTTTTTTAAACTCTTTTGGTGAAATATTTCACAGAGCCCGAAAAATTAAAAAATAAGTTATATGTATGTGCTAGACAGATAGAAGTACTAGTGTTGAATATTTTTTTCTCAATGCCAATTAAAAATATTCTCGCGTAACACACATACATTCCGCGGAGCACACTTTGAGAATGAAGACAGCCATTCTAGGAGGATATAAGGATAATTAAATTATTTTGCTTTGTACAAAAGCAAGTTTTACATGTAATCTTCAGTTTAAAAGTAATAATGAAACAAAAATAATATGGCAGGTAACCAGGTAATATACAAAATTGGTAGGTAGGTAGGTACTTACAGTTTTAAAATAAAATATAAAAATCAACTAGGAAACTAGGAACAAATTATAAAATTGAAACTAGGAAATGTCAGTTAAGTACAAGTAAATACAACAATTTTAATTTGTTTCAGGAATATCAAAGAGCAACAAGTAGGTTCATTATTGAAACTGAAATGCCTCATGAGTTTTCATAACAACACAACTGCTGAAAGAACAAGTAGACAAATCAATGTTAACTGTTTGGTCGAGGTGCACATAAAATTTGAAATTTCCTATGGTTTGATAAAATGTTTCATTAAAACACAACCGCACACGGAAGCTAAAGATTTCCTAATTCAATTAAAAGTTCAGATTCCTGGAACGTATTCAGAGTGGATTTGCACAGATGATGGCCAGAGCCTGTACAAGCAAATTGGTGACATATTCTCCCCGAATATGGATCCTTGTTGTTATGGCGATGTGTGGTCTGTGCAGTTTACCATTACACTTTCAGCCAGCAAGTACTTGAATGGTTTGCTCAACAAACTTTACTTTGATGAGGAATTCACTGACTTCCATTTGAGCTCCTCAGAAGGGAGTGTGCCTATTCACCGATCATGCCTAGCAGCTCACAGTAATGTCTTCAAGAATATGCTGAGCCGAGAGTGGAAAGAGACCAAGGAAGGCCGCATTCAGATTGAGGGAGTCACTCTGCAAACCCTACAGCATTTAAAACGGTACCTGTACTTGGGGGATCTGCCCGATGATGGTCTTCAGTCGTTGCTGTTGGTTGCTTCCTACTATCTGATGGAAGATCTTAAAAACGAATGTGTTATAAAACTCGCTCAGACTGTCAAACCTGAAGAATTGTATAGTATCTTCAAATTCGCAGTGGATAATGAATTACCTGAATTGACATTCACCATAATCAGCGGAACTTCACAAGAAGTTGTTGAAGAAGCTACAAAAATATATATGAAGAAGAATGAAAAGAAAGAAAATAATGAGGTGTGAGAAGTTCTAATGCTATGTTCTATTTTATGATGCTCTGTAATCGTATACTGTAGCTTCACATTTAATATCTATCGTGTTTATTTAGGAGATAAGTGAGTAATGTTGTGTTTGATGAATAATAATTTTTAAGTTTCTTTTGTTTCCTATTTCTACACAGATTACCTCGACCACTAGATAGATCATAAATAAAACTCGGGTCACCACGCATGTGTGCTCCCGTACTCATTTTGTATGAGAGCGCGACCGCTTATTTCAGTCACCGTTTTTGATAATTACTCATGTGAATTAAAAATATCCACAAAAATCAAGTTACAGGGGTGAACCTGGATTGTTATACTACAAGTTGGTGTAGAATACTATTGAGAAGTGCTGTTCGAGTTGTAGAAATTTACGAATAAAATTGCGCTGATGTGTGGTGACCTCGTGCTCCCTGTAAAAGCTGACTGATGAGGTGTCTGTGTATTTCTAATTTAGTCTAAAGCCCTAAAAGCCATATTACATTTAAGTTAATTAACCCAACTTTAATTTACTTATTGTTTGTTTACTTAGGTTCACTACATAACCTTGTCAAATAATACTTGTTAGGTACAGTCGCCATCAGATATATCGGAGCGGGCGAGGTGGTCACAAATATCTGAACAACGCCTTTATTGTTAAGGCGATAGGTGCTTGTTCAGATAGTTTTGAGTACCGTGGCCGTTCCGATATATTTGATGGCGACTGTACTGTACTAACTTTCATCATGATTAACATATTTTATATGAATGTTCAGTAGTAGGTAGGTATTTTAAATTGTTTTATTATATGTGTAATGTAAATTAAAATAATACCTATAATGTATCTTACTATAACTTTTTCGTGTTTAAAGTATCTCCACGTAAAGTGGTATTTTTAGTGGTATGTAGTGTAACGACATTTGATAATTCTTAATAAAAAAAGTATTTAATTTTAAGTTTTTTTTTTCAATAATTTAAGTAACCCAACCAAACTGAACATAAAAAAATATAAATAAATATTTGGGGAAAATCTTACACAAATCAACCTAACCCCAAACTAAGCAAAGCTTGTACTATGGGTGCTAGGCGAGGATATATATATAGGTAGATAAACACACAGCACTCAAATAGTTGCCCTTACCGGGATTCGAACCCGGGACCTCCAACTTCATAGGCAGGGACTAGGCTAGGAGGCCGTTTTACATAATGTTAATGTTACGTTTCCCACCAAACGGGCGGAGTTGGCGCGCGTTTTACTAGCTATAAAGGAATTTGAACCTTCTATAGAGCAATTACGTTTCATATTCGAATAGCAGCAGTAATGGTCGCGAGCATGCGCGAGCACGTCGCGTCGCGCGGAGCTGTCATTCAAACATGGAACGTAACTCCTTACGCGAAAGATTAAATTTCCTTGAATCTAGTAAAACGCGCGCCGTTCGTTGGGTATCTATCCTCTACAATAGGATGAATTCGTATTATTTATATTTAAAACTTAAGGCGAGCTATACCCTAAAATACAAATCCTTAAAATTTTCTTGTACATGCAAAGTTTAACAGTGTTCTATGGGATGACACCTGAGCCGCCATATTTAATATTGACTAGTTTGTTAAACGAAGATAAGTGAATTAACCTTTTCGACGCCATGTCAAACGCAAAACCTACCACTCAGACGCCACGCCATCTAAATGTCAAAAATGAAACCTTTTGCTCTGTGGTCGGTGACCGATATATCGGTCTTTGGCATTGGACCTGCGGTGCCGATATATACGTCTTTGGCGTGGAAAAGGTTAAAGATATATCATTAACCCTTTGTCCGCCAAAGACGTCAAATGACGCGCACGGAAATACGTGCCCTCAGCGCCAGTGCGTGATATCACGTCCAAAATATAAGCGAGTTGCCTTGCTATTTCATTTTACGTTTATCATTAATTTCAGGTAGTTCGCAAAAATAAAACAAGCTGTAGGTAAAGCAATAACATTTATTATCTAAAACAATCTACCTCTTCAAGTGGCATAAGTCATTTATATGTTGTTGGAATTTTGATTTAATTTCAATTAATCAAAATTCAAATTTAAATGACATGACGGTCGGCAGCCGACCGCCTGCCACACCAAGGGCTACTAGATACATGATTCATACATTTATAGTACACAATAAAAATAAATTCGAAAAATGGCAACTAATAAAAATTGGCAACATTTGTACTGATACAGAAGTGTAAATGGTGTTGGCCGGTGGAAAGTATTTACAGATGGCGCCAGCATAGCTGGTACCTGTCAGTCCTACAAATAGTGTCAAATCTTGTTTTTTTTTTAAATTTTTTGACCTGGATGGGCTAGCCTTTAAGCCAAATTCCATACAACAATACTAGTGAAAGGGACCTAGCTATGCTGGCGCCATCTGGCCAAACCGTTGACAGTTGCCAACCCCATTACTAAAGTACCTATAATCAAATCAATCAATTGATCAGTTGATGAATGAAAATAGTACATTACGTACCTAGGGCGGTAAAATAAAGAAGGGCTCAGATCGCGGACATTTGTGGCCCGAACCGAAGGTAAGGGCTATAAACAAGCAATCTGAGGCCTTCTTTATTACCGCCCGTGGTGCGTCCACAATTTTACATCTTCTCCTGGGTGTGAATTGAGATTTGCTCCTGCGCCCGTGGGCGGCTAATCTCACTTACCGCCCAGAGCGACGTAAAAATATTTACGTACGGCGGTCAAAAGGTTAAGACTAGTAAAGATGAATAAGGTATAGTACATTTTGGAACATACATAGGGTGTAGTTATTTACCTATTTTACTCATAAAGGCCTCTACAAACGTAAGCGAATAGTCACCTGCGATTTTTAATACATTGCGGTTTTTGATCCATCGATTGATTTCGTTGCACCTACCTAGACGGCAATGTCTCGAAATCGCGCGCTAGTTTTGTGTCAAAATTGAGCCGATAGTAGAGGCTATTAATTTCACGCAGCTTTCGACTATTTAGTATGAAGACATTACCTAATAGTTATGTGGTTAACAGTCCTTGATATAAAGCAAAAAATTGGAATGAAAATATTAACGAATTAAGACGTTGTAATATAACAATTATTACGATTATTATTAAAATAATTCCCGCCGAGTTTCTTGCCGGTAATAAGTAATACTTCTCGGGTCAGAGGTGTAGGGTTAGAACCGGTGGTAGTTTCTTTTTCTCTCTGACGTTCATAAGTGCATTGTAATGTGCCTAAATTGAAGAATAAATATCTTTTATCTTTTTTTTACGTTTGATTTTGATAAATAGTACATTTTGTAACATACAAAATGTACTATTTACTCATAAACGTCTTATCTGTCAAATCTAATATGCCCTTGATAATATTTTGTCCTTATCCATCATTCTGACATTTTCGTTAGTTAGAAAGAGACAAAGCTAACAGAGGTTTGCCAAGTTTTATTAAAGGGGGGTTAAACATTTCAATACTACAAACAACAGTATGGTATAATTTTTAATAGTTTACTATATACCATACTTAAACGACCATAACCTAGTTACGCAGGTAAGATTAATAGTGCAATAGCAACCTATGTGCAGAATAGTATGGATGGTATAGGCACTGGTTCCACCGCGAGCTAGTAAGCTATCGGCTATAAACACGAACAAAAGATAAGCACTCCCGTGTAAATAAAAGAGACACGGCGATATTTATAGCTCACCGCTGGGCGAGTAACTATAAATATCGCCGTGTCTCTTTTATTTACACGGGAGTGCTTATCTTTTGTTCGTGTTTATAGCCGATAGCTCACTTACTAGCTCGCGGGACCAGTGCCATAAGGAGGATAAGTATCTCTTATAGGAGAACGGTCGAAAAATGTCCAGCTGTAAGCAGTAAGTAATAGTTCCAAATCTCTCCGAGCGGCGCTAGTATAGCTAGAGCAACTTAGCAGTTATTGACGGAGTGAAGTGCGTTGCATGTGCGCTACCATATCCTCCTGCGGCCCAGCCACACAAATGAAAAATCGAAAACTTGCCACTGAAATTTAAACCAAGAACACAAAGAAACAGAGTCGATTTTATTTTGTTTCAAAATCGAACGCTACAAAACAAATGCAACTCTATGGATATAGAATGGATGATTCAAATTTCATCGAAGATAATAAGTACTACAAGTAGAACCTTGGGCCTTACGAGGATATATATTCTATAGCTATTGTGGCGCCAGGACACTTTATTGTAGCATAGAGATTGAGATTAGTATACCAAAGACTTAAAGATATAATAGACGGCCATAGTCTAAGAACTTTTTGAGGCCTGAAGTCTTTAGCGCCATCTAGTCCAAAGCGACTTAAAGATACCCAAAATGTAAGAGGAAATATCAGCTCAATCTAGTAACGACTAGTGTACTACTAGTACGCTATTCGTTACTAGATGGAGGTGATATTTCCTCGAGTCGCCAGGACGCTCGCGTTCCCATACAAACGTAGTTTAGCTCTCATTTTAAAACGACATGCTTGATGCTTGAAATTTGGCATCGGCATTCTAGTAGTACAGATCTATGTCGGTAATTCGTTTTCGTTGCTAAAAATTGTACTACAAAGAAAATACAGCCAGATACAGATTTACATACAAAACTAATTTTTGCTATATTTTCTTTGTATTACAATTTTTAGCAACGAAAACAAATTACCGACATAGATCTGTACTACTAGAATGCCGATGCCAAATTTCGTGGTTCTAAAGCATGTCGTTTTAAAATGAGAGCTGAACTACGTTTGTATGGGCACGCGAGTTCACGCGAGCGTCCTGGCGACTCTTAAAGTTTGGGTATCTTTAAGTGGCTCTCGGATAGATGGCGTGATAGACTTAAGCTTCAAAAAGTTCTTAGGTTGTGCTGCTCTATTATATAAGTTACTCTGCGCTCTACCATCCATAGTTATAATTATGGATAGTAGAATGTAAGGATGACAATCTCTTATATGAGAACCGTCTAAAAAGTGTCCAGCGGCGGGAAACAGCAACTAAAAGTTCTAAATCTCTCCACGTAGCGCCATCGTAGCGCTAGTATTGCTTTCGTGTATGAACCCGGACTAGCTAAAGCTAAAGTGGCGCCACCAATTCCACGCCTTTTGGTGGACACTTTTGTAACAGAGAGATTGTCAACCTTACCTTCTACCATCCTTAGTTATAATGTTCAAAGTACAACCGCTACGGAATAGAGTAACAAGTGATTTGCTGGTTTAGTTCACTAGTTTGGTGACGTAGTTACTCGGGAACAGGCCGGTCATGCCGCGAAGTTCGCCTGTAACAAATAGTACATTACGCACCTAGGGCGGTAAAATAAAGAACGGCTCAGATCGCGGGTACTTGTGGCCCCCGAAGGGCCATAAACAAGCGATCTGAGGCCTTTATTACCGCCCGTGGTGCGTACACAATTTTACGTCTTCTGGGTGTGAAGTGAGTGCAGCTGCGCCCGTGGGCGGCAAATCTCACTTACCGCTCAGAGTGACGTAATAAATATTACAACCTTGCCTTGAAAAACATGGTGTTCCTCACCAAACAGCTATTTATATCTCATTCCTGAGAAAGGCGGCCATTATGAAGAACTAAGTATATATTCGGATAGATAATAACGAGGGTTTCCTGAATCGATTTTTTAACTAAGTGACAGCACCGTGGCGAGAGGTCTAGCTGTCATAACATAATCCACCAATCATGTTTAATCACATTTTTTTTAATTGGTGGATTTTGACAGCTGCTGTCAGTAAGACCTCTCGTCACAGTGGCGCCACCTGGATTCCCTCATTGTTTTTCAAGCCAGGCAAAGTTGAGCATTATATCATAGGTAATGTTATAGCAGTTGACGGTTACCTTGCCACCAGGCCGGGTCCTGGCTGCGGTCGGTGACTGCTATAATGTCATCCTTTTCAAAACTCAGCTCGTCCGCATTTTGCGCCGCGTACGGATACAGCGCGATCACCTGAAATACAATACAGTAAAACTGGTTTAACCTTTTGAACGCCAAACATCGGACTGAAAAATCGTGCGCTCAGCGCCAGCGCGTGCGAGCGCGCAAGACAAACCGGTTATACTTTGGACGTGATATCACTTCCTGGCGCTGAGGGCACGACTTTCCGTGCGCGTGATTTGACGACTTTGGCGGTCAAAGGGTTCAGACGGTTTCGAAGGGACCCAGACAAGAACACATCTTAAGCAGAAAAGCGTATTATGCGGCGCCTTATATAAAATGGCGTATTATACGAGAAATCGTGAAAGTGATCGTATTTAGCGGGTTCTACTTTAGATGCCAGGAGGAGTGAAGTATAACATTTCCGCTAGTGCATTAAACGACGTTTTAACTTTTGTCTACACCCATATCATAAACCCTCCATGATGCGTTCAAAAACCGCACGTTATGACCACCATAAAAATAGACTGTTTTGTTAGAAGTTAGAACAAAAGTCTTATCTGTAACGATGTTATTATTATCAAATAATAATCAAAAATTCGATATCATTATGAAAAGCCGGCCTGCTCTTCGACCGCCGACACGCGCCCCTCCGACCGCCGGCACAATCGAGTTGGCCATGGCGATGGCGGTGCAATCCGTGCAATGGCAGTCATTCATTCATGCATTGTATGCAACTGTACGTAATTAGGCCTTAAAACACTCGTGTGATCTTATTATGAAACTCACTTCGTTCGTTTCATAAAACCACACTCGTGTTTTAAGGACCCCTATTACGTAACAGTTACATAAACTACTATTAATACAGTCGCTAGAAAACTAAAATACAAATATTGGTTACCATGGTTGGATCCAAGAATTTTATGATATAATAGTTAATGTGAATTTACATACAATATTTTTGTCTACGACATTAGAACCGCTTAATTTAAAATGGTGGGTGATACGAGCGTTCATAATAAAACTATTAACAGAGTTATAATGGACATTACCGCACAGTTATTTGTGATATAAGTTTATTTTTTGAACACAACTGTCAGTCATTTAATTGACAGATGCTGACAGACAGCGCTGCAGTAGAAAAGTGACGAGTACCTTGTCTATGACTGTCTCAGCCGGCATGGCGTCCATTTTTGAGAGCACGGGAGTGGTCCTGCCCGAGGTGCGGCCCGAGGATTGTAACACCTGCAACACAATAGTGTAACTAAGTATTTTCGCACCACCTATAACAAATACCATTGAAGTATTTTTTCGATGTATTTTTTATGCTGAATCGAATCACACTTTCCTCCTTGCGTTTATCCCGGCTTGGGGTCCGCTTGACAACCTAATCCCATGAATTGGCGTAGACACTAGTTTTTACGAAAGCGACTGCCATCTGACCTTCCAACCCAGAGGGGAAACTAGGCCTTTTTGGGATTAGGTCCGGTTTCCTTACGATGTTTCCTTCACCGAAAAGCGACTGGTAAATATCAAATGATATTCCGTACATAAGTTCCGAAAAACTCAGTGGTACGAGCCGGGATTTGAACCCGAGACCTCCGGATTGAAAGTCGGACGTCTTACCGCAAGGCTACCAGCGCTATATTAATCGAATCATACTTATAGGATCAATATTTTGCGAGATATGAATTTAAATAACTAAAGCTCGACTCGGTATGAATAGTAGTGTGTAAATTCATTCTCTCGTCGTATCCGGCGACAGCGACTTCTTCAATAGGGATGAAGACACTGTTGAATTATGCAATAAAATTTAGTTGATAGGATGCAAAATGATCAAAATATCCAAATAAAGTAAACATTAAAAAAATCTATTGATATGGTTCAAAGATATCAGGCTTCAAAATTTAAATTTTATTCGATTTCTAAAAGTACGAAATTTTAAAAACCAATGATACCATTCGATTTCTATCATTTTATTGTGAAATAAATTGTATGGCAACCATAAACATAAACGCAACATTTCACCGTAAAAATAGCGATTTCATAATTTTTCCATACATTAAACAGGGCAACTATGAAGCCGTGACGTCACAGCTTCATATCATTTTGTTAGGAGCGTTTTGAGAAACAAATGCAAATCTCAGACTTTAAGTCTCTTCTCTGTCTTTTATGTTGATTTAAGGCAATTGGCCCCATATAGACATTTGATCCTCACAACAAAACGAATCGAATGATACCATGCATGAAAAAAATTCATCTAGCCCATTATTTCTTGCAGGATTATGGAAGGCTCGGGTATGACTTGCAAAGCCAAACTTCGTCTTGAAGACGCGGTCACACAAAGCGCAGTGTAGTTGGTCAGCTGGGTTGTATGTGTATATGTACGAGGACTTACGGCGAGTTTTTCTCATATGCCATCTAGCATCCAGGTCTCTCAAACGCTGATGCTCATATTGGTTCACTTTATGACAAACAGTAGCAGTAGTGTATACAGGGTGTTACCTGACCCACTGAAAAGCCTGAACGGGGTGAAAGTAGGCCATACTGAACAACTTTTACTATGGGGCCAACCCCGAAATCTCAAAAAAAATTTTGACTTTTCATACATTTCGAGTTTTCGACGACATTTCGTATGAAAACTCCAAAATTTTTTTTGAGATTTCAGGGTTGGCCCGATAGTAAAAGTTGTTCAATATGTTCAGTATAATCACCCCGTTCAAGCTTTTCAGTGGGTCCGGTAACACCCTGTATATAGTTGATATTACATATCGTACCTAAGTTTTTCAATTGTTTTTACTGATGAAATCCTGCTTTTGTGTAGAAATATTTTTTCATCAAAACCATCTATGTCGCAAAATAATGATAAATGAATGATCCTATATCGATCTAGCACCTTACGTCTTACACGTAAAAGCATAGTTATACCTTTTAATTTAACTTGTACATAAATTTAAATAAATAAATTAAGTTAAATAAATAGTATGACATTTAAATTTAAAAAAAAGTTATACCTTGACATAGCTGGCAGGGAACCAGCCGACTTGTCTGTTGCGGCCCTTAGCTTGAAGCTCGCCCTCCCACCATCCGGTGTCGGCCTTCTTGCGAACCACCAACAGTTGACCTTTGGTTAACGAGAGTTGTTCGGCGCTGTAAAATACATAGATAAATTTATAAATATTTCCGCAAAATTTAATATAATAATTGAATTAATTTTTGTATTAAGCAGAATGCCTGCTAACGATACCACAATGTTTAGAAATAAAGGAAAAGTAGAAAAAAAAATCATTGCATGCGCATTGTTATCGGTGAATTCTCAATACAACTTGGGACTCCGATGGCCGGTTAAGAAGTGTAAGACTTCTTCGGCAGATGTCGCTAGGCGTCACCCTAAGACGCATATATAAATAAAGGATATGGTGGAGAAATTCGCAGCCATCAGGTAAGTCTCAGTAGCTCAGTTGGTCATAGCGATGTGCATGTTGCCCAGAGTCGCGAGTTCGAGTCTCGCCTGAGGCAGTGGACTTTTTTTATGTTTCCTTTATTTCTAAACGAAGCTAAAGTTAACCGAATTATAAACTAACCCAATAGGGGCCTCGTGCTAATGCCAAATAAGTATTCTATAATTTTTTTGCCAAACTAAATTGAAACTTAATCTTATTACAGAATAATAATATTTAAATTTATCAATCTGTAGCTGAAATTTTAATATATTATCCGAATATTTAACTATTTGATTTTTTGACTCGAATTATAATATTTTATTCTACTTTATATTTGACATGTTTGATGAATTTGTAAGTTTTAATTAATATTAAGTATAATTAATCTTAATCTTAAATTTCTTAAGAAATTGTATTTGACCTACATATGTTGTCTGGAATGAATAAATGAATTATGAATTACCGAGCAAAAAAGACACCATTGACATTTTGTTGTTGTCTTATACAGGGTGGATTTTCTTTTTGGGTCAGTGAGGGCAGCTACCAGTTCCCGTGCTGCTACGCGAAAATGGTCTTAGAAGACCTTCCCTCGATTTGAAATTAATGAATATTCGCGTTTACAAATATTGGAAAAAACATACAGGATGCCAGAAAAAGGTCATTTTTGTAAAACTTTTTTTTTATGCCATTGAATCCCATTTCTATCCAGGATCAAAAGCTTGTATGAGAGCAAAAAAAATTCCAGCTAGAAAAGCCACAACTGAAGAAACTCCAACCTGTACGAGTATATAAGAGGACAACTACGTAGCCTACAGACGCACCTAGTGGCAGTGTAGGCGGCTATGGCCTGAGCTATCTCGTTCTTCCTGCGGCCGGTGGCGGAGTCGCGGCCCGAGTCGCGGCGCGCGGCGGACGCGGGGCGCGGCACGGAGGCGTCCGTGATGGCGGCCACTTCCGACGAGATAGGGGTCGAGGACTTTTGCTCCTGAAAAAAAAAAGCGTTCATAATAGCGTCCTGGCATTAAAAAAAAAACAGTTAAAACCTTCCTTGAACTGCTTCGTTTGGTAACACAGGAGTGACTGCCGTCTGCGGAGCGGGTTCCGGTTTCAGTTAACGTCTCCGGTATAGACACGAACGTTTTAAACACTACTGCTAATCTTATCCAAGTATCCAGAGCCTTACCTGAACCGGTTCGGTGGGTAACACAGGGGTGGCTGCCGGTAGCGGTGCGGGTGCCGGTGCCGGTACCGGTGCCGGCGCCGGTTCCGGTTCCGGCTCCACCGCTTCCGGTATGGGCGCGATGGGCTCCGAGGTCGTCGTTGCATCTTTGGTCACGTAGTTGGACGGGAATATACCGGTTCTGTAACAAAATTGGAAAATGTTTAAAGTACTAAGTAAAAAAAACATGCTTGAAGTGGTGCAAAATAGTATAGGGTATTAAATGTGAGCGAGTTTAGTGCAAGGGACCACTTTGTCGATTTACAAGGACACTTTTTAGGGTTCCGTACCTCGCAAGCAAAAAACAGAACCCTTATAGGGTCACTTTGTTGTCCGTCTGTCTACCTGTCGACACAATTTTTTTCTTTTACCAATAGATAGTGCATAATTGTGTAGTTTTAGAAAGTACTAGTAACTCCATATCGAAAAAGTGGTCCCTTTTTCCGTGGACTGACACAAATAGTATTTATAGAATCGTGACATAATGAATACCATTTCAGTTGAGTACCGTGTTTAGGCCACGAAGTTTTCTGAGTGGCTTAAGTAAGGTACGAGGTTGAAAAGCTTAATTATGTCACTATTGTATACTAATACTTTTTTACCATATTAAAAATAGCGAAATATCAAATGGTGGCAGAATGCGGAAGTTTACTTATGCCTCTTATACAAATATAAAATAAAAACAATAATTTTAGTTCTATAATATTGTATTTTTATACAATATTTAAGAATATAATAATATCAATTAGCGATGTTCTTATGGAATACCATAGACAACGTTTATAAAGTATATTTTTTAAATATACCTAGCTATTTAATTGACAGATCATAATGTTGGTTATTCTCGCGCCAGCCTGGAAAACCAAGTCTCCTGGTTCGGCCGAGTCGTAAGGGTAGGCTGCTATGTAGAAATCAACCTTCTTGCGACGACATAAGATAAATAAACAAAGGGTAAGGTACCTGCTGCCAATACGGCCCGTCCACCAGTCGCCGTCTCGGCGCATAACTTCTATTCTCTCGCCGGCCTCGAACACGAGGTCTCCTGGCTCGGCCGAGTTGTAAGGGTAGGCTGCTATGTAGAAATCTCCGCCCTCTGGAAATTTATTTATTTATCGTATGGCTACACGTCACTAGATATAGATAGGCATTTCTTCTCTCAGGTGGTAATAGTAGTGGGAAAGTAGATGGTGAAGAAATTCCAGTGAGTGCTGCGAGGTCCAGATGGGACAGTGCAGCTGCCAAGCTTGTTACTCTTTTAGCACCACCCAGGGATCACGTGTAGGGTTGTCTAAGGTCTTTCCTACGGACGCAGAGTAACATTGATAAATACTAAGATAATGTTCGCGAAAAAACGCTTTAGTTTGCAGCGAGTCGACTTCGGAACCACAGGGCGGTCACGGTATACTACAAAACTCGTTTGAGCGCCTTTGTGTGCACGGCACATGTATACACGCTTCAGTGTGTGCGTGCGGCTTAGGGCGCTGTTTCCGCTGTCGCAAATGACGTTTGACAATACACCGCCATTTTGATTTTTATCGATGCGCTGCCAACCTGACGGAGTAGCCTACTAGTTCCCTACCGATCGACCGCGGGGTGAGGTCATTCCGATCGGGGCGGGGCGTAGCGTGGCCGTTCTGTATGAAATACTATTTATTATTTATTCTGTGACGGAACCCTAAAAATACATATGGTATACATTTTTATTTATTATAAAGTTGTACCACTTGCCATTGTTCGTAATTTAGCCGTGTAATGAATAACCGATATTATCGATTACCTGTCAGCTAGCATCGTTAATTCTTTCATTATACGGCTAAATTCGGAACAATGGCAAGTGGCTTAACAATTCCCGTTCGTGATGGTACCATCGGGTTCAGAATTGCATTACCAAATCATGAATGATTTCATTGATAAATTGGTCTACCGCAGACTGGAGACTACTGGAAGAATTTTAGGCCTAACTTTAAAATAAACGCTCTAAATTTTTTTTGCCAAATACGAACATGATGCACATCATTCGATACGTTTTCAAAAATAACATTGTGGTTTCTTTGAATATTTTTCGATTAAGTAGCTATTTTCAGGAATAAACACTCTGAAAGTCTAAAAAATTTTGTTCCGTAAGTTCAAAAATTATGAAAAAAATCAAGAAGATACATCTTTAAATATTCTTTCCACGAAAATTATTTTGAAAATGATCGGTTAAGGCGTTTCTGAGTTATTTATTTATTTATTTAATCTTTATTGCACATAAGAAAAACTTAACGTACAAAAGGCGAACTTAATGCCATAAGACATTCTCTACCAGTTAACCTTAGGGCGAAACAGAAAAGATTGTAGGCGGTGCATCTAACAAAATTAAAGGTAATGCAAATCTATTTTCGACCGTATGCACATAAATATTATAAACGAATATATATAAAACACATCTCTAAAAAAACTACGTAAATAGGCAGATACGACTTTGTGAAAGTAATATTTTCGCTAGTAGCATTATGGGTGGTCCGACACGCACTTGGCCGGTTTTATTAATTTTCTAAAAAAGAGCAACTGCGTTTACAGCTTTTTGAAAAAATAATCATTTAGCCAAACTTAGTATGTTTGGTCATTTTTGTTTTTTTTTTACTTACCGACCACAGGCATAGCTCCACCAAGATCATTCGCTATTTCAGCCTCAGGGACTTCAGCTATACCTGAAATAGATTGTATGATATATCATATTAATATACCAAATCTCGATGAATTTCATATATATCTGTCAATAAAATGTGCTGTCAGCCATTTACTTGACAGATTAGATTACTTACGTTCGGGCAATTACAAAAAAAAAAGAAAAAAAGATAAAAGATATTTATTCTTACAACGGCCGTTATAAGATTCTAAAGATGCATTCAAAAACACCTACACTTTTAAGTCTTCCTTAGGACAGTTCACAGATAACCTCAACCACTAGATAGATCATAAGTACAACTCGGGGTCACCACAAATAGGTGCTCTCGTACTAATTTTGTATGAGAGCGCGACCGCTTATTTCAGTTGATTTAACGTTTTTGATCATTACTCATGTGAATTAAAAATATCCACAAAAATCAAGTTACAGGGGTGAACCTGGATTATTATGCTACAAAACAGTGTAGAATACTATTGAGATGTGCTGTTCGAATCGTAGAAATTTACGAATAAAATTGCGCTTATGTGTGGTGACCTCGTGCTCCCTCTAAAAGCTTAATGATGAGGTGTCTGTGTAGTCTGTGGGACAGTTATAATGTTTATTATAACATTGATAACAGGATTATAATGAAGGCCCGTAAGTGCCACCATATTTTAAATTTAATTATTGTGCATCGTAGGCAAAGTGTTAGCACGTGATGGTATGCAGTTATCACCTTCGAGCTGTGTCTTGGTTTCCAGTGGTTCTATGACTTCGGTGGCGTAAGCTGATGCTGCATTGATATCTTCCACGTAGGACTCCGGGAACCAGCCAGATTGTCCTACAATAAATACATTTATATTTAGAGCGGTTTGTTTTGGTGTAGTCCACCAGGATACCCTAGCTAGATCCCCCAGGGGATCCTGCTGAACTTATGAGTTCACCAGGATCCCCCTACGGTAAAGCGTAGGTAGGTAGGTTTGGTTCGTTAGGTAGCTTCAGATGCCCGAAGGGCAAATCGGCCAGAAACATGCGGTCTAGTTAAGAGGCCTTAGTCCCGTGAACGTTCCTAAATTTCACGATTTCTTACTCGATAGATGGCGTTAGCGCTCAATACACGGCCGCCGGCAATAACAACGACGATACGCACGCTTCAATAGTCTTGATAGTTTTCAACTTCAATTACAAGCAAAATTATTTTTACGCATAAGTTGTACAGACTTTTTATTTTCTTTTACATGGAAGAGAGAATTAAATACGCAACTAAAATCAATAGGCCTGTTGGAGGTACAGTCGCCATCAGATAGATCGGAACGGTGAAGGTGGTTATAAATATCTGAACAACGCCTCTATTGTCAAGGCGATAAAGTGCACGTTCAGATATTTTTGAGTACCTTGGCTGCTCCGATATATTTGATGGCAACTGTACCTTACAGAGTGCATGTACAGTCGCCATCAAATATATCGGAGCGGCCACGGTACTCAAAAATATCTGAACATGCACTTTATTGCCTTGACAATAGAGGGTTTGTTCAGATATTTGTGGCCACCTTGGCCGCTCCGATATATCTGATGGCGACTGTACTGTCACCATCAGATATTTTGAAGCGGCCCGACCGGTCATTTGCATTTTACCTAAGTTCGCCATTATATCTGGAGTAGATTTTTTTATATATGGTGGCAAACTAGCGCACGGTCTGCCTTACGGTAAGAGATGAGGGTAGAGGGTAAGGTCTGGTAGTTGTTTTAGGCTAAGGTGAAGGGTGAGGGTGTGAATTTTAAAAATTATATCTGTTTTAAAATCCAAGATGGCGGCCATATACTTTTTTCGTAAAAATCGTCATGGTAGTCGTTTTCGACTAATTCGGGTGTGCAGATTACGAAAATAATGTCTGTTTTAAAATCCAAGATGGCGGCCATATACTTTTTTCGTAAAAATCGTCATGGTAGTCGTTTTCGACTAATTCGGGTGTGCAGATTACGAAAATAATGTCTGTTTTAAAATCAAAGATGGCGGTCATATACTTTTTTCGTAAAAATCGTCATGGTAGTCGTTTTCGACTAATTCGGGTGTGCAGATTACGAAAATAATGTCTGTTTTAAAATCCAAGATGGCGGCCATATTCTTTTTTCGTAAAAATCGTCATGGTAGTCGTTTTCGACTAATTCGGGTGTGCAGATTACGAAAATAATGTCTGTTTTAAAATCCAAGATGGCGGCCATATACTTTTTTCGTAAAAATCGTCATGGTAGTCGTCTTCGACTAATTCGGGTGTGCAGATTACGAAAATAATGTCTGTTTTAAAATCCAAGATGGCGGCCGTATACTTTTTTCGTAAAAATCGTCATGGTAGTCGTTTTCGACTAATTTGGGTGTGCAGATTTCGAAAATAATGTCTGTTTTAAAATCCAAGATGGCGGCCGTATAATTTTTTTCGTAAAAATCGTCATGGTAGTCGTTTTCGAGTAATTCGGGTGTGCAGATTACGAAAATAATGTCTGTTTTAAAATCCAAGATGGCGGCCATATACTTTTTTCGTAAAAATCATCATGGTAGTCGTTTTCGACTAATTCGGGTGTGCAGATTACGAAAATAATGTTTGTTTTAAAATCCAACATGGCGGTCGTATACTTTTTTCGTAAAAATCGTCATGTTAGTCGTTTTCGACTAATTCGGGTCTGCAGATTACGAAAATAATGTCTCTTTTAAAATCCAAGATGGCGGCCATCCACCTTTTTCGTAAAAATCGTCATGGTAGTCGTTTTCGACTAATTCGGGTTTGCAGATTACGAAAATAATGTCTGTTTTAAAATCAAAGATGGCGGCCACATCCTTTTTTCGTAAAAATCGTCATGGTAGTCGTTTTCGACTAATCAGGGTGTGCAAATTTAGAAAATAATGTCTGTTTTAAAATCCAAGATGGCGGCTATATACTTTTTTCGTAAAAATCGTCATGGTAGTCGTTTTCGACTAATTCGGGTGTGCAGATTACGAAAATAATGTCTGTTTTAAAATCCAAGATGGCGGCCGTATACTTTTTTCGTAAAAATCGTCATGGTAGTCGTTTTCGACTAATTCGGGTTTGCAGATTACGAAAATAATGTCTGTTTTAAAATCAAAGATGGCGGCCACATCCTTTTTTCGTAAAAATCGTCATGGTAGTCGTTTTCGACTAATCAGGGTGTGCAAATTTAGAAAATAATGTCTGTTTTAAAATCCAAGATGGCGGCTATATACTTTTTTCGTAAAAATCGTCATGGTAGTCGTTTTCGACTAATTCGGGTGTGCAGATTACGAAAATAATGTCTGTTTTAAAATCCAAGATGGCGGCCGTATACTTTTTTCGTAAAAATCGTCATGGTAGTCGTTTTCGACTAATTCGGGTGTGCAGATTACGAAAATAATGTCTGTTTTAAAATCCAAGATGGCGGCCCTATACTTCTTTCGTAAAAATCGTCATGGTAGTCGTTTTCGACTAATTTGGGTGTGCAGATTTCGAAAATAATGTCTGTTTTAAAATCCAAGATGGCGGCCGTATAATTTTTTTGGTAAAAATCGTCATGGTAGTCGTTTTCGACTAATTGATGGGTGCAGATTTCAAAAATAATGTCTGTTTTCAACTCCAAGATGGCGGTCAAACACTTTTTGTGAAAAATCGTCATGGTAGTCATTTTCTGCTAATTGATGGGAGCAGCTTTCGAAAATAATGTCCGTTTTCAATTCCAAGATGGCGGTTATACACTTTTTGTGAAAAATCGTCATGGTAGTCGTTTTCGGCTAATTAGGGGCTCTAGATTTCAAAAATCATGTCCGTTTTAAAATCGAAGATGGCGGTCATACACTTTTTGTGAAAAATCGTCATGGTAGTCATTTTCTGCTAATTGATGGGTGCAGATTTCGAAAATAATGTCTGTTTTCAAATCAAAGATGGCGGTCATACACTTCTTGTGAAAAAATCGTCATGGTAGTCATTTTCTGCTAATTGATGGGTGCAGATTTCAAATATAATGTCCGTTTTCAATTCCAAGATGGCGGTTATACACTTTTTGTGAAAAATCGTCATGGTAGTCGTTTTCGGCTAATTAGGGGCTATAGATTTCAAAAATCATGTCCGTTTCAAAATCGAAGATGGCGGTCATACACTTTTTGTGAAAAATCGTCATGGTAGTCATTTTCTGCTAATTGATGGGTGCAGATTTCGAAAATAATGTCTGTTTTCAAATCAAAGATGGCGGTCATACACTTTTTGTGAAAAAATCGTCATGGTAGTCATTTTCTGCTAATTGACGGGTGCAGATTTCAAAAATAATGTCTGTTTTCAAATCCAAGATGGCGGTCATACACTTTTTGTGAAAAATCGTCATGGTAGTCGTTTTCGGCTAATTAGGAGCTCTAGATTTAAAAAATTGTCTGTTTTAAAATGCAAGATGGCGGTCATACAGTTTTGGAAAAAATTATCATGGTAGTCATTTTCTGCTAATTGATGGGTGCAGATTTCGAAAATAATGTCTGTTTTCAAATCCAAGATGGCGGTTATACACTTTTTGTGAAAAACCGTCATTTTCTGCTAATTGATGGGTGCAGATTTCGAAAATAATGTCTGTTTTCAAATCTAAGATGGCGGTCTTACACTTTTTGTGAAAAAATCGTCATGTTAGTCATTTTCTGCTAATTTATGGGTGCAGATTTCAAAAATAATGTCTGTTTTCAAATCTAAGATGGCGGTCATACACTTTTTGTGAAAAATCGTCATGGTAGTCGTTTTCGGCTAATTAGGAGCTCTAGATTTAAAAAATTATGTCTGTTTAAAAATGCAAGATGGCGGTCATACAGTTTTGGAAAAAATCATCATGGTAGTCATTTTTTGCTAATTGATGGGTGCAGATTTCGAAAATAATGTCTGTTTTCAAATCCAAGATGACGGTCATACACTTTTTGTGAAGAATCGTCATGGTAGTCGTTTTCGGCTAATTAGGGGCTCTAGATTTCAAAAATCATGTCCGTTTCAAAATCCAAGATGGCGGTCTTACACTTTTTGTGAAAAATCGTCATGGTAGTCGTTTTCGGCTAATTAGGGGCTCTAGATTAAAAAAAATCCGTCCCCGCAAGGGGAACGCACAGGTAGATTTCGCATCTTGTCCTTGTGGATGAATGAATAAGGGCGCTGCATGGTACCGCATGGGATACCAGTTCAAAGTTTTTTTTTACAATTTTTTTTTGTACGACCTATGTAATATTTAACATGAATTTAACAGTAAAAGTCAGGCACAAGAATTTTGACCTGCTAAACAAGGCCAAAATCCGCACTTTCAGATTTTTTTTTTTTCGAAAACTTCATTTTTCCGACAGACATAGTTTTTGAATATTTTAGAAAAAAAAATGACCTTTCGATAAAAAATATTGCTGACATAAAATTATTCACGGTTTAGGAGTTAAGAATTTTCTCCAGAAAAAATTAGGTTTTTTTTTAATTTCGACTAAAATTAACGATATTTTCTTAAAGATATGATTAAAAGAGTTATAGATATTCAGATCCCACGCCATATAAAAGAAAAACGGATGGTATATTTTCCATAGGAAAAAAGTTATTTCCGAAAAACTGATTTCATAAAAAGTGAGGCCTCTCCCGTCCCTTTGGCCCTATTCCGCCCATTCACGAACTTGTCCTAGGTATCAACCAGGGCGATTTTTGTACCAAGTTTCAAAAGCAATCGGAGCAAAGATGCGACCGCTATCGTGATGACAGAATCGGGCTGCGGATATATACATCCATACATACATAATTTATATATATATAAACTTTTGAACCAGTGGTCATTTTGGAATCTGGGGGTCATAACTAGACCTTCTGTAAAGATTTTTTTTCAAAATTAGATTGTGTCGAAGAAATGAATAGGTAGACTCGATTTTCGAAATATACCTAAAATTATGTCCGTTTCAAAATCCAAGATGGCGGGCATACACTTTTGTGAAAAATCGTCATGGTAGTCGTTTTCGGATAATTAGGGGCTCTAGATTTCAAAAATTATGTCTGTTTCAAAATGACTGACTCCATCATAAGACCTTGGACTTCATCTCAAGCGGAAGTGCTCGTCAAGCTTAATCTAATGAGCCCAAACATGATGGAGTTGTGATGAGTAGATAGGCAGTTCTAGTGACCAACTCCTGACTCCATCATGAGACCCTGGACCTCATCTCAAGCGGAAGTGCTCGTCAAGCTAAGTCTAATGAGCCCAAACACGATGGAGTTGTGATGAGTATATAGGCAGTTCTAGTGACCAAGCCCTGACTCCATCATGAGACCTTGGACCCGATCTCAAGTTAAAGTGCTCGTCAAGCTAAGGCTAATGAGCCCAAACACGATGGAGTTGTGATGGGTATATAGCCAGTTCTGGTGACCAACTCCTGACTCCATCATGAGACCCTGGACCTCATCTAAAGCGGGAGTGCTCGTCAAGCTAAGTGTAACGAGCCCAAACACGATGGAGTTGTGATGAGTATATAGGCAGTTCCGGTGACCAACTCCTGGCTCCATCATGAGACCCTGGACCTCATGTAAAGTGGGAGTGCTCGTCAAGCTAAGTATTAGGAGCCCAAACACAATGGAGTTGTGATGAGTAGATAGGCAGTTCCGCTGACCAACTCCTGGCTCCATCATGAGACCCTGGACCTCATGTAAAGCGGAAGTGCTCGTCAAGCTAAGTGTAACGAGCCCAAACACTACGGAGTTGTGATGAGTAGATAGGCAGTTCCGGTGACCAACTCCTGACTCCATCATGAGACCCTGGACCCGATCTCAAGTGAAAGTGCTCGTCAAGCTAAGGCTAATGAGCCCAAACACGATGGAGTTGTGATGGGTATATAGGCAGTTCTGGTGACCAACTCCTGACTCCATCATGAGACCCTGGACCTCATCTAAAGCGGGAGTGCTCGTCAAGCTAAGTGTAACGAGCCCAAACACGATGGAGTTGTGATGAGTATATAGGCAGTTCCGGTGACCAACTCCTGGCTCCATCATGAGACCCTGGACCTCATGTAAAGTGGGAGTGCTCGTCAAGCTAAGTATTACGAGCCCAAACACAATGGATTTGTGATGAGTATAAAGGCAGTTCCGGTGACCAACTCCTGGCTCCATCATGAGACCCTGGACCTCATGTAAAGCGGGAGTGCTCGTCAAGCTAAGTGTAACGAGCCCAAACACTATGGAGTTGTGATGAGTAGATAGGCAGTTCCGGTGACCAACTCCGGACTCCATCATGAGACCCTGGACCTCATCTCAAGTGGGAGTGCTCGTCAAGCTAAGTGTAACGAGCCCAAACACGATGGAGTTGTGATGAGTAGATAGGCAGTTCCGGTGACCAACTCCTGACTCCATCATGAGACCCTGTGCCTCATCTCAAGTGGGAGTGCTCGTCAAGCTAAGTCTAACGAGCCCAAACACGATGGAGTTGTGATGAGTAGATAGGCAGTTCCGGTGACCAACACCTGACTTCATCATGAGACCCTGGACCTCATCTTACGTGATGCTGCTTCTCAAGCTAAGTCTAAGAACCTCAAACACGGTTGAGTTATGCCTAGTAGATAAGGAGTTCCGGTAACCAACTTCTTTCATCAGACCCTGGACTACATCAGGGCTCAAAGTAATAATAAAAAAGTAAACTAAACATAATCATTGATCAACTAAACCTCAATAAATAAAGTAATAATAAAATAAAGAAAGTAAGGATCTTGGTAATTCATTCGCAGTGCTGCATACTTCTCGCAACTATAGGGCAATGGAAGCAGGTCACTACGTGTTGCCAATACCATAGAAGATTACCCGATTTAGGTGACCTCTGAGTGTAGCTATGTGGCAAACTTACGTAATGCGCGCGGGACGATTTAACACAGGTCCGTCGTCTACGAGCTCTCGTTCCATACTGAGCCAGAGACGGCGGCGCGGTGTGTTTTGTCAAGTTTTGAGGGGATTTAGAGTCATCTTTAAAAAATTCTACCATAAGTAAATTTAGGGTTACAGTAATGATTTTTTTTTTCATGGTAGATGCATAGTTGAACTTTGCTATGTTTATATTTTTAAGGCAGAATAATAATAGGACTTCCGTGAAAAAAATTTAATGTAACCCTGTTTGAATCAAAAAATTACAAGTATTCAGAAAGTATTTTCTCTATTATCCAAGATGAAATTTTAAATTTTTTTGCGGTGGCCGTCTTAAAAATTTTGTGCTGAATGAAATTGTATTCAAATTTTATAAGAAATGTTCTCTATGTTTAAGTTATCCTAAAACAAAACGACATGTTATCTGCAAATTCCGGAAAGGCCTTCCAAGAGAAGCCATGTTTATCCTAATTTTTGTTCAAAAATGGTATTTTTTTTTCGGTGGCCGTCTAGATAAAGGTACGGACTATCATATACATAAAAAGTTAAGTTAAAAGCACTAAGTATTTTTGCCATATCCTCAAAAGAAAATTAAGGTTTTCGCAAAATATGCGCGTATAGGGAATAAGGCCTCTTAAGTATTGAAGGAAATGTTTTTAGGAAAAGAAACACTTAGGGGGATCCTGGTGAACTCATGAGTTCAGCAGGATCCCCTGGGGGATCTGACTAGGGGATCTTGGTGGACTACATGGTTTTATCCTTCACTCTCTTACTAGGTTACTAATAACTGAGCTGGATGCGACCAAAGATGTCTTATAAATTTATAATATAAGCCCATTGCCACTTAAGAGTCGCCAGGATGCTCGCGTTCCCATACAAACGTAGTTCAGCTCTCATTTTAAAACAACATGCTTTAGAATCACGAAATTTGGCATGGGCATTCTAGTAGTACAGATCTAGGTCGGACATTCATTTTTGTTACTAAAAATTGTAATGGTAACGCAAGTTCACGCGAGCGTCCTGGCGACTCTTAAGTCTGGTACATTCGACGTCAAAGATATGTATACACTTTTGCACCTTATTATAAAGGAGTAAGATGCAAGAGTGTAAACATATATTTGACGTCGACTGTAGTTTTCTGACCACTGTGGCGGAGATGAGAGATTGGAACCAACCAAAAGGCTGCCTTTACACTTAGACGAAGATGAAAAGTGGACACGCACCCAAAAGGAGGACCCCTTTTCGACATGCTAAACTGTCACACGTTGATATCTCCCTGGCTAAAGTATAGTTTAACCAGGGAGTTTTTGACTTAGATCGCCATTAGAAAAGGGATGACTATAGTTTGTTTATGGGGAATATACCGGGAGAAGGGCAGCATCTTCCGAAAGCCTAAACAACTACAAAAAGAAACTACGCGCGCCAACCCGCCTGCCAAGCGTGGCGCGTATGGCAACCCCCCCCCCCCTCTCCCCCTTTAAGGGGGAGGCCTGTGTTCAGCAGGTTACGTCTTATGGCTGAGATGATGATGATGATGATGATAGTTTATTTCGCGAAATTCGGTTTGATTTGCACATAACGCACACGGACAATGTATATCCCAGTATAATTTAATTTATGAAGACATACCTCGGGCAGTGCCCCATCGCCAACCGGGCTCGGCGTCTCCTCTCGGTGCCACGGCATCGCTTACCTGGAAGTTCAACAAGTTAGTCAGACGCTATTTTTTATTAATAATAAAAATAAGTACGCCATGAATAGGCTATTTTCCTATGAAGTCAAATCAGCTACTCTTTAAGAAACGTCAAAACGATTTGATATATGAAGTTTATACGGGAGACTAATATTGTGACGTCACAATACTATATGATGAATACATCTCCTTTATAAAAGTTTTAAACATTATAAAATCATTTAAAACGCAAACACATGTTACACCTGGATTTTCCCGTGTATTTTTGAAATTTTTATGAATGCAACGAAACAATTAAGTTTATCTACTGGAAAGTACCCTATTCTTATTTGAAGCATACGAGATGGACTGTGACATCGTATTTAGTATTTACATTTTAACCGACTTCAGACAAAAAAGGAGGATGTTTTCAATTCGACTGTTTTTTTTTATCATCATTTTTTTTTGTATGTATGTTACTCGATATCTCCGTGAATCGTGAACCGTTTTTCAAATATATTTTTTTTATCGAACAGGTATAACCCCCAGATGGTCCCATTGTCACGAAGTCGGGGTCTGATGATGGGATCCTGAAGAAATCGAGGGAACTCTTCAACTATTATAGGCACACCTATAGTGATTTCACTATTTTTTACAGCAACTCGGCCACATCCTCTTGGAATAGCGGATCCTAAGTGAAGTCGGTTCTTTTTTTGTTTAAAATTATATTGTATTTTATTTATTTATCGCATGGCGATTACACACTGGTTAGCAAATAATGTTAACACTTAAAATTTACAATTGTGCAGATATAAGCTCGCATCCTTTGTCAGTTCTAAGTCCTCAGCTGGTCCTTTGTGTTTGGTGATCGAGCACGCGGATTATACAGAAATTGATTCGTTAGGAAATGGAATCCGCCCAATGAGGGCGCTACTGAACGGTCGACACAGTCTTAAAGTTTCGCAGGTAAAGAGTCTACACACATTTTTTGTAATGGCGTCTACAATCGGCGCAATTTTGACACAAAACTCGCGCGCGATTTCGAGACATTGCCGTCTAGGTAGGTGCAACGAAATCGATCGATGGATCAAAAACCGCAATGTATTAAAAATCGCAGTTGACTAGTCGCTTACGTCTGTAGAGGTCTGATAGATGTGTTAGTAGGGTGTACTGACCAGATCACCGCACTGTAGACTCAGCTCGTCCACAGTGCGCGCCGTGAACTCGTACACGCAGCGCCAGCGGGGCGCTGGTGTAGAGGAAATGGTCGATGGCACCGGCTCTGTGGCTGTTGATAAATAAATTAGCTTATAAGTAGTGCAAGACATGGAAAAATAGAGATAGACTAATATGAAACTTGTTTCTTAGAACGCCATACAAAAAAAGTCACGTAATCATATCGATACATTATTGAAGTCTCTTGTAAAAGTTTATGTTCGGTAGTTAAATTATTATAGGATTGTTTGTACATAAGTCTTTCAAAAATGTTCGAAATGTATGTCATTAGAATCTTTGCTGCTTAGGACTATAGTTAATTCGCTGTTATAATGACATAGTATATCAACTATTTTCTTTTTATACAATTTTAATATACATCGTGGCACGGAGTAAATTATAGTACAGTCAGCAGAAGAAGAAGCTAATCGGGTGGGGTGTTCAAACTGATCTACACATGCTCTTATTCTCTTAACAATGTCGTGTCTAGCTCATTTTGAACACCCTACCCGCTTAGCTACTTTTGCTGCTGACTATACTATACCAAAAATGTTCTCTTTCTGACTTATACAGAACTACCGGGTACTACGTTTTCAATTTTTTTTTTGACATAGCTAGACTCTTTTGGTTGTGGTGTAAGCTCACAAAGGCACAAGTTTAAAACCGATTGAATATTGAATAGCTACGTTACCTGTAGCCGCGGGCGCATCTCCCCAAGCTGATTCGGCAGCCGGTTCGCCCCACGCGTCGTCTGAAGTGCCCCAGTCTGCTTCTGTACCGATACAAACAGGGACCGATATTATATTGTAACGGCCTCCATATAATACGTGCGTACAAGCCTCAGACTCGGTCTCGGCCGACATTTTTTATTTTATTTTCTCGGTTTCGGCCAAGGCAAAAAACAAAATGGATTGGAAATGGATCTGACCTTATACAAAAATATACATTTCGCGCTGATGAATCTCAAAAATCTAGGTTTTTAGTTCCCAATTATTCTCCCCTACAAAACCCTCAACTGTTATTCTTCTCATACAACCTCTCAAGAGTACCAGTAGTTTGCCTAAGCGGATTGAGAACAAACACTTCTGGCGCATTTCCTCATACAAAAAAAAAACGGTGAAAATGCCTGTTTGTTTCCGAAAAAAATCAATCAAAATGCTCCAATATTTAACTGAAAGTACCAGGCGCCCATAACTCCATAAGAGAATCACCAATAGCAGCCCAAGTGGATTCAGAGCGCACCTGAACTATTTAATTAAAAGTACCAGGCTACCATAACTCCTTAAGACTCTCACCATGAGCAGCCCAGGCGGACTGAGCAGGCGCCGTGGTCTTCCGTACTTTGCCGTTATTCCTTGTACAAATACCTCAACTCTGTACTTCAAAGTACCAGGCGACCATAACTTCTTAAGAGACTCACCAGTAGCGGACCAAGCAGATTCAGTAGGCGCCGTAGTCTTCAGTTCTAAGTACTCTTGCCGTTATTCCTCGTACAAATACCTCAATTCTGTACTTAAAAGTACCAGGCGACCATAAATCCTTAAGAGACTCACCAGTCGCAGCCCAATGGTGCTTGGATGTAGTAGTTAAGTTAGATAAAATGTAAGGAAATATATATGTAGAATGGGTGTATTCTATTCGCCAACAAACTGTTTCGCAGTTTGGCGAAGTTTTTGTAGTAGTTTTTTATAGTATATTTATTACTGAGCAATAAATTAAAAAAAACCGCATTCAGCAGGCGCCGTGGTTTTACTTCCCAAGTACTCTTGCCATTATTCACGTACAAATACCTAAACTCTTTACTTAAAAGTACCAGGCCACCATAACTCCTTAAGAGCTTACCAGTAGCAGCCCAAGCGGATTAAGCAGGCGCCGTGGTCTTCCGTTCCAAGTACTCCTGCCGTTTCTCCTCATACAGCTGCCAGACCTTCTGGCACTTGTCTCCGAGCTCTGTCACTCTGACTATCGGCTACGACTTGACAAATCCCTCAACTCTACCTAAAAGTATCATCGTAGGTACCAGGTGACCATAACTTCATAAGAGGCTTACCAGTAGCAGCCCAAGCGGACTCAGCAGGCGCCGTGGTCTTCCGTTCCAAGTACTCCTGCCGTCTCTCCTCATACAGCTGCCAGACCTTCTGGCACTTGTCTCCAAGCTCCGTGACCCTGGCTGTGAGCTCTGACAGCTGGGTTTTGTTGGTGTCTAGGTCGGTTTTCTTGCTTTCCACTATTGCCTTGGCTGCTTCCACCTGGATTTGAAATGGTAATTAAAAACCAGCCAAGTGTGAATTGATTCGGTCTCAAAACAGCGTTCTTCTAGGTAAAAAAAACATGATTGTAATGGAGAAGGCCGGCGAAAACTTTTCTTATGCAGTGCCGGCCCGAGCCCTTGATCAGGGTAGAGCGAAATCGGGTTTTGGCGCCCTTCGTCGAAGTTTTCAAGCGTATCTTGGGGCCCCAGCCACACTCGCGTTTTTTAAAACTTTTTTTTTCTCATTTGCCATTTTGGCGCCCCCCTTGCCATCCGGCGCCTAGAGCGGCCGCTCCACTCGCTCTACCCTAGATCCGGCCGTGCGTATGGGTATTTCCAGATTCCATACTATGACAAAAATGGAAGGAAGGTGAATGGTCTTCCAATAAGAAGGCTTTTCTTAAGCAAAATCCTCTTTAAGGGTTAATTTATAATAGAATTTATTTTTAGATTATTCTGGAAACCGGTAGATTTTTATCGAACTAGCTATTATTTTATCGAACTCGTGGAGCGTAAGCGAAGCGAGTTCTTACAAACAACTCCATTACGAACTGTCACCTGGCTACTGGGACGTCTCGGCATTTGGATGGCTTTTTGATTTACATAGTTTGTGCGACGATAACTTTAGTATAGTTTTTCTGATTTTTATGAAAGTTCTTGGGGCTGTAGCAGAGATACATAACATTTGTAAGTTCATATATGAGCAGGATCGATCAAGAGGTTATGGAGCTAGGAGAAAAAAAATCCTCCTTAGGGTCTTGTTATATTGGTCCACTCGTTTGCAAGCAAATCGCGAGTTCTCAGTTCGAGGCGGACTACTAGTTCAGAGTAATTCGAGACAAAACACTGGGTCATTTTCGCGAATATAAATAAGAACCACTTCCCTAATTTAGGTATTTTGAGGGGTATTTTTGGTAGTGTAACTGGAACCATTTATAAATAATCTGGGGGTTTTTATCCTCATATTACATGGAATAGTAATTGATACATGAATCTTTCGGACTAGGACCACATACCTTATCCCGTAGTTGTTTGAGGGTGACTTCCATCATGCTAAGCTTGCCATCCTCACCAGCGCCCTCTGACGCTTTAGCCTGTGAAAATAACTCTTTACAATGCATGCTCGGAAAGTGCTTTTTTAAGGGTAAGGTAAAAAGCGATTATTACTTTTATTTAATATTATTTTCTGCACCGTAAAATGTTTTATGCTACATTTGTAGATTTCCGACGAGTGGCGGTGTGAATCCCTCCCTTCGGTCGTGTTTTAACACCGACACGAGTCGGCACGAGTCTAATTTGTAGCATAAATAACTATTTTATTACTTTTTTTACTTCGATAATGCTAAGAAAACACTCGGCCTTCTAGTATGGGGTAGTGAATTGCTAACAAATATTTTAAATTAAGTTTGCTACATCAATGTAGTTAATCCTGCCTTTTCGCCGAAAATTGTATTGCCGAATTTCACTTGCCAACCAACTTTTCACAGAAGTTTCATTTGGCCGAATTTCCTTTCCCATCTTTACATAATCCAACCTAACCTAACTAGTAGGTAATTTTCATTTCCCAACTATGGGGTTGGGAAATGAAATGGTTGCAAAATAATTATTTGGTAAAAGTTATTCGACAAAATTAAACATCTGCGAAAAGTTGGTTGGCAAGTGAAATTCGGCAATACAATTTTCTAGTATTTTTTTGCTTTAAAGATTGAACGTTACACGTAGCACAATAAAGTCTATATTAGCTCACCTTGGCATCTAGTTCAGCCTTCTCTTTGTTAAGGGCAATCTGTTTCGCGTTCAATTCTTTCACGCGCGCTTTAAGTTGCTGCATTTCGGCCATGCTGGAGTCGCGATCAGATCTAACAAGAAAAAAAATAGCGTATAACGAATTAATTCAATAGGAGGTATTACTGCAATGTTATGCCGCCAGAGTGCAGCAGTACTATAAACCATAGAAAACTTATACATGGTTCCATGCCTTTTCATAGAAAATGCTATTGGCGAATTTCACTTGCCAACCACCTTTTCGCAGAAGTTTCATTGGGCCGAATTTAATTTCCCAACTTTACATAATCCATCCTAGGTAATTTTCATTGCCCAACTATGGGGTTGGGGAGTGAAATGGTTGCGAAATAATTATTTGGTAAAAGTTATTCGGCCAAATGAAACTTCTGCGAAAAGTTGGTTGGTAAGTAAAATTCGCAATACAATTTTCGGCGAAAAGGCAGGATACACATACCTACTTAGGCCTTAAACTGTGTTTTGACAAGTTTTCACACAAAATTCATAACGATTAAATATGTCATTTATGCATCAAGGCGGTTTGTTTGTTTTGTTTGTTTATCTTATCATGAAACGCGGAAATCGAAATTTCGTTATCCACCTCTCTATCGCTCGAAAATACAAGAATGATAGAGACACGGATAGCGAAATATCATAAGTAAGAGACATTTCGTTACGAACGTCATTAAATCAATTATTAGTAAAAATTTTGATATATCTGTTTCCAACAAACACAACTGTTGTACTAGGACAAACGATTATTGATAAAATAAAAGACAATTTTAATTCAAAATTATTTCATTTTTAAAATTAAAGACGTTTATTTATAAGCGGGTGTCAATAAGTAAATTAACGTTGCAACGAGTGGGAGTGAGACACCGCTACTTTGATGAACTCTTTCGTACTATTTTCACCTGCCTTGCTTGGTAATAAGGTTCGATTTCGTTTGATAATAATTAGCTATGTTGAGAGCTTAGCTCTTGACTCACCTTATCCCGTCTATAGTGCATTTAGCAACAGCAGTGCGACGACTACTTCTATTTTCACGAGAGCTTAGTTTTTTTTTTTATGGCATCGCGCTCCTGGCGCATTCAGCCAAACGAGTAAAACGGGGAAACGGAATTAAGGAATAAATAAAACGGAATAATCGGAATTAAAAAAAAAAGGAATGGATCAGGAAAGGTATTAAAGTTTAATATTATTAATTGAAATAAATTAATATAATGCTTTGTATATAGATGAGGAATTAGATATATCGTTAATATGGAGGAGTGCAGAAATACAGGTGGGAAACGGAACTTTAAGGTTTGACAGATGGCTAAATAAAACAGAGCGATTATACGAGTCACAATTAGAAGTTCTTGACTTACCTCATCCCGTCTATAGTACATTTAGCGGCCGCAACAGCAGTGCGACTGCTGCGGATATCCTTGGCCAAGTTACTGGCTCTGGTGGTCACAGTGCTCAGCTCTGCTTGCAGAGCTTGGCTCTTGGCTTTCAAAGCAAGAACTTTGCTCTGCTCTTCGGTGCGAAGAGCTTCAAGTTCACGTGTTCTGAGGATAGAGTAAAAAAATATATAAATATGTGATAAATTCGTTAGTCATCCGTAATGGATATTTACGTTAAAATACTTATAATTAATTAACATTTTCCACGCCAAAGACGTATATATCGGCACCACAGGTCCAACGCCAAAGACCGATATATCGGTCACCAACCACAGAGCAAAATATACCTACATGCACACACATAAAGTTTAGCTTCATTTTTGACATTTAGATGTCGTGGCGTCTGAGTGGTAGGTTTTGCGTTTGACATGGCGTCGAAAAGGTTAAAGAAATGAAAAAAATATCACAACGAGTCCTGACCCAGGCGTGTGAAAAAAACCGGCCAAGTTCGAGTGGGACTCGCGCACGAAGACTTGCCAATGATCTGCCTCTCTCTCTCAGGCAAGCTCAGACCAAATTCACTTTCAAGCGCTTGCTGCGCAAGCATTTCCTTGATAAGATCTCTGCATCGTCCTCCTGATAGTTCACACAAGGTATGTAAAATATATGTATGTATATTTATTACTAGTAGTCCGCCTCGAACTGAGAACTCGCGTTTTCCTTGCAAACGAGTTGACCAATATAAGAAGACCCCAAGGAGGATTTTTTTTCTCCTTTTAGCTCCATAACCACTTGATGGATCCTGCTCATATACGAACTTACAAATTTAATGTACCTCTGCTACAACCCCAAGAAATTTCATAAAGATCAGAAAAACGTTACTAAAGTTATCGTCAGACAAACTATCGTAATCAAAAAGCCATCCTAATGCCGAGACATCCCAGTAGCCAGGTGACAGTTCGGTTCGGTCTGGAGTTGTTTGTAAGAACTCACTTCGCTTACGCTCCGCGAGTTCGATTATATGTATTTGTGTAAGTTTATGAATATAGCTTTATATGTATCAATAGTTTTTTTTAATGATTCTGTCATATTTTTTTAGACCCTGCACCTACCTAACTTTCTGTTTGACCCAATGGTTGACTGGTAGAGAATGCCTTATGGCATTAAGTCCGCCATTTGTACCTTTTTGTATTGTGCAATAAAGAATAACTAAACTAAACCAAGACTTCCCGTTGCTGAGTATAAAGGGAGAAAGCCATTATAATTATATTAAATTACCTCTTTTTCTCCCATTCCAATTGGCATTGCCTCTCCATTTCTTTCCTTGCGGCCTCGCGTTTTTCCTACAATATAGAAAAAAAATATTCATACGTGTACATACATACTTAATAGGGGTGATGACACATGTTGAATTATGCAATGAAATTTAGTTGATAAAATATCCAAATAAAGTAAACATTTAAAAAAGCTTCAAAGTAAAAAAAAAATCGATTTTTGAAAGTACGAAATTTAAAAAACGAATGATACCATTCGATTTCTAACATTTTATTGTGAAATAAGTTGTATAGCAACCATACACATAAACGCAACATTTCACTGTAGAAATAGCAATTTCATAAATTTTCCATACTTTAAACAGGGCAAATATGAAGCCGTGACGTCGCGGCTTTATATCATTTTGTTAGGAGCGTTTTGAGAAACAAATGCAAATCTCAGACTTTAAGTCTTTTTCCTGTCTTTTATGTTGATTTAAGGCAATTGGCCCCATATAGACATTTGATCCTCACAACAAAACGAATCGAATGATACCATGCATGAAAAACATTCATCTAGCCTATTATATATTCGTACATTTTACTGTTGGACATTCAATTACATTTATATAGCGATTTTTGTATAGTTTGTAAATTTCTCCGTAGCTTTCCTGTCATGTACAAGTAATGTACAAATCTTTGTCAACCATGTCTGAATAATATCTCTCAGTTGCTTGAAGGTTAGCTGGAAGAGATCCCTTAAAGGGATAAGTTCGCCTTTGTACACACTTACTATATTTTTGTTGGTCATGTACTTGTTTTGTGCAATAAAGTGTTTTACTACTACTACTACTACACTTCGAACAGAACTAAAATATTCATTATACACCAATTTTGTTTCATTGCTTTGGTTAAGTTGCAGAAAAATTAAAATAGTACATTACACAACTAGGGTGGTAAAACAAATAAAAGGCCGAGATCGCAGAAGTTTGCGGCCCGAGCTGCAAGCGAGGGACGTAAATATGCGATCGAGGGCTTTCTTTATTACCTCCCGTGTTGTGTACATCGTTTTATGTCTACGCTTGGCCAGAAAGCGTCTTTTTCCGTACGCGTAGCGTGCGGAAAAAGGCGCTTTATGGCCAGGTGTGGCATAAATTACTTTTACGAGTTATTTGAGAAGTTATCAGCGCTCCCTAAGGACAATATAAACTATAGTTCCCCTCCAACGCTTTTTGGAGGGCAACAACGAAACCGACTAAATTATGTAGGCTAATTACGGTATGCTGTCAGCCATATTGTAACGTGTTTTCAAATTAGTCGCGTTGCGTATGTTCTGTCCTTGGCGCACAGGTGTGACAACTCTAGTTATACTTGCTTTGAATTTCAAGCTGAAGGATAGACCGAGATAGGAAGTTCAATTGTCTCGTTCTAAAGTATCTCTGCATGCTAAAGTGGGAAGGAGAAATATATATTACACAACTCACTTGTTCTTCCTTCTGTTTCCTCATCATTTCTTCTTGCTCCCTCTTCTGCGCCTCCAATCTTATCTTCTCTTTCTTTTCCGCTTCCTCTCTTTCTTTGCGCTCCCGCTCGGCCTGGGACAACAAAGTTAAATAAATGTATTAAACGTCACCTTAAATAAGAACTTATTCGATTTAGGCGGTAAAATTATGTCAACTTTAATTTTATACACTACGTAATCTATAGATAGGGTAAACTACCCTATTGTAGACACCCACTAATAGTAGGCACCTACCTTAATTTTAGGCTGCAACAATTCTTTTCTACAAAAACAGATTCCAATAGCCGTGTCCACTAGGGTGGTCCATGAATGTATGGAGAAGAAAAAAGTATTACAAATCTTATCTCCACCAGGCTCCTTTTGTTCTGTTAAGAAAATGAAGTCTATATCCAAAATTTGAGCTCATTTGATGATAATTTACTGGTCGCTATGATTTCAATATTTATAATATTCCCATACAAATGGAAAAATCTAAATTACCCTAAAATTCAAAATTTAAGCGCTTTATTAGTTACTCAGTTATAACTTAATATAAATAGTGTATAAACACTATCAAAAACATCTTCAATTAGGAATTATTGATTGTATAATTTCTCTTCATACATTTTTGTATAGCAAAATTGTGTCATTCATAGCGACCCCCACATAAAGTTTAATTGTTCTCAAATTAGAAGCAAATATCTTTTAGGAGTATTGAAACTAAAAGAAGCTGGTGGAGATAAAAAAAATCAAAACTTAATATTTTTGGACCACCCTAGCTGTCCACACCAGTCGCACCGCCTCGCGAGGAAATTGCCGCGCGCGGCAGCTCGGTTAGTGTGGACGTGCCTCGGCCGAGACAAACGCGCTGGCGGCCGCAATGCCTCGGGCGAGGCACGTCCACACTAGCCGAGCTGCCGCGCGCGTCAATTGCCTCGCGAGGCGGTGTGTCAGATGTAAACACGGCTAATGACTAGTAATTTTCCGTGCCTCAATAGGGAATATTCCGCAAAACTCTGGCTAGGGGGCGGCACTAGCACAACAAGAGGGCCTACCGCGAAACACGAAAATAAAAGTTTCGTTACCTGCTTCTCTGTCACTCTTACATATTCGAGCGATGGAGAGGCACATGTCAAAATTTCGATTCTCTCGTTTCACGATAGGCCCTCTGTAAACAAACCGCCTTGGTGCACAAATGACATATTTATTCGTTATTATAAATTATCTATGAAAACTTGTAAAAAACTGTTTAAGGCCTAGTATGTATTAAGAACTCTATGGTTTACCGATGTGCTAGTGCTGCACTCTGGCGGCAGAACATTGCAGTAATACCCCTATTGAATAGTTTACTAAATATAGAATATAGAAGATTTGTTTACGTCTCAGTTTTAGTTCAAGACTCAAGTACCAAATTATAATATCACGATATTTGGCAGTATCTTGTGCGTCTTATTAACGGTTTACTTATACCATAGACTTAAATATATAGTAGACGGCCATAGTCTAAGAACTTTTTGAGGCTCCGAGTATTTAGCGCCATCTAGTTCAGAGCCAATATGCATGAGATAAAATCAGAGCCACCTAGTAACGAATAACGTACTAGTAGTACGTTATTCGTTACTAGGTGGCGCTGATTTTATCTCATACATATTGGCTCTGTTTAGGTGGCTCTGAACTAGATGGCGCTAAATACTCGGAGCCACAAAAAGTTCTTAGGCTATGGCCGTCTACTATATATTTAAGTCTATGCTTATACTCAAAATATGCTTACCTCTGCTTCCTATAAAGCGTGAAAAAAAAACATGAATTTATATAGCTTTAATTTTCGTTTGTGTTTATTGTACAGTCAGCAGCAAAAGTAAGTAAGCGGGTAGGGTGTTCAAAATGAGCTGGACACGACTTTATTGTTAAGAGAATAAGAGCGTGTGTAGGTCATTTTGAACAACCTACCAGGTTAGCTACTTCTGCTGCTGACTGTACATTTAAATAAATAAATAAATATAATGGGACAATCTTACACAAATCAACCTAGTCCCACAGTAAGCCCAATAAGGCTTGTGTTGTAGGTACTAGGCGACGATATATATAATAGATAGATATAGATAAATACTTAAATACATAGAAAACATCCATAACTCAGAAACAAATATCCATGATAAACACACAAATAAATGCCCTGACCAGGATTCGAACCCGGGACCTCCTGCTTCATAGGCAGGGTCACTACCCACTAGGCTAGGAGGCCGATAAACATTTAATTTAATTGTGTACACAATTCTGTATCTTATATCTATAATAATACGGTACTTTTTCCTTTTCCAGCTGTTCTCTTCTTCGCTCCAGCTCGGCCTGCCCTCGCGCCATATTTCAGATCGTGTATACAATTAGGAAATGTCACCTGCACTGCTACTCCACTAGTAGCTACTAGTTTAGTTTTTAAGGTAGGGCATTGCCCCCAAATGCCCCCCCCCCCCCCCCCCTAGCTACGGCCCTGGGCAGTGCTGCTCTACTATATAAGTTACTCTATAAGAATATGGTACCTTTTCTTTTTCCAGCTGTTCTCTCCTGCGCTCCAGCTCGGCCTGTCCGCGCGCCATATTTTCGCGGCGTCGCTCTTCGTATGATTGGTTGCTGGTTATACTGGTCACCGATTGACGTCTGTGAATTATGTTAGTAAATATTTTGATGTAAAAAAAAAACAACCTATTAGCCGTGTCTACACCAGGCGCACCGCCTCGCGAGGAAATTGCCGCGCGCGGCAGCAATGCCTCGCCCGAGGCAAACGCACGCGCGGCCGCAATGCCTCGCCCGAGGCAAACGCACGCGCGGCCGCAATGCCTCGGGCGAGGCACGGCCACACTAGCCGAGCTGCCGCGCGCGGCAATTTCCTCGCGAGGCGGTGCGACTGGTGTGGACACGGCTATTATTTAAATGTATATCGATTTTTATCGTATTAACGGTTTAAATAAGTCGGAAAATATGGACAGATTTTTGCGATTTCGTTAACAAAACTATGTAAATGGAACGGGTAAGGTGGTAGTAGGTATATAATTTACGAGTAACTACAATTAAAACCAAATAGCTTAGAAAATATAGTTGATTTTAATTTGTTTTAAGTATAAAGAGAAAATACAGTATAACCACGTCAAGGCATTTAAATCGTTGTTTTATATGTAATAAATAAACTAGTAGTCCGCCTCGAACTGAGAACTCGCGATTCACTTGCAAACGAGTTGACCAATATAACAAGACCCTAAGGACAATTTCTTTTCTCCTTCTCGCTCCATAACCACTTGATCGATCCTGCTCATATACGAACTCTCAAATATTATGTATCTCTGCTACAGCCCCAATAAATTTCATAAAGATCAGAAAAAGGTTACTAAAGTTATCGTCAGACAAACTATCGAAATCAAAAAGCCATCCAAATGCCGAGACATCCCAGTAGCCAGGTGACAGTTGGGTCTGGAGTTGTTTGTAAGAACTCACTTCGCTTACGCTCCGCGAGTTCGATAAATATGTCCTTTAAGAATTTTAATACAATAGACAGGACGAGGTTAGAATGGATTGATAGTTAGATACCTGAAGGTAGGCGGGATCAGCTCCGGAGGCAGCTTGGCCGGGACAGGTTCGCCCTGCGTCGCTTTTTCACACAGGTACATCGCCAGCACGAACTCCTCGCAACCTGCAACCGACATCCAACTATTAACATAATCGCTTTAATGCCCATCTTGCCGAGGGCGAGTCACCGTAGATAAAATTGGATACCGTTTTATGAACCGACTTCAAGTTATCAAAGGAGGAGGTTATCAATTCGTCGGGATCTTTGTTTTTTTTGCTATTTTTTTATGTATGTTCACCGATTATTCGAAGACGGCTGGACCGATTTGGAAAATTATTCTTTTGTTTGAAAGAGTATACTTCACAGTTGGTCCCATTGTCACCAGGTCCGGATCTGATGATGGGATCCTGGAGAAATCGAGGGAACTCTTCAACTATTATAGGCACACCTATAGTGATTTCAGTATTTCTTACAGCAACTCGGCCACTTCCTCTTGGAATAGCGGATGCTAAGTGAAGTTGGTTCTTTTTTGTTTAAAATTATTTTTCATCTAATAACCCAGTATGTTACCTTTTCCTTTCCGCGCGCGTCCCATGACAAGGGACATCACCTGCTTACTATACCCGTCACTTTTCATTTAATTATCGAAAAAAAAACACAATAATCGAAAAAATTATTAATCTCTGGGTTTTTGAGTGATCGAATATGTACAAAATATCATCGACGTTTTGCCGCTAGACTACCAACGCTTATTCAGGTAGTTCTATGATCGCTTACCTGATCGTCCGTCAGAGTCCAAGTCAGCCAGCGCCCATATCTGCGCCAGCGCGGCCTGCGGCAGCCGGGACTGCAGCATGATGGAGCGAGCGCTCCGGAGACCCAGCCGCTTATCTACCAACGCTTATTCCTCACGTAGTTGTATGATCGCTTACCTAGTCGTCCGTCAGAGTCCAAGTCAGCCAGCGCCCATATCTGCGCCAGCGCGGCCTGCGGCAGCCGGGACTGCAGCATGATGGAGCGAGCGCTCCGGAGACCCAGCCGCTTATCTACCAACGCTTATTCCTCACGTAGTTGTATGATCGCTTACCTAGTCGTCCGTCAGAGTCCAAGTCAGCCAGCGCCCATATCTGCGCCAGCGCGGCCTGCGGCAGCCGGGACTGCAGCATGATGGAGCGAGCGCTCCGGAGACCCAGCCGCTTATCTACCAACGCTTATTCCTCACGTAGTTGTACGATCGCTTACCTAGTCGTCCGTCAGAGTCCAAGTCAGCCAGCGCCCATATCTGCGCCAGCGCGGCCTGCGGCAGCCGGGACTGCAGCATGATGGAGCGAGCGCTCCGGAGACCCAGCCGCTTATCTACCAACGCTTATTCCTCACGTAGTTGTATGATCGCTTACCTAGTCGTCCGTCAGAGTCCAAGTCAGCCAGCGCCCATATCTGCGCCAGCGCGGCCTGTGGCAGCCGGGACTGCAGCATGGTAGAGCGAGCGCTCCGGAGACCCAGCCGCTTATCTACTAACGCTTATTCCTCGCATAGTCCTATGGTCGCTTACCTAGTCGTCCGTTAGAGTCCAAGTCAGCCAGCGCCCATATCTGCGCCAGCGCGGCCTGCGGCAGCCGGGACTGCAGCATGATGGAGCGAGCGCTCCGGAGACCCAGCCGCTTATCTACCAACGCTTATTCCTCGCATAGTCCTATGGTCGCTTACCTAGTCGTCCGTTAGAGTCCAAGTCAGCCAGCGCCCATATCTGCGCCAGCGCGGCCTGCGGCAGCCGGGACTGCAGCATGATGGAGCGAGCGCTCCGGAGACCCAGCCGCTTATCTACCAACGCTTATTCCTCACGTAGTCCTATGGTCGCTTACCTAGTCGTCCGTCAGAGTCCAAGTCAGCCAGCGCCCATATCTGCACCAGCGCGGCTTGCGGCAGCCGCGACTGCAGCATGATGGAGCGAGCGCTCCGGAGACCCAGCCGCTTATCTACCAACGCTTATTCCTCACGTAGTTGTATGATCGCTTACCTAGTCGTCCGTCAGAGTCCAAGTCAGCCAGCGCCCATATCTGCGCCAGCGCGGCCTGTGGCAGCCGGGACTGCAGCATGATGGAGCGAGCGCTCCGGAGACCCAGCCGCTTATCTACCAACGCTTATTCCTCACGTAGTCCTATGGTCGCTTACCTAGTCGTCCGTCAGAGTCCAAGTCAGCCAGCGCCCATATCTGCACCAGCGCGGCTTGCGGCAGCCGCGACTGCAGCATGATGGAGCGAGCGCTCCGGAGACCCAGCCGCTTATCTACCAACGCTTATTCCTCACGTAGTTGTATGATCGCTTACCTAGTCGTCCGTCAGAGTCCAAGTCAGCCAGCGCCCATATCTGCGCCAGCGCGGCCTGTGGCAGCCGGGACTGCAGCATGGTAGAGCGAGCGCTCCGGAGACCCAGCCGCTTATCTACCAACGCTTATTCCTCGCATAGTCCTATGGTCGCTTACCTAGTCGTCCGTTAGAGTCCAAGTCAGCCAGCGCCCATATCTGCGCCAGCGCGGCCTGCGGCAGCCGGGACTGCAGCATGATGGAGCGAGCGCTCCGGAGACCCAGCCGCTTATCTACCAACGCTTATTCCTCACGTAGTCCTATGGTCGCTTACCTAGTCGTCCGTCAGAGTCCAAGTCAGCCAGCGCCCATATCTGCGCCAGCGCGGCCTGCGGCAGCCGGGACTGCAGCATGATGGAGCGAGCGCTCCGGAGACCCAGCCGCTTATCTACCAACGCTTATTCCTCACGTAGTTGTACGATCGCTTACCTAGTCGTCCGTCAGAGTCCAAGTCAGCCAGCGCCCATATCTGCGCCAGCGCGGCCTGCGGCAGCCGGGACTGCAGCATGATGGAGCGAGCGCTCCGGAGACCCAGCCGCTTATCTACCAACGCTTATTCCTCACGTAGTTGTATGATCGCTTACCTAGTCGTCCGTCAGAGTCCAAGTCAGCCAGCGCCCATATCTGCGCCAGCGCGGCCTGTGGCAGCCGGGACTGCAGCATGGTAGAGCGAGCGCTCCGGAGACCCAGCCGCTTATCTACCAACGCTTATTCCTCGCATAGTCCTATGGTCGCTTACCTAGTCGTCCGTTAGAGTCCAAGTCAGCCAGCGCCCATATCTGCGCCAGCGCGGCCTGCGGCAGCCGGGACTGCAGCATGATGGAGCGAGCGCTCCGGAGACCCAGCCGCTTATCTACCAACGCTTATTCCTCGCATAGTCCTATGGTCGCTTACCTAGTCGTCCGTTAGAGTCCAAGTCAGCCAGCGCCCATATCTGCGCCAGCGCGGCCTGCGGCAGCCGGGACTGCAGCATGATGGAGCGAGCGCTCCGGAGACCCAGCCGCTTATCTACCAACGCTTATTCCTCACGTAGTCCTATGGTCGCTTACCTAGTCGTCCGTCAGAGTCCAAGTCAGCCAGCGCCCATATCTGCACCAGCGCGGCTTGCGGCAGCCGCGACTGCAGCATGATGGAGCGAGCGCTCCGGAGACCCAGCCGCTTATCTACCAACGCTTATTCCTCGCGTAGTCCTATGGTCGCTTACCTAGTCGTCCGTTAGAGTCCAAGTCAGCCAGCGCCCATATCTGCGCCAGCGCGGCTTGCGGCAGCCGGGACTGCAGCATGATGGAGCGAGCGCTCCGGAGACCCAGCCGCTTATCTACCAACGCTTATTCCTCGCGTAGTTCTATGATCGCTTACCTAGTCGTCCGTCAGAGTCCAAGTCAGCCAGCGCCCATATCTGCGCCAGCGCGGCCTGCGGCAGCCGGGACTGCAGCATGATGGAGCGAGCGCGAGCTCCGGAGACCCAGCCGCTTATCTACCAACGCTTATTCCTCACGTAGTTGTATGATCGCTTACCTAGTCATCCGTCAGAGTCCAAGTCAGCCAGCGCCCATATCTGCGCCAGCGCGGCCTGCGGCAGCCGGGACTGCAGCATGATGGAGCGAGCGCGAGCTCCGGAGACCCAGCCGCTTATCTACCAACGCTTATTCCTCACGTAGTTGTATGATCGCTTACCTAGTCGTCCGTCAGAGTCCAAGTCAGCCAGCGCCCATATCTGCGCCAGCGCGGCCTGCGGCAGCCGGGACTGCAGCATGATGGAGCGAGCGCTCCGGAGACCCAGCCGCTTATCTACCAACGCTTATTCCTCGCGTAGTTCTATGATCGCTTACCTAGGCGTCCGTCAGAGTCCAAGTCAGCCAGCGCCCATATCTGCGCCAGCGCGGCCTGCGGCAGCCGGGACTGCAGCATGATGGAGCGAGCGCGAGCTCCGGAGACCCAGCCGCTTTTCTGAAGGTCTGTCGCGTTGAATAGTTGAGTGTATCTAGAAATAAATGCTTGTGATAGACACATGTTGTTGGTGATGTTCCTATGGTAACCCAGAATTGCATTCAACAGAGAATCGCCAAGAGCGCTCGGGACGAACCGATCAACGTTCGCTTCGTAGCGGATTCTAGTTGAGAGCAGTGCACGCAATATTATCGTCACCCCAGCGGATAGTGTGTTCGATCCATCTCCACTTTCTCTGCCAATTATTAAGATTAATTGTATATTCATTTACGCCCTTATTCATGAACGTTTCTCAGGGCTATTGAACTAATTTTGTTAATTCATTACTTAGACAGTCGTGTTTGTTTCTAACAGACACAATATATATGAACTAATTGAGGCCTGAGAGACGTTTATGAACAAGGGGTTTGACTTCACTGTACGTACGAATTACAAATGAGAGACATAATGCCATAACTTAAGGTATTCTCAAGGATTAACATGACACAATAGTATATAGTCGTAAAATGTTAAATATCGTAAGACTTACTTGAGCTTCTGTGGTTGCGGGATGCCCCACTCCGCGATGGCGGGCGGGCTCATGACTCCGAGCGGCTCCACCGGGCTTGTGACTGCCGACACGTGGGCTGAGCCGGCCAGTGACGCTGAAAAAAGCAAGGCCGAGTGAGGCTAACTGGAATCCCTTCTGTTATCATATTTAGAGTGGTATGGGTACTGCGAATGTCATCTCGCTATGTGTGGTAGGGCACAGAATAGCAAATCTCATCTCATTCAAATCTGGAGCAGATCCCGACTGGGGAAGTACCTCCACCTTACAGAAAACCACAGCCAAATAGCACTATACCCTACTCATGGTGTTGTGTTCCTGCTGGTGGGTAAGGTTGCCAAAGAGCTCAAAGAGGACCCAGTGTGTTGACGACGAGTTACCCACCTGAATCCTCCTTTTTGTAAAGGGCCGGCAACGTTTGTTACCTCTCTGGAGTTACAGGCGTCCATAGGCTAAGGTAGCTTACCATCAGGGCCGTATGCTTGTATGCCAATTTCAAAAATCCATTCCAAAAATTTCTACCCATGATGCAAACCGAACTAGTCCTTATGACGTTCTAAAAAGGTACAAATGATCAGTCATCTCACCTGGTTTAGACTCATCCTTGACCGCCGCAATGGGAGTACTGGTCACGGGCTGGATTGAACCCGCGACCGTGTTCACAGGCTTCGGCGGGCTACTAACCAACGAGCCCATGGACCCCATGGTTGTCCCGGACACCAGAGGGTGAGGCGGTGATGTTGGTATTAGTGGAGCTATCGGTTGCCCTGGTTGATTTGGCATTATTGGTTGCGCCATAGGTGGCATTATTGGTTGCCCCATAGGCGGCACTATTGGTTGCCCCATTGGTGGCACTATTGGTTGCCCTATTGGTTGGGCTAAAGGTTGATTAGGTATCAAAGGTTGCGCTGGCATCATTGGTTGCGCCATCATTGGTTGACTTGGGATCAAGGGCGCCGCTGGCATTATTGGTTGCGTAGGCATCACTGGCTGCACTGGCATTTGTGGTTGCGCGATTGGTTGACTGGTTACAGGTTGGGTCATAGGTTTGACGCCGGATATGAGGTCAGGTACGGTAGGTCGGGGTACGGCTGGTTGTCCGAAGTCACCCAATAGTGACTGGGTGGGTTGTGGTGGAATGATGGGTTGCTGGGCTGGCATGGGGGGGATTGGGGGTTTTGCTGGGGCTGGGAAAGCCTGTTTCGGGGGTCCTGTGAAACAGTTTTATGATTAGTTCTTTAATTTCTTTAAATTCAGTTCTTCAATATTTTATGGCCTCTGTCCATTACCTAGGGCAATTTCGCTAGTGTCAAGGTTAAATGTAAAAAGTTTGCTCATAGAACTGGACGTTGTTTGGTAGAAGCCTTGCTTTTTTTAAAGTGGTAGCTGTATTTACAAATAGCCACTAGGTGGCCACGACCCCGGTACTACCGGTAGTTAAACCAAAAGTGGTTTTATGATTTCATTTTAACAAGTTCTAAATACTAACCCTAACTTTGCCGTATATTATTACAAATATTTAGTAGAGAAATGCTATATTTACCTGTAGGACTGAGTGATCCGAGCAATGATGGCGGCAAAACTTTAGGTACTTCAATACCATGAAGTTTTAGGTTGATTATCTGTCAAAAGCAGTTAATGCTATTATATAAAATAATAAAAGATTTTTTTTTAAATTCTTATTATTTTTGTAATCCTTATTCAAGTGTGGGGTGTCCCACACAATGAAAGGAAGCGAAAAAACAATAATTAACTCATAAGATTTGAAGCACAACATACGTACGATATACGATCAAGCTTTATAAAATTGTGAAAAAAAAAATATAAGCCTTTTTTTTAGTCAGTGACTGTCTTACTTTGCAGCATAGGCCTCCCCAAGCTTTTGCCATGCCAATCTGTCTCTTGCCGTTCTCATCCATGTTGGTCCTGCTATGTTCTTTATGTCATCCTCCCATCTACGATATTGGCCTCCTTTTTTCTCGTGAGAAAGATAGCATACTCTGACTATTCAAGATGTTTTTATAAATGTTTACCTTGCAAGCAATAGAGAATTCCTTCAGGTCCAGTTTGCCATCGGCATTGCAGTCGGCCAACGACCATATCTGCCCCAGCACTGGTGGGGGCAGTTGAGACTGAAAAGTAATTCCACCCTTAAAAAGCCTATTTCTTAATAAATACTGCTCTGCTACTAATCCCACTTGGTGGAATGTGCCAGCAGAGAATGGATTTTAATGTGGTATGGGTAAAATATGTGGACGTAAGAGTGTAACAGCAGTTATAAATTATTCGCTAACTTCTTTCTTAATAGTTCAAATTCAAGTGAAAATATATCTAAGGGTCAAATTTATTTCTTATGTGGACATAAATTGTTATTCACATTTACGTCAGAAGGGTTGGCAACTGTCAACGGTTTGGCCAGTTGGCGCCAGCATAGCTTGTACCTGTCACTAGTATTGTTGTATGGGATTTGGCTCATTTTATTTTCACTTGTATGGGAAAAATTTCAAAATTGGAAATAAATAATTCATAACAGCAGAAGTATTTAGTTAAGGCTTAAAAGTCATGTTAATCGTTGCGTAGACAGAAAATCCTACGAAAATTTGAACGTGAAAAAATCGTCATTTAATTAATTTCTAAATAATCGCCTAAATAAATAAATAAATATTTTATTATTTATTATGGTTCCTTAAGACAGGTTATTTATGGATGACGGAAAATCAGACAAAAAAAGAAACGATTCATATATATTTTGATGAATATTTACTTCCCGATGGAAAGTTTGTAGGATTTTCCGTTCAGTCTCGCTCTTAGACTAAGTTCAGCCGCTCATGCCGTTAGAAAAATTAGACAACTGACTAATATTGAGACAGCTCGCTTAGTTTATTATAGTTATTTTCATAGTGTAATGTCATATGGAATTCTGGTTTGGGGCAAAGCAGCTGACATACAGACTATTTTTGTTTTACAGAAAAGAGCCATTCGCTTTATGTATAACTTAAAGGCAGGTACATCAATTAGAGAATTATTTAAAGAAATTAATATTTTAACTCTTGCGTCCCAATATATCTATGATAATATTATTTTTGTTGTAAAGAATATACACACATTCAAGAAGAATTCTGACATCCACAGCTATAACACTAGAAATAAAAACAAGCTTGCTACCAGACGATGTCGTGTCCGCAAAGCATATAAGTCATTTTTTGGCCAGGGTATTCATATTTATAACAAGTTACCCGTCGATGTTTTGAATCTATCATTTCCCGCTCTTAAGAAATACTTGAAAAAAACTTTAATGTCAAAGGGTTATTACAGGGTCGAGGACTATATGACAGACATATATGCATAGCCCAAACCAGAATCTATAAAATCATCTAACATTTAGAGGACACAGTTCAAGTAAGAAAGAATATCAAACGTATTGCGAAGCAGTCAGATTTGGATTTTATTTTTATTTTTCATTTTAATTACACAATAGGCAGGTACATGTCTGTCTCTCAAGCTGTTTTGATATGCCTTCTTGAAGAACTACGCATTATTGTATATAGTATCTTTAATGTATTTGTAGTACTGTTTTGAAAAAATAAGTCCCGCCGAGTTTCTTGCCGGTAATAAGTAATACTTCTCGGGTCAGAGGTGTAGGGTTAGAACCGGTGGTAGTTTCTTTTCTCTCTGACGTTCATAAGTGCATTGTAATGTGCCTAAATTGAAGAATAAATATCTTTTATCTTTTATCTTTTATCTTTAGTCATCTTAGAATGACATTTTAAAACTATATAAACAACAAATCGCTGTTATAAATTAATGTTTGAAAAAAAAACGTATCTTTACTGGAGTATAAAAGCTAGCACATCCAGGTAAAAAAATCCCAAAAAAAAAACAAGGTTTTGACACTATTTGTAGGACTGACAGGTACAAGCTATGCTGGCGCATCTGCAACCCCATTGCCCATAAAGGGACCTACCGCTGGATTCAGACAGGCTGTTGATCAATAGTTTTTTTTTTCAAATGCACATGTTAAAACTATTTATACATATATGTTACCTGGGCTAATGTTGTTTACTCTGTCCCCGTTGTCCGAGGGACATCCTCATACTATTTCATAGAAAATCTTTGGTTGTCCAAGGGACGTAACCATAGCAACCGGGCGCTATAAAAAGTTGATTGACTCACCTGCAACATGAACCGCTTGGCCTGCTCCCCGCTAAGATTCCCATTGGCCGGCCCAAGGTTCCTGAAGTGCTCCGCGAACTTCGCGTGCTCATGCGGTTGTATCACCCACGGATCTCCCATTTTGACCACTATCAACACAACCAGTAAACCCTTAAAGGGATAAGTTCGCCTTTGTACGTATTTGCTGTGTTATATATTTCTTGTGTGTTTTCTTGTACAATAAATTGTTTTTTAATACAGTTGCTCAAAAAAGTGCTTTTCTTGTAGTGGTTTAGCGTGCGGAAAGTTTGATATCGCGCACTAGTGCTTTTTACTTTTCCAGCCAATCACAGCGCTACACCGCACCGCGCGGAGCGTTCGGATACATGTACTAAAGTAACCTCAAAGTGAATAATTGACAATTTTATAATTTTTTCGCAACTGTATTAAAGAACGTTGTTCGATACTCGTGCGTAAATGTCATTCTTCACTCGTCCCGAGTCTTGCCACTCGCCTACGGCTCGTGGCAAGATATCTCAGTGCTCGAGCCGTAATAACATACTTTCCGCACTTATATCGAAATGTACTATTACTACTACTACCAGTATGTAATTATATGTACAAGGTGTACAACCATAGATGTTTTAGGGAACTATTGTGAAGTTCTTAGAAAAGTTCAAATAGTATTTTCAATAAAATTACTTGTTGTAAAAAGTTTTCTTTCCTCCCAGAAGGTATTTTTTTAACTGTATCGTCTGTATCCCATAATGTCTGATAATTTTGGGTGACTCAGGAGATTAGAGATGCTTCTAGCAAAATATATTTTATTAGAATTTAGAATATGTAAATGGCATATAAAGCCAGCAAGTCTCTTCTTTTGTAGCATACAAACACTGAGAAAATTCAAAGACATGTTAATTAAAAAGGTGTGATCGCTGATTGGGTACAGTACTTTCCCTTGCAACTATTGCAATGGATATAAAATTTAAGTTGTTTACATAGTAATTATAGTAGTAATACTCACGTAGTACGCGTTGCCGAGGTTATGAAGTGTTTCTAACGCCCCTTTTGCCTGAAAACGTAATTTATTGGGATAAATAGTAGACAGGAAACCTCCCGAATGTATTGATCGCGATGAAACTGTCAAAATTTGACACTGACAGTCAGGTGTTGTTCAGAAATAGTGATTCATGTTTTGACGCAAGAGATCTTATAAGTTGAAAGTAGAGCGGTTTAAATAAAAAACTGACGAACAGAGCATAAATAAATTCAAAGTATTTTTATAACGAAATTTATATTAATGGGTCAATTATAAACCTTCTTGACCTTACAAACGGCTCATAACGATAAATATATTCACGTTAAAGCGGTATTACACATTGCAACCTGCAGGGTCCAATCTGTCAGGTTGGTAGGTGTAATTAAAGGTAGGGCCTGTAGGGAGCTGAAGGAGGGGAAGGGAGAGGCAGGGTACACAACAGATTGGGCCCTGCAGGTTGCAATGTGTAATACCGCTTTTATGAATTTCTAAACGCATACCAGAGTACGTTCAAACACCAAAATATAATTAACACCAATTCATATTAAACCATTTCATCAATATGAAATTAATCAACAAATATATCTTGCTAATCGTTTTGTTTATTTTAAATTAGTTGAAGCATCTTATGAGAACAATAATGACAAAACGACAAAGCAAAGTTCGTGCAAAAGTTGTATCAAATTGACAAAAAATAAGCGCATTGATCATTCAGAACGTGTCTGTCAAACCTCAATAGAATAGAAACGTCATATCGACACAGCTGCGAGCAAAGAGAATATAACACTACGTGCTGCGAGCTGCGTAATCTGCACGCATTTTGTTTGTTTTCATCAAAAACTAAAAAATGACGAAAGTCGCCGATAATCTCAACCCCCACGTATACGAGAAAGGCTCAGAGCGCCAGATTACCTCCACAGACCACGACGAGGATGTCGTAGACGAGATAGATGAGCGTGAAATCTTCGATATCATACGCAACATAAACGACCCGGAGCATCCGTTGACGCTGGAAGACTTGCGTGTGCTGGAGGAGAGGAATATTACTGTGAATAATAAGGAAAATACTGTGCACGTAAATTTTACGCCTACGATACCGCATTGCAGTATGGCTACTCTTATAGGTGAGAACATTTGTGACTTTTAGCAGCAAATTGTACATCTCCTCTCCTTCTAACGTTTGCCTCGGCTTTTTGCCACGGCCAAATGAACTTGGGGTCCGCTCGGCAACCCATTCCCACGAATTGGTCGCGTTAAAGAGCCCACTTTGGTGATATACAAGGACACTTAATTTCACTAATAGATACCAAATATTGTGAATTTTAAGTAATAGTAAAAAAATAAAATAAAAAAAGCCTCTTATTTCTGTGTGAAACAATACAAATAAAGTAACTTAAACTAGGATTCAAACTTACTTCACTGTAATTTTAGCATGATTCACACCAGGCCTATAACCGTGAAGCTCTTCGTTCATCAAATCATCTATTTGCATCACTTTCTTTCGTATATGCAAGAGCGATAGAGACGGGACCACCGTTTTGTCAATTTTCGAACCTCGCGGTAGGCCCTCAGAACCCTTAGGAGGTAAAGGCCTCTTACAGATCTCTCCACTACTGGTTGTATTGGGGCTCCCATATTGGCCATATTTCGTAGTTTAAGTAATGTCTAATAAATCCAGATCATTAAAGTGGGCTCTTTTTACGTACATTTTTATTAATGCTCGGACAGTATAGTTAATATTTATCTTTAAGCAAAGATATAATACTGTTTCAGGCTTGTCAATCCGAGTCCAGCTCCTCCGAGCTCTCCCGAGCCGCTTCAAAGTGACTGTAACAGTTACCGAGGGAACTCACGCGTCGGAGCATGCGGTGAACAAGCAGCTAGCTGACAAGGAACGGGTTGCTGCTGCATTGGAGAATAACAATCTCGTGCAGATTATTAACCAGTGTGTGTCACCTTTGTCTTTATAGACTTAGGGTGCGTTGCACCACGCACAATTAGGCGTGTCCAAACCAGACGCACATCCTCGCGAATTGCCGCGCGAGGCAAACGACCAATCGACCATTCCTCGCGCGGCAGCGTGTTTGTGTACATTTTTAGTAGGGACGTTTGCCTCGCGAGGAAAGCTAATCGATCAGTAATTTTAATACAAAACTAGATAAATGTCAAATTTTATCACCTTATTTGCCCAATCTAATTATTATTTTAATACAAAACTATAACTTTAGACAATTGCAAAATAACCAAACGGAACAAATAAAAAACCACGCGCACCAAATAAACACGTCCAGACCTGCGCGAGGCAAACGACTGAGGCGCCGAATACCGACACCGAGCCGATCGGCCGCGGCAAACATGCGCGCCGCCTCGGCAGAGGCACGTCCACACTAGGCGAGCTGCCGCGCGCGGCAATTTCCTCGCGAGGCTGTGCGCCTGGTCTGGACACGCCTATTAACAGGCTCATTAGTCATGTATACATCCGACACACTGCCTCGCGAGGAAATTGCCGCGCGCGGCAGCTCGGCTAGTGTAAGCGTGCCTCGGCCGAGGCATTGCGGCCGCCAGCGCGTTTGTCTTGGCCGAGGCACCCCACACTAACCGGCGGTGCGACTAGTGTAAACACGGCTATTTATGGCTATTAATGTTAAATATGGCGACTGAGCTGTCATCCTATAGAAAACTGTCAAACTTTTCGTACTAGATTTCTTTACGATGACGTTGACGTTAACAGACGGTTTGGTGCAACCGGCCCTTTCACTAGAAATTAGGGTTTAAAAAATAATTTTGATCAGTGAAAGATATCTAGATAATTATTGTGATTTATTTATTCTGGTAATTATTGTTTTCCATTGAATTTATACATTTAAGATGTGCCTTAAATTTGTAAATGCATGCACGAAAGCAAAAATCAAGCATGAATTCTGATGTTAATACAATAGTAGAAAATAAATAGTACATTACGCACCTAGGGTGCTAAAATAAAGAACGGCTCAGATCACGGGTATTTGTGGCCCGAACCGAAGGTAAGGGCTACCTAAGCTAAGGCCTTCTTTGTTACCGCCCGTGGTGCGTACACAATTTTACGTCTTCTCCTGGGTGTGAAGTGAGATTTACCACTGGTACCTGTGGGCGGTAAATGTCACTGATCGCCCAGAGTGACGTAAAATAATATAAATGAACCACCATCCAAACATGGGACTGTTATCGTGATAATTATCTTGATAATTTCGAGCCCTGTTTGAAATGAAGTGAATCTGTTGTTAATTGACCATCATATGCCCATAAATCATTGTTATTTTTTTCTATAGGGACAGCCAATTATTTTTACTATTATTTTGCTATTTGAGATAGTAAATATTGTTTAATACAACCAACATACCTTCCAGTTTTAGCAAACATTGAAAAATTACCTTGTCACCCCTATAGGTAGGTCTATGTAAATAAAAGTGTCATGTATTTTGTAATAATTTTATTTATAAACTAGCTGTACCCGCGCGGCTTCGCCCGCGTGCATTGCAGTAGGCTCTGTCACTTTTCGTTACACTCATCCCTCAACAGTCCACTGCTAAACGCTTTCTACATATCAAATTTCATAAAGTCAGTTATAACTTCGACATCCCAAAAGATCGACCGAAAGCGTCTGCGGCAGAGAACCATGTGAGCGGGAAGATCTGAAGAGCTAAAAGCAGAGCTCTCTCTGTAGAGTCGAACGTCCGAAGCATCTCAGTAGAAAATGCAGCAGGAGGTCAGAGATCGAACACAAATTAATGACTAAGTCTAAAAAGTAAACCGGAGGGCGGAAAGACCAATGTAAGGAGATATCGAACACAACTTGATGTTAAAGTGTACGCGAAATGGCCCCCGAGCCGCCTTTCACATAGTTAATTCTAGCAAAACTGTTATTGCTTCCGTCTTAAATATGCAACTTAATCATTTTTGGTATTAATAGTGGTCAACTCTATCTACATCTTAAATATTCAACCTCACCATTTTTTGGTAAAAATAGCAATGGTACGGTGTGTTTATCTTTTTGCGTGGGCTCCACCCCCCGAGCCGCCTTTTACCGCCTGCCACATGCAAATCTATGTCAAACTCTTGCTCCCATCTTGAACTTTCAACCTTACCATAGCAATTTTTGGTATCATAAGCAATAGAACGGGGTTTTTTTATGCAGGGAGCTCCGCCCCCTGAGCCTCCCTTTCTTTGGCGCCCGTCACAACTCTTTTTCTTGGTAAACTTTATCAAAACTCTTTTTCTCCCATCTCAAATGTTCGACGTAACAATTTTTGGTATAATAAGCAGTACTATGGTGTGTTTTTCTTTATGCGGGGGGCTCCGCCCCCGAGCCCCCCTTTTTTCCCCGCCCATCACGTGATTGACTCTATCAAAACTCTTATTCTTCCATCTTAAATGTTCAACGTAACTATTTTTGGTATAATTATCTATAGTATGGTGTATTTTTTTCTTTTTGCGGGGGGCTCCGCCCCTAGAGCCCCCCTTTTTTCCCGCCCGTCACGTGGTTAACTCTATCAAAACTTTTCTTCTCCCATCTCAAATGTTCAACGTAACAATTTTTGGTATAATTATCTATACTCGTAGTATGGTGTGTTCAATCCCCCCTTTTTTGCAGCCCATCGCGCGGTAAACTCTATCAAAAATCTTTTTCTCCTATCTCAGATGTTCGACGTCACAATTTTGGTATAATTATCTATAGTATGGTGTATTTTCTTCTTTTTGCGGGGGGCTCCGCCCCCCGAGCCCCCCTTCTTTAGGGGACCATCACGCGGTAAACCCTATCAAAAATCTTTTTCTCCTATATCAAATGTTCGACGTAACAATTTTTGGTATAATAAACAGTACTACGGTGTATTTTTTCTTTATGCAGGGGGCTCCGCCCCCCGAGCCCCCCTTTTCTTCCCGCCCATCACGTGGTTACGTCTATCGAAACTCTTCTTTTCCCATCTTAAATGTTCAACGTAACTATTTTTGGTATAATTATCTATAGTATGGTATTTTTTCCTTTTTGCGGGGGGCTCCGCCCCCCGAGCCCCCCTTCTTTTACGGCCCATCGCGCGGTAAACTCTATCAAAAATCTTTTTCTCTTATAAAAAATGTTCGGCGTAGCAATTTTTGGTATTAAAAGCAGTACTACGGTGTATTTTTTCTTTTTGCGGGGGGCTCCGCCCCTAGAGCCCCCCTTTTTCCCCGCCCATCACGTGGTTGACTCTATCAAAACTCTTATTCTCCCATCTTAAATGTTCAACGTAACTATTTTTGGTATAATTATCTATAGTATGGTGTATTTTTTTCTTTTTGCGGGCGGCTCCGCCCCCCGAGCCCCTCTCTTTTTACAACCTATGGCGCGGTAAACTCTATCAAAATTCTTTTTCTCCTATCTCAAATGTTCGACGTAACAATTTTTGGTATAATAAGCAGTACTACGGTGTGTTTTTTTAATGAGGGGGGCTCCGCCCCCCGAGGCCCCCTTTTTTCCCCGCCCATCATGTGGTTCACTCTATCAAAACTCTTATTCTCCCATCTTAAATGTTTAACGTAACTATTTTTGGTATAATCATCTATACTTTGGTGTATTTTTTTCTTTTTGCGGGGGGCTCCGCCCCCCGAGCCCCCCTCTTTTTACAACCTGTGGCGCGGTATACTCTATCAAAATTCTTTTTCTCCTATCTCAAATGTTCGACGTAACAATTTTTGGTATAATAAGCAGTACTACGGTGTGTTTTTCTTAATGCGGGGGGAGCCCCCCGCGCCCCCTTTTTTCCCCGCCCATCACGTGGTTGACTCTATCAAAACTCTTCTTCTCCCATGTTAAATGTTTAACGTAACTATTTTTGGTATAATTATCTATAGTATGGTGTTTCTTTTTTTTTGCGGGGGGCTCCGCCCCCCGAGCCCCCTGTCTTTTACGGCCCATCACGCGGTAAACTCTATCAAAAATCTTTTTCTCTTATAAAAAATGTTCGGCGTAGCAATTTTTGGTATTAAAAGCAGTACTACGGTGTATTTTTTCTTAATGCGGGAGGCTCCGCCCCCCGAGCCCCCCTTTTTCCCCGCCCATCACGTGGTTGACTCTATCAAAACTCTTATTCTCCCATCTTAAATGTTCAACGTAACTATTTTTGGTATAATTATGTATACTATGGTGTATTTTTTTCTTTTTGCGGGGGGCTCCGCCCCCCGAGCCCCCCTCTTTTAACAACCTGTGGCGCGGTAAACTCTATCAAAATTCTTTTTCTCCTATCGCAAATGTTCGACGTAACAATTTTTGGTATAATAAGCAGTACTACGATGTGTTTTTCTTAATGCGGGGGGCTCCGCCCCCCGAGCCCCCCTTTTTTCCCCGCCCATCACGTGGTTGACTCTATCAAAACTCTTCTTCTCCCATCTTAAATATTTAACGTAACTATTTTTGGTATAATTATCTATAGTATGGTTTTTTTTTTTTTGCGGGGGGCTCCGCCCCCCGAGCCCCCCGTCTTTTACGGCCCATCGCGCGGTAAACTCTATCAAACATCTTTTTCTCTTATCTCAAATGTTCAGCGTAGCAATTTTTGGTATAAAAAGCAGTACTACGGTGAATTTTTTTTTAATGCGGGGGGCTCCGCCCTTCGAGCCCCCCTTTTTCCCCGCCCATCACGTGGTTGACTCTATCAAAACTCTTTTTCTCCCATCTTAAATGTTCAACGTAACTATTTTTGGTATAATTATCTATAGTATGGTGTATTTTTTTCTTTTTGCGGGCGGCTCCGCCCCCCGAGCCCCTCTCTTTTTACAACCTATGGCGCGGTAAACTCTATCAAAAGTCTTTTTCTCCTATCTCAAATGTTCGACGTAACAATTTTTTGGTATAATAAGCAGTACTACGGTGTGTTTTTCTTAATGCGGGGGGCTCCGCCCCCGAGCCCCCCTTTTTTCCCCGCCCATCATGTGGTTGACTCTATCATAACTCTTATTCTCCCATCTTATATGTTTAACGTAACTATTTTTGGTATAATTATCTATAGTTTGGTGTATTTTTTTCTTTTTCGGCCCCCCGAGCCCTCCTTTTTTTTACAGCCCATCTCGCTGTAAACTCTATCAAAATTCTTTTTCTCCTATCTCAAATGTTCGACCTAACAAAGAACTAAAAAAGAGGTAAAGGCATAGGTTCCCATTATACTCATAGCATACATAGTACCTACCTACTATAGCCATCTAGGGATATCTCTGCGAACTCGTGTTGCATTTAGTTTGCACCTAAACTACATATGTAGTGGTCAGATTTTGCGCAAAGAGGACTCGGTAGTAACAAAGTTCTGCGAGAGATAGCGTTACCTAATCGTTTAGCCAAAGACATGTCTAGATACCCCTTTTGATGGTACGTATTTTTTACTTTTCCACTATATTTAACCAGTATATTATTATTTTACACATTTATTTATTTATATATGAATGAATATGAACTAACCGAAAGTAGTTAAACAAATATCAATTTGCTGCTTGAGCTTAACACCCATATTCATTTCACATACAAAGTTTAAACCCCCCTTAAACCCCCTTAAATCCAAAAAGTTCGTATTTTTTATAGCCTATGTCCTGACCAGAGGTCTGTTGAACCTGCTAGTGAAGTTTTTATCGAAATCGGTTCAGGCGTTTTGACGCCAACTCTCCCCATCCAAACAGACAAACAGACAAAAATTCTAAAAATCGTCGAAACGTGTTCTGTTATCGATTCTAAGACCTACTAACTTATTTTTTTACTAATATCTCCAATGTACAGATTTTCGACCCTCTTCAGCTTTATTATATGTATAGATAGATAAGTGTATAAAGTTGTTACTGTATAAATAAATGCTTAACTTATATTATAACATTTTTATTTGGAGTTAGCTGCCTTTGCTTCATTCTTCAAGTCTTCATAAGATGTTTGGTTCTGTAAATAATTAAAATATTAAAAATACGTACTACTATACTATCCCATACAATACAAAAATAATATTTATTTATGATGACAATACACTTGGATTATAAATTTTTAGTAGGTTGGTTAACTTATTAACCCTTTGATCGCCAAACACGTCAAATCACGCTCACGGAAAGACGTGATCTCAGCGCCAGCACGTATCACGTCCAAAACATAACCGGTTTGCCTTGCGCGCTAGCGCTTAAAAAATAAATAAAATAAAAATCATTTATTTCTGACATACGTCCATCAGGGTTAGGGTTTAGGGCACGATTTTTCCATCCGATGCGTTCAAAAGGTTAAAATAAAATTGGATTAGGAGTGAACCTGTAGCCTTCAGAGACCAGGGTCGAAAACGACCCATAAATAGTAAAGTAATTAGTACTTTACATGATGATTTAATTAACATTGTCCGATTGAAATGAAGTCCGATTTATATACGCAGAAAAAAATTTATCATTGTTGAATGTGTGACATCACAAGGGGGAAGGGTAACAAAAAATGTGCCAAAGGGAAGGACCAAAAAATCATGAAATTGAAATGTGATTGATTGGATGAGCCCTTATGTTTTGCATGTTTTGTGCGTGATATAGTTGAAGTTAGAACCTTGATACTTACGTCCCACATGTCGTCCTCCCAACTGGGGAACAGCTTCTTGAAGACCCTCGGCTCTGTCCCCTGTTTGACGGTAACCACGATAGCTGTGTCCACTGTACGCTCCAAACCGTCATCCGCTATGTATTCCTGTGAAAACACACAATAACATAGTGTATTATTACTATTATTAACCTATAAATTTGAAAGCCATATAATACCTCACTGCAGGTCCACATAGGCCGAGTATATTACTAGGAAATTGCCGCGCGAAGCAGCTCGGCTAGTGTAAGTGTAAGGCCTGAGTGGACGCTCGTGGCGGGGCGTGTAGCGGGGCGGGGCGGGCGGCGTGCATGTCAAACAAAGGACACTCGTACTGGTGGCCTGAGTCGACGCTGCACAAAGTGTATGGACGCTCGCCCGCCCCGCTGCACGCCCCGCTGCACGCCCCGCCACGAGCGTCCACGAGGGCCTTACACTAAGTCGCCTCGGCCTCGGTCGCTCACACGTATGCCAACCGAGGCGCGTCGACGCGGCAATTTCCTCGCGAGACTTCTTGGCCTGTGTGGACCCGCGTATATACAAAAACGCCACTCACACGCCAAGATCACTGGCACGGGCGAGCCGATAAAGACCATATAGAAAAGATTTAAGGTTTAAGTAAAAATTTAAGGCTATTACAGCGTAAACCACAACCTTAGGTATTCTAGGTGCTGTGAGCATGACTACTCATGACATCTTTAGCTGTTCTGCAACGGACCTTACTAAGTTAATAAACAATGAAATACTTAACTTAAAAAGAGACTAAATGTACAGTCAATGCCAAAAAATGTATACAATTTTGAACCATATTTCATATTACAATGGAATAAATACAAAAGTGCGCGAATTTTAGGGTTTTACCCGTGGTACCACGGTTTTTGTACCACGGGGGACCACGGGAATTTTTTTTCCCCGTATTTTCCCCGTAGACCCCACTGCTCCAGTTTTAAGTTATCTTTTTGAATACGAAACTATCCGTGGGCCCACGGGTCATTCCTCGAAAATAAATATTTCCCGTAGTCCCACAGCAATAGATATGTCATAAATTACGCCTCTAAATACTATTCTTTTTTTAATAGGCAAGGTAGGTTTTGGTTTTTTTTTTGCTGTGCCTTTAAATACTAGCAAATGAATACCATTCTCGAGCAGTGGGTCTATGGGGACAAAATTAGTACTCGTGGATCCACTGAGGGTCATAGCAGTGGGACCACGGTTAATACCCGGTTCTTTTCAATTACCCATAGTCCCATTTCGGTGTTGTGGGTCTACGGGGAAAATTTTTTACCCGTGGTCCCCCGTGGTACAAAGGCCGTGGTACCACGGTTAAAACCCGCAAATTTTTGGCATTGACTGTAATGCAAACTAACCTCGATGATCTGTCCCCGCGCAGACTTGACGCGCTCAGGGATGTTCTTGCCCTGCCACAGGTACAACTCCTCACCTGTGTCAAGGACGTACACTCCATCGTCAGAGAGATCCTGGAAATTATTGTAATTAGGTACAGTCGCCGTCAAATATATCTGAGCGGCCACGTTACTCAAAAATATCTGAACAAGCAACTTATAACCTCCCTGGTGATATTTAAAGACCACTGGATGGACGAGATAAAAAGGTACGCTGGTGGAGGCTAGTTGCTAAAAGCATAGGACCAGAAATATTCTATTCTTCACCTACTTCCTAAAACCAATACCTCTTGCTTATAGCTCAGCGGCAGCTCTTCGAACTTGATTTTCCCGGTGACAGAGACGCTGACGGTCGTCAAAGTAGGTGGCGCCGCTACTCGTCTGTTTACTTCCAAAGTCCAGCCTGATGCGTCCTCCTTCTCCTCTCCTACTCCTCCTGCAGAAAAGCAATACAGTTTTATAGTAGAGAAAAAATCGCAGCAGTTCACCTATAATTATTTTATCTGTGGCCGTGGTCCAAATAAACAAGGGATTTTGAAATTTTTGAGAACTTCAGAAGGCTCGGCAAGCCAAATTTGGTGGCGTCTTTGTTTCCTAGCTTATAAACTCAAGTTCGATTTGGAAAATTATTTGATAGTTGGTTCCACGGAACTTCCATTATCATCGAAATCTGGAACTCTGATTTGAGTAGGTATTTTTTAAAGTAGTTAGCTCTGTTCGTGAGTTTTTTATTTAAAATTATTTTAGAATGCCAGAATAATGAAAAGTACAAGTGTACAGTTAGATCCAAAATTGCATGGAGACAATCTGAACGAATTCATTCATAAATAGCCGTGTCTACGCCGCGCGGCAGCTCGGCTAGTGTGGACGTGCTTCGGCCGAGACAAACGCACGCGCGGCCGCAATGCCTCGGGCGAGGCACGTCCTCACTAGCCGAGCCGCCGTTTCCTCGCGAGGCGGTGCGTCAGGTGTAGCCACTGCTAATTGTCCATGGAATTCTGAATCAGGGTGTACCTCTGTATACGTAACTTACGAACAATAATAATTAATACAATACATAATTATGACAATACCTAAGAGCTCCCAGAACTGGTCAGGCTCCTCGCCCTGTTCCACCTCCTGGCACTCCTGGCCTCCGGCAAACTCCTGCATTTTGCTGGCCCCGTATTCACGCTCCTGTTGCAATGCGTCCTGAAAGCCACGGAAAATGCTTGAAAATGTACCTACAGTCGACCAAATTAGTTCCGAGGTCATTATAGAACCTTGTCATAACATATGACAGTTGCAAATGGATCCTACACCGGAGCAGGTGGCACAACAGCAAACGTAGTGTCACCAAAATGATAGTTTTTTAGTTTAATTTTATAGGTACATAGATTAACTTATATAGTAGAGCAGCACAGCCTAAAAATTTTTGAAGCTCAAGTCAATTGCGCCATCTGCTCGAAGGTCCCCTAAAGATACCCAAAATTTAAGAGGAAATCCAACCTGATGCACTGCTACGCCATCTACCTAGTGCGCCCTAGTTGCCTGAATAAATACATGTCATTTCATTTTCATGAATACGAATAAACCCAACTAGAATGGTCATCTTGTATCGTGCCAATGACAAGACTTCTATGAATCTCGTAGATGGCTGTTTAATGCAGGTATTATGATGTGCAAAGCTTTATAAAACAGAAAACTCACCTTCCCATACCAGCAATAGACTGTCTCAGGCGTTTCCAGTATGAAAACTGCATCGTCTTGCAAAGTATCCGCAATTTCTGGGACTTGTATCAATCTAGTATCCACGCCCTCCGTCGTTCCTTGCACCTGTAAGCAACAAATAAATTGAACTCGGCCTCCACCGGCTTTCCTAGATGCCCAGAGTTTTTTAAACGTTTGCAGCTAAGGCCGTTCCTCGATTCGGACAAGCCACGCCCATCCGCTATTGACACGTTTATGGCTCCCGTGCACGAAAGAAAGATATGCAGCGCTCTTAAGGATCAGACTTTTTGACTTAAACTACGATAAATAAGCGAATCTATAAAGTTTTGTCTAATTTTGTTTCTGTGACTTTTTAGATAAACCAGAATACCATATTTTTTACTTAGTTATATTGATTAATCTCTTATAGTTTACGTAAGCTAAGAAAAATAAGGAGAAAAAGGACCCAACTTCGGATTTTTTTTCTATCGAGGCAACTTTCAGCATTCGTGTTTCGGCTTGTGCCATAAACAAGAGTATATAGTCTAATAATATATATTCGAAAATAGATTCAGTCCCTTTTCCCGTTTAGTAAATACAGCGTTTGAAAAAACCTAAAATTTTTTCAAGCCCCTTAAGTAAGGTTTTGTGCGTTTTAGTTTATTTACCTTAAAGTTTTTGTTATTTTTTTGTTTATATACTAAACAAGCTATGGAAGTATGGATCTTAAAGATGGAAATGGAAAATAAATATATTTTATTTTAATTTAATTTTAAATAACCTCCTTTGTCGGTATTCTGGCGAAGGTCGAACTTACCCTGAAGAGTCGAACGAACACGTCGCTGGAACTGGTTTCATTTTTGGAGTTGACTGCATTATAGTCTCCATCTTTACCTCCAAAAAGAATACTCAGATTGCCTGAAAAATACGTAATCTATACATATAATAAAGGTGAAGAGGGTAAAAAATCTGTACATTGGAGATATTAGTAAAAAAATGAGTTAGTAGCTCTTAGAATCAATAACAGAACACGTTTCGACGATTTTTAGAATTTTTGTCTGTTTGTCTGTTTGTCTGTTTGGATGGGGAGAGTTGGCGTCAAAACGCCTGAACCGATTTCGATAAAAACTTCACTAGCAGGTTCAACAGACCTCTGGTCAGGACATAGGCTATAAAAAATACGAACTTTTTAGATTTAAGGGGGTTTAAGGGGGGTTTAAACTTTGTATGTGAAATGAATATGAGTGTTAAGCTCAAGCAGCAAATTGATATTTGTTTAACTACTTTCGGTTAGTTCATATTCATTCGTATAAATAAATAAGTGTGTTAAATAATAATATACTGGTAAAATATAGTGGAAAAGTAAAAAATACGTACCATCAAAAGGGGTATCTAGACATGTCTTTGGCTATACGATTAGGTAACGCTATCTCTCGCAGAACTTTGTTACTACCGAGTCCTCTTTACGCAAAATCTGACCACTACATATGTAGTTTAGGTGCAAACTAAATGCAACACGAGTTCGCAGAGATATCCCTAGATGGCTATAGTAGGTAGGTACTATCTTTGCTACCTCTTTCTTCCTTCTTTTTGGCGCCTCTCCTGGCGCGCTAGCACGCGGTTGCTTAGCAACGCCTATCTCATCAACAGAGCTGTTGAAAACACTGATGATATTGCACGAAATGGCGAGTAAGTATAATACCAAATTGTACTCTCTACCAGTAGTCAACCATAGGGCCAATATAAGCCTATGCAAGGGGAAAAAATAAATAAGAATTACAAAATTCAACAAACTGTTAAGTCCACGAGGTGGTTGATAAAAGGGGGAGGGGGTCGGGGAACACCCCGCGAAAAAGGAAAAAAACACACCGGACTATTGCCAAACCAAAAATTGTTAGGTTAAACATTAAAAAAGGGAGAAAAAGAGTTTTGATAGGGTTTGACAGGCGGCAAAGAAAGGGGGGCTCGGGGGTCGGAGCCCCCCGCATAAAGAAAAAATACTCCGTACTATTGCTAAGTATAGCAAGAACTGTTAGGTTAAACAATCAAGATGGGAGAAAAAGAGTTTTGATAGGGTTTAGCACGTGACAGGCGGCAAAGAAAGGGGGGCTTGGGGGGCGGAGCCCCCCGCATAAAGAAAAAATACTCCGTACTATTGCTAAGTATAGCAAGAATTGTTAGGTTAAACATTCAAGATGGGAGAAAAAGAGTTTTGATAGGGTTTAGCACGTGACGGGCGGCAAAGAAAGGGGGGCTCGGGGGGCGGAGCCCCCCGCATAAAGAAAAAACCCACCGTACTATTGCTAAGTATACCAAGAACTGTTAGGTTAAACAATCAAGATGGGAGAAAAAGAGTTTTGATAGGGTTTAGCACGTGACGGGCCGCAAAGAAACGGGGGCTCGGGGGGCGGGGCCCCCCGCATAAAGAAAAAACACCGTAGATTGCTAATGATACCAAAAATTTTTAGGTTAATCATTTAAGATGGGAGAAAAAGAGTTTTGATAGGGCTTACCACTGGTCAGGCGGTAAACAAGGGGGGCTCGGGGGGCGGAGCCCCCCGCATAAAGAAAAAATACCCCGTACTATTGCTAAGTATACCAAGAACTGTTAGGTTAAACATTCAAGATGGGAGAAAAAGTGTTTTGACAGGGTGTATCACGTGACGGGCTGCAATTAAAGGGGGGCTCGGGGGGCGGGGCCCCCCGCATAAAGAAAAAACACCGTAGATTGCTAATGATACCAAAAATTGTTAGGTTAATCATTTAAGATGGGAGAAAAAGAGTTTTGATAGGGCTTACCACGGAATAGGCGGTAAACAAGGGGGGCTCGGGGGGCGGAGCCCCCCGCATAAAGACAAAATTCACCGTACTATTGCTAAGTATAGCAAGAATTGTTAGGTTAAACATTCAAGATGGAAGAAAAAGGGTTTTGACAGGGTGTATCACGTGACGGGCCGCAACTAAAGGGGGGCTTGGGGGGCGTAGCCCCCCGCATAAAAAAAACACCGTAGTATTGCTAATGATACCAAAAATTGTTAGGTTAATCATTTAAGACGGGAGAAAAAGAGGTTTGATAGGGCTTACCACGGAATAGGCGGTAAACAAGGGGGGCTCGGGGGGCGGAGCCCCCCGCATAAAGAAAAATTCACCGTACTATAGCTAAGTATAGCAAGAATTGTTAGGTTAAACATTCGAGATGGGAGAAAAAGAGTTTTGATAGGGTTTAGCACGTGACGGGCCGCAATTAAAGGAGGGCTCGGGCATAAAGAAAAAACACCCCGCACTATTGCTAAGTATACCAAAAATTGTTAGGTTAAACATTCAAGATGGGAGAAAAAGAGTTTTGATAGGGTTTAGCACGTGACGGGCCGCAAAGAAAGGGGGGCTCGGGGGGCGGAGCCCCCCGCATAAAGAAAAAACACCGTAGATTGCTAATGATACCAAAAATTTTTAGGTTAATCATTTAAGATGGGAGAAAAAGAGTTTTGATAGGGCTTACCACGGAATAGGCGGTAAACAAGGGGGGCTCGGGGGGCGGAGCCCCCCGCATAAAGAAAAAACACCCCGTACTAATGCTAAGTATACCAAGAACTGTTAGGTTAAACATTCAAGATGGGAGAAAAAGTGTTTTGACAGGGTGTATCACGTGACGGGCCGCAATTAAAGGGGGGCTCGGGGGGCGGAGCCCCCTGCATAAAAAAACACCGTAGTATTGCTAATGATACCAAAAATTGTTAGGTTAATCATTTAAGATGGGAGAAAAAGAGTTTTGATAGGGCTTACCACGGAATAGGCGGTAAACAAGGGGGCTCTTCACCGTACTATTGCTAAGTATAGCAAGAATTGTTAGGTTAAACATTCAAGATGGAAGAAAAAGGGTTTTGACAGGGTGTATCACGTGACGGGCCGCAATTAAAGGGGGGCTCGGGGGGCGTAGCCCCCCGCATAAAAAAAAACACCGTAGTATTGCTAATGATTCCAAAAATTGTTAGGTTAATCATTTAAGATGGGAGAAAAAGAGTTTTGATAGGGCTTACCACGGAATAGGCGATAAACAAGGGGGGCTCGGGGGGCGGAGCCCCCCGCATAAAGAAAAAATCCACCGTACTATAGCTAAGTATAGCAAGAATTGTTAGGTTAATCATTCAAGATGGGAGAAAAAGAGTTTTGATAGGGCTTACCACGGAATAGGCGATAAACAAGGGGGGCTCGGGGGCACGTGACGGGCGGTAAAGAAAGGGGGCTCGGGGGGCGGAGCCCCCTGCACAAAGAAAAAATCCACCGTACTATTGTTAAGTATACCAAGAACTGTTAGGTTAAACATTCAAGATGGGAGAAAAAGACTTTTTAGCTCGCCAGATCTTCCCACTCACATGCTTATCTTGACCATGGCTGACACAGTCCAATCTTAGACGCTTTCCGTCGATCTTTTGGGATATCGAAGTTATATGGAAGAAGTTGGTTTTAGCTAAACTGCTAAACTGACTTTATAAAATTTTACAAGTAGAAAGCGTTCAGCAATGGACTGTTGAGGATAACGAAAAGTAACAGAATCAACTGCAACACACGCGAGCGAAGCCGCGCGGGTACAGCTAGTAATATAATAAATAGAAATAGAAATAGAAATCATTTATTCGTGGCGAACAAAACAGTTACATGGTACTTGTATTATATACACAGGTATATATTGTTAACCAAATAAAAGAAAAGAAAACCTGCAAAGAATAAAAGAAAATAAAATAAGCAAGCTAACAACAAAATACAAATCTACAATGACATAATACATTTATAAGCCACGAAATGGATAAATAGATTTGGCCTTTTAGAAACACAGACACCGAGGGAAAATGGGTGACAGTCAGAAAGCTAGTCCCTGCTCTGTTTGCCTGCCTCCTCTTCTGCCTTCCAAGGATGAACGACTGCCAGGTGCTCAGACGAACTAATAAGAATAGTATAGCAAACTGGGGGGCTTAGTTGCTTTCAAAATTGTGTCACATATATTTTCCGAGGCCAGCTCTCCATCTATATTCTTATATACCTATATGTACCTTCTTGCATGTGCTTAAGAACATATGAAGTAGGTGACATACGTTATGTCATATAACGTGATCTTACCATGGAAAATGCTTAAGAAATGCTTCGGTTCTTTCCCTTGAGGTACTTTGACTACTGTCACTGTTTCATCCAACTGAAAAAACAAGATTAAATTAATCGATCGATCTAACCAAAAAAATCTTGCAATGGAGTTTTTCAGTATAACAAGACTTGCCATACGGACGTGCTACTAGCCAGCTGACAAGAAAGTAAAGTGTTGAATGTAAGAACTTTACTTCGCTTCGCTCATTCGATTTTTTTTTCTGCGAAATGTGTAACCCTTTAAATGTGACTAGTCCGATATATAAAGTAGCAAAACTACTTAATGGATACATATTTAACAAAAAAGTGTTTTTTAGGTTTTACCTCAATCTCCAGTTCTGTAGCCAACTCGCGCGCAGCTTTCTTGTCATCAGTCGACGCGTCGGCGCCCTGAAATTTGAAATGTAGGTAATATTTTAACAATATTTTATAGTACGACTCATCTGAGGTGAATTTTTCGTTTCGAGCCTTATCTTTCAAACAAAGGCCATTGTCTCTATTATCGCAAAGCCACTAGCTACCGAGGTAGCACGTGCCAGTACAACATTCATATTGGAAAACAACCGGTATGGTCATAGTATTAAGGTTCAAATTTAATGTCACTGATATTGTAGATATTACGTTTTGGTAGTGTAAGACGATAGACCGCTCCGAAGCGATACGGCACTCATATTATTTTGATACTTAGTGTGGTGTTAAAAATGAAACACGGTTATTTATGATAAAGCGTTGTATATTTGTTATATAACAAAATCTAAGGTAAAAATGTAAATTTAAGATTAAAAAGTTTAACATAGGTATAATCAACATATTTCCGTTTAGGTGTACAAACAGACGTACTACTAGATAAAGTTATCTGATATAATTAATTTCTTTCTTATAATTACAAACCTTTAACAATCAAAAATAATATATTACAAGTGAAAATGATTTTTGTTGCAAATAAAGTTGGGATAGCAAGAAAAACACAGAAAAATTAATTAAAAACACTAAACAAAATTAAATTCTTAAATCATTCTCTTACAATTACAAAATTTTTTTTTTAATAACTACAAATCATATCATACAAATAAATACAACTTGCATTTAAGGTAAATATATATACATAAGTATAATAAATTTATATATTTATATATATATATATATATATATATATATATATATATATATATATATATAAATTAAAATTAACATTATTTATGTTGCCTCGTCTTCGCTTTCAGTCGACTCATCATCTGAAGGCGAAAGACGAATAATCACTGGTGGATGGCTATAGTTCCTGGCCATATTTTTTTCAATGCTGCAGACGTGGTTACAGCAATTGCCCCAGTGATTGCTTGTATTCGTTACCACGTCCCTTATGATGTTCAGTACTCCATCACTGAACTTTGGGTTCGTATTCAATTTCCTTACGTTTCTTTTCACGAGACTCCACATGAGTTCAATGGGGTTTAATATGCAATAGTATGGTGGCAGTCGCAATACTTCGCAATTGTTGGTTTTTGCCAATTTATCTATATAATATTGTTTTTCAAAAGTGTACTTTCGTAATATGTCTCTTAGGTTTTTTTTTGTTGCTTTCAGCGGGTACTTTATGTTCTTCATATCCAAAAATCTTTTTATTTGATCCGGGTCGCTAAATGATAAAATAATGTGCCCCACTTCTCATGCACACGGATCATGCACACCGCTCTTCTCATAAACCTATTGTAATAAATACAAAACAATAGTGGTCAGGTCGCAAATCATTATCAGTGTTTTTATTGTCACTATGCGTCGGCATCACATCAGAGGTGCTAATTTCATAGCATCGTTATTTTAAAGATAAGAAGAAATAGCAATGCCTGCAGCTGCATCTTTGTAAATTACACTTACCACCGCAAATAATTATAAATAACCACGTTTAATTTTTAACACCACACTAAGTATCAAAATAATATGAGTGCCGTATCGCTACGGAGCGGTCTATCGTCTTACACTACCAAAACGTAATATCTACAATATCAGTGACATTAAATTTGAACCTTAATACTATGACCATACCGGTTGTTTTCCAATATGAATGTTGTACTGGCACGTGCTACCTCGGTAGCTAGTGGCTTTGCGATAATAGAGACAATGGCCTTTGTTTGAAAGATAAGGCTCGAAACGAAAAATTCACCTCAGTTGAGTCCTACTATATCTCTTCTCGCTCCTACTCATTAAATTGGGACCCACGGGCTATGAATTAAAATGGGTCACACGGTCTCACGTTATTTAGATTACATTTCGCTCGTCATTAAGCAATATGTGGAACACGTCGAGCGGGGAAAGCAAAAGCATCCAAAGTTAAACAGGACTGTAACAGTGGCCCAATTAGTGGCATCTTGAGCGTTGCGAGGGTTTTCAGGCACGAAAGGCGAACAAACTTTGCTGTCCATTCACCACACACCACACCAAACCATCATAAATTACTTAATCATATTTTAAACGAAAAAAGAACCGACTTCACTTATTAGGCTCTGCTTTTCCAAGAGGAAATGCCCGAGTTGCTGTAAAAATACTGAAATCACTATTGGTGTGCCTATAATATTTGAAGAGTTCCCTCGATTTCTCCAGGACCCCATCATCAGGTCCGGACCTGGGCCCTAAATAATAAACATTACAATCCACATTTACAAATCACAAATACAATTCAAAAATCTGTTTATTAAAAATTACAATCTACCCACAAATATGTCATTGTCACACTCGACAAATTTGTTTAATTGTAACTACAGTTGGACATAATCGTGTTTAATAAAGCGTTGTAATTGTCATATGTAATTGTAAATTGGCTCATTTTCTATAGAAATTCATGACAATTTTTAAATTGTAGTTGACAATTACAATTTTGTAACTGTCAGAATTTTATTAAACAAAATTCACCAGCTACATTGACACGAGTTCACCTGTCACCCTGTGACAAATCTGTAAAGTTTATTGAACGCAATATGAGCACAATTGGACAAATTCGTCGTTTTTTGACATATTTGTCGGGTTGTAATTTTTATTAAATACGGCCCTGGTGATAATGGGAGTATCTGTGAAGTTTACTCTTTCAAACAAAAAATAATTTTCCAAATCGGTCCAGCCGTCTTTGAATAAACAAAGATTCCGATGAATTTTGAACCTCCTTCGAAATCTTGAAGTCAGCTGAAAACTCCTCTTGATTGCCATTTGTTGGAAGAGCGGCGGTATCACGAGCTGTCTCGTTTGAGGCGGATTTTTTTTTAATATAATAGAATGTACTTACGATCCACCAGTAGATGACATAGCGTTCGTCGCTGTCTTCGTTGCACTGGTACTTGACGACATAACACTCGGAGCGGTACAGAGCTGGGGATGTCGCCATCTTCTCAGTGATGTCCTCTTTCTCGCCGTCTATCACTCTGGTGACGAAGATTTGTTACTTATTTCATGTACACTATTTTAAACAATGAGTAATCCAGACTTGGAAAGCGTGCACGGAGCTGGACTCCATTTTATGTTTATGGTTTAAAGTCGTTTTAGGAATAAGGATACTAATATTGCCGACACGTGACATGGGACGCACGCAGAGACAGAGTACCCAGGGCATAAAGACTACGGAGAGTTAAGAATTTTAATCTATAAAACATGGATTTTCCTTGACCTTCCTTCCTGATGCAATTTACGCAAATAAACTTTCTTGAATCTTCATCTCTAAGAATGTTGGTGAGAGCCAACACAGCGAGATTGAAAGAGAGGCACATAAAAGTTTTCGAATAGAATTCGACTACGCTAAATCGGCACCGAGTTCCCAAATGAAAATAGGACGTTACGGTAATCCCTCATTTTGGCATCGAAAAGTCCATGTAGATTTAGCGAAGTCTTACTTTATTCTTCATTAAGTTAACGCTACGAATGCTTGACGCCAGCTTAAAAAAATACGTAGCAAATTCGAGCATATTTTCGTGAACATGACATACAAGGGAGGTCATACGTTTGATTCACATGGTCGCCGCCGACGGCGTCAAAAAAATGCTCATGTTAAAAAATGTGAGCATTTTTTCGCGAATTAGGAACCCCCTGTGTCTCCTGCATGCTATTAATGTCTGTGTATGTACCTGAACATAGCTTCCAGATTACCAGCTCCTTGATCAGGCATGTAACCCCTTGCAGCGGCACTTTTGCCGATCAACTTGGCTGTGGCAGCTGACTCTTCGGCGTCTCCAGAATAATAGCCAGCATCTAGATAAGTATTCAATATAGATTTCAGTCAAACACTTCTATAAATTTCATTTCTTATCCTCAATTGAAGAAAGAAAGAAAGAAAATACATTTATTTTAACCCCACAAAAATTTAACATTAATAGAGTAGAAAGAATAAATCAAACAGGCACAATGAGACGTTAAAATAGGATCCCTACTCAGCGTTATGCCGCGGCAAGCCGTGGCGCTGGTTTTCAGTAGGGCCCTGCTTAACGTAACTTAAAACTAGGTAATAGTGGCGGCACATACGCCAACACACACAATTGCGCCGGATTTTGACACGGCTCTCAGGATGCCTGGGATACGCTCAATAAAAATTGGGGCAGGACCCCGATTCGACATACCAAAACTGTGATACGTGGATATCATACTAGAATCGCTATTGGATAGAGTGATATCCATTTGTCCACACCTAACTGTCAAATTTACAGTAGGTCTCGCTAGAAATTTCTATTGATTATATCACTCTATTGTGAATCCATAAAGATTTCGGCTGTCACAAAAGTTTGATATCATAGTTGTCTCTCGGTAGCGACTTTCAGTTTTGCCATGTTGAATCGGAACCCGGGATTCGTTCTTTACATATAGACTACAAAAGAATATGATACAAGCTAATTTCTTACCGAACTCAGAGATATAGTTCCTGACGGATGAGTAGCCTGTGGCGACGGTCTCCCAGTTGTTGAAGAACTGACGGAATGTGGAGCTCTCTGCGCCTTCTGTTACCCTGGTCACTGGCACCTAAATGATAAATCTATTATTGAAAACAAAAACCATGAATCTTTTTATGACAAATCTAAATCTGAAAATGAAGAATATGGACAACAATTAATAACAGCTGATTTGGCAGATACTTAAGAATATTTTTTTAAGGTTCAAAGATAGATTCCTGAGCGTAGCGACGCTTTCAAGACACGAGACGCCAAATAATTTTGCAGCCGTGCGGAACACACAACTTTTCACCTCACTACAGCGAGGAAAATGCGAGATGCTAGAAAACAATACAACTTTTGCACGCAAATTTCGCGCTATAAACTGAGGTTTTCCGAGCGAGTGAGGTAAAATTAACTTTTTTTACCTATTCGGAGCAGCTACCAGCACCTTGGCTTTTCAAGATCTTTAAGAACTTTGACTTACTGGCGATTAAAAGCAAAAGTCTTACCCATGATGGATATCCCTTGACCTCCAAATACTTCTGCGCGATATCGTGGTAGTTCTTCTTGGAGTCGGCATCCACGTCACTTCCAAGCCATAGGAACACGCCGGAGCACGGCGTGTCCAACACGAAGATAGCCTGCCAGAAAAAAAATGTAAGGCCTCTCTCTCTCTCTCTATACGTCATGTAAGCGACTAGTCACCTGCGATTTTTAATACATTGCGGTTTTTGATCCATCGATTGATTTCGTTGGACCTACCTAGACGGCAATGTCTCGAAATCGCGCGCTAGTTTTGTGTCAAAATTGCGCCGATTGTAGACGCCATTGGGTGGCTGACAATAATGCAGTCCCTGTCCTCTACTCTTAAACGGGTGTGAAATAGAGAAAAAACCTAATATGGTTGGATTTTTATCGCGTGTCACCATAGCTGTCACGTTCTAACAATTAAGTGCGAAAGTGACGCATGATGTGATAGACGATAAAATGGATGGCCTGCACATTTATTGTATAATACAAGACAATGAAAATGTTAGTAAGTATGAATGAATGAACGAAGACGTTTTTTCTATCGAGCCGATTTTGTCCCAGAGTATCGAAAACAGCAACGGTCTTGGAACTATAATGAAATGAATTACTAACCTCCGGTTTTTTTTCCAAAAACTTTTTTAATTTAAAGCTCTTCGACCACCACACCCACCTTACTTACTTTTGTTTGTGGGCGCTCCCAAAATACTACCTTCATACTTTCAAGCAAGATTTATATTGGCTCGCCTATGTCCGTGATCATGGCGTGTGAGTGACAGTTCTGTAAAGGTTAAAGTATGTACTTACGTCGGAAGTCAGGTGCTTCTGCTTGTAGGGCCTGTTGACAGCCACCAGCTCCAGCTCCTCTCCTTCCAGAACCTTGTACAGGAGCACCGTCGTGCCATCCCGGTTGTAGACCTGTAAGCAAGATGACAGTTCATAAAACGGGCATTCTGATTCATGTGTTTTGGAGTGCTATTTCTCCTCCTAGATAAGGAAATAGGCCTTATTGGGATTACGTCCGGTTATTTCACGATGTTTTTTTTCATCGAAAAGCGACTGATAAATATCAAAAGATATTTCGGACATAACTGTTTGAACCCAACACGACCGGATTAAAGTCGGATGTCTTACCTACCAGTAGCAATGCACCGTAAATTTTGTTCTCGTGGAAAGTTCTTGGTATCGTTCTTCGCACATTTATTGTCAAGCCTTAGTCAAGCCTTAGGGTCAACTTCAGTGCATTATGGCACGCAGTGGCGTAGCTAGCATGGGTGTCACCCGGTGCGGATAACCATTAGTGTCACCCCTAATCACGGGGGGGGGGGGGGTGCTGCCGATTTAAAAAGCGGTTACATAAAAGTCACCTGAGAGCCTGCGGGCCGCCCCCGCCGCCCCCCTAGCTACGCCACTGATGGCTTCATGGGTCGATACAGACGCCTGTGTGTGTAACTCAAATGTCAAATGAAGCGATCCTCAACTGTTGCGTATTAAACCTTAAAATTGAAGAGAATGTTCTCAATGGCAACTTGCATGAGAATTTTCTCATGAAAATTTCCAGTAATTTTCTGAAATTTTGACAATGTTCTGCAACTTGTACATTGCTACCTACCAGCGCTTCCATGTGTACGTTTTGTCAGTTCAATGGTGAAAGTAACATGAAAGTACATAGAACAGGGTAGGTACCTCTTCTGTAGAGTCGTCTGCAATATCGTCCTTGGATCCTGAGCCGAGGCTCTCGAAGAATAAGGCAACATCGTCGTCAGATGAGAATTCGTCTGTAAAAGACAAGGTGAATCAATATCATTGTGTTCTCGTAATGGTTGGGCAGCAGCATCTTCCGAAAGCCTAAACAACAATAAACGAAAAAAAAACTGCGCGCGCCAACCCGCCTGCTAAGCATGGCGCGTATGGCAAACCCCCCCTTAAAAGGGAGGCCTATGTTCAGCAGTGGACGTCATATGGCTGAGATGATGATGATGATGAATGGTAAATTTTTCAAGCTGTTTCAGAACTAATAAGCAAAGTAAGCTCTTTACACGCATGTATACACAGCGCACAGATGCCCCTAGAACGCAATAGCACTAGACCATATCCTCCTGCGGCCCAGCCATACAAATGAAAAATCGAAAACTAGCCACTGAAATTTAAACCAAGAACACAAAGAAACAGAGTCGATTTTATTTTGTTTCAAAATCGAACGCTACAAAACAAATGCAACTCTATGGAAATAGAATGGATGATTCAAACATCGAAGACAATTTAATAAGTACTACAAGTAGGACCTTGGGCCTTACGAGGATACTCAATAGTGTTGTGTTCCTGATGGTGAGTAAAAGGTTGCCAAAGAGCTCAAAGAGGACCCAGTGTGTTGACGACGAGGGACCTCTCTTGTTCCTTTAGCCGTCCACACAGTGAATCCTCCTGTTTTTAAAGGGTCGGCAAGGCGCATGTGACACCTCTGGAGTTGCAGGCGTCCATAGGCTACGGTAGCTGCTTACCATCAGGTGGGCCGTATGCTTGTTTGCCATCGTCGTTTCTACTGACGCGGAGCGGAGTAGGGATAGGGACAAGCGAATCAACCAATAGGCCGCCTTTCCACTTACGCAGAGATAGGCGGCAGATGCTATTGGTTGATTCACGTCTCCGCTTCTTTTCGTCTCAGTGGAAAGGTAATAATAATATGTAGTCTAAACCCCGAACCTGTAGGTATATAGTTATTTGTGCAACAAGAGAGGAAAGTTGGTTTTTCTTGCGAGTGTTGATTTTGAGTCCCGAGTAAGCGAAAGATTCTATAATTGAATCACGAGCGAAGCGAGTGATTTTAAGTTTGAATCTTGAGCGTAGCGAGGGATCTCAACATAACGAGATGTAAAAAAAAAATCCTCTCGTGTGACACATACAACTTTTTACCTCAGCAGTGAGAACATATTAAAGTTCAAAAAACAATTTTATTTACATCCCTGAATGAAAGGCATCATCATTATGGCGAAAAGCTTCTAGAAACAAAAAATTTACTCCCTGGAGTGAGGAAAGTAGGCTTGTTCGAACTGCTGAGGTGAAAAATATATTGATTGATTGATTGATAAGATGCTTACCAATGATTTCAATAGTGGCCCGTCCGTTGTGGTAATCATCCCGCAGACTGTTGGCCACGCTGATGATCTTCCGTCTCTGAGTGGCCTTGGCTCCCTCCGGCATGAGGACGAAGATATCATGCTCGTTCTCCAGAATGAAGCACTGGTCTTTGGTTAGAGAGGAAGCTTCAGCTGGAACCTGTAAAACGTTATAATTTTAACAGACTTTAGGAGAGATAATACACGTATTACACGTGCATTAAGGAATTTTAGGAGGACGGTAAATTTTAAACGAGCAAGTGTGATGAAATAGTACATTACGTACCTAGGGCGGTAAAATAAAGAAGGACTCAGATCGCTGGCATTTGTGGCCCGAACCGAAGGTAAGGGCCATAAACAAGCGATCTGAGGCCTTCTTTAGTACCGCCCCTGGGTGCGTACATAATTTTACGTCTTCTCCTGGGTGTGAAGTGAAATTTGCCGCTGCGCCCTAGGGCGGTAAATCTCACTTAGCGCCCAGAGTGAAGTAAAATAAATTAAACTAGTATCTACGGTGAATTGCCAGCCGCTGTAATGCCCGCAAATCTTTGCACAAATCCTACTTTTGGTAAAATTACTCAGCATCTGTAATGACTGATCTATAATCATAATCCTCCCTTTTTCTTGCAGTCGGGTACGGGCGTATGGGTTAGATTCCTGTAGGTACTTAATTTTAAAGTACCTAGCCTAAATATTTTTTCGTCATTCTTGCAAGCAATATCTTTTCTCATTTTATATCTTAAACATTTGATCGATAGAGCTAGCTCGTTGATTATCCCGCCGATAAAATAAATTAGTTTTCGATAAAATTTATAATAATTATTAGTTTTATCTATATTATTTTCAGTTCAAAACTGACGAAATATGTTTAATTTTGATATTATCAGATGTGGTCTAAGAGCTGGCCACGTCAGATATGACACAATAATGAGAGATTTGTAACCAGTCCAGTTAGATTGCATAACCCTCCTTATTGCTAGATTCGGGCATCTGGCAGCTTTTAATGGGTGGAGATCAGAGTGACAGACCAACAAAGTTTTTAAGTTGGAAAAAAGTGATACCAAAATAGATAAAAACTACTGAAGTTGTGTCATTTATAGAGAACAGGGCCTATATTTTAACATTAGAACAAAAAACATTGAGTATCATTGCGGAAACAAAAACAGTAGGCGAGTAACCAAAAATTACATTATACATCATTTGGCACTACTTCCCCCAATCGAAACTTTTGGATATGATACAATCTAATTAATTACATAACTTTTCATGATATTGGATCTAATCTAGAAATGTAGGATTTGTTTTCTTCAAGTTATTTGCATTCTTTGACCTCCACCACTTTACGGCTGCCAGATGTCCGGATCAAAAAATAAGCATAGTATAGCAAAGTAACTAGAGGGGTTTCGTTTCTCTCATTATTGTGTCATATCTGACGTGGCCAGCTCTCCGTCTAATGTTCTCGAAATTATTCAATCTACTTAAAACTGCGATAAAATTAAAAGGCGTATGTAGCCCCTAATAACTAGGGATACACGTACAGATGTGCCCGCCGGATTTGTTCGGCGGATATAACCGGCGGACAGATCCGTTCATGTATAGCGCTATTCGGACGTGTCCGCAGACAAATCCGTAACTTACACACTTGTAACTAAACAATATATAGTAGATACTTATCTGAAATCGAAATTTCGTTATCTGTCTCCCTAATGCGATTGCATATTCAAATGCTAGAATGACGATAACAACATTTTCATTTTGTATATTCGCAGTATGTATACTATGTATTTGTACTATGTATGAGTTTTTTCAATCGACTTCAAGATTTCGAAGGAGAAGGATATCAATTCGTCGGGATCTTTGATTGTATTGCAATTTTTTTATATACATGTTCACCGATTATTCGAAGACGGCTAGACCGATTTGGAAAATTCTTTTCTTGTTTGAAAGTTGTCACCAGGTCTAGATCTGATGATGGAATCCTGGAGAAATCGAGGGAACTCTTCAACTATTATAGGCACACCTACAAGGTGTAACAAAAATACTGGTGATCCTTTAAAGGGCATAATTGGTATCGTATTCTAATTACGAAAAAGTAAGAAAAATTTTTTTTAGTATGGAGGGTCGGCCGGCTGGGACCACCTTGTCCCATAAAAAAAATTTTTTTTTCGCGTCCAAAAATTTTTTCTCCTACTTTTTCTTAGTCGTATTACGATACCAATTATGCCCTTAAACGGATCACCAGTATTTTTGTTACACCCTGTATAGTGACTTCACAAATTTTTACAGCCCCTCTTGGAATAGCGGATCCTAAGTGAAGTCGGTTCTTTTTTTGGGTAAAATTATGTTTACAAACCATCGGTCGGTTTTGCCATTTATTGAAGATTTTTTGATGAGAGATTATTTATAACTGACCTCCTCAATCCTCATATTATCACAGCCAGAAAGCCTGAGAAGCCGCTTCTCAGCACCAGCGTTGGTTTCCACCTCAGTAAAGCCCGACTCATTCCCGCCTTCCAGATATCTGATCGCTGAAAATAAGAAAAGATAAAAAAGATAAAAGATCATCATCAGAGAGAAAAAAGAAACTACCACCGGTTCTAACCCTAATACACCTGACGCGAGAAATATAATATCCACCTAGAAAAGTTCTGGGAGTAAGATCCTATAGTAATAAGATTAGCCATAGTCTTCATAGCCATTGTTTTGCCCTACGTGCAATCGGTATATGGGAGTGGGTAGTAGAGATAGGATGGTATAGGTAATTAATGTTGGCACATGGGGTTCTCAAGGAACGTTTGTCATCAGCCAGGTCGTCGACATTGCTATCTATCATATAAACTAGACTTTTTTCCCCGTGTATTATTCCCGAATTCAAATTATTCGAGGAAACACGGTCACATGCTACACTGCACTGCAGAGTGGAGTGTCTCACTAAATTGGCAGTACCCCAGGAACAGGCCAGTCTCATCTGCACCTCACGGTGTTAGACCGCAGTCTAGCAGTGGCGGCGCGTCCCTAGAACAAGATTCCCTTCTGCTTGCCTAATTTTTAGGCACCTGAGCAGTTTTCCTAGAACCCACGAAGAAATTTTAAGCCACATTAAGCTCCGGCTTGCCTAAGAAAATGTATGATCCACCGCCACTCTCAGTCTAGCATCCATCTGCGCTGTACATCTAGGCCGTAGGACCTTGAGCTGATGAAGAGTGTCTCTCCAGGTTCGAAGTAGCATAGGAACTGGGTCCATTTATGCGTAGACGATCTTTGAGAGCCCTGTACGCCTGCTATTTGAAGAGCCCCAAGTCATAGCGCAAAGAAAACACCTCAGGAGTTAGCTAATTACAGATGCACGCTCTATGGAAAAACGAGCGAGATACCAGTTTAATTTTGGTAGGTCTAAGAATTGAAGATGAACTTTGTCCTAATGAATGTCTCACCAGGTTGAAAGTAGCCCAGGAACTGCCCAGTTTCATGACCCTGGACTTCACGGTGGTGGACGGCTTTGCCGCCCAGCATATCATCCAGGGTGACTGTCCAGATGGCTGCAGATCCCTTCTTATCCTGGGTGGTTTTAGTGCCAAGCCAGAAGTGCGCGTCGTAGGAGAGCGAGGATTGGTCGTCGCCTGTGGTCTATTATATTAAAAATAAGGATTACAAGTAAATTATAAATATTAGGGTGTTTTTCCAACCCTTCACTCTGCGGGGTAGCTGTGTCAGTTGAAGTCAGAAAAACGGGAGGATACACTTTTTTAGTTTCAATTCTTCAGTTTTATTTTGTAAAACAATACCCATCGCATATTTTTATAAAAAAAATAAAAATAATTGAACTGATCATGATTTAATTAGAAATACGTATCTCACCTTCAGCACGATGTATGAATCTCCATTGTAGAATTTTCCATACATTTTCTTGTCTATGGCAACTGGCTCGAATTTCTAAAATGATTAAAAAATACATCATAAATTGTAACAATAACTAGATTACCTAGTATCTAGTGTATCTATCTACTCGTATGGTTACGATAATTTGCTAGTAGGTAAATTTTAATGTTCAATATTTTATATTTACTACTACTACTATAGTATTACTAATACAAGCAGCTACAAGTGTATACTTTCTGCACAAAGCTACTAACTTATTTTACCTACAATTTAACACTTTTGAATATAAAATAGGCTTTAAAAACTTACCTCAATGGTCCATATTTCAATACCAGCCGCTGCACCGGCCTCAGCGAACGCAGGGTGATCCATTATTTACACAATAAATAAACAAATAACACTACAAAAATCACTGTCTTTTGAAAAAAGAACTAACGCAAATACAAAAAATGTAAATAACAATTGACAATCGCTGGTAAAATAACTTTTTATATGATAAACAAGTCAAACACTCAAACACTATATATAGTTTTGGTATAATACGTTAGGACGGCAAATATCTGACTTTCGCGATGTGAGGTGAACATATACTTATAACAAAATTGTGCGTCATGTATCACTTATGATTCACTGTTATAATAAGGACCATATTCCAATTTTATCTGGAACATTCAATCAGTGATCTTAGTATCTATGAGGGCTATATGTAATCGGGGATCGTTTTATACCAGTTTATACAAACTAGCAGACAATCGATCGCAATGGGAACTGTGAGAAGATAAGATTATGCTTTGTTTGATAATATGTACATACCTACTTATTTAATACAGGATAAGTGGAAATTGATGTATTTTCTCACATAAAATAGTTATTTTAAATATACCAAGGTCATATAAGGATATTTGTGAACAAGTTTAATGAAAGGTCCCACTTTATCGGTATATAGATACTTCATTATTTAACTAATTGATAAAATATCGTCAAAATCAGTATAATATCGTCAATGCTTTAAAAAAAACTCTTGTTCTGTAAGTTGAAACGCAGTAACTATATGCATCGCATGTCTAAAAATGTGGTAACTATTTACCACATTTTTATTTTGAGTGACAGAACAATTAAGATAATAGTTTTTTCAAAGTAGTAACGATATTTATTCATCCTGTTAAAGTAGGTAGGTATAATAAAAACGGACCTATATATATATATATATATATATATATATATATATATATATATATAATTTAATTAAAAGATAGCAGTTCAATAGAGCCAGTAATGACGCATGATGACTCATAATCTTTACGATATAAATATTTAAAAAATGCAAGACAATTGAATTTTACTAGGGTAAAACCAGTTTGAGGAATAAGTAAAAAAATAAGTCCCTCAAAGGTCCTTGTCAGTAATGATTCTGTTGAAATATAGGTTCATAGTACAAAAATAATATAAAGGATGTATAGTTATATATTACATTCAACCTAAGACTCAGCCTCTTTACTGATCTGTTTATTTTCTCTTTAGATCTGTCACTCCTGTATTAGGTGTCAGACGGTGCTGGCTTCCTTGTGTATGGTTTCCAATATATAATTATTGAAACTGATATTCATGTATTTCCTTTTGAGCTCATAATCCCAATAGGTTATGGGCCCAGAGGACTCTGCTAGATATCTGTATTAATAATTCGTAAAAATAAATTACGAAGTGAAAGACCGAAAAAATTTTGACAGTGAAAGACAACGTTTTTGTTTTGAAATAAAATGAAAATTTTCTGAAGTCAGAAATTAAAATTAGCTATAAATAAAAATATAGTGATTTAAAGTATCGGATCATCGCATGATTACGTGAGTTGCACTCTATTAAAGCTATAGATTGGCCAAGAGTTCATACTGCAAACAAGCGAGTGGAAGAAATACAACACAGTTACCAGAAGTATGAGAGTAAAGTATTTATCTGATTCCTATCTTGCTCTTACAAAAAGAGAGTAGGTACTTACCGCCAAATAGATTATTTTAAGAAGTTCGGCGCTGTTTACGAGCCAAAGAACTTTGTCAAGCTGTTGTCTTTAGATTTATAAGCTGTTGTTTGGAAGGGCTACCAGTTTTTACACCTTCTCTTGCACTGGAGATTTTCTGTTGAAAGACCACCACACCACACCACGACCATTACACGAAGTTGAGCCATGATGGACTAAATCAAATGCTGTGTATTTCAAACAGCTGATCTTGGATTTGACAGCGACAGATTTGTACCAACTAATCTTTAGGCTTTGCTTGCTGATGATGCTTGATGAAAGATGCTTTACATTTACTCCATTACGTGACTACTCGTAATTACGATTACCTCGAAGAAAAGCTTCAAAGTTTATTAGCTTTGTTGGCAGTAACAACTTTTCTACATAGGTATTGAAAAAACCACTCACTGTTACGAAAAATGGTTAACAGCAGTTATGAGAAGGAAGATTACTAAATGAATGCTAATAATAAGAAGGATTATCACCGTGAAGAATGGTGAACCATCCGAAAAGAAGGAAAGAAAGATAACATTACAGTCTTTTAGCTTGAATCCATACATTTATTCAAACGATGGATTAGTATTCATGGCTGGAGAATAGAGAGAACAAAACATTATTCTACTTGGTTGGACGCATGATCATCGGACTTCGCCGTGAAAAGGGATGATCTCTTTTTCATGCTTTTAATTGTTATACGCTCCTTAAAACTCAATTCCTAATAATTACATTAATTTCAGCTACCTCGTTCATCTATATTCGAGAAGGTCGGAGGAGAAGGACGTGATACGTGTTCTTATGTTATGTCGTGTCGACTGTCGACATGTCTCCAACGAATTTAATCCGCCCTGCACACTGCACAGTCCTGTTTGATAATCAGGTTGTTATTTCAACGAGGTGCTTAAATGTAAAGAAATGGAGGTAAACTACCACTTAAGGTAGGTGGAATAATTGTTTAATTGCTATAAATTTTAAAGCAAATGTAAATAATATGATACATGTTACCACTAAATCCCACGTATGCAATACCTTATAAAAATGCTCGCTACTTTAACGTTAAATTCTTGTACCTATCTATGATAAACAAGAACATGTTTAATACCACCACATTATATTGTAATTGTTGATTTATGCAAATCGGGCATACGAAGCATACAAAATAGCATAGCATACAAATAGGGGATAAGAAGAAAATTGAGTATCACTTTGAAAAGGCAACATGATCCCAATTATATTGTGGATATTGGACATTGTTATTGATTGATATATACAATTGCCTAGTTCGTACTATTTAACGACCAATTATTTGATAACTGAGTAATAACTGTGCTACAAATATTATGCAAAAATGGAGTCAAACATTATTGATAATGTTAATTTCAAATATTATTAATGTGTACCTACTGTGATGACACGACAAGGAAAAGAGCATTTATTCAGTAAAAAGTCTACTTTCTCGTACGTAAGATACCTTAGAGTTTTATAGACATAGCGATCTGTGTTCCTGTGAGCCGTAGTTAAAATAGGTATCTCTTGACGACTAACAACGTCAACGTAGTTAATTTATAATTTATGACAACTAAACGGATTATGTATATGTATTGCTGTTTTGGAATGTTGTAAATATTAATCCCAACGTTTCGAGCCCCATCCCAGCGCTCGTAGTTGCGGGATAGAAAGAAAAATATTTACTTATTCATATCGTTGTCAAAATAAGTTGCTCATAAGGTAACACAATTAAAGCTCTTAAGGTAAATAAGTATATTGTAGCATAATAGAATACTACACAAACTTATCATGATAAAAGTTGTTTTGGCAAATGAAGGGAGAAAGTGGGAAATAAATCATGGAGCATCAAGTGTTAGCACTTTTGTAACTTGTTATGTACTAAATACGTAAAAGATGAATATCTTTATTTATGGTCAAATGTAAAACGTATTTTGTAATAGAATATGGACTATGGTCAGTTTGGATGTTGTTGTACCTACTCAGTCAGAAATGAAATCGTGGACGAGACTGCCTTGTTCAGTCTAGGCCTCTTCAGAAGCCTAAGAGAATAGTGGAAATTCTTGTAGTAATAATTAACTGATATATGTCGTGTGTTGAAATCAGTAAATTGGTAATTGTCGTAATAAACTGATAGTAGTGTCCATAGTGATGCGTCTAAATCAGTAGTATATATAAAAGTCCCGAAAGTCTGACGACTAGAAATCAGATAGCTACCTAAATCTGATATGTACAACAACTGTACTGAGGCCAATAAATCAGATAGCTACCTAAATCTGATATGTGCAACAACTGTCTGAGGACGACTAGAAATCAGATAGCTACCTAAATCTGATATGTGCAAAATCTAGTTAGTCTGAAAAATCACAATGTATCTAATAATTGTGTGCACGTAAACGAAGTTACAATTCTTATGTTGAACCATGATAGATTGTTACCACGAAACGAATGACAACCTTACTCCCATTAAATGATGACTAGATAGTCATGCTTCCTTGAGATGACCAAATTACAAAGCAACTTGTAGGTACTGTTATGGCAAAAGTTAAGTTTAAATTCTCGTTTTAAATGAATAATGTATATTATAAAGAGAATGAATGTTATTGACCAAAACTCAATTGATAAGTAGTACGGTACGTCAAATCAGATATAAAGCACAGAATACTAAAATGCAGAAGTTGAACTCAGAATGAATGATAAATAAGTGGTTCATACAGGTAGCAAGGTAACTAAAGTCTACTTAGTATAGGATTCACAGACAGTTCAAGAAGTATAAATAAACACTGTATACTTTTCGAGGTTTAGAATTGACCAACACAACCGAGGTTTAGAAGCAAGGAAACTAAGAATCTTTAAAATTGTACAGAGAGTTTAACTTGTGTGAATTTAACAGAGGCTTGCCGACATGCTCAGTTTTCAAATTGTTATCTATTCATAATATTTAAAATGGGTCTGAGCTCTATACACTGAGTCTCTTTTAAAACACAAAATCTAACTGACGTAAATATACAGTTGACAGAGATTTATGAATAACGGCAATAAGTATTGTGCAGAAAATATTTGTTTTGAAGTTGTTTCATTAATTTAACGATTACCATTTGAATTGGGCTGTTAATAAACATTAGTTAAACTCAAGTTAAACCTATGCACTAATCTTTAAACTACTATTTCATGGAACCACTCTTTACATACATAACATTCAATAGTGTATACCCATAAGGGATCACTACGATCATTTCATGCTTAAATCTTATTGAATGTAACTATTCAAATAACGCATTCACTGCCAGGGGGCGTGGCCTCGGAACAAACTTGTATGACGGTGGACGCACATGTGCGTCGGGGGCAATGAATGTGATAACAAAGCTAAAATTGGTAAGTAAGCCAATAACATACAAGTTATGTCTAGTTACTATCGAACCGCTATAAACAGACATTTACGCCCATTGACATTTTATACAAAGATGAGTATATAAAAACTCTTATCGGTTTTGTTCAAGTGATAAGTCTGTTATATAATATCATGCAGAAATCGATGGCATATTTGGCACTAGTATCTTCTTAGTAAAATGAATTTAAATGTCAGATTTTAATGACATAAAGTTATAGTTTAGTTTAAATGTAGTGCATATATATATGTACAGTCAGCAAAAGAGGTATACATAAAAGTTTGTATGTAATAGAGATTACTTATCTCAGGAACCTAACTAGTTAATTAACTAACAAATTAAAATGTGACTGTTGTCCCATGAACCATAAAAACCTCTTATATTCAAAAACACTACAGCGTTCATAAAAATATAGCGCTCCTGATACATCTGAAACTTAAACTACAAACTGATTTATTATGATTAATAATATCCAATGATGTCAAGTAGAAGGTTTAGAATTGACTTGATAGTTATTCAAATATTATGTTCAATTAATATTTTAATTTAATGTTCTTTTAAGAACAAATTGAATTAAGTAAATTAAATATGTACGTTTACACATATATTTGACAATGTAATAATCATTCAAAATATATATAAATATATATATGTGTTTAGTTGTACTGTTAATAAGTACACTATCTTGTTAAAGATTCATCAATGGAAATAAATCCAAAAGTATCTTATTGACTTTACTGGTCTGATTGAGGTTTTTGGGTTTTTCCTTAATCCTATAGAATGCTAAGAATCCTATAGAACGAATGTTAGACCATGGCATTGTATTCCCAGGAAACACTTGGAAGTCATATTATCTGTTAGGGACAATATATTTTTGATTGTATACATGGTGATTATTTTTGAGGGGGCGTGTTGAAATATAGGTTCATAGTACAAAAATAATATAAAGGATGTATAGTTATATATTACATTCAACCTAAGACTCAGCCTCTTTACTGATCTGTTTATTTTCTCTTTAGATCTGTCACTCCTGTATTAGGTGTCAGACGGTGCTGGCTTCCTTGTGTATGGTTTCCAATATATAATTATTGAAACTGATATTCATGTATTTCCTTTTGAGCTCATAATCCCAATAGATTCTTCTCGTGTCAGAATGTCAGACAGACAGTTTTTTTACACTGTAATACCAGGTAATACTTATAATATACCTACTCATACATACAAATGCCCGGCACCGTCCCACTGCGTGTCATCTTTTAACTTAATTCATTGTCAATAAAGTTGACAGCAGAGTGTCATTTATTGGGCAGTAGTGTGTCAGGCACTAGGAAGTTAACCTTAATGTGCTTAAGTGGAAGAATAATGACTCTCTTATTATTTGTTACATTTTTCAATGGCATTCACGCCTGTAAAATTTATGCGCCTAGGGGTGAGTTGGGAGGAAAAGACGAACCGTCTTCATACATAAGACCGAATCGCTGTAAAACCCATAATTTATTTCATACTTCATAATTTATAACCAAAGTAAATATGGCATCAAACGTACAATAAATGTAAAATTATAGCACTAGTTAGAAATAGAAGACACCCACGGTACATGCGGTGAATAGCACCATACTGACATAAGTGCTGGTCGCTTTTAGGGTGCTCGGGGTAGTTCTAGAATCCTGAAATCAGTTATTGTATTCTTATATATTACATTATAAACATAATAACCTTAACCTTGAGAGCATGTAAGGGCCTTTATACATCGCGTTTTTTAAACGCGCCGTCGACGCGCGTTTCGGGAACGCGTGAAGACGGTGCGCTTATTAACGGCGCGTTTGTATCGATACAAAAGTGCGTCGACGGCGCGCTTTTTTACGGCGCATTTGTATCGATGGGCCTTTTGACACCGCGTTTTTTAAACATAATGAGTTAAAATTTTAAGGACTCCATCATATTGTTTAATGTTAAGCTATTGAAGTGCCTAAGCAATTTGCGTCTTTAAGTGTGGCGCCGCTTACGCGTTCCATGAAGAAGTTTGTTTGCGTTTGTATTGATAAAAACACGCAAGTACGGCGCGTCTTTTTATTGCATTTCCCATCGCTTACCGAATACCTTTGCCGTGGGTCAAGCGTCCATTATCCGACCCATAGATCTATGATATATTAGTAACGAAGTTAGAGGTCAAGTTATATCAGTCAATGAGAGATGAATCGAGATGGGTTTCTGCGAAGAGTAACGAAACGCAATAGAAACACGCGTTTGTATAGCTACAAACGCGCCGTCATCGCGCGTCTGCATCGATGTAGATGTGCAAAGGTCTACAAGCCGCGTCTGACTTGCGTACGAATCGCGTTTATTTATATCGATACAAACGCGACGTCAACGAGCGTCTGCATTGATATAGGTGTACAAAGGTCTACAAGCCGCGTCTGGCTTGCGTACGAATCGCGTTTGTATCGATACAAACGCGCCGTCAGCGCGCGTCAGCATCGATGTAGGTGTGCAAAGGTCTACAAGCCGCGTCTGACTTGCGTACGAATCGCGTTTGTATCGATACAAACGCGACGTCAACGAGCGTCAGCATCGATGTAGGTGTGCAAAGGTCTACAAGCCACGTCTGACTTGCGTACGAATCGCGTTTATATCGATACAAACGCGACGTCAGCGCGCGTCAGCATCGATGTAAGTGTGCAAAGGTCTACAAGCCGCGTCTGACTTGCGTACGAATCGCGTTTATATCGATACAAACGCGACGTCAGCGCGCGTCAGCATCGATATAGGTGTGCAAAGGTCTACAAGCCGCGTCTGACTTGCGTACGAATCGCGTTTTATCGATACAAACGCGACGTCAGCGCGCGTCAGCATCGATATAGGTGTGCAAAGGTCTACAAGCCGCGTCTGGCTTGCGTACGAATCGCGTTTATATCGACAAAAACGCGCGTCGACGGCACGATTAAAAAACGCGGTGTGCATAGGATAAGACCGGACTTAAGTTAGTTAATTCAATTTTGTTCGCACCTTGTTGCAATATATAATGTCCTGCGAAGTTTTAAAACGCTCGACCTCTTCCGGGTTATTCAAGTCTGGTTGAAACTTGAACTTGTTAAACCTGGGCCATTGATATCTTACGATCGTCAGAAACAAACAGTTGGTATTAACATTACTTAGATATACAATAAGGAAGAAATACAAAAAAATTGCAGACCAAGAAGTCAAGATAAACATTTTCGTAATGGAAAATTGTTCAGGCTAAGCAATAATATGCTCAAAACTGATCTGTTATCAAGATTTCGTGTTTAAATAAACTACGCTTTTTCATTGTTGATACCGGGAAGTTAAAATAATAACAGAATGCTGATGAAATTTAAAAATATCACTGGTAGTCTTTAGTCGAAATGGTCCCGTGGTAGCTACCATAAAGCTTTATTCTACATCAAAATTGGGAAACTGAACGTATATATACTAAATATTAGAATACAATCAAAGTAGAAAACAAATTAGGTAGGTATTGCACTTTGAAGCACCTTCTGCGTCAAAGCTTTGCATCTACTTTTTCCATACCTAATATCTAGAATCTATGTTTATTTTAACTTCAGTCTGAAATCTATGCTAATTTACTAGGTATTCCATGGCACAGGTTCAAGTTTGTCGGCCTAAACAGCTCAACTTTGACACTTAATAGAAAATTTTACATTAAACAATTAAGTCCGGTCTCCACTAATTTAAATCATGTTGCCAATAGTACATTACGTACCTAGGGCGGTAAAGTAAAGAATGGCTCTGATCGCGGGCATTTGTGGCCCGAACCAAAGGTAAGGGCCATAAACAAGCGATCTGAGGCCTTCTTTATTACCGCCCGTGGTGCGTACACAATTTTACGTCTTCTTCTGGGTGTGAAATGAGATTTGCCGCTGCGCCCGTGGGCGGCAAATCTTACTTACCGCCCAGAGTGACGTAAAGAATTTTACCCAAGCCTTTTGTTTCGCGTTAAAACTACTGAAAGCCAAGTTGCAGAAATTTTACAACAAGTCTGCATGAGAAATTAACGGAGCAAAGAAAATTTTGAATTTCTCTTCATTCGTATGCGGAAAATGCAACTTACTGCTTATCCTTATTTCTCACGTACTTGCTCAAACCATAAGTAATAAGTATTTCTTTATAAAATATGAGAAGAATACAATTTAAGGACTTTACTTTCTGTAAGTAAAACTTACGTGACTAAGTTTCCCTTTCTTGTCACACGCTATGTCGTCCCGAGAGGTCCGGAAAACCTCCACTTCTCTCGGATTATTCAAATCTGGCTGAAACTTGTACCTGTGGGGTCACATTTCAGATCTTCCCCTTATTGTTCTCTTCGTTATATTTATAGAGACAGACAGAGACAAGGCATGACAGATCTCTGTAGGCAGTTTTGTCCAGGGACCGAAGTCTAATGAGAGTTTGAAGTGAAATATCTCAAATGACGATTGAAACTTCGCAAGCGCGATGTAGCTAGTTTGCGCGATTTATACAAGTTGCACTTCTAGTAAGGGTAGTTGCGATTGTGCCGCCATCTGTTGATATTGTGGCGTGACGCTGGAAAAAACAGCGGATAGAGGCGACGCCACATCTTCAACAGAGTTTTTCCGCTGTTCTATGGCCAGATTCATGTTCAAAATTTAAATTAATCTGAGTCTAAGTTTGTGTTATATAAAGACGCATAACTAAACATTAAATACGACCCCAAGGAAAGCGTTTCCGGACCTCAAGACTCCATAGCTGCTAAAAAAAGAAACTTGCGAATGTAAAGTCAGCAAGCGAACTTTCTAGGAAGTGTTCAGAATGATCTTCACAAGCTCGTATTATGGCAGGTTGCACCAAACCATTTGTTAACGTCATCTTTAAAATTTACTTGTATGAAAATTTTGACAGTTCTATGGAATGACAGCTGCGCCGCCATATTTAATCAAATATGGTTGGTGCAACTAGCCCTTAATCAATTGGTAATTAAATTGTCTTTGGATCATTTTGAATGCCTCGCCGTCTAAGCTATCTTTGCTGCTGACTCTACGTATCAATTATTTAATTTTGTATAAATAAACCACATCAATATCAGAAGCTGACATCAAATAGGTATCTAGTTTTAAAATACTGTAAAAAATAACTATACTAAAGTATGTCGAACCAATTTCCCGGGTACGAAATGCAACGGTGGCTCAGAAGATCTATAAATCAAATTTTAGATCTATAGGTATTAAAAAGATCCTCAAGCATTCCTTTCGCCGAGGAAAGTGGTCCGACCGGCTACGAAATGCAATCCAATATATGTGACAGTTCAAATGTATTTTTTTTTGGTTTATCTATGCTCGTTTATGACGACTTTAAAAAAAACCATAAGACTAGTAGTCCGCCTCGAACTCGCGATTTACTTGCAAACGAGTTGACCAATATAACAAGACCCCAAGGAGGATTTTTTTTTCTCCTTCTAGCTCCATAGCCACTTGATCGATCCTGCTCATATGCGAACTTACAAATTTTATGTATCTCTGCTACAGCCCCAAGAAATTTCATAAAGATCAGAAAAACGTAACTAAAGTTATCGTCAGACAAACTATTGAAATCAAAAAGCCATCCAAATGCCGAGACGTCCCAATAGCCAGGTGACAGTTCGGTCTGGAGTTGTTAGTAAGAACTCACTTCGCATACGCTTCGCGAGTTCGAAAACGCCAAAAATATTTATCAATTCGGTTTAAACGTTTATAAAAATTGAAAAAAGGTCTCAGACCCCCCACTTTTTTTGAAATCAGTGACGAGCAAGGTGTCAGAAATTAAATGAAATCAAACAAAACCGAAATAAATTTCAAATAATATAGGGAAATATATTTCTTCTGTCTTATAAAGGTCTTCTGTCTTATAAAAATAGGGACCGTGTGCGTTAGAAAGTCTGCCATCTTGTGGTCTAAATTAAAAACACACATACTTAACTTACACACCGCTTTACATAAACACCGCTTACTTATAACTTACTAAGACCATTTTATCCGACTTTTTGTACTTAAACAGATAGTTTCTCGGTCATTTTATCAAAATTCTTAGTTTTAATTTTAGCTTTAATATTCATGTATTTCGTTAAGATCCCCACGTCACAGGCTCAGCCTAGTGTGGGGATCACTGTATTGCCTCCCACTGTAAAACCAATATAAGAAAAAAAAATATTTTGAATTTGAATTTGAATTAAATCGACAACTGAAACTACGCCACGCCAATAGAAGGCGTTTGACTCACGTACCAATAATAACTGTCATCTAGTTGACTAATTCGGTAACTATAATCTGTCATTTGCGCTTTGCGCTAATAAACAGGCCTAGTGCTGCCACCTTCATTTCACGCACGTTCCCCATATAACCGTCACATATACTGTGTGAATCAGCCGTCGCTTCGCACCGGTAAAAAGGTCCAACTTACGTCAGCGAGCTTCTTTTTTTTGCAATCTATGTAGTCCGGGGACGTCCGGAATCGTTCCACCTGCTTAGGGTCGTTAATGTTCTTTGGCGCGAACACGAAACTGTGCCATAGAATAAGCTTATTAAATACTTTACTGAGGGATGCTCTAAAAATGTCGTGGGTGAAACAGATTTAGGAAAACGGGCGGATTTTCTGTGGACAATAGACCTAACGATTTGGGCACATTATAATTTATAACTACTTATGCCAACTTTGGCAGGCCTTTGCCCAGCAGTGGGACACCTTACCAGGCTAATAAAAAAGAAAAAAAGCCTGTACAGATTTAAAGAAGATAAGGCCCTTAAGGCGTGTTTACACTTAGGGCGACCGCGATCTGTCGTCGGCAGACCCAGTGTTACAGCGGTTTTAATAAACCCACTCTCTCTACCAGTAAAGTCAACTCAAAAATATGTATACATCTTTGAACCTTATTAAAAAGGAGTAAAGTGCAAAATGTAAATATATTTTTGGCGTGGAATATACAGTGAATATAGTGATGACTCATCACTGGTGAGGTGATGACTTACTCAGTCTTCTGCCCCTGTCTTAAAGCGGTTTCACCGCTGGCTCGCTGCTCGTTGCTATCAGCTTTGTAGTCTGTAAGAAACATTGTAGTTTGTTAAGTTAGGATCAATACACGTAAGATCAGGCATATCGTGAAATTCCTAGGCAGATCGTGAAACGTGAAAAACTTTGACTAGTTCCCTGAGTCGCTGGAGCCCCGCATAGCATAGCGTGGCTCCTATTTCTGGCAGTTTGCCCTTCATCTGAAGCAACCTAACGAACCTAAGCTACCTACATTGGTTGAATGTGACTATCGTTAAAACATTACACAGGAACATTACGATCGGCCTGATTTTACGATCGGCCGCCGACACATACGTAGATCTCGAAAACCATAACACTCCTTGAACATAGACGATTTTTTTACTACTAAGTTGTCATTACCTGTTTGACAAGTCAAGATGTCACGAGTTACAGTGTTTACAGTCCATGAGCTCTCAAAAGAACCTTCAGGTTTTAGAAAGAGACGTCGGGTATCAATCAACAGTGACACATGAAAAAGCAGAACAGCAATATTACCTTCGTGTGTCATCGCTGATTCCCGAAGGTTCTTCTTAAAGCTCACGGACTTGTAGTAAGCTTACTAAAAATATTCGTGACATCTTGACTGTTTTGTGAATTGTAAAATGATACCTCACGTCCCAAAGTTCTGCGAAAATTACTGTATAAATATGGGAACAAGGATAGGTATATTACGCAATATGTAACCAAATATGGATAAGTATTCCACAAAGATGCGTACTTAATCGTAATTGTAATACCCAATTTCAATGTACTGACAGATACTGAAATGGACATCTACTTATGCATGAAGGCATGAAGGTTAGTTATCATTTCGGCAAAACGTCAAGTACCTGGTCCGGTTGCCTGATTCGGATTCCCGATGGTTAAGCTCGACGAACAGCGCACATGGCCGGTTAATTTTACTTGTTTACCTACATTTTGACCTGACATATGCCTGACCTTAGGTTTTGAAACCGTATGGTAGAATTGTATATGTACGGGGCTCTGGTATTTATGGGTACGAGACATGCTGGTACCCGGTGTCACCCTCTTTCATAGACAGAAATTTCATAGAATTTCGTTTCCCAGAAATTATTTCATAGATTATTTGGTTCATGTACTTTCTGTTCCAATATTATTGTTTCATAGACTATTCAATTGGTAAAAACATATTTCACAGACATTCATTTCCATGTATATTGCTATCAAACTTTTTTAATTTACAGAGTGATCAAACAATAGAATCATATTTCATGTATTTTTGTTTCGTAGACACAGATTTCACAGATTGTTGTTTCATAGTTATTATTTTATATAATATTTAGTTCCACTCTTTTCTTTTCCGATATTATTATTTTAGGGGTCGTATCTGGTGGAATACAAACTATTGTCATATTTTCGATTCACATAATACTTTTCGCATACCCTTTTTGATGACCCTAAAAACGTAACTGCTCCCAGGGATAGGTAGGTTAGGGTTATTTTTTTTTGATGACCCTAAAAACGAAACTTCTTCCAGAGATAGGTAGGTTAGGGTTATTTTTTTTGATGACCCTAAAAACGTAACTGCTCCCAAGGATAGGTAGGTTCGGGTTATTTTTTTGATGACCCTAAAAACAAAACTTCTCCCAGAGATAGGTAGGTTAGGGTTATTTTTTTTTTGATGGCCCTAAAAACGAAACTTCTCCCAGAGATAGGTAGGTTAGGGTTATTTTTTTTGATGACCCTAAAAACGAAACTTCTCCCAGACATAGGTAGGTAAGGGTTATTTTTTTATGACCCTAAAAACGAAACTTCTCCCAGAGATAGGTAAGTTAGGGTTTTTTTTTTGATGACCCTAAAAACGTAACTGCTCCCAGGGATAGGTAGGTTAGGGTTATTTTTTTGATGACCCTAAAAACTAAACTTCTCCCAGAGATAGGTAGGTTAGGGTTATTTTTTTTTGATGACCCTAAAAACTACACTTCTCCTAGAGATAGGTAGGTTAGGGTTATTTTTTTTTTGATGACCCTAAAAACGAAACTTCTCCCAGAGATAGGTAGGTTAGAGTTATTTTTTTTATGACCCTAAAAACGAAACTTCTCCCAGAGATAGGTAGGTTAGAGTTATTTTTTTGATGACCCTAAAAACGAAACTTCTCCCAGAGATAGGTAGGTTGGGGTTATTTTTTTTGATGACCCTAAAAACGAAACTTCTCCCAGAGATAGGTAGGTTAGGGTTATTTTTTTTTGATGACCCTAAAAACGAAACTTCTCCCAGAGATAGGTAGGTTAGGGTTATTTTTTTTGGTGACCCTAAAAACGTTACTGCTCTCAGGGATAGGTTAGGTTAGGTCTTCTATGAAACGAAAATATTAAGTTTGATAAAATGAGAAACAACATTCTATGAATATGCAGGCTTTGAAACAAGTGTTATACAAACTAAATACTACACGGATTAATAATATTTGAATTAAAACGTTATGAACTGAAATTCGAAAAACTAATTATCTGAACAATAAAAAATATACAAAACCAGATTCTACAATGTAAGAGCTCTGAAAAATGATCATTCTATGAAATGAAAATATGAGAAACATTTTCTATGAACTAATATTCTGCGAAAATGTAGTCTATAAAACAACGTACAACCGCTGGTACCCTGATTCGGTAACCGTATCCGGCAACCTGATGCGAAAACCTGACGTTTGTCTGAAGCCTTTTAAAGAGCCGACGTTTTAAAATTAAAAGAATTGGATCCTTTAGCAGTTAGTAAAGTATAGTTCCCGTCGTTCACTACCTACGTAATTATAGTTCGCGTCGTCCACCATCTAGGTTCGTAAACTAAACCTATAGTTCGTATGATCGGCCTATGAATCACAGACATACCAGTATCCTTGTAGATATCCGCTATCTCTTTCTCGACGCGTTGCTCGTCGTCTTCCTGCTCTACCCCGTCGATCCTGTCGATATCCTTTAACTTGCGTCTTCCCTCTATCATCTACACATGTATTTTCAAGATTAGTTTAAAAACTACCAGTAGTCCGCCTCGAACTGAGAACTCGCGATTTACTTGCAAACGAGTTGACCAAGAAAAAACTTAACAAGACACCAAGGAGGATTTTTTTTCTCCTTCTAGCTCCATAACCACTTGATCGATCCTGCTCATATATGAACTTACAAATTATATGTATCTCTGCTACAGCCCCAAGAAATTTCATAAAGATCAGAAAAACGTTACTAAAGTTATCGTCGGACAAACTATTAAAATCAAAAAGCCATCCAAATGCCGAGACGTCCCAGTAGCCGGGTGACAGTTCGGTCTGGAATTGTTTGTAAGAACTCACTTCGCTTACGCTCGGCGATTTCGATTAATTCGTTCCGTCGACGAATAGTTCGTCGGTGAAAAGTTCTGTCGACGAAAAATCCGAAGACACTCCGAATATGAAAAGTTCGTTATGTTCGTTATCTTCAGTATCTTAAAGTTGCTTTGAATAAAGCTGAGTTAACTAGTAGTCCGCCTCGAACTGAGAACTCGCGATTTACTTGCAAACGAGTTGACCAATATAACAAGACCCTAAGGAGGATTTTTTCTCCTTCTAGCTCCATAACCACTTGATCGATCCTGCTCATATACGAACATACAAATTATATGTATCTCTGCTATAGCCCCAACAAATTTCATAAAGATCAGAAAAACGTTACTGAAGTTATCGTCGGACAAACTATCGAAATCAAAAAGCCATCCAAATGCCGAAACGTCCCAGTAGCCAGGTACAGTTGGGTCTGGAGTTGTTTGTAAGAACTCACTTCGCTTACGCTCCACGAGTTCGATTACTAATTCGTTCCGTCGACGAATAGTTCGTCGGTGAAAAGTTCAGTCAACGAATAGTTCGTTGTAGAAAAGTTCTCTCGACGAAAAACCGGAAGACACTCGTTCGTTCGCTCCAGTACGTTAAAATTGCTTTGAATAAAGCTGAGTTAACAATCTAAAGAAAAATCTCATATGTGGAACAAATTGTTTAACCGATACTGTATTAATTCAAGTTAATATTTGGAAAACGAACGCTTTTCTTAAACATAAAAAAAAACATTTGGTCGTTAAACCAGTTCATCGACAAATCGCTTGTCGGAGAACCGTTTCAGATTTGTTTTTATAGACTCAGTTTAAATACAAATATTTTTCGCATTGTTCAAAAGAAAAAAGGTCTTTTAAAATGCAATCACTTGTGCATCTGACCATTCGAGTGCAACAGAATCCTTCGATTTTTGTTACTCTATTTTTTTAAATATTTTCCAGAACTATTAAGCGTAGGTTAATGTTTTTTCACCTCAACAGTTCGAACAAGGCTACTTTCCTCACTCCCTGGAGTGACGAAAGTGCGATTTTCATCACTCCAGGGACTGAAATTCTGTTTCTAGAAGCTTTCGTCATAATGACGATGCCTTTCATTCAGGAATGTAAATAAATGTGTTTTTTTAGCTTTAATATGTTCTCACTACTGAGGTGAAAAGTTGTATGTGTCACACACAATGTGTAGAGAGAAAAGTTTTTTTACATCTCGTGTTCTTGAGATCCCTCGCTACGCTCAAGATTCAAACTTAGAATCACTCACTTCGCTTGTGATTCAATTATAGAATCTTTCGCTTACTCGGGTCTCAAAAAATCATCACTCGCAAGAAAAATCAACTTTCCTCTCTTGTTGCACAAATAACTATTGTTGAGGTGGGTTATTCCCACAGAGCTAAAATGGCGCGTACGCTTATTTTCTCTGGTTATCTCTTACCGAGCCAGGAGCCTTCTTGACATCGCGTTTAGTAGCGGGGGCTGCTTTTGTTGTGTCATCCTCCTCCTTCCCCGAGGGTTCCTCCTCTAAATCAGGTTGAAGATCTAAATCATCCAATCAATCAAATAATAAGATTTGAGCAAAGTTTTTATTTCAATCCGACTGTACTTTTCTTGAAAATGTTATCTAATGATCAACAAGATGATTCTAACTTTCCTTGTTCTAACAAAGTTCTTATAACCACCTTCTGTCCCCATCATCACATCATCAGACCAATGCTACGCTACAGTAATTTTCAAACGATTGTCATGAAATTGTGTAAGCTGGGAAATTATTTATCGGTCACGGACTTAAATTGGTGAGGGTTCACTTTACAGTGGACATTTCATAGAAAAAGTACTAAACAAAACAAAATAGATTGAACCGTAAGGGCTCAACAATTAGCCTGCGTTTCCACTAGAGATGAGCCAGGATGCGTTGCGAAGAATGTGTTTCGTAAGAACCAATAAAATCACTCCATTTACCGATCCTCGCCCAGCGTAGCTCTAGGATTGGCTCTCTGCAATGCAACACATCGCGCTCATTTCTGATAGAAACGCGGTCTTAAAGTGACTGTACAACTGAGCAACTTCATAAGTATAGTATAGTGTAGATGTACCTTTTAGCGGTGCTCCGATCTCTATAATCTCTTGCCCGAGGGACTCCGTGAGGGCCTTCGTGACAGTCTTGGAGAGGGCACAGCTGAACAGCAGGAAACAACAGAGAACGCTGAGACGCATTTTGCAACGCTTGTCGGTCTGTGCACTTGTTTCAAATTTAATAAGCCCACTGGATTTTGTGGGAGTCTAGTTGGGCAAGGTGAACGGTGCGAAAAGGGTCGTATACCTACTTAAATAAATACTGTGGCCATCGAAAAAGGTTTGTAGCTTTTTAACATGCCTAAGAAAATTCTTTATGATAGTCTGAATGGGGTTGGCCGGTTGAAGGTATTTACAGATGGCGCCAGCAGCATAGGTTGTACCAGGGGGGTACAACTCAAAGTAAATCTGACAAAAAAATTGAGTTTGACACGACGTATCCGATACGTTTGCATTAGTGCGAAAGAGAACTTGTCATGCGTTAAGAAGGAACAACATGATTCGTGACGTTACGTGACATTACAGAGGTCTCTCTGTATTATACTATTATTAACTCTGTGGTTGTACCCGTGAATTCTGTTTTTTTTTTTTAATTTACGGACCTGAGGTACCTACAACTTATGCTGGCGCCAAACCTTTGACGGTTGCCTTCCCCATTGTTGCTTAACTTCAAACTCGGATAAATCCTTCTGTCTGTTGCGATTTAGGTATTAAGAAAAGGTAACACGAGTAGGGTAGATATTTGCTGAGAGGGTCGAATCGATTTATCCGAGTTTGAAGTTAAGCGACACTAGCCCCAATTTAGGGAATATTACGTAAAACTCTGCGTAGGGGGCGGCACTAGCACAAACATAGGGCCTACCGCGAAGCACGAAAATTAAAATTTTATAGTTTTATAAAGCTATAAGTTACAATTTACAAGCAGAAGTCTCTTTCTAACACAGCGTTATAAAGAGAGTTCCGCTTGTAAATTGTAACTTGTAGCTTTATAAAACTGGCCTCTGGTTCTCTGTCACTCTTACATATTCGAGCGATAGAGAGGCAGATGTCAAAATTTCGATTCTCTCGTTTCACAATAGGCCCTCCGTAAACAAACCGCCTTGATGCTCAAATGACTTATTTACTCGTATTCGTTATAAATTATCTATGAAAACTTGTAAAAAAACTGTTTAAGGCCGTTCCTCGATTCGGACAAGCCACGCCCATCCATAAGAGACACGTTTATGGCTTCCGTACACGAAAGAAAGAGATGCAGCGCTCTTAAGGATCAGACTTTTTTACTAAACTACGATAAATAAGCGAATCTACAAAGTTTTGTCTAATTTTGTTTCTGTGAATTTTTAGATAAACCAGAATACCATATTTTTTACTTAGTTATATTGCTTAATCTCTTACCCTCATTTAACTAAATCATCTTTTGTCCTTATCTGTCACATTGACAGTTGTGTTTGTTAGAAACAGACAAAATACATTTTAACTAAATGAGCTTTGCAACACGTTTATGAATAAGCGGGTTATAGTTTACGTAAACTAAGAAAAATAAGGGGAAAAAGGGCCCAACTTCGGATTTTTTTTCTATCGAGGCAACTTTCAGCAATCGTGTTTCGGCTTGTGCCATAAACTAGAGTATATAGTCTAATAATATCTATTCGAAAATAAATTCAGTCCCTTTTCCCGTTTAGTCAAAAGAGCGTTTGAAAAAACCTATAATTTTTCAAAGTAGCCCCTTAAGGCCTAGTATGTATTAAGAACTCTATGGTTTACCGATGCGCTAGTGCTGCACTCTGGCGGCAGAACATTGCAGTAATATCCCCTAATTGGAAACCATACTCATAGAGTACACATTACCTACTCCAGGCAATAGTGTCAGATGCTTAGAACTTTAGAAACTTTTTTATTTTTGGCTATGACGGTAACATACGGCCTGCCTCATGATAAGCAGCTACCGTAGCCTATGGGCGCCGGCATCTCCAGAAGTGTCACATGCACGTTTTCGACTCTTTTACATAAACTCTTTTTGAAGAACCCCAAACTGTACATAAGTATCTTGGCAAATCTTAGTCCGGGAGTATATTCCACACTTTCCACAGCCGTCTAATACAGCTTTTTTCCCATTCTCTTAAAACATATACCAGTACACAGTGTATGAGAGTGGGTACCCTATCTGTCGTCGTATCTCAGTCAGAATGCGGTCACCGCCTCAGTGCCAAGTTTAACGGCCAGTTAGAGTTTAACTGTGCCCTGGACCGCCGGCCACCGATATACAGGTAAATGTTGTGTCTCTACAAACGTAAGCGACTTAGTCACCTGCGATTTTTAATATTTACATTGCGGTTTTCGATCCATCGATTGATTTCGTTGCACCGACCTAGACGGCAATAGCTAGGCATACACGTACAGATGTGTCCGCCGGATTTGTCCGACGGATATGCCCGGCGGACAGATCCGTTCGTGTATGGCGCTATTCAGGTGTCCGCAGACAAATCCGTGTCCAATTACGCCATACACGCACGGATTTGTCCGCCGGGCACATCCGTCGCACAAATCCGGCGGGCATATCTGTGCGTGTATCCCTAGTTATTGTCTCAAAATCGCGCGCGAGTTTTGTGTCAAAACTGCGATTGTAGAGGCTATTAAGCCTGCGTTTCCACCAGAGATGAGCAAGGATGCGCGAGAAATGTGTTTTTCACTTCTCTTGCTCTAAAAGTTCGTCTTTAAGCCTTGCGTAGGCGACCTAAAATCGCTTTTTATGCACTTGGGCCTAAAGTAAAATCTTCGTCGAATACCAAGGCAGTCGGTCTAACAGCCGCACGCAAACAACATCCTAAACTTTATTTTAAAAAAAACACTACCTTTGTCACGTACCTATTGAAAAAAAAGTTAACAGGCGGGAACCGCATTTATGGTCTAAGAGCTGGCCACGTCAGATGTGACACAATAATGAGAGGTTTGTAATCAGTCCAGTTAGATTGCATAACCATCCTTATTGCTAGATCCGGGCATCTGGCAGCTTTTAATGGGTGGAGATCAGAGTGACAGACCAACAAAGTTTTTTAGTTGAAAAAAAGTAATACCGAAATAGGTTAAAACTGCTGTATTTGTGTCATTTATAGAGAACAGGGCCTATATTTTAACATTAGAACAAAAAACATTGTGTATTATTGCGCAAACAAAAACAGTAGGCGAGTAACCAAAAATTACATTATACATCATTTGGCACTACTTCCCCCAACCGAAAGTTTTGGATATTATATAACCTAATTAATTACATAATTTTTCATAATATTGGATCAAAACCAGAACTCTAGAATTTATTTTCTACAAGTTATTTGCATTCTTTGACCTCCACCACTTTACAGCTGCCAGATGTCCGGATCTAGAAATAAGCATATTATAGCAAACTAACTAGAGGGGTTTCGTTGCTCTCATTATTGTGTCATATCTGACGTGGCCAGCTCTCCGTCTATTATTTTTCATTGTAATTTTGTGTTACGACCTGAAATTGCTTTATTTTCTCGCAATCGAAGCGAAAAGTAGAGTGTACAACGTGTCCATAAAACCCATTTTACGCTCGACTTTATATCAATCCTCGCTCGCGAGCTCGCTCGGATAGGTAAACGCCTCGCGTAAAATGGCTCGTTTTATGCACTTGTTGTACAATCTACTATTTAAGCACCAATAGAATCACTTCATTTGTTTATCCTCGCACAACGCAGCTTTAGGATTGGTTCTTTACAAACACATCCCTCGCAACAGTCGCAACGCATCCTCGCTCATCTCTGGTGGAAACGCAGGCTTCATGACAATAAACGCAAATATCACTAGACTCTCTACTTATAGTTGTTCTTGCTGGTGAGTAAGGTCACCAGAGGATTGACGACAGGAGACCCTCTAGTTCCTTTAAACGGCTATTAGACATTGCAACCTGCAGGGCCCAATCTGTCAGGTTGGTAGGTGTAATTAAAGGTAGGGCCTGTAGGGAGCTGAAGGAGGGGTGGGAGAGGCAGGGTACACAACAGATTGGGCCCTGCAGGTTGCAATGTCTAATAACCGTTTTAACCTTTAACACAGATAAATTATTTACTGTCTGCATAAAGCTCTAGCTTTATGACTGTCTGTGGTTTTATCCTCATTCAATCTGGATTGGAAGTGAGACCTTGTGGACTTAGTGCCTTTTATATGAGATAGAAACATTGCCAAAGGCAACAGTGAGATTGTGTCTACGTCATATCTGCATTGATTGGCCAAGGTTGACAAAGGCATTGGAACTCGATAATAGCTAATAGCATAAAATATTATAGGGTACATCGTGGCCAATCGGATGGCAGGCTGAATTGGATTAAGTAAAAAGAAGGCACTAGTGTTTTTCGAAAGCGAATCCCATAAATTGGCGTACACACTCGTTTTTCCGAAAGCGACTGCCATCTGACCTTCTAACCCAGACGGAAAACTAAACCTTATTGGGATTTGGCCCGGTTTCCTCACGATGATTTCCTACACCAACAAGCGATTGATAAATATCAAAGGATATTACGTACTTAAATCACGAACAACTCAGTGGTACGAGCCATTTGAAGTCCTGACCTCCAGATTTAAATTAAATAAATAAAAGACGTGTGGCTCAGCTCTGTGCGAGATGGGAAATTCGGAGGTCTTACCGCTAGGTTACCAGCGCTTACATAATATATTAGGAGCCTGTAATGTCCCACTGCTGGGCAAAGGCCTCCCCCCGGTTTTTCCAATCCTCCCGATTCTTTGCAGCGTTCGGCCATTCCTTTAAAAAGCTTACATAATAATGATCAATATTATTATTATGGGACAATCTTACACAAATCGACCTAGTCCCACAGTAAGCTCATTAAGGCTTGTGTTGTGGGTACTAGGCGACGATATATGTATATAATAGATAGAATAGATATAGATAAATACTTAAATACATAGAAAACATTCATAACTCAGGAACTCAGGAAATAAATGCCATACCAGGGTTCGAACTGGAACCTCCTGCTTCATAGGCAGTGTCAGTTCCGAATAGACTAGGACGCCGTTAATAATGATGTATATGTTCAACAGATGGAGGTAGAAGTGCGGCTCACCAGGACGGGAGAGGAGCCCTGGGGCTTCCGTCTCATCGGAGGGACTGATTTCAACATGCCACTCACCGTTGTCAAGGTAACTGGTGCTTTATAGTTTTCATACTTTCCCTTCTATTCCGATATTTTTATATTCTAGCTTTATCAAGCGGGGAGATGCGTTTTTATACAGGGTGGAAAATTTCTATGACCCTAGAGAGAAACCATCCTAAATCTTTAAAATGTTTATTTCATGCAAAAGAAACATAATTTTATTTTTAAAATGAAACAAAATTGCATTCATAATCGAACGAGCGTGAAGCGAGCGACAGACAACTTCCGGCTACCGGGACGTCTCGGCATTTTGATGGCTTTTTGATTTTGAGAGTTTGTTCGACGATAACTTGAGTAACGTTTTTTTGATCTTTATGAAAGTTGAGATTGTAGCAGAGATACATATAATAATCCGAGGCGGGCTACTAGTTTAAGTTTAAAATTACTCGTCTTACTTCAAATCCCTTTATTTTATCTAACGTTTGAATACCTACTTATATCACTCAAGTTCACAACTTACAATAAGAAGTTCAATATGTCTCAATATTTGGCATGACGAGATCGCAATCAGCGTGTCACGATTGTCACGAATCACGATCGTAACATTGACATCCATGTCTAGAATAGACGTGTCAATAATAGCGCTGGCGAACGCTCAATCGTTGCGCCAGCGCATATTGATGGATCGATATAGATCGTAATGACAATTAAGTGCAATAAAACACTCGTTATAAATCGAAAAACTATACCTAACTATAATAGATACACGGAAAAAAAATATCTTCATCGAAGACACATCCTCTTGGTCAAGACAATATTGTTGCGTATATAGATGGAAACAATTTGCCTAAGAAAGCGGTCTTGATTCAAGTAAAATGTCTTTATTGGCTAAAGATATACAGGGTGTAATCTAAAACGTGATACAAGATAATCAAACCTGATTCTATTCATGATATTGAACAACTTTTACTATGGGAGCAACTTTGTAAAAAAAAAAAAAAATTGAGCTGCTCCATAGAAAAAGTCAAGGATAGGTAGACAATGTATGAGAAGTTTAATTTTTTTGTAAATTTACAAAGTTGCTCCCATAGTAAAAGTTGTTCAATATCATGAACAGATTCAGGTTTGATTATCTTGTATCACGTTTTAGATTACACCCTGTATAATTATGTATTCCCAAGACAATATTTATTTATGCTTAAAAAATAATATTCTTGCATTAGTATTCTTGGCTGAAGATATCCTTTTTTTCCGTGTAATACGGTATTACGGTATGCAAGAATATTATTGTTTAAGCATAAATAAATAGGTATTACTAATACCTAAGATACCTAGTAATTAGTATTCCTATGGGCCACTTTTCAGTAGGTAGGTACACAATGAAGTATCAATACAAATTTTATTTTAGTTCATTTCTCTACCATTTATGAAAATATTTTCTTTTTTAGGTTATTGAAATAGTACTTATTTAAACTAACATGAAATTATTCGAGTTAGTTTTGCCATGTACCGTACCCACGCTACGCGGTACCAGGCCTTTGCTACGCCGAAGTATGTAGCCTAGTTTTCGAGCGTAACGTAAAAATATCCACACGATTCGTAGCTCTACGAAGGTCTACGCCTGATCACGGATCGGATCTCCAGATATCCAGACCGCACTGTTATGTTTTTGCCAAAGTAAATCGAACCTTATTACATTATTTATTCAGTGTTCATGGGAGAAGAAAACGGTTTAAATACTCCAAATAGTCTAAAGTTAGAGGCTAATGATGTCTCATTCGCATTGAAAAAATGCATAAGAAAAGATTTTCAATCAACTCGAAATACGATTCTCGCATTGCATTTATGTTTACACGGAGACTGCAATCATGTAAGGCGAGGTTATTTTCGGCCATTGCCATACGATCGTACGTGTAGTTTATATGATGACATATTTTTTCTCGTGTTACGATAATCGTACACTCGAAGAGAGAAACTCGTACCATCTAAATGGGCCTTAAGTATGGTCACGAACTTTAGGTTTACTTTGCATTGGACATTTCATAGAATATAGTACATAAAAGAAACTAGCTTTAACCATAATTGCTCGAAACACATTCTGATTAACTATATACGTCCCACTGCTGGGCACAGGCTTCGCCTCATGCAGGAAAGGGGTCGAGCTATAGTCCCCATGCTGGCCCAAAGCGGTTTGGGATCTTCACATACACCTTTGAATTTCTCCGGATGTATGCAGGTTTCCTCACGATGTTTTCCTTAACCGAAAAGCGATTGGTAAATATCAAATGACATTTCGTACATAAGTTCCGAAAAACTTATCGGTACAGTCCGACAGATTTACACACTGTATAGGAGCGGTCAAAGTGGTCAAAATATCTCAACAACGCCTCTATTATCAAGGCGATAAAGTCCATGTTCAGATATTTTTTAGGTAGCTTGGCCGCTCCGATATATCTGATGATGACTGTACAAGCCGGGGTTTGAACCCGAGACTTCCGGATTGAAAGTCAGACTTATTACCGCCAGGCTAATTGATATAACAAACTTTTTTATTTAATTTTCAGGTTCTACCTGATTCGCCGGCAGACCTAGCGGGTATCCGCAACGGAGACACAGTTTCCAGTATACAGGGTGAAAACGCGGCCACCATGACACATGACGGGGCTAAAGCGGCTGTGGCAGCGGCAGCGGATAGCCTCAGCGTTGGAGTGATGCGGTGAGTAAGCAGTATACAGGATGGACTTAAGTTGGGGATAAAACAGTTATTAGAGCATTGAATTTAATGGATAACCTAAATAGCTACTTATTTACTTAACTGGATTATATATGTAGACCGTCTGAAAAGAACTGATCAACCTCGGAAACTTCACGTAGCCGACGACACCCCGACGAAATGCTATGAGACTAAGGGTCAAAACACAGCTAGCGGAATCACAGCGGAATTAAGCCAATTCATAGACTAAATGCTTAAATTTGTCTATGGTAGCGGAAATGTGTCTATGGTAGCTGATTTTTTGTATGGAAGCCATAGACAAATTTCCGCTACCATAGGCAAATTTCCGTTACCATAGACAAAATTAAGCATTTTGTCTATGAATTGGCTTAATTCCGCGAGGAATTCCGCTAGCTGTGTTTTGACCCTAAAGCAAAATTTCAGTGCTTGGTTCAGTTCAGGTTGTGTTGTGTTATAAGGATGTTTATTTACCTCCACCTTACATGAATCAACATAATTGAAGGCTAATTTAGCGCATAATAGTAGTTTATGTAACTTTTGCATAATAGAGGTCCTTAAAACACGAGTGTGGTTTTATGAAACGAACGAAGTGAGTTTCATAATAAGATCACACGAGTGTTTTAAGGCCTAATTACGTACAGTTGCATACACTGCTTTATCTACATACATATTGCACCGCCATCGCCATGGCCAACTCGATTGTGCCGGCGGTCGGGGGGCGCGTGCCGGCGGTCGGGGTCGGGGAGCAGGCCGGATTTTCATAATGAAATCGAATTTTTGATTATTATTTGATAATAATAACATCGTTACAGATAAGATATTTGTTCTAACTACTAACGAAACAGTCTATATTTATGGTGGTTGTAACGTGCGGGTTTTGAACGCATCATGGAGGGTTTATGATATGGGTGTAGATAAACATTAACAATGACCTAATGCCTTTAGTCCGTTTTCATAATTAAAGTTTCGTAATTGGCTACGTAAGAGGAATTATTTTTACTGTTTCATAATTAATTATCAAAGAAGAATATATTTTCCGTTTTCGTAATCGAGTTTCGTAATTAACTACGAAATAAGAATTCTTTTTCTTTGTACGTAGTGAATTGGCTACGAAAGAAGAATTATTTTTCACTGCTTGGTAATTAATTTTCATACAAGAATTTAATCACTGGTTTCGTAATCCTGTTTCGTAGTTAACTCTAAGAAAAAAATTGTAGGTAAAGACAACTCGGCAAAGATCGGATAGCAAGCAATTACAGCAAATACTGCATACTTAGATCTTTTTAGGGTTCCGTACCTCGAAAGGAAAAAACGGAACCCTTACAGGATCACTTTGTTGTCCGTCTGTCTGTCCGTCTGTCTGTCTGTCTGTCAATACCATTTTTCTCAGGAACGCGTGGAGGTATCAAGCTGAAATTTATATCAAATACTCAGGTCTATTATCCCTTGAGGCTGTGATTTTTTTTTAATACAACGACGGTGTCGAACAAGCATACGGCCCACCTGATGGTAAGCAGCTACCGTAGCATATGGACGCCTGCAACTCCAGAGGTGTCACATGCGCGTTGCCGACCCTTTAAAACAGAATGATTCACTGTGTTGACGGCTAAAGAACCAAGAGATCCCTCGTCGTCAACACACTGGGTCTGACTTTTTTAATTTTTTTGCTTATATCTTACAATGGTTTGACAGCTAACTTTCAGGTAAATTATTACTCTTTTACTTTGTCATGGAGCATGTACACCAAATGTGCTTAGTTTATGAAATACAGACGAAAAGCTGAAAAGAGTCACATAATTTTGAGGTCTTTGCACCCCCTCCAAGTTAGCACAAGGGCCTCGAGTCGAAAACTTATGAGTCTCCCCAAACTATCCGTGAAAGTTCCATTGCATTCGGACTACTATTCAGTTACCTTCATTCGACATAACTGCTGAATTATAGATATGAATATCTAATTTATTTTATGTAATATTACAAGATACATCGATCTAAGGATGATAGGCTAGGCTAGGGAAATAAAAAATGTGCATATTAGAAATCATTAACTTAAATTTTCTCGATATGCAACAATACTTATTTGTGCAACAAGAAAGAAAAGTTGGTTTTTCTTGCGAGTGTTGATTTTGGATCTCAAGAACACGAGATGTAAATAAACTTTCCTCTCGTGTGACACATACAACTTTTCACCTCAGTAGTGAGAACATAATTAAAGTTAAAAAGACACATTTATTTGCATTCCTGAATGAAAGGCATCATCATTGTGACGAAAAGCTTCTAGAAACAAAATGTCACTCCCTGGAGTGAGGAAAGTAGCAACTTTCGTCACTCCCTGGAATGATGAAAGTCGCGCTTTCGTAGTGACGAAAGTCTGGAGTGCCAGAGAGTGAGGAAAGTAGGCTTGTTCGAAGTGCTGAGGTGAAAAAGCTCTTTGTTAAAAGGAAGTAAGTAATTGTAAATTGAATTAGACATCAGCATCACATTTTTAACATACTTTGCACTTAAATGAACAATAATTATTAGCCTAATACATAAATGGAGCAATAACCTCCACACAGTGCCCGGCAGTAATTTTGTTTTCAACTAACTCTGCTACGGCCTTTTTGATCTCTTGATCGATTTCTTGATAATTTTTATTTAGTTTCATAGCAGGTTTATAATTACGTAGTTTAGTTTCCATTTCTAAAACATCCAGTATCTCTGCTAGATTGGGATTCTTTCTTCCCACATATTTGTTTATTCGCGAGTGCCATGCCTCAACTGAGTTTGTGGTTCGCAGTTCCAAGTCTTCGCAGTTCCACTTCTTTATAAATCCGATGTCTTTGATCCATTTCATTTGGTAGTACTTGTTAAATATTGTAGTTGGGTCATCCGTTGGGGTTCTGTTCATCACATAGTCGTATCCATCCTTAACAAACGCTAAAGGTAGACGTGCTAAGCCGGCACAACGGGCTACATGACGTCTTTGAATCCTTGATTTCATTTCGAGATTCTTTGCTTTGCGAAAAAGGGTATTGCACAAGTGATAAAAGCAACCCTTTACTACAGTGTCTGGAAATACGATTTGAATACCATTCATAGCTGCTACTTCATAATCTAGAGTAATTTTTGCAGGTTCCCATTTTGAAATTTTGGCTTTTAATTATCCTGAACAATATTTCGTATGTTCTTACATTCTTGTTTCGTAAAAACGCAAAAAATATTGGTACTATATTATTTTTTTCTACATCGAACCCATGTATAGTATACAATTGCTTAAATGGTAGTGGGCATGACTTAAAAGTACCATCCATAAAGAAATGCTGCCATGCATTATTTTTTGCGTGTCCGGGGAGCCAAACACGAGGATTCTCATATCCACATCATTATAATCGGCGATTAGTAAATGTTCAAACTTACGCGGCACAATCACCTCTTGAGGCGATGTAAAGCGTGGTTTGGGTACTCCCAAGTTTCTGTACCTTTCGTTATACAAACCAGTTTTGATGTTCTGGAATTTAGGCATAGCTCATTAAGCAAGTTGACATCTCTATCGTAAAGAGCACATACCATTTCTTCGTATTGTTTCTGAATAGGATAGTTATTTGTGCACACTTTTTTTTTAAATTACTGAATTTTTGTTCAAAAATGCATTTAGCTTCATTTGCCAAGCAATCAATATCATGATCCTTTGATTTAACGATGGTATTTTCTTCATTTAGCGTAATGCTTCCCTTGCATCCTGTTTTGTTGTAACACTGCCAAAATGTGTTACGGTTAGAGTACGTACTCCTTTTGTGGTATTTGCGCCCGTGGAAAAACATAGATTGGCCTCCTCTTTTTGTTGGAATGAACCGAAGTTCATTCGTCAAAGGATTTGATGCCCTGCACTCTGAGGAATCCGCCATAACACTATTGTCTTGGTATTATGTACTGCGAAAATATGATTAATCAATTGCAAGTGCACTCTCTAATTCTCATTCGCACCAGTTGATAAGAATTATAAGAAATTATATTTATGTTCGCGTCTATCAAATTCATCGAATAAATCAAATGACAAATGAAAAGAATTTGAAATGCCATTAATTGATTTTTTTTCTTTTCTTTGAGTTTAATGAAAGAGGTTTTAACCGGTTTATCATCATTTGATAAACACCATTTCGCAAATAATCACTTAACAAACAACAATTCACAAACTATTCATTTCACAAACCTGTCATTGCTAAATATGTTCATTTTATAAATCATTAATAGACAAATATACATTTAGTAACTTGGACGCTTTATAAACATATTGAAAGACAAATTATTATTTAACAAATGTTCATTTCGCGAATAAATCGTTTTTAAAATCAGTTATTTTGCAAAATGTCAAAAGATAAACTATTGTTTTTACTCAATTTAATAAGTAAACTAAATAAATACAAACGAATTGAGAACACCCTCCTTTAATTGAAGTCGGTTAATCAGTCGTTCTGGTTTTTGGGGACAATAGTAAAATAAGGTAAACAGGAATGGCTGACTGACAACTGCATTTCTAGGCAAAAGAGCATTTGACACAAGACAAAATATTATGAAAGAATTTCGGTTTCAATGAAATATAACTAATTAATGGATAATTTTACGGTCGCAGTTAACCTAACACGCTCCTCCTCGCTTCGCTCGTCGTCGCACCTATCTGGGCTCTCTCAAATAATAGTCTTCCGTGATATATTAAACAAAAACAAACTTAACTTTTAAACTACAAAATATCTATCAGTTTTAAAATGTAATACCTACTCGTAGTCCTCGTAGATAATTACACATATGAATTACATACACACCATGATGATTTATTAAACGAAGTATTTACCAAGTAATGCATTTTACTAATGTTTTTTAGTATGTGTTATTTTGTTAATTGCCCTGAATAACAAATGAATAATTTGCCAAATAACGTTTTGTAATATAGTGTTTTTTCAAGCAAATAATTTGTCTCTTGAACTATTTGTAAAACAAAATTTTATACAATGTCTAATTTGGGAATCGTTAGTTTGCCAAACGTTGTTTGTGAAATGAACATTTATGAAATGTTGTTTGCCAAATGATTGGCTACCGTTTTAACCTCATAGAAAAAACTAGTTTACCAAGAAGTTAGATTAGTGCAATAAATTCTTGTTTAATAATCAACTATGAAATAAGAAGAAGGAATGAGTTTTTAGTAATTAACTACGAACGAAGAAAAAGTACTCATTACGAAAACCGAAAATAAATTCTTCTTTGACAATTAATTATGAAACAGTAAAAATAATTCCTCTTACGTAGCCAATTACGAAACCATAATTATGAAAACGGACTAAAGGACCTAATGATGTTATAATCAACACAAAGGACAAATTCCTTTAGCTTTACTAATAAACCCTCAAAACTACAATCCAAAATGAACTCTATCAGAAACGCCTCAAGTCCAAAATACAATAACAATATGTTTTAAAAATATAACCCAATGTCAGCACATCAATAGCTGCCAATAGTCAAATTAATCGATTTTCGATTTTAATTTAGTTTCGCTGCTAACTTCATTCGGCACGGTGCAAAAATCAAGTGTTAGGTTAGAAATAAAATAGCCTACGTTTATAGGCGGGAAATTTTGACAGCTAGGATAACGCCATCTTGGATTTTGATTAGACGGAAGTTAGCCGCGGATCGTGTCCTTCCTTTATAAGCAACTTGAATGAGCGCGTAAGTTTTTCATTGCATTTACGATTTGTGTCCCGAACGAAGTTATAACAGTATATTTATTTATATTTGGCTGGTCGAAATGAAGTTTTACCTGGTCTATAAGGATAAGTAAGCATTAATTTTGTTTAGTTCCAGATTGGATTTTGTGAGAATATTTTGTCTGGGTGATAGTTTAATATTGTGTCATAAAATATTGCATTCTGTATATCGTCTGCTAGTTGTAAACTTTTTCATTGCGATATCAGTAAATAACGAGTAGAAATTCGCTTTTAATGCACTTTTCACACATCATTCCTAACTCTTGAAACTAGTATATATATATATTATGAGTCCTATTTAGTAAAATTTGTGTGTCTGTGTGTACGTCAGAGGCTTTGTAGCATCCAATTTCTGGATGACTTGTTCGCGGATATTTTTGACTGTTTAAGAATGTTGAAATTCTCTTCGACATTTTAGAGGAAGACGTGTTTGCTGACTTTTTAGGTCTGATAGATAGCCTAATTATTACTGTCAACTATTTGCAGGCTGAAATAGGCTATTTTCCTATGAAGTCAAATCAGCTACTCTTTAGGAAACGTCAAAACGATTTGTTATATGAAGTTTATACGGGAGACTAATATTGTGACGTCATAATTCTATATGATGAATACATCTCCTTTATAAAAGTTTTAACTATTATAAAATCATTTAAAACGCAAACACATGTTACACCTGGATTTTCCCGTGTATTTATGAAAATTAGATTTTATGAATGCAGCGAAACAATTAAGTTTATCTACTGGAAAGTACCCTATTATTAATCATGACGCAAAATTATACTGATTCAGCTATTGACGTAAAAGTTGAAAATAACTCTAAAACTACATACACTTAAATCATACAATAACATTTAATTTGAAATAGTAAAATATTATACCATATTTAGAATTTAATTTGTCCGAAATATCAAGCCGTCAATTTAATAGAAGTTTCAAAATTACCTGATTATTATTTAGCTTTGAGAATTTAAATAGTTTCCCGTCCACTCTTATTAATATATTTTTATTCAAGTTTGGCCGAAAATATCTTTTTTAATAAAATAATCTTATAACTAATAATAAATAATATTATGGATACCGTTTTATTAGGCAGGCGTCCGGTTCTTCATCCAATAGCCCATTCATCAGTCCATACTTTTCACCCAATAGCCTAGTACACTTTAGACTCCATTAATTCTCAATAGTCCTTACACCATGGCGGGTGCTGTCTCTGCGTGCGTCCCATGACACGGGCAGGGGCAGCATCCGCTTAGTGTACCGCTCACTTTTCATTAAATTGTCGAACGGGCCTCTGCGCGTTGGCTTCGGCTCTGCATACGCCTCCCAAAGGTCCGGAACACCATTGTTCCGTGGTCGGGAAAGACATACAAAGAAATAATAATATTAATTTAAATTAAAAAATTGTTAATCTAAACAAGTTTTTCCCATTTATTTGTATCAGTTTAATCAAGTGTACGGTAAACTGGACGGACGGGAAACTAGCACAATTGCCCCACCTGTTATAAACATTTACATTACTAATAATCATTTATATTAAGTAGGTAGGTATATAATTTACTTGACGTTACTAAGTAATCAATGAAACAATATTATCCAAACTTATTAATACTCAACACCTTGTCCTACATCTATAATTAACCCTAACTGAATTAATCGTTATTTGGCACAGTAACACTCTTACTTTATCATCATACTAGTTGACTCTAAAATGGTTATACAAAATAAATTAGTGGTTTTGGTGCAGTAACTTAATGTTTAAATTATTTTCACATTTGTTCTTTAATATTTCGTTTTTCACATTTTTTATTTCGATACCTTCTCTTCTATCTAGTCTTCTAGTGCTTTTCAGTTGAAAATGACTTAAAAACAAAAAATAAGAACGATAATAAATACAAAAAAATAAGTTGGTACTAGATTGTCATTCACTGAACCAAAATTACAAAAATTGAACCATTTTGAAGTCACCCTGTATAGTAATCGTAATAAATGATCTGCATTCTTAATAATGAGTTCTGAAGATATTAGTGAAGTGTCTCTACTAGCTATAGTGATATCAAGATACTATCGGAGTGATCATTTCCTGGTACAGTATTTATTTAACAAGAGTACAAACGGCTAACTTAATGCCAAAAGGCATTCTCTACCAGTTAATCGTCGGGCCAAGTAGAGATTAAAAGAAGGTAATAGGTGCGGGAAATTATTACAAACGTCGGAAATTTAAACTGAGGTATCCTGACACATGGTCACGTCCCACATTCCATACAACATATTATTTTTAGGTCGAATTTTTATTTATTTATGATACCAATTACGCCCTTAAAAGGATGACCATCATGTTAGTTACACCTTATAGGTATAGTTAATGTCATGTCATTGTTATTTATTTCCGATTGTCCGTTTGTTCCAGCGGTCTCTACGACCTGACGCTCGACGATTACGACCCGATCTACGACCCCATAGACCAGGACGATTTCGACCAGCCCTCGCATCCGACTGAGGTATTCCAAATACAACAGTTCCCTGACACCCCTCTCGACTCCAAGGAGCCCAGCAGGTCCCGCACCGGCTCCAGGGGCAACCTTGACCGGAGGTCCTTTAGCGAAGGTCGCGACTTGACCTTTAACGAGCAAAGGTCACTAACTGAGTCACCCTACTTCTTAAACACCAAACCTTATAGACCCTTTTCAACTGAACCTTCCCCCATCCCTCCTTTAGAGAAACCTATTATACTTAACCCTAATTATCACGATGAATTTGGTGCTCTTGATAATGGCCTTGAACCACCCGCTGATCTGCCTCAAGTTGATGAGTTTGCAGGGATTCTTAGTGAGCAGAACAGATATAAACTCCCTATTTCGAAACAATATGATCCTGATGGAACTAAGCTTAAGAAAACGAAAGAGATAACGACAGTCACTAAGACGGTAGAAGAGAAAATAGTTACAGAAGAGATAGTTACTAAGGAAGTGAAAGTTACTTCGGTAGAAGAAAGGTTTGTTAAGGAGCAAAAGGAAGAAGCCATGTTTATGGAAAAAATGAAAAAAGACATTGATTTGGATAAGATAGAAATGACTGCTACAAGCATTGTTGATGAGAGCATTGAGAAAGCTGTTACCGTAGCTGGTGAAATCAAAAAAGAAATTGATTATGAACTGAGTAGTATAACCTTAGAATCAAAAACGAGCTTATCCGAAATGGACAGTGTAGTCATGAATAAAGAAAAAAAGGAATCTTTTAAAGAAGTAAATGAAATCAATGAAATTATTCAGAAAAGTAATGACGTCGTTATTAAAAAGAGTGATGTAAGTGTTGCTAAAGAGGTTGCTAAGTTTGAAAAAGATGACGAAAAAATCATAGTAGATGAACGTCAAGAATTTAGGAAACAAGAGTTAGAAGAAACTATTGAAAGTGGTAGCGTAAAAAGGAAATCAGAAATTTATGATAAAGATGCTCAAACGGTTGATGTGAAAGTTGAAAAGAAACATATAGACGAAGCTATAGAAAGTGGTAGTGTGCGAAGAAAATCAGAAATGTATGATAACGATGTTAAGAAAGTCGATGTGAAAGTTGAAAAGAAATTTATAGACGAAACCATAGAAAGTGGTAGTGTACGAAGAAAATCTGAAATGTATGATAAAACTGTTGAATTGAATTCTCTGGATGATACCAAGGTCGAGAAAAAACAATCTAAAATAATATCTGGCCAAAAAGACATTAAGGCAGTGCAATCGGCTCATCAAAAGCAAACATCTGAAATAAAAAGCGAAAAACTGTCTTCTACCACTGAGAGCGTACATAAATCAGAGGAAGGTAAAACCAAGGAGGCTAAATATAGTACTGCCAAGTTACTAGCAGAACAAAGAGCTTATACTATTGGTTTACAAACTATTCCTCATATAAGGGGTACCGTTCAGTCGAATTATCATTATGATTTATTGCTTAAAACATTTTTCATACATTTGACAGATGTCATGGTAGCTTTGTCTAGGTTTATTTTAGCTGAACCTGTACTGTCACAGCCTTCAGAAACAAAACCGGAAGTTAAAAAAGACGTAACTGAATTCATGCATGTTGAACGAACTTCCGATACGACAGTTGTGAAAGAGTCTAATATAGATAATTCAAAAATTGAACGGATAGAAACAGAAGATACGCAATTTAGGGAAAGAAAACAGAAAGTTGATATAATTAAACAAGATCATGTGAGGGAGATAAAGCAACAAGAGTATACAGATTATGTAGAAAAAGTTCAACTAGATAGTGAAAAAAGAGAGAAAATTATTCTGTCAGGTGCAGAAATGGCACAATTAAGCGAGAAAAAATCGGGAGAGCTGATTACTAAAATGGATGGAGTAATCACTGAATTCCAAACTAAAGCTGGTTTGGAAGAAGAAATTACAATGCAAAGAGAAAGAAGGTCTAGAAGTAGAAGCAAATTAGAAGAAGAAATTGTAGGAGAAGCTGTACCACAGTTTTCTAGGGTTGATACAAAATCCGAGGAGATTACTGAAGTAAAAACTACTAGCAGAGTCTTAGAATCAACAGAAATGAAAACGAAGACAAAGCACGAAATGATTGACGCACAAAGAGAAACCAAACACGAAACAATAGGTATAAGCAATAAGGATGGTAAAGACACATATATATCTATATGTGAAGCTCATGTATACACAAACAAAAACTCTATTTTTGATGAAATTGCAGAAATATCTGAAACCACCTCATTAGAAAATATCAAAGAAACAAATATAGCGTTAGAAGCGAATGAAGCAATGGTAACAGAGCGCGTTGTTATAGAATCTCAATCTAAAACTGAGCAAGAGGCAGAATCAATTATTGAATCTCACGATATTTCCAGGGCCAAATCTGAAGAAATAATAGTCCAAGAAAAGAAAGACGTTACAGAAGAAATAGATGTTCAGAGAAGTTCCCTACAAATTGAGAGTAAAAAAGAGGCTGAGGTGGAAATAATTGAAACAATACAGCCGATCGTGGAACTACACGAGGATATTGTTGAAAAGGCTGTTAGTATTGAAGAGAAAAATAAGATGGATATTCAAGAAATTGAGACTTCTGGATATATTGATGAAGTAAATGTCTTCAAACAGGAATCAATACAGATTATTGAATCACAAGATATTCAGGAAATTAAACAAGTACAGGATGTACAGATTGTGGAAGATATTTGTGTTGAATCTCAAGAAGATGTATCTATGAAGACAGTCGAAATAATAGAAATGCAAGAAGAACTTGTTTCAGTAAAAGAGGAAGCTGTCGCAGTTCAAGAGGTAAAAGAAAAAACAAAAGAAGATATCAAAGAGGAAGTAATTTCAGTAAGAAAAGAAACAGTTTCAGAACAAAAAGACCTAGAAGTAAAAGATGAATACGCTCAGTTAAAAGTCACCAAAGAAGAAATAACCGAAATAGAGGAAAATGTTGAAATTGACCAAGAAATTGAAGTAAATATAAAAAAATCCGTTCACATAGCTGAATCGCAGAACCAATACCAATCTTTCATATCCGAAAGTTACATACAAAACGCAGAATACGAACAAGAAGCTACCTTCATTGCGAGATCTACCGAAGACTCTTCTTTCACTGTTCAAGAGTCTACGTTCATTGCCAGGTCTACTGAAGATGCTAAAAAGCAGCTTACTTTAGACCTGAACTCCAATATCAAAAAATCTGACTCACAATCTTCAGTCAAGAGCACTATTAGTACCCCTACCCCGTCTACTGTTCCTCCTACACCTCTTACAGATGAATATGTCTTCCGACTCCAAATGCCTCTTCCCAAACTGACTGGTCCTCCCGTCCCAAGATCTCCCAGCCCCGAGGATGAAGATCCTCACATTGTTAAAAAGAATTTGGTTCCTCATATAGATACTGAGATTATTGAGGAAGTAGTGTATGAGACTCCGCTACCAACCCCGCCTGAAGACAAATCTTCACCGCCAAAATTTACTAAACCAGGGTTGAAAGGGGGTGATATGAAATACTTTACAAGGTTTTACAAGGTAAGTCTAGAAACAAATACATTGCTCCACTGATACGTTTTTATATAATCTTACTACTCTTATGCTCTTTATTAATTTATTGATCTTTTTTGTGTTGGATTTCCTTGCATCCAAATTGAGGATAGGTTGAGGTTAGGTTGAAGTTAGGTGGCTATTACACTTCCAATATATATTTTATAGTGTAAATTTACATGTGCTAATATGCTTTGTTATAAATATAGGAGGAGATAAAAGAAATCGAAAGAAAGTCATCACTACTAGCCTCTGCCATAGACCAAACCATCAAATCCATTGAAGAATACAAGGAAGAAGTAGGGATAGATAACAACGTTCCTGTCGTTTACAACGGCTACGCCAAAGTTATAGACACTAAAGTGTACAAAGACAAACTTGACGAGGTTAATATAGAAAAACAAATTGTCAAGAACACAGATAAAATTAATAAAATTGTAGAAGACAGGGCTAATTCTAACGAAGACTCATTAAATAGGGTTAACCTTAATGGAAAAGTACTGAATGTAACTGTGACCGTTGAAAATAACGTAGCAAATTCAGTATCCGAAGCAAGTGAAAGTAAAATGGATGAATCAGCAGAAACCGTAAGCCTAGAGGGATACAGACCTGTGCCATTCAATCCCGAAGATGCACCTCATCTGGAGAGGGTTGAAATTAGAATACCGGTAAGAGAAAACAATATATTTTATTGACATCACTATTTAAAGGCAAATTATATGTAAAAAAATAGATATAGTAACGTATAACTTTTTAAAAGAGTGATGATATTTTTTGTCTTTTTAAGGAACCAACTCCAACAGTAGACCCTGGAAAGGCATTTGTAGCTGAGAATGGAGAAATAATGGGTACTCATCAGGGTATTGTAGACGGTTTGGATGAAGCTGTAGTGGATGAAGAAATAGCTAGTAAGTAAAAAGATGCGTATATCTCCATAGTTGATAATAATGTATAGAATAAGACTAATTTTTTCAACATATTTACAATAGATACTTTGCAAAATGTAAAAAAAAGTAATACAGAGGTAAGTTGTACAGAGAAAATGACTAAAATAGTATTTTTTTCTCTATTGCAGAAGAACTAGGAAAGCCTGGTATTACAGAAGAGAAGATTGCAGCTATTATTTCGGGAGAATCAGAGATGCTTCGGGAAGCTCACGTTATGGGGTAAATACTCCCGTTACTCTAATTTAATATTTCCATTAATTAAATTCATAATTCAAATATTCATCGTGTTAGTCATGATATACGAGTAATATGTATTTTAAGGACATTCGGAAGATAGAAAGAAGATCATTTATGATTGGAATTGTTTTTGTTGATTTCGGTCTTTATCATTGCCACATTTCGTTTGACATCTTCAATTGAAAATGCCTGTTTCACGACTATAAAACTGAAACAAACGATGAGCTCTCTTGTCAAGTTAACGAATCCGGACTACCCAATGTAGCAATTTTTCTCGTAAAACAGGCATCATACTGTATACTGTCTGACCAATTCATATGTGTTATTGTAAAATCGTAGCAGACTGCATTTCGTCCATCGTCAGCCAATTTAGCCATATCGAACACATTAATTTCAAACACAAACATTGCTCATTACACTCATTACATTGTCATTATACTCACATGTTTTATTTGAAACATTATCTTTCCACCTTTTGATAGATATACGAGTATTTATTTACGTTCACCAAAAATCTTTACATTTTGTTATGTATTACTAGTAACTATGCTAGTGGATTAGTGTCACATCGCATTAAACTCAGGAAACATTTCAGTTGTAAGTACAAAAACCATTTTTTTCCGCATCCATTGAATCAGGAACTTCGCTTAGCTTAAAAATATCTAGCCATCAGTTAGCTTAGATTGCAACAAAAAACTAAAACTAAAACAAACTTTTTCTTCCACAACACACATGGACGTCTACACAAATGGCGAAACAGGTTGTCACGAGTCTTAAAATCGCATATGCATAGAGACAATGATGATTCCAGCGTCGATTTCAAGAAGATCAAGCCTATTGTGGAATCCTTAAAAGATTCCGAAGTCTTAAAAGCTTTGAATGAGGAATTCGTGAAGACTCAAGAAGAAAAGAAGAAAGAGGAGAGGAAATGGACCAAGTTTTTGCAGAAACCGGCGAGGCCGGTGCCGAAAGCTAAATTTGGATACCATGGATGGACGGCTAATGATGACGAAGAAAAAGAGGTAAGATTATCTCTATAATTACTCATAGATATATATAGTCAAACCACGTGAAGTCTACATTGCGTTTGTAAGTGGCATGGCATAGTGTCCATACTTGAGTTAGCAATAACGACAAATGTATAAGGCAGCGTCTCTGCGTTAGTGCGGTCGGGTTAATTTTATAAACAAGTAACTCCCAAAAACTTTTTGGTACACAGTTTTATTGCTGAGTTTACCTAGTAGCATTGTCATGTAAACTTTACGGAAGTATACCAAATTTCAGCTCAATCAGACACCAGCAAGTGGTTGTAATTTAACTTACAAGATTTGATGCACATAATGACACAAACAAATAAATAAACAAACAAATATACGGAGTCAAGCTAAATAAAACTGTGTTAATAAACTATAGAGCTACATTAAATTCGGAAATATACTTATAGGTAGCTATTTGAATTTGCAAAGTCTTATCTCCTCTCAGGTATTTTACTAGGCAAACTTTTGAGTTTTTTTTTGTGCTATAAAATGCAATAACCACCAATAACCACTAAGTCAGACTATACGTCGTTAATTTAGCCTTGAGCATTAATTTGAATAGGTATAAAAATATACAGATTAATATAACGATAATTCGGTTACGCAAATACAGTGACACTGACAGCATAAAGTGACAACCCTGAATAAATTCTTGCACGCACACCATTACGTTTCACGTTCACTTACACGCGGACGTTTCATTGTGTGGGTGTAAATCTTGGCGCTAAGACAGGGCTGTCACATTTCGAGCCATGCACTATTTACTACCGACATTTATTATTATTTCCTTATTGACTATTGACATAGTAACTTGCGTGATCTTGCTGATGATCTTCACCTTGGCACCAATTCAATAAAGCAAAAGAAGGTAATTATTTTGGCAACTGACGAAATTGTTGAAGTTTTTTTTGATTCAGTCTTGTTCATAGTGCCAGTGTGAGTGTTAGTCAAAAGGTGACTTATTTTTAATTATTATTTTACTATTATCTTAATCTATTAGGCTTGACGTATTTCTTTGTTGTGATTGTTTTAAAAGTGGACTTTACTTGGTTAGCTCATGTGTTTATTGCAGCTAAATCGACAAAAAAGGTTTAAAGTGGAATAAGATGGAACCATACTATAAATAAAATAATATAATTTTCATAGAAGTGTTACAATAGTCTGAACTAATAGTGCATTGGCATTGATTCATAAATCGATTTGCGGTCTTTTAAATGTTAACACTAATGTAACAACCCATTTTGTAGTGGATTCTTTAATGGTAATTTTATATCAACCATTCTTTGCGGTGACATTTTCTTTTGACAAAATTATAAAGTCATGTCATGAAACATTATTTATACAAAACTAAAAAAGGCCGTAATGAAAAAAAAATCGAATAATACAGACCGTACAGGGGGGTGATTTTTGAGATTCGAGCACTCGAAAGTGACATTTAAAAATCTCAATAAAACGATGAAATCATGTTTTAAAATTAACAGTGACAGAAATTTAAAATCATGATCATTTAAACTATTAACTCCATGCGAAAAAATTGGCGACAAACTTTTGTGTGCGATTATTTTCGACCTAAAATTTTTTGAATTCGAGCGTGCGGCTGTCAAAAATCGGCCCCCTGGGCGGATTTTCGACAACTTGCCAACTAATACCTATCTAGAAAAAGTACGGGGGGCCGATTTTTGACAGCCGGACGATCGAATTCAAAAAATTCAAGCTCGAAAATAATCGCACACAAATGTTTGTAGCCAATTTTTTCGCATGGAATTAATAGTTTAAATAATCATTATTTTAAATTTCTATCGCTTTTATTTTTAAAACATAAATTCATCGTTTTATTCAGAGTTTTAAATGTCACTTTCGAGTGCTCGAATCTCAAAAATCAGCCCCGTGATCGGATGATGTAACAAATCTTGGACGCGAGTCTAAAATTGGCATAGGTATAATGATCAATCAACAGCAGTCGAAGCTAAACAGTTGAGGTGTTCTAAATTAACTAAGCTAGCTCTTGTTGTTTTTAAATTAATTTTTTTATCACCTTGATCACTTGGATACTTCTGGTTCTCACTGTAAAAGTGAATGATGTTGAGTGAGATTGAAAAACGTATGGACAATTTATGAATGAATAATTAATAAAGTCTCCATGCAATTTTAAGTCTGGGTTACATTTTAATTTCTTACTGTAAACATTAAGACTGAAGTTGATCTGACAGCTGTTTAAATGAAAACTGTTTTCTTTCTTTCCAGTCGCCGTACAAAGTGAAAATTGTAAAACAACCCAAACCCAAAGTAGCGCCCGATTACAAACCGCAGGTAACAGCGTGAAGGGAACACAGACAAACAGACAAATTGTAATAAAGTAACAATTATTGTTAAATTAATAATAAATTAAGTGTTAATAATGAAATGAGGAATGCCTTTGGATCCTACCCAAGCCTTGAAACCTTTTGGAACTAATTAAACACGTACAGTTGACGTCTAAGATATGTTTACACGTTTGCACCTTATTACAAAGGAGTTATGGTTTTTTATTCAAGCTGCAAATTTTGTTTAGTGCTTAAATATTGGCTCATAAAAAAATTACCTATCCTTATATTTAAAAATTCGGAATCGTTGTTAGATTTTTTTTAAAGAATTAACTAATTTTTAGTAATGTTTGGAGGTGTAATATAAATATCAATAGACTCGAAATAAGAAAAAACAATAGAGTAGCACTCTACAGATTTTATAATTAAAAAGGAAATTAAAAAAAGATAACACAGAATAATCAGTGATGAACTATTGATGCTCGATCCATGTTGGCAAAGTTGGCCAATCTAAGGGATGCACGTATACGATGAAGCGAGATCGGTATACGACTTGCTCCCTCTAAAGCATAGCTGTGTCCCTTAGATTGGCCGTCATTGCCCCAGTAAACCGAGCATCATATTCATACGTCCTACGGCTACTTGCTTCAACACCAGTAGCGATAAAGTCTAAACTTCAGGATGAAATTATCTATACTATAGTCCGACCGCCTTAAGTGAGTCCTTGCTTGCGTGGGGCGAGTCCGGGGGCACGAGGACTGGGGCAGGTGCGGCGTGAATAAAAAATAAAAAAAAACTTTATTGCAGACTTTTTGGGTCCATAGTTAAAGCGTCTGCTAGACGGTTGCCAACAAGGCTGCCGACGGTCCAAGGCCACCCTGATCTTGGTCGGTGGTTCATACAATTTTATTGGCAACAACTGTATACACGGTCCGTTAGCCCTCCAAACGAAGGAAAACTTAGGGGAAATAATTCGTGTATAGCTGAATTTTGGTATAGTTGTAGACAAAGGTGTCTTACATAACATACCAAAAGTACCCATGGATAGGGGTGCCGCTAACGGGGAGAGGGGGGTGTAAAGGTCCCCTTTTTTGGCTTTTCGTAAATAACTCAGTAGCGGTGGCTCATACGAAAAAATGTTTTTCTACTTAATTAATCCATAAATAATTTTCTACAAAAAAGGTTCTTTACACTTTTTTGCTGGGATCAATGTATAATGTGATTTCGAGGAAATACGATAGTCACTTTTTGAAACTTTCGGAGCTATTCTTTACGAAACTATTAGTTTTGTCTAAAAGTTGTTTTAGAAAACCCATATTTATATTAAAAGACCTATCCAACGACACCCCAAGCACTAGGGGTGGAGTAAAAAAAAGAATTTAACTCCCACTTCATGTGTTCGGAAGGTACCCCAAAAAATAATATTTTTCAGATTTTGTTTTAAAACTTTGTCTGCGTGTTCAAAATACATACTCATACGAAGTTTAACTATTCAAGTACTAACCATCACTGAGCAGGTTGAAGAGGGTATTTTTTACTTTTTATTTTTTATGCCACGACGGTGGCAAACAAGCATACGACCCGTCTGATGGTAAGCAGTTCCCATAGCCTATGGACGCCTGCAATCAACTTCCTAACCTTATAGTTTCGCTGTCCGTTTGTCCCAGTCTGTCCGTTCACGGCTTTGCGCAGTGATGGTTAGTACTAGAATAGTTAAACTTCGTATGAGTATGTTTTGTTTTGAACACGCAGACAAAGTTTTAAAACAAAATCTGAAAAAATATTATTTTTTAGGGTAACTCCCGAACACATGAAGTGGGGGGTAAATTATGTTTTTAATTCACCCCTAATGTGTGGGGTGTCGTTGGATAGGTTTTTTAATATAAATATGGGTTTTCTAAAACAATTTTAGACAAAACTAATAGTTTCGTAAATAAAAGCTCCGCAAGTTTCTAAAAGTGATTATTATTTCCTCGAAATCTCATTATACATTGATCCCAGCAAAAAAGTGTAAAGAATCTTTTTTGTACAAAATCATTTGTGGATTAATTAAGTAGAAAAACATTTTTTCGTATGAGCCACCGCTACTGAGTTATTTACAAAAAGCCAAAAAAGGGGACCTTTACACCCCCCTCTCCCCGTTAGCGGCACCCCTATCCATGGGTACTTTTAGTATGTTGTGTAAGACACCTTTATCTACAACTTCACCAAAATTCAGCTATACACGAATTATTTCTCCTATCGAGCAGTTAGTGGGCTTCCTTCGGTGAGCTATAAGATTCGCAAGAGTGGTCAGGCTATATTTCAGGGACTATTGCAACAAGAATACCACGGAACATCTTAATAGGGTTTATTAATTTGTTCTGTAAAGAAGAAGTTGATATAATAAAAGATGTTACAAATTTGCTGGTGATCCGTTTAAGAGCAAATTGATATCGCATTTTAATTGACAAAAACTAGAAAAAAAAACATGCAAACAAAAGTTAATATAGTTGGCCTGCTGAGACGTCGTGTCCCATTAAGAAAATGTGTCCAAATATTTTATCTACTTTTTCCTAGTTGATATACAATTATGAATATTCAAACGGATAACTAATATTTTTGTTACATCTTGTGTTTTGTTTTTAACTCGTTTTCCACTCTGACTCCGGCTGCACAATGCACATTTGCATATCCTCGCCCCATTTTCAACCCATTAGATTGTTGTCATTTAATAACCAGAGGTAAGTAAAAGTGCACGTAATATTTTAATTAAATTTTATAATTATCATTTATTGGTACAAAATAGTTACATGAAAAAAACTTAAATAAACTATGTAAATACTACCTAAAATTAACTTACTTAAAAATACTAGAAACTAAAAATCTATCTCTAAAATGGGCCCCTGTGGCATTGTGCCGAGGACGCTGGCAGCATTTCCTCGCTGAACTGCAACGCTTATGCGTTGAGCGAGGAAGCTGCCAGCTCGTTTGTCCCCCGTGAATTGTAAATATTTACAAAAAAAATAAGCATTACTGTGCGAAGATGAATTAGTTTGTTAGGAAATTTCATTTGTATTTTTTTCATTCACAATTTCCTCTATGTTAGGCTTATTAAAATGACTGGGCAAATTGCACGGGATACATGGGACTTGTCCGCCTCCCCGCAATCTATTATACTACAGTGATTAGAGCGATTTTTTTCACAATCCACATGGTTGTTTCAATGAATGTCCCCCCCAAATGGTCTAAGAGCTGGCCACGTCAGATGTGACACAATAATGAGAGGTTTGTAATCAGTCCAGTTAGATTGCATAACCATCCTTATTGCTAGATCCGGGCATCTGGCAGCTTTTAATGGGTGGAGATCAGAGTGACAGGCCAACAAAGTTTTTAAGTTGAAAAAAAGTAATACTGAAATAGGTAAAAACTGATGAAGTTGTGTCATTTATAGAGAACAGGGCCTATATCTTAACATTAGAACAAAAAACATTGTGTATTATTGCGCAAACAAAAACAGTAGGCGAGTAACCAAAAATTACATTATACATCATTTGGCACTACTTCCCCCAAACGAAACTTTTGGATATTATATAATCTAATTAATTTCATAATTTTTCATAATATTGGATCAAAACCAGAACTGTAGAATTTATTTTCTTCAAGTTATTTGCTTTCTTTTACCTCTACCACTATACAGCTGCCAGATGTCCGGATCTAGAAATAAGCATAGTGTAGCAAACTAACTAGAGGGGTTTCGTTGCTCTCATTATTGTGTCATATCTGACGTGGCCAGCTCTCAGTCTAAAACCAAAAGTCTGGATACGTGCCTGGGGCGATTTGGCTGTTACAATTTCATGAATCGTTTATTAACTAGTAATTTCAACCATAGCTTTCTTATGCCTTTCAAACCACAAACATACTCAGTAATCCTTCAAAATGGGCAGTCATTTTTACGCCAATCAAATTCGCTTATCTGTTCAAAAGTCAACTCACTACAGCATTTCAATATCATTGTAACAAACCATCACCACTAGGACTTCAACACGGGCCCGCTGCCCTGGGAAGAGAGGGCGCAGAACGAGCCACCCCCACCCCCTGTGGAGGCTGAACCCCCCATTTTAATACCTGAGGAGAAGCCAGTATTCCTGGAGGCGATTGATAATCTGCCAGAGACCGCGGTTCCGGATTTGGAGGATACAGGCAAGTGGACATTTGGATAACCTAACAAATATTGTATATGGAATATATGGATCTTTACTTCACGAACCACGAAAAATGGGTCCTAAATTTTTTGTCAGTTTTGTTACGCTTTTTACAGATATTTTGTATGAACCATTTTTATCAGTCTCCCAAAATTTCTATACAAATTATTTTTTTTGGTTCTAAGTAGGTACCATTCATAGCAGATTTATGCTTAAGAACAATGAAAATAAATCAACTACACCTTGAATGAAAAAGTGTAAGTATACGAAGTGACCCGTTATCCTTATCATCAACCTTGAGTTATATTCTCAATTATAGCAAAGCTCTTCGGATTCTCTCACTAAAGCACCCATAAACAATTTTTGCCAATATTTTTTTAGGAATTGCGCTACCCCCTGAAAAGCCAATTGAGGAACCGGCACCCGAAGCAAATCTAGAAGTGCCAGAGGAAACAAAAGAAGAAGTTAAAGAAGTAGAAGAGACCAAGAAGGAAGAGCAGGTTGTAGAGGAGACCAGCGGTAACGAGAGCGATATGGAGAACAGGGTAGCGGAACAGCTGATCAAGAATGTAGAGGGGATGGTAGGTAAGTATCAAATTTAATTTAACCTCGCTCTTGGTTATTTATTGAAATTTTTACAAATAAAATAAATCGGAAATCTATGATATTGAAATATCAGCAATATTAGTGGAGTCTGAGCTCACTTCATTTTGCCCTTATCTGAGACCCTAATATCTACTAATAAAGGAATATGTAGGTGCAACTACATCTGGCGAATCACTCGCGAAATGAACGCTCTGTAAATTGGACATCGTAATGCACTCAAGGAAGTCGCAATCCTCTTACAAAAATGTCCACAAACGCGGCGCGTTTTCAATATTTTACGTACCTACTTTAACAATTTACTTCGTGGAACTAAAGGGCTCTGTATAAGTTGAGGTGGCGTTTGCCAGCCAGGACTCAACTTGTTTCAAGTTTCAAGTTTATTTGCTTACTTGCGCGGTCACCTCATGGTCTTAGCTTGAGAAGTTTGCCACAAGCCAGGCCCGTGATGATTTAGTCTCGCGCCCCATGCTTGTGAGGAGCCACGAGCCATCCGTACCCTTTCAGTCCAGTCCAACCCTCAGTCTTACTAAAAATATTAAGCTATTATTGTTTTTAGACCCCAAAGCGCCGCTGGAGCAGCAGCTGGCACAGATGCGTGCGCAGCTGGCCGCACTAGCACAGCTGCCTGGAGTCATCCAGCAGACCCTGGAGCTGGTGACGCGCCAGCTCTGCCAGATCACGCAGCAGGTACTATCCGGTTCGAAGGACCAATGCTACCATGACACCAGTAGATCCTATAGCAGCAGCTGATGCAGCTACCTGGCGCTATACAGCAGACCCTGGAGCCGGTGATACGCAGCAGGTACTATCTGGCTCGGAGGACCAATGTTACCATGACAACAGTAGAACCTGGAGCAGCAGCTGATGCAGCAGCCCGGCGTCATATAGCAGACCCTAGAGCTGGTGTAGCGCCAACTCTGTTATATTACGCAACAGGTCCTCGGGTTGGAAGTAGCAAATGTTACCATAACACCAATAAACCCTGGTTGCCCAGCGTCATCCAGCAGACCTTGGAACTGGTGATACGGTAGCTTTGCCAAATCACGCAGCAGGGCTCGAAGGACCAGTGTCACCATGACATCAGTAGATCCTGTAGCAGCGGCTCGCACCTGATGTTAAGCGGGCAGTATGGGCGTTTGGGCACGCTCTCTGCCGAGGCCTCAGACTTTAAAGTATTTGGAGGATAGTTGAGCTGATGATGCATTTCGGCGTTTTTAGGGTTCCGTACCTCAAAAGGAAAAAAAACGGAACCCTTATAGGATCACTTTGTTATCCGTCTGTCTGTCTGTCTGTCTGTCTGTCAAGACCATTTTTCTCAGGAACGCGTGGAGGTATCAAGCTGAAATTTATACCAAATACTTAGGTCTATTGTCCCTTGAAGCTGTGAAAAAATCTAACTTAAAAGCCAACGCAATCCAAAGATACAGTCGTTTATGCTGCAAATATTAGAGTTTTCGGCACTCGCAAAACCTACGGGGTACTTCCCATGAACTCAGAAACTTGAAATTTGGCACGAAGCAACGTCATATAGCATAGACAAAGGAAAAATTATAAAAAGTAGACATTTTTAGTAAAATCATACAAAAATATATATTTAAAATTTTAAACTTACTACCTTTTTCCTCGTAAACGCGTGAAGTTATTAAGTTGAAATTCATGTCAAATACTCAGTGCTATAGGACTTTTCAGATGTAGCAAAACCAAATTTTTATTTCAACGCAATCAAAAGAAATAGCAATTTAAGTTGCATATTTTGAAACTGTGTACTCGCAAGAAACTCAAAACCCAAAGGGTACTTCCCGTAAACTCTGAAACTTGAAACTTGGCACGAAGAAATTTCATGTAGCACAGACAAAGGAAAAATTACGAAAAGTAACAATTTTTTGTAAAATCATACAAAAAAATATATTTTAAATTTTAAACTTACTACCATTTTCCTCGTAAACGCGTGAAGTTATTAAATTGAAATTCATGTCAAATACTCAGGACTATAGTACCTTTCAGATGTAGCAAAACCAAATCTTTAAGTCAACGCAATCAAAAGGAATAGCAATTTAAGTTGCATATTTTGAAACTGAGTACTCGCGAGAAACTCAAACCTAAAGGGTACTTCCCGCTAGCTCAGAATCTTTAAACTTGGCACGAAGCAACGTCATATAGCACAGACAAAGGAAAAATTATAAAAAGTAGATATTTTTAGTAGAATTATACAAAAAAATATTTTTTTAAATTTTAAACTTACTACCTTCTTCCTCGTAAACGCGTAAAGGTATTAAATTGAAATTCATATCAAATACTCAGGTCTATTATATCTTTCAGCTGTGGCAAAAACAAACTTTCATGTCAACGCAATCAAAAGAAATAGCAATTTAAGTTGCATATTTTGGAGATGAGTAGGTACTCGCAAGAAACTCAAAACCTAAAGGGTACTTCCCGTAAACTCAGAAACTTGAAACTTGCCACGAAGAAACTTCATATAGCAAAGACAAAGTAAAATTACGAAAAGTAGACATTTTTAGTAAAATAGTACTTAAAATATTTTTTTAAATTTTAAACTTACTACCTGTTTCCTCGTAAACGCGTAGAGGTATTAAATTGAAATTCATATAATATACTCATTTGTTAGCTTTTAATTTTTATAATTACTTATGTTTGAATAAATGATCCACCAATATACTCAGCTCTATAATATCTTTCTGCTGTAGCAAATCGAAAATTTCATGTCCACGCAATCATAAGAAATAGCAATTTTTTAGGTTTTTACGGAACCCTCGGTGCGCGAGTCCGACTCGCACTTGGCCGGTTTTTTTTTTCTACGATCAACATTATTTTATTTATGTTATTCGATTGAGCATTTCAATAATGAGCTATTTTAAGCTTGAATATATTTTAATACAAATTTTACAAATGTAGTCATCGCGATTGAAATTAACTAAAAATTATTTACAGGAGTCTCAATCTCATCACACAGTGACACAAGAACAGATGGCGATCGAATCTTCTGAGATGGTTGATGGTATGTGAATACTAATAATTAACGGCTATCAAAAAAACTTAAGCAATTAGTAAAACTTTAGAATCCCTTAAATATGCTTAATTTTTAGAGTCCAACGAGACCTCCGAAACTATAATCGAAGACGTAACTGAAGAAAAAGACGATACTCAAATAGAAGAAGTCGTCGAAAATGCAATTATTAAGGAAGAAAAACAAACGAAGATGATTGAAGAAGTCAAGCAAACGAAGACTACTGAAGAGATTAGAAAGGTGAAGGTGACCACCACTGAGGAAATGGAGAAGATGAAGAGAGAGGAGCAGGAGATCTTGGATGAGCAGAGGAGAATTGAGAAGCAGAAGAAGGTATGTTTAGCTTTTAATTGGACATTATTTATGTTAAAACGCCGGACGAAACTATCTTATCAGAAAATAGCGAAATGTGATGCAAGATCGCTGAAACTTATACTTAACTTAAATTGAGATCCAAATATTACAATACAACTTACTCTATAAAACTAAATACATACTACATAAAATACTCACTAAATGTTCTTGTTTCAATTAAACTATTTTGATAAACACCTAAGTTAATAATAACAAGTACACCAACATACAATCTAACTTAACCGTACGTGGTATGTACTTCAATGAATAATGCTAATAAATTATTTAGAACCCCACTATTAGTTTAGTATTTACACACTTAAGCAGATATTAGGTACATATAACATTTAAATGAAGATAGGTACTCAACAATACCTATTCGCTATGTGCGAAGTGCATGGTGGGGGCAACGAGAACGATCGCAGTGCTCAATGTGACAAGAAATGACACTGCAAATCCCCTGTCCGCTGTCAAAATAGTGAATCAGCCAGTTACATTTCATATAAGCAAGGAATACAACCTATTTATAAAAAAGGAAAAAAAGAGATTGACCACCTGCCCAAGAGATGGCGCCACAATCATGCACACAGCGAATATGCGTCCATTTAAAAACTGAATGATTCTGATTTTGCGGCGATTTGGAAAGTTCAGTCGCTCCTGTTTATATAACTTTAGGTAATAATTAGAATCATGTTGGAATGTAGCACATGGGTAGCAAATTAAATGAAACGAGATTAGACTTTGATTTTTGTGAAGATTGATATTACAGGAGTAGGTATAATTTAATAATGACTCTACAATGGCAGGAATTAACGAACGATCTGCTTGATCAAGAGTACGAGGAGCTACTTCAAGAGACGCCCCACGAGATAGCTCGTAGGTTTATCAATGTGAGTTTCGTCAGTTCCATGTGTGCCGATTGTCGATAGAATATAGTTTATTACACATACATACAATCACGCCTATATCCCAAAAGGGGTAGGCAGAGATCACGGATTTCCATTTGCTACGATCAATGCAGTAAAACGGCTCTCCGTGAGCCACTTCTCGCCACCGTGAAGAACGAGACGTGATGGGTGGCGAACCGCATCGCCGCCATGCGGATGACTATTAATTATATAAATCACCACAGCGTTTTCACGAGCAGTAGGGATCAGAGGTCCCCTTATCCCTATAGTTTATTACTTGGCTTAATAACAAGTGACGATCGAGACATGAACCATTACGAGTACACGAGTCATTTAACATTGTAGCAGAGTGATATTTCTGACATATTGACCATTGTAATTTGAGCTTTGGCAGTGATGTTTGAGTAGGTACGCATCTATTATATGCATTTTACTTATCGCCTCTTTGTATTCATTCCTTTTGTAGGTACCTTCGTGATTTTTATATATTTTATATGATAACTTTAATTTTCAAGATATTTGCTTAAACCAAATATTTTACAATTTCATCATTATTTACGGCAAATCTCCGATATTAGCAATCTTTTCTCTATTCAATTCTGAAATAGGATAATTTCACGAGACTGTAACGTCAGTTACCAATTCTTTCGTGTGTTCTTTGATTATTTCAGCTGTGGGGTACGCAGGTAGAAAATGGTAGGAAAACTCAGATTTTAAAGTGAAATGAGAGAGAGTGCTCGCGTGTCGCGTGGTGAGCAGATAGGTAACGGTCATAGGTTAGATGTACACGCCAGCGCCCTCTGAGACTTTATTTGCATATTCAGGCGAAGCTCAACAGATGGAGTTAGTATGCACGAAATAAATCTATATAATTAATAATAAGGCTTTTATATTCTAGGAACACACTTAACATTTAAATACTTAACTAAATCTATAGGTACACATATATTTAGCAATGAAAATAGGAACCATCGCCTACATCAGCAAATTTAAGTATTCATATATTTTCCCTATGCCTACAAGGTAGATATATGGACACTCAAATTTGCTGCAAGAACACACGAAAAAATTGGTAACTGACGTTACAGTCTCGTGAAGTTACCCAAGGAAAAATCGGACAAATCAAGACATTGTAATTTCTTTATGCAATCGAGTATTCCACAACAGGAACTTATGGGAAGTCTTCTGCTGGAAAAAGAGCCCAAGCACATGAAACAAAGGCCGTCGCTGTCTGCAGCCACAGACCAACCTAAAACTGACGTCAAAGAGGTTCGCCATACCAATCATACCATCGCCAACACTGTTAACTTACCATTTGTACCCTGTTGCAACGGCATAAGGACTATCGGTGGTTAGTTAAGTGTGTTGCTGTTTGACAATAGCTAAATACGCATAAAAATTCTAATCCTCATCGTAATTTTTAAAAGAAAGAACAGGTTTTGACATTCATGAATAAGTTACGTTCAAATACCATGAATTATCGATTGGCATTTGGCACACTGGAACGAAACGATAGATACGAGTTCTACAAGTTAATGATTTCACATTTTCTGGTTTAAGACACAAATAAATTAGATACAGCTAAGAGAATTTATATAGAGGGTTTTCATAAAGTATATCTTGTAGGCTTCCTTATAACAGTTATAATAACCCGTTATAACAATCTCACGTCTTTATTCGTCGACATTTAAACCGATGCTGTGAAAATAATTAAACCATTTTTGTATTTTTTTAACTGCTCTAGAAAGTTATGACGCAACCTCAGCGTGAGCAAGAACCCAGCCAGAAGCAAAGGCCGTCATTGTCCGCCTCAAACGGACCTCAAGAGAAAAAGGTTCGCAAAAGTGTGGACTCGAACAATCGACATATCGACGTAGTTTCCATTGGTAGTCAAAATAAAACAAAGTACTAGTTAAATACATTAGGCGCCATACTTAGTTTTGTTAATTTTGAGTCACATACTTCGAGATACCTATATAAAAGCCGTGGGTGTTAAACCACTCATTACATACTCATACTCAGAAGTCTGACTAGTAGACTCTTTTCTGAACTTTGTGTTGATTGAAATCATTTCATAATACTTAGACTATCAAAGCTCGATAGCTTACTCGTAGATCTACTAGCTACATATTACTCAGTCACATGCACAATAAGATCAATAACACGAGAAACAAATGATTGTCCGGGTGTGTATTCAATTCATACTTGTACAGTCAGCATCAAAAATATGTACACATTTCGGCACTTATGTCTGTGGGATAAGACTCAAATTCGTATACATATTATTGATGCTGACTGTACTTACATACTCGTCCTACAAAACATGCTTTCGTCATACCCACACAACACTTTATTTTTAGGTGATCAATACTGATTTTAAATTCTACCCGAAACATCTTCTACGGAACTTTCAGTTAGTAAGAGAAGAGAGGATTTATCGACTATGAATTAGAGGAGATTATCTGATTTTGATTGTATTTTTCATCATCAACATTAGGATTGTTATCAGTGTGAGCTGAATAAGGTTTATTATGATTGACAGTGAATCATACAACTGATATATCATATCTAATAATCTAACCATAAATACGTTCCTAAACACTCCCCCAACCTTGACCCCAAAAACAGGAGCTCATGGCGGACCTCCAGCTCGATCAAGAGGCCAGGCAGCTGAAGCAGAGGCCCACGCCGCGCGTCGGCAAGCCTAAGCCCGTCTTTGGGCCTCTCACGCCGTCGGAGAGGCCGGTGGTGCTGCCGGGAGGCCGAAAGTGGAGGAAGCCGAAAGACGCGTACAACGATGCTTTCATCGCCGAAACTTTGACAGCTCAAGCTGAGCTGATTCAAGGGAAAGCGCTGGGGTATAGTTTATATAGTTTATATGTTATTTTTTCAATAGACTATCTAGTATTTCATTTGAAGAACTTGAAACATAAATTGTTCAATTTTATTAGTGTTTGACTAGTTTCAGACATTTTCATTCAGTAGAATAGAAAAATAAATATTCATTTTTTTTTAATAAAGTAAAGTATTGTTTTAAATGTTCAGGGAAAACCTGTTTCTAGAGTTCGACCACGTTATCTCTGCATGGACTTTGCAGTAACAAAATGTGTAAATGCCACCGTACGTACCTAATTATAATTATTCATAAGGTGCGTTGGGGTAAGATAGAAAGGTATTTTTTTAGGGGTAAGACAAAAAATCGTCCATATTCCGGAGCATTACAGACTACTTTTTACCTTACCCCTAAAAAACTACCTTTCTATTTTACCCCAACGCACCTTACAGTAAAAAAAAAATTAACAAATTATCTACCCTAACAGTCTAAACTACTTAAGACTAGAGACAAAAACTTGGCCCAGATCGTTGTAGGATAATTTTTCATAAAATTGACATTGCTTAATTCTCAACATTTTGTGACTTTCAAAGTCGGTGCACAATTAACGAGGTAGACATTTTTTAGAAAGCATTGATCGTATTTTATTTACATGTTTCATTTTTATAGGAATACATACGAAAGCGTTCATCTGCCATACGACGAGAGGTTGGTCATATCCATAAATATAACATAGCAGCTCTACATTTATATGTTCCCTAAGGTCAGATGGGGTACACAAAACATAGTTAATTTGCAGAAAAAAAAGTATTTTCACTTGACCCGGGGTTTGTCTTATCCGACCTGACCGAATGTTTAATTACACAGGGAGTCTGTTTGAAATTTAAACCATATTAACGGTGTTTTTTCTTAGATTCGGGCTATATTTAATGCTGATTTAAAATACCTGCCTAACGCTTAGATTTGTTTACCTACTAATACACTTATATATTTAATGAATTACAGTATGTATAGCTGCTATCATTGCTTAAAGATCTTCGTTGTACTCATGAGTAACATCAACCATCAATGATTGTCTCATGATTGGAAATCAGATCACCTTTGGATGCGGAGATTCTTATCCTGCCGACTGCGCCATATAAACCCAAAACAGTCAACGCCAAAATATTAAAATAACTAGTGACCCGCCCTGGCTTCGCACGGGTGCAATTATACATATAAACCTTCCTCTTGAATCACTCTATCTATTTAAAAAAAACCGCATTAAAATCCGTTGCGTAGTTTTAAAGATCTAAGCATACATACAGACAGACAGCGGGAAGCGACTTTGTTTTATACTATGTAGTGATATTAACACTTTTGCCACCCTGCCTCACGGTAATAAGATACTTAAATGTATACATATTTGCTAGTTTAGGAGTCGTAAATTAAACACGAGCGCTGGGCTGAGGCTGGTTTATTTACATAGCTACCCATATTTGTCACGTCAACCATATGAGACCTACAACGAGGACCTTTTAGCGTGATTCATGTACAGTTTCTAAAATAGTTATTTCTACCGTTCTTTAATTATTGCAACATCACATTTACCATCAGTTGCTATTAGCTTCGGTGTAAGATACACTTATCGGAATTCAGTCGATTATATTTGTCTATAATAGCTGAATTCCGCTTAAGTGTGTTTTTCGGTTTAGTGCCTTATTTAGCGCTTGTATTTTGTTACAAAGTCGGGTCTCAAACATTTCAGTATTTTTCCAAATATGTAATTATTTATGAATACCTATGTATTTATTTAAAAAAATATGTTGATTTCATTCGCTATGTAGCTACGTTATTTGTGTATGTTTGTGTAATACTTCAGGTAATTTAATGTGCTTCACTGCTTCAGATTTTTGTCTAATATCAAGTGGGGTTAGAGAGGAACATAACATAAAGTAACATTTTGTCCGGGAAAGAGGAACGGTATTATTCCATATAAGTGCTATATCATCGTACCACAGACTTAAAGATATAATATGATATTCTCTGATCGTACTATTTCCTTCTGCCCCGGGTAACATAAACTATGTTCCATTTAACCCAAAAGACGTGTTTCAAATTGTAGGGGTGCAAAAAAGTCTTTCACTAAATTTAAGTGTGCATTTATTTTGTACATTTTGTTGTAATGTGTATTATTTTCATGTCCACTGGCACTTCAAAACTGCTTATTATCATTTGTATTTTTGTACATTTGTAAAGTTGTTATTAACTGTTCTACCTATGTTTAGTTTTGTATTTTACAGGTTTGTTTTTTCATTATTTGTCCATTTGTATTAGTCATAGATAATGTAACATTAAATACGCTTAAAAGAATAGTGCAAAATATTAAAGCCGCAAGTTGATAGCGAAATTTGATGGCCCATCATTAAAAGCTAGGAATACAAGCACAGATCTGCCCGCCGAATTTGTCTGGAGGATATGCCCGGCGAACAGATCCGTCCATGTATGACGTGAATTGGACGCGGATTTGCCTGTGGACACACCTAAATAGCGCCATACACGGACGGATCTGTCCGTCGGGCATATCGACCGGACAAATCCAGCGGGCAAATCTGTGCGTGTATCCCTAGCTAATGCCTCATAAGTTTCGTCATAACTGGATAAAAAAAAACAGCTTTTAAGTATAGCATATAGTTATGAGGCTGTACCTACAAGGCCATCTTCTGTAAGTGTCAAATTTGCGGCTAGTTTTTTGCAAAGTATTTTGTCTGTCTGTTTGACTTGTTGTACTAAATGTCTGTGTGTGTGTCTAAGTGTTGGTTTTTGCGTTTGTTGCATGTTTGCGCGCGGCAGATCGAAAACTGGAACAAAATATGGCCATGGGGCGACCTCCAGAGGGGTATTAGGATGTATAGGTACGTAAGAATTATGATAACATTACATCAATTTACAAACGGTGCTATAGAAACAGACCTCGTTGTCTGGGTTAGGAACCTATTAGATTAGATTTTGGTTTGATACCTGGTTATACTAACGAAGAAAATTTAATTTAATTTAATTTTCATGTACGCATCTTGTCGTACCTAACTGTACATATATATGTATTGGTCATTGACCAATGTTCAATCAATTCTGGAACAGTATTTAAATAAAATAGTTCTGGGGCAGTTTTGACTAATAAGTATAAAGCTCTTTTATCGGAGTTAACTACGAAAGCAGTGATTAAATTCTTGTTTGAAAATTAATTACCAATCAGTGAAAACTACTACGTACACAGAAACAAAATCTTATTTCGTAGTTAATTACGAAACTCGATTACGAAAACAGAATATGAATTCTTCTTTGATAATTAATTATGAAACAGTAATAGTTATTTGTTATACAAGTGGTGAAAGTTGTATTTTACGTGCGAGTGTTATTTGAAACACGAGCTAGCGAAAGGATTCTATTATTGACCACGAGCGAAGCGAGTGGTTCAAAAATAGAATCCTGAGCGTAGCGAGTGCTTTAATACACGAGACGTAAAATAACTTTCACCCGTGTATAACACAAAACTTTTCACCTCACTACAGCGAGGAAAATAAGAAAAAGGGTGCATTTTGCTCGGTTTCCCGTAATTCCTCAGGTGTTTAATGCTTCTTCATCACTCGAATCACTAATTTTTAACAAAACAACCTAGAAAAACATGCGAATATTTAACGTTGATATGATGGATGAATTGAAAGGAAAAGTTTTGACGTAAAAGGTTTTATTAAATGTCAGATGCGTTTTGTTCGTACGTAGACTTATTCGGCTGTCAGAACAATTTATCCGTTTTTACAAAAAGAATGAAGATTAATGTTGAATGCTGATATTTATGAATTAAAATAAAGTTGTAAGACTGTATTAAGTGTTTTTACTCGATGCAATTCATTAATTGCGATGTTAAAAATTCTGCACTTTTAACGTTTTACGTTTTGTTAGCTGTCAAATGTCACTTAAGCCACTTGTCACTTATGTCAAAACTCTTTCACCACATGTGGATAAAAAGCAATTTTCACAATAGATATTAAACAAACAAAAAGGGCTTTCCGAGCTAGTGAGGTGAAAAGATAATTCCTCTTACGCAGCCAATTACGAAACTTCCATTATGAAAACGGCCTAAAGGGAGCCTTGTTATAAAATGCCCCAATCCCAATAACATAGAAATCTTAAACAATTATTTAATGATTATTTTTGTAACATTTCTTTTTCCTCCGTCCGTGTGGGTCCTGCTCTGTGTTAATTATCCATCTTTGTTAATTAGGCGCCCCCATCTTAATTGCAAATTTTCATCAAAATCAGTTAAGTGATTTAGCTGTGAACTTGAACGGGGACCTGATATAATAGACACAAATAAATCAATTTTTGTTTATAAATGCAGTGGCGTTTCAAAGAACTCGATTCCCACCGGCTTGCCTAATTTTTAGCCATTTGAGTAAGGTGCAGCGAGACAATCGCGACTGCGGGAAAATTTCAACTAAATTGAAATATTTTCCGTGTTTTTCGCCTAAACATTCCAGAGAGTCGAACTGCTACTTGGTTGACTTCCATATCCTCCGTGAGACTGTGATTTTGGCTTTAGAACGTATTATAGAAGTGAGTTTGCTTTATTGTGATTGAAGGCCGTCGCAGACGCATCTGAATTCAGATCGGAATGTCTACAATTCAGGCAACTAATTCAATTCTGACATAATTCAAAATGTTTAAAAGGAAGTAATCACTACCTCGAGTGGCTTGGAGCCCTTGGATGACCCTCTAATTTTCTACCAAGAGGTTTCCATAAACTTAGACATTTTAGATTTGAAGTTAGTTGAGTCTGTGGTGGCCTTATAATTCAATAACTGCATGTGCATGGTTTGCCATACCTAACCTAATTGATAACGTGAAATACCACGATAAAAGAGTCACTATTTTATCCTCCGACACAAAAAGATGGGTGTTACAAGTTTGACCACTAGTATGTCGTGCACCGTAGCGGTTGAACCGATTTAAATGAAAGCAGGTTTTCTAGCGAGCGATCTTAGTCATGTTGTATCAATATCAGTTCAGCAGTTTCGGGAGCTTTTTTAATTTATTTAGGTATATTAGTTATCTTATTTGCCGTTTCATTTATCCACGCAAGCTTTAGTGATTCTTTAGATTTTTGCGCTCATTAAGTCAACGGCAGCTGAAGTAGGTATCCTAGCGGGCGAGATCCTCAAAATTATTTCAACACGTTCTTCGTCACTTAACAATAAGGTGTCAAGCTTATTTTGGACACGTCGGCCGTTTATTTAACAACTTCTTCTGCTAATTGTACGGTATCACTTGATGGATATACCCGGCGGCCAATACCGTGCGTGTATGGCGCGAATTGGACACGGATTTGTCTGCGGACACAATTGAATAGCGCCATACACGAACGGATCTGTCCGCCGGGCATATCTTTCGGACAAATCCGGCGGACACATCTGTGCGTGTATCCCTAGCTATCGCATTAAATCTATCATAAGTATCATGGGTCCATCTGCATGATCATAGTACTTACCTCATCGTTGATTGTGATACATAGTGCTCTCCCTTATGGGAATATAGTTCAGAGCTGGATACGGTTACCTTCTTTTAGTATGTTGTTGGGTACGACACCAGGACCCCAAAACTGCCGAGAGACGGGGACGTCGATGAATGTCTCCCGAGTAATGACGTCATAAAAATGGCTGCCGCTTCGTTGCGAAAAGTGTAAATTTCATCCAAACTGTGCATTGCACCTATACATGTGTAGTATCAAAAGAAAGAAGATTAAATGTGCTATAGGTATTGTTGTTTTTTTTTTTTAAACCGGAGGGCGCCACCGTCAACGTAAATACATCGGCTGCGCAAACATAAATGTTTATAAAATGTGAATCTACAAACTGAGAGCTGAAAACTAGTTAATTATATTAAAGAGCTCCTAAATCATCAGTGAAAGTGTTATCTCCTGCGAGGAATCTGTTTTAAACACAAAAAGCGTGATCTAAAACAAGGAGTGATACGGTGGCAAAACAGTGTTAAATCATAAAGCAACTTGGTAATACAGACAATACAGTGTTGTTTAAGGAAGATAAAGAAAACAAGTACCTATATAACAATAGCCCAGAAGCAAAAATACAGATTACAAGTTGATTTATTTTGTTGGTGCGTGCATTGTTTTTATCAGTTTTTATAGTGAGGGTGAACTTAGATTTGCTTTTAAGCAATTAACGAACTGACATCGCTCAGCAACGCATAGTTAATAAGTTGCTTAAATTCGTCATTCTAATACTGGGTGCGGTGGCCGCGTGGAACTTCGTTATAATTTTGGACCCGTAGAACGCAGACGACCCGCGTTCGATCCCCAGCAACAGAGTGTCTTTTTGTATTTATTTAAAGGACTTCACGGATGACCGATAATGTCCGGTCAGCGATGATATGTGTAAGTTTAATATAACACCATCTGAAACGTGTGAGAGGAACTAACACGTGTGGAATTCGTAAATACGAGTAATAGTCACCCTAGTTACGCGTTTATCCGGAAGAGGGCATCGGCATCGATCGGATTCTACTATCCATAGTTTAAATTATGATTATTATGAAATAAACTTTTTCACGCCACCTGCTCGGAAATGTGGCAAAAGAAGATCAAAATCCAAGCTGGAAAGTAAGCAATTGCTGTAGCATCTGAACAACCACTACAAGAATTGCTATTTTGCAGCAATGAAATGTCATAGTAGAAAAGTAAAATCCAGATGTCATTGCATTGGACCCGCCAATGAGAATCATTTAAAACATTAAAAAGGTCTTTTTTTGGCACCAATTTTTCATTCTAAAATAAAATAAGGTTGTTTATCGAACCAATTTACTTGTTTAAAAAAAAGAAAAGTCAAAATCATTCAGATCACCCTTAAGGCGTTTTTACCTTTTTAACCGTTTGTGGTTTTCTATCAAAAAGTGGGTAAGGAGTGAACCGGCTATTAGACATGGCAACTTGCAGGGCCCAATCTGTTGTGTACCCTGCCTCTCCCGCTCCCTCCTTCGGCTCCCTACGGGCCCTACCTTTAATTATACCTACCAACATGACAGATTGGGCCCTGCAGGTTGCAATGTCTAATAGCCGTTTGAGTCGGATTGAAGCAAACATCGTAAAACGCTTCTTAAAAGTGAAAAAAAAAGTAATAATGGTGGAGCGAGAAAAATACATATTGAATTGGATAATGTTTGACTGAAAAACAAGAAAGTTGTATTTATGCAGTAAAAATGAGTTCAATAAGTGTAGAAAATTATTTAGTTATTAGTTATTAATACGCTGGCGCCCACCGAAATTCAAGAAACTGCACAGGCGTAGAAATTTGTTACCAGTGAAATCGCGTCCTAAATAAGAAGGCCCATGAACAGTGATATTTTGTATACAATATAATATCCGACGAACAATTCATATTATGGAAGGATGGCGAAAAGAAGTATTTATTTGCAGAAAGTTACATGCTCGTTTACTTTATCGTGCTTGTGAAAAGCATATGAACCGTCAATATACCTATAAATAGTATCTATTAAAGTGTTTGTATATGCCAATTAATTTTTTATTTTATTTCCTCACAGTAGTCGTGAAAAGCACTATGTAATGTCTCGGCCGAAAGCGCTATAGGTGGACTCGTATCTTCGAGGGCCTCCCCTGGCGGGTCGGCCCTCGAACTAACTCGATCCACCTATAGCTTACTTTCCAGCCTCTACAACAATGTACTATTGTTATCTGTAATAAGACCAATCAATTGAAAATTTATATTGTTTCTAGTCATATTTAAAATTGTTCTGTGCCTAACCTACTTGTTATTTATTATTTTTAATTCCGTAATTTGTATTTTGTTTGGAACTATTTTATTTTTAGTCGTCAATTGTGTTATTAATGTGTTTCTTGTCAATTCAATTTCAATGTATTTATTCGAATAACGTACAAGCTCACAGTTACCTTACCAAATTATTTTCTTATGCGAGAAGTCAATTATGGTCCTCCAATTGAAAAATAGTAGTAGACATGACATTTTTACATTTAAATGTTTTTTAATTTAGTTATTGATTGTTTTGTCTTATGTTATTGAGTGTTTAAGGGACTGTGTTTTTTACTTAGTGTTTTTTTTTATATTAATTTGTACGTCTGAGTGAGTCTTGTGATAATTTATCACATTTGATTTTATAATTATAATGAGTTCCACTTCGCCCCAGTTAGTGACTTGCCCCCATTGCCCTGTTTCGTCTCGCAGCTTCACACCGCATGGGCTGAAAATACACATTGGACACATTCACAAGGATGTGATTCGACAGCGCCCCCAGCCTACGTCTGCTCGGGTTGCTCCCCGCGCCGGCCAGTCTGACGGCGCTATTACACAGCCACGGGATTCGCAACCATCTAGTATCAACCTCAAAAATCTCGGTGCTCTTAAAACATCGGTGAGGGTGCTTCGTCACATACCGAAGGGGGCGAGAAACCTGGCAGCAGGAGCGTTATGCAACGTTATAAATAGGTGCATTGAAACCAACGAAACTGATGATTGGTGTGCGCTACTTTCGTTTGCGTACTCAGCGCTGAAGACGCCGGGCGTCGAGGGCCCGGGTAATCTCACTGCAAAAGTAAAGTCGAATATAGTTGCGGCTGAGTGTTTGTCTTGTTCGCTTGCAGATGTGACCACGAGTGTCACGGGGACTTCCTCTCGCTTACCTTCGGTGTATAAGACTATTGAGTCCAAAGTGTACGAGGGGGATGTGAGAGGAGCCGTTCGTGTTTTGATGTCGGACGATTCGATAGCACCTCCGGGTCCTGAAACCCTCGCTTCCTTGCAGACGAAGCACCCGCCTCCTTCCCGCCCCCTAAGTTTTCCTCGGGAGCCGGATCGCTCTTTCCAACCGTTAATTGTTAATTTGGAGGAGGTAGTCCATGCACTGGGAACATTTTATAATGGTTCAGCGTCGGGTTTGGACGGAATTCGGCCAGCTCATTTGAAAGAGTTGACTTCGAGTTCCGCGGGTGATAACGGACAACGATTGCTAGAAAGTCTCGTTAAGTTGTGTAACTTTTTGCTTAGTGGCCAACTAAATCTTGATGTTTGTCCATATTTGTATGGTGCGTCCCTGTGCGCCTTGACTAAAAAGGAGGGGGGGATAAGGCCAATTGCAGTGGGTAGCACTTTTCGGCGCTTGGTGGCCAAACTGGGGTGCAGCGCGGTTAGGGACCGTATGGCTGGATATCTGCAGCCGCATCAGTTAGGATTCGGTACGCCAAGGGGGTGTGAGGCCGCTATACATGCCGCACGAACGTTTGCGGGAGATTCGGGGAACGCAGACTGCATCGTTATTAAATTGGATGTCAAAAACGCGTTCAATACAGTAGAAAGAGATGTTTTATTGACCGAGGTCGAAGGGAATATACCATCTTTGTACCCTTTCCTGTATCAGGTTTACCACTGTCCATCCAATCTTTTCTACAACAACTCCCTAATTTCTTCTCAAGTGGGTGCGCAGCAGGGAGATCCGCTCGGGCCGCTTACCTTCAGTCTCGCTATCCATAAATGTATATCGTCCTTGAAGTCACCCCTTAATATATGGTACTTGGATGATGGGACTATAGGGGGAAAGCCTGAGGTTGTGGAGCAAGACTTGGTTATTTTACTCCCCCGTCTCAAGGCGTTGGGACTGGAGGTGAATGCGGCGAAGTGTGAGTTTTACTGCTGTGGACCCAAGTCTTCTTCTTCTTCTTCTGTGTTGTCTTCCTTCAGCTCTTTGCTTCCTGGTCTCAAAGAACTATCGCGAGACACGTTTTACCTCTTGGGTTCTCCAATTTTCCCTGAGGCCATTCCAGAGGCTATTGAGACTAGGAGGCGACTTCTTTTGATCGCCCGAAAACGTCTCGAGAACGTTGGATCCCACGTCGCTCTGATTCTGCTCAGGATGTGTTTCGCGGTTCCGAAGATAACGTACCTCTTAAGAACCACCCCGACATGGTTATGTCCTGCTGAGGTGTGTTCATTTGATGACGCTTTAAGGGATACGACGGAGTTCGTTCTGAATGTGTCCCTCTCTGATGACCAGTGGAGTCAGGCATCTTTGCCTATACGTCACGGGGGCTTGGGGCTACGACGCGCGGCGGACGTGGGTTTGCCAGCTTTTCTCGCATCGGCACATGGAGTTCGCAGCCTGGTCTCTAAAATATTAGATCCTAATGGAGACATGGTTGTCATTCCCTGTGTCGATGATGCGCTGGCAAGATGGACAAACCTTTGCCCGAACGCGTCCATACCCGAGGCTCCGCAGGTGCAGAGAGCTTGGGATGATGTTGGAGCTAAGAACACACTCGCACGTCTGATGGGTACTGCTTCGGGTGTGGATTTAGCAAGGCTCAAGTCGGTGTCGAGGGGAGAAGCGGGAGCGTGGTTGCAGGCGTTGCCTGCCCCTCATTTGGGAACACTCCTCGACAGCGACTCGATGCGTGTGGCAGTAGCTCTCCGCCTTGGCTGCGATGTTTGTGTACCTCATAAATGCATCTGCGGGTCCATGGTGGAAGCGAACGGCCATCACGCGTTGAGTTGCTGTCGCTGCGCAGGGAGGTTTCCTCGCCACCACGCTCTGAATGACATCGTTCGAAGGGCCTTAGTATCCGCCAACATCCCGTGCGTGTTGGAGCCACCGGGCCTCTGTCGCACTGATGGCAAAAGGCCGGACGGACTAACGCTGGTGCCATGGCAGAAGGGTAAGTGCCTCCTTTGGGACGCCACGTGCGTCAGCACTTTTGCCGCCTCACACGTCAGTCGGACGGTTCAAACGGCTGGAGCCGCAGCGGAGTTAGCAGCGGTTAGAAAGCGGGGCAAGTATTGTGCCCTTGAGTCCAATTATTATTTCGTGCCTCTAGCGTTTGAGACAACAGGGTGCTGGGGGTCGGAGGCTCTAACCTTTATAAAGGAAGTGGGGCGCCGTATTACAGAGAGGAGCTCTGAGGCTCGCGCGGGTTCTTACCTGGTGCAAAGGCTGGCCATCGCCATCCAACGTGGTAACGCGGCAAGTGTGATGGGCACCTTTGCGCCCGGGACAACTCGTGGGGGCTTATTTGACGGGGCTTAGGCTTAATTTTTAATTGTATTTTTAATTGTATTTTTTGACTGTGTACTGTTGGTGTACTTAAATTGTAATCGCGTTTTATTATTAATTGTGACAGATTAAACGTTTTCAATACTATTGTTGTAATACATTATATACTACTGTATATTACAGTTTGACAGCTATAAACGAAAACCCAAAATCAGGCTAAAAAATAATTCGGATATTTGTATTTTACAACAAAATTATAAGTCCAACTTTAAAGCCGAGTACTACAATAACAAAACAGTCTAGTTAAGCTATACATTGCTATAAAAATTATTAATATCTGGTAATAATTGTGACAGCTATGTTAAAAAACATGTCGGCACTGCCGAGCTATTTCCTTAGAGTGAAAAAATATCAATTTTCACAATTTACAGAATATCCGCAGAAGCTTCGAGTATATTGTTGGTCAAATAATTTGGAGCCCCTAAATGTCGGAAAAATATCTCTATAGTGACTGAGGTCCAAATAATGACGTCATGAACGTGACCGCTACCGAAATTTGTAAAACATAAATTAAAGCTATACCATGATACACACACACATGTGTGTAGCATCGATTGAAAGCTTATTGAATTTACTACAATACATACATACATTATTTGTGAAAATAATGTATAGTTTAGGAGTTGTTGACAAAATAAAATTTTTTTTTAGGAAAATAAAATGTATATGTTAATTCTGGGGCCAAAGAAAATACAATACACTAATGTTTTGTATAGCATTAAAAACACCAACTATTCAGCTTTAAAACACAGTTTGAATTTATAAAATTTGATAAGTACTATAAAAGTTGTGCTTACAACTCTAAAGCACACTAACTATTTTACCTACAATTCACTCATACTATGAGAAGCTTGGGCCTAATTATTGACTAGTTTTTTCTAAATTTTGTAAGGATTTAGGGTTCCTTGTCGTTAAAGCAAATAAAAAAACCGGCCAAGTGCGAGTTGGGCTCGCGCTCCGAGGGTTCCATATACATCACACAATTTTAACAATTTGTATTTTTAAGACCAACTTACGCTTGACCGCAGACGTTTTAGTGTTTTTTTCTTTAATGTACAGGTAAAAAACTATATTAGGTTTTTTTTCTAAAATGTTTCTTCGGTTTCCGGGGGGCGGTTTTGCCCAACAATATAATCGAAGCTTCTGCGGATATTCTGTAAATTGTGAAAATTTTTATTTTTTCACTCTAAGGAAATAGTTCGGCAGTGCCGACATGTTTTTTAACATAGCTGCCACTATCATTACCAGATTTTAATAATTTTTATAGCAATGTATAGCTTAACTAGACTGTTTTGTTATTGTAGTACACTGCTTTAAAGTTTAACTTATAATTTTGTTATAAAATGCAAATATCCGAATTATGGGTTTTCGTTTATAGCTGTCAAACTGTAATATACAGTAGTATATAATGTATTACAACAATATAGCACATTTAATCTTCTTTCGTTTGATACTACACACGTATAGGTGCAATGCACAGTTTGGATGAAATTTAAACTTTTCACAACAAAGCGGCAGCAGACAGTCATCGACGTCCCCGTCTCTCGGCAGTTTTGGGGTCCTAGTGTCGTGCCCAACAACATACTAAAAGTTGGTAACCGTATCCAGATCTGAACTATCACTTAGGCCCTCTCCCATAACGGAGGGGACTAACAGTGTTACTTTATAATACGCCCATTAAACATTTGTTTTAAAAAAATACTCTTATTACTAAGGTAGGTAGGTTATAATATAAAATTGGTACTTACATTTTTTCTGCTGCAGCATAGAGCAATAAGTAAGCTTAGGTACAGTCGCCATCAGATATATCGGAGCGGCCAAGGCAGTCAAAAATATCTGAACACGCCTCTATTGTCAAGGCGATAAAGTACATGTTTAGATAATTTTAGTACCTTTGTCCCTCCGATATATTTGATGGTTGAAAAGCTCCCTAGCTAAACTATAACTAAGTATTTAGTAGAATTTCCCTATCTTCAAAAAGTATAACACCATACTTTATACAGGGTGAACTTCATGAAGTACGAAAAGCCCCCAATCACCACGGACCACCTGAAGAACTCTGAGGTGTACAAGCTGGTACACGGGATGGAGCAGGAGCCGGTCAAGCGAGTGGAACTCCTCGCTCCTGTCATTGCTGAGGCTGACTACAGAGAGGTAAAAACATTTAGAATTTAAATTATAAACGTACATAGATGTCAGATACAAAGGAAAAAGTGACCTACTTAGGCATCCATGCTCAAGGCTGGGATCGAACCAGCGTCTTCTGCATTCGCGGCAGACGCCTTAACCAACTTGGCTTTTAGAATTTACTTGTCACAGGCATCATCTAGTCACTATCATATTATAGAGAATACTTAGCCTATACTACACCACAGATGTACAACACAATATTTACTATAAAGCTAGGTGGGGTAAGAGAAAACCTGGGATAAATGAAACGCTTGTGTCAAATATTCATTGATGGGGTAAACGCTGAAGAAATAAGAGTTAAAGACCTTTTTTTATTTTTCGGTGTGAAAATGCTTTATGCATCGCCCCGGGGCCTAGGGACGGCCCATAGTGGGGGGTATGTGGGACTCTCCTCTCCCGCAACTCCCTCCGCTAGCCAGAGGGAGGGGAGAGGCCTGCCCACTAAAATCACACCGGCGTTGCCCGCACTACCGTTAAGGGGGAACGTCACGGGATAACTTGCGCATTCGTCCGCGACGTCCCCCGAAGAGTTAAAGACCTATATAACCAATAGTCTTACAATATACAAAAACATTGCATTAAAATAGCCGTATAAAGCATGTTTACTGTTAAATACGAAGCTGCCGAGCTTGGAATACCTGAAAGAATCTGAAGTATACAAGATGATCCATGATCAGGAGAAGGAACCGCTCCGAGGCGTCAAGATGCTGCAGTACATCATAGCTGAAACTCGCCACCAAGAGTACCAAGAGGTATTGGCTGTGTGGCTGTGTGCATGACAGCGTCGGGTCGCCTTTTATAAAATGCCTGTTAAGGCCACTCTACACTCGTTTTGTAAACCACTCGTGAAGCCGCGAACGCGAACTTCGTATTCGCGGTGTCATGCCTGGTTCATGCGGTTATTGTGGAACGGCCTTAACCTGTAATCTCTGATCTGACTCTTCCCAACAAGTGGAGTTCAAGAAACAACAGTTTATACAGATTTAGAAAACGCGACCCTGTCGGCTATGGGACATATAGATATTTCACAGTTCATATAGACATAGTATGAAGATGAAAGTAGGTCTAGGAATATCACGTTTTGACCACGGCTAGTAATATCATCGCTTTTAATTCTCTCACTACACTCAACACGCATTTCACAAATAGCCAGGGCCGGACTAAGAGCGCCAGGGCCCCTAGGCCCTAGGCGTTTGGGGGCCCCCCTCCGACATATCGAATAAAATTATTTTATATTTAGTAGATTAAATTAGTATAAGAAACAGTCAACCTTATTTTTATAATAAACAGCAGAATTGCGCATTTGGATTTTACCAGATACCGTGATACTATGCAACTTTTTAATTGACATTTGCTGATTTTGGAAAATATTACAGTCATCGGCAAACACGTCGGTATTTAACTTTTCTTGCCAATCGATTCGATCTATTCAGGATCAAAAGCGTTTATTCAAATAATTTTCACACTATGGGAAAATAAAAAACCTCTCACGTCCGTCTGTCTGTTTGTCTGTCTGTCTGCCTGTCCATCTGTCACCAGGCTGTATCTCATGAACCGTGATACGTAGTTAGACAGTTGAAATTTTCACAGACGATGTATTATTGTAGCCGCTATAACAACAAAGACAAATACTAAAATACATAATAAAATAAATGTTTAAGGGGGTTCCCATACAACGGACATGATTTTTTTGCCATTTTTGTCACTAGGCTGTATCTCATGAACTGTGATAGTTAGGCAGTAGACATTTTCACAGATGATTGCTGTTATAACAACAAATACCGGCCGGTTTTTCAATCATCGGAGCTGTTATTTACGAAAGTATTACCTAGCTTAGCTAAAAATAATATATTTTTCAGGTTTTGATTTACCTCTTTGTCGGCGTGATTAAATTAAAACACATACCTAGTTTCTACCTACTCATACCAAATTTTAGTTTTCTAGTGCCAACCATCACTGAGCGTTCCTAGTTGACTACGGAACCCTAAAAAGAGTTAAATATTTTTTCCATAGGTATTAGGTACAGTCGACGTCAAACATACGTTTACACTTTTGAGTCTTTTGTTCCTTTGTAATTTGTAATAAGGTGCAAAAGTGTAAACATATATTTCACGTCGTCTGTACCTACTAGTAGGTAAAAGTAAGGATTGAGTTTTCCATTTGTAGCTTTTATAGTATCCCAACCTCACTAACCTGGGTCGGTAATGTCGGTATGTAAGAGACTACCTACCCTACCTGAACTAAGATCGATTGGCAAATAAATTATTTTCTAAAAAAATGATTTTCCCGTTTAGGTGTTCTAGTCATGCATAAGCCATGAAAATTATTACTACTACTAAATTACTTGCCGATGATAAGAAATATTGTCATTTTGGGTCCTTTGTGGCTCCTGCACCGCCGGCATTATATAGCATTGTATTATCGAAATTTCATTCCTAGATAAAACTTATAATAATTATATTTTCATAACATGACATTAAGTAGGTACCATAATCATTAGCTACTGCCCCTTTAGCGCCACTGTTTTGGGTGCAGGTTTTGAGTGGTTATTACGCTTCCTTACTTATTATTCTTCCAAGTAGGTATTGAGCATCCAATTGACTATGGTGACGTCCTTATTCCTTCTACCAAGAAGAAAGCTCGCTGTTTAATTCCAATTCTAAACTAGGTACCTGGTTTATCGTAACTCAAATGTGAATTTTTTTAACGGTTTAGTGCGGGCAGCTACCAGCACCCGAGATGCAACGCGAAAATAATCTTAAAAGAACTTTCCTGACTTCTCAACTAACGAAGATTGAGAGAAAACCAACAACTTATCAATACCTAATAGCATAAAAATATAATAGACGGCCATAGTCTAAGAACTTTATGAAGCTCAAGTTAATTATGCCTCTGTCCGAAAGCCCCCTAAAGATACCGAAAATGTAAGAGGAAATGCCACCTGCACTGCTACTCCACCTAGTAGCTACTAGTGTACTACTAGTCCGCTATTTGTTTGATCGCTAATTGACTTGAGCTTCAAAAAGTTCTTAGGCTGTGCTGCTCTACTATATAAGTTACTCTATGCTAATAGATAACATGTAAATTTGAGTACCTAATATAGTTTCAAAACTTTGATGTTTGATATGATTGACTTTTTATATAAGGTCACCCAGGCTTTTAAGCTTGTGTGACGGTCCCGCCACTGGGACTGGGGGCCCCTAGGCTGCCAGGGCCCCTAGGCCCGGGCCTTGTTGGCCTATAGCGGTAGTCCGGGCCTGCAAATAGCCAATACTAGTAGGGACATTTAATTGCGTTTGGCATTGCACAGGTAGGTTGGTTACTCATAGTCTCATAATATTGTTTGCAAATCGAAATCTTCTAAAACGAATCAAGATTTTTTTCGAATTGGGAAGAGCTAACTGGTTAGGCCAGGCGGGGTAAAAAAACAGTGGGGTAAGTGAAACTTTTGTATGAAACTACTCTTCTCTGGGCTAACTAGGTGGTACTCTTACCTACGAATCCTTTTGCCTACGTATGTATACCTGTTGAAAAAATCCTACGAAAGAGGTTCGCAGCCGTCTGAGAATAAATAGGGTTATTTTGTGAAATCTCCAAACACATCGTAGTGTTGAACACTAATGGCGCAGTTTGACCCTTAAGAAAGCCTCAGTTATGCAGATGTGCTACGTGAAAGTAGAGTGTATGTAACAAGTTGGTAACTGTGGCCCTAATGATAAAGGGTACAAGTCAAAATGGCTCAGCGAATAAGAGCACAAGTCCTATAAAATTTACGGCACTTGTATCCTTATTCGCTGAGCCATTCTGGCCACAGTAATGAACACTGAGGAATATTTTGACAGTAAAGCCGGCCACCGACTAGGTATCAGTCCGCCTGACGATCTCGGCCTGTCAGAACAAAAATTTTGCCGGCTCCGAACAACTGACAGGCCGATATCGTCAGGCGGACTGCAGGCGGACTAACAGTCGGTGGCCGCCCTAACTCGTTTTATCAATAAACACAACTGATTTTAAAACCTTATTTATTATAAAGATACTAAGACTCAGATTCTAAGTAACTGTATGTGGTTGCTAAATCCTAAATCGCCTCTACCTTCGTAATGGTTAAAGAAATTTCATTTCTTTTCAGAAATGCCGCTCCGTCACTCCTTCCGCCGACATGAGACGCTAATCTCCATTTTGTACTTCTCTCGTTTTGTGTTTTGTAATGTCCCTTTGTTGAATAATTTGTACCTCGTGCGATTTTAAATAAATATACTGTTGTAACTTCTTAAATTGTTTTTTTACTACGGTGGCAAAAAAGCACACAGCCCGCCTGATGGTAAGCAGCTACCGCACACGCGCGGCTATAGGGTCAACAGTGTCCCCCCTCCCCACTCTCTGGCAACCGTACTTACCGGCAGGAACACAAAACTATGAGTATTTAAGTAGTTCTATTTGGCCGAGGCTTTCTATAAAGATAAGGTAGGTATTTCCCCCAGTCGGGCTCTGCAGAACTCAGGCCTACCGCGTGTATATTGGATAATACCACAAAAGGAAACCAGAAGCAGGTTTTGATGTTTTAAATCGACATTGCAATAAATGTTTAGTTAATTGTTAATTAACACCGAGTAATTATTTTTTTAATTTATTTCACTCAGCAATGTACTGCGTATACATATACAGTACAATGTGACACATATCATTGTGACGTTTTAAAGGCAAAGTAATCAGGTAGGAGCAATACATTGCGTGCTGAAATATTTATTATGTTTATTTATTAGGGTCTATACTAACTACCCATAGCTTATGTGGTAATATCAAAAATACACGCTGTATAACCGCGAAGCACTTCGTTCATCGAATCGAATATTTCCATCACTCTCTTTCGTATATGCAATAGCGATAGAGACGGGACCATCGTTTTGTCGATTTTCGAACTTCGCGGTAGGCCCTCAGAACATTATTGCATAAAATATTACACGAATATTAACCCTGCAAGGGCACAGCAATATAAGTATACAACAGTATATGTATATATTCGTAAAAGCAAAATTAATGAGATCCAACACTTCTATTAACTACTAATGTATATTTCTAGATCTTAGCTCATCCTCATAAAACTCCTGTAGTGTAGTGTATAATAAGATCCTCCAGATTGCTGGCTTTAGTCTACTATTCAATATACTCTGTGGCCTTAGTCACAATATCTACGTAAGAATAAAATGAAAATAACATTGTCTCTGATTAATATTATGATCGGTCCCAACATTTGAGAAGCTTTAAAAGCGGTGGGCATGTTTCCCAGAGTCGCGAGTTCGATTCTCGCCTGAAGCAGTGGATTATTCTACCATTTCTACTTTTCCTTTATTTCTAAACATTGTGTGGTATCGTTAGCAGACGGTCTGCTTGATACAAAAATAAATTGCATCGTTATCGGTGAATTCTTAACCCGTCGGAGCCCAGTGTCATCTTATGATGTCGCATTAAAATAATATATTCAAATTTATATATATTTTAAACAAAGTTCTTTATGAATCGCACTTATAATGACAGGGGGTTTCGAAGGGTTAATGCGACTTGGGACTTCGATGGCCGGTAAAGAAGTGTAAGACTTCTTCGGCAGATGTCGCTAGGCGTCACCCTAAGACGCTAATAAAAAAGAATATGTTGGAGAAGTTCGCAGCCATCAGGTAAGTCTCAGTAGCTCAGTTGGTCAGAGTGATGAGCATGTTTCCCAGAGTTGAGAGTTCGAGTCTCGCCTGAGGCAGAGCATTTTTCTATATTTCCTTTAATTCTAAACATTGTGGTATCGTTATCAGGCGTTCTTCTTAATACAATATTAGTTTGTTTAGATTCTACTATAGTTATTAAAAGTTTGTTTTCAAGTAAAAAGTACATCATTGACGGTTGTCGATAAGGCCTTACTGCCATAATAATTCATTCAGAAAGTTTTAGGGGTGATGACACATGTTGAATTATGCAATGAAATGAAAAAATTAGTTGATAGGATGCAAAATGATCAAAATATCCAAATACATTAAACATTAAAAAAATCTATTAAAATGGTTAAAAGATATCGGGCTTCAAAGTTTCAAATTTTTTCGATTTTTGAAAGTACGAAATTTAAAAAACCAATGATACCATTCGATTTCTAACATTTTATTGTGAAATAAATTGTACAGCAACCATAGACATAAATGCAACATTTCACTGTAAAAATAGCAATTTCATAATTTTTCCATAAATGAAGCCGTGACGTCAAGGCTTTATATCATTTTGTTAGGAGCGTTTTGAGAAACAAAATCTCAGTCTTTTTCCTGTCTTTTATGTTGATTTAAGGCAATTGGCCCCATATAGACATTTGATCCTCACAACAAAACGAATCGATTGATACCACGCATGAAAAACATTCATCTAGCCTACCGTGAACTTCGGTTAGCCAACGCGAATGGCTCATGAATAAGCTCCTCGTTATGGAGCGAAACATGTCGAAACATTCGACTTAAAAGACGTGAGTAACCCGTGTGTATTTATTTAATAAGCGACAATTATGTACCTTTTGCTTGAAAACGTCACATGTTATACACTTCCTCTTATTCATAAACGTTTACTAAAGTTAAGAGGCCTCTGATAATCGTTTGTCCCTTTCCGTCCAACCTATATGAGGGAAAGGGACAAACGATTATCAGTGATCTTTTAACTTTAGTGGCCGTTTATGAATAAGGGGATTAGGTATTTATTTGATGTTGTTGTTGTTGTTGTTGTTCCTAATGCACCCCGGAGGTGCATAGGGCCCGCACAAGATCCTTCCACGCCTTTCTGTCCTGAGCAACCGTCTTGGCCTCTCTCCAGTTCATTCCTACGGCTCGTAGCTCGCTCTCAATGCTCCTCCGCCACGTGTGTACAGGGCGTCCGCATTTATATGATGTAGCTCAATGATATTTACTACGGATGAGTTATACTCTAACAAAATGTGCATAAAAATACTTCCTAAGTTATTTCTTAACCTAGCAATGATTCCGTTATGTTTATCTATTTTGACAATCATTACATCTTTGTCACTCTCATTGTTAGAAAATTATAGTTTGTCTCTTTCTCACGCTGGTGACGGCAGCTCCTTGGCACGTCCGCATCTCTCGCTTGCCGGTGCGCGACTAGTGACAATTGTTTGATTTCACACATTTTAAGGGCTTCACTTCTGGAGCGTGCATAACCCATCTGTCATTATTATATATCATAGATGTAGCTTTGAAAAAGAAACGACAATCAACAGTGATAATATATATTGCAATGATATATCTATATACGTACATGTAACTTGGTAAAGCGCTTAACATTAGGTCAAAGTTCCTTACTATCTAGACCTAAAGCCTATCTTTAACAGTCCGACTAAATAAAAGCTTTAACTCTTTGACCGCCAAAGCCGTCAAATCACGCGCACGGAAAGTCGTGTCCTCAGCGCCAGGACGTGATATCACGTCCAAAATATAACCGGGTAACCGGCGAGCAGGCGCTGAGGGCACGAATTTTCCGTCTGATATTTGGCGTTCAAATGGTTAATTTAGCAGCAGATAAAATGTCTATGTAAGTACTTCCTGCTTTGTCTCTTTCTGGCAATCTAAGAAAAATAGCTTAGTTATGCTTCATTCGCTTGCAAGCTGTGCTATTCTCAATAAAACCATGTAGAAAGAGACCGCTATTCCAACGTACTCATTTAATACCTAGTTTATATTTTGTGCCTCAAATTTTGCTACATGAATAATGCATAGGTTTCGTCGCCAATATTTTTAAAATCTTCAAAAACGTGTATCAAACAGATTATTGTAACGTGTTCCTAACCTAACTAATTAACACTAAAATAGCACATCGAATCGAATTCCTAATTAACAATGTTAGTAGCAGCAAGTATAAGGCGCCCACACACTTAGCGGAACCACCATACAGAAAAATCTTCCGGAAACCAGGGTTTATTGTCTATGGCTCCATACAAAACTCCGCCATCACAAACCTTCCGGGTATCCTGCCTTTTCGCCGAAAATTGTATTGCCGAATTTCACTTCCTAACCAACTTTTCGCAGAAGTTTCATTTGGCCGAATAACTTTACCAAATAATTATTTCGCAACCATTTCATTTCCCAGCCCCATAGTTGGGAAATCTAAATTACCTACTAAGTTGGGTTAGGTTAGGTTGGATTATGTAAAGTTAAGAAATGAAATTCGGCCAAAAGAAACTTCTGCGAAAAGTTTGTTGGCAAGTGAAATTCGGTAATACAATTTTCGGCAAAAAGGCAGAGCTTTCGGCTGATTTTTGTCTATGATAGTTGTATTGCATTCTCTTCAAATGTGTGATGAGCCTAAGCTATTTATACCTACATCAGAAGTGGCATTCCATAGTATTCATATCCATGAATAAGTTGATTGCGCGAAGGTATGCCAGACAGATATCCTGTAAAACTGTAGGTTAATATTTCGAAAAACACACATTTCGAAATTACAAGATTTTTTGTAAAACTGAGTTACATTTTTTACACGTGTTACTAATAAAAGAAAAACAGAAAATACAACATTTATAAGCATTTATTTTTAATGAAACAAGGTTAAGGCCACAAGTATCACAAATTGGATATTTGTTAAAAATAATAATTTTGACAAGTGTATATTTTAAATTGACATTCCTAAACCCTTCCTTTCCATCATGAAAATCCTTAGTATAGTAAGATTTTTTGAAGGTGTCGGAATCGTAGGTAGAAATCCCTAGTAAAATTAGGACATCTTAAAAAAATACTACTTAAGTCCTTACTACAATCACAACTCGAATATTCACCAAAGAAACAGCTAATTTCGATATTATAATTTGACATATTTCTATATTGATGGTCCAAGTGTTTTCTAAATATCTTTAACATTAAGGCCTTTTTAACAAAGACAAGTAAACAATACTTACTTAGAACTCCGTTTATTTTCCCCTTAAGCTAGTAAAATCCATCCCAGTTTTTCATATAAACTTTGAGTCAGTTTTGTAACGGATCTTACAAGTGTGTCACAAAACTGACACAAAATTTAGGACACTTAAAAAAAAGGTTACACTTTTTTTGGTCCATTAAATAGATAATAAAAGTATTTTTTTATTTAAAAATATAATAAAAGTGAATGTTAAAGAACAGTTAAGTACAACGTCTTTGTTAATATTCTGAAAAACATTCGAAGTTGACACAAATATTTATTATTTACTTGCCTCTGCTTACAAGTTACTGTCACTCTAGTCAAACTGTCAAATACTATAATCAGACCAGACTAACTCTACAACTTTGCAAATGGCAGTGTGGAGACCGCACAAACGTCATATTTAAATATGACGTTTATACTGAGTTCCACAATGCACATATTACCACCACAAATCGCTATTGAATTATCGTGGTCGGTCTTTAAAAACTATAAATGACTTATGGCGACTAATTACATGTGCACTAAAATTTATGGTAATTTAATACATAACAATAATTCAATACTATAATGAGGTTAACAACTGACCAAATGCTGCAAATTCAAATGCTTGTTAAGCTTCTACTGTATCCTTATTGAGCTCTTTTGGTTCCATTGTTAAATATATCGCTGTGGTTTGTAACTATTGCTCAAAAGCACCATCTGATTTTAGTTTTTAACCTCATTAAATACCTATGCATATATAATAAATGCAGTAAGCAACACACCATTAAAACTATGTTAAACATTTAAAATTGCGTTGTCTTAGGCTAATTTAACATGCATTATATTTTGTATAATCTTACTTTTAAATATACTATTTACCACATCGCAGGCCGAAGACACGCTGGCCATTTACAAAATACAATAGAATTTACAAAGCATAGAATAAAATACCAATTGTCTGTTTATATTACAAAAATTAGGCCGCTTACTTTGAAAATAGTATCAATGCAGATTTTGGGATTACTATGCCGAGCGGATCACAAATCCATTGACGGGAAAAAGTTGAGACAAACGGGAAGGGGAGGATAATATGATAAAATTGACAATTAATAGTTATAAATAATATGCATCCAATATTCAATTTCGCCATTGGAGTTTTTTTTTATATTTTGTAAACTCTACAACAAAGAATTTGTAATTTTGTCCTTGAAGCATAACAATTTACAAACATGATTATACTCGTAATTTATATATATCCATCATGATTTTTATGAAAAATATAGAGTTGCCCTGTTAATTGATCATTATTTGGTCATATAATATAATATACGAATAATATGGATGGCACATCATTAAAATATACAAAATAAAAGCAACATAGATTTTAATATTTGCATATTATAGGCTAAATGCAAGTAAAAATTCAAGAAAAAATGCAAAAATATCGTTTTTTTTTCAATTAGTGTACATTTTACTTCTTTTTGAAATATAAAGAACGATGGTTTAGTAAATGAATGAATAAGTTGAAGTCATGGATACATAGTAATTAATTAAATTCATTTAATACCGTTATCTTACTTTTTGTCAGCATCAAACTAATGTATAAGCACTTGGGATACTCCCTGTTGGCCCATATACACTAATATACAAATAGTGTTAGTATATTTTTTAACCGACTTCAAAAAAGGAGGAGGTTCTCAATTCGACAGATTTTTTTTTCATATTTTTTTTGTATGTATGTTACTCGATATCTCCGTGAATCGTGATCCGATTAAAAAAAAAATGTAATCGAACAGGTATAACCCCTAGATGGTCCCATTGTCACCAAGTCGGGGTCTGATGATGGGATCCTGGAGAAATCGATGGAACTCTTCAACTATTATAGGCACACCTATAGTGATTTCACTATTTTTTACAGCAACTCGGCCACTTCCTCTTGGAATAGCGGATCCTAAGTGAAGTCGGTTCTTTTTTGTTTAACATTATTATGTTTTCATAAGATAGTAAAATTAATTTAAATGGCCTAATATGGCCTTGCATATGATACTATGATTCGTATTTTCTAAAAGGTATACATAATACATCTTGCTATAGTATAAGCTTCGAATAAAACTAATAATTTGTAAATATGTTTCAACTCTATGGCACGGACTCTAAATGGACTTAAATCGGTTATTTTAACTATTTTTAAGCTAAAATTGACTGTAATATTAATTCACCCGTCGAACTAATTCTTCGAAATAAATTCTTCTTTGAACTCTGACATCTGGAATTAATATAAAATAATATGTTATCAATAAAATACTAACAGTTAATATAATAAAAAAATAATATGTTTGTATGCATTTAAATTTCTGGGTCACTATTTTGGGCAACGGATCAGCGTTGCTGTCCAGCGCGGAAATGCGGCCAGCCTTCTGGGCACTCTACCTAGCGACGGAGATCTAGGATAGATTTAGATTTTTTATTTATAATCTTTTAGTAGTATACTAATCTTTATCATGTCAATAATTGATTTTGACTGTAACATTATAATATATTTGATTTTTTTATAATAAAGTCACTAAAATTTCTGCTAACAATACCATACAAATATATATAATAAATCTGTGGTGGAAACGCAGCCTAACTTTATTAGTAGTAAGCTCAACTCACCTTACTCCCTCATGTTAGACATGTTGCTCATATTGGACATGTTGCTCATGTTGGACATGTTGCTCATGTTGCCCTGGTAGAACGAGAAGTCGTCCATGCTGTCGGGCTCGAAGGCCCGGATTTGTTCGAACAGGTCGCTGTCCATGAACGAGCTCTCCGTCAGAGCGGGGGTTGCCGCGCTCAGGTAGCTGTTGGTTGCCGTGTTGGTTGCGTGGTTGCGGTATAGGTTGCGTGGTTATGCGGTTGCCGTGGATAGTTGGTTTTCGTGTTTAGAGTTGGTTTGTAGTTTATTATGGGTTTTGTGTAGTGTCGGGATGTAGTGTAGAATTGTTAACAATTGTTTTTGTTAGAGACAAACAATCATTATATAACGTATTTTTTTTTAATAAATAACGTAATTGATTTACATAGTTTTATTGTGAGTTTATCGTGTAGATTTAAGTGTTCGTATTTAGGGTCAAAATGTAGCGTAGAATTCAGTTACGATGTTTTGTGTCAAAAAGAACAATGATTCCATAACATGATTATTTTTATTTGTGTTTTATGAAGAATAAGTTCAATTTAAAGGTTTTTAAATGTAGATTAGTTTAGTGATAGCATTGTGCAAGTGAGAGAGAATTTTGTATTTTGATGTGTATTTTATTTGTATTATTTTTGTGTTTTCGTCGACAGCAGCCCCAAGGTCGCAGGATCGGGAAAGAGAAAATGCAACACATTAAACATTCGGTCGTTGGATTAAAAAAAAATTGTTTCGCCAAAAAGGCAGCACAGACAATGTAAAGGCAGTGTGTCCCGCTTTAAAGTGAGAAAGAATTATTTTTGAAATATAAATAAAAAATAAACAAAATACGACCGTCTGTGTTGCATTTTCGCGTAAAAGTAAGATCAAATTGTCTTATTAATTTTTAAAATATTATAAATAGTGATGATCCGAATATTGAATTGATGTTTAACATTCAATCACCATAAACGAAAAAACTAATAGAGAATAAGACAATTCGACCTAAAAATAAAAACTTTTTTCAATAGCACATATAATATATTCGAAACACATAAATAGATACAAACATCCAACATGTCTTACAATATCATCATATCCAAATAGTTTACAAGACGGCCAAAATACGAAACCGCGTAAAGACAACATTATATTATTCACGTTGGTCGCATTATCCTATTGTACTTAATACTAAATGGACCATTTTGTTTTATTTCATATTTGCCCAAATCAGTCAAAATAATACTAATTATGGCACAAGTTAGAGACATTAATTATAGTTTTTTTTATAAATAACCTTTTTTTTCATAACTGATCCCACAGTTTAATTAATTTTTTTTTATTCCACTTGAATTTCACGCGGTGTAGCAAAATAAGTAACTATTTTATGTAAAATGTAAAAATCATTAAGCTTCTAAATAAAATTAAAAAAATACAAACCCATAAATAATGTCTCTATCTCATGTCAAGTGAAGGAAATTTTGAGCACGCTTTTTGGAATACTGTTTTTATATTAGCCTATGTCAGTTGACCATAACTCATTAAGAAATATAATTAGAAAGTTGTTTAAATTCAAAATGTAACAAAAATAGTAAAGTCGCTTAAGATGCTTTCGGAAAGTTTTGTTACAATCTGTATAAATAATATTAACATATTTATATTTTAAAAGATTCTATTTTTATAACTTTCTGTGGCGCCATTGTACTTTAAGAAACCTTTAAAACTGTTTATTTTTTCTTTCTCTTTTGAGTTAATAGTTTTAGACATAGACCTTATTTAAATAATTAACCTATCGAGCTATGATATATAAACACTGCAATACATTTTACTTCTTTGACAAAAAAAAATCATAAACAAATGATGTTTTTATCTACTTTAAAGATAAAAAAAATCATAAAACTTGCCGAAAAGCCGGAAAAGTTGTATTAAGTCCCATTACAGTCCCCTCGAGTTGAAGAGCCCGAAACAGAATACTTCGAGCCTATTTAAAAATTATAAGGAATATAAACAATATTTTTTGCTGTTTGAGAAAAGTCAAAGGCATTTGCCATTTAGTAATGTGAAAGAATATTACGCTTGGAGTGGCCATCTTTTTTTTGCAGGGTTTTTCTTGAATGCAGCAAAACGGCTGCATTCAAGCGAATACGAGTCACGGCTATTTTCAAGACAATTAGCCTACAAAGAGATGGCTATTCTCTATCTTCTAGCAGTATATACTTATATACTTTATATACAATATACACTTCATATATATTGTATAATATATACAATTAATTGTATGTATTATGATTAATTCAATTTGTTGAATTTTATTTTACTACAAATCTTGAATTCATGATGCTAATTGTATAATAAAATGATCAAAATTATTTTGTATGCACTAACATGTAGCTTAAGGATACTAACAATGTTTATGGAATCGCAATGTTCTGTTTTTATTTATATTTGGTATTGTCTGTAGTTATATATCATAGCTATTCTATTATTAAATAATAGTCACATCCTTAATACAGAATAGCGTAAATTCGTTAGTAAATACAGTACCCTCGGGTAAACAGCCTTACACCTATAAATTATATGTATCTAGAATATGGGGGTTTTCAGCAAAACGCACCATTTAAAAAAACGCCCATTTTCCGTCAAAAATTGTTAGTCAGTTTTGTGACGGTCCATAAAGAATTTTTGGGAAAATGTGTCACAAACTGACAAAAAAAAATTGGGCTACTTTTTTCATTATTTAAAAAGATAGTCCTCGTGATTTTTTAAAATTAAATTAAATTGTCATAATGTGTATCAATATCTATTAAAATAAATGCAATTTGTGATATAAAATAACCCAAATGCTAAAATTATACTGAATTGTTATCTTGCATCTCGCTCGCATTAGAGACGGAGAGTAGGAACGAGTTCCAATTATAAAGCCATACAATAAATATGAATAAAATATAAAAGTGAACAGAGAGCAAAATACGTTGAGATCGTGATTTAGTCAAATTATATATTTTGACAAATTTAGAATTTATAATATGAACGTAAAGATTTATTACCTTTATTTAACAAATGCAGAATGTACTTAAAATATACAATATAAATCAGCACCAAATCTACTCAAAAAAAATCACAAGACAGATGTCAGTAGTCAATCTACAAAATACTTTCATAGAAACCTTAAATTTACTTCTTAACTTTAAACCTTATTTTTATTTCTTATATTTAATCAGAGAATTGACAGAAATACGATCAACATTGTAAAATGTAAAAATGAAGTAAGTAGTTTTTTTTTTGGACAAGGCAATAAATAGCGTCTCATCCGCGAATATTCCTATTTGTGCCAAATTTTCTATTAAATTTATTCCCGCCTAATCAACACATCACAAGAAACTAGTCAGTTTAATATTTAAACTAAAGATTGTGGTTATACAGTGTGTGTACCACGAGCAAAAAGCGTAGATTCTACTTCTCAAAGTAAACAACGTTTGTTCAGCAACTTTAAAAAACTTACGGTTTGATTTTTAGTACATTTCAAAGTTTACCTGAACACGCAATGTATTGCGAAATTGATTATATCTGTACGGTGACAAGACTGACAAGCAATGTCAATTAGACGGTTTTTAACGTACATTGAAAATAATATTTAGTTTGTATGAAAAAGAGACAATCTTAAGTTAAGACTACATTTTTTTAAGTTGTTGTACAATACATTTTATGTTTAAGGAGTACAATCTACGTTTTATTTTTTTGCTCACGTTACAGGCCACACGCGGTATAAACAACAATTTTAAATAAGTAGAACATTACTTCTGCCAGTCACGTTAATACTATGTCAAACATCAATAGCATAAATGTGTAACATCAAATACAAATACTTACCTAGTACTTAGTCAAAACGACAGAGAACCTATTCCCTTAAGAGTCGCCAGGACGCTCGCGTGAAATCGCGTCCCCATACAAACGTAGTTCAGCTCTCATTTTAAAACGACTTTCTTTAGAACCACGAAATTTGGCATGGGCATTCTAGCAGTACAGATCTATGTCGGTAATTCGTTTTCGTTGCTAAAAATTGTAACACAAAGAAAACATAGCAAAAATAAGTTTTGTATGTAAATCTGTACCTGGCTGTATTTTCTTTGTATTACAATTTTTAGCAACGAAAACGTATTACCGACATAGATCTGTACTACTAGAATGCCCATGCCAAAGTTCGTGGTTCTAAAGCATGTCGTTTTAAAATGAGAGCAAAACTACGTTTGTATGGGAACGCGAGCGTCCTGGCGACTCTTAAAATGGAATTATGATCGTATACAAAATGCTCTGTTAAAATTAATGTGCAGTCGCCATCAGATATATCGGAGCGGCCAAAGTGGTCACAAATATCTGTCGAGGCGATAAAGTTCATGTTCAGATATTTTTGAGTAGCCTGGCCGCTCCGATATATTTGATGGCGACAGTACTGCTAATTCTTTCCATGTCAAGAAAGATCGTTAGCAGACGCGTCTGCTTAATACAATAAATAATATTTATTTACTGTAGGATTTACTAATATTTTTAAGTAATATGTTTTTTTTTAAGTTAAATAATTTATAAACACATCAAATATAAGATGAAAGAACTTCTTATTAAATTTTGAAAATCTTGAAAGGTCATATTTTAACCAGATTTTTATAACATGTATATAGGTAATTTAAAATTTTCTACCATACTAATATATAACTTGGTATACAGAAAATTGGTCTGTATATTTTTAAAGATACATTTGTGTATATAAAAACTTGCCAATCGTTTGAAATAGTGTATGTATATACCCTAATATATAATTATATTCTGCAAAACGTGATATAACGTTTTGCAGAATATATTTAATATATATAAATGCAAAAAAAACAAGTTATAACTTAATTTAAGGAGAATAGATATAATTGTTTTACTAACCCCAACATTCAACAACCTTTTTTTCGTTTTTGTGACACCTAAGTTTATTTTGACGTAAGAGTTTAAAATGCCATAAAAGTACATTGTAAGTGCCCATAAAACTATATAACTACTTTATATTATATAAACGCTGACACAGCAGCCTAAATATAATAATTCCATATAAATTCCAACCTTCGATAACGCCATGCATTTTTATACTAGATCAGTCCATTATTACCAACCTTAAAATTAAAATCGATAAAAAATATCGTCAGTTGGGTATTTGAGTTCACAAAAAGGGTAAATATTTTAGCGTAAGTCTTCGTAAACTAATTATTTTATCAGATTAATTATGATTACAAACAATTTTAACAGGAAGCTTGTTAAAATTCTACAATTGTTACAATTTTTACGAAAATCTTTATTTGATTTTATTTTAAAATTATATATTTTCACCTCAGTAGCAGGGCTCGGAAAACGGTATATATACTAAAACACCGGTATTTCTTTCGTTATTTTTGTTCTTTCGTTTCGTCTACTATATCATATTTGATCGAAGAACCTTAAAATATGAAGATATTACCTAAATACAACATCAAAATTTTCGGGTCTTTTTGCGAAACCCGAGTTCAAGCCCTGCTCACTCATGATTGTCATTTAGTTTTTAGGAGCCTCAATAATCCCTACGCTACGATAGTATTTTTATGTAAGCAATTTTTTCCGTTATTTTATCAACTAGTAAATATCTTAATCCTGTTCTATTTTCGTATTTAATTGGTCATCATAAGTCTCAAGGTAAATTTGAACATGATTTTTTCTATACTATTTCCCTTACAAAGATGATATAATATACTAAAATTGAGCGAATTAGTTTGTGCATAACCTTTATTTATATCCCGTCTTTTCTTCTTATATTACTAGATAGAGTTCAATAGTAGGTACAGTTGACGTCAAAAATATGTCTTACACTTTTGGACATTATTATAAAGCATCCTAGCCATGTTTGCGGGAAGGTTCGATGGGGCCTATTTAAACCACTGTGTAGCGGACTTCATTTATTTTATTTTATTATTTAACATAAAATGTTGATTTATTGAGTGAATTTCGCTACAGACATTTAAATAACTGACATTCGATATAAGTAGGTATACTAACACCTAGTTAATAGTCAATTACTAACCGTGATATGTGTAAATATAATGTATTAATTAATTTTATTATGAATGTATTTATTTTATTTATGCCAATAATGTCATATAATGTAATATTCAATGAAGCTTAATGTTTCTAAATAAACGTATTTTGATTTTTTTTATTTTGATAAAGGATTAAGGTGCAAAAGTGTAAACATATTTTTGACGTCGACCGTACATACGAGTAGATACTCAGTATACTACAACTTTTTTATAAATGTTCAAATTTACCCCGTTTTTTACAGTCAAAGCAGCCTGTTAAATTACGTAATTACCCTGATATTTAGTGATACGTATTAATGTTTTAAGAAGATTTTGTATAAGTTTAGATTAATAATACAGATAATTAAATTGACTCCGAAATTGACCACAAATTCTCACATCATCTAGAAAATTCAATGCGCTAACTTATATTCACTTTAAATACTCATGTATTTATATGTATACGTTTATAATATTATAATTAGTAGAATAGTAAAACTTTATAAATACAAATACTGATAAAATATCTAAAACTTAAATAAATGCTTAAATAATGTTGGAATACAAACAGATTTATATTAATACTGTATTTTAGGTCCTAAACGCAGGAATTGAGAGTCATCCACAGTTACAATTATTTAAACAATAACTATTGAAAATTAATCATTATTAGTTAGGTATACAGAGTGGATTTCTAAATGAGCCAGTTATAAGAAGAAAAATAAGTCGTCAGCAATTTTGACAACTTTGACGATAACCTGACTTTTTTTAATTCTGTTAATACGACTGTTTGTAACTAAAAACCACAAACTGGAAACAAATATCCATTATATAATGAAAAATCAACCGTGGAGAACTCTGGAGCATGTCAGGAATCGAACCTGAGACCTTCGGATTGCCGGTCCGACGTGCTTCCATTTTACACCACACGGTCCCAGTTCACCGCGGCGAATTATACAGCGTGTATTTTTGATATTACCTCATACGCCAAGGGTAGTTAGTATAGACCCTAATAAACATACTTCCATATGTTTTATTAAAATTTTACGACTTTTATTTTTCCATATAAAATATTTCAGCACGCAATGTATCGCTACCTACATGATTACTTTGCCCTAAAATGTCACATTTGATGATGTGTCAAATAAGCGTATACGCAATTGCGTACCAAAGAAATTTAAAAAATAAATTGCTCGATGTTAACTAAGAGTTAACTCAATATTTATTACAATATCGATTTATAATTTCAAAACTTGCGTCTGGCTTCCATTTGAGGTAATATCAAATAAACACGCGGTATCCATCTCTAAAAGCGCAAGCTAATCAAGCAAGGTACCCTAATAAGATATTTTTTATGTAGTAGCAGCCAGTATATGGTAGCCACCCTTATCTGTACACGCCCCACTGCTGGGCAAAGGACTTTTACAAGTGTTGAGGTGTAGTTCCCTTGCAAGTACAATGTACGTTGACGATGTTTATATTTAAACATACATTTAATCACCTTGCTCAGAAAACTGAGTTTAAGTGTAGTTTGTTTAAAATAAAGATTTTAGTATTAAGAGTCGTCAGCACGCTCGCGTGAACTCGCGTCCCCATACAAACGTAGTTCAGCTCTCATTTTAAAACGACATGCTTTAGAACCACGAAATTTGGCATGGGCATTCTAGCAGTACAGATCTATGTCGGTAATTCGTTTTCGTTGCTAAAAATTGTAATACAAAGAAAATATAGCAAAAATAAGTTTTGTATGTAAATCTGTATCTGGCTGTATTTTCTTCGTATTATTTTTTTTTACAACGAAAACGAATTACCGACATAGATCTGTACTACTAGAATGCCCATGCCAAATCTCGTGGTTCTAAACAATGTCGTTTTAAAATGAGAGCTAAACTACGTTTGTATCGGAACGCGAGCGTCCTGGCGACTCTTAAATCCAAAAAATAGGGTGGAAAAACGTCTGTAAGCATCGAATCGCATTCTGGCTATAGATAATGGCATGGTATGGGACGTATAGTGCTGTTGTATCCATTTAGGACATGAAGTAATTATTAAATTTACTACAAGAAGTTTCAGATAGATAATTGTTTCACTAACGTAACGTAACGATTGCGTTTGCGTTAGGTCTTAGTTTGTATGGGATTTTTAACACAGCACACCAAGCGGAACGTATTTTTTTACAATTGTATCAATATATTGCTCTTAATTATTTAAGATAAATTGTTGCTGACGATTCGAAAGTGCTTGTTGCTATGCCTACTTGACTAAAGACAATATTGATTTTGACTTTGACTTTGACGTATCGAAAACTAAACCACCAAGTAGAGATACTTCTATAGATATTCGGTGATTTATTTTTTGATACATTCCGGTTGGTGTGCTGTGTTAAAAATCCCATACAAATATTTCAAACATAAGCTTGCAGTACGATGGTTTTTGTACCCTAACGTACAACAAGAACTACCACGACTTTGCCACCTCGGTTGCGAGGTTTGATAATAAGGTGCCTTTTGACGGGAGGCGCTTACGACATACGTTGTACAGATTCGAGCAATAAAAGCGTAAGCGCCAGCCAAGTGGTACCTTTTAATGAAGACTTTCACAATTTTTTTGTGGATGACCCTATACACTTTTCATATAAAATCATTTTTGTCACCATTTTATAGTAAATTAAAATTACTTTTGTCGTCATTTTATAGTAAATCATAAATTAACTTATTGCACTTAAAGTTCTCCTTTTATAGTTGCAGAATGGTTGGTCCACAGCTAGAAGAATACTCACTATTAAAATAAGATTATCAATATTACCATAAGTACTAGCATTTGAGAAAATATTAAAAAAACATAAGTCTTCTAAGATGCTAAAATATTCGGGTTGTTGAAGTCGGTAGTATTAAAATACGACTTACAATTGTAAGTAGACTATGTAGATTAAATATAGTTTCAAACCCAATATAATTAGCAGCTCAGAGGCAGTTAGGTAATCCATTTTTTGTCAATAATACGACACACAATATCAAAATACCAAGTACTTACACGCTAAAAACATAAAATAATTGTTTGCAAGCAGGAAAAAGCTTCAAATCGAGGAAAAAATACTTATCTCAAATACTTGACGTAAAAAAATCATTATAAAATAATAACCTAGGTTAGAGCTTGAAAGGTTTTTTCAATAAATGGTCATATTGTGAGACGTGATTAGGTAAGTCATATTGAACAACTATTTGAAAAAAGATTTGGCCTCCCCATAGAAAACGTCGACGTCTGGCCGAAATGTATGAAACAGCCAAAAAAATTTGAGATTTTGGAGTTGGTCCCATAGTAAAAGTTGTTTACTTTGGCCTACCAAATCACCTCGCACGATATGACTAGTTATTGAACAAACACCCTATATAGTTAGTTTTTATAGAAAATTAGACTTTATATCCGAGAATATAATAGTACATTACACAACTAGGGTGGTAAAACTAATTCTTTATTACCTCCCGTGTTGTGTACATCATTTTATGTCGACACTTGGCAAGAAAGCGTCTTTTTCCGTACGCGCAGCGTGCGGAAAAAGCCACTTTATGGCCAGGTGTGGCATAAAACTCATTTTATTCATTAATCAACTAAGGCCTCTTTAAGGGCCTTATCACACTTGAGCGATTTGAAAGCGATTTCTATATACTCGCACGCGGCGAACTCGCGGCGTATTCGCTCCCATACAAAACTCGCTCGGAAATCGCAAGTGTAATAACGCTCTAAGGTGCTAGTCTACCTATAAAATATTAAATACAATGGAATAGACCTTGTGCAAAAAGCATAGAGTAGTATTTCTTTTGTTCACTCTTATTTAAAAAAATCGTTTTTTTTTTTAAGTTACAACGCGATTGTGCGATAAGTAAATCTACTCTTTTATAAAAATATATATAAAATAAAAACTTAAAAATAACCTAAAAGTAAAATCTTACTTATAATTTGGCAGGAAGCACGATTTTTGTAAAAAGGCACCAAAATGCGAGCGTAAACGAATTTAGATCGGATGTGACTATTAAAATATAAGTTAAAAACTAAAATAATAACTAAGGAAACAATCGTCCGTATTCGTTTAAAATTCAAGCATGTACCTATAATGAAAATAACCAAAAATTAAAAGCAAATCAAATGTTGTTAAAAAATTAGGACAGCAGACTAGCGTATTTCTAGGTAGTGTGTTATTAAGACAAATAAAAAAAAATATTGATTAAACCATATGCTAGTTATTATTTAAAAAAAAACTAAAGAATTCTACTCGATTTTACGCGATTCCTAGTTAAAAAAAAACTCCTTAAAAATACGCTAATCTGAAAATTGAAAGCGTCTTTATTAGAATATATACCGTGTGTGGCCTGGAACACGGCCAAAAAATTAAAACGTAGATTTTACTCATCAAGCTAGACAAGGTTTGCTCAGCGACTTTTAAAAATAACTTGGAGTTTAATTTTTAGTACACTAAGTTTATTCGAACACGCAATGTATTGCAAAATAGATTACGTCTGTATGGTAACAAGACTAACAAGCAATGTAAAAAATAAGATGGATTTTAACGCACATTGAAAATACTATTTAGTTTGTATGAGAAAGAGACAATCTAAAGAATACATATTTTTAACCGACTTCAAAAAAGGAGGAGGTTCTCAATTCGACTGATTTTTTTTTGTATGTATGTTACTCGATATCTCCATGAATCGTGAACGGATTTTCAATTTTTTTTTATCGAACGGGTATAACCCCTAGATGGTCCCGTTGTCACCAAGTCGGGGTCTGATGATGGAATCCTGGAGAAATCGAGGGAACTGCGTCTGATTTCACTATTTTTTACGGCAACTCGGCCACTTCCTCTTGGAATAGCGGATCCTAAGTGAAGTCGGTTCTATTTTTGTTTAAAATTATTATTTCAATGTTGTCGAACAAAAGATTTATTGTTTGTGGAATCTACGTTTTAATTTTTTGCTCGTGTTACAGGTCACACCCTGTATAAGATGTTATTTCAAAACTTCATATTCGGCAAATGAAGTACATGATAAATGTATGAAGGGCCACTGACCTGCTCTGAACGCTGGGCGTGTTTCGCTGGCTGTCGGGCGAGTGCGCGTAGGGCGACGGCGACATGTACGGCGGCAGGGTGGTCACCAGGACCGGCTTCACGTACCCGTTCTTTAGCATCTCGTTCTCTGCAGATAAAGAAGATAAACAAATAAGATAAGAAAATAGCATTGAGTCGGAAAAATAAACAAATCAGATAAGATAAAAAGATAAGACAATAGCATTGAGTTGGAACCACGCATCTGTGCTCCCGTACTAATTTTGTATGAGAGCGCGACCGCTTATTTCAGTTGAGTTAACGTTTTTGATCATTACTCATGTGAATTAAAAATATGCACAAAAATCAAGTTATAGGGGTGAACCCTGGATTGTTATACTACAAATTGGTGTAGAATACTATTGAGATGTGCTGTTCGAATCGTAGAAATTTACGAATAAAATTGCGCTGATGTGTGGTGACCTCGTGCTCCCGTCTGTGTAGTCTGTGGTTGGAATATTAGTAGAGGTACAATAGTACGGCTAGACTCTAGGGTAGAGTCATCTTTAGCCACATCGGGGTATAAGTACTGAAGCTGCGTGAGGTCAGAGAGTCGGTCGGCTAGAGGTTAGACCAGTGACTTACCGTGTTTAGTGTAGTATTTAGAGAACACGTCATCTTTAGCCACATCGGGGTATAAGTACTAAGCTGCATGAGGTCAGAGAGTCGGTCGGCTAGAGGTTAGATCAGTGACTTACCGTGTTTAGTGTAGTATTTAGAGAACACGTCATCTTTAGCCACATCGGGGTATAAGTACTAAGCTGCATGAGGTCAGAGAGTCGGTCGGCTAGAGGTTAGACCAGTGACTTACCGTGTTTAGTGTAGTATTTAGAGAACACGTCATCTTTAGCCACATTGGGGTATAAGTACTGAAGCTGCGTGAGGTCAGAGAGTCGGTCGGCTAGAGGTTAGATCAGTGACTCACCGTGTTTAGTGTAGTATTTAGAGAACACGTCATCTTTAGCCACATTGAGGTATAAGTACTGAAGCTGCGTGAGGTCAGAGAGTCGGTCGGCTAGAGGTTAGACCAGTGACTTACCGTGTTTAGTGTAGTATTTAGAGAACACGTCATCTTTAGCCACATTGGGGTATAAGTACTGAAGCTGCGTGAGGTCAGAGAGTCGGTCGGCTAGGGGTCGCTGGGTCAGGTCGCGTGACGTGAACGGTTGGAGGCTGAACACTTCGCGGCCATCTGTCGATGAAAAAAATTGTTAGACGAGAGACAAGTGAGATCATTTTAACGAAAAAATATCGGTCTAGTTTTGAGAGAACTTTGATTAAAGTCCTGAGATGTGATCAGCAATGGCGAAATCATATTGGATCCATCCATATAGTTTCATCATGTCCGTCCGTACGTCTGTATGTCACAGCTATTTTACTCATTAACTACAAGGCATCACTGCATGCGGTTGTACTCACTTGTGTTTAGTCACTACGCGCGAAATGTTTCGGAGAGCTTAGGTCACCATCCTCAAGCACTAAGAATAGTGACTAAACACAAGTGAGTACAGCCGCCTGCAGTGATAATAGTGTTAATATGTCTCACGAAAGTTTAAATTCAAAGGGGTATGTTAATGAAATCTCAACTGAAAGTGGCTTACACAACACAATTCGTCGTGTCAGAAATATTGATACTAACCTCCGGCCCAGGCGATAGTGATGCCTCCTAACTCGGAGTCACTGAAGCGAAGTAGGAACGTGCCGGGAACACATTTAGAGAGCATGTCTTCGGCCTGTTTCTTCTGGATGAAGCCCATTATCAATCTGTTGGACAAAATCGTTAATATTTGGTAAAGAATAGATTTAAAACAATCCTAAAATGAACACTACACCGCTAAGTTTTACACTTTTTAGTAAGAAACAGAAGAATGACATAGTTTATTAAATCAAGAGCGTTAAGATACTCGCCTGCAGCTCGTGGCAAGATTGAAACACTTGCGGAAATATTATATTACAATAAAAAAATGGTTATATTAGTCCTACGTCTACACGTATTATTCCATGACCTTTTGCTTTGCGAGGTTAAATATAACTACAAATAAAAAATACATTCAGTAGCCTATTATAAAAAAAGTACTAGTACGCGAAATCAAATTTCCCACCCAATAAAACACCTGTACTTGACTTTCAGGGTCACTTTTTCACGAAAAGACGAATGCAACCGACCTGTCCACCCACAAGGTCCTCAGATAGTCCCTGGTGACCTTCACCACCATGTAGAACCACTCCCAGAACGTGAAGCTGCGCTCGGGCAGGGCGTCCTTGCAGAACTGGCTCCAGGAGACGGTGAGGCTGTTCAGCTCGATCTGGTTGTGGGGCACGTTTGATCTGCTGGGAGTATGATGCGATTATTGATATAATATTTCATCAGACATACTTCTGAGCAGCGATATTACTTATGCTGATTTTTTTAAATCCGCGGATACGGATGCGGATGCGAATGTAATATTAGGTACACAAAAAGAATACAAATATTAAAGTTTTGTATTAAAAACAAAACAAACTCGTCATTACTTTTCGCTATCCGTCAAGGACACAGAGCTCGATCGACGAATCACGAAAATGTAACAATATTCCTACTTTCCCTAGTACGTGCGCCGTCCCCGAGACGTTCCTGTACCGACTTGTTCCACATCTACATCCGCATAAGATCCGCGTCGATTTAATGCGGATGCGGATTTTGAAAATGATGCGGAAGATCCACGGTTGCGGATGCGAATATTCGCAACATCTGTTTCTAAGTTCCTAGGCACTTGTAAAATTTATTTTTGTTTGAAATGTGTGTTAATTTGATGTTTTGGTATTCTAGCTCTTAAGTGACGTATTTAATAAGGTAGTTATAATTTTATGAGTACAGTCAGCCGCAAACGTAGCTACTTGACATGACTTTATTGTTGAGAGAATAAGAGCGTGTGTAGGTCATTTTGAACACTCTACCCGCTTAGCTACTTCTGCTACTGACTGTACAATGATGCAGTTGTTAAGATTAGAACTGAAAGAATAAACCAAATTATTTTGTTTGAATGCACCTTAGCATTTACAAAGATTGCAAATACACGGGAAATTCGACCGGTGCTTTCGTGGCCAGGTGGCGAAGTTGGTTAACGCGTCTGCCGCGAATGCAGAAAACGCTGGTTCGATCCCAGCCTTGGGCACCGGAGGCCTAGGTCACTTTTTCCTTTGTATATGACATCTATATACGTTTATAATTTGTTAAGATTAATTTATAGCGTTACCTGAAGATCTTCTCAGCCAGGAACCGCAGGTTATCCTCGGAGAGATCCCCGCCCGTAGCGGAGTAAAACTTGACGCGGAGAGTTTCAGCTAGTTGGCCCCACGTCACCTGCGATCATGATAATTAAAGGTTAAGAGTCGCCAGGACGCTCGCGTTCCCATACAAACGTAGTTTAGCTCTCATTTTAAAACGACATGCTTTAGAACCACGAAATTTCGCATAGGCATTCTAGTAGTACAGATCTATGTCGGTAATTTGTTTTCGTTGCTAAAAATTGTAATACAAAGAAAATACAGCCAGATACAGATTTACATACAAAACTTATTTTTGCTATATTTTCTTTGTATAACAATTTTTAGCAACGAAAACGAATTACCGACATAGATCTGTACTGCTAGAATGCCCATGCCAAATTTTGTGGTTCTAAAGCCTGTAGTTTTAAAATGAGAGCTGAACTACGTTTGTATGGGGACGCGAGTTCACGCGAGCGTCCTGGCGACTCTTAAGTTTACGAACACAATACCATTCTCATAATTGATAGGAAGCGCTTCCCTCGCTCGTTCAGTTCGACTCTCGATGCGAGACGAGACGCGCGCTATCTTCGCCGCGAAAGTGACAAGAGTTTTATACGTAGCCGCCATTACGGTTGTAGATACGGCCAGGGTAAACCAGAGATTGAGCCAGTCCCGTCCACTAGTTAGTCTTCTTCTTCTTTGTCGTATCCTCATGGCTGAGGGACGTGACGATTGTGGACACTTTTCACCAACACTCTCCAAGCCACTCGATCCAGGGCCCGATGCATGCTTGCCTGTAGTGTGGCTTTAGTGATGGATGTTATTCTGTCTGCCCAACGAGTAGCCATAGAGCCTTTCCTTCTCACCACTAGTTAGTAGTAATGACATAATAGCAAGTAGTGAAAATACACGGCGTTGACTGAGCATTACGGTTTCAATTACATCGTCTTCATTCAGTCTTGTATAGCGGTGCGCTTCGCGACGTTGAGGCTGAAGCTGGTGGCCCATTTTCTGCGAGTCTACGTCTTGAGTGCAGCACTACGGGCCGTAGGTAAGTATTACTTGATACCAGAATCGTCAACCGCGACGGGCAAGCTAGTTCCATGAAGATACTATTCCAACAGGAGCAAGTTGTTTCATAAATACCAATAAGTCAAATGCACTTTATAGTCATTATTTTAAGGTTTAATTTCACTTGACCAAAATGAAAGAGAAAAACGAGCCGAGAGAGATAGCAAGCACACGGACCTCTGTCCCTTTCTAAAAGTTGCCATTCCGAAAAATTCATTATCTTTGGCAACTTATTATTTCGTGTAGGAAGTACAAAGAAATTAAATAAGTAATATGATTTAGTGTTTCTATTTATCACAATTATAATTACTAAACAATAAAAGTAAAATAATAAACACATTCGTCAAAAATATTTTACAAAGATTAACTTGGTAGCATTAAATATTTAGCTGTGGCAGCCCAGACGTCTAAGATGGCGGACAAAGAAAATCGTTCTTGTCGTCACGAAAATTAATATACTCGAGAAAGAAGAATATACTTGTTTTTTTGTGACTTGTCATGAAAAGTGATGTGTTAGAAACTGCAGAAGTGAATCTATTACCGAGAGAGGCAAAATATAGCGTAAATGATAAGAAATATTGATAAAACTTAAAACGTTCAAATAGGGTAACCATGCTTGTATACAGAAGAGGACAATTTTGGAGATTTTCATAAAGCACATTTAAAATATATGTTAAAATTTGTAAAATATTATGAGTATTATGACATGGTGTTTTTTTCTTTAATATTATAATATTACGAAACTCAATTAAATATTCTTCTAGTTTTGTATTAAAAAACAGTTGGACTGGCAGATTAAGTGAGATTGGGGCAGCTCGTCCTGTCGATTTAGTCTCTATACTTAATATAAACCACGCTTTCTATAACATAATATAAAAGTGGACTTCCTGTCTTTTAAAATTTGCGTGGTCACCCTAATAGAAAGAGACAAAGGTCCGCCTGCCACCCATCTCGCTCGGCTCGCTTTTTCAAGGCGAGTACTCGGTCTTGCTTATATATCAAGTCTCTGGCTAGTTCTGGTAACAGAGAGCCTCCTTTCATTCTTTTTCATGCGATGTTTCGATTTTTCGCGGGTCTAGACGAGGCGGTTATGAAACCAGAAACCAAGAGAAACCAACCTTATCGGGCACGGCGAAGGGCACCCTGCCGGCCGGGCTGAACGCGTTGTCCCACGTGACGGTCGCCCAGCCATGGGGCTCCTGGTTACCGTGCACGATGACGACTACTGGCAGCGATAGCGTCCACACCTGTAACCATTTATGACTATACAAACTGCTAAAATATTATATCAGGGGAGTTTCATAATGTCTCTTTCCACACGGAGATTATTTTTACTAGAAACAAGTAAAAAATAGTAATTTTTAGGACAAGTAAACGTTTATTAAAAACAAGGAAACGTTTACTAAAAACAAGTAATCGTTTACTAAAAACAAGTAAACGTTTACTAAAAACAAGGAAACGTTTATTAAAAACAAGGAAACGTTTACTAAAAACAAGTAAACGTTTACTAAAAACAAGTAAACGTTTACTAAAAACAAGTAAACGTTTACTAAAAACAAGTAAACGTTTACTAAAAACAAGTAAACGTTTATTAAAAACAAGTAAACGTTTACTAAAAACAAGTAAACGTTTATTAAAAACAAGGAAACGGTTACTAAAAACAAGTAAACGTTTATTAAAAACGTTTCCTTGTTTTTAGTAAACGTTTACTTGTCCTGGGGATTACTATTTTTTTCTTGTTTCTAGTAAAAAAAATTCTCCGTGTGGACCGTCCGTGGTTTGTCCGTCTTTGCCGACACGCTGGGCACGGAAGGGTTGGCACATCGCTATCACCGGTGATCGGATTTTAGGGTGCAACACGGTTTTTTACCTCAAAAAGTATGCTATAATGGATTAATTTTCGGGATTTTAGGACACACCTCACACACCACATTTTGTTTATATTAGTTATAATTATAACAAATACATTTCAATAACATTTTAAGATTTTAACGACTATGTTCGCAAAAAGTGTATGTTTTCTGCCGTGTTGCACCCTAAAATTCGATCACTGGCTATGTATAACCTTAGATTGAAATAAATAAATAAATATTAGGACAATCTTACATCTTACAAATCAACCTAGTCCCACAGTAAGCTCAATAAGGCTCGTGTTGTGGGTACTAGGCGACGATATATATAATAGATAGATGTAGATAAATACTTAAATACATAGAAAAGATTTATAACTCAGGAACAAATATCTGTGATAAACACACAAATAAATGCCGTGACCAGGATTCGAACCCGGGACCTCCTGCTTTATAGGCAGGGTCACTACCAACTAGGCTAGGAGGTCGTTAGATAGTGTCATACCTGGAACACGAGCTCGCCTCCGCCGACGTTGAACTCCGATTGGAACAGGAGAGTCAGCTTCTCGTCCATGACGCTCTCTGTGCCTTTCTTCTCCGCTCGCTTGATTTTACGCAGTTGCATGTTCCTGTTCGGGACAAAAAAAGATATTAGACATAGACATAGAAATTTTTATTTAACATCACATGGAAGGAATTACAATTTAACATAAAAATGCTACAAAACAAAAAGAAAACTTAAAACTAGATTAGTATAATGTTCCTTGTCTTTGATACGCGCGTTTAGGTCAAAAATATCAATTCAATATTTAACCCTTTGACCGCCAACACCGTCATATGACGCGCACGTAAAGTCGTGCCGTCAGCGCCAGACGTGATATCACGTCCAAAATATAATCGGTTGGCGCTGAGGGCAAGATTTTTCCGTGCGATGCTTGGCGTTCAAAAGGTTAATAATGTACAAAGTATGTCACAATGAGTGCACCACATCGGATCTAGACTGAACCCAGTGGTTGACTGGTAGAGAATGCTATTTGGCATTAAGTTTTACATTTTCTGTTTTGTGCAATAAAGTATAACTAAATAAATCTAGGCAGTTTGCTCGGAAACAATTCAGGGACACATTTTTGTATGTATTTCAAGCTTTAGACAGCTAGCATTTTTAGATCATCGTAAATTGATCGAAACATATCGAGCAAAAATTGACCTAAATTACTTGAATGACCCGTTATTATCATTTTTAATATGTTTGAGTCTGACGAGAGTTTTATAGTTAAAGTTACAATTTAAGGCGATAAGGCCAAAATACGTTTAAATAAACAAAACTGACCTGAAGCTGACACTGAGCTGGCGACTGGTAGGCTGGTACTCCATACACCCGCTGTTGTTCAGAATTTCTCCACACTCTACCAGCTGCTTGCCTCGCCCCGCCGGCGACTCGCTTTTCAGAAGCAGCTGGGCTTGCTGCTTCGAGATTATCACCACCTACACGTAACTGACCTAAAGCTGACACTGAGTTGACGGCTGGTAGGCTGGTACTCCATACACCCGCTGTTGTTCAGAATTTCTCCACACTCTACCGGCTGCTTGCCTCGCCCCGCCGGCGACTCGCTTTTCAGAAGCAGCTGGGCTTGCTGCTCCGAGATTATCACCACCTAGTACACAAAACAAGGTTATTAGAACCAGAGCCCCGAAAAGTAGGAAAATACTGAGTATATACAACACAAAAAATTTGATATCTCTCTCGAATGTTCTCCTCCGAAACTTAACCAATAAGCGTGGCTACACCTGGCGCACTGCCTCGCGAGGAAATTTCCGCGCCAGGTAGCTCGGCTAGTGTGGCGTGCCTCGGCCGAGACAAACGCACGCGCGGCCGCAATGCCTCGTGCGAGGCACCCTACACTAGCCGAGCTACCTCGCGCGGCAGCGCGACAGGTGTGGGCACGACTAATTAGTGTTTCTTCGATCGATTTATCATCAGGTGGCAGCACCATGGTGAGAGGGCTAGCTGTAATAAGCCACCAATCATGTTTAATCATATTTTATTGGTATATTTTGACAGTTGCTGTCAAAAAACCTGTCGCCATGGTGTTGCCACGGTGAAAAAATCGATCGAACAAACCCTTAGAAACTGAGTGATCAGAAATTAGATTTTATTCAATAGGGATCCCCGCCGCCGCCGTGCCGTGGGGTGCCCGGCCTTAGAATTGTCCCCCATCATATCGTCCCGTGGTTGCAGTAGGAGTCTGCTAAGCGAATATACCGGGAGATGGGCAGCAGCATCTTCCGAAAGCCTAAACAACAATAAACAAAAAAAACTGCGCGCGCCAACCCGCCTGCCAAGCGCGGCGCGTATGGAACACCCCCCCCCCCCCCCCTCCCCCTAAAAGGGGAGGCCTATGTTCAGCAGTGGACGTCTTATGGCTGAGATGATGATGATGATGAATAGGCATCTGTTTGCGGCCATATTAATTAGGTCCTTTTTAGGCATTTTTTTATTTTATTCTGCTATATGTATCTAATTATTCTAGCATGCAAAAACTATATACAATTCTACCATGTGTCATGTCATGTCATTATTTCATTCAATACAATGTCATTATTATTGTCAATTCTATTCTTAAGTGTTCTGTTAGAAAAAATCTTTTACACGATAGTAATTCTAAGTGCAATAAGTAGTATAAGTACTTTCTAGACTTTTTGAAATAACTGTCAGGTCCTTTATTTTATTCGGCAGCTTATACATATTTATGGATATTGCGAAACACTGATAATGATATAATGAAGTATTGGGAATTTTATCATCTACAAGACGCCCTTTATTTCTCGTGCCTATTACCAAAATAATGACACATTTGTTTCTACGAGAAATGTACTTACAGTAACTCTAGGAGGGGTCATGTGCACGTTCAGTTGACCTCCAACAAGCAGCCGAACTGTAGCCGTAAATCTAAAAATAAACATATCTGTGACATGAATGAATGAATGAATGCTTTATTGTACACCTCAAAAATGACAGCAAAGTATCAAATACATAACGAACATAATAGTTTTAAACTGTGAAGTATACTAGTTACGCTTTTCTGATCAGAGATACATAGAATTTGAGACGTCGTATATGGGCTGCATCAATCAAGTGAACTTAGAAGGCGAAAACTAATCTTCATAAGGGTTTTGTTAAGAGTCGCCATCGCCAGGACGCTCGCGTGAACTCGCGTTACCATACAAACGTAGTTCAGCTCGCATTTCAAAACGACATGCTTTAGAACCATGAAATTTGGCATGGGCATTCTAGTAGTACAGATCTAGGTCGGACATTCATTTTCGTTGCTAAAAATTGTAATACAAAGAAAATATAGCAAAAATAAGTTTTGTATGTAAATCTGTAACTGGCTGAATTTTCTTTGTATTAATTTTTAGCAACGAAAACGAATGTCCGACCTAGATCTGTACTACTAGAATGCCCATGCCAAATTTCATGGTTCTAAAGCATGTCGTTTTAAAATGAGAGCTGAACGACGTTTGTATGAGAACGCGAGCGTCCTGGCGACTTTTAAATTGGTCAACTCGTTTGCAAGTAAATCGTGAGTTCTCAGTTCGAGGCGGACTACTAGTATAGTATGTAATATGTATATTGATTGTCCTTACCGTGTGTTTGTCTTCATAACTTGAGGCGGTTGCTTCTCGATCACGAAAGTCGAAGTCACGAGGGTGGATAACAGACTGGTCACCTGTCAATAAAGCATTTTAAATATCTTTTATTTATCTTATACTCCTAACTTAGGCGTCAAAGTTACAAGAATTTCAAAAGTCCCTCTGTAATGAGACAAATAAGTTACAACATTGGCAATAACATTATTTTCAAATGAACCTATTAAATAGACAGTTTTTAGGGTTCCGTAGTCAACTAACCCTTATAGTTTCGCTATATCCGTCACTACTTTTCATTAGGGTACCTTTCGTAAGTGGAGCGGGTGAATTTTTTTTCGCTCCAACTGTATTATGTGAGGAATCGTTGGATAGGTCTCTCAAAAAGAATAAGGACCTTGTAAAACAGTTTTTGGATTAAACTAATACTTTCGTAATAAACAGCTCCGAAAGTTTAATACTTTCAGTTTTAATTCATATAAAAAATTTCACATGACGATACATCTTTCAATCCTGTGACGGGCCCTCAACTCATCACAGGGCGACCCTGCCAGCATCACGTTAAGTTCACAAGTCAAGTGACGCTAAGTTCACAAGTTAAGTGACGCTAAGTTCACAAGTTAAGTGACGCTAAATTCACAAGTTAAGTGACGCTAAGTTTACCTGCTTGCCCATATCCTCGAGCATTTCTTCGAGGTGCGGCTGACGAAGCTGTATAATGGTTTTGCTGTTGATACGTGTTGCGTTGTTCACCTAAACCATAACAAAATGGTAAGTGTGTATGTATGTATAGTGACTATAGGTAAAACTAAAAAAAAATGTATTACACACATTATTTTTAAATTTAGCATAAAGCTGGGACAAACGCTAGGAGGATTGCTGGAAACCAGTACCTGTTGACGTGTGGTCCAGATGAGGTCAGCTAGCATCTCGCACCACTCTTGGATGGAGTTCAAGTTGGACTGCATGGGGTGCCCGTTGCCACTCAGCTGTTGTTCACGTTTCCATCTGCAAATTTAAAAAATAAAATAGACTTGTGTCATAAAAAATATAATGGGGAACGCAACTGTCAACGGTTTGTTCAGGTGGCGCTAGCATAGGTTGAACTTGGCATTAAAATTATCAAAAAAATATGGAACACGTAGTTTCCTTTTGATAATATAACCAAAGAAACATGGAGATATGGCCCTGGAAAGTTCCGCGTGACGTCACGCCGTGTTACACTTTTTACATGATCCACCAATTGAACTTGCTTAATTGCTCCATCTGAGTCACTTGAGATTGCCTGCCTCGCATCACTCGCATCACGCACAGCTCGTCCGTCTAAGTCTCACCTGATGAGCTCGTCGTCCAACACGATGCTCTGCAGCTGTCGCAATGTCGCGATGTTCTCTTTTATGTGGTCTACCAGCTCCATTTGAGCTTGCTTGATCTGTGCCACCTGAAATAGAGTTTATTGTTGTAAAATTCTAATTCCAGGATTTCCAGGGACTGTACAGTGGACCAAGAAAGTGGTCTACCAGTTTTGACAAGCTTCTGCGAGATCTAACGATCGCAAAGGTTGATATTTCTAACGGAGTTTAAAACATGCACGACCTTGTTGTTTCATGACGTTCAAACGAACCTCAAACGTAGGGCCACATTTTTGGTCAACTGTACAACCGATAGCCTGAGCCAAAGTTACTTTGGCTCAGGCTACCGGTACTAAAATACGTAATATTATATCGTGCTCCGCCCTACATAAGCCGAATTTTGCTACACAATGAGGTAGGGTTGCCTACTTTTGATCTTCTGATTTTTCTGGCATGAAATTTGTTGGGATTGTCGCAAAGATAAATAAGAATAACTACTTTTGGGTGTTCTGAAATCAGAAGACCTAAAAGAATTTTGTTAAGGGGTCTTGTTATACTGGTCAACTCGTTGGCAAGAATCGCGAGGTCTTATAGATCAGTCTTTGGAGCATTTTGCCTTACAAAAGGTAGCGTAGAAAATGTTTGTATGCTACAGGGTGGTTATTAAAAATCTAGATTTTAGACTTTGAGGGCCTTGCCAAAATTCAGTTTTTTAATCTTGGCGCTTAAACATTTATCAGTATGACTAAAGTGTCTATGGAACATATAAAGAAGGTAAAATTGTCTATTGTCCAGGTCTCGTGTTCTAATTATAATAATAGTTTACAAAATTAGTCGGTAGATGGCGCTTTGTTGTAAAGCATCATTTCTAAATCGCGCTATTAAAAGTTTCCAACGTTTACATATAAGGGTCGGAGAATAAGTTGTCCGTAATCAAAAAAAAAAACCAGTGAGTGTTATTATAAGTGTGTGTGACCCCGAACACTATAATTTGATCATACACAATAGGTCTGTAAGTCTTACAGATATAAAGATACAGGGGTCAAAAGGTATATATTTTTTAGGGTTCCGTACCTCAAAAGGAAAAAACGGAACCCTTATAAAATCACTTTGTTGTCCGTCTGTCTGTCTGTCTGTCTGTCTGTCTGTCAAGACCATTTTCCTCAGGAACGCGTGGAGGTATCAAGCTGAAATTTATATCAAATACTCAGGTCTATTGTCCCTTGAAGCTGTGAAAAAATCAAACTTAAATGCCAACGCAATCAAAAGATACAGTCGTTTATGCTCCAAATTTTAGAGTTTTCGGCACTCGTAAAACTTACGGGGTACTTCCCGTGAACTCAGAAACTTGAAATTTGGCACAAAGCAACGTCATATAGCATAGACAAAGGAAAAATTATAAAAAGTAGACAATTTTAGTAAAATCATACAAAAATATATATTTAAAATTTTAAACTTACTACCTTTTTCCTCGTAAACGCGTGAAGTTATTAAGTTGAAATTTATGTCAAATACTCAGGGCTATAAGACCATTCAGATGTAGTAAAACCAAACTTTTATGTCAACGCAATCAAAAGAAATAGCAATTTAAGTTGCATATTTTTAAATTGAGTACTCGCAAGAAACTCAAAACCTAAAGGGTACTTTCGGTAAACTCAGAAACTTGAAACTTGGCACGAGGAAACTTCATATAGCACAGACAAAGGTAAAATTACGAAAAGTAGAATTTTTTAGTAAAATCATACAAAGAAATATATTTTAAATTTTAAACTTACTACCATTTTTCTCGTAAACGCGTGAAGTTATTAAATTGAAATTCATGTCAAATACTCAGGGTTATAGTACCTTGCAGATGTAGCAAAACCAAATCTTTATGTCAACGCAATCAAAAGAAATAGCAATTTAAGTTGCATATTTTGAAACTGAGTACTCGCGAGAAACTCAAAACCTAAAGGGTACTTCCCGTAAGCTCAGAATCTTGAAACTTAGCACAAAGCAACGTCATATAGCACAGACAAAGGAAAAATTACAAAAAGTTGACATTTTAGTAGAATCATACAAAAAATATTTTTTTTAATTTTAAACTTACTACCTTTTTCCTCGTAAACGCGTAAAGGTATTAAATTGAAATTCATATCAAATACTCAGGTCTGTAATACCTTTCAGCTGTAGCAAAATCAAACTTTTATGTCAACGCAATCAAAAGAAATAGCAATTTAAGTTGCATATTTTGGAGCTGAGTACTCGCAAGAAGCGCTGGTAGCCTTGCGGTAAGACGTCCGACTTTCAATCCGGAGGTCTCGGGTTCAAACCCTGGCTCGTACCACTGAGTTTTTCGGAACTTATGTACGGAATATCATTTGATATTTACCAGTCGCTTTTCGGTGAAGGAAAACATCGTAAGGAAACCGGACCTAATCCCAAAAAACGGCCTAGTTTCCCCTCTGGGTTGGAAGGTCTGATGGCAGTCGCTTTCGTAAAAACTAGTGTCTATGCCGATTCATGGGATTAGGTTGTCAAGCGGACCCCAAGCCGGGATAAACGCTAGGAAGAAGAAGAGTATTCGCAAGAAACTCAAAACCTAAAGGGTACTTCCCGTAAACTCAGAAACTTGAAACTTGCCATGAAGAAACTTCATATAGCACAGACAAAGGAAAAATTACGAAAAGTAGACATTTTTAGTAAAATCGTAGAATGAAATATTTTTTTTATATTTTAAACTTACTACCTGTTTCCTCGTAAACGCGTAGAGGTAATAGATTGAAATTCATATCATATACTCAGCTCTATAATATCTTTCTGCTGTAGCAAAACGAAACTTTCATGTCCATGCAATCATAAGAAATAGCAATTGTTATAGGTTTTTACGGAACCCTCGGTGCGCGAGTCCGACTCGCACTTGGCCGGTTTTTTATTTAATCATTAGTTCGATGCGAGCTGCTAGTCACGCGTAGAACTATAGTATTTTTTATACTCGGCGACTGTAATACTCGAATTGAGATTGTGTTGGCGGAACTACTAGCGCATACTTTTCGATAGAGCTTCTATGGTCGCATATTGTAGCATCCATAACAATCACAGAAAGGATTTCCATACAATATTGTGAAACTGTTGTCGGGCGCCGCATTGCGTGTCGCCGCCGGCACAATCCACCGGGAGATCGAACGTTACGAGATTACATAGAAGCAGTGGGTTGTGCACGGCTTTCGTCGAACTCAATTCTTACCGGCTTGCTTAAGCACTCGTATACCCCGACCCGACAACAGTTTCACAATATTGTATGGAAATCCTTTCTGTCATTGTTATGGATGCTACAATATGCGACCATACAAGCTCTATCAAAAAGTATGCGCTAGTAGTTCCGCCACCACAATCTCAATTCGAGTATTACAGTCGCCGAGTATAAAAAAGCAAATTACTTACAAGGGCATTAAGTTTTCGTTCCATCTCTTCGATCTGACTCCGCAGGCAAGCTTCCAGCTCTCGTCTCTCATTGGTCAACTGTCCGGAAGACTGCAGATATTGGATGTGCCCTGAAAAATTAGAATTAGTAGAACGAAGCTTTTAGAAATGGAGGTCGCATGTCGAACGAAAATTGAAAGTAGGGAAAAAATATTTAGAAACGAGGACCAAAGCGTTTGTAGCCTGATACGTCCAATTTTCGATCCAGAGGTCTCGGGTTCAAACCCGGGCTCCTACCATTAAGTATTTTGGAACTTATGTACGTAATATCATTTGATATTTACCAGTCGCTTTTCGAAGAAGGAAAACATTGTGAGGAAATCGGATTAAAGCCTAGCTTCGAACCCAAGAGTTCGAAGGTAAGACAGTCGCTTTCGTGAAATAGTGCCTACACCAATTCATGAGATTAGGTTACCGAGCGGACCCTAAGCTCAAATTGAGGCAAAAAGCCGGGAGAAATGCCAGGAAGATGATTGTTAAGTCCCTTTTTGTTAGTAATGAGGGTTCGAGTTTTTTATTAAATGAAGACCGTAGCGAGAGGGCTTTTTGACAGCAGCTGTCAAAATATACCAATAAAAAAAAATTTAAAACATAGACAAAGGGAGAAAGCCATTATATTAAAAAAAAAAAAAAAAAGATTAAAACATGATTGCGTCAGGTGACAAGGAAAACTCAGTACTACCACAAGTTCATAGCGATAATGAACCATACTGGCAACATAACAAGGTTTATTCTCGTTTAATTATTTTTTTTTGTAATTAGTGTGTTTTGCTTGCCATCTGACGATTGGTGGATTATAACAGCTACCCTTAGACTATTCAACCAACCGGACCGGCCATGTCTGTCATTTTCTATACAAAAAAAAGTCTGCCGATGTTTGCGGGGGAGGGGAACGTCAAATGTGTGCGAAACGTCAAAATAGCCAGTCAGATAAAGGTCGGTCCATACAATTAGTATAACCACTGGTCATACATTTTCGGCAGAGGCGAACAACTATCAATGGCCACTCCGGTTGGTTTAAGGGACTACTTTGAAAAAATATAGGTTTTTTCAAACGCTTCTATTGACTAAACGGGAAAAGGGACTGAATTTATTTTCGAATATATATTATTAGACTATATACTCTTGTTTATGGCACAAGCTGAAACACGATTGCTGAAAGTTGCCTCGATAGAAAAAAAATCCGAAGTTGGGTCCATTTTCCCCTTATTTTTCTTAGCTTACGTAAACTATAAGAGATTAAGCAATATAACTAAGTAAAAAATATGGTATTCTGGTTTATCTAAAAAGTCACAGAAACCAAATTAGACAAAACTTTATAGATTCGCTTATTTATCGTGGTTTAGTCAAAAAGTCTGATCCTTAAGAGCGCTGCATCTCTTTCTTTCGTGCATGGGAGCCATAAACGTGTCTCTTACGAATGGGCATGGCTTGTCCGAATCACGGAACGGCCTTAAAGCTCTAAGGCCAGACCTCTCGCCACAGTGCTGCCATATATTGAAAATCTAGATAGCGGAAACCCTCATGTATGAGAAATATAACTGACCTTTGTTTTTGAGGCACTCGTGGTACTGTAGTGAAAAAGATTCGTTATGTGCCTGCAGTGACCGGATTTCCTCGCTTACCATCGTTACCTTTTGACGGACTGTCTGGAGGTCCGTCAGCAACTGTAAAAAAAAAAACAAATAAAAAAAAAACCACGACAACTTGGTCGCATTTTACACTGAATGGTGGGAAAATTCAAACGAAAGTGTTCCTATAAGGGTTCCGTTTTTTCCTTTCGAGGTACGGAACCCTAAAAAAGGGGAGGGTATTTGCCCAGCAGTGGGACACTAAAACAAACGAAATAAGAAGAGCGGATTAATGATAATTTTAAACAAAAAAAGAACCGACTTCACTTAGGATCCGCTATTCCAAGAGGAAGTGGCCGAGTTGCTGTAAAAAATAGTGAAATCACTATAGGTGTGCCTATAATAGTTGAAGAGTTCCCTCGATTTCTCCAGGATCCCATCATCAGATCCCGACTTAGTGATAATGGGACCATCTAGGGGTTATACCTGTTCCATTTGAAAATCGGTTCACGATTCACGGAGATATCGAGTAACATACATACAAAAAAATAAAAAATAAATTAAAAATATTTAGTCGAATTGAGGACCTCCTCCTTTTTTGAAGTCGGTTAAAAAGAAGAGCGAATCAATGAAAGTGCAATAGATACTAACAAGATGCGAAAAGATGCGAAAATGCGTAGCGAGGGATGCGTTTGCCGAGAACCAAGAGAATCAACACATTTGAGAGAGAAACGGTACCTAAATTAAGTGTTTCAATTAGAACACATCCCCGTTACGCGTTCTCACACATCTTCCCACATCTCTAGCGGAACAAACTGTGTGTTCAATGAGAGTTTCTTCGATTGATTTTTTCACCAGGTGGTGGCACCGTGACGAGAGTTCTAGCTGTCATATTTGTTTTATTCCCCCCCCCCCCCCCCCTTTTACCCCTATAGCCAATAGAAGCAAGGTGAATTTGCCAATGTCGATGTTTTAAATAAATAAATATTAGGACAATCTTACACAAATCAACCTAGTCCCACAGTAAGCTCAATAAGGCTTGTGTTGTAGGTACTAGGCGACGATATATATAATAGATAGATATAGATAAATACTTAAATACATAGAAAACATCCATAACTCAGGAATAAGTATCTGTGATAAACACACAAATAAATGCCCTGACCAGGATTCGAACCCGGGACCTCCTGCTTCATAGGCAGGGTCACTACCAACTAGGCTAGGAGGCCGTTCGTTTTGAGACTTTCACAAGCGAGGAGAGTACGGTACCACAGAATGTTTCCCTACAGGTAGGTTCAACCGTATTTTTTTATTATGGACAGTAGAATGTAAGGATGACAATCTCTTATTTGAGAACCGTCTAAAAAGTGTCCAGCGGCGGGAAACAGCAACTAAAAGTTCTAAATCTCTCCACGTAGCGCCATCGTAGCGCTAGTATTGCTTTCGTGTATGAACCCGGACTAGAAAGGTACACTAAAGCTAAAGTGGCGCCACCAATTCCACGCCTTTTGGTGGACACTTTTGTAACAGAGAGATTGTCATCCTTACCTTCAACCATCCATATTTTTTATTGCTACTCGTAGATTTTGACAGCTGCTGTCAAAAAGACCTCCTGCCACGGTGCTGCCGCCTGGTGAAAAATCGATCGAAGATCTCAATTGTTCCTATGTCTATGAAGATATGTCACGAACCTCGCTATATTTCCTCTCAGTGTGCGGCTGGGCCACATATTGTGTGGCGCTCTGTATCACTTCCATCTCTAGAGCCAGGCAACGCCGGATGTACGCGTATAGCTCGTGCGGGGCGTGGCTGCACAAACAAACACACATGTTATTACTTAATAGTAGTACTGTAGCCAAAGGATAGTAGGATGGCCAAAGAGAGATCTCTCTGGGACCGCAGTCTCAATGAGAGGTGGTTGGAAGTTATGTTATATACAAACTGACATCCGTAACTTCGTTAGCGTGATTTAGAACTTATATGAACGCTTGATACAAGTTGCACTCGTAGTATGGAAGTTGACAGTTTGTCGCCACTACGTCGCCATCTATCGGAATTGTGGCGCGACGCTAGAGACAGCTGGCAGAGGAGACGCCACAGTACCATCGCCAACACTGTTAACTGCCCATTTGTAATCCATATTGCAGCGGAATACCCGTCGATGTTTTGAATCTATCATTTCCCGCTCTTAAGAAATACTTGAAAAAAACTTTAATGTCAAAGGGTTATTACACATCTGTGCGTGTATCCCTAGCTAATGGTTATTTTTTTTGTAAAAATAAATGTGTAAACTATGTCCAATAGCAACATCATCAAAAATGCGTTTTGCGCTCAGTTATAATTTAAAAAAAAGATATTGATAAGATGAATTTCCGCTACTTAAAGGTTGTCTGGAAGAAATCGCTTTTTAGCGATAAGACCGCCTGTTGTTTACCTCTAATTTAATTTTATATTTTTTTCTCCTGTACTGGTTTTCTTTTTGAGGTGTTCAATAAAGAGTATTTGTATTGTATTGTATTGTATATTAACTCTGAAACTAGGCGTATTCAAGAAATTTTTAAAGAACATTCTAGTCTCTAAATATGATACGAAATACACTGTTAAAATCTTATAGTTATTAGAACCCGCGCTGTATACATGTTTTTATTTAATACATACCTTAAATCGCCACAATCAATTTAACCTCTATGAACACAATTAAGTTTATCAATCTACACCACTTTCAACATATATCCATGGACCTCGAATCCAACCGGCTTCCCTAATTCTCACTTTTGCTACAGCTCACGAAATCGCCAAACCGGCTTGCCTATAATCGCAACTGACACATCCATTGACAATTCAACAACTGGAGTAAGTTACCCAAAGACCCTATTTATAAGACCTATTGTTGGTAAAGCCCGGCCTACGTCATGCAAATTACACACTATTATTATCGAACGAGCGGAGCATAAGTGATATGAGTGCTTACAAACAACTCCTGGCTACTGGGACGTCTCGGCATTTGGATGGCTTTTTTGAGAGTTTGTCCGACGATAACTTTAGTAACGTTTTTCTGATCTTTATAAAATTTGTTGGGGCTGTAGCAAAGATACATACATTTTGAGAGTTCGTTTATGAGCATACCCCGGGGTTTTCGGTGCGGGAATGTTATACACTAGCCAAATAACACGTAAAAACTGTAAAAAACGATATTAATTTAACATTTCTAAGCACATTTGGACCTTACTACCTACTTTTAATTCATAGTTTGGTAATTATTTTACAATAAACAAAGTTATAAATACACGAAATCATTCCCGCACCGAAAACCCCGGGGTAGATTATGAGCTGGATCGATCAAGGGGTTGTGGATTTAGAAGGCGAAGAAATCATCATATGGCTCTTGTTATACTGGTCAACTCTTTTGCAACATATTAAATAATATTATGAATATCAACGGGAATATAAACAATACTCGGATATTTGTGATAATGATAACATAAACTGAGTTAAAATGTAAACAAACCGTATGGATATTAACTAAGTAATTCGGATAAAATATGTATACACTTATGAATCTTATTACAATGGAGTAAGGTGCAAAAGTGTATACATATTTATGGCGTTGACTGTACGTAATTCGGTTTTTTTTTAGTGGATAAGTTGCAAGGGAAAACCATGAAGTATCTTTGCAATGGGGTTAATAACTAGAAATTTCTGCAGAGGGCGATGTGGGAAAACGGCTAAGTTTATGATTATCGCTGGCGGCGCGTCAATAGAACACGATTCCCGTCGGCTTGCCTAAGTTCCAGGCGCCTGAGCAGTTATCCTACAGCTCATGAAGAAATTATAAGCGATCGCTAAGAAATATTTTGACACACCGCCATTGATGGTTATTTACTTTTACCGATACAGTAGGTTAGGTTAGGTAAAAACTGCGAACTCACAAAAACTAAGTGGTGCTATAAAAGCAGATTATTTCCTTTATTTCTATTTCTTCTTAGGCTAGGTTTTTATAATATTTTTACAAAAGTAAAATATAACAATACATCTAAAATATACAAAAACAATAAAAACATTATAAAAAAACCTAACCTAGGGTGCCGCCGGCAACGGAGCAAGGCCCAGGCAAAGCAGATTATTATTATTTCTCTTTATTTTTCTTTCATTATTATATTTTCTTTATTTATTTTCATTCAAGTTAGGTTGTTTTATAATATTTTTACAAAAGTAAAATACAAAAATACATCAAAAGCATACAAAAACAATAAAAACATTATAAAAAACCTAACCTACGGTGCCGCCGGCAACGGAGCAAGGCCCAGGCTGCCGGTGGTTAGGGCCGCAGAGAGAGGAACCTTCGGACTATGCGCGCCGTGTCCAGAATTACCGCCTTCTGTATCTGACCCTTGATCCAACCACAACCCCGTAGCGAAAGTCTCTCAAGATGTTGGTCGAGACTCTTCGCTATGAGACCGTTCGCAGAAACAACTATCGGCACAATGATCGCCGAATCAACCTCCCACATGGCGGTTACCTCACCAGTCATTATTATTATTATTATTTGTAAGCAGGCAAGCAGTTGTAGAAACTGCTATCAGTTCCTGCCACTGCTATGAGTGCCTGTATCCAGAATACTCTTGACAAGGTTATTGCTTTATGTTGTATTTTTTATTGTGCTTGTTGCTTGTCTAATTTATTCTTAAATTCATTGACACTTTGGGCCAGCACTGTGTCCGCTGGTAGTTTGTTCCAAGCTTTTACGACTCTTTTACTTATAAAGTTTCTGTGGGGATTATTGTAGGATCTGCGAGAGACCAGCTTTAGTGGATGACCTCTGAGACGGTTGTTGTTACTGCGTTGAAATATCTTATGAAAGTCTTTGAGGTCATAGTGTTCTGTTAGGATTTTATAATATTTATAATTATGTTTCGTAAAGCGATCTCGCAGAAACACACTGTTGCCATGGTATCGCCACGACAGTTCAGGTGAATGATCAGTTGATCACACACAGCTACATTACGTACAGTCACCGGCTAGTATCTTCCTACACGAACGCCGCAAAAATATGTGACTCGCTCTTATGGGCCTACAAATAAGAGCGTGTCACATATTTTTGCGGGCTTCGTGTAGAAAGATACTAGAGATGGGCCGACTAGTCGGGAAAGCCGACTATTCGGCATCATTTGTAGTCGGCGATTAGTCGGCGACTAGTCGGCAAAAAATGCCGAATATTCGGCACTTTAACACCTACAGGAAAATAAGAACTTGGCAGAAGTTTAACCCTTTTCTTAGTTATGAATATCTAAATCTTATTAGAGTGTTTGTTTTCTTTTTGCCTTCAAACACGCCAGCGCTGGTCATGAACGCGTGATTACACAATGGCACGGCGGACGAAGCGAAACGAGCGTTTCCGATTGCACCTGAACATAGCTAAAACCTACGATCGGCATTGCCGACTAGTCGGCCGATTAATCGGCAATTTGAAAACCGATTAGTCGGCCGATTGTGTAGTCGGCCCATCTCTAAAAGATACTATTGCCGGTGACTGTACTGATTGCAACTAAAAGCAAGTATATCTCTAGAGTTGAAACTCGCGACCCACCAAAAAGTACAGAATACAGTTGCAGGCGTCCATAGGCTACGGTAGCGGCTTACCAACAGGCGGGCCGTATGCTAAAAAATAGACCGTAAGGGATCATCCATTAATTACGTCACACCAATTTCATGATTTTTCGACCCCTCCCTCCCCCCTTGTCACACTTCGTCACAATTAACTGCACCCTCCCCCATTAGTGTGACGTCACATTTAGTTTTTTAGCTTAGGCAGGTAAAAATTACAACATCACTTTGAAACTAACTTTTTATTAGGATTGCCAGAAAAATAGTATCAAATTTATAGGGTACGAAAGTATTCAGACAAATCAGAGTATGTCGAAAATTAGTTTAGCACAATGTTTGTTAACAATTGATTTTTTTTAAACATAGATATTGCAAAAAAATATTGTATGTTACGATTGTTATGTCACAAACATGGAACTCCCCCCTTCCCCCATGTCACGATATGTCACATTTTGTGGACCCCCTCCCCTCCCCTTGAGGTCCCTAAGACAGATATACCAACCTGTATTTATTTATCGTATGGCTACATTTCACTGGATATAGATACGCATTTCTTCTCTGGGGAGTAGTAGTGAGAAAGTAGATGGTGAAGAAAATGCAGTGAGTGCTGCGAGACCCAGATGGGACAGTGCAGCTGCCAAGTTTGTTACTCTTTTAGCACGCAGGGATACCAACCTGTACTGAGCATGGAAGGCCTTAGCCGCCTCAAAAAGCTTCATCTTGGTGACGAACATGTCGGGAGACAGCATCAGCTCCGCCGTCGTCTTGATCTCCTGCACCAGTTCCTCCACGAAGAACCGCTGCTGCTCCTCGGGTTCTGCCGTCCTGGTGACAAATTAGGGGTCCGTCGTAGATCATAAATATTAGCTAAGCTTCACAGCTGGACGTTTAACCAGAATCAAAATTTAAAATTTTCTTAAGAGTCGCCAGGACGCTCGCGTTCCCATACAAACGTAGTTCAGCTCTCATTTTAAAACGACAAATGTAATACAAAGAAAATACAGCCAGATACAGATTTACATACAAAACTTATTTTTGCTATATTTTCTTTGTATTACAATTTTTTGCAACGAAAACGAATTACCGACACAGATCTGTACTGCTAGAATGCCCATGCCAAATTTCGTGGTTCTAAAGCATGTCGTTTTAAAATGAGAGTTGAACTACGTTTGTATGGGGACGCGAGTTCACGCGAGCGTCCTGGCGACTCTGGTTTTTGTTTTTGCCGTCTTTTTATTCGGAATCGATGTATATTTTTTTGTTTGAAAGAGTATATTAACAGTTGGTCCCATTGTCTCGTCTAAGTAAGTGAAATCAGTTATTTTTTGTGTATGCTAGACTTACCATATCTTGCTCTCGATCCATGGCGCGAGACAGTGGCGGACCTCAATCGGAAAATGGTCGCCGTAGATAGCCCGTACCTGGAATTCAATTAAATCGGTTCGATACAAAATAACTACGAAGGCACGCCGTAAAAAATTACGAAACGATCTTCAGAAGGGTCTTGTTATATTGGTCAACTCGTTTGCAAGTCTATAACGAGTCATTTCGAAGCGGACTACTAGTTAGTTATTTTTTAATGACTACCTACCTAAGCTTATAGTCTTTTCAGTCAGCAGAAAAAGTAGCTATGCGGGTAGGGTGTTCAAAATGACCTACACACGCTCTTATTTCCTTAATAATAAAGTCGTGTCCAGTTCATTTTGAACACCCTACCCGCTTAGCTACTTTTGCTGCTGACTGCACTACAACACCGTGCGCGCATAATGGACAAATACCAAAATTGACACACAGATAAAAGGATATCTTAATCCATGATATTTCATTCTTGTATATACGGAAAATCGATAATTTCTTAAATCAAGTAAAAAATATCTTGAACCAAGTAAGTTCTATCTTGGATCAACAAAATCATACTTGGTTCAACAAAATCATACTTGGTTCAAGAAATTATCGATTTTCCTTATATACAAGAATGAAATATCTTGGATTAAGATATCCTTTTATCTGTGCAGGTGCAGTGTCTATATATGGTTAAAGGCATGTTTCTGGGCAGGGTCATGGCCAAATATGGCACTTTCTACCGTTGATAGCCTTCTGAATATCGCGCTATAGAAATATCACTTTTGCTAAAAGCCACAACTTTCCTTAAAGAAAAATTGCCCCCAGCGTTTTTGATTCATAACTAGTAGTCCGGCTCGAACTGAGAACTCGCGATTTACTTGCAAACGAGTTGATCAATATAACAAGACCCTAAGGAGAATTTTTTTCTCCTTCTAGCTCCATAACCACTTGATCGATCCTGCTCATATACGAACTTACAAATTTTATGTATCTCTGCTACAGTCCCAACAAATTTAATAAAGATTAGAAAACCGTTACTAAAGTTATATTCAGACGAACTATCGAAATCAAAAAGCCATCCAAATGCCGAGACGTCCCAGTAGCCAGGTGACAGTTCGGTCTGGAGTTGTTTGCAAGAACTCACTTCGCTTACGCTCCGCGATTCAACTATAACCCAACGATGGGGGTACCCTAAAATATAGTTTCCTAGTTTTTATTCTACCACTTTATCGGCGTGATTAATGCCCATACTCATACCAAATATCAGCTTTGTGTTGCTAACGATCACTGAGCTAAGCCGCGGAATGACAGACGGACATGAATAAACTATGGGTTCCTAGTTGACTATGGAACTCTAAAAAGTATACCAATTCTTTTTTCGAATAATTAACTAATTTTCGGTTATTTTTACTAATAATTAAGAGAGTTTTCTTTCTTCTTTCTCCTAGCGTTTATCCCGGCTTGGGGTCCGCTTGACAACTTAATCCCATGAATTAGCGTAGACACTAGTTTTTACGAAAGCGACTGCCATCTGACCTTCCAACCCAGAGGGGAAACTAGGCCTTTTTGGGATTAGGTCCGGTTTCCTTACGATGTTTTCCTTCACCGAAAGGCGACTGGTAAATATCAAATGATATTCCGTACATAAGTTCCGAAAAACTCAGTGGTACGAGCCGGGGTTTGAACCCGAGACCTCCGGATTGAAAGTCGGACGTCTTACCGCAAGGCTACCAGCGCTTTTTTTTAATTAAGAGAGTTTTCGATTTAAATAAATGAAACAAGTGTTGTTATAAACTTAGATAAACTCTCGGTAGATGGCACAGTTTTAATTTACACGGGAGTTAACTTTAAAATTATAATTTTAGTCTTGTAATAAGTTAAAAGTGACTTAAAGTAGGTATAGAAAAAAATATACTCGTAAGTATATGGCATTTAGCAAAAAAATATTCAAACAAACGTTCTGCTATCTTGTGGTATATTTACAAAGTCAACACTCAGAACAACATTATTTATATTAGCTTGATTAGGCTAGATGAATGTTTTTCATACGTGGTATCAATAGATTCGTTTTGTTGTGAGGATCAAATGTCTATATGGGGCCAATTGCCTTAAATCAACATAAAAGACAGGAAAAAGACTTAAAGTCTGAGATTTGCATTTGTTTCTCAAAACGCTCCTAACAAAATGATATAAAGCTTTGAAGTCACGGCTTCATATTTGCCCTGTTTAAAGTATGGAAAAATTATGAAATTGCTATTTTTACAGTGAAATGTTGCGTTTATGTATATGGTTGCTATACAATTTATTTCACAATAAAACGTTAGAAATCGAATGGTATCATTAGTTTTTTAGGGTTCCGTAGCCAAAATGGCAAAAACGGAACCCTTATAGTTTCGCCATGTCCGTCCGTCCGTCCGTCCGTCCGTCCGTCCGTCCGTCCGCGGTCTAGCTCAGTGACCGTTAGCACTAGAAAGCTGAAATTTGGTTTGAATATGTGCATTAACCAAGCCGACAAAACGGTAGAATAAAAACGCGAAAAATATATTTTGTTAGGGTACCTCCCGTACACGTGAAGTGGGGGGCGAAATTTTTTTTCGTTCCAACCAAGTCGTGTGGGGTATCGTTGGATAGGTCTTTTAAAAAGAATTAGGGTCTTCTAAAACAGTTTTTGGATAAAACTAATACTCTCAGAAATAATAGCTCCGAAAGTTTAAAACAGGGCGTGTCCCCCCCCCCCCCATCTAACTTTTGAATCGTGGGTCCTAAAATTTTGAAAAAATTCATGAAACTGAGGCCTAATGAGACGATTCCGAATGAGACCTTCAATGAAAAGTATATTGAAATAAATCGGTTGAGCCGTTTTTGAGTTATCATTCAAAAACCCATAGTGAAAGGACGTAAGTAAAAATGACGTAAGCGCCGCCAAATTTCCCGTAAGAAACGACCTTTTTAATTATTGGTCTCAGTTTACGGAACCCTACACTGAGCATGGCCCGACATGCTCTTGGCCGGTTTTTTAAATTTCGTACTTTCAAAAATCGAAAAAATTTGAAACTTTGAACCATTTCAATAGATTTTTTTAATGTTTACTTTATTTGGATATTTTGATCATTTTGCATCCTATCAACTAAATTTCATTGCATAATTCAACATGTGTCATCACCCCTATATTGTATTCTAAAACAATAATTTCATTAGACCATATTGGAAACAAATTCCTGGGATATCCCCAACGCAAATTTGAAGATCATTTGCATACAGTGAAGGCATCGAGGAAAAACATAACAATTCAATCATTCATTCATTCATTGTCTTCCATTCATGTATCGGACACTGCATAACCGATTATCTAATCATCTTTTAATGCACAAACGTACAGTCCATGAGCTTTAAGAAGAACCTTCGGGAATCGGCGATGACACACGAAGGTAATATTGCTGTTCTGCTTTTTCATGTGTCACTGTTGATTGATACCCGACGTCTCTTTCTAAAACCCGAAGGTTCTTTTGAAAGCTCACGGACTGTAAGCGACTAGTCACCTGCGATTTTAATACATTGCGGTTTTAAATCCATCGACTGATTTCGTTGCACCTACCGAGACGGCAATGTCTCGAAACCGCGCGCGAGTTTTGTGTCGAAATTGCGCTGATTGTAGAGGCCATTACATAAATGCAAAAGACGTTCTAAATTTACTGGTATCTTTGTTTCTGGGGTTCCGACAGTATCTATCACAAATATCTGAACAACGCCTCTATTGTCAAAGCGATAAAATGCATTTTCAGATATTATTGATGAGTACAAAAAAAAATAGTTAGTTACCACTCCGATATGTTTATAAATGAAGACTCTGCAATATGGATTTAAAAATAAGGTTGTGTACATGTTTTACATGTTACATAAACGGTCCTGCTCTTTCCACCCACAAAGAAAAAGTGTCCCAAAAATTCCATACAGTTTTGAGATTTTCCTGTGTTACCGTCATACAACTTATATGGGGAAATGGTAAAACACACAGGAAACAAAAATAAATAAATAAATAATGACATTTATTTCAGGCAAGCACCCATATAGAAAATAGAGTAAAATATACATATAAAAAAAAGGTTAAAATGAAATAAAATAATTACAATTTATAACTTAATAAAACTACTTTGGGACATTTTTTTATCCTATTAAAATCTAAAGAATTCGTGATGCTGAGTAAAAAAACATAAAATTTACAGAAAACAACATAATTTCAAAAAGTGGCAATTTTTTTTTTATAAGAAATAAGAAATAAGTAATTTATTTGCTAGAAATGTGGTACAGAGATAAGGTGTAAACATACAATTTTGTGAGTTCAGCACATTTCGCCAGTAAAATAGGCATGCAAATTTTTTTTTTTTTTTTTACATTACATTGTAACATTATTTACAAACTATTTACATATTATCATATCTACGTCATTGTATAACAGTAATAACAATTAAATAAAACACAGGTAGTGACTAAATTTAAAGATGTCAGAATGTATAAAAATATTAAGTAAATGTCAAAATGAGTTCTTAAGTTTCTGTTTTGTCAAAAAATTCCCGAACTGAATAGAAAACTTTTCCCAATAACCACTTATGCAATTTTGGTACAAACTTCTCATAAGTTAGTTCTCTAATTTCATTCGGTAAGTTGTTGTACATTTTTATAGCCATCAGATAACAATTGTTTTTATAAAGTTTACTATTAATTTTACTTGTCGCTACAAGCCTGTTGGGATATCTCGTGTTGAATTTACACACACTCTTCAACTTTACAAACAATTCAGGATGCAACTTAACGAATTTACATGCTTCTAAAATGTATAAAGATGGCAATGTTAAAACTTTTAGACTCTTGAATAATTCTTTACAAGGTGTTAGTGGTGGTACGTTACATACTGCTCTGATGCAATCTTTTTGAGAAAAGAAAACTCTCTTAATAGCTTTTGAGTTTCCCCATAATAGAAGACCGTACCTAATAACTGAGGCTACGTAGCCGTGATAGGCAGTAAGAGCAGTAGTTTTATTTACAGTAGTAGCTAATCTCCTTAGCACATGGACAAAACGATTAATTTTGCAACATTTTTCCCGTATTTGTGGTTTCCAAGAACAGTTTTTATCTAACAGTATTCCTAAAAATGAAATTTGATCTGTTTCTATAATGTCTATTCCTTTATATTTAACACTTAAATTAGTTCTTCCTTTTCTGTTATAAAACTGTATATATTTTGTTTTAGACAAATTTGTTTGTAAATTATTATTTTGCATCCATAGTATAATGTCATTAATCGTATTGTTTATGTCAGTATTATATAATTTAATGTGGTCACATGGTATAACTACAGATATGTCATCAGCGAAGAGTAAACAATGGTGTCTTGTAGCCGAAGGCAGGTCGTTGATGTATAGTAGAAACAAAAGTGGTTTTAACTCTCATTTTGCGGTTTTTATGTAGAACTCAATATTGTATTTAGGTAATGATTTCTATAAGATTTTTCTATGAAATATGAAATAGTAAACAAAAGATCGAAAAGAACGAAAAAAAAACAGTATTTTAGTATGGGGGCAAATACCGGTTTCTAAGCCCTGATTACGAGTAGATGATATTTTATCTTTAGTGGCGAAATAGTAGATTTCGATATTAGTGCGGAAAGTATGTCATTACTTCATGAGTACCGAGATATCTTCGAGATAGACTGGGGACGAGTGAAGAATGACATTTACGCACGAGTATCGAACGACGTTTTTTAATACAGTTGCGAAAAAATTATAAAATTGTCAATTATTCACTTTGAGGTTACTTTAGTACATGTATCCGAACGCTCCGCGCGGTGCGGTGCGGCGCTGTGATTGGCTGTCTGTCACTGTCATTAGCTGTGTTTGGCTGGAAAAGTAAAAAGCACTAGTGCGCGATATCAAACTTTCCGCACGCTAAACCACTACAAGAAAAGCACTTTTTTGAGCAACTGTATTAAAAAAAATGTTATTAACACTTTCGCCCCAAGAACCCACTAGGTATATTCCTTTTGTGGCTATAGGGAACTTGCCACTTGAAGTGTTAAATAATAGGTTAAAATAGAAGCACTCACCTTCTGCAGACTCTCCTGGGGCAGCTGCTGAGCCCTCGCCCAAAGCGACATCTTGGTCCTGGCACAGAACACACAATATCAACATTCAAGCCTTCAATAATATTTATATTGGAATATAGCAGTGGCGGCGCGTCCATAGAACACGATTACCGTCGGCTTGCCTAAGAGTTAAGGCGCCTGAGCAGTTTTCCTACAGCTCATGAAGAAATTTTAAGCCAAATTCAGCACTGGTTTGCCTAAGAAAGGTGGGTCATAACCCACCGCCACCACCACTGGAATATAGGCAAAGGCATGGCCTACAGTCGCCATCAAATATATCGGAGCGGCCAGGGTACTCGAAAATATCTGAACATGCACTTTATCGCCTTGACAATAGAGGCGTTGTTCAGATATTTGTGACCACCATGGCCGCTCCGATATATCTGATGGCTACTGTACAACAATTTTATATCTGGCATGATCGAACATATAATAATCACACTTCTACCTTTCACAATAAGGCGATTATCACACTGGCGACGAATCCGCATTAGAGGTGCCGCGCCGGCGTAGCGGCGCCGCGCCGATGGGCCTACGCCGCCGGCGCCGCCGACCGCTTGAAAAATTCGCGCCGATCGAGCTTTAATATTTTTTTCTCCAATGTGCTCGGAAATTTTCAGCTTACTGTAGCAAAATGAGTACGTGAAGTTCTTCATTTTTTACCAAAACGAATTAAAAAAAATAAAAATCATTATTTACCTGTTTTAGCGGCCGTGAAGTAATTTGTCAACGCCATAAATATGTATACACTTTTGCACCCTACTCCATTGTAATAAGGTTCAAAGTGTATACATATTTTAGGCGTTGACTAGTAAAATCCATTACTGTATTGTTTTTTACCTTTTAAACTTTTCATCCGACTAACAAATATCATTTCAAACAGCCAATACTTAAGCGACGTCTATACACCGTCTGAACGGCAATCCCTTCAAACTGTAGGATAGAGCGAGATAGTTAGATCAAAAACCTTGGTTGTCTCGTTCTTTGTCATAGCACCGCGTCTGATCGTGCGAATGAGGCTTAATACAATCATAGACAAAACAACTATTTTTAAGGTTTAATCTTGTATCTGTTGCATAAAAGGAGCATATTTAATACTGTCTTAAATAGCTTTTGACGAAAATTTCTTTTTAAATATTATTTGAATGAAAATTGGCAGTATACATAGTTCTTAATACTTTAAAAAAAATTATAGAGGGAAGCTAATTCGAAAAAATCGCTCATCCACGAATTTCCCTTTCCCGTCCTCTGCAATAATGTACTATCAATTGTGAATTTTGTTTCGCGGACGTACGACAATATGCGGTCTATTGCCTTAACGCACTCCAGTGCACGAATTATTTGCGTTCCCATGTTCGTGTGTTCGATCTAGCTGTTCTGTGCGTAAAGAATTGTCAGCAAATGTCGTTAAACCCTAATACAAATAAGTTCAAAGTGGATCAGTTTTCAATAGTGTAGTCGACGTCAAAGATATGTTTACACTTTTTCATTAAGGATCACGTTCTATCTTGCGATTGTTTATGTTCATAAAGTAAGAAAACTTCTGATGACTTATTCGACTCACGAGTCTCACGACCTACTTAGCAGCAACTCAATATTTGGTAGTAAAATCAACGAAAAAACATAGTAAATCATACAAGAAATATTGAAGAGTTAGGTTATCAGATTCGATTACAGCCAAGACTGCTGGAAATATGTAACAACAGCAGACCCCAAGGAGTTGGAAGTATTGAACGTGGAGTCCTACTTGCGTATTGGCGAGATAAAAGAACTCACCACTTGACTTCCAGCGCTTGCCAAGAGTATTCTAGCTGTTCCGGCTACAAGTGAGCGAGTGTTTTTCGTAGCTTGATTAGTTCTAAATGCCAAGCGATCATTCTTTAGCCCGACCAGCGTTAGTAAAATTATTTTCGTACACGACAACTATAATATCTGTATACATTTACACTAAACATTCGTAAGTAGTAGTATTTGTTTTGCCCTCCGGCAACAAGATGCGCGCCGGCGCGGCGCCGCCGCGCCGACTCGTTTCACCCGGCGCGCCGCCGCTGCCAATTTTTTCGTCGGCGCCCACCTCTAATCCGCATGCGCGAGCGAGATAGCGCTATACACATGCAGAGCGCTATCTCGCTCGCGCACCGGCGCCACATGCGATCCGTCGACAGTGTGATAATCGCCTAAGATTTATATTGGATTATTACACAAAGCAGAGTAAAGCGTGAATTGGGTATATTATTGCCATATGAACAAATTGTTATTGTCCGCTAATCTTAAATTTGTATACTGCAACTATATAAATACAATAAAATAAAAATAAAAAGCCTTCTTATTCCATAACTACTTAACAACTATTTACAATTTCTTATTTAATTATTTTAGAATTAGGACCCCTGTCGGGTATAGGCAACTATAGTATGTACTTTTCTAACAATTATTACACAGATAAAAGGATATCTTAATCTTAATCGAAGATTAATTCTTGTATATAAGGAAAATCGATAATTTCTTAAATCAAGTAAAAAATATCTTGAACCAAGTAAGTTCTATCTTGGATCAACAAAATCATACTTGGTTCAAGAAATTATCGATTTTCCTTATATTACAAGAATTAATATCTTCGTTTAAGATTTTTTCTGTGTAAGTATCAAGTTTAGAAACTTTGCTATTTTCAGTCTCCATCATCAGATTAGTTAGTGGGGACACTGAGGACCACTTATTTACATAAATAACAGAAATACACCACAGCCAAATAGGGGCTGTCCATAAATTACGTCATCGATTTTTTACGACATGTGACTCCTCTGCTTACCATCAGGTATGTATGGTAAAAATTATTAAAAATAAAATTAAACATAGTATTTATAATTTAAAAAAAAACTTACCTTCTATATCTCTGTTAATACTGCAAAATAGATTGTTTCCCAAACTTCAGTCTTAAGTTAATACATGTAAACCTGAAACAAAAGAAATACAAAAATAATGAATTATTAAAACTAAAAACCACATATTTGTTTTCTTCCGAAAATCCTATAGTTCTTATACTATCATTTAAATAAATAAATATTTTTTGGGGACAATCTTACACAAATCAACCTAGTCCCAAACTAAGCAAAGCTTGTACTATGGGTACTAGGCGACGATAACTACTTATATAGATAAATATATACTTAGATACATAGAAAACACCCATAACTCAGGAACAAATATTCGTGATAAACACAAATAAATGCCCTGACCAGGATTCGAACCCGGGACCTCCTGCTTCATAGGCAGGGTCACTACCGACTGGGCTAGGAGGGCGTTTTTTTTAAACATTAACCGTTTGACTGCCAAAAATCGTGCCCCCTATGCCTGGGCAAAATTTGCGCGAACACAATCTGTTATATTTTGGACATGATATCACTGGCAATGAGGGCAAGATTTTCCGTTCACATAATTTGACGTTATTGGTGGTCAAAGGGTTAAGAAATGTTTACATGTGTGCTCTGGTATTTATAGAGCCTATAGGGAATATTCATGGTTTTCGATTGCGAAGCGACTCGGTATTCGTGCTGTGAGATCATTTTCAGACTGCATTATACACGACTGTCCGAGGCGTAAATACCCAGGAATGCCATAGACCTTCACTCACCTGATGCAGACGCAACCCAGTGGGTGAAGAATCTAGACATAGTACTTTAGATTGTAAAATTGATTAAGCGACTCCGTAATATTTAATGCCATACGAATAAATAAATAGGGAATATTACGCAAAACTCTGCGTAGGGGGCAGCACTAGCACAACCAGAGGGCCTACCGTGAAACACGAAAATAAAAGTTTCGTCACTCTTTCATATTAGAGCGATAGAGATGCAGAAGTCAAAATTTCGATTCTTTCGTTTCACGGTAGGCCATCTGTAAACAAACCGCCTTGGTGCACAAATGACATATTTATTCGTTATAAATTATCTATAAAAACTTGTAAAAAACGGTTTAAGGCCTAGTATGTATTAAGAACTCTATGGTTTACCGATGTGCTAGTGCTGCACTCTGGTGGCAGAATATTGCAGTAATATACCCTATTGCAAAGTTATATAATTTCTAATTAAATAATAATTGCATTTCTTTCATTTAGTTTGCTTTTAATACATACATACATACAATCACGCCTACTTATATCCCAAAAGGGGTAGGCAGAGATCACGGATTTCCATTTGCTACGATCAATGCAGCAAAACGGCTCTCCGTGAGCCACTTCTCGCCCCCGTAAAGAACGAATGTGATGGGTGCCAAACCGAATCGCCGCCATGCGGATGACTATTAATTAAATAATTAACCACAGCATTCTCACATTTTTAAAACAAATCCATTTTTTTTCTTTACCTCTAAATTAAAATTTCACTGCAAATGGTTTAGTTTGGTAGCCCAATAGGGATTGAATTTTCTTTTTTTCAACATTCTATTTTGGGTTAGTTTATATTCATAAATTTATACAGATTTCATATACAATAATTTTAAACAAAAAAAGAACCAACTTCATTTAGGATCCGCTATTCCAAGAGGAAGTGGCCGAGTTGCTGTAAAAAATAGTGAAATCACTATAGGTGTGCCTATAATAGTTGAAGAGTTCCCTCGATTTCTCCAGGATCCCATCATCAGATCCCGACTTGGTGACAATGGGACCATCTAGGGGTTATACCTGTTCGATTAAAAAAAATAATTGAAAATCGGTTCACGATTCACAGAGATATGGAATAACATACATACAAAAAAAAAAAAAAATTCAGTCTAATTGAGAACCTCCTCCTTTTTTGAAGTCGGTTAAAAAGGGGATGAGTATAGCTTATTACTTCTACTGATACTGCGGTTTTTGCTAGCTGACTATATGCTACAATTGAAATCTACTGGGAAGCGTAAAAAGTACTGATTGCTTGTGTTACGGGCACTATTCAATCAAACTATAACAGAACTTTTTTGGGGACAGAACCCTTAAAGGTCAAAGAAATATATCACAGAGCTCCAAAATTAAAAATAAATTACATGTGCCAGACAGATAGAAGAGCTGGTTTCTATTTTATATTTTCTCAATAAAGAAACTATTCTCGCGGAGCCCCCAGATGCTTTGCGGAGCCCTAGGGCTCCGCGGAGCACACTTTGAGAATGGCTGTACTAAAAGATATTGTACAGTGGGCCAAGAAAGTGGTCTACCAGTTTTGACAAAAGTTTCTGCGAGATGTAACAATCGCTAAGGTTGACTTTTCTAACGGAGTTTAAAACATGCACAACCTTGTTGTCTCATGACGTTCAAACGAACCTCAACTGTAGGGTGGTAAACCACATTTTTGGCCGACTGTACAGTCGCCATCAGATATATCGGAGCAGCCAACAACACCTCTATTGTTAAAGCGATAAAGAGCATGTTCAGATATTTTTCAGTACCCTGGCCGCTCAGATATTTGTTGGCGACAGTGCTAAAGTTTACTATTCTACGTATTCTGAATGAATAGATCAATCATTTATGTTATGAAGCATCAGTCTCAGTCAATTCAACAATAAGGAAAATAAGTATGTGCAATGCTGATTACAGAAAATTAGATAATTTACAGGAAAACTAATGTTTAAATAAATACAAATAATTGGAAACAAACAAATATTATAAAAATTATGCAACACGATTTAGTTATCATTGCCTTGACAAATAAAAAAAAAACTTTTCTTTTTAATTTCTACGACTTGGACTTGACTCTTGAATGAATTGGAAGAGTCTATCATTCTCCCATGATGGTAATTTGTGTAACACAAAGAGCTTATTAAAACATAAGTTAACATAACAAACCACAGCAAAAAACCAATACCCGTAACTACGCCACACTTAGATACACAGAGATAAGTTATCAAAAGGACCTTCTACGAATAAAGATAAGTTTTGCTCCCGCACCTGTTGCTCCCGGGCACAGTAATATCACGATATCCAGGGACGCAATATCCCTAGAATTTACCTGTATCGAGCGGCAGGCAATACGTCCGCTACTGATTCCAAGAAATTTGACGTTTACACACACCACAACACAAATTGCGCCCTGCTACGCACACATTCACAAGAAATTAATTTTAGATCAGACAACAACACGACCTTTGAATTTATATGCGGTTTTCTCGGTAAACTGCTGGATTTCATTAGGAATATACTAGGGATAGCTTTAAGTTATGCCTAATTAGTATTTCCTACGCTCTAATAATCTGATTCTTATGGCGTGGTGTATAAATTAATATTTACCGGCAAAGAACACGAGGCCGCACGAAACATTCTTCGAGTCACGTAAACTATAATTAAAAAAAACATCGCGTCATATTCGTCACTCACACAACCATATAATGTCAAACAAACATATGCTACATACATACTTTGTAAAAATAAACCTTTGTACAATGTACTACGGCTCATTATACTTTGGCGTAATGTAAGATTTTTATGTTTAGTAGCGGAACTAGCAGGTAAATACTTGAATGTGGTTATTTTAGGGTGCCCAGGCTAAGAAATGATATTACCGTGGAAATATTTTAATTATATGGTAATATAATAAAATTATATACGTATTATTGTTTATATATGTAATATGTATGTATGTATGTATTGCTTATGTAACATTTTCTTTGAAATAGGTACTTTATGGGCAGAAAACAAGATACATGAACATGAGAGGATAAAAATTAAACTATACCTATATAAGTAAAATATAAATAAAAACTAATATTAAAAATAAATGCTAATTAAAGTAAGACTTAACTGAAACCTAAAACTAAATAACCCTAAAACATATCAAAAAAATTGGGCCCCCGTGGCATGGTGCCAAGGACGATGACAGCATTCCCCCGCTGTATAGCAATGCTGATGCGTTGCGCGAGAAAGCTGCCAGAGGCCAGTTTTATAAAGCTACAAGTAACAATTTACAAGCGGAAGTCTCTTATCTTATCTTATCTTATTGTATTCGGGGGCCCGTAAGGATACACTTCGACCCAAAGGGATCTTTTGTGTAGTTGCCCCCTAGTACACCTACTCGAGAGCTTTCTCAACCATCTCCATGTGTTGGATGATGGAGCTCAAGGGCAGTGCTTTGAATTCCTCTGGATCTGGATAGCCAGTACCAAAGTCCTTCATTCTCTGTCTGGCTAGAGCGTGACATTCACACATTAAGTGTTCCATTGTCTCTTCCTCTTCACCACACATCCTACAATCAGTATTATCTGACAATCCCATTCTGGCCAATACTCCTTTCACAGCGTAGTGGCCCGTGAAAACCCCTGTTATAATTTGGAGCCTTCTTCTGCTAAGTTTCCAAAGCTTTTTGCTCCAGCTTGAGTCAACTTTGTGCATGAAGAGCTTCGAATGCCTTAGACCAGCCAAACTACCCCACTCTTGTTGGTGTTTATGTTTGGTGTGATCCTTTATGGCTGTGATTATGGTTCCCTTCGAGAGCCCCACAAATGGTTCCGGGCCTAGATAATTATTCATAGAGCCCCTTCTTGCAAGTTCATCAGCATTTTCGTTGCCGATAAAGCCCTCGTGCCCTGGGATCCACACCAGTTGCACTTTGTTGTGCCTTCCAAGCCTGTTAAGGACTTGGATGCCATTGAATATCAGTCTGGACTCCACTTTTGGCGCTATAAGTGCTCTGAGTGCAGCCTGACTGTCGCTGAGTATATAGATATTCTTCCCTTGGATCTGTCTATCTATATTCTCTTGTGCGCAGGCAATAATGGCGTACGTCTCCGCTTGGAAGACTGTCGCATGATTGCCCATGCTTATACTATTGCTGTAGTCATTTGCATAAATGCCGGCTCCCGTACTAGATCCTATTTTAGAACCGTCTGTGTACCATATGCTGTCTGTACCATCAGAATTTGGTGGTTCCAGACCATCAGCCCAGTCGGCCCTTGTAGGAATTTGTACTTTAAAATTCTTTTTGAAAATAAACTTGGGTTGCATTTTGTCACAGCCCATGCTTGTTAACCTATCCATGAAATTGTCGCATTCCATGTTTGTGTGCTTAGTCTTTAGCCTGCTGTCGTCCCAGAGGCCTGCAACAGCCAGTCTGTGTAACGATTTGCGCGCCTCTGACTGTATCACTAAGTGTAAAGGCGGTAGATCAAGTAATACATCTAGTGCCGCCGTTGGCGTCGTTCTGAACGCGCCGGTGATAGCCATGCTTGCCATTCTTTGTATTTTCATTAAGGCTTCTTTGCATGTGCTCTTTTGTGTCCTTGGCCACCACACCAAGCTCCCGTACAGTATGATAGGTCTTACCATCATGAAATAGGCACAGCGCCGGGTTGGGATGTAGAGGGGTTCAATCACCAAACACAGGTTATAAAGCCATAGTTTATGTAACTATACTATTCACTACTGTACTCCAGACCATCCTCCTCTTCTAGCAATACATCACAATATATATTACTCACTCTACGTGCTCATGAGAGGAAATCCCTTCTCGTATGGAGAGGTGCTTTATCTGTACTACGTGGTTTACGCGCCTTACGTCGACTACGTGTAGATATGCGCATCTGCCTATCACACCTCCCCTGAAAAGGTAAGGGGTTCCCTCCCCCTGAAAAGAACACTATTTGTAAATTAACTCTATTCTTATGTACTAAGTAGTCTATATTATTTTTAAACTAGGATATTTTATGCTATACTTATCCTATGGGGCTCAATGTGTCTTTAGTTTATTCTAACATTTGTCCTTAATTACTACCAAATATCTTAAACTTAACAATGGTTGGGTTATAATTTAGTCATAGCTAGTTCCGTGTTCGTTCCTCCTACATATTTCATAATCGTCATCGTTTTCCCTTTTCCTTGTATACATAACCTAAATAGGTATTTCATTTTGTCTCTTTTCCGTGTATAACTTAAATAGGTATTTCTTTTTTTTGTCGCACAAGACACACTCTTTCATCTATATTTTCCCTATTGAAATCATTTTAACTCTACTATCTTTCCTCAACATAACCAAATCTCGGAACGATACGTCTAAGCGTGCCTTCGTTCATGGAGAATCTTGATTCCTTCAATTTAACATTTTCCACAACTTAACCAAGTCTCGGAACGATACGTCTAAGCGTGCCTTCGTCCATGGAGAATCTTGATTCACACCAATTTAACATTTTTCACCACATAACCAACATTGTTGGACAGTACCTACCGTTCCACTTGAACCTTCACTTACTCTTCATTATATAAAAACCTCTTATCCATCACATCTGTTACCCACTCAAAGTCATGTGCGCATTAACATTGACATTGCGCTTTTCTGCCTACTCGCGAAATCGCTGTCGCTGTACGCTGCTGACCTTGTTGACTCACATTATTGTTATAGTTGCCGTAAGCAAAATTCGTATTTAATATCGTCATTTTGAGAATGAAACTGTCGCCCTAATCACTATCCCTAGTTTCCCATGCCTACTACAAAACTTCCTCACAGCCATAAAAATAAAAAATAAAATTAAAAGCAAAATGAGCCATTTTCGATACCATATCAAAGTTTTCTAATCCCTAGAATATTCAACCGTTTTGCTGTTTTTTAACGTTACTTTTAAGTTCTACAGCTGCGACTTCTTTACAAACATCTTAAACTCCTAAATGCCTACACTAACTCCTGTTAACAATTTATCTATATTCTTAAAACACACTACTATATACTACTTCTAATAAATCCATAAAGTCAACCAAGTATAAGATTATGTAAAATAACTCACAAAAAAAAATACTTTTTCATAACATACCAAATACACTAAAAAAAAACTTCACCTCGAACGCTCCCAGCACCCGGCCGCCACGCCGGACGTGTAGCTGAAGCCCGTAGCCCTCTGGACCTCCGTCGATTACACAGCAGTCGATGAAGCAGTTTAGTTAGCCGCGCCATTAGTTGTGATTCGACACCACCGGCTCGTCCTCTTCACCGCCGTCGTCACCCATGTTGGTTATACTATAGTTACTCGTGTAGTTCGCTCGATCTTCCTGCCGCCTTCCTCATGTCCACACACAACACACAGCAATATCCTTTAATGTCACGGTGTCACGATGTCATGGTGTCACGACGTCACGCTGTCACGGTGTCACGCTGTCACGCTGTCACGCTGTCACGGTCCCCGGCGCCCTGTCGAATACTCCTTAGGGTCCTGTCACGGTCGCCATGAAATAGGCACAGCGCCGGGTTGGGATGTAGAGGGGTTCAATCACCAAACACAGGTTATAAAGCCATAGTTTATGTAACTATACTATTCACTACTGTACTCCAGACCATCCTCCTCTTCTAGCAATACATCACAATATATATTACTCACTCTACGTGCTCATGAGAGGAAATCCCTTCTCGTATGGAGAGGTGCTTTATCTGTACTACGTGGTTTACGCGCCTTACGTCGACTACGTGTAGATATGCGCATCTGCCTATCACATCATGGTATAGATCCATCTCAGTACCTTCGGTGTTAGGCCCCAGGTTTTGCCATATGCTGACCTACACATGCCAAACACTCTCATAGCTTTAGTTATGGTGAGGTCGGCATGCTTTTTCCAATTCAGTTCCTTATCCAGTGTTACACCTAGATACTTTACATTATTGGATATTTCTAGTACCCTTCCGTAGAGGCTAAGTCTCTTTCTAACCCTATGTGTTAGAAAGAGACTTCCGCTTGTAAATTGTAACTTGTAGCTTTATAAAACTGGCCTCAGCTCGTCGGTCACAAGTAATTTGGATCAGTCTTTTGGACATCCCCTTAATTATATTATTTTTACAGATGGTTCAATTTGTGAAGTGTTCATGATATATATAATATACATAAAAACAAAATTCCGTTGCCGGACGTTTGACCGATAACATCTCCAACTGCTCCTATGGTTGCCTCGTAGAGAGGCGAAACACGTGTTGAGTTTTGGTATTAGGTATTGGAGGTGGTTTGTTATATTATATTTATGTGCGTATTTCTTTTTCCAGTGGGAGGGTGAGAGCATTATGAGGAAAACAGCTGTTACAATGAATGACAATGAAAAATGATCCCTTTACACGAATAAGAAGAAGCAAATATTGAAGTTATCAAAGGTTTCCCAGAAAATGGTTTTCACAGTCATGAACAATCTCAAAGCAAGCATTAACTAGAGACCGCACACGTGTACCCCCGTATGGGATAGATATATAGATGTCCATAATCACTTCTACAGCATAAAACAGAACAATTTACCAATCTTTTCCTTAGCCGACACAACTTTCTAGGAAAACTAACAGCTTTTCTCGTAGCAAACACAGAAATTCTTGAAGAAATCGCGCATTATATCTGTTTGTTACCCTCCACTGCTAGAAGTAACGCGTGGAGGGTAATAGAAACTATGACAAGGACCAACGATAATAGCACCTCTCTGCCGTATCTATTGAAAGTGTAATAAGACCATCCCGTTCTATCTTGGTATTATTAGTTCCGTGTCAGATCTATGGGTGGTATATCTATGTGAACAATAGAAGTAATAACACTGTAATGTCGGCAAAAAAGAAAATGCTGGCAACATTATTAACTTCATTGAATCCGCATACCAAGAATTTATAAAACGACTTTATAATTATTTGCAATATTAGCACATAATTAATAACGTGTTAATGTTATAACAATCGATTAAGCAACATTTAATGATTTTTGTGATAAATATTTGGCTCAATTTATTTTTATTAGTATCGATGTAGTTGTACTAATATTAGTTTTAAAACGTGTAAAACGAAACGCAATTATTTAGAACCGTTTTGATCCAAAGCCCGGGTAGAATGACAGAATTTGAAAAATGTCAGAATGTCAATAATGATTATATGGTAATTATCCAAATTTAATGTGTAGTCATGAAAATTACATAAGACTGGTCTTATTTAACAAAAAAAATATGAAAAAGAAATTAGACAATCTGCAATGAACGAACACAAAACCAAGAAGGCCAAGAGTTCTATGTAAGCCGTATTATTTAGTATTTCACCTACTGTTGACATTCAAATTTATCATTTGCAATGAGTAGTTTTACATAAACATTATAAATATTTTCCAGACCCACTTTTTTGCCAATTAATACAAACATAATCAACTGTAGGTACGGTTTTTACACCAGATGTCAGTTTTATAAAGCTACAAGTTACAATTTACAAGCGGGAGTCTCTTTCTAACACATAGGGTTAGAGAGAGACTTCCGCTTGTAAATTGTAAATTGTAGCTTTATAAAACTGGCCACAGCTCGTTTAATGGAAGTAATATCAAAGTAGAACAGTGTCTTGAGTTGTCACTAGATGGCGTGAATATCAATACTCACTCCTTAAACCGTTGCGTTTGAAACACGTCATAGAAATTTTAACCTTAATGTGTAATATTTAAGAGTATATTTGCAAAACGTTATTGTTAACCTTTTAGCCACCGAATACCGGAATCCTCGCGTCGGGTGTCGTTTTCCAAGACATCCAGATTCTCCACCGCGTCGCCACGATCTGTTTTGCCATGGGACGAGTGCTCTAAGCATGGAACCACGAAGTAAGCGTCCATAGTCAGCTCAAAGACCATATAATAGCTGGGCTGTATCATTGATTTATTATGTATTCTACTAGATGTGACATCTAGAACAAATTTTGTGGGCCATGTTTGGCGGTTGACAGCTGTGACTGAATCAAAAAGTTAGTATAGACTTGTAGTGATTTTCACTACAACTTTTGGGACTAAACAGTTTAGGGATGTCTCCTGTTACTCAATGACTGTTGTCTTGTCCGAAAAAAATTGTATGGCACAAAAATCGGCCTAAAACTGGATTTTTCCACCCGACAATACAATATCGAGCGGCCCTATACCACAAAGGTTTACAAGTGTAAAATTCAACAAAGTTACATTGTAAAGAAACACACGTACCACAATCATTACATATATGTCGTGTCTACAAGTGTGATATCTACCTACAATTAATTCGCATTTGTGAGACCGTAACACAAAGCATGGACGGTGTGTCACGACAATTTACATAATTGTTAGATATGTAGAATAATTTGACATAATTGCTAGATATGTGGATTGTACACACAACGCCTCACTAGGTATACACTTTTGAACGTTATTACAGCGGAATAAGGTTCAAAAGTGTATACCTGGCGTTGACTGTACATATTACAATTAGGTTATTTCACAATTCACAAATATGTAATATGTATTAGGTACTTTATTGATGTCGCGGGTATATTTGGTTTGGGGAAGGTCTAATTAGCCTCATTGACGTTAGATGACTTTTTCTAGAAGTGCGTTAATAGCTTGGATGCAGAATTTGTTGTAATTGCTTGCTATCCGATCTTCTCCGACTGACGGCCTTCGCCGAGTTGACCTTACTTTTTTTTTCAGTAAACACTGTTCGATGTCTCGTCCCATCTTCATCCCTAACTCTCGGCCTTCTAAATCCTCCTTGAAGCAAGGAAATCAACAAAGTAAAACCATAGGATTAAGGTGAGTGCACTAGTGCAGCAGATCATAAAAAATATTATCGAACTCACACGGAGCGTAAGCGAAGCGAAGACCGGGAAGACGGCTTTCATTTGTCAAGTGTCTGGCATCCAGTGATCCGTACGTTCTCAAAACCAAAACAGTCTATTTCGGTAAACACCGCGCGAGTTGATACCATAGAGATAAAATGGCGCTCGCTGGCGCTCGCTTAAAGAGACAGGAAGTGCGCAATAGCGCATATGAACATTCCACTAGTGCGAAAGAGATACACAAGTGTTCCAACTTTTGACTTTCAGAAAACACCACAAACACCACCGTCGCGACAGCTCATATTTTATCGCGTAAAATATCAAACAATCCAGAACAAAATCACTTGAAATGAAAAAGTAGAAACGTGGTATGGTATTGTGTACCTGATTCCAACATTAAACACAAGAAAAACCCAGGAAATTACTAATTTCACAGGCAAATATGATATTCCGATCGATGTCTTTGAAACCATGTTTTACCGAATTAGCAAAATAAATCTTGAAAGTAAGCACTAGATACAATAGAATATTAGTGTTTCTATCTTTGTGTGGTAATATTTTATCATTAAAGTTAATATTCAAGATTATTTTGTGTAAAAATTGAAACTGTTATTCTACGCTAAGGATTGACAAAACGTCATAGGATCTTATATCGATATCTGTTCGATAAAAAATACTGCCGATATCCACGTTGAAGTTCAAAAGCGACAAATTGCACCTGTTGCAATGGAAAATCAACGGTATTTTAGACGCTAGGCCGTTAGTTGGGGTTTAAAGTGGTTAATGCGTCAAACTCAGACTTAATTATATAAGAAGTCATCAAATTAAGTATTAAACATTTTATAATTTCAACAAAAAAAATACATTATTATTTTACTAATTCTAACATGACGTTTAGCGTAAAATATGAATATAAATTTGGGTGCATCTTATCGATAAAAAGTCAAATGTCGATAGATAATTAACCTGTTGTACTTGGCTGCACTATTTTTACACTCACATAGACAATTTACCCACACACTTGCATTTCTTTTTTTGGTACACTTTTGATCTTTGTCAATGGATCTATACTATACTAGATCTGTGGTTGATACCGTAAGTGTAGTGTGTCGTAACCGTGATCGAGTTCCAAGTGAGAATGCGGACGGTAGTAGTAGCAGTGACAACGGACGAAAAAAGCGAACTCGAAAGAGGGTAGATCGCTATGGTGTGTGGGTAGACCACAACTGACACTCGCAGCAACTTCAGTTACTCCGTGATAATGGCGCATGCAACTGTGCCGAAATATCGGAAGCTCACAATAAAAAACTCACATGGTAAATATCCCGTTTTAAATAGTTTTTGTAATGTTAATGGCCACGTTAGCTTAAAATCATATATTAATAAATAAATAAATAAAATAAAAATATTAAGCGAAGCGAGTTCTTACAAACAACTCCAGACCGAACTGCCACCTGGCTACTGGGACGTCTCGGCATTTGGATGGCTTTTTGATTTCGATAGTTTGTCCGACGCACATAGGTCAATATTCAACATTTACGCGGCCAAAACTATTTCTACACTTATATCATTTCTGTGTTGTATTATATGTTTGATGAGAGTATTTACTTTGATTTAGTAATGTTTTTTATTTTTAATACAGGTAAAAAAAAATTTCGACAATTTTTATTTTATTCTCATAATGGTATATAACAAATATAAACATGACAATGATAGGATATGAACAATACAAACCACTAACTAAATGAAAAAAACATTATTCTGTAATTGAATTTTCTTGCTGTTCGCCATCGGAGTCGGATTCGGTAGTGTTCGAATCTGCCGCTATTAACATCTGCATAGTTTCTGGGCAATATATTCTTGGGATCGATCTCTTCTTGGGCCTCAGACTGCTAATCAGTGGATCCGAACTCAGTAGCAATCTATGATACACATCTAGATTACACTTTTCTCTGGAAAACTTCCTGGCAAAATTTTTTTCAACGTAAAATCCATATCGCTTATAAAGCTTCCTTATTTGATCATCTGCACTCTTCCGCAGCCAATTTTTATATTTTTGGTTAGTGCAGAGATTCTACTTTAGAATAAATTAAAAATCATAGCGGTAACTTGTGGAAGTGTACAACAAATTGACCTTTAAAGTTGAAAATTAGGTAAAAAGATGAACAAAAAACACCACGTGCTTTGACACTTCCAAATAATTCAAATTATGCATCTTTACTAAGTAAACAATAATAACAATAAAGAATCATACCTTGATTATCGGAATTCATCACTTTCACTGACAAAACTGACACAGAAAAGACAATATTGACGTTGTAACTTGTGCAAATTTTTAAACCATAAGCAACGAAAACGAGCGTAGAGAATGACGGTCAAGTACCGACTGACTAGGGTCTTCTAGCTTTCCACGTGGTAATTTATGTATTTATCGCTAGTTTATAAAATCCAATTTTGGCCGCGTAAATGTTGAATATTGACGTATGTGCGACGATAACTTTAGTAACGTTTTTCTGATCTTTATGAAATTTCTTGGGGCTGTAGCAGAGGTGCATAAAAGCAAAATGTAAGGCACCCATTTCCCTCAAACTGTTGGGCAAAAATCTATTCAGAAATGGGTGCCTTTCCCTATGTTAATAAAATACTATATTTTGTATTATCATCAGCACAAGACCAAAAAAGCGCGATTCTTCGACGAAAGTCGATCCTCGCCTGCTCTCACCATGCCCGAACAAAAATGGCAGGCTTCGCAGGTAAGAATATTAGTGTCATCTAGTATCACAAAAAATAGCAGTTATAGGGACTGCCGATAGAAGTGAATACTTAATTTTTTTTTCGGAAATAAATTATTCAAATTTTCATTCTTAACTTTGAACTTCACTTCAGTTTATTTTACATTTACGGGTTTGGTAACTGTCAACGGTTTGGCCAGATGGCGCCAGCATAGCTTGTACCTGTCACTAGTATTGTTGTATGGGAATTGGCTTTAGATGAAATTTGGTTTGAAGATAGTTTGAGTCCCGGGAAAGGGCATAGGATAGTTTTTATCCCAGAAATCATCCCTTGAAGGGGTGAAGGGGGGGGTGGGGGGTGGAAGTTTGCATAGAATTGTTGTTCACTGTTGTTGTTAAATAGCATATATTATTTACTATCAGAATTTATTAAGGCGTTTCATTAATTCCTTAACCTTTTCCACGCCAAAGACGTATATATCGGCACCACAGGTCCAACGCCAAAGACCGATATATCGGTCACCGACCACAGAGCAAAATAGACCTACATGCACACACATAAAGTTTAACTTCATTTTTGACATTTATGATGTCGTGGCGTCTGAGTGGTAGGTTTTGCGTTTGACATGGCGTCGAAAAGGTTAATCATAATCATTTATAATCATAATAGAAGAAGTTGCGGGCAAAAGCTAGTACAGTACGTTGAATTAAGGTTAAATAGTTTTATGAGGGGGAATAAACTGAGCATTATTATACCGGACACCTCGCCTATCACTTCTGTCCATATTGGCCCTCACCCTCTGAAGCTTCAGGGTAAGACAAAATATCGTCCATATCCGGACTACATTTTATCTACTCGTAATCCTCTTTCAATATTACCCAACGCACAAAGGTGTACAGATAGCAGCAGGTAGCTAAGCGGGTACACACGCTCTTATTCTCTTAACAATAAAGTCGTGTCCAGGACATTTTGAACACCCTACCCGCTTGTCTACTTGGCTGACTGTACCTATTCGTTGATTCTGATGACAGGGTTACACGAGATGAGACTATTTCGTCGCCGGTGGTCTCACGGAACGATCCGACGCCCATACATCTCAAATATGGCATGTTTCGCAAGTAAGACCAATTATATTAGTGAGATCTACGATTAGGTTGTCGTTCACCAAAAGCCGCGTCCGCCTGCACCGGGCGCACAAGCTCGCGCGGCAGCCTCGGATGCGTGGCTCGCCAGCCTGTCCTCGCGAGCCAGCTTCGGGATCAGCCCGGAGACACTGAGGCGAGCCTCGGGAGGCAGACCGAGCCACTAGGAGTCCGAACTACTACCACCATCACACCGAACGAACAGCGCACACCGAGGCATCTTTGAGCGTATCGCATTTACCGACAGCCGACGGCTCCACCCCGAGGTACAGTCACCATCACATCAGCGGCTAAGGTACTCAAAAATATCTGAACATGCACTTTATCGCCTTGATAATAAAGGCGTTGTTCAGATATTCGTGACCACCTTGGCTGCTCCGATATATCTGATGGCGACTGTACGCTCGGCCGAGCCAATGTGCGCCCGAAGTCCCTAACAGCCCCGAGGCACGTCCACACAGACCGAGTTAGCATTTGGCTCGCGAGGCTGCCGCGCGAGCCAGTGGCGTAACTATAGGGTGGCAGAGCTGGCAAAATGCCACGGGCCCCCGCCTCGAGGGGCCCCCAGTCTGAGAAGCTACGACTAAAGGAGGATCTTAACATTTTCTGTAAAAGGGCCCCATGTGATGAATTTGCCACGGGCCTCATTTAGCGTAGTTACGCCACTGGCGCGAGCGCATGCGCTTAGTGGAGACGCGGCTAGAGGCAACAGTCAAAGTGACATCTCCAACATTGGTCCTTAGAAAAGCTAAATTTCTATGGCGCGAAGTAGTTTTTATTTATTTTCGCGCAAATGTAAATGTATAAAAGCGACCATTTTGTACGGAGCCATATAATCTTGACTTCAACCATACTTAATTAATGTTGAATACCTACACAGATTGTCAAAACTCAGAACGCCGTCTCGAGACTCAAATATATCACCACCAAGCAGAAGGCGAGATTCCCGGCCAGTGTTGGTGGCTGTCTCCGGCGTACAACGACGATTGTCAGCGTCTAATCCAGGTCAGTCGGTGGGGAGAAGTACCGCTAGGTCCGCTAGTAAGGGAACGTACCCAAACTACGTGACCCGTTTAGGGGGGGGAGAGGGTCGTCAAAATACTACTCTAGGTCACAGGGGGGAGGGGGGGGGGGGGGGAGTCTTAGGTTCTGTCACGTAGTCAATAATTATGCTAAAATCTCGCGCTTCTAATTATAGGTTTCCACGCACTTTTGTCGTCACGCGGCCAGTGTCGTGTTAATAAAAGGCAATAAGTATGCAAAATTATTTTTTTTGCTTTCTATCTCCAAAACATCACTCTAAACCATATGTGTGAGTTTTACTACGTGACAACTAGGGGGGAGGGGGGGATCTTGGCAATTACTACGGATGGTCACCGAGGGGGGGAGGGGGGTCAAAAACTGAAAAAAATGGGTCACGTAGTTTGGGTACGTTCCCTAAGTTAATTACTAGCTTTTCTATTTTCTTTTTGGGCCCACCGACTATCAGTCCGCCTGACGATATTAGCCTGTCAGACTCAAAACACACCTGAGCTGAATTAATCCAATTCATAGACAAAATGCTTACTACTTACTGCTTAGACTTTTTATTGTTCTTTTGTGCATAGTTTGTCTTTCACCATTTAGTATTTATTCCTTTTTCATTCTCTCATGGGTTGGCTGGAAGAGATCCCTTTTAGGGATAAGCTCGCCTTTGTGCATATCTTTTTTTTATTTCACTGTTGTAATATTGTTACACTTGATTATGTACAATAAAATGATAAATATATACATACATACATAAATAAATGCTTTTTGTCTATGGATGCTTAAATTTGTATATGGTAGTTGATTTTGTATGGAGGCCATAGACAAATTTAAGCATCCATAGACAAATTTAAGCATCCATAGACAAATTTAAGCATTCATAGACAAATTTAAGCATTTTGTCTATGAATTGGCTTAATTCAGCTCAGGTGTGTTTTGAGCCTCAGTTAGAAAAAAAAGTTAAGACAGCTCCGAACAACTGACAGGCCAATGGGGAAGGCAACTGTCAATTTGTTTGTCTATGGTATATGTCAAATCTCATACAAAAAAGGACCATCGTACGCAACGCCATCTAGAACTCTTTGAACCAGCTGTCAAGTCCCATATAAATAAAGGACCATCATACGCAGCGCCACCTATGATGACTTTTCACCGTCTTTCCCCATATCGTCAGGCCGACTTATAATAGGTGGGCCCCATTAAGCTTGCTTCAAGCTACAAAATTTTCATTTCAAGTCATATTTTCGGTAAATCTTGTTTGAGACTGAAAAATATGCTAACTCAAGGAATACTGGAGAAGTTGGACCGTGGGATAAGATAGACAGCTTGATAAAAAGTAAGATCAGAGACTATAGAGATATAGACCACCACAGCCTAAGAACTTTTTGAAGCTCATGTCAATTGCGCCATCTATGTCCCGCGGGAACAATTTAGGTCATTGTCCTTCTTTATACAGGCAGGAAATAACACCATTTACGAGCAGGTGTGATGAAAATAATTTTAAACAAAAAAAGAACCGACTTCACTTAGAATTCGCTATTACAAGAGGAAATGGCCGAGTTGCTGTAAAAACAGTGAAATCACTATAGATCTGCCTATGAGTTCCCTCGATTTCTCCAGGATCCCACGATCAAATCCGGACTTGGTGACAATGAGACCAACTGTGAATTCAAACAAAAAAAGAATTTTCCAAATCGGTCCAGCCCGCTAGCGTACCCAATTGTGACCCATTTTCCCAGCAGGTTCGCCTGTCGAACGGGCACGGCCGCGTCCATCTACCCCTGCAACCGAGGAGACCATCTTACCCCAACCCAAGGCCACTAGAGACGTCTATCTTACCCGTACTGATACTATGCACATTGATATCAAGCCAAAGAAGTTCCCGTCTATGCTGTGGTGCTAGTACTATTTAGGCATTAACCCTTTGACCGCCAAGGACGTCAAATCACGCGCAAGAAATGTTGTGCCCTCAACGACAGCGCGTGATATCACGTTCGTCATGAGCGCTGGGGCACGATTTTTCCGTCCGATGCTCGGCGGTCAAAGGTTTAATCTAGAAGTAACAAAATCTCGTAGTCAACCCCAAAAATATGTGTACAAGTTTGAATTTTATTAGTCCAGAGCTCGGATTTTTCACGGCAAAACAAAACACTAGCGTAATTTAGCCAGTGCTTGAAATATTATTTTATCGATATCGATAATTCAGAACTAGAAGAAATAAAAGTCACCAAATAAAATTAATATGTAATAAAACTAATAAAAACATTTGTATAAAGTTACTATATATTAGAAACAGACGCAATTTCTTCTTCAAAATCTACGTCAGTACACACAGCAGCACAAGACATTTTATTTGGGTAATAGTGATAGGAGTAGATGATCATTATCTTTTCAACATTCTCTGGGAGTAAACAGTTGCGTTTATCACTATAAATCCATTTATGTACACTAAATGTACGTTCAACTTCAGTTGACGTCAAGGGAGCAAATTTATAGAATTCATTATCAGTTCGGGTAATATTTTAGGTGTACCATCGAATAAAAAAAGAAAAAATGTACTGAGGCAATACCTGTCATATACTCTAGTAAGACTCGATAGGTGTCGATAAAATAATATTTCAAGCACTGGCTAAATTACGCTAGTGTTTTGTTTTGCCGTGAAAAATCCGAGCTCTGTTTATTACAAAGGAGGAAGACAACAGTGTAAACATATTATTGGCGCTGACTGTACTCCGCGTGTCATTTATTTGTATTTTAGTTGAAATGTAAAAAAATTACCCGCTTATTCATAACCGTATTTCAAACTTCTAACTAAATAATTGTTACTCTGCGTCCGTAGGAAACACCTTAGACAACCCTACACGTGATCCCTGGGTGGTGCTCATCATCATCATATATTTAAGAGCTAGGCTCTTGTCGGTGGAGCAATTTCCATGCCTGTCTGTCATTTGCCTTCTCCTTTACAGCCTGATAGGACACGACGTTTATTTTTTCCTTTACTTGATCCATGTATGCTCTCCTTGGCTTTCCTGGCTTCCTTTCTGCTTCAACTCTACCTTCTATGATATTTCTTATAAACTCATCGTGCCGCAGCAGGTGTCCAAGCATCTTCCCTCTCCTGTTATCTATGGTTCTCAACAATCTTCTCTTTTAAATGTGGTGGTTAAGGGTGGTGCTAAGAGTAAAAAACTTGGCAGCTGCACTGTCCCATCTGGACCTCGCAGCGCTCACTGGAATTTCTTCACCATCTACTTTCCCACTACTATTACTACCTGAGAGAAGAAATGCCTCTCTATATCCAGTAACGTGTAGTCGTACGATAAAAAAGGAAATCTAAATCTTTTGTCCTTATCTGTCACTTTACATAATTTAACTAAATGAGGTTTGAAACACGTTTATGAATAAGCAGGTTATTATGTATTCTTTAAGTGTGGCGGTTCACAGCTGTGATTGAATCAAAAATTAGTATCATAGAGTAACTTATATAATAGACCAGCACAGCCTAAGAATTTTTGAAGCTTAACTCTATCACCATCTAGTTGAGAGCCACTTAAAGATACCCAAAATGTAAGAGGAAATGTCACCTCCATCTAGTATCGAATAGCGTACTAGTAGCACACTAGTCGTTACTAGATGGAGCTGATATTTCCTCTTACATTTTGGCTATCTTTAGGTCGCTCTCGACTAGATGGCGCTAAATACTTGAAGCCTCAAAAAGTTCTTAGACTATGGCCGTCTATTATATCTTTAAGTCTTAAGGCACACCACACACCTGAGCTGAATTCAGCTAATTCATATACAAAAAGCTTAAATTTGTCTATGGTTGCTTAAATTTGTCTATGGACTACATACAAATAATCACCTACCATAGACAAATTTAAGATGTGTTTTGTCCCTTATAGATAGTAACTTTCAGTTAAACTTTCCGAACAAAAACTTTGTTAGTACAGTCGCCATCAGATATATCGGAGCGGCCAAGGTGGTCACAAATATCTGAACAACGCCTCTATTGTCAAGGCGATAAAGTACATGTTCAGATATTTTTGAGTACCCTGGCCGCTCCGATATATTTTATGGCGCCTGTACTATACTAAAAATTAAAAAAGTATAATGTGCAATGAACATTTAATTTTTTTTTTAAACATTAACAATTCCCGTAATATAAATTAAGTAAAAATAAAACCTAATTGTATCCTTTTACAACCAAACTTAAAAATTAAAAATTATTATAGTCTTATTGAATTAACATTTGAAAAAATAATTAATACAAGTATTTTTATACACAGGATGGCAAAAATCATGTGCAATATTTTGCTTTTTCTAATCAGAAAATATTATACTAAGTTTAACCTTTTCACCCCGTCGTCTGATATACGAGACAAAGTGACGTTAATGACACCTTCATAATTCATAAATTATGACAGAGTTCAAAAGTTCAAATTGAAAGTTCCATTTTTGACGTATCGCGGTCAAAAGGTTAGCTATGCCCTAAACGAATCACCAGTACTTTTGTCACACCCTGTATACACCCACACATACATTATACACCCACCCTTGTGTCACACAAGTTTCCAAAAAAAAAACATAAAAACTTATTGAGTCAATCAACTTTTTATAGCGCCCGGTTGCTATGGTTACGTCCCTTGGACAACCAAAGATTTTCTATGAAATAGTATGAGGATGGCCCTCGGACAACGGGGACAGAGTAAACAACATTAAAAAGTTGATTCACCCATTGGGGTTGGCAACTGTCAAAGTGACATCTTTAAAATTGGTCCCTAGAAAAGCTAAATTTGTATGGCGCGAAGTAGTTTTTATTTATTTTCGCGAAAATGACTCAATGTTTTGTCTCGAAATGCTCCGAAATTGAAATCCATCCAAAATTAAAATGATGTAGATTAACGCCATAGGGAAGGTTTTTGCCTAAGAAAAGCTTTATGCCTGCATACAAGTTAGGGACCATTCATCGTCTGTTTCTTCCTATCATTGTTTGTATCTCTTTCTCTTATTGTATGGAATCTGGAACAGCGCCCTCTGCAAAAGTTTTCACCGGCCAACCCAATTACACAAAAAACTTACTTTGCTATGTAATCTACTTTTCGAATGTATATTTTTTATAGCGATATCGCTTTGTATTGTTCTTTACGAATTTTGATAAAAATTGTAAATACCTGAAGGGTACACGGAAAGAACATGTCTAGTCACTTTGACAACATTTTGAGTTATAGCGGTTTTAAAGTTTGGAACGATTCAATTAACCATACTATTTTCGTAACTAGATGGTTTTTATGAATTAAAAAGTGGACTTATGTTAAAAATTCGAGCTGTTACAGAAGTTGTTGCTAATAGTTCATTGCAAGCTCTACATTTTGATACAAAAATCACATTTTACGAAAAAAGGGACTAGACATGTTCTTTCCATGTACCCATCACCTTGTAAATAGCAATAAATAATATTCAGTAAAGCAACTCCACTTTTGACTTAAGAGTTTCAAAATGCCTCCACGTCATTTTATGTGCAGTCAGCATCAAAAATATGTAAACATTTCGGAACTTATGTCAGTGGGATAAGACTCAAATTCGTATACATATTATTGATGCTGACTGTACAGTGGCAATCAAATATATCGTTGCAGCCGGGGTACTCAATAAAACCTGAACATGCATTGTATCAGTATCACCTTCAATAGAGGCGTTGTTCAGATGTTTGTGACCACCTTGACCGCTCCGATATATTTGATGGCGACTGTACTTATTGGTCGCTTTGCCGTGAAACCACGAGATAATAGTTCACATGTATGGTATTCTATGAGACAGACGTACTCAGCTCACCAGACGCGACCGAACATGTTAACGCATCGATTTCATGGCGATAACGTACAGAACGTATGAAAATATATATACATTTAATGTGACAATAGTTATTTGTGCAACAAGAGAGGAAAGTTGGTTTTTCTTGCGAGTGTTGATTTTGAGTCCCGAGTAAGCGAAAGATTCTATAATTGAATCACGAGCGAAGCGAGTGATTCTAGGTTTGAATCTTGAGCGTAGCGAGGGATCTCAAGAACACGAGTTGTAAAAAAAAATCCTCTCTTGTGACACATACAACTTTTCACCTCAGTAGTGAGAACATATTAAAGTTAAAAAAACACATTTATTTACATTCCCGAATGAAAGGCATCATCATTATGACGAATACCTTCTAGAAACAAAATTTCATAAATATCATATCGTCACTCCAAGGAGTGATGAAAGTCGCACTTTCGTCACTCCAGGGAGTGAGGAAAGTAGGCTTGTTCGAACTGCTGAGGTGAAAAAATATGTAACCACGACTCTATTACCAAGACGTAAAGTCTTGTATACATGTTTTTGTCACATTAAATGTATAGCTTGGCCAGGGTCTGTTTTACTTCAAGCTTAGACAGATCGAATCATACTGTCTCTTTCTTACGCCAGTACCCTCGCTACTAAAAAAGGGACGTGTATAGCCACAGATAACCTCAACCACTAGATGATCATAAGTACAACTCGGGGTCAACACGCATCTGTGCTCCCGTACTAATTTTGTATGAGAGCGCGACCGCTTACTTCAATTGAGTTAACGTTTTTGATCATTACTCATGTGAATTAAAAATATCCACAAAAATCAAGTTACAGGGGTGAACCTGGATTGTTATACTACAAATTGGTGTAGAATACTATTGAGACGTGCTGTTGAAATCGTAGAAATTTACGAATAAAATTGGACATATGTGTGGTGACCTTGTGCTCCCTGTAAAAGCTTAATAATGAGGTGTCTGTGTAGTCTGTGTGTATAGCTTATTACTTCCACTGTTACTGCACTTTTTGGCCAGACAGACTATTTCCATATTTCCACACGTGACCATACGTTACGGATGTTACGTTGCCGTCCACAGCGTAGTATAAGACGCAAAACACTAGTGGAATTCACCTAATAGACGTGGCTACACCTGGCGCACCGCCTCGCGACGCGAGGCATCTCGGTTAGTGTGGACTTGACTCGGCCGAGGCAAACGCACGCGCGGCCGCAATGCTTCGGCCGAGGCACGTCCACACCAACCGCGGCAATGTCCTCGCGAGGCAGTGCGTCAGGTGTAATCACGGCTAATCATAGACAAATATCTGCCAATTTTCCGCCGGAACGCGGAAATTTGTCTATGGTGGATTTTGTATGGAGTCCATAAAAAAAATTAAGCCGTAGAGTTGGATTTTTCACTTTTCCCACTGACTTTTGTCTATGATAGCTTAATTCCATGCAAGCGACCGTCCACCTCGCAATAGGGTTGAGGGTTGAAAACACCCTGTATACTTAATGCCCAATTTCGCCTCACCCTGAATATAACTGGAGTCTCCGAGAGGAGTTAGACCTTACAGCATGGTTTCTGTTCCTTGTTGTCATTCTCCTTGTCCTAGAAAATAAAAATACAAATTCCATTATCGAATACATACCTGTATTCAATATAACGGTGATTTCATATTATTTTTAAGATACAACCGAGATCTCTGAGTTTTCGGAACGTTATGTACGAAATATGTGCCGTGTGTGTGTACACCGGTCAGTTTTCGGTAAAGGAAAACATCGTAAGGAAACCGGACCTTATCCCAACAAGGCCTAGTTTCCCATCTGGGTTGGAAGGTCCGATGGCAGTCGCTTTCGTAAAAACTAGTGACTACGTCAATTCCTGGGATAAGGTTGCCGAGCGGACCCCAGTCTCAATTGAGCCGTGACAAGACCGGGACAAACGCTAGGAGGATGATGATGAAGTATGACCGAGATCTCGGTCTCGGTCTCGGCCAAAAATCAGAGCGATCGCATATTCTGACAGATGGATTTATCCGAGTCTGAAATGAAGCGACTCAATTGTGATATGAAAGTACCTTCTGGCAGCAGCGGCGGCCCTTGCCGGCGAGCGGGCGGTCTCTTTCGTCCCACACCACCACACCGTCGCACGCGCATATGCGCTTCGGGTTCTCGAACACGCCCGCCGAGCGCGCTATAATCCCGCACGCTATCCTGAATCAAACACAGGGTATTTCACAACTATTCAGGAATACTCCGCGATGGCACGATTCGAAATTATCCAGATAATTATGATCATTGATAGTTATCGTGATAATTATCGGATAATTATCCCCGGTATGGTTTTTTTTCTTATTTAAGGTGCAACTACTGGTGTCCGAATTCGAGCCTGATATTTTTTTGTACGTTCCGCCTTTACAAATTTTGGGTTATTATCAAATGGATAAATATCAGACATAAAAATCAAGATAATTGTCGCGATAATTATCAAGATAACTATCATTGATAATTATCCTTTCGAACCCTGCGCGATGGGAATGTTTATAGGTAGGTGCCTAGTTTTTTAGGATTACAAAAAGCGGTCGATTTCTTCCATGTATGTTTATCGAACTCGCGGAGCGGAGCGTAAGCGAAGAGAGTTCTTACAAATAACTCCAGACCGAACTGTCACCTGGCTACTGGGACGTCTCGGCATTTGGATGGCTTTTTGATTTCGACAGTTTGTCTGACGATAACTTTAGTAACGTTTTTCTGATCTTTATGAAATTTGTTGGGGCTGTAGCAGAGGTACATAAAATTTGTAAGTTCGTATATGAGCAGGATCGATCAAGTGGTTATGGAGCTAGAAGGAGAAAAAAAATCCTCCTTGGGGTCTTGTTATATTGGTCAACTCGTTTGCAAGTGAATCGCGAGTTCTCAGTTCGAGGCGGACTACTAGTTTAGCCATATAAGGGAAAATTTAAACTTGTTTCTATTATTATACGCAAAATATTAGGAAGCAAAATTGCAAGATTTAAGATCGTTTTCCCGGAAACCGCACGAGATCATCGCGCGATTGATCGAATCTTAAAAAAAAGTATATTAAGAAAACTTATAACAAATTATTTATGGCTTTTTTCTATGTACAATCGACCAAGAAAGTTTCTGCGAGATCTAACGATCGCTAAGGTTGACATTTCTAACGGAGTTTAAAACATGCGCGACCTTGTTGTCTCATGATCATGACGACGTTCAAACGAACCTCAACCGTAGGGTGGTAGACCACATTTTTGGTTGACTGTACGTACTATCTGCCATTTTTCTACTTATTTTTACATTACTACTACTTCCTTACTTTACTACTTTTCTATGATTCTTATATTCAAATTCTATGTTCGCTCGCGTTAAGACACCATAGTTTATCGTCATTCAAATTTAATTTAGCACATAAAGTCTATATGGCAACAGTCATAATATGGCAATATCTAATGCTTGGTTAGACAGCAACTGCAAACCTTTATTTCAACAGCACAACATTTTACCTTTAGCATGTATGTACATTTTTAAAATCTGTAGTTTTGTTAAGTGCTATCCAAATTATTTTGTAAAACGGTCCGAACTATATCGAGCAAATCCAAGAATGCAATATCAAAACCTTCTGAATCAACCACGCTGCAATACTGATATATATAAAAGAAACGCGTATAATATGAGCATTAAAATATACAATCAGTTGCCAGTCCAAATAAAAGCACTGGAAGGTAAAGAATTTCAGCATATGTTAAGACGTTGGCTCCTCGACCGATGCTTTTATCATGTCAAGGAATATATGAAATATCATGAATGATGTGCTATGCGTTCTGAACGCAATATAAAGAAACTATTTCTGCTAATTTAGTATATTATAATTAGGAAAGTTACTTATGTCAGTAGATAATTTAGATTGTTAACACATATTGGTTAGTTGCATTTTATAAAAATGCACCTTCCTACCCTTTATAATTGTAACATTTGCATACTGTTTGTCAACAGTCGAAAAAGGTGAAACTATGATTTACACAAACACATGTAAAATTACCCTTCTTCTGCAAATAAATGCTTTGTTTGTTTGTTTTGTTTGTCAGGGTATACTCACGGCGGGCCGCTGTCTCCATCTATCTTAGAGGCGGGGCTGGAGCCCTGCCCGAGGTCGTCGGCCCGCTCCGTGATGGCGATCGAGCGACCAATGATGTCCGATATCTGACAATTTAAAAAAATACATATATTTATGTGAGACCGAAAAATTATAAATAACGTTAGTTTATAAACGAACTAGCGAGATTGTAAACTATCGAAAGATTGTGAACCTTTCCGTATCACAATGACGGTTCCTTGTCGATAGTTTATAATCTAACGAAATATAATCCGTTAAATTGTAAGCAGTACGTTACGGTTCACAATCATTCGATAGTTTACAATCTCGCTAGTTAGATTATAAACTAACGGTTTTGACAATTTAACGGTGACATATATAAAAAAAAATGAAGCTTTTCTCGATTTTTAGATAGACCTCGTTTATTTGTTACAGATAGACTATCCAAAAATATCACGCACGTAGGTTAAAAATTTAACTCATATTACGGAGAATTACACCCACCTCACAGAAATGGCACTGAAAAAGGGACCTTAATAGGCCCCTTTTTCCGGCGAAGAGAGCCGAGTGAATACTGACAGATTTTACAAGCTTTTATTTAGTTTCACCCTTTCCCGTTGTCTGTAACCAAATCTTGCAAGTTAAATGTGATCCACTTCCCGGTTTCCGATTGAGTTGAAATTTTGCACGCATATGTATATCGCGTGACAATGCAATACTATTATGACAAGAAGCTGAAATGTGGGCATAGGAACTCTGTAATGAAACGTCGCAACCTCATCCAGTTTAGGATCGTACGTACATCAGTCGACTACAAAGAGATGTATACACTTTTTCACCTTATTGAGTTGTAATAACGAACCCGGATTGCTGAGCCACTTTCCATTGTTCGTAATTTAGCCGTGTTATGAACCGATGTTACCGACTAGCTGTCAACTTTCAGTTACATCGGTCATTTATTACACGGCTAAACTACGAACAACGGCAAGTGGCTCAAACATCCGGGTTCGTCATTCCATGTGGTTGTACTTAGTTTGTTACACACCACCGATAACCTCAACCACTGGATAGATCATAAGTACAACTCGGAGTCACCACGCATCTGTGCTCCCGTACTCATTTTGTATGAGAGCGCAACCGCTTATTTCAATTCAGTTAACGTTTTTGATCATTACTCATGTGAGTCATGTGAATTATAAATATCCACAAAAATCAAGTTACAGGGGTGAACCTGGATTGTTATGCTACAAATTGGTGTAAAATACTATTGAGATGTGCTGTTCGAATCGTAGAAATTTACGAATAAAATTGCGCTGATGTGTAGTGACCTCGTGCTCCCTGTGAAAGCTTAATTTATTTCTTTATTGCATACAAAATTTATACAGTATAACAGTAAAACCAAGACACTGCACAATTCAAATAACTAACAGATACATATTTTAAATTAAACAAACCGGAACATCAACTCACATCCATCGACTCACAGTAAACCAGACATGCTCTACAAACACTCGCCCAATTATTCGCAAATACATCAGTCTCTGGTGCCCATGACAGAAGCGAGTTTAAGAGCCGCAAAGCTCGTATTGCTGGAGAATTACTGTGCGCCACGGTACGCGTAGTAGGGACGGCCAAAAGGTCCTGATCTCGCGGCCTCAGAAGGTTTTTAGGCACGAATGGAATGGCCAGCTTAATGATGAGGTGTCTGTGTAGTGTTGGTGTTACACACTCACGTTGAGCACGTGGTCGACGATCCTGAAGGTAGCCCTGCCGCGCTGGTCGGCGCGGATGTTGCCGAGGTCCCCCGCGTGGCGCGCGCCCCGCGCCGCCCCGGGCGCCCCGTGCCGCGCCCCGTGCGGGTTGTAGTGCGGGCCCAGCGACAAGCAACCCTACACAGTGATAGATAGACGTTATAACAACTAGATAGGCAAAAAATTAAGCGCTAGTAGCCTGGCGGGAAGACGTCCGACTATCAATCCGAAGGTCCCAGGTTCAAATCCCGGCTCGATCTGAGTTTTCAGAACTTATGTACAAAATATTCTTTGAAGTTACCAGTCGCTTTTCGGTGAAGAAAAACATCGTGAGTAAACCAGATCTTATCCCAATAAGACCTAGTTTTCCCTCTGAAGTAGGAAAGTCAGATAACAGCTGCTTTCGTAAAAACTAGTGCCTACGTCATTCCATGAGACTAGGTTGCCAAGCGGACACTAGACTGATTTTTGCCGTAGCAAAAAAAAACAAACGCTAAGAGAATAATGATGACCTTGCTCACTTAATTTTCATGTTTCACTCGCCCGCCCAATCGGAGTCGCATAAGCCAAGTGGGTACCAAATTAAAGACCATAACTGTACCTTACTGAGGTCCCCAGTTTCATGTAAATGTAGCCCATGCAGGCCCGGGGTCAGGCCGTCCACACTCCCGTCAGCAATCAGCGCGTCTCGTTGCTGCTGGAGCCGAACTACTCCCAGCACGCTCGAGTCCGCACTCGAGACCATTGCCACGGCTGACTGCGTGTCTGCCAGTACGGTGATGTATAAGTTCCCGTTATTAATTATGCAGGTCCATACAGGCCGAGCAGCCTCGTGAGGATATTGTCACGCGAAGCAGCTCAGCAGTGAATAGTGAATTCATCATTTCTTGTCTTATAATAATGTGAATAAGGACATTCAAGCAAGCAGCCAAGTCAAGCAAAACAAACAACAAAGGCACGGTCCTTTTCCCGAGGTTATTCAGACCCCACTCTAACTCTGATGTGGATAAAGCTAGCTCAGTGTCAGGAAACAAGAGGCCTTAAGAGTCGCCAGGACGCTCGCGTTCCCATACAAACGTAGTTTAGCTCTCATTTTAAAACGACATGCTTTAGAACCACGAAATTTGGCATGGGCATTTTAGTAGTACAGATCTATGTCGGTAATTCGTTTTCGTTGCAAAAAATTGTAATACAAAGACAATACAGCCAGATACAGATTTACATACAAAACTTATTTTTGCTATATTTTCTTTGTATTACAATTTTTAGCAACGAAAATGAATTACCGACATAGATCTGTACTGCTAGAATGCCCATGCCAAATATCGTGATTCTAAAGCATGTCGTTTTAAAATGAGAGCTGAACTACGTTTGTAGGGGACGCGAGTTCACGCGAGCGTCCTGGCGACTCTTAACACAAGGAAGATATATTCCCAAAATCATGACAATGTATAAATTGAGACAGGTTTGTTTACATAATAAGACAAGAGAGGATGAATTTTGGCCGGAAAACTCGCGAGCGTCCTCTACCGTGGCAATTTCCTTTCGAGGCTGCGAGGCTTGTGAGGACCCGCCTATTCTAATGTGGTTAAAAATGGAGATGGCACAAAAGTCAAATGTGTGGATGCGGATTTTGTTAATCAAATTGAATTTATTTACAGATTGTATCATTAATGCTTTGCATATGCTTTTAACCAACAAATTGTGTATGCAGAGTACTGGTATTTTCTACTTTATTTTCAAAATCCACCACAGGGTAAAAGGAATGGCTATGTGAAAATATAAAGGTGCTCTTACACGGGCGATAAAATTGCCGAATCGCCGCAATTTTGACGTAACGGCCATATCAAGCAATTTCAAGCAATACGAAATATTGCTAAATGGAGCAATCATTGCTCCAGTATGGCGCCATTCTTGCTCCACTTAATTGCCCCATATGCAGCGATTCGGGAAACTAGGCAAATTGCCCAAATATTGCCCGTGTAAAGGCACCTGAATGGAGCAATGATTGCCGAAATAATTGCAGCTATATTTATTAATTGCCTCGTATTGCTGAATTAATTGCTCCACACTGCTCCATTAGTTTCGGCATCGTATCGCCGGGCAATAATTGCCCGAAAAATCGCCCGTGTAAGAGCACCTTAAGGGCAAAACTATTTGAAAGTAGTAAGTTATGAACAAACACATGAACAATGAACATAACAAAGACACAGAGTATGCGCTTCGTTCCGCCATTTCCATTAGGCATGTGGATCTTAACCTTTTGAACGCCAAGCATCGGACGGAAAAACCGTGCCATCAGCGTCAGCGCGCGCGAGTGCACAAGCCAAACCGGTTATATTTTGGACGTGATACGTCCTGGCGCTGACGGCACGACTTTCCGTGCGCGTCATATGACGGCTTATACTACAGTACAGGAACAGTTTTGGACTTTATAATTGACAAGTGCTATTTTCATTTATAGTTAGAGAATATAATATGATTAGTCATAGTAAAGAATATTTTCTAACAGTATTTGACGATGCGCTAGGTATTATATAGATATTTGTTAATAACACCAAGAAAAGATTATCCAAATTATATTTTTCTTTACCACACTATTGCATTCAACTATTTCAATATCATCTGTCATTTTATAACAGTTTGGTCAATAGACTATGTGAGAATATTCGAAAACAATTTGTAAAAATATGCGTGACCTTGAATTCTAAACGAATGACAAATGGCTAAGACGACGAATGCTATTGACAAAACCGTTATAAAATGTGAAGTTATGTAGCAATAATAAAAAGCGATAGCCTGATAGAGAAAAATAAAACTTGCATAATCTTTTCTTTATGTAGCAAACAAATACGTGTATTATACCTAGCGCCATGCTAACAATTGTTAGAAAATATTTTTCATTATTAGTACTTAACGTATTCGAACGGGGCACAAAATAAAATCAAACTTGTGAGTTTTGTCATTTTTATAGGTTAAAAAGGCGTTATTGTACTCCACTATTAAGCGGTCAAAGGGAGAAATTTTGATAAGATACAAAGGAAATTGAGTAGGTCTTGATACAATACAAGAAATGCTAGACAGGTATAATTGTGAATACCTCCAAACCCCTGCAAAACTGCTCTTTTCCCAGAAGTTTTAGAGACCATGTCCAGCACCACAGAGCTGGGCAGGGTCGAGTCCACCACGAATGCGCCGTTTTTGAACACTGCCTGTAAAGATCAGCAATCTTATTATAGTACCAGCCATACTGGGTATAATCAATTCGTTGGGATCTTTGTTTTATTTGCAAGGATGCCTGCGGTTACAGAGGTGTCACATGTGCGTTGACGCCGTTTTAATATAAAGGCGGATTCACTACTAAAAGGACAAGAGGGTACCATGCTGACAACAACAATCTTACCAGCTGGAACACAAACTAGATTCTAGTTTTATTGGGCTGTGGCTTTTCTGTAAGGTGAAGGTATCTGTGGGGTATTCAGGCTCTGCTCCAAATTTGTTTTCACATTAGGGATGTCACGAATATTCGCATTCGCATTCGTATAATGCGAATATTTGCATCATTTTTGACATTCGTATCAACATTCGCATTCGCATGAAATGATGCGAATATTTTCCGAATGCGAATGTGGGCAGAACGCATTCTGTTTTGACCGCGCCGACCCGGCCGATGGTCATATGCTTGCTCATACACAGGAAGTGAAAACGACGGTATCACTTGACTCCTTTTGATCAATAATATAGGACTCATCATATGTCATGTTCCGTATTTTTGAACTATGGAAGTATAAAAATGATAAGCAAGATTAACTTTTTTGAATCTACTCCGTAACATTCGTATTCGCATTCGCATTCGGACATTCGCATCCTGAATATTCGCATTCGCATTCGCGAATGTGAGGCAAACGGCATTCGAGACATACTTGTTTCACGTTCTCATTCCGGGCCGTATGAATGGCAAACATGCTTGCGGTGGGGCACAGATGAGATGGTCCAACGCTGCAAAAAGGTCTGCTGATGGCAGCCTGAACCGAGCAGTTCACATGGCCTGGCGCCCTTTATAGCAACAAGCTACATGTGGTCACAATCCCCAGCAGTGAGGGAATGAGAAAGAAGATTTGAATGATCCCGACTTTTGTTGTGAGAAAAACAAATATGAGAAAGGCTTACCTCCTTAACACCGTCTTGAGACTTGAGCTCATTGATGGTTTTATCCAGAACCTTCTGATCGGGCTTCTCACCTAAGTCCACCAATACTTCCAACTGAAAAAAATATTGTTAATAGTTGTGTTGCCTTTGATGGAGACTGGTGGGAGACGCCTTTGCCCAGCAGTGGAATACTATAGTCTGGGCTCATGTGAGATTAACTTATTTAGAATTATTTATAATGGGTTGCGGTATAAGTTATTTTTTCATTAGACTTAATAATTCTTATTTTCCTTCAGGTATTTCCGTTGAGTATAAAAACATTCAAGCATACAAAAACAGCAGAGTCAAGCTAGAGAGAACAGGGAGGTACATAAAAATAGAAAGAGGGGTCCGTCAAGGAGACCCGCTGTCTCCAACCCTATTTATAAGCGTTCTCCACTGTGTTATGAGGAATCTCAATTGGGAAGAAAGAGGCATATACGTGGATGGCAACTATTTGACATATCTGGCTTTCGCAGATGATATAGCGCTTGTATCAAAAACTGGTCAGGAACTTCAATACATGATTACTACTCTACATGAAGCTAGCAAGCAAGTCGGTTTACAAATAAATTTGGAAAAAACAAATATAATGACAAATTACGAAGAGGTGGAAATACTTATTGGTGATAAACAAATAGAATATGTTAAAGAATACATTTACCTAGGCAAACAAATATCATTTAGACCAGATAGAAATATGGAAGAAATACAAAGGAGAGTAAACAAAACCTGGAACAAATTTTGGAGCCTGGCCCAGACCCTAAATAGCAACTTACCAATGCACCTAAAAAGAAAAATATGGGATTCCTGCCTCCTTCCTACTCTTAACTACGGGTGCCAGACTTGGAAGTACACGGATGAAGCTAAACAAAAAATCATAAAATGTCAAAGAGCAATTGAAAGGAAAATAGTAAATGTAAGACTAATAGACAAAATAAGACACAAAAACATAAGGGAAAAAACCAAAGTTATAGATGCAATCATGCACTCACTTAAAATGAAATGGCAATGGGCAGGCCACATCGCAAGGATGCACAACTCCAGATGGACCAAAAGGATAACAGTATGGAATGGACCAGGCACAAAACGCAAGAGAGGCAGGCCGCGCACTCATTGGGCGGAAGATATAGAGAAAGTGTCAAAAGCATGGGTAAATGAAGCACAAGACAGAGAAAGATGGAAAAAGTTGGAGGAGGCCTATACCTGTAAGGGGTCCCAACACTTAGTTTAAGATTTAAATAAATCAATATCATGTACATATACACTGTAGTTATTTAAGTTACGGAATAAAAAGGCTTTTTATTTTTACTATTTTATTTTATTTATTATAAAAACATTATTAAAGCAATGAAGTAGAAATGAAGACCATTAAATTTTAAAATTGAAGCTTCAATTGAAGAAATATTTGTGGACGAGTTTAGTGCAAGGGACCACTTTGTCGATTTACAAGGACACTTTTTTCTTTCACTAATAGATAGTGCATATTGCGTAGTTTTAGAAAGTACTATAGTAGATCCATATCGACAATGTGGTCCCTTTGTCCGTACACTGCCACATTTACTTAAATTTGTCTATGGCCTCCATACAAATAATCAGCTACCATAGACAAATTTAAGCATTTTATCTGTGCATTTGCTGAATTCAGATCAGGTGTGTGGTGCCAGAGTAAATATCTACTATTTAGTATGATTCAGCAGTAGAAAAGTAAGACCATTTTGTATGAGCATGTTTAAAAGCCGTAATTTCTAAAGAAATACTTCAAATTGCTTTACTTTTTTACACAAGGGTCAAACTCTGTAAGTGTACTTAACTAGCAGAACCCATGTAAAATCAACAATAACATCATATTTTCTAGTGAAAAACATGTGAACACGAGGATTAAAGATAACGTTGAATTCTAATTTCTATTGAATTTTCTCACCTTTGTAGACAACATTTTTGCTTACTAAATGGAGTTATTAATAATTTTAACGCTTAAAATATCGAGAAAGACAATTATATCAAGTATTTTCTAGAATAATAAAGTTGAATCACAACAATCCAGCGTGATACAGGATATCAGTCGGATTTTGACTTTTGACGTAAGTAATGGCCTTGATAATGTCAATGTCAAAGATTGGCCAAAGACAAAAAATGTGAAGATGAAAAATCACCAAAGAATTTTACGCAAGTGTTTTTTAAACATATATTGTTAAAAAATTATATAAAAACATGTAACAACACTCAAACAATAATTATTTCTGCAATGTATTGTTGGTATAACTGGTTTCCGTATAGTTTACAGTTACGCATACGAGAAACGTGCGTATCCGATATAGGTATACAAGTATTCGTTTTGGAACGTGCTCTTCGGCCATTAAAAATTAAAATGTGACAGTTACGGTTGTTTATGGTACGTGTTTAGTTATTTTGATATTTTTGATATGGTTATTGTTTATTTTGTGTTTTAAATAAAAATATTTTTAAAATTACATGAATTATGTCGCGACTGACTATTGACGCAGTCCACACCAAGAAGCAAGTGTATCCTGTAATAATTAACTTCCAAAATGGATACCCGACCGATGACTTTAAAATCGACTGTGCTCTCGTGCTTCAAGGTGAAAATGGCATCAGGACGATAGCTACCGAGGTGGATGAACTTGTGTATGCTGGCCATGAGGACTACGAAGACTTGGGGCGCACCTTCATACTGGCCAGGGATAAAAATACGGGCAAAGTACGTCTTATAGAATCGGGCAGTGCGGAATTAAAACCGCAAAATGAAGACAGCAACCAACTGCTAGAAAAAAACAATATACAGACAGAGACTAGTAAAATAACAAGCCATATACACCAGGAAACAGATAAATTAGTACCAGACAGATTAAATTATATAAGCACTCTAGTGCTAAGAGAAAGTAATTTGGTGCCAGATATGGCAAACTACCTGCCTGAGGAAACTAGTTTTGTAAATCCCAGTATAAATAACCATTTTGAACAGCTTGAAATACCAGATAGTCCAAACTCTTCACAATTCAATATAGATGAATTTGAGCCAGATAGATCAAACTCTCCTCAAAAGCTGAACAATGAATGTGGCGCACCGGACTTAAACATGTTATTTTCAATTGCTCCAGAACATAATGAATTAGAACCAAATAAATATGATAGCGCAGAACAAGACACATGGGAATCAGAACTCAACATTACTAACAGTCACAAGAAACTAGAAATAAGCAACATACAAAGACAGCAAATTAAAACACATTGTAAAGAGACTATTGAATCAGAAGCAAATCAATTACAACAAGTAAAAGATAAACTAGAAGTAAATAAAGAACCAGATCTAAAGAAATCTAATCTTTCACAACCACTAGAAACAGCTGAATTAGAATATGATATAAACCATTCAGAACAGTTATCACCAGGAGAATTAGAAACAGGTTTATGGATAGAAATTGAAGTGGAAGTATTAGATCTTAATAGACTCCCTGGAGAAGCTGGTCTAGCTGGAGAGGCTGGTCTCATTGGAGAGGCCAGTCTAGCTGGAAACGATAGTCTTTCTGAAGAATCTAGCCTAACTGGAGAGGCCAGTCTCACTGAAGATGATGGTGTCGCGAGAGAGGCTGGTTTCATTGGAGACAATGCTCTCGCTGGAGAGGCCAGTCTCGCTGGAGATGGTGGTCTCAAACTACAACATGAAAAAAATAAAGTGAACTCAAACACAGCAAAAACCTTAGAAGACCAAGAAACAAGTATATGTGAGCAAAATGTACTAAACAAAACTCAAGTATCACATGCAAATGAAACAGAATTTGCTAGACTTCTTGTAGAAAAACATAGTATTGTCCCAGAACAAGCTAATGATGATGAAAATGTAGAAAAAGTCATTGACAAGTTAAATTTTGTAGATTCAACAACTGAACTGAGTGATGGCAAATATAATCACATGATGAACTATTATCATAATGAGCTATTTATACCAAATAACTCAATAACCAATTTGAATAACCCAAAAACCAAAGATTTTTCTACAGTGAAAGAAATGTTCACTGAATGTAAGTTGATTCCTTTTAGTATTAGCATTTATTTCATAGTATTATTAACGTTTTGAAGGCCAAGCATTGAACAAAAATTATGTGTGAAGTTGTTTATCTGTAAAATGTTGATTTTGTATGAAAGACAACCTTCTGTATGTACAGGTAATTAACTAATAATTTTACTTACTTTCAGCACTTGGATTAAAACGAAATGTTCACAAGAAACTAAAGACACAAAATGTGATCCACAAAAAGCATATGAATAAACAGAATGATAATGTTTTTATTACTCGTAGACATAAAGCAATCATTAACAAGCAAAGCAATGATGATAATAAAACTCCGAATATATTTAGTTACAAATATAATAAACAAGCTCTTGAAAGTCAAGCCTACACTTGTGATTATTGTAAAAATGTATTTGAAGACAAAGATTCTCTGATTTTTCATTTGGTTTCCCATAAATTATTAAGAAATACTAAAAATGTTGTGCTGAAACCTTTGGTAGAAAGAATTGTAGAAGATGCTAATACCAAGAGTCAATGTAGGATAGAATTTGGAAATCATAAAAGAAATAAGAAGAAAAGAAATGGTTTAGATGGTCCAGAGAATAAAACCTCCACACTTATAATCAATACTGTAGGAAACTCTAAAACAACAGAAAAAATCCAAAGTCTCTATAAGAACGATCAAACTATAAATAACGCCAAAAATCGTCCAATACACTTCACAAAAGACAGCACAAATGGGAGCGAAACGGCAGGAAATGTATCAATTTGTAATCATTGCAAAGAAAGATTTAAAGATGAAGATTCACTAACTTTTCATTTTGGAAACTGTATTAACAGTTTAAAAACTCCTAAGAATGACAATTCTATAAAAATATATGATGATGCTACTACTAATCTTGAACCATATAAAGCTAAAGAAAGTGCTGCAGTAAATACTGAACAGACAGAACACGTGCAGCTTTGTAATGAAATTAAAATTGCAGATAATTTCGAGAACTGTCCAATACACCTTGAAAAGGACAACTCACGTGAGAATAATGAATGCCAAATAATCCCTGGGAGAAATTACATTTGTGAACATTGTGAAAACACGTATGAAGAAAAAGGTTCACTAATTTTTCATCTAGTGGCTCACAAAATAAACAATACAATCGAGGATATAGCCAAAGAAGATACGCATAAAATAAAATATGACAGAAATACTATTGGTGAGAAAACAAAATGTTTACAATCTTCTGGAAACATAGTAGAAACGATCGAAATAAGCGAATACGAATCTAAAACAATATGTGATAAAGATGCCAAAAATAATGAATTACGAAATGTTAAAAGAGTTCATAATGTGTGTGAAATAGAAAAGATTGGAACTTCGAATAGCAGAATAAATAGATCACATTCTAAAGACATAATAAATAATGCAATAAAGGCCAGACAGTTAAGATCTTCTAATAAAAATAAAAATCATAAAGAAATTGTTCATAATGTGTGTGTTAATAATAACTCGAAAAGTGCACGCAAGAATATTGTTGAGGCAACTATACTAGAAAAGAGTGAAGCCATAAGTTTGAACAGCAGAGTTAATAGTTCACAATTGAAAGACAAAATAAATGTAAGATTGTTAAGATCATTGAATACAAATCATATTGAACAAAAACACAAAGAAATACTTGTGGATACATGTGGCAATAGCAAAGGTGTTTGCAAGGAAAATATTGTCAAAAAAGATAAAAGGATTAACCTAGACACTATTGATAAAACAAGTCCGAACATCAATATTAACGCTTCTCAATCTAAAAAAGTTTTAAGGGTTCTACTCACTCCTTTGGAAAATTTTACAAACAATCAAAAAACTAAAAAGGTATCAATGAAAACTGAACCAAGTGAAAACAACAATTTTATTTGCAATGATTGTGGAAGAGTATTAAAATCAAAAGACACACTTATTGCCCATATAGAAAGTCACAGTAAGAATTCAAAAGTGGGCAGCAACAAAAATACACGTAAGTGTGACACATGTCAATCTAAATTCGCGACACTGTCAGAATTAATAAACCATGAAATTAAGGTACATAACACTACAAAAGCATACAAATCTTGTACTTTATGTGAATACAAAACTTTATACAAGAGTAATCTGGCCGACCATAAGAGAGCACACTTAAATACAAAATCATTCAAATGTAGTTATTGTATAAAAGCATTTGGAACAAAGTCCATCTTAAGGAGACACATTAGGCGTCACAAAGGTGAAAAACCCTTCAAATGCGAAATATGCAGTAAAGCTTTCTGTGTGAAGAGCGATTTGGATCAACATGGATTCACTCACGCAAAAAAAGCGTTTATGTGTACGATTTGTAGAAAAACATTTGTACGCGCAACTGACTTGAAACGTCATATGATCACTCATTCAAATAAGAAGCCATTCAAATGTGCTACTTGTAGTTCTAGTTTCAATGACAGATCGGCGCTGCTAAGTCACGAGAGAAAACATACTGGTGAAAAACCGTATAGGTACAAGGTGTTGCGGATATCCGCATAAAATTCTACATTTATCATCATCATCTCAGCCATAAGACGTCCACTGCTGAACATAGGCCTCCCCTTTAAAAGGACAACAATAAATAAAATAAAATAAAACTGCGCGCGCCAGCCCGCCTGACAAGCGTGGCGCGTATGGCACTTTTATAAGGGAGATGGATCCATCATATAGTATTGTGACGTCAAATATTAGTCTCCTATATAAACTTCATATGTATAACGAATCGTTTTGACGTTTCCTAAAGAGTAGCTGATTTTACTTCATAGGAAAGTAGCCTATTGGTACAGACTATAGGAACGAACTATAGCGATGGCTGTGTGTAGGGGCAAGAATTTTTGCCCTTAACCAAAAGGACGTTTTTTTGTGATTCATCGATCGATTTGTAAATAAAAAGGAGTGAAACGTAACATATTGTTTTTTTTTTAAGTAAGTACCTCTTACAAGCGCATCCGCGGATGTGAGCCCTGTAAAATTCTGCAAATTATCGCACCCTGATATAATTGCCACTTTTCGACTGTGCAAAGCAATAGTTTAAATTAAAGAGTCGTGCAATGTTACATTATAGCAAGGCCTGAAGAATAGTGATTACCAGCCAATTAAATATAGATGGCCGAGCTAATAAGGATGTCGCACACTAATAGGCTCGACAAGTCATGGGCAGGGCCTTAGCCAGAGTTTCAGTTACGATAGGGCAGGGTAGGGCAATTTTAACACTTTCACGACCAGGCGAAAAATGACGTCCTACTTCAGAAACCGGGCGTGTATAGCCACGTACAAAACAACCCGCCCAGCGGCATCTGAGCAAAGTTTACGAGCGCCCGCGAGGCGGGTTCTTGGTAGTGAATGTGTGGTAGGGCATTTACTTAAATTTTCAGTTTTTCGGTAGGACATTAGCCGTTTCTACACCTGGCGCAGCGCCTCGCGAGGAAATTGACGCGGCAGCTTGGCTAGTGTGGACATGATACGGCCGAGGCAAACGCACGCGCGGCCGCAATGCCTCGTATTAATTCGTGATGCCTCGGGCAAGGCACTTCCATACTAGCCGAGTTGCCGCGCGCGCCAATTTCCTCGCGAGGCGGTGCGTCAGGTGTATAGGTTTCAAATTTATTGGGGATATCATTATATCTTCTTTGAGGATATTACAGGGTGATTAAAAATACAAGATACTATTCAATTTACAATTTTATTGCAACGTTTTCATATTTCATAATGATGTCACTCCTATGGAGCCGTGGCTCCGTAATAATTATAAACTATAATATAACGTGAGGATATCGTACAGTGAAAACCATTAAACAATGGAACATAACTATTATAAAATAGATACATCGAGGGTCATTCAACCTAAAATTATATTTCATAAGAATACAATGATACCAGCACATAGTATTGTCACAGAAGAGATAATAGTATTTCATACAGAATGGCCACACTCCGCCCCGCCCCGATCGGGTTACCTCACCCCGCGGCGGCCGGCTGGTAGGCCGTCAGTATGGTACGCACGCTTACCAGAGTTATGTAGTATGGCGTGTCCGCCCTGTGGCATTGTTAATTTAAAAAACAATATTCTAGGCATTTTTCTTTTTGCAAATAATTGGGGCTAACGGTAATTTATAATATTTGTCCCAACTTTACCGTCTTCAATAATATGACCTACAATTATATCTAAGAGCGCGAAGCTCGCAAAAATATCTGATCTTTATAGTGCTAAGGCATTTCACATATATTTGCGGCCTTTACACAACATAAATACAGGTGCCTGTACAGCAGTTACCATCCATAAGCTACGGTAGCTGCTTACCTTCAGGCGAGCAGAGTGCTTAATTGCCACCGTCATGGTATAAAAAAAAACACGACAATCACCAAGGCATGTTTAGATCATCAACGGCAAAAATACGTATACACTTTTGCACCTTACTCTATCGTAATAACGTTTAAAATTGTATACATATCTTTGGCGTTGACTGTACAATATATGTATGTTATGACTATATGCTGGTATAATTTGCTTCTTATATGACTATTCTAAGAAAGCGACGTAATAAGATATTTATATGAATCAGTCCGAATGATGAATTCAATTTCTGAAGACAAGTTAATTCTTTGAGTTAACGTACAAAAATTATATCGCGTATATTTCACGTCTATCAATTGTATTGATCTCCACCGATAATTCACTAAAACGCGCAAACTAACCACAGATGGCGCCGAAATCGTTTAAAAAATATATTTTCGAATCCATAGACTAAAAAGTCTGTAAACGTTCAAATTAAAATAAAGTTGGAACAAATTTATTATCTATGGTTAAAATAACACACGCGATATAATTCCTTATGATATTCCTTTCCTTGAGTCACTTTGTAATCTCTAAATGTGCCTATTGAATAATTGTGACATAATTTAAATATATATTTATAATTCAAATGTTAAACTTAAACAATGAGCTCTGTCCGCGTGTCTGTGATACGAAAAAACATTTGCAATCCGCAAAAAGGTCCCCTCGGGTCATATGAGTATCAAAGTATTACTACGCACCAATGTCCCTTTTTATACGGAACATCACATTTGTGACGTCATTAATCAAGTGGTACCAGGTTAACGGCAATGTATTTAGTACAGTCGCCATCAGATATATCGGAGCGGGCAAGGCGGTCATAAATATGTGAACAACGCCTCTATTGTCAAGCCGATAAAGTGCATGTTCAGATATTTTCGAGTACCCTGGCCGCTCCGATATATTTGATGGCGACTGTTACAATATTTTACAGTTTTTCGTATCACATGCACAAGTTATATGTATAAACATATCATAGGCAGAATATCTAGAGGAAACTACATAATTTAAAAACTAATAACTTAATTTTAAAATTAGATTCCTGATCAATAAAGGAATAAATCAGATTTAGAAAGGGATTGGAAAAATATCGCCATTTGTGAAAATATTCGGAATTTCGCCAATTGTGAAAATATTCGGAATTTTGCCATTTGTGAAAATATTCGGAATTTCGCCAATTGTGAAAATATTCGGAATTTTCCCATTTGTGAAAATATTCGGAATTTCACCATTTGTGAAAATATTCGGAATTTCGCCATTTGGGAAAATATGCGGAATTTTGCCATTTGGTAAAATATTCAGAATTTCGCCATTTGGGAAAATATTCTAAATTTCTCAATTTGGGAAAATATTCGGAACTACGCCTTTTGTACAAAATAAACTATTTTATCGAAACTGGTAACGTAATGATTTCCAAAATATACATATTTATTGTAAAATAGCTCATTCAACTCTTACAATGCAAAAAATCATGAAGTCGGTGTTTGTAGTGTGAAAAAACCGATTTTATGGCGAACATTGAAAAAGAAGCCTTTATGCTTTCAAAAAAATTGCTTAATTATTTTTGTACAGTGGTGGCGCCATCTGGCCAAACTGTCGACAGTTGCTCCCTTAGTGATTTCAAAATGGCGACGTTCTTCCAAGCCCCATAATTTCGCATCGAACATACACACGATTTACATAATAACCCTGTCTTTTTAAAAATAACACACGTCTACCCTAGAGGTATCATCTACAGTACCGGTGCGACTAAGACATGAGGGGCACCTAACGTGGTATTCCTATCGAAAAGGGGCCCTGCGTAGGCATTTGTGTAATAACGGCGTTAGCACCTAAGAGCCCTTTTTGGGATGAATCCGACAACGTTATACGCTGGAATTAGAAAAGCTAATTTAGTATTAGGCCAATTTTAAATTTGCTACTCGACAAAGCCTTAAAAGCTAAGATTTAAGGTCTCAAAGGTTATTGAACATATAAGTTCATATTTTGAAGTTAACAATTAATAACAAAAGAAGTTAATTCTCATTTACAAATTAAATTAAACGTAATTTGATTACAGCGCCATCTCCAGCCGGTTCAACACGACGGAGAGTTGTAGGGTTGGGAGGTTGACGTGCGTAGATAACTGCCTTTAGATTTGGCTCAAGGTTGTAAACCTTCAATAACAGGTTACAGATGTCGCTAGTGACTTGTTCACCTACATGGTTAACAATATTATTGTAAATTGAAAAAAGGGGTTTTTGGGTAAAAATCACGATTTTTTTTCGTGAAAGCTAGGTACCCCGGCCTAGTCGCCCGCTGTGCTAGAAATTAAGTTTTTTTTTTATTATTTTCATTCAATGTACACGAATATTTTTTATTGTTTTACAAACTAAATTTATGGACAGCCTTAATTTTATAGGCTATTTTGTGGGGTTTTTATTAGAAGAAATATCAACATGCTTTCACTGCTGAGCTAATCTCGTAGCTATACGTCGTAGTATCCTGTATTTCTCACTTAGTTAGGAAAACAAAGAAATGTCATTGTTTTGCGTAAAAGGGAAAATATAACCAGAAACTAAACGCATTTTTTTAATTACATGTTTTATATCTAAGATACATTTCTTCTATTAAAAACCTCAAGCTAAAATATATTTTTTAAACTAACGTTATATTCACATATCGTTTTGCTAATTATTTTATTTTATTTAATAATAAGGACTTTTTATACATTATTTTTTTTATTTTTTTTTTCCGTTCCTCCTTCAAAGAAAAATGCAAGACAACCGCGAGCCCGTTCTATTTTGCAATTTATTTGTGTGATTAAAAAAATGTGAGTCAAACACACACTTTGAAAACCTCCACCAAATACTAAAAATAACTAATATTTTTCTACATTCAAAAATGCTTTTTACGGGGTCCTACACCCTATCACCGGTACGCCCCACTGCTGGGCAGATACCCCTAACTATACAAGAGTGCTCAGGCTTGCCCAATCCGGCGACTACACATATCAATTCGTGCTAAAACGCGTGTACGTCACAAACAGACCGTCAGATATATCGGAGCGGCCAGGGTGCTCACAAATATCTGAACGCCTCTATTGTCAAGGTGCGTCCATGTACAGATATTTTTGAATACCCTGGCCGCTCGGATATATTTTATAGCGACGGTACAAAGCAGAACGGACTCGGCGGCAACAAGAAATATCACATACTATTAAAATTACCATAATATATCGCACTATACTACGCTGTACATTTTTTTAAAGGCCAAAATAACACTATCTCTAGTGCTTGCACGCTCCATACAGAAACTACGTAACATTCTGAAAATATACAGGGTGCAAAATGAACACGTACAGGTATTTTAATTGTTGAGCCATTTACGGTTCAAACTACTTTCTTTTGTTTAGTACTCATTCTATGAAATGTCCAATGTAAAGTGATCCCTAAATGGCACCACAATTAAAGTCTGTGACCGTACATCTGTGGCCTATTTAATAATAGCTACAATTGACAATTTACAAGCGGTAGTCTATTTCTAATACATAGGGTTAGAAAGAGACTTTCGCTTGTAAATTGTCACATGTAGCTTTATTAAATAGGCCACAGATGTACGGTCGACAATCATGGAGCTCATATAACAGAGACTTATAATAGTAAAGGCAAAAATGCCACACAAAAAGGGGTCCAAATTTGACCCCTCTTGTCGAATAGTGCCGGGCAAATATATACTGTAACTCTCTGTATTATGAGTCGAATATTGATAAAATATGATTCCACTATATATTGGCCAAATACAATATTACATCTGGCCCCTATTTAATAAAGCTACACGTGACAATTTACAAGCGGAAGTCTCTTTCTAACCCTATGTTTTAGAAAGAGACTACCGCTTGTAAATTGCCAATTGTAGCTTTATTAATTAGGCCACTGGGGTCCATTTCTCAAAAGCTTGTAACTTGTAATAGTCGCCATCAGATCTATCGGAGCGGTCAAGGCGGTCACAAATATCTGAACAACGTCTATTGTCAAGGCGATAAAATGCATGTTCAGATATTTTTGAGTACCCTCGCCGCTCCGATATATTTGATGGCAACTGTACAGGCGGAAGTCCGTTTCTATCAAAATATATCGAAAAGTGACATCCGTTTGTATTACAAGTTACATGTACAGTCAACAAACACAAAGTGTCTGTGTGTCTTATTACAAAGGATTAAGGTGAAAAAGTGTAAACATATCTTTGACGTCGACTGTACAATCTCTCCTAAAATTCAGATCATATCTGTTTTCGGTATTGCAGCGCCATCTATTTAAATAAAATTGAACTGTTTTGTCAGTGCCAAATCGCGGAACGAAATGTATGGAAATAAAAGCTACTTTAGTGACGAGCTAGTACAAACAGCAACATTCTTAACTGTACAACGGTGGACCTTATTACAAAAGGCATTAGGTCCACTGATGGACAGGTAAACAGTGTGGGCGATGGTACGTTTGTCTTGAAATACAATAAATGTACTCTTGTATAAATTAAACATTGCAGTCCAGATATTCTATTGTCTTTGACTAACACGCATGTATGTTTAACTGTTGTCAGTTAAATTTAGTGGAATCATATTTAATAAATTATTATTTAAACAAAAAATAGACCTGTTTTGAAGTGTTTCTGTACTAAAACGTGCCTATCTATACCAAAGAAATTTCTCTTAAAAAACAATCTAATTTTCTTGGATTTGCACAAGTCACATTTTTCATATATATTCAAATGTCAAACATTTTTACACTCGCGAGCGGTAATTAACCAATTTTTTTTACACCAAAATTTTCAACTCAAATGTCAACGTAAAAATATTTTTCGATTATTCGTATTTTATCCCAAAAAAATACTAATCATATTTAAAAACTAATAAAATATATCTTAATAACAACTTAACATAGTCAAAGATATTCTTACCACTCCAAGCTTGCCACAATTTGTGTGACAGTAATTGTGGTGTTTTCAAGTAAAAAGACACATGTCGGTTGTCGAAGTGAATATATAAGAAATCATCCTTATCAACAACCAACACCTTTTTGTCTCAGACCATCACATTTATTTGTTACGTTTTCAAAAAGATACAACTTCAGTAATCAATAAGGTGCTTCTGCCTTAAAAATGCAATTAGAAAGCGACCTTTATCAACAACCAATACCTTTTGTTTGAAACTGTCACATACGGTAAACCCACTGCATCATCTTTAAAATGTATACAGGATGTCTCTAAAACCAAGGACTAGGCCTAGAGAATTGGTAGAATAGTTAATGGGCTACCAGACCAAGCGTATTTGACCCTAATGAAATTGCCACTTTTATAATAAACGTTAAAGTAATTTTGCCAATACCTTGAAAAAAATGCCATTTTCGTTAGGGTCAAATTTGGTTAATCTGAGCTCTTTTAAGTCTTGATTTTAGGGACATCCTGTATAAAGTGCCATACACCGCTGTGGTATTTTTTTTTAATTTATTGGAGACCGTGCGCCGCAGTGGGCTTGACAGTTTTGTCCCATACAATGCAATTTGATTGATTAAAAATTTATTTAAAAATGTTTTCACACATAATTTCAAAATGATTTTATTATATTCCTATAATGATACTGTGATTTTATTTTGATGAAGGTCACAATTTTTGATGATTTATTTTTGAAGGTCACAATCTTATTTGCAATGTTGGAAAATTTACTCATTTTGGAATTCAGCGTGTAATCGGTGTTATTCTAAAAACCGTAGCAAAAAATCTCGTGTATAAAGTTATGCTACTCATTTTTATATTAAATAATTTGTTTAAAATGTCATTAAGTGTTTTGAATGTGAAAATAAAAAAAAAAAGAAACTAAGTGTTTTATTCTAAAAATTTTTGAAACATAAAAATTGACAAATCAATGGGTTTGGCCGGTCGAAAGTCTTTACAGATGGCGCTAGCATAGCTTGTACCTGTCAGTCCTACAAATACTGTCAAAATGTTGTTTTGTTTTGGAATTTTCTAACCTGGATGGGCTAGTCTTTAAGCCAAATCCCATACAACAATACTAGAGTGACAGGTACAAGCTATGCTGGCGCCATCTGGCCAAACAGTTGACAGTTGTCAACCCCATTCGGCATTTTTTTTAAACTGAGCGAACTTAACATTATACACGAGTTTACTCCACTCAATTTGCTATTTTAACCGAAACAGCAGTTCATTTTCGAATCACCAAGCTTTATAGACCCGCTGCTCAAAATCCTGAAGGATCTCATGCAGCAATTTTCAACGGTGGAGGGTCGTGTTTAGAAGTTGACAGTGTTTTCACAGTATGGGTGTTACTTAGCGCTGTTTTTCCTTTGCACGTTGGGTTTCTTGGCGGCGGAGGCGGGTGCGGGTGCGGGGGCGGGTGCAGCAGCGACGGGGGGCGCGGCGGTGAGGGGGGGCGCGGGTTTGGGTTTGTTGGCGCGCGCGGCGGCCGCGTAGTTGATGGGCTTGGGGCCCACCACCTCCTCCACCGTCGCCGGTTGGACCTGCACAAATATCAATCTTTAGACGACATTCTCTATGTCTTTGGCCGTATTCTAGCTCTAACAATTTTAAACAATAAAAAATAACCGACTTCACTTAGGATCCCCTATTCCAAGAGCAAGTGGCCGAGTTGCTGTAAAAAATAGTGAAATCACTATAGGTGTGCCTATAATAGTTGAAGAGTTGCCTCGATTTCTCCAGGATTTCATCATCAGATTCGGACCTGATGATAATCGGACCAACTGTGAAGTATAACTCTTTCCAATAAAAAAAATATTTTCCAAATCGTGCTAGCCGTCTTCGAATGAAAAAAATTTTTACAAAAATAAACAACAATCTCAACGAATGGGGTAAGCAACTGTCAACAGTTTGGCTAGATGGCGCCAGCATAGCTGATACCTGTCACTAGTATTGTTGTATGGGATTTGGCTTAACCCGTCGGAGCCCAGTGTCATCTTATGATGTCGCATTAAAATAATATATTCAAATTTATATATATTTTAAACAAAGTTCTTTATGAATCACACTTATAATGACAGCGGGTTTCGAAGGGTTAAACATTTGAAAATTCCAAAAAAAAACAAGAATTTGACACAATTGGTAGGACTGACAGGTGCCAACTATACTGGCGCCATCTGTAAAAACTTTCGACCGGCCAACCCCATTAAGAACCTCCTTCGAAACCTCGAAGACAAACCCCAGCTGTACTACTAAACTTATGTATGTAGTCATTTGATATTTACCAGTCACTTTAACTTAGTTTTCCCTTTAGATTGGAAGGTCTGAGGCAGTTGGTTTCGTTAAAACTAGCGCAAAAGCCAATCCTAGGATCAGGTTGTCGAACGAACCCCAAGCTCAGTAAAGCCATGAAAAAAAGCCAAGAAAAACGCTACGAGGACGATGATTTCAAGATTGGTCCTATAGAAAAAGTTGTTCAGTATGGCCTCACTATCACCTCACCTCGTAAATAAGGCTAAGGGTCGAAAAACCATCCTGTATAAGTTTAAGAACTAACCTTAGGCAGCTCAGCGACGACGACTGGCGCGTCTTCCTTCTCCCTCTCTTCTAGCCTCGGCTCACTCTTCACTGCTTTGACTGCTTCCTTCTTTTTGGGCGCCACCTGTGAATACAATAAAATAATTTTAGTGTTAGAACATTAATACATTATACTCGTCTTCAGAACAATACTCACAAATAATACATACAATGCTGGGGGTGATTACTAGTATATGGTAAAAAGCATCGATAAATGAGGTTATCGATATGGGAACTCACTACCTGTCAAAAAGTTTTGCCCCATCGATTCCTAGGTCTGCTTATGACGATCGCATTTCGCCTTCTAGCACCATAGGCGCCGTACCCGCATGTGGCGACTATACACACGCAGAGCACTATCTCGCTCACGCACCGGCGCCGCATACGGAAACCGCAGCAGTATGAAAGACGCCCCCTTGATAGATCCTGCTCAGAAATTGTCCGAACTTGTCTGTAAGAACTTCCCTTTGCTCGCTCGTCCGATTAGGTTGCTAAAATTGGTTGCCTTTTCACTGAGGCAGATATGACACGTGCGACACAGAACAAACTATAGTCTGTATTTTTAGGTATTTAAATAAAGGTAAACAAAATCTACCCTCCAATGGCTCCTTAAGCCAGTTGAGGGTAGATGAAAACATTACATGATCAAATAATGTAGGTTAAAGTCAGGTCGTTCGTTCAGTGACAGATCTAGGCGCTTTTGTATAATACTCTTTTTGGTTGGTTAACCAATAAATGTTATAACTACCCGAGAATGTACAAATTGTTTGTTTACTTTTATTTAAATACCTAAAGATACAGACTATAGTAGTCCGAACAAGATGACCAATATAAAGATTTTTCGCACCTTCTAGCTCCATGACCCCTTGATCGATCCAGCTCATAAACGAACTCTAAAACTTTACGTGTCTCAACTACAACGCCAACAAATTTCATAAAGCTCAGAAAAGCGTTACTAAAAAGTTATCGCGGAATAAACTTTTAAATTCAAAAAGCCTCCGAAATGTCCAGACGTCCCAGCCAGAAGTTGTTTGTAAGAACTTCGCTTCGCTTACGCTCCTCTCGTTCGATCAATAGGTGTACTTAGTCCTTAGTCTCTGATTTGACGACAGCCTTGCTGGTCTTCTTAGGCTCCGGTTTGTCTGTCTTTTTAGGCTCGGGTTTCGTTTTGCTGTTCTTGGCGTCGCGTTTCTCGTCTTTGGGCAGACTGTTTAAAAATCAAAGGTGTACAGTACCTTAGTCTCTGATTTGACGACAGCAGGTTTGCTGGTCTTCTTAGGCTCCGGTTTGACTGTCTTCTTAGGCTCTGGTTTCGTTTTGCTGTTCTTGGCGTCTCGTTTCTTGTCTATGGGCTGCACGTCGGCCGCGCTCACTTCCGGTGGGTCTACGGGTGGGAGGGGCTCTGAAACAGGAGTACAAAATATTATACTCTGTAACCTTTTTCAACCGACTTCAACAATTCGAAGGAGGAGGTTCTCAATTCATCCGGATCTTTGTTTTTTTTTATGTATGTTCACCGATAATTCGAAGACGGCTGGACCGATTTGGAAAATTCTGTTTTTGTTTGGAAGACTATACTTTACAGTTGGTCCCATTGTCACCAGGTCCGGTTCTGATGATGGGATCCTGGAGAAATCGAGGGAACTCTTTCAACTATTATAGGCACACCTATAGTGATTTCAGTATTTTTTCACCTCGGCCAGAGGAAGTCCTCTTGGAATAGTGGATCCTAAGTGAAGTCTGTTCTTTTTTTGTTTTAAATTATTACATCAAGACAGTGGTAAGCATACAGCCTGCCTGATGGTAAGCAGTTACCATAGTCTAAGGATGCCCGTAACTCAAGAGGATTCACATGCGTGTTGCCAACCCTTGAAGAACCTATACGCTTCTTATTTCAAGAACCTTGTATAGCCCGTTGGGAAAACCACTGCAGAGGAATGCCAGCTCGTACCACAGAGTTTTTCGGAACCTATGTACGAAATATCATTTAATATTTACCAGTCGCTTTTCGGGGAAGGAAGACATCGTAAGGAAACCGGAATTAATCCCGATAAGGCCTAGTTTCCCCTCTGCGTTCATGAAAACTAGTGCTTACGCCAATTCATGGGATTAGATTAGATTGTAGAAGCAGACTCCAAGCCGGGACAAACGAAGAACAAATCAAATTATTTTTAATACTTAAATATATTGATTTGTTTATTTTAAGTAGTCACACTACTATAATATAAATTATAAACTTATATAGATGTCATATACAAAGAAAAATGTGGCCTGCAGTGCCCACGGCTGGGATCGAACCAGCATCTTCTGCGTTCGCGGCAGACGCCTTAACCTAGGTGGTCAAGTAGTTAAGGCGTGTGCTGCAAATGCAGAAGATGCTGGTTCGATCCCAGCCTTGGCACCGGAGGCCTAGGTCACTTTTTCCTTTGTATATGACATCTATATAAGTTTATATTAATAATATAGTTCTGACCTTCTGTTTTGACCTGTTCCGTGACCAGTGGCGCCTCCTCCGTTCCTTCACTTGGTTCTTTCTGTGTCTCTTCTGTGCTCTTTACTTCTGCTACTTTCTTTTCTTCTGTAATTTGTACAAAACATGTTAAATGACGTGTAACATATATGTTATCAATAAAGAATTGAATTGAATAACAATAAGTATTAATTTTAACCGACTAATAAGCTGCGGTTTCAGCGTGAAGGTGGTCGAGCGAGATAGCGCTCTGCGTGTGTATAGCGCTGTCTCATCCGGTTGCGGCGCCAGTGCGATAACCGTGTAAAAGGAGTTTATTGGTTCACTAATTAGTTGAAATTATTGTAGTCTACACTCGAGAGCAAAAGTTTCGGGTCATTTAGCATTTTCTTGAATATCTCAAAAAATATTAAAGTTTATGTTACTGACCCGAAACTTTTGCTCTCGAGTATATTAGGTCGCACACACGAAAACAGGCAACCAGCCGTTGCTGCGAGCGGCGAGACGAGCGGCGGCACGAGCGGCGAGATCAAAATGTACAGAAATGTATGAAATTTTTTCAAACCGTTTACGAAACAGCGGCGAGTCGCACGCGCGGGCGCCACCACTTGCGCATTTGACTCGCCTCTCTCTCTCGTTTTCATAAACGGTTTGAAAAAATTTCATACATTTCTGTACATTTTGATCTCGCTGCTTGCGCCGCCGCTCGTCTCGATTATGATTGGTTTATGTTTATATGCGTTACCTGTGCGCGCGCCCCTCGGCACGAACGTGGGCACGAACTCTGCAGCGAGAGGGTTGAGCGTGGAGCGCGACACCGTCTCCTCCAGCGACAGCGACGGGTTACCGTTACTAGTCCTGTAATCAGGAAATATATATTACATTTTTTTAAATATAAAATAGTAGTTTATGTAACTGTTACGTAATAAATTTTATGAAACGAGTCGCAGGGAGAGGTGCGGACCGCTCCCGTCGCCCCCCTAGTACCCAGCTACGCCACTGCCTAGTACCCACAACACAGCCTTATTGAGCTTACTGTGGGACTAGGTTGATTTGTGTAAGATTGTCCCATGATATTTATTTATTACTTATTGATATATATTATAATAGTTCCACCTGTTACGGGCTTAAAAGCCATCAAACATATAACATATCAATATCAAAAATATCTGAACATGCACTTTATCGCTTTGATCAGAGTCATTGTTCAGATTTTTGTGACCACCTTGGCCGCTCCGATATATCTGATGGCGAGTGTGTTTGCCGTGCGTGCCAGCGAGCACATACCGTCGTTTAGATATTACGATTGTTAAAGAGATTTAATTTATCAGACAAGCAGCACACGAGCGTAATGATGAGTGTCTTAACGTCCACAATAGCCTAATGGCCTGGGACCAGTTAATTGATGTACCCATGAATGGGTTCTAGCATGTTCAGTTTTTACTTACGTTGGGTAGTGTTGTGTATTGTGTCCGTTGTGCCTCTCCAACTCTCTCTGCTCATCTTCCAGCGTGGCCTCTATGCACTGTTCCATCTAGGCTTCCTCTGCAGTAGCCCCAACGCCTGCTGGGACCAGTTCACGGGTATTGATGTACCCATGAATGTGTTCTAGCATGTTCAGTTTTTACTTACGTCGGGTAGTGTTGTGTATTGTGTCCGTTGTGCCTCTCCAACTCTCTCTGCTCATCTTCCAGCATGGCCTCTATGCACTGTTCCATCAGGGCTTCCTCTTCCAGCTGCTGCATCACCTGCGGAACCACAGCCTTAGACACACGGGCGACATTAGTTTATACATGCAAAAAAATACTTAAATAAAAATGTTACATTATAACTTAAGTTCTATGATAAAAAGGAGTCTATAACTATAACTACTATCACTACTAATATTATAAATATGAAAGTAATAATATAAATAATACACTCCAATTATGATAAATTACTATAAACTAAAGTACTAATATTTAAATGCGAAAGTAACTCGTTTGACACATCTACATGTTTAAAAACAGGGTTGTATTGGAGTCTATGATAAACTACTATAGCTAAACTACTAATATTATAAATGCAAAAATATCGAGTCTATCACATCTTTATGCTTAAACTGATGAACTGATTTAGATGAAATATAGTTTCGAGGCCCTGAGTAAGATATAAGATTTATCACAGAAATTAATTTAAGTGGCTTAACTCTTCTCCAGGCATAGTTAAGTACGTACGTAGTATCGTAGTTAAGTACGTATAAAGGTTGTCTGGTAGAGATCGCTTTTTAGCGATAAGACCGCCTGTTGCTACCTATGTAGATTCTAAACTTTTTATTACTGTACAATTTTATTTTTATTTTTGGTGCAATAAAGAATATTGTATTGTATATCGACCACATCCGTGGCAATTGAATTTAAAACTTAAAACTTTGGAGTTACGGTTCGAATTAGGTTAGACTTTCGCAAAATTGAGCTTGCCTTTAAATGAATTACCAAAACGTATTTTTTTTTTCACTTGGTAAGTTGGTTTATTTCTTCTCACAGTCGCTAATACACCCTAAACGTAAATTTTAAACAAAAAAGAACTAGCCAGTAGTAGTGTGAAGAGATAAGAGTAGCGGGGAGTGGTATAGGTAGTATTAGTGATTGTGAAGAGATAGCTACCTGCTTGTCGAACTCCTCCTCGTTCTCCATCCACATGTAGTCGGCGAAGTCGTCGGGCGCCACGGCCGGCGCCCCGTACCCGGCGCCCGCGTAGTACGCGCCCGCCATCACGTAGCCTGGCACAATATTCATTTATTACTACGAGTAGTAGTCCGCCTCGAACTGAGCGCGGACTCGCGATTTACTTGGAATCGAGTTGACCAATATAACAAGACCCTAAGGAGGTATTTTTTTCTCCTTCTAGCTTCAGAACCACTTGATCGATCCTGCTCATATACGAACTTACAAATTTTATGTAATCTGCTACAGAACTTCTCTCCCCCACTTATCTCCTTACAGAGCTTCTCTGCCCCAAGAAGCTTTATAGATCAGAAAAACGTTACTAAAGTTATCGTCGGACAAACTATCGAAAACAAAAAGCCATCCAAATGCTGAGACGTCCCACTAGCCAGGTGACAGTTGGGTCTGGAGTTGTTTGTAAGAATTCGCTTCGCTTACGCTCCGCGAGTTCGATTATTTGTATCTCCTTTGAGAATCACGGGCCTTCACATCCCGGTCTTTTGGTAGGCTTACGCTATTATTGTGTTGTTGTGGGCCTTTCATTGTCGCATCGACCAGCATTGATCTATTGTGACAGGCCTTTAAAGTTCATTACTAATGCCCGTTGCCTCCAGAAAGTTCCAGATTCTTTGGGCAGTAATGTTACTGCCACAATAACCTTACATAGATTTGTGTAAGATTGTCCCCAAAAATTTTTTTTTTTTATTTTTTATTTTTTTTTAGGGGGCCCACCGACTATCAGTCCACCTGACGATATCTGCGTGTCAGTTAGAACAAAAATTTGACAGCTCCGAACAACTGACAGGCCAATATCGTCAGGCCGACTGATAGTGGGTGGGCCCCGTTAGGGCCGGTAGCACCAAACCGTCTGTTAACGTCAACGTCATCGTCAAAAAATCTTGTATGAAAAGTTTGACAGTTTTCTATGGTATGACAGCTCCGTCGCCATATTTAACGTTGACGAGTACGTTAATTGTGCGTGGTGCAACCCACCCTTGACCTTTTTAGGGTAAAAACGGGACCCTATTACTGAGACATCACTGTAATTTCTTTATTTGTATATAATGAAATCAATATTTTTTCAACAAGTAACACTAATTAAGAGCGCTGGTAGCCTTGCGGTAAGACGTCCGACTTTCAATCCAGAGGTCTCGGGTTCAAACCCCGGTTCGTACCACTGAGTTTTTCGGAACTTATGTACGGAATATCATTTGATATTTACCAGCCGCTTTTCGGTGAAGGAAAACATCGTAAGGAAACCGGATCTAATCCCAAAAAGGCCTAGTTTCCCCTCTGGGTTGGAAGGTCAGATGGCAGTCGCTTTCGTAAAAACTAGTGTCTACGCCAATTCATGGGATTAGGTTGTCAAGCGGACCCCAAACCGGAATAAACGCTAGGATGATGATGATGAGTAGCACTAATTGCTAATTATATGAATGAAACACTCACAGCGTACTTATTCTGTAGTAAATTAACTGCATGTGGTGGATTATTGTTAACAAGGTCTTCGTTTAAAAGATGAAAATTCTACCACGCCGCCGCAATGGGGAAGGCCGGTGAAAAGTCATCATAGATGGCGCTGCGTACGATAGTCCTTTATTTATATGGCATTTGACAGCTAGTTCCATGAGTTCTAGGCCGAGTTCCGAATCGAAATTATAGTGCTCACAACGCTGACAGCGCTGACGGCGGACCGAATCAGTTCACGCGCTCAAGGCCGCGTGAGTGGTGTTTCGTTTCGGACCACCGCAAGGGTTTGAGTACTGTGAGCGCGATTCGGTCCACTTGACAGTCAATGTCAACAGATTTCGCTCCTAAATGAGATGACACATGTCAAACGTTAACGTGACGTTTGTGCTCAAGGTTACGCCTCGAAGTGTGAGCACCGTGAGCGCCATTCATTTTAGTTTCATTCATTTTCACCATTTTCATTTTCAGCGATAATCCCAGAGAAAAGTGAGAATATGAAGTGTTTTTGAGAAGGATGAATTAATTAACTAGGGTTTTTTTTGAGAAGGATGAATTAACTAGGGTTTTTTATGAGAAGGATGAATTAACTATGTTAGAACCTAGATGTAGTATGGTCAATTGGATACTTTCCAGTAGATAAACTTTATTAAACTTAATTGTTTCGTTGCATTCTTACTTACTTACTTACTTACTACTTACATTCATAAAATCAAAATTTCACAAATACACGGGAAAGTCTAGGTGTAGCAATGCAGCAAATGATTTTATAGTGGTTAAAACTTTTATAAAGGAGATCTATTCATAATATAGTATTGTGACGTCACAATATTAGTCTCCCGTATAAACTACTAATATTAATCCTACAATGTTAAATACGCCATACGTATAAATAAGATATATATAAGAAAGTAGCCTATTATGAAGAAATGTTGACGGAGTATGCTCACCGGGTATATGCCCCCTGGGTATGTGCACGGGGTAGACCGGCTGTGGGTGCAGACCGTCTCCGCTGCCAACCACTCCACCGGGCACTCCGCTGTCAATTATAACTCCGTTTGGCTGGAATGTTACAATTGTTAATATTAGTTTACTGGTTTCATTACAAATTGTATGGCTAAAATGTTTGGGGAAAAAAATATTTCCGTAACTTCTATTCTGGCAAATATGCAAACCGTGCACATCTCTGAAGGGAACATTGTACAAACTGGAGATGGGCCGAACATTAATTAAATCAGTTAATTTACAAATTGTTTTGAGTCACTTAAATTCCGGTTATTTCGTATTCAGAATCAGAGGCCAATTTTTGATTTTCGAGCGCCCGAATTCAAAAAGTTTAAGCTCGAAAATAATCGCACACAAAAGCTTACCGCCAACTTTTTCGCATGGATTTAATAGTTTAAATACTCATGATTTCAAATTCCTATCGCTGTTATTTTTAAAACATAATTTCAGCGTTTAATTCTGAGTTGTAAATGTCCCTTTGAGTAATCGAATCTCAAAAATCACCCCTTTGTAAACACACATAGAGTGATGATATTTATAAGAATATGTTATTATGACACATTCATATTTACAATGAGGGTTTCCTAAATCCCAGATGGCGGGACTGTGACGAGAAATCTTTTTGACAGCAGCTGCATTCACTAATTTAAAAAAAACGATGATTAAACATGATTGGTGGATTATGACAGCTGGACCTCTCGCCACAGTGCTGCCACCTTGTGAGAAAAGCGGTTCATGAAACCCTCCTTGTTTAACCTTTTGAACGCCAAGCATCGGACGGAAAAATCGTTCCCACAGCGCGCAAGGCAAACCGGTTATATTTTGGACGTGATATCACGTCCTGGCGCTGAGGACACGACTTTCCGTGCGCGTGATTTAACGTCTTTCGCGGTCAAAGGGTTAATGATAATATCAATATCTTAAGATATTATATTGTGTAGTTTAGTTTATAAAATTTCACTGTTTATTTTTTGATATTTCCTTTTGAGTACAATTTTTTTTAAGAATGTAGTTATTGGATTGTAAATTCAGTATTATTGTATGAAACTGTTAAAAATGATTGAAATAATTTACACTCTATTTCCTTGTTTAATAAGCGAATAAATAAACAAATAAATGCATCACAAATCCAATTAGATTTTATTATTATTCCAATAAGTTTTTTATCCTCACCTGCCACTGTCCATTTTCCTCGTTCCCATAATAAGCACCAACGTTAGCTGAAGTCTCCGGAATCTTCATACTGGCAACACTCAGTGAACAAATCAACAATCCATAAACAAACTACTTAATTTTTTAATACGGCTTAAATACTGGCACAATGTCACTTAATTTTAATAGTTTTGATTAGATTTAAAAATAATTGGTTTGGTTTGGTAGAGGCACTGCTGTCATAAGATTCCTAGTTGATTTTGTATGTGTCCTGACTATCTTCATTTCTGGGGTTCCCGGCAACTGGAAAGAGAAAAAATATTTATTAGATTGACTCTAAAGGTGGTGGTTCGCGCCACGACAGAGACAGAAGACCGCGACGGAAGTCCTCGACCGTCACTTGACGGTAGGCAACAAATAAGGGATAATTTGCGAGCGAGACAGGTTGGGTCTTAAAACGAGTCGCGTAATTTCAGGATAACTGATGCTCTTGGGGGGTTCTTTGGGTCCTATTAAAATAATTTATAGCAATTTTAGCGCGAGGAAATGAAAAAAAAATGTATGAAAAATATAATATAGTCGGTCTGGAAAGAGAAGTGTCGTAGAATGTATGAGCTACAATATAAACCACGACACTTCTCTTTCCGGACAAACTCTACTAAGTTTTATATGTTGAATAAAATATGAATGTAAGAATCTATAAATTGGATTAAACATGTGTACAATAAGTAAATATTATTTTTATTTGCTAAAATAAAATAATCGATGACAATATACAATCACGGAAGACTGCCATTTGACAGAGTCAAGATAGGTGCGACGACGAGCGAAGCGAGGAGGAGTGTGTTAGGTGAACCGCGAACAAACAGCGCGCGAAGCCGAGCGAGCGAAGCGAGTGTGCCGTTGCAGCGGCCGGCGAGCGCCAGAACCGACTTTTGTACCATACGATAAGGGAAAGAAGCCCTAGTTCACCGCGAACCGATATTTGGTAGTACTATATCCCAAATCTTTAATCATAAATATTTCCGAAACCAAGCGATTCCTCGGGGTGGGGATGACTGTAGAGAATCCCTCACCCTCCCCTCTACCCCCCCAACAACCCTCCCACTCCCAATTTAGGCGACTCGTTTTAAGACTTTTACGCGAGACAGAGAAAGTCTGTCTCCTGTCCTGTCAAGTGTTGCCTGTTGCTGTCGCGTCGCGAACGGCCACCTTAAAGTTGGATCACTTGCTTCTAGATGGCGCCACAACACACCTTAGAGGAATATTGTATGTTCATAACTTAAAAAACTTAAAAAGTAAACTTGATTTCCACTAGGGAACGCAACCCATGTGTTCTTTCATAGTAAAAAACTTCATGCTGGTAAAACTTGATACTGGTCAAAAATATCTGAACAATCACCCTGACAAAGGCGTTGTTCAGATATTTGTGACCATCTTGGCCACTCCGATATATTTGATGGCAACTGTAACCTAGTCCTAGTGGCTACATGTTATCATATTAATTCATATCACACTAATTAACTAATCATCAATAATGATATATGGAGTAAAGTGGCATTCCAACTGTATTTGTATGATAATTTGCAAACATTTCATACCTCTGACTCATTTATACTTTTTAATTTCGGACTTTTACTTTATAAATAACTCTTAATTATCATTCACTCAATATAAAGCAGTTGATTCATCTCATTATCATGACCATGACTCTTATTGTTGTGATAATAAAGTCTATTTTTGGTCAATATATTTGTAAGATGAAGTATCTGTATGTTGGTAAACATGGTTAATGCCACAGATAAGAAAGAGTAAACAAGTTGTGAAGACAATAGCCTTTGGAAACAGTGGGTTCAAAGTTTAGTAACAAAGTTCTTATAAAAAAAAATGTAATAAAATTTGTAGTGGGAATTTATTTTTTAATGGGTCAATGGCAAAAATGTGAAAGCCAGTTTTTATTTTAAACGCATTTCACATTATTAAGATGGGTTTAATAGTTTAATGTGCATTCTTAATATGCACATCAAAAATTAAGCCTATGTAGAGAATTTTTTTTTACACTAGGTAAGCCTAGTAGTCTGCCTCGAACTGAGAACTCGCGATTTACTTGCAAACAAGTTGACCGATATAACAAGACCCTCTTGAAGATTTTTTTTCGCCATGTAAGTCCACAACCCTTTCATAGAATCCGCTCAAAAACTCTCAAATTTTATAGGTCTCTGCTAGAAACCCACAAAAAGTCATAATAATCAGAAAAACATTACTAAAGTTATTGTTGAACAAACTCTCAAAATCAAAAAGCAATTGAAATGCTGAGTCGTCCCAGTACCTATCAATAATAATAATGTGCAAGTCAATACCTATCAGGATCAATGCAAGAAATGAATCAGACATGTTCTAAATAAGGTTTTAACACAACAATATTAAAATAACAGGATAACAATAAATGCCTATGCATTATTATGTATTAGAATTTGAAATTAAGAAAAAAAAACTACCCAATCATGAAGTATTGTATAAAAAAAAAAACATTTATTATTTAGAGGCTTCATAAGCCCCATTGTAGCTTACTTTAATATATATGACTATTATAATTGTGAAACAGTAATATTGTATAATATTGCCTGTAACATACTGCAAGTTCACTATAGACATCTTATTATGAGCAATGGTCGGCGGGGGTGAGCTGTTTTCATATTAATTTGACACGACATACGTCAAATTACTATGAAAACAGCTCACCCCCGCCGACCTCTGATTATGAGACATATACAAACATACATACAATGAAGTAAAAAAAAGAAATTGATCAGTCCACATCCAATCATGTCAAGCGACAACCAATCATGTCATTTCAACAATACAAATAACGTAAGTTACTGCAAGTATCAAGGTTAAAGAGATACAGAATACTAGCACCATTAACGTTTATTTACTTATTTAGTAACTTTGATAAGTTAAGATATGATCGAACTCAGTTTTTAGAGTATTTTATTTGGTGACAAAGTACAAAACTCAACAAGGAAACTCTAAAAAATAAATAAGAAACTTTTTAATCGTTGCCTCAGTAAAAAAGTAATAACACATCCATTTCCCGACTCTATGGCTTTGTACGAAACAACAAAACGTAATTATTGTCCACGCAGACGGTTGATAATGTTATGAAACCGAATGTCAACAAATGAAAGGTGCCCCCGAATGCCGTGTTAAATATTCTACTTTCTATTTATTGCAGAGAATGTGTATTTAACAACGCGTGGCTGCCCAGCCCAAACGCAGGGCCTAAATACATATTAAAAACAAACATTTTTGAAACTCGAACTAGGAACTCCGCAGAACGGCCAAGCCTAAAATAGATCACCTAGAAACTAAAATAATAATAAAGTGACCGAGTTTCCATACAAACGACACGGTGAGTTCAATTTAACGCAAATTGAGGCACAAAGTCGAGGCGAAACAGCGCGCTAGCACCGTGTAAAAGCAATTTAACTGGGGAAAAATTGAAACTATTATTTAGCACGTGTTTCTTTCCTACATGCTACGTAACATTCGCAAAAATCATAATACTCACTCATTCGAAACACTTTACGTGCTTACGAGACATTGAACACTCAATTGACTTGCTTCAAAATGTTTTTGATAATTTTAATGCACTATTAACTAGTAAATTAGCACTATAACCTCCAATTCCACAATTTTACACACAAGACGATCTACCAGCGTTCGTGGCGCTAATGGCGACCGCAGTGAAGTTCGCCAACGAGGGATCGGATTTTGAGCAAATGAGAATTGTGATCTAACTTCGTGTCAAGGAAATAGCCGGCTGTTTTTCGAATTGTGGCTGATTATTATGATAAATGGAGAGGAAATAAGTAAATAAATTTACCTTTCTAGTCGACAATCATACTCTTGTAAATTTAGATTAGCCAAAATAGGTGTCAAACTAAAAAAATAATAATGACGCCTGACAGAAGCGATTGATCAAAAAAGTTTATAATGTGGTTTAGGTATTTTTCTTCATGTATTCTGCACCATTTCGTATCATTTATCATTATGCAAAAATATGTTGTTTTATTTATTACGATGTAAAATTATCAAATTGAACTTTTTTTTAGACCATTTCAGACTATCTGTTATAACTAAAATCTTACCGACTTCTAAACGAATAATACGTTCCATTTCATGCATGTAATTTATTTTTAAATCGTCAAGTCACAATATTTGACCGTATGGCTATACCGGATCTTCTCATTCTACCACATCAAATATATAGAATTGAAATGGTTTCGTATACTTTTTGTTTTAGTTGTGCTTTAATTACATTTTAAAATAGATTGAACCAGCACCAGCGTCAACACCACGACCTGCTTTCAGTGAAACGAAAAAAAATTTGGCAGCAATGACCTTTGACAGGTCACTGATTGTGACAGATCAATATCACAGAAACAAAACAAACTTCGCAATTCAATTTCCTTCTATTTCAGTATTAAATCGACATAAAATGTCTACACCTTATGTAAAATTAAAACAGCCGTTGAACGAATATGCTTTACTATGCCGTGGTTGCTTGGCCGAATCCGGTGAAATGAAGAATATGCAGGAATGGGGCTTAGCTGACGACTTTTACAGGATTACTGAGGTTAATAATTGTTTTTACAATATTTATAGATATAACCATCGATATAATACTTTTAAGATGGTTTTGTATAAGTTTGCTTTTTTAACAACCAATATTTTACATGAAAAAACCTATGAAATGCGTATAAGCATTATTCTTACTATGATTGACATATCAGGGATATTGTCATTTAATATGGCCTCGAAGGGTCAAAAGAAGCTATAACGTCACGTGGTACAACTTTGCCTATGATGCACAACTTTGCCTGGCTTGAAAAACATGGTTTTTTCCACCAAACAGCTATTTAACACTTTCCGTACCACACTTCGCTACGCGCTACGCTCGTAGCCGATCCCAGCGTTTTCCCGTTTTGTAGCGGAAAGCGCCTACGAACGGAGAGCCCACATAGCTGGTTCCTGGTCGTGAAAGTGTTAAATCTTATTCCGGGTTGGATCTTAAAACAAGTCGCCTTTTTTTAGGATAACTGATGCTCTTGGGGGGTTCTTTGGGTCCTATTAAAATCATTTAAGCCCGAGGAAGTGAAAAAAAATTTAAAAAATATTAAGTGGTCTGGATAGAAAAGTGTCGTAAAATGTATGAGCTTCCATGTAAACCACGACTCATCTCTTTCCGGACCTTCACCGAAAAGCGACTGGCAAATATAAAATGATAATATGTACATAAGTTCCGAAAAACACAGTGGTACGAGCCGGGGTTTGAACCCAAAACCTTCGGATTGAAAGTCGGACCGGTCCTACCGCCAGGCTACCAGTAATTTTCCTTCCTTGGCTTTTACTCCTTGCTGATAGAAGCAAGGTGAATTTGCTAATGTTGATGTTAATACTTAACTTCACATAAACATTTTCACTTACCTTATAACTTGCTAAGACCATTTTAACCGACTTTAGTATTTGTACTTAACCAGATAGTTACTCGGTCATTTAATCAAAATTCTTAGTTTTAATTTTAGCTTTAATATTCATTTAATAAAACATACTCTGTATTTCGCTAAGATTCCCACGTCACAGGCTCAGCCTAGTGTGGGGATCACTGTACTACCTCCCACTGTAATACCAATATATTTATTTCATAATATATATATTTTGAATTTTGTATTTTAATTTGATATTGAACCTGTAGCTTAAGAATAATTGCATGCCAATGTTTCTTAATAGCCGTGTCGCCTCTATTCTATCTATGCCCTGAGGCATTGCGGCCGCGTGTGCGTTTGCCTCATGTCGTGCCGAGGCACGTCCACACTAGCCGAGCTGCCGCGCGAGGCAATGTCCTCGCAAGGCGGTGTGCTAGGTGTAAACTCGTTACTCAGCTAATTATGTCACTAACACATTTCCCACTCATTCATCACCTATTTTTTATCAGGTACCGAAAAGAGAAGATGTAACCGAACTTTTATGTGCAAATTGTGAAGATAGTTTACTGCGTTGCCGGGGCTTCAAGCAGCGGTGTCAGGACTCGGACGCCTTTCTCAAGGACACTGCTAAGGTAATAGTATAAGGTGTTATGGATAAAATAATATAATTGGAACTAGTCCGTCAATTTGATTATCAAAAATATTAGCTAGATATTTTTAGAACTGAAAGAACAAATCAAATTATTTTTTAATGAATATTTTGATTTGTTTATTTTAAGTAGTCACACTACTATATGTATAAATTATAAACTTGTATAGATGTCATATACAAAGGAAAAAGTGACCAACGCCTCCGGTGCCCAAGGCTGGATTCGAACCAGCGTCTGCCGCGAATGCAGAAGACGCTGGTTCGAATCCAGCCTTGGGCACCGGAGGCGTTGGTCACTTTTTCCTTTGTATATGACATCTATACAAGTTTATAATTAGATATTTTTACTTTTGTCAATAAAATTACAAAGATAAGGCGCATCAAAGTTCGGGAGAGAAAAGTCGTCACATTAAGAGGAACTGTGGGTACCATCGCTTACGATTTTATTTCTCGAATATATATTAAATCTGTACTATGCAAGACATAAGCGACTTTTACCAAATGGCCACTAAGTTTAGGGCGTCGTCTAGCTGGCCTGGTTGCAGGGGGCGGGCGCAAGCTCGCGGGGACAAATCTGGTATAATCTCAAAGCAAGTATCTTTAGAGTTGAAACACACGTTCGCCCAAGAAGGGGGGCGTTTTAAGTACTACGAAACGCAATTTTTGAAGATTTTTGAACAATTTAACGCGTCATAACCTTTCTCTCTCATGGCGGAGGCTTTTACCCAAACGGGGTCCATATAAAACTATAATTTATGTCAAATAATATATTTAAATTGTTAAAATTGTGGAATAAATAAAGCTTAAATAATAAAAATAATAACCTTTCTCTGTAACGCCATTTTGACGCCCGCTCCGTGCAACCGCGCCAGCTAGCGGAAGCCCTTATACCGGCCGTGAGCAGCGGGTATCGGGGCGAATAACCCTTTTTGTTTTTTTTTTCGCATTGCGTAATGGAGTCGGCCTATTTCTCAAAGCCCTAAGGGCGAGTTATTTAATTTAATTTAATCGTATGGCTAGATATGATAGAATACAATCGTTCCTTATAATAAGACACTCAATTGCTGGATCCATTGGATTACGTCATCTTCAAGGGTGAACAAGTCCTCTGGGTTGCCCTGGTATTTTGTGAGTGGGCACTCGCTGATAATGTGGTCCATGTCCTGCACCGCAGCTCCACACTCGCATGCCGGTGACTCCCTCCAGCCGCATCTGTGCAAGAACTCTCGACTTCTACCCCAGCCGGTTCGTAGTCGATTTAACTGACACCAACTTCGTCTAGGTAGTGAGAATCCTGCGGGTTTTTCTGTGGGATTGATGGTAGTCACCAGGTTGCTAGGCGGCTTCTCATTCCAGTAACCGTTGGCGTTCAGTCGGCGTCCTAATAATGCGCTAACACCCTAATTAAGAAAAACTTTTTTACAGAAAAAACCTGAACACACACCAGATAACACCATAACCTCAATCCTAAACGCCAACAAGCTGAACATCATCATCACAGCCAGCGACATGGAGTCCAAGATCCTCCTCCCCTGCCCCTACGCTATCGGCAGCCAGTGCCCCGAGAAATACTTGAAGAAGCGATACTTGTACAACCATCTGATAAAGCATCATGGTATGTCGGAGCAGCTGGTTGTAGAGTGCCAGTATTTCTGCACTTATGATGAGTGCTCATACTATGTTCATGCAGGTAAGAATGGGGAATACTAACGTATAATAAAAAGTGAAAGAGTTCGAGGATGCAGTGGGGGGGAGTGAATCTTTTATATTAAAGAGTCGGCAACGCGCATGTGACACCTATGGAGTTGCAGGCGTCCATACGCTTACCATCCGGCGGGCTGTATAGTCTCAAAAAATCGTAGACGACGTTCTTTTTATTAACCGACTTCAAAAAAAAGGAGGTTATCAGTTCGACCCGTATGTTTGTATGTATGTTTGTTCGCGATTAGTTCGCGTTTGGCTGAACCGATTTTGATGCGGTGTTCAGAACAGTATTTTTTTACAGTCAACATTGTCCCTAATTGAGCGTCTAAGGCCCCCTGATTTCCATTCCAAGTGTCCAAGGGCCCCACATTCTTAAATGCCCAGTATTAAGACGGCCTTGTCTAATCTCATCCTCTCTTTTAGATAAGAACAAATATTTCACCGAACGAAAATACCTCAATCAACATTACAACAAAGTCCACAGATCCAAAGTGATTTGCGAACACTGCCACATGAGTTTTAACGACACGGAATACGAAAGACATTTGAAAGTCTGCAACGTAACATATATATGTCAAATATGCAACATAGAGTATAAGAATAACGAACGATTATTAGTGCATTTGATGAGAAAACATCCTGATATACACGAACAATATAAAAAAGGAAGAAAGAAGAAAATAACTGAAACTGCCACGGAGTGTAAAAGAATCAAAATCGATGATAAACTTGAGTATATTTGCGATAGTCCTAAAAGAACTTTAGCGACACAAACAAGACTCGAAGAGAATATCAAGAACGATGTAGCATTACCCTCATGGAAAAACGAAGAATCAAAAACCGATGAACACACACAAACCGTCTTCGAAGACCTACTTTCCCTCAAATCTCAGACTAGCGAGGACGACTCGATATTCTTCTCAGAAACAGTATCCCTATCAGACATTCAAACACAAACATTCCCTTTAGAGTTTGGTCTAAGCAGATCAAACAAGCAAACGACTACGGAAACGCAATCCCCAGACCTAAGCATAAAGGAAACTCAAACGTGCTTATGTCTGTACGACTCTCCGAAACCTTTCAAACTATTTGACAGTGTCTCCTCAAGCCCATTAAGTATTAATTTGACTTCTACGGAGACTCAAACGATAGAGTTCAAGTACGATGTGAAGGATGAATTGTTGAGTTTTCACTCGACGGAGACTCAAACTTGCTTTGAAGAGGAATTGAGGAAGGAGAGCTTGTGACAATGGCCTTATTTTCAATTGTAAGTCGCATGCCGGTGCGGTCGCAGCCTGAAATTTTGGGGGGGGGTCACTAAAGCAAAAAAAATAATTTTTAATTTTTGAGTGGGTCTTTTTTCAATTCATGGTCATGGTGGGGGGGTCATGTCCCCTGTGACCCCCCCCCCCCTGGGACCGCGCCTGGTCGCATGTTATATCACTAGATATGATGCTGATGTCTTCCTGTTATCCCTCATTAGGGACATAGAAGAGTTTTCCATATGTCGCGATCTTGAGCGGCTACTTCCAACTTTCCAGCCGAGACCAAATGATCCAGCCTCCTCAACTGATCGTGATCGCCTCTATGTAGTAAGGGGACGTCTCGACCTTCTACTGCCAGCAGATTGCCAGCGGAGACTGCTTGGGCAAGTGGTTGTCAGGAATGTCAGGTCTACGATGTGCGTGTCCGATCCATCGCCATTTCCTCTATATCATTACTAGATTAAAGGCTAGTAATCGAGCGGGCGGAGCGTAGGCGAAGTGTAGTTATCGAACGAGCGGAGGGTAAGCGAAGTGACGTTCGTACAGAGAACTTCGGACCAAACTGTACCTGCCTATTGGGACGTCTCGGCATTTCAATGGCTTTTTGATTTTGAAAATTTGTTGAGCGATACCATAGTAACGTTCCTGAAATGTATTTATGTTTAATCTGATTATTAGGAATTTAGTTGAGGTTGTAACAGAGATAGCGCATAAAAAATAACTCGGTATAAGCAGAGCGTAGCCGCACAAATATAAAAAAGTAAGTATAATAATAAATAATAAGTATAGTGCGAGTAATAATGCAATAAAATGTATAAGTACTCAAGATTAAAGTAAATTAGTAATCGAGAAGAGTCAAGATAAAGATAATAATTGTAGTCTCGCGAACACAAATACTTAACCCTTTGACCGCCACAGTCGGCTGTGGCCGACATCAAAAAGTCGTGCCATGGACGCCACCGACGGCAACAGCCGACAGGCTTTGTAGTGCAATAGGGACCTACGCGGGCTTCCGCAAAGTTCAATTTCGCTTGACAAAACGCGATTATGTGGCGTCGGTGGCGCGTCATTTTTGTTCAACGCTTGACGGTCAAAAGGTTAAAAAAAGTAAATATAATAATTAATAATAAGTATAGTGCGAGTAATAGTGCAATACAATGTATACTTAAGATCAAAGTAAATTGGTTGTTGAGAAGAGTCAAGATAAAGATAATAATTGTCGTCTCCCGAACACATAATATGTCGCAATCTACATCAAAAGCGTTTATCTTGTATAGTCGACGTCAAAGATATGTTTACACCTTACGCCTTTGTAATAAGTTGCAAAAGTGTAAACATATCTTTGACGTGGACTGTACCTACAGATTCAATATTGTATTCATTCGAACATCAAAAGCGTACTCGTAAGTGCCGCCCGCCAAATGGTACCTTTTGATGTAGACTATCACATATCTCGTCTAGTGCAAGAAGAGACTACATATAAATAATATACAGCCACAGTCTAAGAACTTTTTGAGGCTCTAAGTCTGAAGCGCCATCTGCACGAGAGCAACCCAAAGATAGAAAAATAGTAGGAGGAAGTAGGCGTTTCTACACCTGGGGCACCGCCTCGCGAGTAAATTGCCGCGCGTGGCAGCTCGGCTAGTGTGGACGTGACTCGCCAGAGGCATTGCCGCCGCGCGTGCGTAGTCTTGGCCGAGGCGCGGCAATTTCCTCGCGAGGCGGTGCGCCAGGTGTGGACACACTTAATGCCATTTGCGCTGCAGCACCATCCAGCAACGAGTAGCGTACTTTGGGTTGCTCTCCTTCAGATGGCGCTTCAGACTTGGAGCCTCGAACAGTTCTTAGACTGTCTATATTATTTATAGTCTCTGGTGCAAGTAAGTTTTGACGACACGATTACAGATGTGCAAGTTGCAGAAAGTTGCCATAAATTCTCGGAAATTTCATGAAACTTTCACTAGAAAATATGAAAATTTAAAATTTGGAAAGTTTCAATTCTCATACAAAAATGTAAGAAATTTTCCGAATTTTTCCTACGTTAAATTTCCGAAACATTTTTCAATTTTGGAAAGTTTCCTTAGGCACATCAGTAGACACGATTATTCTCTTTTCACTCTATTATGTGTAATTAACTACTTATAGGTATTGTATTAGATTTAGCTTAGGTACTGTCCGCGCGCGAGAAACGTGCACGCGTAACGAATGTGAGGATTTTTTTTTTTTTATTCAAAACAATATACATTTCGCTTAAAAACTATATAACAAAACAATCTGAGATTCTTCTATTTATGAATGTTGGGCGTCATAACCTAGTGTTGCGGGTTAGTCGATATTACGTTATCGATTCTGTGTAACTTATTTGCCGCCACTGTGGTCAGGCAGATGTTTTGGCATTCTCACGCCATAATGTGCCGACAAATGAAATAAGACAATCCACTAAAATATATTGATAATAAATACATAAAATAGTATTGCATGCTTACGGCTTATTTAACTATAAAAGTTTATGTCAATAATTCAAACATGCATATTGTTGCGTAATGGTATAAATTACAATTAACTACAAATATTAATTTTTAAATTAGTATCATTAACGTTATAAGAAATCATTGTTTTGGGCGAGTACATATTCACACTAATCGACAAAGTGTCGATAAGTGTGGTGCTGTGCACTGCGGCCAACACTCGTGTAGGGCGAGTGCGGGACATGTGGCGACGGTCAGGCGCGGGCGCGGCGCACACCCTCCCGCTTCCTCGGCCCCCGAGTGCACGTTACTCCCGCGCGGACAGTACAGTCGCCATCGCCGTCAGATATATCGGAGCAATGTATGTGCTCACAATTATCTAAACACGCCTCTATTATCAAGGCGTTAGAGTGCAATTTCAGATATTTGTGAGCAATGGTTGTTCCGATATGTGATGGCGACTGTATGTAAGGTCTATGTGGCTAATTCCGTCATAGGGGATATTCCGTCTAGTAGCGTAAAAATTTAACACTTTCCGTACCGCGTAGCGCGTAGCCAGGTATTCCTCGTATGTAGCGCTTAGTAGCTACGAACAGAGAACCTGACAGTCGGGTTCTCGGTGCTGAATGTGTTAAGTAGAGAACATGTTTAATCGTTTATTCCATACGATAAATAATGAGCGAACAATGAACAAAATTGATAATTTCATCGACAAAGCAGCGATTGCTTTTAGTTCCACCACAGATCTAGTATAGTATAGATCTATTGACAATGATCAAAAGTGTGACAAAAAAAGAAATGCAAGCGTGTGGGTAAATTGTCTATGTGAGTGTAAAAATAGTGCAGCCAAGTACAACAGGTTAATTATCTATCGACATTTGACTTTTTATCGATAAGATGCACCCACATTTATATTCATATTTTACGCTAAACGTCATGTTAGAATTAGTAAAATAATAATGTAGTTTTTTTTGTTGAAGTTATAAAATGTTCCATACTTAATTTGATGACTTATTATATAATTAAGTCTGAGTTTGACGCATTAACCACTTTAAACCCCAACTAACGGCCTAGCGTCTAAAATACCGTTGATTGTCCATTGCAACAGGTGCAATTTGTCGCTTTTGAACTTCAACGTGGATATCGGCAGTATTTTTTATCGAACAGATATCGATATAAGATCCTATGACGTTTAATACGTAGAATAACAGTTTCAATTTTTACACAAAATAATCTTGAATATTAACTTTAATGATAAAATATTACCACACAAAGAAAGAAACACTAATATTCTATTGTATCTAGTGCTTACTTTCAAGATTTATTTTGCTAATTCGGTAAAATATGGTTTCAAAGACATCGATCGGAATATCATATTTGCCTGTGAAATGAGTAATTTCCTGGGTTTTTCTTGTGTTTAATGTTGGAATCAGGTACACAATACGATACCACGTTTCTACTTTTTCATTTCAAGTGATTTTGTTCTGGATTTTTTGATATTTTACGCGATAAAATATGAGCTGTCGCGACGGTGGTGTTTGTGGTGTTTTCTGAAAGTCAAAAGTTGGAACACTTGTGTATCTCTTTCGCACTAGTGGAATGTTCATATGCGCTATTGCGCACTTCCCGTCTCTTTAAGCGAGCGCCATTTTATCTCTATGAGTTCCACCAATCAAAGGTAAGATACGGTACGATTGAAATTCAAAGAAGTATACGCCCGTAGACGGAATAGCCCCAATGACGGAATTAGCCACATTGACTTTACATGTAAGAAAAATACGAGTGATTTTCTTATATTTAATTATTCCGTAGCATGTGATATAGGTAATTCTACATTCAGTAATTTTAAGTATGTTTAAAAACATTATATTATAGTCAAAAAGTAGGAATACTCTATTTTGTGTATAGTTTGCTAGATATCCAAATAGGTATAATTATACTTTATGGAGGTGTACTGCCACTTCCCCGAAAATCATTTGGCATAATTTAATTTTCCAAACAACTTATCGCAGAACGTTTAGTTAGCATACCAACGTTTACCAAATGATTGTTTCGCATAGTTTTACTTGGCCGAATTCATTGGCATAGGTTAGTATACCAAATAAAATTATGCGAAAGGATATTATGCCAACTGATGATTTTGCCAAATTAAATTATGGGGAAAATAGTTTGCTATACAATTTTCGGCTATATTAGTAAACCTTTTATGGATGTTATAAAACTTATAAATATGTCATACAGTCAGATGAAAAATATCTCTAAAACACCAGGAATAAAATCGATGTCTTGTTTTTCTTGTAGGAGAGATATAATAGGTCTTTTAAATCGCTATTAAAACTGTACGTCAAGTATCCATGTCAAAAGCGAAGATTTTTTGGCTGCTTACTGTAAAAATCAATAGTATATGTAGAGCACGAATCAATATGTAAAAATACATGTATGTATGTACAGTCGCCATCAGATATATCGGAGCGGCCAAGGTGGTCACAAATATCTGAACAACGCCTCTATTGTCAAGGCGATAAAGTGCGTGTTCAGATATTTTTAAGTACCCTGACCGCTCCGATATATTTGATGGCGACTGTACTTAACAATTCTAAGTAAAAACCGAAATTAATAAAAATATTAAGCAAATTGAAAATCTCTTTTTATTTTACTTCCATAATCGATATTAATACGATACAAGTGTCCAAATACGAAGCTAATGAGCCTGTCTGTCTGTCTGTCTGTTACTTCTTTATGCGTAAACTAATTTAGATGAAAATAGGCGTGGCAATAGTTGAGACTCGGCCCCGCGGGGAAGGACAAATTGAAGTTTTTATTACGAAAACCATTATTTAATTTAACCCTTTGACCGCCAGACGTCAAAACAGGCGACGGAAAAAAGCGTGTAATTCCGAAAATCATTCAAATATCCCATTGTAATAGTAATAAGACTAATAAGAGTAAATTTTCGGAATTATCCGCCACCTGTTTCCTGTCGGAATTACCCCAATGCACCCACTTACCTAAGATGGTTACATACTGTAAGTGTAGAGAGATTTTCCTATTGATGGAAGACGTGTACCCTAAATACACGGTTGCTATTCGCCAAAGTTTTTTAGGTCAAGGACATTGCTAAGGTCAAACACACGAGATGCATGCGTATTGTTTATACTTCTTGTGTAAAATGAATTATAATTTTAACAACATAAATATGAAAATAGAAAATAAGATTCTAAAATCCCATTACCTAAGTAGAAGATAATATCATAATAGTTTCACGTAGGTTGTACATGTAACCGCCATTAGAAAACTCAATATCATATGTACCTTATTTCAGTGCAACAAGTTTGAGATTCAAACTGCTTTTGTCGGTTGTATAGATTACCCCTTGTGTACTAAGGTTTCCAATTTCATGCCAATTTCGATAAATTATGCTAAATTGGATTGAATCCAATGTCCTTCGGAAGAAAATTTAACGCAATAATGGAATGGATTTTGTTGCAGAGGTATTTACCGTTTATACTCAAAAGAAAAAAAAAACCTAGGTTGCTTAGAAAAAAAAACAATCTGCCAAGATTATTAAAAAAACCGGAAATAAATGTGACGTTAAAAAAATATGACGTCTACTGACAAAATTACAACTTTACGAATGCGCGCGACGAGTGCGCTACTGTCAAACAGCAACCTAAATACCAATAGTTCGCCGCCAGTTTCCTCAAAGCAAGTATTAACTAGAGCCCGCACACGTGTACCCCCGTATGGGATAGATATATAGATGCCCATAATCACTTCTACAGCATAAAACAGAACAATTTACCAATCTTTTCCTTAGCCGACACAACTTTCTAGGAAAACTAACAGCTTTTCTCGTAGCAATCACATAAATTCTTGAAGAAATCGCGCATTATATCTGTTTGTTACCCTCCACTGCTAGAAGTAACGCGTGGAGGGTAATAGAAACTATGACAAGGACCAACGATAATAGCACCTCTCTGCCGTATCTATTGAAAGTGTAATAAGACCATCCCGTTCTATCTTGGTATTATTAGTTCCGTGTCAGATCTATGGGTGGTATATCTATGCCAGTTTCCTATTTCATCAACCGCATTACTAACTTTGTACAAATATCGATTGAGATGCGCGCGCATCTTCTGCGTTCTTTACTCTTAAGTTGTTCGCGCGTCTGACCGGTCGCTTGTGCAGCGATAGTGCCAAAAACGGCTTTGATTAAAAAAATAAATTAAATACCTGTTTTCGAACGTACCCCGCTATATCAATCGCTGGGCCGTAGCCCAGTGCGAATTTAAAAAAGTTAAAACCAGAAAAATGCACGCAGCGCCGTAATTTTTTTACGCTCGGATTCTCGCGCGTTTTAGACATAAAAAAGGTTGATCAAGGGATTTTTTTATAGAAAAAGTTGAATAAAACTACTACAACGGCTACCTTAAGGATTTTTATTAATCATCAAATGCATCCGGCGTTCGCTGCGAATGCTAAGCGAATTAAGCTAGGATCGACGGAGGCGGAGGACCAGTTTAAGTGTGAAGTGCCTATTTCGTTACCCGCGCCGCCCGACATCGCGCCATGTCCCTGCCGAGGGAGTTCATCTTTAACCAGGTGAGGATATGATAATTATTAATTTTGTATTAAGCAGAACGTCTGCTAACAAAACCACAATGTCCCCCTAAGACGTATAAACAATAAAGGATATGGAGGATAAATTCGCATCCTTCAGGTAAGTCTAAAAAAGGAGTGTATCTAGGTTCTTAAAGGGTAGGCAATGCGCATGTGAATCCTCTGGAGTTGCAGGCGTCCATGGGCTACGGTAACTGCTTACCATCAGGCGGGCCGTATGCTTGTTTGCTGCCGTCGTAGTATAAAAGTCTAAATAGCTCAGTTGGTCAGAGCGATGGGCATGTTTCCCAGAGTCGCGAGTTCGTGTCTCGCCTGAGGCAGTTGATGTTTCTATTTTTCATTAATTTCTAAACATTATCATAATCATTGTCAAGCTATGTCAGGTCCAGTAAAGATGGTATATATTTCGTATTTTTTAATTCTGTTTCTCATACAGCGCTACCTCATTTATTGCTTTGCTATACTAATACGGGGCGCGTTTTATAAAGCTGCCATCACGATGTTTGGCTCTCTTTCTAATGACTATGGAAAGGACTAGAAAAAGAGCGAAACTGTCGACTTGATATAAAGTGGCCTAAATGGTTATCATAATCACCAACGATTATCAGGGGGCATATTCTAGTTTTGCATTTTAGTTTCAACACAATCCTCATCCACGCTAACTTCAACCACGTTTAACTCATCAATGAAGCTACGAGTATATTTGAATTGGAATGCTACCACATTGGAACACTGGATTTAGATTCAGGCGGCTGCTATCTTTCGAAACTTCACAGACAAATATTATTTTCACGACTAAGGGCCGGTTGCACCAAATTGTCTGTGAACGTAAACGTAATCATAAAAAAATGTTGTATGAAAAGTTTGACAGTTTTCTATGGGATGACAGCTCCGTCGCCATATTTAACGTTGACGAGTCTGTTAAATGTGCATGGTGCAACCCACCCTAAGAAACGCATCGCGTGCGCATTTTGCCGCTACGTTTTATTAGTATACACGCGCTACGAGGTGCTACGGCGTAGCACTGCAGCGCCTTAACACATTCAGTGCCGCTTAGTGCTACGCGGTACGCTCGTAGCCCGTAGCCAGGTATTCGTCGTATGTAGCGCGTAGTAGCTACGAACAGAGAACCCGACAGTCAGGTTCTTGGCGCTGAATGTGTTAATGTCTTAAGTAGGAACGATCATCTCTCTTCGGTAAAATAAGTCGTAGAGGACGCTTTCACTGTGCAATTTAGTGCGTGCTGACCGACTTTCTCAAGTGCATTCGTAACTGCGTCGTTCGCGGCCTCTGACCCAGTTATTTGGCGCGTTGCGTTTCAACTGGAGGCCGCTGGAGGATACTGCAACCACGGTTTTTGTAAAGTCAACGCAAAAATATAAATTCACATTTGAACCTTACTCCAATTAATTAAACGCCAAAAATACACCGGGATACACAATCAGACCAAAAAATGCCCCCACAATAGTGTTGTAAGAACTACTCGTACAGCAGTTTCTCGGTCAGTTTTATTAGACTTTAGTCGGTGATAAGACTGTCCGGTTACAAACTTTCGAGAACTTCGACCGTCTAAGCCCATTCTGACCATCCTAGCTCGTCCTACGAAACATGCATGATCGTATGTAGCGGATGAGTACAATGTAGTTGTTCCGCACAGTCTCGACTGGATAGACTGGAGGTCGTCGCTCGAGGAATCAATACTGTTTCCAGTCGCAGCTGAACGAGGTCAGACGGGGATGCAGACGCGTCTGCTTTCACAGAGATAATGGAAAATAACTTCACACTTCCTCATAGCGTATCGTTGCACGCAGGTGTAGCAGGAGTTATAATAATAGTTTATTCTTTAGGGATATTGACTTAAAACTTTATTGTTTTCTTCGCTAGTATGATCAGAACAGTGTGTAGTTCGGAGAACTTCGACCGTCTAAGCCCATTCTGACCGTCCTAGCTCGTCCTACGTAACATTTATAATCGTATGTAGCGTATGAGTAATGTTGTGGTTCCGCACAGTCTCGACTGGATAGACTCGAGGTCGTCGCTCGAGGAATCAATACTGTGTCCAGTCGCAGCTGGAACGAGGTCAGACGGGGATGCAGGCGCGTCTGGATTTCACAATAGGAAGATTCGAAGAACATCACATTTTTCATAAAGTACACAGGTGTAGCTATAACTAGTAGCTTATTCCCTTATATATCTTTACCTTATACTACATAACCAGCGATTTTTTTAAATAAACGATGACGGTGAAGAATATGAGTATAATTGCCGTCTTTTCTCTACAGGCTGATTCTCTTGAAAGTAGCACAACAGTTGCATGCAACCGAATACAAGTTGCAGCGACTACCAAGAAAATAACCTTGCAAGTATATTCCGACCAAAAAGTGTAGAAATTAAAAAGTGGAAGCATCGTAGTGTCGTCCCTTTCAAATCAATCTAAGAAAACGAGACGACACTACGATTTTGCCACTTTTTAATTTCTACTTTTTGGTCAGAATATAGAGACGACCAATTTCAACCGTCTGATTCAAACGAGTGAAGAAGTTGCATCAGGTTTTAGTCTCTTTGTATCCTTGCACTTGTATACGGTGCACTCATCTGCTAGGTAGTCAAGAACCCGGATTGTTGAGCCACTTTTGCCATTGTTCGTAATTTAGCCGTGTAATAATGACCGATGTAACTGTCAGTTGACAGCTAGATGGTAACATCGTTTTTCATAACGCGGCTAAATTACGGACCATGGCATGGCTCAATACCTTTCGATAGAAAGGTATTCGTGACTGTACGTCTTCCAACTAGATAGGAAGGTACGTCGTCCCGCTAACCGAGACACCGGTATTGATTCTTACTTCTGAGATCGACGACCTCCGTCCGACGTCTTTAAGCTACTTGCTCATAATGAGGATACGCAAAGTTTGTTAGCTTTGGGATACCTCAGCTAAAACCCCAAATATAACCTTACCTCTACATGCCTCTACCAAAGACATATGGAGTTAATAGATATTCTCTGCCTGTACTCGACAATCAAATATTAATAATAATTGTACTAGTTAACTAGTACAATTGTTATTAATATTTGATTTTAGTACTATAATGTAACATTAGTAAGTAAGTACTTATTTGTCGTATGCCGAAAGGTACATCATAGTTGGTACCTATTTTATAAATAACCTGCCACCTGTTCTAAATGTATTAACCCTATGATGACGAAATAAAATGATTGATTGATTGATTGATTGAAATACTTAATCAAAAAATCGACTGCCATTTGGCCTTTCAATCTAAATAGAGGTGTCAAGTTTGCACATAAAAAAGCTTCAAGATGGGTTCAAGAAACTCATTAGTGCGAGGATACGAGTCAGATTTCGAGGCTCCGGTTTGGTAGTCGCAGGACCTAGGAATTGTTATAAGTATAACATTATGATTTTAACGAAAGACAGCAAATGTAGTATAAGTAAAGGGTTGGGTCTTAAAACGAGTCGCCTAATTTAATTTAGTCGCTCTTGGGGGGTTTTTTGGGTCCTATTATAATAATTTATAGCAATTTTAGCCCGAGGAAATGAAAAAAAATGTATGAAAAATATTACATAGTCGGTCTGAAAAGAGAAGTGTCGTAGAATGTATGAGCTTCAATATAAACCACGACACTTCTCTTTCCGAACAAACTCTACAAAGTTGAATAAAATATGGATGTGAGAATCTATAAATTGCATTAACATGTGTACAATAAGTAAATATTGTTTTTTATTTGCTTAGTTGGCAAAAATAAAATAATCGATGACAATATACAATCACGGAAGACTGCCATTTGACAGAGTCAAGATAGGTGCGACGACGAGCGAAGCGAGGAGGAGTGTGTTAGGTGAACCGCGAACAAACAGCGCGCGAAACCGAGCGAGCGAAGCGAGCGTGCCGCGGCAGCGGCCGGCGAGCGCCAGAACCGACTTTTGTACCATACGGTAAGGGAAAGAAGCCCTAATTCGCCGTGAACCGATATTTGGTAGTACTATATATCCCAAATCTGTAATCATAAATATTTCCGAAACCAAGCGATTCCTCGGAGTGGGGATGACTGTAGAGGATCCCTCACCCTCCCCTCTACCCCCCCCCCCCCACACAACCCTCCCACTCCCCAATTAAGGCAACTCGTTTTAAGACTTTTACCTAAGTAAATATAACATTTTATAATTGTGTTAATAGGAGCACCGTAAGTAACCCTAAGGTATCGGCGTTCACAAGTTAATGATGAACATATTTCTTCAACTATATCTCATAAAGTCAACTAGTACAGTCTCCATCAAATATATAGGAGCAGTCAAGGTACCTACCTACTCAAAAATATCGGAACATGCACTTTATCGCCTTGACAAATAGAGGCGTTGTTCCGATTGTAACCATGCACCTTGGCCGCTCCGATATATCTGATTGTGGTGTACCTACATCTTCATAGTATAGATCTGAAGAGCATGAGTCATCATGGATCGATACTTCTCGGAATACAGCCAACTACCCAAACAAACATTTGGCTTTACGGCAACGACTGCGTTCTAGACGTCGCGACCTTCGTACCTGGCCCAACCCTTTTCAAATACCTACTTCGACTTTTCTGGTTACATCTAGATTAGCCGCTTACATTACGTCAATATACCTAACAATAGCTTCAATTCATTAGCTAGGGATATCATCATCATTTTCTCCACGCCGTATCCGGCGACAGCGACTCCGTCAACTATTTCTTGCAGGATTATGGAAGGCTCGAGTATGACTTGCCAAGCCAAACTTTGTCTTGAAGTCGCGGAACCGCGGACGCGGATCAGCTAGGGATATACGCACATATCTGCCGCCGGATTTGTCTAACGGATATGCCCGGCGAACAGATCCGTCCATGTATGGCGTGAATTAGACACGGTCTGCGGACACATCTGAATAGCGCACGTAAAAATATATCCAGAAAAAATATTTTTTTACAAAACAATCGGCAAGGCGGTGCAATGGCGGTCAACCTAACGGTTTGCGAACGCGTCATGTAGGGTTTATAATATATGTGTAGATAAAGCAGAATATGCAACTGTACGTAATCAGGCCTTATTACGGAAAAGTTACATTAACTACTATTAAAGACGTTCATATAGTTTCAAGAAGGGACAACATGATTCGTGACGTCACCGTAAAACCTATCAGTCCGTTGTCCAATTCGCCCCATACACGGACGGATGTGTCCGCCGGGCATATCTGTCGGACGAATCCGGCGGACACATCTGTGCGTGTATCCCTAGCTAATAACGGACAACGTAACGCAGAAAGCGAGCTAAGCTAAGATACTGTTTTACGACCCTACACACAAAGCCATTTCGAGACAGTTACACACATTGTATGTATGTGTTAGTCCGTCTAATAGACGTATTTTACTATTTACTTGCTGAACCCTCGCTTGACGCAAGAATTTCATTCCAACCGTCGTACTAAGCATCGCCGAGACGCTTAGTAAACCTGGTATTAGGCGTCTTTCACACTCTGCGGTTTCACCTTCTGTTTTCATTGGTACAGTTGACGTCATAGATATGTTTACACTTTTTCACTTTACGCATCACTACATAGTATAAAACAAAGTCGCTTCCTGCCGTCTGGAATTAAGGAATAAAGATAAGATAAGATAAGAGATATTTATTGCATTTCCAGGTACTTATGCTAGGTACATCATGGACCCTGATATGGTATAGCAACAGTAGTTTTATAATATATCTACCTCTGTATGTATGCTTAGATCTTTAAAACTACGCAATTAATTTTGATGCGGTTTTTTTTAATAGATAGAGTGATTCAAGAGGAAAGTTATATGTATAATTGCACCCGTGCGAAAGCCGGGTGGGTCGCAAGTTTGTAATACGGTGCAAAACTGTAAACATATCTTTGACGTCGACTGTACCTTGAATTTGGAGTTTTATATATTTATAAAAAAAATATATCGTTTACCGTTACCGTACATTGTTAGGATAGGGAAATTACTTAACATCAAAATTGTAAACAAAAAACAGCTATGCTCAATACTTCTGGCCAAGGCTGTATTCGCTGTGTGCATGATTGTGGCGCCATCTCTTGGGCAGGTGGTCAATCTCTTTTTTTGTTTTTTATAAATAGGTTGTATTCCTTGCTTATTTGAAATGTAACTGGCTGATTCACTATTTTGACAGCAGACAGGGGATTTGCAGTTTCATTTCTTGTCACATTGAGCACTGCGATCGTTCTCGTCCCCCACCATGCACTTCGCACATAGCGAATATACTTCTAAGATATTTTTACACTTGACTCTTTCTTGGAACCCCTAAATTAATAGGGGGTTCATTACACAGTAAACCTTCTGTACGCAGTACTTGTATTTACTACGTAGGTCACGATACGCTGGTTATTTCTAGAACTCTACTCGAAGCGATTGCGTAACCATTGACCCCTGCTGAGCAATTTTCTGTTACGTATTAAGTACGCAACAGTTTCATTCATTAAGTAATTTCATGTACGGCTTTACGGAAAATTAGGTTATATTTCTAGTGTATTAGAGTAGCTTTCAGGAGAATAAATTAAAGATGGGGTAATTTTGTACTTATGTAAGTTAAAAGTCAAATAGGGTACAAGTCGCTTCCGACCGATACTTATGGAGGTCCAAAGGGGAGGCCTATGTTCAGCAGTGGACGTCTTATGGCTGAGATGATGATGATGATGAGGATACAAAACAGCATTCTCAACAAAATTCGTTCAATATACACCAGTGATAATCTGCCACAGGCTTCGTCAAACCGTCGTACTTGTAAAGTACATATTGAAATGAGTTCGTTATCTGTCGTGGCATCACCAAGTGGGCCCTGCGGAAGACCAGCGCTAACTTGCACTAGCATTTTGCTGAGCAGGGCAGGGTCCATTTCGTAATGCTAGACCAATACATTTTTGATCTGTCTATTTGTAAATTTGTTTTCAATATTGTGTACGTCATTAATAAATATCTAAGAATCTAGAATATTAAGACTCTAATTGACGATCCAGATACTTTCCCAAGCATAAAATTAATTTTACAAAAACTATTTGGAGTAACTCCGTGATAATGGCGCATGCAACTGTGCCGAAATATCGGAAGCTCACAACAAAAAACTCACATGGTAAATATCCCGTTTTAAATAGTTTTTGTAATGTTAATGACCATGTTAGCTTAAAATCATAAAATTAATTGGCCAGACTTTATTAATTCCGAAATGTTATTTCTATTACATGTAAATTCAAAGTCCTACGTAAAATTCATGAGTTAACATTCAGTTAAAGCGTAATCGGTATAATCTAACATGATACCGACCGATTCCATAGAAAATTAAATTTAGAAAGCCAATACAAAATACAATAAATAACGAAATTTCACAATTCGTAACCAAGCAAAATAACTGCGCAATAATAAACTTTACCTTTTTACCGAAGTACCGGTACAACTCTGTACCAGGACGGGGAAACAATGGTACATAATTTAGTATTGATCAGACGGCAGACTAGTTTTGCGGAATTCATAAAATAAATACTTAAGCTTTCTGCAGGCCGTTGGATTCAGTAGTTTACCTACCGTGAAGATTTATCAGGCAGAAAGAGTTAGTACTTTAATATCGCATGTTGTTGGTAACGAAATAATACATATATCGGCATAGGGCGATTACGAGCTAATTTATTAATTTACTTTTAAATCCGACGTTGCTTTAGATATAGACGCACGGCTTTGCTGACTAAAGGCGGCCACCGACTATCAGTCTGCCTGCAGTCCGCCTGTCGATCTCGGCCTGTCAATGGGGTTGGCCGGTCGAAAGTATTTACAGATGGCGCCAGCATAGCTGGGTCCCTGTCAGTCCTACAAATAGTGTCAAAATCACGTTTTTTTTAATTTTTTTTGACCTGGATGGGCTAGCCTTTAAGCCAAATCCCATACAACAATACTAGTGAAAGGGACCTAGCTATGCTGGCGCCATCTGGCCAAACCGTTGACAGTTGCCAACCCCATTAGAACAAAAATTTGCCGGCTCCGAACAACTGACAGGCCGATATCGTCAGGCGGACTGTAGGCGGAATGATAGTCGGTGGCCGCCTTAATATGGCTCCATCGGTAGGTCCCTTAGACTGTTCACCCACCCGGACCGGCCATGTCCGTCATTTTCTAGGAGGGGAACGTCAAATGTATGCGAAACGTCGAAATAGCCACGTCAGATAAACGTCACTCCATACAATGAATGACCACTGGTCATAAATTTTCGGCAGAGGGGAATGCCTGCCTGTCAAGGGCCGCTCGTAGGTACTGTTGATAATTTCGCCATTAATAATGTGGAGAAGGAGTGGGCCGTTGTTCGGTCATCGGTGACTAACAACAGCCGACCGGTGACGCCGGTATTGATTTTCATTGAAGGTCTCCACGCTCGATTATCTGAAAAAGACATCGCACGGTCGAGTGCAAGGTTAAATAAAGCCCTAATGGCTCCTCTACATGATGGGCCATCATAGGGACGCAGCTATGCGCTAGAGGGAGCTAACGATATTGCGATCTCGTTCCGTCGTATAGCTGCGTCCCTATGATAGTCCACGCTGCACGACTCTAATTTTACAGTAATACCGCAAATCGATGTACAGTTTAACCATTTGGCACACGCATACTAGAGGTCAAAACAAAATTTTTCATCCGCAGTTCTTAAAAAAAATTCCCTTAGGAGGGGGGTACTGATTCATCATTTTTTTAGTATGGGAAAAAAATTTTTTTTTTCAAAAACCTATCGTGTGTGGTATCATATGAAAGGGCTAATAGAGGCGGTAATATACCACATCATTATATTTCAGCCATTTTATTAAAATTAAAACAAAAAAAAATTCAAAGCATACCAAGTTTGGGCTCCCCCAGATACAATATGGCTGGTTTTTTTTTGGTACTTTATATCAAAAATGATACTAGATATCCTCATATCTAACCTCAAGAAAGCAATTTTGAAAATAATTTCATTTAGTATTTTTTTTTTAATTTTTCAATATTACAAAATAACGCATTACAAAATGTACTGAAGTAGAGTTCTATTATAGTCCTACTCCAGTACATTTTGTACTGCGTTATTTTGTAATATTGAAAAATTAAAAAAAAAAACTAAATGAAATTATTTTCAAAATTTCTTTCTTGAGGTTAGATATGAGGATATCTAGTATCATTTATGATATACAGTACCAAAAAAAAACCAGCCATGTCGTATCTGGGGGAGCCCAAACTTGGTATGTTTTGAAAATTATTTTTGTTTTAATTTAAAAAAAATGGCTGAAATATAATGATGTGGTATATTATTAGAACCGCCTCTATTAGCCCTTTCATATGATACCACACACGATAGGTTTTTGAAAAAAATATATTTTTTTTCCCATACTAAAAAAATGATGAATCAGCACCCCCCTCCTAAGGGAAATTTTTTTAAGAACTGCGGATGAAAAATTTTGTTTTGACCTCTAGTATGTGTGTACCAAACGGCTAAACTGTACATCGATTTGCGGTTTCTTTTTGTATACAAGGGGCACTATGATGGCCCATCATGTAGAGCAGCCAAAGGCCCTTTACATGAAAAGCCGAATCATATTTCATATTATACATAATGTGTAGTACAGTGGCCATTAGATATATTGGAGTAGCCAAGGTAGTCACAAATATCTGAACAACGCCTCTATTGTCAAGGCGACAAAGTGCATGTTTATATATTTTTCAGTACTTGAGACCCATATGATGATTTCTTCACACCTTCTACTTCCATGACCCCTTGATGAATCCAGCTCATAAACAAACTCTCAAATTATATGTCTCTGCTACAACCCCATCAAGTTTCATTAAAAATCAGAAAAACGTTACTAAAGTTATCATCGAACAAACTCTCGAAATCAAAAAGCCATCGAAATGCCGAGACATCCCAGTCGCCAGAAGTTGTTTGTAAGAACTCGCTTCGCTCGTTCGATAATTCACTGTGTCAGTAGCCGTTTGATGACGCTTGTATTGATTTCTATTGAAGGCCTAACGGACGCTCGATATGCTGCTAAAAGACGGGATTAGGGTCACCACACACCTAGCGGTTTTCCTCGCGGAATTAGCGGAAGTAGCGGAAATTCATAGACAAAATGCTTAATTTGTCTATGGTAGCGGAAATTTGTCTATGGCTTCCATACAAAAAATCTGCTACCATAGACAAATTTCCGCTACCATAGACAAATTTCCGCTACTTCCGCTAATTCCGCGAGGAAAACCGCTAGGTGTGTGGTGACCCTTAGATGGAAAATTAAATACTTGTAACAAAAATACTCGTGATCCGTTTAAGGTCATTGGTATCGTATTGCGAGTACGAAAAAGTAAGCCAAAAAATTTTAGGATGCTAATTTTTTTTTTTTGAATGGGACACGTCGTCCCAGCTGGCCAACTCTCCATACCAAAACCAATTCCTTTACGTGAGGAAAAATTTTTTTCTTTCTTTTTCATAATAAGAATACGTTACCAATTATGCCCCGTGGTTGCGAAGAATTGAGCCTTTCTTCGCGACCACTGGAACAAAGTCGTCCCCGAAACGTCGAAGGTAATTTAAAAAATTATATACGCGGTTAAGTCCCGTTTATTTCAAATAATTATAGTGAGTCATACTCGTAGTTACTCATAGTGACGTGTACGCTACCTACGTTTATGAACTTAATGAAACCACTTCCTTTTGTGAGGCTTCACATTTCATAACGATTGCGAAATCTCATTACAAGCTATTGAATTAAAGCATTACTGAAAGGTGAACAACGTGGGTTTAATCTAATCATATCTAATCTAGCTGCCGTCAACTGCTACAACTTTGCCTAAGATGCTCAACTTTGCCTGGCTTGAAAAACATGATTTTCTTCACCAAACAACAATTTATCTTACAATGTTTGTCCCCAGGAATTGTCCAAGCTGGACCCCCAAATCCTGGGAACCTCGGCACCACCGACGACCGTCGCTCCTCTCTCCTGCTCCATCGACCTGCCCACGGACGGTATTGTCGAGGTAAGTTAGCATTTTCTTAGGCCGCGATGTCGCGTCTAAGCATATAATAAATAATTATTACCTAAGCCCTCGTTTTTTTTCAGGTTAGAAAAATATTCTTTTTTTCAGCCATATCAGGGGAAAATTCTAATGTGTGGTTCTTCGACTATGACGCAAACGTGACGTTTTTTAAATAATCGAACTACCACATAAACGCACCATGTTTATCTAATCTGACAAAAAACAAAGTATCAGAAGTAGCAAGGATCCTTAAGTAGTTTATCCGGCTCCATGATAGAACCCATAGAAGTCTAACGTTGTTGTTAAATGCCGGAAGGAATTAATGAGGCTCAAGGCTCGAGAGAGTCGAGAGACTCGAGGTTGCATAATTTTTATGTTTGTCATATTATCGAATTCAAACCGAACAATTAGGTAAGACGGAGTCAGGGAAGCCTACCGCGCAGTTCGAAAATTGACAAATCGTTAGCCCCGTCTGCATCGTTCTTACATGTTTGAAAGAGAGTGATGCAATTCGACCAAGTGGTTCGCGGTTATAGGCCAGATTTCAATCGATATAAAGGCTAAAATTATGGCTATAAAATATAGAGAAATGAAAATATGCTGGAAAAATTCCAAGCCCTAACTTTTTCCATCCTGAACTCAACCAACCAGACTTTAAATTAATGATTATTCAATGTTACTCAGCGTCCGTAAGACCTTAGACAACCCTGCACGTGTTCCCTGGGTGGTGCTAAAAGTGTAACAAACATGGCAGCTGCACTGTCCCATCTGGACCTCGCAGCACTCACTGGATTTTCTTCACCATTTCTTCCCACAACTATTACCATCTGAGAGAAGAAGTTCCTATCTATATCCAGTGACGTGTAGCCATACGATAAATAATAATAATGATTATTTTGTTTGTACAGGCAACGCTGTCTCCAGACAAGTCGGGCTCTCTCATGTCGGTACAGTCAGCCCCGCCGGAGCAGAGGGAGCGGCCTCACAGCCTCATGCTCGAGCTGCCGCTAGCCTCTGTAAGTATAACAAACATATTGTTATGAGGTTCTCCAAAAAAGGAGTGTATAGGTTCTTAAAGGGTAGGATGCGAATCCTCTGGTGTTGCAGGCGTCCATAGGCTACAGTAACTGCTTACCATCAGGCGGGCGGTACGCTTGTTTGCCACCGTCGTGGTATAAAATAAATAGCAGTAGGCTTCATTAGCCGGATATCCATCGATTTCTGTGGCAGGTCCGATTAAACGCCTTATTTTCAAAATTTCAACGAAAAAATTGGTCTGTGTGTCTGGGTAGGTCTGGCTCGTCCAACGTGTGTATGCTACTGGTACTGGTAATTCTTTACTGATATGTAGGGGAACAAGACCAGATTAGATCGGACCAGTCAAGATGGGACCGGACTGGACCGGATGATGGCATTTGCATAACACTATGTCCAGCTAGCACTTTTAAGTCTTTCCTCCTAATGAAGAGTCTAATGTAATATCTTTCCATTAGGTAACTAATCCCCGATGTCTCTTTATGACGTAAGAGTGTCAAAAATTACGCGGTATCGAACTCTATCACTTTAAAATAAAGTCCAAAAATGGTTAGAAGTATATTACCTCTGCCCTGTAATCATATTAATCACTGGTTAATCATGGTAACAAGAGCATTTGTGGTTGCAGCAAGTGGGCGCTTACCTGTCGGCCATGTCGCCCACCGAGCAGGAGGAGGACTCCTTACTGACGCTTTCGTCGGTCACTGCGCGCCCGCTGCTCGCCGCGTCGAAGAAGCTGCGCTCAGATACCGCTAGCGAATCGTAAGTACCTCGATAACTAGCAGTCCGCCTCGAACTGAGAACTCGCGATTTACTTGCAAACGAGTTGACCAATATAACAAGACCCCAAGGAGATTTTTTTTCTCCTTCTAGCTCCATAACCACTGGATCGATCCTGCTCATATACGATCTTACAAATTTTATGTACCTCTGCTACAGCCCCAAGAAATTTCATAAAGATCAGAAAAACGATACTAAAGTTATCGTCAGACAAACTATCGAAATCAAAAAGCCACCCAAATGCCGAGACGTTCCAGTAGCCAGGTGACAGTTCGGTTCGGTCTGGAGTTGTTTGTAAGAACTCACTTCGCTTACGCTCCGCGAGTTCGATAAAGGCCTAAGAGAAACGCACAGCCTGATTTCTCTGGTAAATGTGCCCGACAGGCAGCTGTGCGTTGTGTATGGCAGAAACTGGACACGAATGTGTTTACTAACAGACCTGAATAATGCCAGATATCGACGAATCCGCCAAACAGATCCGACTTATCAAGCGTAGTATAGAATCAGTATGACTGTAATATGGAAACCAATAAACGCCCAGTGTCAGTTTTGTTTTACGCCGGCGTCAACCGCTAAACGCACATATTTTTCACCAAAGTTCTACCCGTGTACCATTCAATCAGGAACATAACACTACAGCATACGTAATAAATACATAGAGAGATAATAGCGCAACTAATTGGACCTGAGATCCCCTGAGATGCATCTCACAAGAGGAACCAGCGGTCTGTTGAAGCCTAAATATAAAGGAGGCAATTAATTCAAAGTGTCAGTAACTTACTTTTTCATAAAGACACAAATTATTGACAAAGTGCGGACCGCGTCAATTGCGTTAGCTACTATGTGGCCCTTGGCTGCTAAAAGATGGCCGACCCCTGCTCTAGATCACAACGGTTACACCTTCATCTATCTCCATTTTGGCTTCTCAAACTGAAAACTTAATTCCAGCACATCTCCCCCCGACGGTGGCTACGGCTGGGTGGTGGTGTTCGGCGCCTTCATGGTGCAGTTCTGGGTGGCGGGGCTGTTCAAGTCGTATGGCGTGCTGTACGTGGAGATCATGGAGACGTTCCCTGACAGCTCGGAGTCCGTGGCCTCTTGGATACCGGCGGCGTTGTCCACCTTGTGTCTGGCTCTAGGTAAGTTAGGGTCATAACATAACTATAGGGTTAACTACGTGCTGTGTGGAAATCAGGGAAATATGAACATGTCCTGATAGTTTAGAGTGCTGCCCACCATGTACCTGGCTTATCTTACGACACACGAGGTGGCCTTTAGTCTATAGACTCACTGTACTGTGATCCTTAAACTATCCACAAGTTGAAACAAAAATAGTCAGACTGTCAGTTTTGCCATGTCGAATCGGGGCCCAGTAAATAATTAGTAGGGGGTTCGTTAGCTTCATAATCCTAAGTGTCCCAAAATATTTAACTTCAGAACCTAGATTACGGATCTAGGGGATCCTAATCTAAGTGTTTTCACCAAGAGTGGATAAGATGTTACTCAACCAGGGAGGTTTTATCAGCCCCTTTCCCCATAACCCATCACTTGTGAAGCTAGTGCTTATTTGTCAGTCAGTGATAATACTCCCAAAATATTTCAGCTCCGCTATCCTCAGCCCTCTGTGAGAAGTACTCCTGTCGTCTGGTGGTCTTCATCGGAGGCCTGTTCTGCGGGACCGGGCTAGCGCTGTCCTACTTCAGCACCGGGCTACTGCACTTGCTGTTCAGCTTTGGAGTCCTGACCGGTAAGGATATCATCATTATAGGAATCTTAGCCAAATGATTTTCCACTGCTGGGTGACCCTCATTATCAAAAATGATCATCGTAAATTTATCGAAACATGTAGAGTGGAACTGGACTAAAATTACGTGACTTTGAAAATGATTGAAAAGAGATTGGGTTTTAATTAGAGATGCAACGGATAGTGGTTTGGCCGGATACCGGATACCGGATATTCGGCCTGACCCTCCGCCGAATATTCGGTATCCGGCCGCCGAATATTCGGCCGGCGGTACTATACCTACAATTTGAGTTTCGCAGGTGCGCGTCGAGCAGGTTTCGACCTGTGTCGTAGTGAACGTTCGCGCGGATACATTCCTAGGAATTCTAGGCAACAAAACGAATTTTATTATGTCAGTACGGAGTAATTTCTTTCAAAAGTACACACGCGCTCGCGTATTTTTGTGTAAAAAAAATGTTTTGTATGACTAGTGGGCGACTCTGACTACATCCGGTATCCGGCCGGATAGTACGAAGATATCCGGTATCCGGCCGGATACTAAAATAAGGGCCGGATAGGCCGGATACCGGATAGTAACCGGATATTCGGTGCATCTCTAGTTTTAATCTGTACTGTGTCTTCACGTAAAAACGGCAGGCAACCCATAAAAATTACAATTACATTTATAACTAAATCTTCGCACACAAAGTCTCTGATGTATCCTCTAGAGTGGCTCTGACCCTTATGATGACTGTTACTGAGTTTTGCAAATTTGACATACCATTATATTATATTTTATATAATACCGATTATACATTATAAATATGTTCTTCCAGGAATTGGAGGTGGTCTCTCCACTACGCCGGGAATAGTCATCGTCTCACAATATTTCGACAAGCACAGGTACGATATGATCTGTTCTAAGAAATATTTACCTACTTATTTACATCTAGTTTTACTTTGAGTTTTTTTACGCAAGGCACCAAAATACCTGATTAGAATGCAAAAATGAATGGCCGGTCGTCGCATTTCAGTGCTGTGTCTATGCGAGGTATATACGCAGCGTGTATGAGAGTCCTATACTTTTTTTTTAAGTTATCAGTAATCACTGCTCAAATACCTTAGAAATTCAACGCATCGCTGATCGGGGCGCCGAACGCGCCGGTATACCCTCGTCACTGAGGTCGGACTCTTATACTTATCGCAATCTAAGATGCTACTCGTATTGAGCAGCACCGATGAAACCAGTCAAGTATTGTCAGATTGAGACTCTTCTGAATTCAAGGCCCGGCGAACCTTTAGGGCTTATTAATAAAATATGAAATTACGCGAGTGACCCGTTTTAAATAAGATCCGATGTAATCTCAAGATTTAACCAATATATATTCTTCTATCCAAACTCTACTGAAAACGTACGTTTGTCTCTTTCAGAGCTCTAGCCAACGGTATATGCGTGAGCGGGACGGCCGCGGGAAGCTTCGTGTTTCCCATGCTCATCGAGAAATTAGTCGGCATGTATGGACTACATGGGACCGTACTGCTTTTAGGTGAGTGAGATACATTGCTTACAAGTTTATCTCGATTTCTCAGTTAGATAATGGCGAACAATTGTTTTTTCTCCCTTCAACGACATTTCGATTGATTCCAGGCGCCGGTATGCTGCATGTGTGCGTCGCAGCCACTCTGTACCGAGACCCGCCCTGCGTGAGGGAGCGAGCCACCCCCACCACTACCACCACGGAAAACGTTACGCTGCTCTCCGAGATACAGGAAGGTCTGTTCTTAAACCTGTGTCAATCTTAGGCGTAATTCATACTTGATCGGAATTCAGCGCTGAAATTAGCTATCACGCTGAAGACAATCGCCAAGGTACTCAAAAATATCTAAATATTCACTTGTTCAGATATTTGTAACCATCTTGGCCGCTCCAATATATCTGATGGCGACTGGAAAAATCGCTCGATTTTGTCTATAGGCTCCATACAAAAACTCAGCCACCATGGACAAATTTCCGCTTTCCACCTGATTTTTGTCAATGACAGCTGAATCCCGCTTCTTCTTGAGTTAGGCATAAGTTTTTACGAAAGCGACTGCCATTTTACCTTTGAACCAAGAAGGGAACTAAGCCTATTAAGATTAGGTCCGGTTTCCTCAAGATATTTCGTAAGTACATAAAGTTCCGAAAAACTCAATAGTGCGAGCCGGGGTTTGAACCCGAGACCCGGAAAGTCAAGCTCCCTACCGCCAAGCTATCAGTGCTTAAATACCTAATGAATGTTGCAGGTAAAACAGAACCTCGGGACAACCGTCTCCAAGCCCTGTTCCAGCCTGATGTGGAGAACCACAAGAACGCACTGCTCACCGAGGAGGCCAAGCGGAACGACTTTCTTGCGGAACTCGTACACCCCAGGGTTATAGAGGTGAGGATATAGTCCCTTCAGTGAATTTACCAGGGACAACCGTCTCCAAGCCCTGTTCCAGCCTGACGTGGAGAACTAAGAGAACGCACTGCTCACCGAGGAGGCCAAGCGGAATGACTTCCTTGCGGAACTCGTACACCCAAGAGTTATAGAGGTGTGTATAGTCTCTTCAGTGAATTTACCAGGATCATCAACCGACTTCAAGATTTCGAAGGAGGGGGTTCTCAATTCTTCGGGATCTTTGTTTTTTTCATATATTTTTCATATGTATGTAAAATTATTTTTTTGTTTGAAAGACTATACCTATACTTCACAGTTGGTCCCATTGTCACCACGTCCGGATATGGCCTATAACCGCGAAGCACTTCGTTCATCGAATCGTCTATTGGCATCACTCTCTTTCGTATATGCAAGAGCGATAGAGACGGGGCCATCGTTTTGTCGATTTTCGAACTTCGCGGTAGGCCTTCTGATGATAGGATCTTAGAGAAATCGAGAGAACTCCTCTCCTATTATAGGCACACCTATATTATTTCAGTATTTTTTACAGCAACTCGGGTATTCTTGGTTTTCCAAAGTGGTAGTGGTTTTCCAAAAATCTAATTTAAGTTACAGGTAGGGTAGCCAGAGTTGAAGTTAAGACAGGGCATTGCTAATCTATGGTAGGGTACCCTAAAATGGGGGGAGTAGGGTAGTTGGGCCATGAATGGGGAGAGTAAGGTAGTTGAGCCATGAATGGGGGGAGTAGGGTAGTTGGGCCATGAATGGGGAGAGTAGGGATGGCAGAGGGGTGAGTTGGTTTGTATGATAGGTACGAAAATAAATATTATTTTTACAAATTAAGCTATTGTTAATGTTCACTATGCAAAAGTATCGTATTAAATAACAACTTTGCTATTGTATAATAAATAATGGTTCTTTCAGGTGTCACGACAAAACCACGCTCTTCAAATGTCAGATTCTGAAGACGAAGGCATGGATGTGCTCGGCGTTGTCGGTAAGTTACATCTTAAGGATGATTCACGCTGTTATGTTCCGCGTCCTACCCCACACTTCATTTTGTATAAACATCACGTGACCTCCGAGGATCATGTGAAGCCTTCTATACAATATGGGGCCACCAGCGCTCCTCGATAGAGGAAATATTGTTTTGTAATTTTAAGTGATTATTTCTACCAGGTCTACCTCGAGAAGTGGCGCGTCTCCGACTGCGACCAACCCGATCCTCGTCCATCCTGCACTCCGTCGAGGACCTGTCCACGGACAGCACCTGCGTGTACAAGCGACGCAAGCTCAGCAGGTACCTGTAGCTTCTGCAGCTCAAAGATCAGATGGTCGGATGGCTATCGGAGCGGCCAGGGTACTCAAAAATCTACTGATTTAAACTCACACGATTTTCACTCATTATTTTGACAAAATCGCTTACACTTACTGTTACCAAACAATCTCAAACTCAAAAACTCTGAACATGCACTTTATCGCCTTGACAATAGAGGCGTTGTTCAGATATTTGTGACCACCTTGGTCGCTCCAATTTATCAGATGGCGAATCTAGTATCGAAAACCAGTACCTCTTGTGCAATATACTCACAATATTCTGCGCGTAGAGTGTGAAGATATTTCGCTATCTCGAACGACATAATTGGAGGACCTTCCATATTTTCTCCCTCACAGACGTTTTAGACCAGACAATAGCTAGGGACATGCACAGATCTGCCCATCGGATTTGTTCGGCGGACAGATCCTGCCATGTACGATGCTATTCAGATGTATCCGCTGACAAATCCGTGTCCAATTCGCGCCATACATGGACGGGCCTGTCCGCCGGGCATATCTACTAGACGGTTCTCTGCCTTTTCGCCGAAAATTGTATTGCCGAATTTCACTTGCCAACCAACTTTTCGCAGAAATTTCATTTGGCCGAATTTCATTTCCCAACTTTACATAATCCAACCTAACCTAACCCAACCTAGTAGGTAAGTTTCATTTCCCAACTATAGGGTTGGGAAATGAAATGGTTGCGAAATAATAATTTGGTAAAAGTTATTCGGCCAAATGCAACATGTGCGAAAAGTTGGTTGGCAAGTGAAATTCGACGATACAATTTTCGGCGAAAAGGCAGAATACCCCACTTGGACAAATCCGGCGGGGAGATCTGTGCGTATGCGTATATACCCCTACTTATTCTTCTTTTTAGCTGTCTATCATCTAGCAGAGGTACTCTGGAGATATTTAAGACATCCGAGCCTGAAGAGGGGCCTTATTATTTACGTGAATAGTTTAGGGGAAGGAGTGAAACCTAAACTCGCCAAATTTCACGAGGAGCAGAGGGTGAATGTTGAAAATATGACGTAGTATTACGTGTTGTTGTTGTTGTTGTTCCTATGGTACCCCAGAGGTATAAAGGGCCTTCACGAGGTCACGCCACGTCTCACGATCCCCAGCAGCGCTCCTAACGTCACTCCAGCTCATCCCGATGTCACGTAGCTCCTTCTCAACAGAACGCTTCCAGGATTGCACGGGACGACCCGATCTACGTTCACCTCCTAGGGGTTTCCAGTTCAGGGCAGTGCATGCGATATTATCATCGCCGCGGCGGATCGTATGCCCGATCTTGTAGTATTACGTAATTTTGAGTAATTTAGGTATAAACGTTTACAAAAAGGAACTGAGCTCAAACGTATTTTTTAAAAGATTATGCAAATATTTTCAGATCTCTGTACATCAAACCACCGCTGCCTCGCCTGATCCCAAAGCTACCAGAGCCGATCGTCATCAAATCAGACCCCGAAGAACAGAAGGTTGTGGTTAAGAAGAAGACTTGCGTTGAGAAAATCTCCAGGTAAACATTATATTTAAATTTTTAATGGACTGCACATTGTATTTGCAAGAGGCTTTCCTCCTTAGTGTTTCTTCCAGTGGCATCTTCAACTAATGCTTTAGTTCAAAGCAAAGTAAAGTAACCGAAAAAGTACTAAAGTAAAACTACTTTAATACATATTTCGATATTAGTGCGGAAAGTATGTCATTACTTCACGAGTACCGAGATATCTTGCCACAAGCCGTAGGCGAGTGGCAAGACTCGGGACGAGTGAAGAATGACATTTACGCATGAGTATCGAACGACGTTTTTTAATACAGTTGCGAAAAAATTCTAAAATTGTCAATTATTCACTTTGAGGTTACTTTAGTACATGTACGAACGCTCCGCGCGGTGCGGTGCGGCGCTGTGATTGGCTGTCTGTCACTGTCATTAGCTGTGATTGGGTGGAAAAGTAAAAAGCACTAGTGCGCGATATCAAACTTTCCGCACGCTAAACCACTACAAGAAAAGCACTTTTTTGAGCACAGCTAATGACAGTGACAGACAGCCAATCACAGCGCCGCACCGCACCGCGCGGAGCGTTCGGATACATGTACTAAAGTAACCTCAAAGTGAATAATTGACAATTTTATAATTTTTTCGCAACTGTATTAAAAAACGTCGTTCGATACTCGTGCGTAAATGTCATTCTTCACTCGTCCCGGAGTCTTGCCACTCGCCTACGGCTTGTGGCAAGATATCTCGGTACTCGTGAAGTAATGACATACTTTCCGCACTAATATCGAAATGTACTATTTTTTACTGAGTCTTGTAAAGGCCATCAAATATTGAAATGAAAAACGTTTATTTTCAGCAACTAGTGGCCCATAGATAAATACCTTATAGACTAGCATACATATTACATTATAAATTAAAACTATTATTTTGGTGACACGACGGTTTTCTGTTGCAGATACCTCGACGTGTCGCTGCTCAAGTCGTGGCGCTTCGGGCTGCTGTGCGCGTCCGTGGCGCTGATGTCGTGCGGCTCGCCCTACGCGCTCTACTACCTGCCCGCATACACCGTGTCCGCGGGGCACACCAAGTCCGCTGCCGGTCATTTTATACGCTTTTACTGTTGTTTCAAAGAAGTAACACCATTTATGCAAATAGTTATGTTTGAATGTATGATTGACAGAGTGATGGAGATAAATACACTCAATATTGTTAAGATAAATTTTTTTATTGTGCCTACTCCACATTTCTTACAAGTGTTATTGTTATGAACCGTTCTTATAAATAAATAAAATAATTAATTATTTTATTGTTAAAAGTTAACAGTAGGTATGTAACTGTATCGCATGAATTGATAACAGTCAACAGTCATCTTTAAATAAAACTAGTAGTTCGCCCCGAACTGTGAACTCGCGAATCTTGTGTTTCGGCATAAATATGCAATAGTAGAATTACTACAAATACCAAAAATAGGTATCGGGTATTTTTTTCTCAACTAACCATCACGGTGAAACTATACGTCCATATTAAATTGTGTTGATGCGCAAAATTTTACCGCGACAAAATCGCTTCAGATTTGACAGTTTTTGTCTCATCTAAATTTAAATCCACCTCTCACATGCCTCTCACTCTGTTGCATGTCGTTCTCATCTGTGGACCACCTATATAGGTTTCGGTCACCATCATTATGCGTCTATGGTAACTCTCTCTAACTAATGTGTTAATGTCAGTATGCTGATGGCCCTAGCAGCCAAAGCTCTAATAAATTTAAAAAAAGTCAGTTGTCAAAATATTTACACCAAAATCAAAATATAATTGAAAATATTTTTGAAATCAATTTTATGTTGCTAATTGTTATGAAACAGTAAGCAGTTAATAAGGATTTGACGAGAGTGTTAATCAATACCTTTCATTTGATACCAAACTCAACCATACTTGCTCGTAAAAGTAGCAAATAAGATGACCAATGTAACAGGACCCCTTTACAAAACCTTTTTAGGCCTTCTAATTTCAGAACCCCCGTCTCAATCCAGCTCATATACGAACTCGCAAATTTTGTTGGTCTCTGCTACAACCCCAACAAATTTCATAAAGATCGGAAAATCGTTACTAAAGTTATCGTCGGACAAACTATCTAAATCAAAAAGCCATCCAAATGCCGAGACGTCCCAGTAGCCAGGTGACAGTTGTTGTTTGTAAGAACGATCTTCGCTTACGCTCCGCTCGTTCGATAACCGTATCGCATGAATAAAATGTTTTTGTTCACGTTTGAACTCCGATGAAGTTTAAACAGAGTTGAAAGTTATAACGGACATAAATGACTTCGTATACATATACTTTTAAGATTGCACGTACAAATTGTACAACATAGGGAAACCCAAAATGCTGAAGACTAAGGTTGAAATCCATCAACAATGGAAACTGGAGACTTTGGACACCTTGTCCATGGTATAACAATAACTATTTTCTAAGAATGATTCTATTTTGCAGGTCGATTAGTGGCCATCAGTGCAGTTCTGGACCTCTGCGGACGACTAGGCCTAGGCTGGCTCTGCGACCTGCAGCTCTTCTGCAGGAGGAAGGCGTACATCCTCAGGTAACCTCATGTGTCCACTGTACGACATAGGTGTCAGTGGCGGCGCGTCCATAGAACTAGAACACGATTCCCGTCGTCTTGACTAATTTTTAGGGACCTGAGCAGTTTTCCTACAGCTCATGAAGAAAGCTAAGCTACGTGTGCCGTATTCTAATTGTAAAATGTATAAACAATACATTAACAACACAATCTGTCTTAAACATAACTACAACACTCAACCAATAATCAACCAATATTGAAGTCGTATTGTAGTTGCAACGCAGTAATTTTCAAGTAAATTCCGTCATTTTTGATTCAGACGTGTAGTCGTAAGCTGTATTGTGTTGTTATTGTATTGGATTTGCATTGAAGTTGGATCGTGTCTGTGCGTACGGCTTGCCTAAGAAACCCACCGTCACTGATAGGTGTCCAATACCTATAATACTCTGTCCCGCTAAAAGTGCCCGCGCTTTTATTTATTTTTTTAAACGCAGGACTAGCAATGACCTAAGGATAAGTTTCCAAAGTTGCCAAATTTTCCATACGGATTGTTCTCAGAACTTAAATATTACGAACATTAAAAAATATTCAGGAAGACGCTGGACACCGCCGGTATGTTATTTTACCGGACTATCTCATTATGAGTTTATAATTTATGTTCTCATTGTAAATTTAATTTAAATTCTCGTGTAAGTTTTGGGAAATTTCCGAGAATGTTACAAAATTTTGGAGAATGTTCTGCAACTTGTACATTGCTACGCAGGACTTATTTTGGCGTACCTACTTGCTTTCTAGTGATTTAACTTAGGCTACATATTTACCGATCAATAATCATCACATCTATTTCAGCATCTTGATCGCCGGGATCTCAGTACTGACGCTGCCCAGTCTGACTTCGTGGTGGGCTCTAGCCGTGGCATCAGGTCAGTCCCGTAGCTTGTTCCTCCTTCCTTCTTTTTCTATTCTTTGCTCAACCTTCCCGAGTGTTGCCACGCCTTCAGCTGGTGGCGAGATATCTCGGGCCTCGAAGAGTCTGGCAGGCCAAATATTGCAGTAACAGTGGAAGTTATAAGCTATACCCTTTTTTAGTAGCGAGGGTACTAGCGTAAGAAAGAGACAGTATAATTCTTTCTGTCTATGCTTGAAGTAAAACCAGAAGCTGACCAAACTGACGAGCATGACGTACTTTCCGCCTGCATTAAAAATGTACTATTTTTGTGGTTTCACAGGAGCATACGGCCTCTGTCTCGGCTGCTGGTTCCTGCTGGTGCCAGTGTTGCTAGCGGACACGTTCGGTACAGCGCGCATCGCCTCGTCGTACGGGCTCGTGCGAATGTTCCAGAGTCTAGCTGCTCTCTCTGTCCCACCCACTGCAGGTATTTACAGCACCGCACATGATACAATTTATCTCGTTCCAAAAACGTTTAAAAATAACGTATAATCAAAACGAATACTTATAATGTTTTTATCAAAATTACCACTATTTTATTATACCTGTCTGTAACGATCGCGATTTATGAGCGGGAGTGACTTTTATGATGTCGCTTAGCGTTACAAACCCTTATAAGGCTTTTGCTTTGGTAAAAACACGTTTTTTTACAAAATTTGGCTGTTTCCGAATATAATATCACTGAATTCAATCCGATGATATCTATCTCAAATCTTTAATTTATGTTGGAACCAAAAAGATCATGAAATATCTCAGCTAGTGGCGCAAACTTAGAGGAGAGTACCTCAAGGTTCCATTTTGGGACCGATTGTATAAATACGAATAAAGGTGGAGTACCCCAGGGTTCTACTACCGGACCTCTCTTAATCATTTTGTTGTATGAAAGAGTGTCTCAAGGGCCTGTTTTAAGGCCGCTCATATACAGGCTGTAACAAAAATACTGGTGATCAGTTTAAGGGTATAATTCATATCGTATTGCGACAAAAAAAAATTGAGGAGAGAAGTTTAATTGACGCGAAATTTTTTTTTGTATGGAGCTCGTCGCCCCAGCCGGCCAACCCTCCATTTTTTTCTTAGTTTTTCGTACCTAATTAGAATACTATACAAATTATGCTCTTAAAAGGGTCAACAGGGGAGAGGGGAGGGGTTGTTACTCGTCAAATTATTATTAGTTTGACAGGACGTATCCGATACGTTTCAATAAGTGAAAAAGAGAACTTGTCATGCGCTAAGAAGGGACAACATGATTCGTGACGTCACAGTAAGAGTTCTGTATACTAATTATTTGCTCTGTGCCTCAGGTCTGGTTCGTGATGTAACTGGTGGCTACTCCTGGTGCTTCTACGGCATGGGCTCGTGCATGGTCCTGGGTTCCATCCCCGTCGTGGCCTTCCATCTGTGCACTAAGAACGAGGATGCGGAGTCCGGAGTGGATTGAACACTGTAATACCATGCTGTCTATTTACAAAACAACGATATAGGATTGTTTAAAACTAGTAGTCCGCCTCGAACTGAGAACTCGCGATTTACTTGCAAACGAATTGACCAATATAACAAGACCCCAAGGAGGATTATTTTTCTCCTAGCTCCATAGCCACTAGATCGATCCTGCTCATATAAGAACTTACAATTTTTTTGTATCTCTGCTACAGCCCCAAGAAATTTCATAAAGATCAGAAAAACGTTACTAAAGTTATCGTCAGACAAACTATCGAAATCAAAAAGTCCCAGTAGCCAGGTGACAGTTCGGTCTGGAGTTGTTTGTAAGAACTCACTTCGCTTACGCTCCGCGAGTTCGAAAAAGTACCTACGCCAATTCATGACATTAGGTTGTGACGGCTTTAAGTTTTTATATATATCTACCTATGTATAGTTGAATTATCGAGAGCGCGGAATTGCATATGTAGTAGTATTGTTTGTTTACAGGCATTCTATATTTGAATCAGCACACAAAGAGGCACAACACGGTACAACCACTACATAGCAATTCCACGCTCTATATAACGTCGCCTAGTACCCACAACACAAGTCTTTAAGCTTTCTGTGGGACTAGGTTGATGTATGCAAGATTGTCCTAGTATTTATTCGTTTATTATTATTAGGAAACACAATCCCCTTAATGAGGGCACCACTGGACGATCGACGCAGTCTTAACAAGAACAAGCATTGTGATAGAACACAAAATTAACATGTGTTGTTCTGCTCACAGGTAAAACATCTGGTTGTGTTCGCTCCCATGGACTTAGAGGTAGAGGAATCTATGTCTGTTATAACTTATATCAACGTATATTCAACTTGCTCCTTTTCTTAATTCTAAACTTTTGGAGAAACAGACTTTTGATTTAACCTTTTGAACACCAAGAGCCATTAAAGTGGTCGTGCCCACCACGCCAACCACTAAAAAGGCTTTGGCAGACGCTGTCAAAGCAATTTTACTGTTCACAGATAAGGTTTAAATTAGTTTCTCACTAGTTGAAATGTTGGTGTATGCCACATTTTGATGCGAGAGAGAAAGCGTTCAAAAGGTTAAAGTTCGGTTTGAAAGTATAATTCGGTTTTCGGATATTCTGAATATAGTTTAAAATTTTGAATGGATTTCTGTGTTTGACTATAGGTTAAGTATTTTTTGTAATTATTTTAATTTGGGCTTATCAAGCTACTGTGTAGTAAATTTACATGTGTTTTGGTGTAATTAAACCAAAGAAGTCTTAATAAAAAAAACTGTATGGATATTATACCTAATGAGATCTAACCCTAAAATACTTACAATTATTTTCTGGTATTAATGTTGTCCTATGTTATGTAACACACTCATTGATAATCAACCAACGGTAGTCAATGTGAGGGCCGAGTTTGTTATCAATAACTTCAATAAGTATCATTATGTTATGCCAGAAATGTACTTCAGAATATTAGCACAAATACGGCTCTGTAGGTATCTCTTTTTTATATCATCAAAACATATAGACCCTGAGCCTGGCGCAAATTTCTTCAGTCTTCGCGTCCCAAGGAGATTTTTTCAATGTTTATAGGAGCATAAATTATCATCTGACTATTTTTCATTCGGGACTCTGTCCAATTTTTGTTAAGTGCTTAATTGGCTGCCGTACCTCAACCCACTAACGGAGCCGCAGCTGACTTTCACGAGGCTTCCTTAAACGCTGGGACGCGAATATTAATGAAATTTATTCTTGGCTTACGGTCAGTATGCATCAAGAGTATTTGACCAGTGAAGTGTCATCATCATCATCATCATCTCAGCCATAAGGCGTCCAATGCTGAACATAGGCCTCGCCTTTAAAGGGGATGAAGGGGGGTGAAGTGTCATAGAAACTTTTAATTTAATTGTGAATATAAGATTGTGTTGTGATGCTAAAGAAGAGAAGGCAGCTATGCTATTACATACACAATTGTGTCAATGTACGGACAATGGGACCACTTTATCGATATGGAGCTACTATAATACTTTCTAAAACTACGCAATATGCACTATCTATTAGGTAGTGAAAGAAAAACGTGTCCTTGTAAATCGACAAAGTGGTCCCTTGTACTAAACTCGTCCACAATTGTTCGCTTATAATTATATCATCATATCATAGAAATGCATGGCCTCTGTGGCAAACATCCAGCGGCGTGACCAGCGTAACGTCGATAAAAAATTTTAAACGAGCCTTTATCGTGTTCTCTCTATCTATTGGTGTTGATGTTGTCTAATTCGACGTTTTAAGACGCGTCACACATTTGTCTTAAATCTATAAACCAGTAATGTATTTAGAAAAATGTGTGGAGCGCCCTAACTGTTAAAATATGTGTAGACAAGGTTTTGTATTCGTATTTAAATTGTTGCCAAGTGTGTGTTGAGATAGGAGCGTTACTTAGACCAAAGGGTATTCAGTAAAATTCATATGGGCCGTGTAGAGTGATTGTAGTATCTTTTCCGTGAAACGGGGCCAAATGCTACGGGGTAAATAGACTTAGGGCCGGTTGCACCAAACTGTCGGTGAACGTAAACGTAATAGTAAAAAAAATCTTGTATGAAAAGTTTGACAGTTTTCTATGGGATGGCAGCTCCTTCGCCATATTTAACGTTGATGAGTCTGTTAATTGTGCGTGGTGCAACCCACCCTTGATCTCGAAATTTAACTATCGGTAAATTAACGAGGGGGCCTCTAGGCACTTGTAACACAAAAGTGTCAAGATTTTATACAAAATAATGTGACGGAAAATTGTGATATGATACACTCGTCTTTTAATGCTTTAACATATCCACAATACAATTCTGTAAATTTATATCTAAAGAGATAATTTTTTTTTTCGAATATGTTTCAGCTGATCATAAAAAGCGATTTCTGGGATTGTTTGCGTGAAAATATATAAATCGCAATATTAATATAGTTTTACTTAGTACTCTTTGGTTGAGACGCTTCTGAAGTATGCTATGTATTTGATGGCAAACATGATGAAACAGGGACAAATAAGAATTATCTACTACTACATATACGAATGCGTTAGCAATAAAATATGTCTTGCACCGTATATTGTCTCGTCATGTGACAAGCGACAAGTGAAAACTACAAATTCGATTGGTATTCCATAAGTGCTTTCATAAATCTCGCGCGCGCTTTTGAGACATTGCCTTGCCGTCTAGGTAGGTGCAACGAAATCAGTCGATGAATCAAAAACAGCAATGTATTAAAAATCGCAGGTGACTAGTCGCTAACGTTTGTAGAGGCCTCAACCATGACATGACACATTAGTTGAACTTATTCTACAGCATATGTGCTATTGGGGAGAAAAGCACCGAAATATTTTCGTCGCTGTCACTTGTCGCCCCGTTTGTGATGTTGACTCTTATTGGGCTTACAAAAAGAGAGAGGTAGTATTACGTGTATGAGAGATTGGCATAAATGATGATGTAAAGGAATGTTATTCTTCGATATATTTTAGATATTCTTGGTATTAAATCAAGAGCGCAGAAAATTTTAAATTGATGGAGTGAAAAATCACCTACACGCGGTCAGTAGCTAATTATGAAAATCTGATCACACTATAATGTAGTATACAATTGAAACAGTTTTGCTTAAGATATATATCTGCTCAAAGCAGAATTTAGTTTTAAACACACAGCTAGGCGTCTTAGGTGTTAAATGAAATTTGTTTGCTTGCCTAAGAAAAATAAGAGTACCTAACTATAACAAGGGATTTTTAAAAGTAATGTGGAGTCGTTACTTTCATTATGATAGGGAATCTTTTGCTGTGTGTGAGCCAAAGTACGGCTTCTAATAAAAATGTAGAGCGCCACTGATATTTGTGTGTAATGTTACACGCATACACACATATGTGTGTTGTTGTGTGTTAGATTCTTGCTTTAGCACCCCTAAGATTCCTAAAGTTCGATCGTGCTAAGTTTGCACAAACTTGACATGTTAGGAATACATTTTAAGGTAGCGTCACGCAAAACTTGGCGGACGACTTAGCGTGACCGAACTTTAAAATACTAATAAATTGAATGTGGGCGCAATGTGTTCGATTCGGCTACATAGGTAGACTGACCATTTTGACAATTTTTTTGTCATGTCACTCGTGGCTACATATTTTTGTCCACATTTTGAGGTGCAACTACAATTAATTGGATTGGTGGAGGTGATAATTTATTGTCACGCTTGCGTTCATTTAATTGGTGGAGCTCCACCAATTAAATGACTTTGACTTTAGTTAAAGTACTGTATTGTTTGTGTTTCTAAAGTGATGACGCGAAGGACGAAGGATTTCGTATATGTAGCGACCGCGCGGTCAAAATACCTTCTTGTTTCGTATATGTATAGACCGCGCGGTCAATACCTTCGTGGTTCGTATATGTATCGACCGGGCGGTCAATGCCTTCGTGTTTCGTATATGTATCGACCGGGCGGTCAATGCCTTCGTGTTTCGTATATGTATCGACCGGGCGGTCAATGCCTTCGTGTTTCGTATATGTATCGCCCGCGCGGTCAATACCTTCGTGTTACGTATATGTATCGACCGCGCGGTCAATACCTTCGTGTTACGTATACAGGGTGTAACAAAAATACTGGTGATCTGTTTAAGGGCATAATAGGTATCGTATTGCGAGTAGGAAAAAGTAGGAGAAAAATTTTTTTGACGGGAAAAAAAAATTTTTTGTATGGGGCGAGTCGTCCCAGCTGGCCAACCCTCCATACAAACTCAAAATTTCTTTTCGCGAGAAATTTTTTTTTCTTACTTTTTCACAATAAGAACACGATACCAATTATGCTCTTAAAAGGATCACCAGCATTTTTGTTACACCTTGTATGTATTCTCCACGCGGTCAATACCTTCGTGTTACGTATATGTATCGACCGCGCGGTCAATACCTTCGTGTTTCGTATATGTATTGTCCACGCGGTCAATACCTTCGTGTTTCGTATATGTATCGTCCACGCGGTCAATACCTTCGTGTTTCCTATATGTATCGACCGAGCGGTCAAAACCTTCGTGCTACGTATATGTATCAACCGCGCGGTCAATACCTTCGTGTTTCGTATATGTATCGTCCACGCGGTCAATACCTTCGTGTTTCGTATATATATCGTCTACGCGGTCAATACCTTCGTGTTTCCTATATGTATCGACCGAGCGGTCAAAACCTTCGTGCTACGTATATGTATCAACCGCGCGGTAAATACCTTCGTGTTTCGTATATGTATCGTCCACGCGGTCAATACCTTCGTGTTTCGTATATGTATCGACCGAGCGGTCAAAACCTTCGTGCTACGTATATGTATCAACCGCGCGGTCAATACCTTCGTGTTTCGTATATGTATCGACCGCGCGGTCATACCTTCGTATTTCGCGTCACATCACATTTTATCATGATTTATATATTTATATAGTAGTGGGAAAGTAGATGGTGAAAAAAATCCAGTGAGTGCTGCGAGGTCCAGACGGGACAGTGCAGCTGCCAAGTTTGTTACTCTTTTAGCACCACCCAGGGATCACGTTTAGGGTTGTCTAAGGTGTTTCTTACGGACGCAGAGTAACATTGATTAATCATGGTGATTAAAAGTAAAGGTGCACAACAAAAAAATAAGCTACGTAACTGTTAGAGTGCATACGCTTTACATGTAAAGAGAGGGTAGATATAGAGGTATTGGGCATGGATCTATGACATTATTACGAATACCGTACCGCAGTCAAAATTGTGATTCCATGATAGGCCTTGTTGTACGCACACATTTTCATTTCTTGGGTTTCAGCCAATCACCGTTTAGCGCTCAGTGTAAATATGTGCGTGTCGCGTCGCGCGTATACATTAGAAAAATCGGTTTATAATGGAATCACAAAGTCTCAGCTGAGAGGCATCCGTAATTATTTCATAGATCTATGGTACTGGTCAAGAATCTCATTAAATCGCTCTTATTGTGCTTTTGCGGCAACATCAAGCGCAATTACTTAAATCATATCATATCCTTGAATATACATAGTTGAACATTAAATCTATCAACAAGAAAATTGTATAAAATATACCATTCAAACCATGGATGAAGAAATAATTACGAATGCCGCGCCGCTCTAAAGTTGCATCATAAGCCGTTTCGCATGCACACATAACATAATACATAATACATTACTTGTGTCGGTTAACTTCTAACTCGGAGAAATCCATTCGACCCTCACAGCAATTGTCTTGCCCTTTTTAACCGACTTCAAAAAAGGAGGAGGTTGTCAATTCGACTGATTTATCTATTTAATTACTTATTTTTTTGTATGTATGTTACTCGATATCTCCGTGAATCGTGAACCGATTTTGAATTTTATTTTTAATCGAACGGGTATCCTTGATGGTCCCATTGTCACCAAGTATCCTAGATGGTCCCATTGTCACCAAATCGGGGTCTGATGATGGAATCCTGGAGAAATCGAGGGAACTCTTCAACTATTATAGGCACACATATAGTGATATCACTATTTTTTACAGCAACTCGGCCACTTCCTCTTGGAATAGCGGATCCTAAGTGACGTCTGTTCTTTTTTTGTTTTGTTTAAAATTATTATCTTAATACCATAATCGCATAATCTGACAGATCGATTTATCCGAGTTTGAAATTAAGCGGCTCACTTCTCGAATTTGAATGTGTGCATGTCACGCGTAAATATGAGAAAAATTGGCTTATGATGGAGTCACAGATAGAGAGCGGCGTGGTATTCATAATAATTTTATGCATCCATAATTCAGTATTAGAAATATAATCGCGTTTTCGATGTTTCCTATGGAAATGTAAGTATTTCATCTAAATAACATGTGTTCAATATACCTACAGTTTTTAGATGCTATAAAACTTTTAAATCTACCCTATTCGGTCCTTAAGTATTTGATGTAAATAATTGTTTATAGTCAGACCATGGTAACTCGGCACCAATTTTGCAAGTGACAAATGAGGATAAACGCGCAAAGCTGTCCGCAGATGGCGCAAAAAAGATTCTTGTTAGTTATGGTTCGTATAATATGTCAAATCCATACAGTCTATGGTCAAATATACCGGAGCGGCCAAGGTACCCAAAAATATCTGAGCATGCACTGTATCGCCTTGACAATAGAGACGTTGTTCATCGCTCCTATATATTTGCTGGCGACTGTACAAAACATGCAGCAGTAGTGTAAAAAGTGAAAACCACAAATAATGCTAAGTGACCGAGGGTAGTTTTATAATTTAGTGTATAATTACAAATGTTGACCCAAACCCAAAACAAGTCTCGTTTATAAATATATTTATTGCTCAAAGGTTAACCAGTAGAGATCCCTTGAAGGGATAAGTTCGCCTTTGTTCGTGCTTCAATAGTTTAACTTGTGCCTGAGTAATTATAATTTTAGGAAAAAAAATACTAAAACTTTTTAACTTAAAAAAGATTTAGTTTGAGGAAATAGGCACTGTCTTATATGTGTAATCTTAATATATATATGTGGCGTTTGCAAGACAAAGGTACATCATTGCCGTTTGCCAATAAGGCTTTCCCGCCATAATAATTCATTCAGAAATAAACTCTATTAACAACCGACAATGATGTACCATCGGGTTCATAATTGCATGGCCAATTTATCAATGAATTCATTCATAAATTGCCCATGCATTTTTGAATCCGATGGTACCTTTTGCGTGAAAACATTTATTAACCCCAGACGTAAAACCAGGGGTGTTATAAGTTTGACCGCTATGTGTGTCTGTCTGTCTGTATATCAGTTAGTGGCACTGTAGCGCTAAAACGTTTGAACCGATTTAACCCTCTGACCGCCAAAGCCGTCATATCACGCGCACGGAAAGTCGTGCCGTTAGCGCCAGGACTATTTTGGACGTGACATTAGTCACGTCCAAAATATTACCGGTTTGCCTTGCGCGCGCGGCGCTGAAGGCACGATTTTTCCGTCCGATGCTTGGCATTCAAAAGGTTAAATGCGGTTCTTTTTATTTGAAAACAAGTTTGTCTATAGAGTGATCTTGGACATGTTTCATCAAGATCGGTTTAGCCGTTTCATATATTTCCTTTTTATTTTTAATACCTACTTATGTCGCCTTAGGTTCACTAACGTCACTATTTCATGACGTTTTTTTATTCATGTATTTATCAATATAAATGTTAAATGTTTGCAGTTTCACTAGAAATGTTTAAATACTTCTTTAAAATAATGTTGTTAATCAAAAACTCATGAAAAACTTTAGCATGTAAGTATAATACGTCTTATTATCTAAACAGTAAAGTTCAGTTTAGTTTATTTTGAACACCATGACTATGTAGCAACCTCGGCTGCTGTCTGTACGGCCTTAAATTGTTAAGTCATTTAGGTAACATTAGACATTTCATAGAATAAGTATAAAAAAAAGTAGTTTAACCCGTAAACGGCTCAACAATTAACCCTTTGCCCGCCAAGCATCGGACAAAAAAATCGTGCCACTGACGCCAGCGCGCGTAGGCACTCTGTTATATTTTGGACGTGATATCACGCGCTGGCGCTGAGGGCACGACTTTTCGTGCGCGTGATTTGACGTCTTTGACGGTCAAAGGGTTAAAGTCTATGACTGTACAGTCGCCATCAAACATATCGGAGCGGCCAAGGTGGTCACACATATCTGACTAATTGTCAAGGCGATAAAGTGCATGTCCAGATATTTTTGATACCCTGGCCGCTCTGATGTATTTGATAGTGTATGTTCAAGCCAGGTTGTTCGGTAATTTAACCTTTTGAACGCCAATCATAGGACGGAAAAATCGCGCCCTACTCGCCAGATCGCAAGGTAAACCGGTTATATTTTGGACGTGATATCACCTGGCGCTGGCGGCACGACTTTCCGTGCGCGTGATATGACGGCTTTAGCGATCAAAGGGTTATCGTTATCCCTTCCTCCTTAATATCGTAATCCTTTTTCCTTTGGAAGTCAAACGTTTCTAGTGAAACAACTATGATAATGGTAACCTAGCATCCTAATAGAGATTATATCTCGTTTGACTGTCTGTACACGTACGTGGAATAAGGAACTTTTGTATATAAAAGGTGCAAAACACACAATAAACATCAAATGTATAGATACTTGTTTTATTACCCTTTTAACTTTAAGAGCCACAAAAGCCAAGATTTTCCTTTAATAAAAGTATTAGGGACAAGACACACCTGAGCTGAATTAAGAAAATTCATAGACAAAATGCTGTCTATGGGTGCTTATATTTGTTTATGGCCTCCATACCAATAATCAGCTACCATAGACAAATTTAAGCATTTTGTCTATGAATTTTCTTAATTTCAGCTCAGGCGTGTGGTGTCCCTTAGGCGGAGAGCTAGCCAGCTAAGACCTCCACTCATTAAAAGCTGCCAGAAGCCCGGAGCTATCAATAAGGATAGTACATATTAGCATATATTCTCTGATATTAGTAATCTAACCAGACGGGTTTTGTTCCTCTCATAATTGTGTCATATCTGACGTAGCCAGCTCTTAGAGTAGGTTGCACCACGCACAATTAACGGACTCATCAACGTTAAATATGGCGTCGGAGCTGTCATCCCATAGAAAACTGACAAACTTTTCATACAAGATTTTTTACGTTGATGTTGACGTTAACAGACGGTGTGGTGCAACCGGCCCTAAGTCTGTCTATATCACAGATCTAGTTATAGTATAGATCCATTGACAATGATCAAAAGTGTGACAAAAAAGGAATTTACCCACACATGGGTAAATTGTCTATGTGAGTGTAAAAATAGTGCAGCCAAGTACAACAGGTTAATTATCTATCGACATTTGACTTTTTTATCGATAAGATGCACCCACATTTATATTCATATTTTACGCTAAAAGTCATGTTAGAATTAGTAAAATAATAATGTATTTTATTTGTTGAAGTTATAAAATGTTCAATACTTAATTTGATGACTTATTATATAATTAAGTCTGAGTTTGACGCATTAACCACTTTAAACCCCAACTAACGGCCTAGCGTCTAAAATACCGTTGATTGTCCATTGCAACAGGTGCAATTTGTCGCTTTTGAACTTCAACGTGGATATCGGCAGTATTTTTTATCGAACAGATATCGATATAAGATCCTATGACGTTTTGTCAATCCCTAGCGTAGAATAACAGTTTCAATTTTTACACAAAATAATCTTGAATATTAACTTTAATGATAAAATATTACCACACAAAGAAAGAAACACTAATATTCTATTGTATCTAGTGCTTACTTTCAAGATTTATTTTGCTAATTCGGTAAAATATGGTTTCAAAGACATCGATCGGAATATCATATTTGCCTGTAAAATGAGTAATTTCCTGGGTTTTTCTTGTGTTTAATGTTGGAATCAGGTACACAATACGATACTACGTTTCTACTTTTTCATTTCAAGTGATTTTGTTCTGGATTGTTTGATATTTTACGCGATAAAATATGAGCTGTCGCGACGGTGGTGTTTGTGGTGTTTTCTGAAAGTCAAAAGTTGGAACACTTGTGTATCTCTTTCGCACTAGTAGAATGTTCATATGCGCTATTGCGCGCTTCCCGTCTCTTTAAGCGAGCGCTAGCGAGCGCCATTTTATCTCTATGGTCTATATATCTTTCTATATATACTGTATATATAAGGTATTCTGTGTCGCATGTAGCTCATAGTAGCTACGAACAGAGAACCCGACAGTCGGGTTCTCGGCGCCAAATTTGTTTAGTATTTTTTGTAGGTACAGGCAGTTAAATGAAGTTTAACATTTAAAATCTACAGTTTTTTTATTTAAAATCTAGAGGGCTGGCAGCTTTTTTGGTCAGAGGATAAGCCTGGCCATCCAAAGAGGCAACGCTGCCAGCCTTCTGGGTACCATGACTCACGAAGGCGACCTGGGGAGCATATATTATCTGTAAGTTTATTTTAGTTTTATATATAAGTTTATTGTAAGTTTATATTTAAGTTTATTTTAGTTAGTTTATTTAGTTTTATTTTTATATCTAAGTTTGTAGTTGGTAGTCTTTGTATGTTCCTAAATAAATAATTTAATTTAAATCGACACAAATAAAACAATTTATATATTACAAATTCATCAATATATTCAATACCTTATACATTCTACATATTGCGGACTTAAAAAAACTTAAAAAACAAACGCTATGAAAGTATGTACAATAAAATACCTAAAGGTATGTTTATACATGCGAGATCATTATATAGTCGAATATATAGTTTGGCCAGGGCATAGAGTAACTTATATAGTAGAGTAGCACAGACTAACAACTTTTAGTAGCTCAAGTCAATCGCACAATCTATGTCAAATCCACCTAAAGATACCCACTAGCTACTAGTGTACTAGTAGTACACTATTCATTACTATAGTCTGTATCTTTAGGTATTTAAATAAAAGTAAACAAACAATTTGTACATTCTCGGGTAGTTATAACATTCATTGGTTAACCAACCAAAAAGAGTATTATATAACCAAATACAAAAGCGCCTATATCTGTCACTGAACGAACGACCTGACTGTATCCTACATTATTTGATCATGTAATGTTTTCATCTACCCTCAACTGGCTTAAGGAGCCATTGGAGGGTAGATTTTGTTTACTTTTATTTAAATACCTAAAAATACAGACTTATAGGTAGAGTAGCAGTGCAGGTGACATTTCCTCTTACATTTTGGGTATCTTTAGGTGGCTTTGACATAGATGGCGCAATTGACTTGAGCTTCAAAAAGTTGTAAGGCTGTGCTGCTCTACTATATAAGTTACTCTATGGCCAGGGTTTGTTTTACTTCAAGCATAGACAGAGAATCATACTATCTCTTTCTTATGCTAGTATTCTCGCTACAAAGAAAGGGATGAGTATAGCTTATTACTTCCACTGTTACTGCACTTATTAGCCAGTCAGACGATATCTACATACTAGTAATTAGACCATAGACAAATATGATCAATTATTTTGGCAAAGGTACAGTCGCCATCAGATATCGGAGCGACCAGGGTACTCAAAAATATCTGAACATGCACTTTATCGCCTTGAAAATATATCGGAGCAGATATATCGGAGCGGCCAAAGTACTCAAAAATATCTGAACATGCACTTTATCGCCTTGAAAATATATCGGAGCAGATATATCGGAGCGGCCAAAGTACTCAAAAATATCTGAACATGCACTTTATCGCCTTGGCAATAGAGGCGTTGTTCGGATATTTGTGACCACCCTGGCCGCTCGGATATATCTGATGGTGACTGTAGAACGTAGTCACATCTGAAAATATGTCGTGGCTAAATATTTCTGTCACATTAACCTTTTGACCGCCAAGCGTTGAACAAAAATGACGCGCCACCGACGCCACGTAATCGCGTTTTGTCAAGCGAAATTGAACTTTGCGGAAGCCCGCGTAGGTCCCTATTGCACTACAAAGCCTGTCGGCTGTTGCCGTCGTTGGCGCCCATGGCACGACTTTTTGATGTCGGCCACACCCGACTGTGGCGGTCAAAAGGTTAAATCTATACATATAATAAAGCTGAAGAGGGTCGAAAGTCTGTACATGGAAGATATTCGAAAAAAAGTTAGCTGGGGATACTTAGAATCGATAACAGAACACGTTCCAACAGTTTGTAGAATTTTTGTCTGTTTATCTGTTTGCCTGTTTATTTGACCGCGCATCACGTGTAAACGGCTGAACGGATTTTGATGAAATTTTGTTTAGAAATAGTTTGAGTCCTACGAAAGGACATAGGATAGTTTTCATCCCAAAAATCAACCCTAGAGGGGGTGAAAAGGGGGTTGAAAGTTTGTATGGAGAATTTTTAACCGCTGAACCAATTTAGATGAAAATTAGTATGGAGATAATTTGAGTCCCGGGAAACGACATAGGATAGTTTTCATCCCGAAAATCAATCCTAGAGGGGGTGAAAAGGGGGTTGGAAGTTTGTATTGGGAATCAATAACCGCCGAACGCTGTAAATAGTTTGAGCTCTGGGGAAGGATATAGAATAATTGACATCCAGAAGTCATTCCTTAAGGGGGATTACTAATTCTACGCAGACGAAGTCGCGGGCAAAAGCTAGTGTATACATATTTTCAGATGTGACTGTACCTGATCCCAAAAATATAGATATAGCCTAAATTTTGAATGCTATTTTGTACAGGCATAGGAGTCCTACATTCTTACAAGTAACTCACAAAAATGTTTTTTGGAACACAGTTTTATTGCTGACTGCACCTAGTAGCATTGTCATGTAAACTACGGAAGTATACCAAATTTCAGCTCAATCGGACACCGGGAAGTGGTTGAAATTTAACTTACAAGATTTGATGCGTATAAACAAATAAATATACGGGGGGTCATGCTAAATAAAACTGTGTAAAAACTCGAACGTATTTAAGACAAACTTTCGATCATGCAAAAAAATAACCTCAACATTTGAACAATGGGTAATTTGCAGAAAAAATGTACCTTTACTTAGTCCCAACTGTCCCAAAATTTACATACAAAAAATTCGTTACGTTCATGAAAAAAGTGTAAGGAAACTGAGAAATTATCAGTTTCGTTACATTTTTTTATGAACGTAACGAATTTTTTGTATGTAAATTATGGGACAGTTGGAACATTTTTTTTATTCTATCAGACTCGATAGAGCTCATGATTCTGCATAAGATAGACTCAAAATATATATGAAATTAAAAAAAAAGTAAAGGTACATTTTTTCTGCAAATTGCCCCAATCTCAAATCATCAATTGATTATCTGTACCAAAGGTAACTTAAAAAAATCGGGTAAAATCAAACTCTAAGTTTCCTGTTCCTCCTGTTCCTCTTGTTCCTACTCATTTCCCCACGCGTTCCTAACTATGTACTTACCATTCTGGGCGTACATAATACATAGCATCATCTACTTTTTCGATTGATCATCCGTACCACACGTACCACAGGTTCATTAAAAAAAAACAGCAAACAGGCTAAAAATCTAACTACGTTTCCTGTTCCTCCTGTTCCTGCTCCTCATGTTCCTGCTCATGTTGTTCCTGTTCCTTATATTCCTGCTCCTCTTGCTCCTGTTCCTGTACAGGTTCCCAAACATCCCAACTATATACACCTCATTCTGTGCATACATGGCATCCTGTGCTATTTCCACTTCCACCACCTCCTTATCCCCAACATAGTACTCCTTATTAGTATTACGAGTATGTGCATTATGGGCCTGGAGATGGTAGATGATGACGGGACTGCCTTTACCGCTCATATATGGCGCTTTTCTTATATATTTCACGGGGGCGAGAAGTGGCTCACGGCGAGCCGTTCTGCTGCATTGCTCGTAGCAAATGGAAATCCGTGATCTCTGCCTACCCCTTTTGGGATATAGGCGTGATTGTATGTATGTATGTATGTATGTTCTAATATATTTTGAGCATTTACAGCGCAAGAATGAGATAATATTTTTTATTTCCAAGTAAATCCAAAAAAATATTCATATTTGAACACTACAATGGAGCCTCAATTTACCTTTTCAATTGATCATCTATACCATAGGTACTTTAAATCAGCAAACAGGTAAAAAATCGAACTACGTTTCCTGTTCCTCCTGTTCCTCTTGTTCCTGTTCCTCATATTCCTGCTCCTGTTGTTCCTGTTCCTCATATTCCTGCTCCTCTTGCTCCTGTTCCTGTACAGGTTCCCACACGTCCCCGACTATATACTCCTCATTCTGAGCATACATGGCTTCCTGTGCTATTTCTACTTCCACAACCTCCTTATCCCCAACATAGTACTCCTTGTCAATATTATGGGCATTATGGGCCCGGAGATGGTAGTTAAGATGGCTGGATTGCTTGAATCTTTTTTGACAGATAGCACACTGGAAGGGTGCCACATGCGTGTGGGTGCGCATGTGTTGCTTCAGATGGACAGATTGACAGAATTTCTTGTCGCAAATGACGCAGCGGTAGGGTTTGACTTTTGTGTGGATTCGGAGGTGCTGGTCTAGGCCTGCAAAGATTAAAATAGGGTTATTGGGGCGTTTCCCTCATCAATTTGAATGGACATACTTTTTATCAAAGAGAAAAGGTTTTGGCTTGACATCAGATTTGGATTGACAACCGACAATGGTGTACCTTTGAATTAATAACTAACAATTTTTTTTGGTACACAGTATTATTGCTGACTGTACCTAGTAGCATTGTCATGTAAATTACGGAAGTATACCAAATTTCAGCTCGATCGGACACCGGGAAGTGGTTGAAATTTAACTTACAAGATTTGAAGCATATAATCACACAAATAAATAAACAAACCAATATACGGGGCCACGACATCTAAATGTCAAAACTGAAGTTAAACTTTATGCGTGTGCATGTAGGTCTAATTTGCTCTGTGGTCGGTGACCGATATATCGGTCTTTGGCGTTGGACCTGCGGTGCCGATATATACGTCTTTGGCGTGGAAAAGGTTAAGCTAAATAAAACTGTGTAAAAACGTCACAAATATTGCATTTACTTAGGAACCAAACTTAGTATGTTATTACCAGATTTCTGTGTGAAGGCCTTGGGGCAGAAGGTGCAGGAGAAAGGCCGGTCACCGGTGTGCATCCTCATGTGCTGCTGGACGCCACCCTGCAACATGATAAATACCTTATAGCAATTATTTCGTTAAACCGGAGACTATAGATAATATAGAGAGCCTTTTAACATTTAACAACTTTTTGAAGCTCATGTCTGAAAGCGCCATCTACTCCAAAGCCACCTAAATGCAGCTCGTAAGTAGGAAAAAAGCTAGCTTTACTACGGTACGCTACTCGTCCCTAGATGTCACTGCGACGCAATGTCATTTTTTCTTCCTATGTTTATATCGCGTTGACACACAAGAAAATTTCGGTCACTTTTTTTATAATTTTGTATGAGAGGAAAAGCCTTTTGTTTCTTTAATTTAACACTCTCAGCGCCATAGAACAAACGAATTTTCTGCTGTGGCAGGCCAAGTGGGTCACCAGCCGCCCACCTAAATTTGAGCTCAGAGGGCCACCAAGATTTTTAAAAGCTTTACCTGCAGGCCAAGTGGGCTGCCGGCAGACCACATAAATTCGAGTCTAGCAGAGAATGCTACATTTTTGATACCTTTACCAGCAGGCCGCGTGGGTTGCAGGCAGACCAATACCAGATAACCATATCCATGTCAAATTTTCTCTTGAGATAAAGTCAATGGTAAAACCCAGCAGGCCGAAATTTCGCACAATCAATTTTTGAAGTCGGGGCTTCAAAATTTTGTTAGTCTTTCGGACGCGAGAATAACAGTAAGTTCCAGAGATAGATGGTGGTCCCCCCCCCCCCCCCCCCCCCTCCCCTAAAACCTGACTTTATAACACAGAATATCTTCTACGGTTGCCGCGATAGTTATTCATGAAATAAAACAACTTTGAACGGATTATATCGCGTATACTGAATTTTAAATTACATCCCGACGTTTCGAACACTTTACAGCGTTCGTGGTCACGGGTCGACTGAGGAAAACATATTTACCCACATCTAAAATTACAATGTACAAAAGACTACCCACATGTATAACATTAAATGCAAACAAATAAAGGTGAGTGTACATGCCAGAAGGGCAAATAAAGCTAGTTCTACAATAGCTAATTATCGATCTACTACAAACTTTAATTAATTAATTTAAAAGGTAGCAAACAAACTGTTAAATTTAGAAATTAATAGGTCTACATTATTTTACAAAATAGAGCAATATATGTTAACACTATCCAACGCTATGGCCTCACAGTCGTGTGTCTTGCTTGCTCTTTGATCAAATGAACCACTGGATCCCAAGCCGGTGGTAAAGAAAAGCCCTCCTCCCTGTTGAAGTTTGGATATTTCTTTATCTCAATAGCCTCCCGCAGCATCCTGGGAATATATCGTTTCTCCTTGGCGAGGACTAGAGGCTTGTCAAACTTAATTGAGTGATTGGGCTTATCCATGACATGATCGCAGACTGCAGACCTAGGTCGACGGTGCTTAACATCGGCTACATGTTCCTTCACCCGAGTGGAGATGCTCCGTTTTGTTTGGCCCACATATGAGAGCCCACACTCACAATCCAGCCTGTAGACTCCTGCAGTTTGCAGAGGGGTGTTACTTTTCACGGGCCTCAGGAATTGTGACATCTTCTTCAACGGCTTGAAATAAGTTTTGATAGATGCCCGCTTCAGTATGTGGCTGATCTTATCGGTAACTCCTCTAACAAAAGGCAGGATGGCCGGTTGTCGCCCGACTGTAGGAAGTTTCATCCGAGTCTTCTGATTGATTAATCCGTTCAAAGTTGTTTTATTTCATTTATAACACAGGTTCTAAAAAGGCGTTTAATTAAAATCTCATTAAAATAAAATTTATTACACTGATTGACTACGGAACCCTAAAAATTTATTTAGTCAAAGTGTCCTACAACGGACACACAGTGTACTTAGGTCTTCGTGTCTTCGCATGAACCACATATAAGATAACACCCTTGTAACTCAGCCCTAATCAACTGAATTCATCGATCGACTAGTAGCGCCATCTGTCGCGCCACTCAGGTACTAATGTCGCCCGGTGCTAGCGCCAGGCTGATTTCTCCTCAGTAAGCTTATGTAACTCAGCCGAGCAACACGTGCACACTCAAGTTTAAAAAATATCGAAAAGTAAATTACAAATGCAAATTGTGTAACGATTGTTGCTATTTCAGATATAGTGATATTGCACAATTTACTTTTGTAATTTATTTTGTGCAAATTGCTCAAAAGATGGAAAAGCAAATAGTATAATGATTGTTGCTACTTCAGATATTGTGAAATTCCACTCGGTGCCCGTGGCCCAGCGACGCGACGCAGTGACCTCCAATAGGCACCGTCAAAACACATGCGTCGTTCCGTGAGACGACATGCGTCGCCCTGTGAGATGACAGGCGTTGTCCCGTGAGACGAGGTGCGTCATCCCGTGAGACGACATGCGACGTCCTGTGAGACGACATGCCTCATACCGAGACGCGACTTGCGTCGTCCCGTGAGACGACAGGCGTCGTCCCGTGAGACGACAGGAGTCGCCCTTGAGACGACAGGCGTCGTCCCGTGAGACGATATGCGTTGTCCTGTGAGACGACATGCGTCATTCTGGAAGATGTCATTGCGTCATTCCGTGACACGACATGCCTGTGAGACGACCTGCGTCGTCCTGTGAGACGACAAGTGTCGTCCTGTGAGACGACATTCGTCGTCCTGTGAGACGACATGCGTCATCCTGTAAGATGACAAGCGTCGTCCTGTGAGACAAAATTGCGTCGACCCATGAGGCAAAATGCGTTGGCCCATGTGACGATTTTGCGTCACCTGTTGAGACGACATGCGTCGTCTTGAGAGACGATATTGCGTCGTCCTGTGAGATGACATTACGTCGACTGTTAAGACGACAAGCGTCGTCCTAAGACTCCTGAGAGACGACATGCATCGTGCATCATCCCGTCTTGTGTGTCATCGTGGAAACATACAAAGTCGTCATATAGGAAGACTATACTTCCGGGAAACGGTATTGCGTCCTGCATCATGACATGGCGCCCTTCCTTGAGACGCTATGTAATGTTCATGCATCATCTTGTAGCTGTCGCTCCACAGATTATATACATCTATCTATATGGATACCGTTGGAAAACTGACATCTTAATGTCTGATTTATCCCATGAACAAACGACGCCAATGATTGCATTGTCGAAATCATTTAAACATTGGCATGGTAACGATTGAACGTCATAATGTCGATTTATTAAACGATGTTCAAATGTCGTTTCTCGTATGTCAGACACGAAAATAGAATAAGCTCATTCTTTCAATCACTAATAAAGCATGGTTCATGGGTAAAACAACTGTCTGGTACATTTTTTAAGAAGAATGGAAGACACGCGGCCTCAAGTAGACTTGCTTGTATAAAAGTTGTCCAGTCACCAAAAACTAATTTGTGGTTTGGCATTTCGATTGAACCCAGGAAGTAGGTACTCGTAAACCTATAATTATCTAAAAATATTGCCAAATACGGCTTATACTACAAATTTATGCGACTAAACGCAAAATAAGCTGTTTCGATAATGCGAAAAGGGGAAGTAAAAACCGGCAAGTTTTTACAAGCATTTACAGCCCCCAACCAGATCCTATACTTAAAAAAAAGGACGGGGAGGCAAGTAAAAACAACCTCAGACGTAGGAAGTCTAGAACCTTCTTCTCCGGTAACCACAATAGGATTTTTTTTGAAAAGAATAGCATAACCGTTTTCGCTCTGACCCATAACATCAAAAATAACTTTGTAGTAAGTTTGTAGAATATTTAAGTTGAGCTGAATAAACGACGTTGTGTTATCAATCTAAACAGCGAACGCCTGCCCATTGTAGGCACACGTGAGTCAAATCCTGATTGTGTCTTGAAGCATACTGAAGCACCTCACAAATATTGATTCTTAGTTACCAAATTAAAATAACTGCCAATTACTGCAGATAAGGATATTAACTACAGATCTTAAAATATTTATATATATATATATATATATATATATGTATAATCAACCCATCACGGTAAATGTTGATCCAGTACTGTTTTAGAACAAATGTTGATCCACCTGTTTTGTGCGTACATTCCGCTCCGGATAGAGATACGGTTGTATAGCTCGAATATATGAAATCAGCGTGTGACGTCAGTGGATGTGCATTTAGCCATTTTCGAAAAACTTGTCATAAAATTTTAAGGTATTCGTTGATCCATTAACGGTCAAAAAAATTATACGTAAGCGCATAATGTGGCTCCGATTTATATCCGACTTAGTGGTAAATGTGGCTCCGGAGCTGAGTATGAAGGGTAAGTACGGCAACGTCGCGCTATTGTGCAAATGAAACAAACATACGTTCCTACTTCAAGTTAAAGTGAGACAACACCTATCGTGTATACTGTCGACTATAAGGTACCTGGGCAGTCCTTGACAGTCGTTGGATGTTTCGTGAGCATTTTAAATGCCATGGCGCCTAAATTAATCAGGGCAGCGTTGGCTCTTAGCCGTCTTCTCCCAAGTGTCGCTGGGCCGAACATCGGATATCGGAGACTACGCAGGAGTGGTATGGTCGATGGACCATACCACTCCTGCGTAGTCGAACCGCCCAAAACCAGGCCCAATTACGGAGGCCGCAACGGGTCATCGCGGTCAGGATGGCGAGGGCATACCGAACCGTCTCCTACGAGGCAGCGTGCGTTATGGCGGGAACCCCGCCCTGGGACCTGGACGCCGCGGTTCTGGCCGATATTTATTGGTGTGTCACCGAGGCGCGGGCGTGAGGAAATTTCCCCCTTCTAGAAGATGCCAGACGGTGGAGGCTGTACTCTCGTCGAGTGCTCCTAGAAAAATGAAACAGGAGGTTGGAGGAGCCCAGTGCTGGCCATTGGACCATCAGAGCAAATTGTTCTGGAGAAATGATTCGAAAGACGTGATAAGTTTCTCTCCTTCCACCTCACACAGATCCTTTCTGGGCATGACTGCTTCGGCAAATACCTGTGTAGCGTGGCGGGATGGGAACCAACGGCGGAATGCCACGGGTGCAACGACGTCGAAGACACGGCACTAATTGTAGTGCCGCTGGCTGTGTCCCCGACGTGGGTGGAGCAGCGGGCCGCACTCGTGGTGATTGTAGGACGTTACCTCTTCCTGCCTGCTATGATGCAAGCCTTGGTCGATAGCGACAAGGCCTGGAAAGCGGTGGTCTCCTTCTGCGAGGATGTAATGGTTCAGAAAGAGACAGTGGTTTATGTAAGGGAAGAAGATCCGGCCAGCCACCCAATGCTTCGGTAGCGTATGGGGCGGCAACGGCTGACGTATGACCGCCGACTGCCACGTACCCTAACGGCATCTGTGGGCGACAGACTCGGGGACGTTGTCGCGACCCCGCCCATTAGCACCGAGGCGGAAAGTGTAGGGGTTTTTAGTGGGTAAATTAAATATCCGCCTGACAAATCCTGCTCTTAGTTATATTAGAAATTTAAACTGTAAAAATAGATGGAAAATAAATGATAAAAAGACTAATCTTATTTATTTGGACCTAACTGAACTGAACCTGCCAGAAGGGACAGCAATTGTTGATCCGATCGGAGCTGTACTGTCATACATTAGATCCACAAAAACTCGCGGACGCGGATCAACAATAGTTGGCAAATAGCGAACGGATCAACAATTAACTCTTGCCACAAGCCATCTGATCAACATTTGTTGAGTTGAGTGAAATTATATTTCACCGATCATCTATCTATACAGGTTTTATTTATTTATTATAACAACAAAAGTATAACTACAAAGAAAATAAAGATACCTAAAACTAAAAACTATATCAATACATATAAAAGAAAACGTCCCGTCCTGACTGACTGAAACATCAACGCAGACCCGAAACTACTTAACCTAGAGACTTAAAATTTTCACAGTAGATATTATAACGTAGGCAAGGAAAAAGGAAGGATTGTTAGAATCTTTTGTATGAGTAACGTGCGTTACTTTGAGTAAGCGATGTGATATTTTCAATGTAGGCTTTGTCCGGTACCTCATCAAGAAATATAATTTCACTCAACAAATGTTGATCAGATGGGTTGTGGTGTAAGTTAATTGTTGATCCGTTTGCTATTTGCCAACTATTGTTGATCCACTAGATTTTGTGGATGTAATGTATGACTTTGCATACAGCACCGATCCGATCAACAATTGCTGTACATTACTGTTTAAGATTCTAATACATTAAAGATCATTTATTATATCAGAGCAGGATTTGTCAGGCGGATATTTAATGAAATGCGGTCAGTTATTGTATGGGAGGGATTTTACGAAACGAGTTATAGGATGGGTGGTTGTTTGGTATGGGTGTATGGTTGCTTGGGATAGATTTCCACATCTATGCGGAGAGCCTCAGGATCAGAACCGTTAACTGATTTGATGAAGAAAGATGCAAAGTTTATATTTGGCTCTGAAGATGGCCCTTTGGACCCGGCGGATGGCGGCGGCATTTTGCCTCCTATAGAGGGAGCCCGCCCAGATTGGGACCCCGTAAAGGGTCATGCTCCCCAGATTCGGGAGGAGTCAGGAGACACCGGCCGCGGCCTTCAGCAGGCGCGCCGACAGCTCACTAAAATGCAGGCCGAAGTGCCACCTGCTGTCTATTATGAGGCCCAGGTACTATACTTATAATTCGCCTCGAACTAAGTACTTGCTCGTTTACGTTTGGGGTCTTCTGGCTTCACAACCCCTTGATTGATCCTGCTCAGATTTTAATGGTGAAATTTTGTACGCCACAGCTGTAACTCAACCAAATTTGGTAAAGATTGGAAAAATGATACTCCAGTTATCGTCTTACATACTATAGAAATGAAATGCCATCAAAATGCACGGCAGTTCCACTGGCTCGCTAAAAGTAGAATTATAGAACTTCGTTCGCTACCCGAGGCGGATTTTCTTCCAATGATTTTTAATTTATTTTCTGTGAAACTGTAAAAAATCATTTTAAATAAATGCTAAAAAGGCAAATCTTATTTATTTGGACCTAATTCAACCTATAAGAAGGAACAGCAATTGTTGATCCGATTGGAACAACATCTGTCTGTATGCAGAGTCATACATTAGATTAACTAAAACTGTTCGGATCAACAATAGTTGGCAATAGCCAACGGATCAACAATTGACGCATACCACAACCCATCGGATTAACATTTGTCGAGTTAAATTATATTTCTCGGTGAGGCCATTGAACTTGTACAGGTTCAATGACCTCAAAGGTTCAATGACCGCAAAGCCGACACTCAAAATATCACATCGCTTGCTCAAAGTAACGCACGTTACTAAATTGATCGGGGCAGCGGTGGCTATTAGCCGTCTTTAGCCAAATGTCGCTGGGCCGAACATTTATTTTTCTATTTATTTATCAACAACAATATGTTGACTCGGCATTATAGGTGCACCAATGCGCCGCGTAACTAAATATATTTAAAAGTGTAATAATAACAACATTACATAATAAGACTAACGACATTACACTGATTAAGTATGAACATCGGATGTCGGAGACTGTACGCAGGGGTGGTACGGTCGATGGCCCTGTACGGGGCGCCCATATGGGCCGGGTTCCTGACCGCCCTAAACCAGGCCCAATTACGGAGGCCGCAACGGGTCATCGCGGTCAGGATGGCGAGGGCATACCGAATCGTCTCCTACGAGGCAGCGTGCGTACTGGCGGGAACCCCTCCCTGGGACCTGGACGCCACGTTTCTGGTCAATATTTATTGGCGTGTCACCGAGGCGCGGGCGGTAGGAAATTTCCTCCTTCTAAAAGAGGTCAGAGGTCAGACGGTGGAGGCTAGACTCTCGTCGAGTACTCCTAGAAAAATGAAAGAGGAGGTTCAAGGAGGCCAGTGCTGGCCATTGGACCATCGGAGCAAATCTTCTGGAGAAATGGGTCGAAAGACGTGATTAGTTTCTCTCCTTCCACCTCACACAGATTCTTTCAGAGCATGGCTACTTCGGCAAATACCTGTGAAAGGGTGGCGGGATGGCAACAAACGGCGGAATGCCACGGGTGCGACGACGCCGAAGACACGGCACTACATACGCTGGCTGTGTGCCCGACGTGGGCTTAGCAGCAGGCCGCACTCGTGGTGGTTGTGGGACGTTACCTCTCCCTGCCTGCCGTGGTGCAAGCCATGATCAACAGCGCCTGGAAAGCGGTGGTCTTCTTCAGCGAGGATATGATGGCTCAGACGGAGACAGCGGAGCGTGTAAGGGAGGCAGATCCGGCCTCCCACCCAATGCGTCGCAAGCATGTGGGGCGGCGACGGCTGGCTTACGATCGCAGACTGCCAACCTAACGGTGATTGTGGGCGGCAGACTCGGGGACGTTTGCTGCCTACACATGGGCCCCTGTGCTGGAAGGCGAACGATTAAGTCTCTCGGTTCGTATCTTAGAGCGGAAATAGGGAGAAAATGCTCGCACAGAAGAGTCCGCTGTGGGAACAACCGCTGAAGGAGTTGCGGTAGTGTGCCTGGTAGCTCTCGCAAACCCGCCCATTAGCACCGAGTCGGCAAACAAAATGCTAATAATAATAAATAATATAGGCTAGTAATAGTTAATTGTTGATCCGTTCGCTATTTGCAAACTATATGTTGAAACGCGAGTTTTTGTGGATCTAATGTATAACTTTGCAAACAGCTCCGATCGGATCAACAATTATAATATATTACAGATCATTTATTTAACTAAGAGCAGGATTTGTCAGGCGGATGTTTAATGAAATGCGGTCAGTTGTGGGATGGGTGGCATTTTGCGAAACGAGTTATTGGATGGGTGGTTGTTTGGTATGGGTGTATGGGTAATTGGGATAGATTTCCACATCTTTGCGGAGAGCGTCAGGATCAGAACCGTAAACTGTTTTGATGAAGAAAGATGCAAAATTTATATTTGGTGGCTCTGAAGATGGCCCTATGAGGCCGACGGATGGCGGTGGCATTTCGCCTCCTTTGGAGGGAGTTTGCCCAGATTGGGACCCCGTAAAGGGTCATCTCCCCCATTCGGGAGGAGTCAGGAGACACCGGCCGCAGCCTTCAGCAGGCGCGCCGACAGCTAAAATGTGGGCCGAAGTGCCACCTGCTGTCTATTATGAGGCCCAGATACCATACTTACATATAATTCGCCTCGAACTAAGAACTTGCTCGTTGACGTTTGGGGTCTTTTAGCTTCAGAACGCCTTGTTTGATCTTCCTCACATTTTAATGGTGAAATTTTGTGCGTCTTAGCTGTAATCCTATTAAATTTTGTAAAGATTGGAAAAATGGTACTCAAGTTATCGTCTAACGAACTAGCTAAATGGAAATGCCATCGAAATGCACGGCCGTCCCACTGGTACGCAAAAAGTTGAATTAAAGAACCGAGTGCGCGGTAGCGAACGAAGTTCTTTAATTCAACTTCTAATAAACTTATATTATTTTTATGTCAAACTGTAAAAATACCATTTTAAATAAATGATAAAAAGGCGAATCTTATTTATTTGGACCTAATTTAACCTACCAGAAGAGACAGCAATTGTTGATCCGATCGTTGGCAATAGCTAACGGATCAACAATTAACTCATACCAACACCCATCGGATCAACATTTGTTATGTGAAATTATATTTCTCGGTGAGGGTGATCCTCAAAGGTTCAATGACCTCTCAGAACTTCTAAACCTAGAGACTCGAATTTTCAGCAAAATTGAAATGCCATCGAAATGCTCGACCGTCCCACTGGCTTGCTAAAACTTGAATTAACTAGTAGTCCGCCTCGAACTGAGAACTCGGGATTTACTTGCATACGAGTTGACCAATATAACAAGACCATAAGGAGGACGTGTTTTCTCCTTTTAGCTCCATAACCCCTTGATCGATCTTGCTCATATACGAACTTACAAATTTTATGTATCTCTGCTATAGCCCCAAGAAATTGCATAAAGACAATCAATATCGTCGGACAAAATATCGAAATCAAAAAGCCATCCAAATGCCGAGACGTCGCAGTAGCCAGGTGACAGTTCAGTCTAAAGTTGTTTGTAAGAACTCGCTTCGCTTACGCTCCGCGAGTTCGATGATAAAGAGATGAATCTTATTTATATGGACCTTTTTTTAAAAACCCCTCTGTTTGCCGCCTCGGTGCTAATGTGAAAATTCGAGTCCTTGGGTTTAGAAGTTTCAAGTCTGCATTGATGTGTCAGTCAGTCAGTCAGTCAGGGCTTTTCCTTTTATATGTATATATTATTTATCACTCATCTAACCTGTACAAGTTCAATGGCCCCACCGAGAAATATATTTTCACTCAACAAATGTTGATCCGATGGGTTGTTGTATGCGTTAATTGTTGATCCGTTAGCTATTCTCATTTATAACCTTGGCAAGGAAAAATGGAGGATTTTTAGAATCTTTTGTATGAGTAACGTGCGTTACTTTGCGCAAGTGATGTGATATTTTGAGGGAAGGCTTTGATGTCATTGAACCCTTGAGGTTCATCTCACCGAGAAATATAATTTCACTCAACAAATATTGATCAGATGGGTTGTGGCGTGAGTTAATTGTTGATCCGTTCGCTATTTGCCAACTATTGTTGATCCGCAACTTTTTGTGGATCTAATGTATGACTTCGCAATCTTCGCATACAGCTCCGATCGGATCAACAATTGCTGTCCCTTACAGTTTAAGATTCTAATATATTAAAGATCATATATTTAACCAAGACCAGGATTTGTCAGGCGGATATTTAATGAAATGTGGTCAGTTATTAGATGGGTGGTTGTTTGGTATGGGCATGGGTGTAAGGTTGGTTGGGATAGATTTCCACATCTTTGCGGAGAGCGTCAGGATCAGAACCGTAAACTGATCTGATGAAGAAAGATGCAAAGTTTATATTTGGTGGCACTAAAGATGGCCCTTTGGGGCTGGCGGATGACGGCGGCATTTTGCCTCCTATGGAGGGAGTCCGCCCAGATTAGGGGCCCGTAAAGGACCATGCTCCCCAGATTCGGGAGGAGCCAGGAGAAAGCGCCCGTGGCCTTCAGCAGGCGCGCCGACAGCCCGCTAAAATGTGGGCCGAAGTGCCACCTGCTGTCTATTATGAGGCCCAGATACTATACTTATAATTCGCCTCGAACTAAGAACTTGCTCGTTAACGTTTGGGGTCTTTTAGCTTCAGAACGCCTTGTTTGATCTTCCTCACATTTTAATGGTGAAATTTTGTGCGCTTTAGCTGTAATCCTATTAAATTTTGTAAAGATTGGAAAAATGGTACTCAAGTTATCGTCTAACAAACTAGCTAAATGGAAATGCCATCGAAATGCACGGCCGTCCCACTGGTACGCTAAAAGTTGAATTAAAGAACTTCGTTCGCTACCGCGCACTCGTCCAATAAACTTATATTATTTTTATGTCAAACTGTAAAAATACCATTTTAAATAAATGATAAAAACGTGAATCTTATTTATTTGGACCTAATTTAACCTACCAGAAGAGACAGCAATTGTTGATCCGATCATTGGCAATAGCTAACGGATCAACAATTAACGCATACCAAAACCCATCGGATCAACATTTGTTAAGTGAAATTATATTTCTCGGTGAGGGTGAACCTCAAAGGTTCAATGACCTCTCAGAACTTCTAAACCTAGAGACTCGAATTTTCAGCAAAATTGAAATGCCATCGAAATGCTCGACCGTCCCACTGGCTTGCTAAAACTTGAATTAACTAGTAGCCGCCTCGAACTGAGAACTCGCGATTTACTTGCATACGAGTTGACCAATATAACAAGACCATAAGGAGGACGTGTTTTCTCCTTTTAGCTCCATAACCCCTTGATCGATCCTGCTCATATACGAACTTACAAATTTTATGTATCTCTGCTATAGCCCCAAGAAATTGCATAAAGACAATCAATATCGTCGGACAAAATATCGAAATCAAAAAGCCATCCAAATGCCGAGGCGTCGCAGTAGCCAGGTGACAGTTCGGTCTAAAGTTGTTTGTAAGAACTCACTTCGCTTACGTTCCGCGAGTTCGATGATAAAGAGATGAATCTTATTTATATGGACCTTTTTTTAAAAACCCCTCTGTAGGCTCCTCGGTGCTAATGTGAAAATTCGAGTCTCTGGGTTTAGAAGTTTCAAGTCTGCATTGATGTGTCAGTCAGTCAGTCAGTTAGGGTTTTTCCTTTTATATGTATATATTATTTATCACTCATCTAACCTGTACAAGTTCAATGGCCCCACCGAGAAATATATTTTCACTCAACAAATGTTGATCCGATGGGTTGTTGTATGCGTTAATTGTTGATCCGTTAGCTTTTCTTATTTGTAACCTTGGCAAGGAAATTGGAGGATTTTTAGAATCTTATGTATGATTAACGTGCGTTACTTTGCGCAAGTGATGTGATATTTTGAGGGAAGGCTTTGATGTCATTGAACCCTTGAGGTTCATCTCACCGAGAAATATAATTTCACTCAACAAATATTGATCAGATGGGTTGTGGCGTGAGTTAATTGTTGATCCGTTCGCTATTTGCCAACTATTGTTGATCCGCAACTTTTTGTGGATCTAATGTATGACTTCGCAATCTTCGCATACAGCTCCGATCGGATCAACAATTGCTGTCCCTTACAGTTTAAGATTCTAATATATTAAAGATCATATATTTAACCAAGACCAGGATTTGTCAGGCGGATATTTAATGAAATGTGGTCAGTTATTAGATGGGTGGTTGTTTGGTATGGGCATGGGTGTAAGGTTGGTTGGGATAGATTTCCACATCTTTGCGGAGAGCGTCAGGATCAGAACCGTAAACTGATTTGATGAAGAAAGATGCAAAGTTTATATTTGGTGGCTCTAAAGATGGCCCTTTGGGGCTGGCGGATGACGGCGGCATTTTGCCTCCTATGGAGGGAGTCCGCCTAGATTAGGGGCCCGTAAAGGACCATGCTCCCCAGATTCGGGAGGAGCCAGGAGAAAGCGTCCGTGGCCTTCAGCAGGCGCGCCGGCAGTCCGCTGAAATGTGGGCCGATGCGCTACCTGCTGTTCGGTATGAGGCCCAGATACTATACTAGTAGTCCGCCTCGAACTAAGAACTTGCTCGTTGACGTTTGGGGTCGTCTGGCTTCACAACCCCTTGATTGATCCTGCTCAGATTTTAGTCATGAAATTTTGTGCGCCTCAGCTGTAACCTTACCAAATTTTGTAAAGATTAGAAAAATGATTCTCAAGTTATCGTCTAACGGGGCAACATCTGTCTGTATGCAGAGTCATACATTAGATAAACTAAAACGGTTCGGATCAACAATAGTTGGTAACAGCTAACGGATCAACAATTAACGCATACCACAACCCATAGGATCAACATTTGTTGAGTGAAATTATATTTATCTGTGAGTCCATTGAACTTGTACAGGTTGGATGAGTGATCATCTATAAAGAAACTATCGAAATGATAATGTTATCGAAATGCACGGCCGTCCCACTGGCTTGCTAAAAGTTGAATTAAAGAACTTCGTTTGCTGCCGCGCACTCGTCCAAAGATCTTTAATTTATTTTAATGTCAAACTGTAAAAATACCTGTTTAAATAAATGATATAAAGGCGAATCTCGTTTATTTAGACCTAATTTAACCTAGCAGAAGGGACAGCAATTGTTGATCCGATCGTTGGCAATAGCTAACAATGGTATGCGTAACGCATTTCCCCCCTAAAAAAGGTCCATATAAATAAGATTCACCTCTTTATAATTTATTTTAAATTGTATTTATGCAGTTTTACATTCATCAATAATAGTTGGCAAATAGCGAACGGATCAAAAATTAACTCACGCCACAACCCATTTGATCAATATTTGTTAATTGAAATTATATTTCTCGATAAGGTAAACTTCAAGGGTTAAATTACCTCAAAGCCTACACTCAAAATACCACATCGCTTGCTCAAAGTTACTCATACAAAAGATTCTAGAATTCCTTCCTTTTCCCTTGCTTACATTAAAACTTAGTTAAATAAATGATCTTTAATATATTAGAATCTTAAACTGTAAAAAGATATTTAAAATAAATGATAAGAAGGCGAATCTTATTTATTTGGAACTAACTGAACCTGCCAGAAGGGACAGCAATTGTTGATCCGATCGGAGCTGTATGCAAAGTCATATATTAGATCCACAAAAACTCGCGGATCAACAATAGTTGGCAAATAGCGAACGGATCAACAATTAACTCACGCCACAACCCATCTGATCAACATTTGTAGGGCATTTGTTGGGGCCGGCGGATGGCGGCGGCATTTTGCCTCCTATGGAAGGAGTCCGCTCGGATTGCGACCCCGTAAAGGGCCATGCTCCCCATATTCGGGAGGAGCCAGGAGAAAGCGTCCACGGCCTTCAGCAGGCGCGCCGGCAGTCCGCTAAAATGCGGGCCGAAGCTCCACCTGCTGTCCGGTATGAGGCCCAGATACTATACTAGTAATCCGCCTCGAACTAAGAACTTGCTCGTTGACGTTTGGGGTCTTATGGCTTCACAACCCCTCGATTGATCCTGCTCAGATTTTAAGGATGAAATTTTGTGCGCCCCGGCTGTAACCCTACCAAATTATGTAAAGATTGGCAAAATAATACTCACCTCCGCTACTTTCTACCGCCGACCCTGGACGCGCTCGGGTTAGTCTTACAAGGTTGGCTCGAGCGGTCACACGAGCGGTAACTTAAAGAAACAAAATTTAGCCCCTGTTTAACCCTTTGACGGGATCAATTTTCCAAAACGCTGAAAATTTAATTCTTAGTTTTTAAATAAGAGCCTACCCACAAAATACCACATCGTTTGCTCATAGAAACGCACGTTCAACATACAAAAGATCACAAAAATCCTTTCTTTTCTTTGTTTACGTAAGTTAGGTCATAATTTATAATGTCTACTGTGAATATTAGAGTCTCTAGGTTTAGAAGTTTCGTGTCCGCATTGATGTGTCAGTCAGTCTGTCAGGGCTTTTCCTTTTATATGTATATAGATGATCATCATCCAGCCTGGACAAGTTCAATGGCCTCACCGAGAAATATAATTTGACTCGACAAATGTTGATCCGATGGGTTGTGGTATGCGTTAATTGTTGATCCCTTGGCTATTGCCAACTATTGTTGATTCGAACACTTTTAGTCGATCTTATGTATGAATCTGCATACAGACAGATGTTGATCAGATCAACAATTGCTGTCCCTTCGGATAGGTTAAATTAGGTCCAAATAAATAAGATTCCCCTTTTTGTTCTTATAATTTATCGAACGAGCTGAGCGTAAGCGAAGTGAGTTCTTACAAATGACTTCAGACCCAACTGTCACCTGGCTACTGGGACGTCTCGGCATTTGGATGGCTTTTTGATTTCGATAGTTTGTCTGACGATAACTTAAGGAACGTTTTTCTGATCTTTATGAAATTTCTTGGGGCTGTAGCAGAGATACATAAAATTTGTAAGTTCGTATATGAGCAGGATCGATCAATGTTTATGGAGCTAGGAGAAAAAAAATCCTCCTTAGGGTCTTGTTATATTGGTCAACTCGTTTGCAAGTAAATCGCGAGTTCTCAGTTCGAGGCGGACTACTAGTTTATTTGGAACTAATTGAACCTGCCAGAAGGAACAGCAATTGTTGATCCGATAGGACCTGTTTGCAAAGTCATACATTAGATCCACAAAAACTCGCGGATCAACAATAGTTGGCAAATAGAGAACGGATCAACAAATAACTCTCGTCACAATCGATCTGATCAACATTTGTTGAGTGAAATTATATTTCACCGATCATCTATCTATACATATACTATAGATGATGTGCTGACATTTATATCCTCTTAACAGTATATCTATAAATATTCTATATCTAACTTTAGTTATCATCAGACAAACCATTGAAATCGAAAAGCCATCCAAATGCCGGGACGTCCCAGTAGCCAGGTGACAGTTCGGTCTAGAGTTGTTTGTAAAAACTCACTTCGCTTACGCTCCGCGAGTTCGACAAGGAAAGGTCCTGTCCTGACTGAGTGACTGACTGACTGAAACTACAGTCGAGGACATAAATATGTATACCCTTTTTTACCTAGTCGAATGCGTTTGCATACAAATTGTTAGCGACCGCATTCGAGTAGGTAAAAAAGTGTACACATATTTATACCCTCGACTGTACTTAACTTAGAGACTTGGAATTTTCACAGTAGACATTATTTATAAATATTGAAATAAATAATAATGAAATGAAAAACTTTTATTTTTAGGCAACTAGTGGCCCATAGATAAATACCTAAAAGACTAGCATACATATTACATTATAAACTGAAACTATGATTTAAATACTTTTTTAACTATAATATAATAAAGATTCTAGAATTCCTTCCTTTTTCCTTGCTTACATTATAACGTAGGCAAGCAAAAAGGACGGATTTTTGTTATTGGCCACTAGTTGCCTAAAAATAAAAGTTTTTCATTTCATTATTATTTATTTCAATATTTATAAATAATGTCTACTGTGAAAATTTCAAGTCTCTAAGTTAAGTAGTTTCGGGTCTGCGTTGATGTTTCAGCCAGTCACTCAGTCAGGACAGGACCTTTCCTTTTCGAACTCGCGGAGCGTAAGCGAATTGAGTTCTTACAAACAACTCTAGACCGGACTGTCACCTGGCTACTGGGACGTCCCGGCATTTGGATGGCTTTTTGATTTCGATAGTTTGTCTGATGATAACTTTAGTAACGTTTTTATGATCTTTGTGAAATTTATGAGGACCCAATAAACTCGAAACGGCACCCGAGGCCACAGAATACTTGAAAGAAAAATCATTGAATACCATTAGATAGATATAGAATATTTATATATATACTGTTAAGAGGATATAAATGTCAGCATGCCATCTATAGTATATGTATAGATAGATGATCGGTCAAATATAATTTCACTCAACAAATGTTGATCAGATCGGTTGTGGCGAGAGTTAATTGTTGATCCATTCTCTATTTGCCAACTATTGTTGATCCGCGAGTTTTTGTGGATCTAATGTATGACTTTGCAAACAGGTCCTATCGGATCAACAATTGCTGTCCCTTCTGGCAGGTTCAATTAGTTCCAAATAAACTAGTAGTCCGCCTCGAACTGAGAACTCGCGATTTACTTGCAAACGAGTTGACCAATATAACAAGACCCTAAGGAGGATTTTTTTTCTCCTAGCTCCATAAACACTTGATCGATCCTGCTCATGTACGAACTTACAAATTTTATGTATCTCTGCTACAGCCCCAAGAAATTTCATAAAGATCAGAAAAACGTTACTAAAGTTATCGTCAGACAAACTATCGAAATCAAAAAGCCATCCAAATGCCGAGACGTCCCAGTAGCCAGGAGACAGTTAGGTCTGAAGTCATTTGTAAGAACTCACTTTGCTTACGCTCAGCTCGTTCGATAAATTATAAGAACAAAAAGGGGAATCTTATTTATTTGGACCTAATTTAACCTAGGCTAGATGAATGTTTTTCATGCATGGTATCAATCGATTCGTTTTGATATGAGGATCAAATGTCTATATGGGGCCAATTGCCTTAAATCAACATAAAAGACAGGAAAAAGACTTAAAGTCTGAGATTTGCATTTGTTTCTCAAAATGCTCCTAACAAAATGATATAAAGCCTTGACGTCACGGCTTCATATTTGCCCTGTTTAAAGTATGGAAAAATTATGAAATTGCTATTTTTACAGTGAAATGTTGAGTTTATGTATATGGTTGCTATACAATTTATTTCACAATAAAATGTTAGAAATCGAATGGTATCATTGGTTTTTTAAATTTCGTAAATTCGTACTTTCGAAAATCGAAAAAATTTGAAACTTTGAAGCCCGACATCTTTGAACCATTTCAATATTTTTTTTAATGTTTACTTTATTTGGATATTTTGATCATTTTGCATCCTATCAACTAAATTTAATTGCATAATTCAACATGTGTCATCACCCCTATTGTTGATCCGATCGGAGCAACATCTGTCTGTATGCAGACTCATACATAAGATCGACTAAAACTGTTCGGATCAACAATAGTTGGCAATAGCCAACGGATCAACAATTAACGCATACCACAACCCATCGGATCAACATTTGTCGAGTCAAATTATATTTCTCGGTGAGGCCATTGAACTTGTCCAGGTTGGATGATGATCATCTATATACATATAAAAGGAAAAGCCCTGACAGACTGACTGACACATCAATACGGACACGAAACTTCTAAACCTAGAGACTCTAATATTCACAGTAGACATTATAAATAATGACCTACCTAACTTACGTAAACAAAGAAAAGGAAGGGTTTTTGTGATCTTTTGTATGTGGAACGTGCGTTTCTATGAGCAAACGATGTGGTATTTTGTGGGTAGGCTCTTATTTAAAAACTAAGAATTAAATTTTCAGCGTTTTGGAAAATTCATCCCGTCAAAGGGTTAAACAGGGGCTAAAATTTGTATGGGGAAAGTGCGTTTCTTTAAGTTACCGCTCGTGTGACCGCTCGAGCCAACCTTGTAAGACTAACCCGAGCGCGTCCAGGGTTCGGCGGTAGAAACTGTAGAAAGTAGCGGAGGTGAGTATTATTTTTCCAATCTTTACATAATTTGGTAGGGTTACAGCTGGGGCGCACAAAATTTCATCATTAAAATCTGAGCAGGATCAATCGAGGGGTGTGAAGCCATAAGACCCCAAACGTCAACGAGCAAGTTCTTAGTTCGAGGCGGATTACTAGTATAGTATCTGGGCCTCATACCGGACAGCAGGTGGAGCTTCGGCCCGCATTTTAGCGGACTGCCGGCGCGCTTGCTGAAGGCCGTGGACGCTTTCTCCTGGCTCCTCCCGAATATGGGGAGCATGGCCCTTTACGTGGTCGCAATCCGAGCGGACTCCTTCCATAGGAGGCAAAATGCCGCCGCCATCCGCCGGCCCCAACAAATGCCCTACAAATGTTGATCAGATGGGTTGTGGCGTGAGTTAATTGTTGATCCGTTCGCTATTTGCCAACTATTGTTGATCCGCGAGTTTTTGTGGATCTAATGTATGACTTTGCATACAGCTCCGATCGGATCAACAATTGCTGTCCCTTCTGGCAGGTTCAGTTAGTTCCAAATAAATAAGATTCGCCTTCTTATCATTTATTTTAAATATCTTTTTACAGTTTAAGATTCTAATATATTAAACTCAGACTGACTGACTGACTGACACATCAATGCAGACCCGAAACTACTAAACGTACAGACTTGAATTTTTCACAGTAGACTTTATTTACAACGTAAGCAAGGAATAAAGAAGGATTTTTGTGATCTTTTGTATGGAAAACATGCGTTTGTTTTGGCATGGGATGTGATATTTTGTGTTAAGACTCTTAGTTAAAAACTAAGACATACATTTTCAGTGTTTTGTAAAGTTCATCCCGTGACCCGAAACTACTAAACTAAGAGACTTAAAATTTTCACAGTAGACATAATTTATAACGTAAGCAAGGAATAGGAAGGATTTTTGTGATATTTTTTATGAAGAACGTACGTTTCTTTGATTACCGCTCGTGTGACCGCTCGAGCCAACCTTGTAGGACTGGCCCCAGCGCCACATGTCCGGCGGCCGAAAGTAGCGGAAGTGAGGTCATCCACCCAGTATCGGATGAATGCGTTCCCAGCCTCCTGCCCAACGGCCTCCCGCTCTTCCGGGGCCGGGCACTCCCGAGCGCTCTCCGTGCCGCCGTTCACTCGTATACTCTGGCGAGCACCCACGCCTCGAGCTACCAAGGCGGGGTGCCGACCAGAGCACACGCGGCCGTGAAACTTACCGAACGGTAAGCCCTCGCCACCCGCTGTGCAATGGCCCTTTGGGGACGGCTGATAGCATTTTCCTTCCTATGGAGGGAGTCCGCCCAGATTGGGACCCCATAAAGGGCCATGCTCCCCAGATTCGGGAGGAGCCAGGAGAAAGCGTCCGCGGCCTTCAGCAGGCGCGCCGACAGTCCGCTTAAATGCGGGCTGAAGCGCCACCTGATGTCTAGCATGAGGCCCAGATATTTCATCTGGGCCTTTACTTCGACTCCAAAAAGATGTGGAAACCTATCCCAACCAACCATACAACCCATACCAAACAACCAACCATCCAATCACTCGTTCCGCCGAATCCCCCCCATCCAATTAATGACCGCACATATTTTTTAAGCTACAATTCACAAGCGAAAATTACGCTGTGTTACAAAGAGCTCCGCTTGTAAATGGAAACTTGTAGCTTTATAAAATAGGCCTCTGGTATGGAAAAAACAATACTTTGTAGAATCGTTAACGGCAAAGCATTGTAATTAGCACTGATTGTATCGTATCAGTCTTTTTGTGGAAAGTTTGAATTTGAGAAGAGATGCCGCATGTAAATAATTTAAAAAAAAAAGTAACCGACTTCACTTAGCCTCCACCAAAAATAGCAAAAAAAAAAGATTCCGACGAATTGAGAAACTTCTCCTTCGAAATCTTGAAGTTGGTTAAAAAGATTGTAAATTTAGTTTTGTGGGGTCATTGCGGACCACGTGGCCTGGCGGTAAAGTTTATAAATTGCCCCGCCGGCCGCCCACATGGCCTGCCGGTAAAGTAACTTAAAACTGTTGAAAATTAATAGTGGCCTGCTGTATTGAAATTTTTGTGGGCCGCCGGCAGCCCATGTGGCCTGCACGGAAAGATACTAAAAACGATAGAGGCCTGCTGCATTAAAATATTTGTGGAGCGCCGGCGGCCCACGTGGCCTGCTGATAAAGTTGCAAAATATATGTGTGGCCAGCGGCGCTTGAAACTCTGTGGGCCGCCGGCGACCCACGTGGCGCTGAGAGTGTTAAAATTCCTATATTTCGTGTGAAAGTTTCTGGAAATTTCCGAGTAGTTTGAAATTTTACGAAGCGGCAGTGCCTAAGAGAAATCACAGATTACCTACTACTACTAATCACATATCTACTACGAGCTACTGTTTTTAGATGTGTTGATATCGTGTTGACACCGCCTAGAGATGTTTTGTATTATATTAAATAATAGGCAACGCGCATGTGACACTTCCGGAGTTACAGGCGTCTACACGGTAGCTGATATTAGTCGGATCGTATGCTTGTTTGCCACTTCTTCTTCAGCGTTTATCCCGGCTTGGGGTCCGCTTGACAACCTAATCCCATGAATTGGCGTAGACACTAGTTTTTACGAAAGCGGCTGCCATCTGACCTTCCAATCCAGAGGGGAAACTAGGCCTTTTTGGGATTAGATCCGGTTTCCTTACGATGTTTCCCTTCACCGAAAAGCGACTGGTAAATATCAAATGATATTCCGTACATAAGTTCCGAAAAACTCAGTGTTACGAGCCGGGGTTTGACCCGAGACCTCCGGATTGAAAGTCGGACGTCTTACCGCAAGACTACCAGCGCTTTGCCACTGTCGTAATATTAAAAAAACATGGACACACGAACCTGCTGCGTGAACCGCTTGTGACACACGCTACACTCGTACGGTTTGAGTTTCACGTGCGCAGAGTTGGTGTGGTCGGTCAAATCATCTATGGTCTCGAAACCTTGCCCGCACACCTGAAGTAAAATAGTACATTTCGATATTAGTGCGGAAAGATTTTCGATATTATGTCATTACTTCAGGAGTACCGAGATGTACCGGGACGAGTGAAGAATGACATTTACGCACGAGTATCGAACGACGTTTTTTAATACAGTTGCTAAAAAATTATAAAATTGTCAATTATTCACTTTGAGGTTACTTTAGTACATGTATCCGAACGCTCCGCGCGGTGCGGTGCGGCTCTGTGATTGGCTGTCTGTCACTGTCATTAGCTGTGATTGGCTGGAAAAGTAAAAAGCACTAGTGCGCGATATCAATCTTTCCGCACGCTAAACCACTACAAGAAAAGCACTTTTTTGAGCAACTGTATTAAAAAGTATTTTTTATGAACTTATATAGATGTCATATACAAAGGAAAAAGTGGCCTAGGCCTCCGGCGCCCAAGGCTGGGATCGAACCAGCGTCTTCTGTATTCGCGGCAGACGCCTTAACCACTTGGCCACTAAGTACTTTATTTTATAATTATAAAGAACCTTTTGGACGCCAAGCAGCGGACGGAAAAATCGTGCTTTCAGTGCCAGCGAAGTCAAACTGGGTATATTTTGGACGTGATATCACGTGCTGGCGCTGAGGGCGCGAATTTCCGTGCGCGTGATTTGACGTCTTTGGCGGTCAAAGGGTTAAAAAAATGGAGGTATTGTTGTTGTTGCATTTTAAAATAGGTACTCAAACGGACCCTGGGACACTAAAATGGACCCTGGAGGCACTCAAACGGACCCTGGAGGTACTCATACTGATCATGGAGGTACTCAAACAGACCCTGGGACACTAAAATGGACCCTGGACGCACTCAAACGGACCCTGGAGGTACTCATACTGACCATGGAGGTACTCAATCGGACCCCGGAGGCGCACAAGCAGACCATGAAGGCACACAAACGGACCCTGGGGTTATCAAATGGACCCTGGGAGTACTCTAGAGGACTTCTGGAAGAGACACCTTGATCCTCACCTGGCAGACATGAGGGGCACTATGGGCCGGGGTGAGCGGAGCCTCGCAGACCTGGCACCGGACTCCCTTGCGTCTCCTCGTGTGCTCGTCCCGGTGGTGCGCGGAGTACTCGCAGCACGAGAAGAAGATCTGGTGGCACGTGCCGCCTGCGATGGTGGATGAGGGCTGGAGACACTCGAACGGACCGCTGGAAGACATATTTCATCATTATATAATAGTTAAGGCCTAAACTCTGAGAGTCTGATAAACCGCTATTACCAACTGCATTCCAAAGTCCAAAAATCCACCCGAAGAGATAAAGATAGGCACATTAACAACATATGCGGTGACATTGAGAGACATGTTGACAGATCGCAAACAAAGGATCTCTTCTTGAAGGTTAAACTACTAACTGGCACCTTCAAACCAAAGAGTTGGATAGTAGATGACAGTAGAGGCAACACCCTAACAGAACTGGATAAAGTCTTAGAGAGATGGAGAACCTACTGCTACGAACTCTATCGGGATGAAGAGGGACTTGACATGGAAAGAAGATGGGATGACCATAAACGAGAACCGGACTTACTGCTTGATGAAGTGCAAGATGCCATCAAAAAGTTGAAGCATAAGGCGGTGGGCCCTGATGGTGTATCAGCGGCTATGCTGCAACACATGGGCAACGAAGGTATGAAGATCATGCACCAAATCTGCAATAAGATCTGGAGAAGTGGTCAATGGCCAAAAGATTGGACGCAATCCGCTGTGGTGCCACTGCACAAAAAGGGTTCGACAAGAAGATGCGAAAACTACAGAACATTGTCACTAATGTCACATGCTAGCAAAGTGCTCCTGCGCATTATCAATGCTAGACTCTCGTGCTTCATAGATCATCAGATACCCAGTGAACAGGCTGGTTTCGTAGCTGGAAAAGGTACACGTGAACAGATGTTGAACGTCAGAGTTCTTATTGAGAAATGTCGCGAGTACGAGAAACCGCTCGTACTATGTTTCATAGACTAATCCAAAGCGTTCGACTGCGTGCAATGGAGGGCTATGTTCGATGTGCTTGTCGAGATGGGCGTGCCGGAGAACCTTGCTTACTTAATACAGAATCTGTACCTTGATGGCTCAAGCTTCATAAAACTGGAAAACTATAAATCTAGCGATTTCCACACAGAACGAGGCGTTCGTCAGGGCTGCATTCTGTCGCCAAAGTTATTCAACCTTTATGGCGAATACATTATGAGGAAAGCTCTTGAAGGTTGGAGAGGAGGTGTTTCGGTAGGTGGCCGAATGATTAACAACTTGAGGTATGCAGACGATACAACAGTAGTCTCAAGATTAACCATTCTAAGACCAAAGTAATGGTAGTAGACAGGGCAAACAAACTCCCAGTTACTGACGCACTCAGCGAATATGATAAAGTCACCCAGTTTGTATATCTTGGGTCATTGATAACCAATGTCGGTGGTTGCGTCGACGAGATACGCCGTAGAGCTGGCATGGCTAAGAGTGCAATGGCTAATCTGGACAGGATTTGGAAGAACAGAGGTATTCGTCGCTCAACTAAAGTACGCTTAGTAAAAGCCCTAGTCTTCTCAATATTTCTGTACGGTGCCGAAACTTGGAGCCTGAAAAGCTGCGATAAGGCAAAAATTGACGCTTTTGAGATGTGGTGTTGGCGAAGACTACTGCGTATACCCTGGACAGCTAGAAGAACTAACATCTCAATCTTAGGAGAGCTCAATATTGCCACACGGCTTTCCAAAGTATGCCATGAGCGTGCCCTTAGGTTCTTCGGACATATTATGCGGTCTAGAACGCATGAAGTTGAGAAGCACATCATTCTGGGCCGTATGAATGGCAAACGTGCTCGCGGTGGGGCACGGATGAGATGGTCCAACGCTGCAAAAAGGTCGGCTGGTGGCAGCCTTAACCGTGCAGTTCACATGGCCTATGACCGCACGTTATGGAAACGAGCTACATGTGGTCGCGATCCTCAGCAATGAGGGAACGAGAAAGAAGAAGAAGAATAGTTAAAGCAATGGTAGTTACAGTGACCGAGAGGCAACCGGATGGCTCGCTATTTAAGCTCCCTAAGTGTTGTGGAACCGCCCTGTGCAACCCGAATCGACCATGTTGGACTTCGTTTTTCAGCTTGATCATTAAGCCCTGACTTTTCATTTATTAACCAGTGTTCCTGTATATAGTAAAATATATACCTAAATAATATTTATTATCTCACCCCTTCTGTCACACGTGTGTGCGTGTGCGTGTGTGTGTGTGTGTGCGTGTGGGCGTGCGTGCGTGCGTGCGCGTGTGTGTGTGTGTTTGTGTGTTGCCTTGGGTGTTGCCGTCTACACTGGCCGAGTTGCATCGCACGGCAGTTCCGTCGCGAGGCGGCTTGTTCAGTAAATCCAATAGATAGGTATACTACACATAGCAAACACGAAAAATGGTCAAAGATTCCTAAAAACTATGCTTACGTTATAGGCTGTGCTTCCTTCTCCTTCCTGACGTTGTTCACGACCTTCTCCTTGGCCTTCTCCACCTTCCGCCGCTTGGGCACCGTAGCGGCGTCATGCAGGTCCTGGTCTTCCGCTGAGGATCAAGAGGTAACGTCACACACACGCCAAGGTCACGAACTTTGACTATTCAACCAACCGGGCCGGCCATGTCTGTCATTTTCTATACAAAAAAAGAGTCTGATTTTTGCGGGGGAGGGGAACGTCAAATGTATGCGTAACGTCAAAATAGCGACGTCAGATAAACGACAGTCTATACAATGAGTATGACTGGTCATATATTTTCGGCAAAGGGGAACGCCTGTCAATGGCCCGTCCGGTTGGTTAAATGCTCTAAGGTCAAGGACGCAAGCGAGCCAATATAAATCTTGCTTGAAAGTATGAAAATTACTTGACGATATGCTAGATATCAATCATATTAAGTCGTTCTTCAGTTAAGGACATCTTATTTTTGTGGCTCAACGTCTAGTAACGAGTAGCGTTACTACGGCACGCTACTCGTTACTAGATGGCGCTGCAGCGCAGATGTCATTTCCTTCTAAATTTTTGGTATATTTGGGTTGCTCTCGTTCAGATGGCGCCTCAAAAAGTTCTTAGTCTGTGGTTGTCTATGTATAGTCTCTACTTATGAGGAAACCGGAGCTAATCCCAATAAGGCCTTGTTTCTCCTCTGAGTTGGAAGGATTAGATTGACAAGTGGACCCCCAGCTCTGGTGGTGGCAAAAGCTGGGACAAACTCTAAGGGATGATGCCAAATTTCAATATTTTACGAAAATGAGTACGATTTATTTACTGACCTTTGATGATGATGTAGCTGACGTCAGAGTTGGCGAGGCTGGTGAGGCTGGTGGGCTCCATCACCGACAACATCTGCTCCGTCCGTTGCTGGATAAGCTGGTTCTCTGCTGCAATCCGTGCCTTCTTGCCCTGTACAAATAAATATATATATATATTATGGGACAATCTTACACAAATCAACCTAGTCCCACAGTAAGCTCATTAAGGCTTGTGTTATGGGTACTAACTAGGCGACGATATATATGATAGATATAGATAAATACATAGAAAACATCCATAACTCAGGAACAAATATCCGTGATAAACACAAATAAATGCCCTGACCAGGATTCGAACCCGGGACCTCCTGCTTCATAGGCAGGGTCGCTACCGATAGGCTGGGAGGCCGTTAAATAAATATATTCATGTTTAATATTACTGGCCCCACAACAAAACTAATTCTTGATTTAAGTTGACGAGACAATTTTCTAACAGGTAGTGTATTTCCTGACCCTGCTTTGATCAAAACCTCCTCATTAGTCACAGGCGCGGACGCAGCCTGAAATTTTGGGGGGGGGGGTCACTAAAGCAAAAAAATTTTTTTTCAATTTTTGAGTGGGTCTTTTTCCAATTCAACACGTATGATTTTGGGGGGGGTCATGTCCCCTGTGACCCCCCCCCCCCCCCCCCCTGGGACCGCGCCTGATTAGTCAATGTCAGCTATGCTATGAGCGCTATGGTATTAGTTTTGAAACATAACTGACTAAAATCTGGTGTCTAAAATTTACAGTGTCATCATCATCATCATCTCAGCCATAAGACGTCCACTGCTGAACATAGGCCTCCCCTTTGGACCTCCATAAGTATCGGTCGGAAGCGACTTGCATCCAGCGTCTTCCGGCGACCTTTATAAGGTCGTCTGTCCGTCTTGTGAGTGGACGTCCTACGCTGCGCTTGCTAGTCCGTGGTCTCCACTCGAGCACTTTTCGACCTCATCGGCCATCTGCTCTGCGTGCAATGTGGTCTGCCCATTGCCACTTCAGCTTGCTAATCCTGTGGGCTATGTTGGTAACTTTAGTTCGCCTACGGATCTCGTCATATCTGATTCGGTCACGTAGAGAAACTCCGAGCATAGCCCTCATTGATTGATTTACAGTGTATTGTAGGGCTTCTGTTTCTCATGAATAAAAATACATACCGCAAACAGTTCCTGAGTCCACATACTGGGGTCTCCGCTCGCATAGGCATCCACGTGCTCCATGCGAGCATGGTTGCCCAGAGCTCGCTCGTTGGCAAAGGACTTGCCGCACAGCCGGCAGCACACTGTGTCTTCGTCATCCTCAATCACTTCTTTCTGCAAAACATAGATAAAAAACTATTATTTGTATGCCCTGTGGCCTGACATGGTTCACATGGTGATGCAACATTATTGCTGTAAGACCTGTACCTTTGTACTATACAGTGTGTTTTTTTTAAGTGGGCCACTATGGGGAAATCCTAAAGTATAGGAGATACAGGGAAACTGTCTTAGGAACCATTAGGTATTTTTTTGAGAATTTTTTTTTGATATAGTCAAATTTTTGGTCAAGTGTGAGTTGTCGCTAAAAATTAATAATTTTGATGATTTTTTTTTTTGACGCAGATCTAGTCAGTTTCATGAGAGGATCATTTTATTGTATGGAAAGAAAAAAATCGGAACAGTAGAAAATAGTCAAATAAAAAAAAAGAATTTTAATATTACAACATGTGTAAATTGCCTAGGTACACTTGCAAGGTTCATAAAAAGTATTTCAAATTCCAATATGACATTTGTTTTTGGAACACTTTATTCGATTTAAAAAGGAAGTAAGAATACTGTTCGGACCAAATAAAAAAAATGTTATTTTTTTTAATTGAGCTGAAGGTGCTCGCGTAAGTATGGAGGTCCAAAATCATTTAATTAGGACCTCCATTCTTACGCGAGCACCTAAAATTCAATTTAAAAAAAAAAACAAAAAAAAATTTTAGACCAAACAGTATTCTTACTTGGTTTTTAAATCAAATAAAGTGTTCCAAAAACAAATGTCATATTGGAATTTGAAATACTTTTTATAAACCTTGCAAGTGTACCTAGGCAATTTACACATTTTGTCATAATAAAAACATTCTTTTTTATTTGACTAACTTCTACTGTTCCGATTTTTTTCTTTCCATACAATAAAATGATCCTCTCATGAAACTGACTAGATCTGCGTCAAAAAAAAAATCATCAAAATTATTAATTTTTAAGGACAACTCGCACTTGACCAAAAATTTGACTATACCAAAAAAAAATTCTCAAAAAAATACCTAATGTTTCCTAAGACAGTTTCCCTGTATCTCCTATACTTTAGGATTTCCCCATAGTGGCCCACTTAAAAAAAACACACTGTATACCGGAGTTGAACAAATAAACAATTTTGTTTTTTTTTTATTTTGAAATATGTGTCCAGATTATGTGATATGTATTAGATATGCGCATAACGCTTCACTGAACAGAAAGGATTGATTCATATCTTTCGCTCGCAGAGATATTGTATCACTCATTTCTTTCATTTTGGTCAGTGGATCTGTTTGCATATTCACATCGTCTCACTCGTTTGACTCGGCAGGCTCATTCTAATTGTGAGTGCGAAAAAGCAAGCAAGTAACACTGTAAACACTGAGGGGGCATTCCACGAGACTGTCGCTTACATAACGCTTTTGCCTTGTATGGCAGCTACCTCAATAAAATACGTGGATCTCGAGAATATACTGCCAATTTGTTAGCCAAGACATGAAATATTACCTGACCCAATATCGCTTACTCAGCTAGAAGAATTGCGTTATGTAAGCGTCAGTCTCGTGGTATGCCCCTGAGATAGATGAGTTACTAAGCGAGTTAAATAAATTAGTCAGTTGAATCAAAAGATATTGGTTCATTTAAATCACTCACTTGTGAACGTCCCGTGTCTAATACACATGTTTGCAGCAACCACACACAATCTAGATGTGTTTGCCAAGCGAGCCAGGCATACAAGCACTCGTATTTGTTGCTTTACGGTGGTCAAATTTGCCGCACATTATCTAAACAGCTAATGAAATCTTTGCGACAAGTTTTAGAAGCAAAATCATGTCATTATGTTAAACCGGTATTATACTTTGCAATTTCTCTGTCCCAATCTATCAGATATAGAGGTGAAATAACAGTTAGGCCACATGGAGGGGTAGGGGGAGGCGAAAATATGATCAGAACAACTTCTGATTTTAAATATTAAGCAAAGAAATTGATTTATTTACCTTTATCTTGATTTTTGGAGCTGGCACCACGTTCACCAGCCGAATTGGCTTCTGCTGCTTAGCTAAGCTAGACATTACTGTAGAGAAAGGATCTGAAAATATGTGAACAAACTTTATTAGTTAATCAGGCTCAATATTCGACTTACATTCTAACTAAACGATCTAGATTCCGCAACTAAAGGTAAACGAGATTGATACTGCTGCCAAATGGATAAAACAATACGATACTTACATGATACTATCATTGTAAATGAGAATTACAAAATCAAAATAAATATATTCGAAATCCAGCGGGAACAAGCAATTGACAAATATTATTTTTTATTTACAAATCTTCGGGCTTGGAGGCAGAGACACAGAAAAAAGTAAAAATGTTATCGATTCGAGCAAGTAACCTAAAGAAATATAACTTATTTGTATGGCGTTATGGAGGAAATAACAATTTGTAATAGCAATTGCAAAGAAAACATTGAAATTACCTCGTAAAAGTTGAGATCCAAAGGCTCTTGGAATAGATTGGCGTTTGTTTTTTTTTTAATTAAAAAAAAGAAATCGAAAACAGAAAAAGTAAAAATTTAAAAAAAAAACTTAATGGCGATTCACAAAAATGTCAAAATGCACTGACGTTTTGCCGCTAACACAATTTTAAATGAAAATACACAGTATTTTCACGAAATCTCCTGGAAAACCTTTCAATTTGCAAACCTCGCGTGGCTCAATAAACGAAATGAGACGCCATTTCGTGGCTAGGTGACGCAGTTACGTCAGATAGCGTGGGTTTCCGCTGTCCGCTTGGACTATTTTTATCCTGGGCTACTTTTTGGATAAAACTGCCAAAAAATATTATTTAATTAAAAATAAATTTTCCTTTATTTGTATGATTATAAATTCATTTACAATCATAAAATTTTAATATGCCTTTAGATAGAAGAAGACAAAAATATTAGAAAAGGATCGATATACATAGCCATAGATATAGAGAAATGACAACTTTGCTGTTTTATCAATAAAGATTGTAACGAAGGAGGTGGGAAACTTGAATATTTTTGACCCATAGGTATTTTATTTTTATTTTGAAATGGCTACTAAAGCGACCACGATAAAAGAGGCTATCAAACGATGGGAAGACAAGACAGGTCAACAAGCCGCCACCGCCACCGAAGTCAGTTTAATTTTTCAGTGGCCACCGATAGAAAAAATGGATAATTCATTATCTTGCCTTACTAATTGCGAGTAAGTTACATCATTAATTTATAGAATTTATTAAAATATATGTTTCTGTAAATCGTAAACTTGATTGTTAGAGAAACCCCGCCGCAGGGTCGCCACACACCTAGCGGTTTTCCTCGCGGAATTACCGGAAGTAGCGGAAATTTGTCTATGGTAGCGGAAATTTGTCTATGGTAGCAGATTTTTTGTATGGAAGCCATAGACAAATTACCGGAAGTAGAGGAAATTCATAGACAAAATGCTTAATTTGTCTATGAATTTCCGCTACTTCCGGTAATTCCGCGAGGAAAACCGCTAGGTGTGTGGCGACCCTTAAGTACCCGCGATTATTAATACATTGCGGTTTTTGATCCATCGATTGATTTCGTTGCACCTATCTAGACGGCAATGTCTCGAAATCACGCGCGAGTTTTGTGCCAAAATTGCGCCGATTGTAGAGGCCATTTGGTAGATTTTTTTCCCATCATATAGCCTGAATGAGGGTTTCCCGGTTTCCTGAATTGATTATTTTTCACAAGGTGACAGCACCGTGGCGAGAGGTCAAGCTGAATCCACCAATCATGTTTAATCACATTTTTTTTATTGGTGGATTTTGATAGCTACTGTTAAAAAGACCTCTCGTCACGGTGCCGCAAACCCTCATTAAATTACAACTCAAAATATACATATATTTTCAGAAAGTTGAGCCTCTCAACGAACATGATTGAAAAAGCTTCTGGGTTAAATAGTTTGAAAAAGCTTCGCGTTCTATCTCTAGGGCGCAACTATATAAAATCATTTGCCGGTATGGTGAGTAACAGTAAGAAAAAATACCGTCAGGGCAAGGTAAATTTTAAATTATAGGTAGGCCGCCTCGAACTGAGAACTCGCGATTTACTTGCAAACGAGTTGACCAATATAACATGACCCATATGAAGATTTTTTTCGCCTTCTAAGTCCACAACCCCATGATCGATTCAGCTCATAAACGAACTCTCAAATTGTATGTATCTCTGCTACAACCCCAACAAATTTCATAAAGATCAGAAAAACGTTACTAAAGTTATCGTCGAACAAACTTTCAAAATCAATGAGCCATCGAAATGCCGGAACGTCGTAGTAGTCAAAAGTTGTTTGTAAATTACTCGCTTCGCTTGCGCTCCGCTCGTTCAATAAATAAGCATATTGTTTGCAGGAGTGCATAGGCGACACGCTTGAAGAACTATGGGTATCTTACAACTTAATTGAGAAATTAAAAGGAATCAATGTATTGAGAAACCTGAGGGTTCTTTACATGAGTAACAACTTGGTGAAAGAGTGGAGCGAATTTAATAAACTTCAGGTAAATCTAACGTATAAGCCTATCAAATAAGAAGAAAGTTCCTACTCTAAAAACAAAAATTGCACTGTGATATCCATATTTGACTGTATTTTTATGGCTACCCACATAAATCGCTTTCGTCACTTAAACGGCTATTAGACATTGCAACCTGCAGGGCCCAATCTGTTGAGTACCCTGCCTCTCCCTCCCCTCCTTCAGCTCCCTACGGGCCCTACCTTTAATTACACCTTCCAACCTGACAGATTGGGCCCTGCAGGTGGCAATGTCTAATACAGCTTTTAAAACCGTGCGTGCCTTCTACAGATACATTTCTTTTTCCGAGACATAGTATTGCAGTATTTTTATGGTTGCTTGGTTTCATATCCATCTCCGATTGTAGTATCGTATAGATAGGTAGATCCTCATATTTTGACCACACTCGTGTTGGTTTAATTGACTCCCTCGAGTATGAGGAAACGCAGATAACGCAGCCAAAAATCAAACTTAATTAACTTTAAATATCTGGATTAAACATGATTTTTTTTACTATTTAAAAACAGGAACTACCCCTACTAGAAGACTTGCTTTTCGTCGGTAATCCCTTGTACGACGCGTGCGAACTTGAGGCATGGCGTGCCGAAGCTGCCAGAAGGCTGCCTAACCTGAAAAAACTGGACGGAGAGACCGTTCTCAGAGAAGATGACCCGCCTTTAACGGTTGCTGATATGCAGGTAGGCACTTCTACAAAATTAAAAGCGGTATTAGACATTGCAACCTGCAGGGCCCAATCTTTTAGGTTCAAAGGTGTAATTAAAGGTAGGGCCCGTAGGGAGCTGAAGGAGGGGAGGGAGAGGCAGGGTACACAACAGATTGGGCCCTGCAGGTTGCAATGTCTAATAGCCGTTTAAATATGGCTGTCAAGCCGGTATTATTTTTTGCGATTTCTCGGGCCCTATCTGTCGTTTACCATCCCGCTCCCTACATGTCCTTACTTTTATTACACCTCTCTATCCGACAGATCAGCCCCGAGAAATTGCAAAGTATAATACCGGTTTCAGAAAGCAGAGCGAGAGGGAGCAATTTTTTAGTTTCTCTATTATGGACTTAAGAGAAAAAAAAACAGAAATAAATTCTCTAATTGTTGTCATCGAATCATCGCATACTGGCGCATGTTATAATTATTTTGTATCTCGGCGTTAACAAGCGCAATGCATATCAATGGTGACTAATGAAACTGTAGTCTAAATTTTATGGCGGGGAAACGTAAACGTCATCGCCACACCACAGACAATTTCTAAGTAATGGCGGGAGTTTTATTTTTCCCGCGGTTTCTATGTGAGGAGTTGAGGACCTAGAAACATATGATTTTTCAAGCGATATACTTGGTTATTTTATTTTCAGCCTGATGGAGGGGACGCGGTAGAAACACTAGTAAGCGCAGAAACGAACGATTAACCGCTAAAGCGTCATATTATCAAATATGAGGACATCGTAGTTCTTTCTTAAAGAGAGCAAGAAACCTTATGTAGTATTCGGGTATTTTTGGCGCTATTGACACCTAATGTTGAGATAAGCATTTATTTCGGACGAAATAACCAACATCATTTTCTCATAATTAGTTTTATGATATTCAATAATAGCGCCAATACAGCTCCCGCATCGTTTCGTTACACAACGATTGGGCAAATAAAATACAATACTAAGAAAAATACTTTTATTTACAACTTATCTTACTTATTGTACATATTATCTTCACAGAAGGCTTTCGTAATATACTTTAATAGGATTTATTTATTCAGAATAAAATAAACATTAAATCAATTAATTATAAAAAAATGATATTTAAGAGTAAGCCATGGTTTGGTAAATTAAAATCTTTAGAATTTTTTGTATTACGAACAATTCAAAATTTTCAACATTTGACATGCAATACGAATTCAATAGGTATTAACTTATACTTATAAAATATATTGATCATCTTTCGGCAATAAATAATAATCAGACTTTTGACCAAAGTAACTTGTTTTAATCATAACCATGGAATATTTTGAGCATAACCAGAACATTATAGGGATCATAATCAAATCCCCATATACATATATTATATGCTGCAAACCTGTACAAAAACACCTCCGTTTAAAAGACATCGTCAGGTGCAAAATAAACTCAAAAATATTCATACAAAAATCAACCTCTTTTGGTCACTAATACGGCTAATTGTGGCTTGTGGTAGAAATTAGAGTTTTAGTTATCACCCGACGATACTCAATATCAAGCAATGTGTCACGCCTGAAAATATGTATACATTTAATGTGACAAAAATATGTAGCCACGACTATTACCAAGGCGTGAAGTCTTGTATACATATTTTTTTCCACGTTAAGAGTCGCCAGGAGGCTCGCGTGAACTCGCGTTCCCATACGAACGTAGTTCAGCTCTCATTTTAAAACGACATGCTTTAGAACCACGAAATTTGGCATGGGCGTTCTAGCAGTACAGATCTATGTCGGTAATTCGTTTTCGTTGCTTAAAATTGTAATACAAAGAAAATATAGCAAAAATCAGTTTTGTATGTAAATCTGTATCTGGCTGTATTTACTTTGTATTACAATTTTTAGCAACGAAAACGAATTACCGACATAGATCTGTACTACAAGAATGCCCATGCCAAATTTCGTTTTAAAATGAGAGCTAAACTACGTTTGTATGGGAACGCGAGCGTCCTGGTGACTCTTAAGGGTATCTATATTTTATATGCGAGTATTAAATAGATATAACCCTTTGATCGCCAAGCATCGGACGGAAAAATCATGACCTCAGTGCCAGCGCGCGCAAGGCAACTCGCTTATATTTTGGACGTGATATCACGCGCTGGCGCTGAGTGCACGAATTTCCGTGCGCGGGATTTGACGTCTTTGGCGGTCAAAGGGTTAATAGGGCCTTTCTCTCACACTTGCAACAACCTATAATCCACATTTATTAAGCTTTTTCACCAACTTATATTGCCCGATTGGAGAGATAATAGTTCCTAGCCGTGTCCAGACTACGCGCGGCACGAATGTTCGTAGGAGCCGCGCGCAATGTGGACGTGTATGCGGCGCGAAGCAGCGCTTATATGCAGGGTCAATAGAAAAGTAAAAAAATCCCAATCACGCACTTTTAAAGAACAACCATGGTTTCACTAAAACATGATGTCAAAAATTAAATTAAGGATAATTATAATAAACCGTGCATGCTGTGATGTGATGTAGTTGCCCTTAACGTTCGATTTTCGCAAAACTCTTACATAAGTTGGACGAAATAAAATGTTAACATTGTATACAAAGACCAACACATGGTAGAGACTGATGTTCACATGTAGATCCTCCTCAAATGTTGGGCGGTGGTGATGGCGTTGCACTGGGGGCATATCTTCTTAGCCTTGAGCGACTCTAGCCAGCAAACCTGAAAATAATGAAACATTTTAATACACAAATAGCTATAAGGCAGGTAAGGCGAAATGGCTGAACTGATTACGATAAAACATTGTCTACGCACACCGCGTTTTCATCCGACTTCAAGATTTCGAACGATGAGGTTCTTAATTCGTTAAATACAATATACCACAAATTATACGTGATATGGTTATGTCTAACCCGAAAAAAGCAATTTTGAAAAAAAAAAAAAAAAATTGCAGTCAATTTTTTCTTATGCCTTTGCTAAACGGATAAACTGTACATCGATTTGCGGTTTTCTTCTGCGTACATCTTCCACTATTACAGCGGCTTACTTGTAGTTCATATATTTCTGCGCGCTTCGTTATGCAAGATATTTATGGAGGGATTCTAGGAAACTTTACCTCGCAGTAGACGTGCCAGCACTGTATGGAGACGGCGGGCGACGAGTAGGCCCCAAGGCAGATGAGGCATTTGGCCTGCAAACACAGAATCGATAAAAAAACGGGTAAAGAGCATGTCGGGCCACGCCTTAGATAAATGAGTACATATATTGCTAACTCCATACATATTAAATAACTAGCTGTACCCGCGCGGCTTCGCTCGCGTGTGTTGCAGTTGATTCTGTTACTTTTCGTTATCCTCAACAGTCCATTGCTGAACACTTTCTACTTGTCAAATTTTATAAAGTCAGTTTAGCAGTTTAGCTAAAACCGACTTCTTCCATATAACTTCGACATCCCAAAAGATCGACGGAAAGCGTCTAAGATTGAACTGTGTCAGCCATGGTCAAGAGAAGCATGTGAGTGGGAAGATCTGGCGAGCTAAAAAGTCAGAGCTTCCTTTGTAGAGTCATGTAGATTTGAACGGCCGAAGTATCTCAGAGGAGAGTGCAGCAGGCGGTCAGAGATCGAACACAAATTAATGATAAGTCAAAAGTAAACCGAAGGGTGGAAAGACCAATAATAAGGCAGCCCTTCCACTAAGGCGGAGATGAGAGGAGACGTGCGGGAATCAACCAATAGCCGGGAGTTAACTAAGAACCGTCACGGTGACCATGACTGATGCCTTGCTGATGATCGATTCCCGCATGTGCCCTCTTATCTTTAATCGTATCCGTATCAATAGCAAGGCAGCTTTAGTGGTAAGGTCTGCGTAGGCCGACAGCTAAACACTAATTAGAGTCGAAAACCCGAAGCGTCCCAGAGAAAACAACCTTGATGTTAAAGTGTAAGCAAAATGGCCCCCAAGCAGCCTTTCACGTAGTAAACTCTATCAAAACTGTTATTGATTCCGTCTTAAATATTCAACTTAACCATTTTTGGTATTAATAGTGAAAGTGCTGTGTGTTTTTGGTTTATGCAAGCCTTCTGCCGCTTATGCCATAACGCAAACTCTATCAAAACATTTTTCTTCCCATCTGAAATATTCAACCTTACCATTTTTGGTAAAAATAGCAATGAAACGGTGTTTTTGTCTCATGCGGGGGGCTCCGCCCCCGAGCCCCCCTTGTACCGTCTGCCGCGTGGAAAACTCTGTCAAACTCTTGCTCCCATCTTAAACATTCAACCTTACCAATTTTGATAACAATAGCAATAGCGCAGTGTGTTTTTTCTTTATGCTGGTGGTCCCCCTTTAACCGCCTTTCACGTGCTAAAATCTATCAAAACTCTTTTTCTCCCATCTTAAATGTTTAACCTAACAATTTGTGGTATAATTAGCAATGGTATGGTGTTTTTTTTATCTGCATGCGGGGAGCTCCGCCCCCTGAGCCTCCCTTTGTTTACCGCCCGTCACATGGTAAACCCTATCGAAACTCTTTTTCTCTCATGTTAAATGTTCAACCTAAAATTTTTTGGTATAAGTAGCAATAGTGCGGTGTGTTTTTTCTTTATGCGGGGGCTCCGCCCCCCGGGGCCTCCTTTCTTTACTGCCTATTACGTGGTAAGCCCTATAAAAACTCTTTTTCTCCCATCTTAAATTCTTTATATAATCTAACAATTCTTGGTATAATTAGCAATACTACGGTGTGTTTTTTCTTTATGCGGGGGGCTCCGCCCTCCGAGCGCCCCTTTCTTTCCGGCCCGTCACGTGCTAAACCCTATCAAAACTCTTTTTCTCTCACCTTGAATGTTTAACCTAACAATTCTTGGTATACTTAGCAATAGTGCGGGGTGTTTTATCTTTATGCGGGGGGCTCCGCCCCCCGAGCCCCCCTTGTTTACCGCCTGTCCCGTTTTAAGCTCTATCAAAACTCTTTTTCTCCCATCTTAAATGATTAACCTAACAATTTTTGGTATAATTAGCAATACTACGGTGTTTTTTCTTTATGCCCGAGCCCCCTTTAATTGCGGCCCGTCACGTGATACACCCTGTCAAAACTCTTTTTCTCCCATCTTGAATGTTTAACCTAACAGTTCTTGGTATACTTAGCAATAGTACGGTGGGTTTTTTCTTTGTGCGGGGGGCTCCGCCCCCCGAGCCCCCCTTTCTTTGCCGCCCGTCACGTGCTAAAACCTATCAAAACTCTTTTTCTCCCATCTTGAATGTTTAACCTAACAATTCTTGCTATACTTAGCAATAGTAAAGGGTATTTTTTCTTTATGCTGGGGGCTCCGCCCCCCGAGCCCCCCTTTCTTTGCCGCCCGTCACGTGCTAAAACCTATCAAAACTCTTTTTCTCCCATCTTGAATGTTTAACCTAACAATTCTTGGTATACTTAGCAATAGGACGGTGAGTTTTTTCTTTGTGCGGGGGGCTCCGCCCCCCGTGCCCCCTTTCTTTACCGCCTGTAACGTGCTAAACCCTATCAAAACTCTTTTTCTCCCATCTTGAATGTTTAACCTAACAATTCTTGGTATAATTAGCAATAGTTCGGTGCGTTTTTTCTTTATGCGGGGGGCTCCGCCCCCCGAGCCCCCCTTTCTTTCCCGCCTGTCACGTGCTAAACCCTATCAAAACTCTTTTTCTCCCATCTTTAATGTTTAACCTAACAATTCTTGGTATAATTAGAAATAGTACGGTGTGTTTTTTTTATGCGGGGGGCTCCGCCCCCCGAGCCCCCCTTTGTTTGCGGCCCGGCACGTGATAAACCCTGTCAAAACTCTTTTTCTCCCATCTTGAATGTTTAACCTAACAGTTCTTGATATAATTAGCAATAGTCCGGTGTGTTTTTTTCCTTTTTCGCGGGGTGCTCCCCGACCCCCTCCCCCTTCATTTCATTTCATTTCATTTATTCATTGCTTTGTGTATACAATAGATCTTATAAATAACTTATGTCTCAACACAGCTCACTTATGTCTTCTACCAACCACCTCGTGGAAAATTCTCCCATCTTGAACATTCAAACATTTTTGGCAACAATAGCAATAGGTAGTAGTGTGTTTTTCTTTATGCGAGTCCCCTTTAACCATCTATTACGTAAATTCTATCAAAACTGATTTTTCTTCCGTCTCTATTTCTAATTTATTTTTTCCCCTTGCATAGGCTTATATTGGCCCTATGGTTGAGGGCTGGTAGAGAATACAATTTGGTATTATAGTTACTCGCCATTTCGTGCAATATAGAGGAAATAAATAAAATATTCTTAAAGGGTAGGCAACGTGCATGTAAATCCTCTGAAGTTACAGGCGTCCATAGGCTACGCAGCTGGCAACTGCTTGGCATCAGGCGGCGGGCCGTATGCTTCAATGCATGTTCCCATTATACTCATAGTAGCATAGATAGTACCTACCTACTATAGCCATCTAGGGAAATCTCTGCAAACTCGTGTTGCATTTAGTTTGCACCTAAACTACATATGTAGTGGTCAGATTTTGCGTAGGGAGGACTCGGTTAGTGACAAAGTCCTGCGAGAGATAGCGTTACCTAATCGTGTAGCCAAAGACATATCTAGATACCCCTTTTGATGGTACGTATTTTTTACTTTTCCACTATATTTAACCAGTATATTATGATTTAACCCATTTATTTATTTATATATGAATGAATATGAACTAACCGAAAGTAGTTAAACAAATATCAATTTGCTGCTTGAGCTTAACACTCATATTCATTTCCCATACAAAGCTTAAACCCCCCTTAAACCCCCTTAAATCCAAAAAGTTCGTAATTTTTATAGCCTATGTCCTGACCAGAGGTCTGTTGAACCGGCTAGTGAAGTTTTTATCGAAATCGGTTCAGGCGTTTTGACGCCAACTCTCCCCATCCAAACAGACAAACAGACAAAAATTCTAAAAATCGTCGAAACGTGTTCTGTTATCGATTCTAAGAGCTACTAACTCATTTTTTTACTAATATCTCCAATGTACAGATTTTTGACCCTCTTCGCCTTTATTATATGTATAGATAAGTCGTATGGGAGGTATGGTTAAACTAATTTTTACTAAGTTTTAAGCACACTTAAATCGTAATACGTATTAGACATGTAATGCAACGAATGTCGGTTTTGGAACATTCGCGAATGCGAATGCGAATATTTGTAATTAATATTCGCGAATGCGAATATTTGTAATTAATATTCGCGAATGCGAATATTTGTGTTTTTATACATTTCGTAATTTCACCACATTTTGCTTGTATCGCGGTAACATTTTATTGACGCAGTTAAGCCAACCGACATAGCGGTAGATAGTGAGATACTTTCTTCTATTTTCGGCACAAATAAGGTGCTAAAATATTCGCATTCAATTGTGCGAATGCGAATATTCGTTACATGTCTAATACGTATTAAGCTGTAATCTTTTAAATAATAACTTTTAGCAAAGCTCGCTTAAAACATATTATATATACGCATTTAGCCATGTATTGATGGAGAGAACACTCTAGGTACTTAATTCTCTTTGGCCACGCATACGGGCCTTTTTTTTTGTCCTACACTTTTTTTTCTGGGAAGTTTTAGATGATTTCGACTCAGAATCACGAGCTCTTTCGATCTGATTAGGACACAAAATGTGTCTCAAACTTTTCATACAATTTTTGTTACTTCCATTCCGTTACCGCCATAAGAATTCTATGAAAAAATACTTTGGACACATTTTTTGTCTCAATACAATCTCTCTAATCATTTTTTGTCTAAATACAAATCTAAAAGATCTCGTGATTCTGAGTCGAATTCTGACCTATTTTTTTCCAAATTGAAAAAAAAGTGGAATTGTAAACTTTAAATATATTGGCCCATGTAGGATACTATGGATGGATAAATCATGGAATAGGAGGTATTTTTACGACACTTACATACAGTCCGTGAGCTTTAAGAAGAACCTTCGGGAATCGGCGATGACACACGAAGGTAATATTGCTGTTCTGCTTTTGCATGTGTCACTGTTGATTGATACCCGACGTCTCTTTCTAAAACCCGAAGGTTCTTTAAAGAGCTCATGGACTGTACTTTAACTATGAAAGGATAACTTTTTGTGAGTAGTTTCAGTGAAAACTAAATTGAATAAATAAAAACTGTTCAACCGATTATATTCAGCATAGTTTTCACTGAAAGTACTTTTAAGTTGATTTTTGAATTCGTAAACCACTGAAGCGATCATGCCAGTTTTATGTACAGTCAACAGGGGAAGTATATTAGCAAATGGGGGTGTTCAAAATGATCTTAGCACGATTTGTAGATCAAAGCTACTTGCTGCTGACTGTACAGTCAACGCCAAAAATATGTATACGCTTTTGCGCCTTATTCCATTGTAATAAGGTTCAATATAGTAGAACATTAACCGGCTACTCACCTCTGAAGCGCTGTTCTGTTTCCTTTCCAATTCTCTTATCCTGGCTTTCAAAGCTTGTATTCTAGTCTGTTAACAAAAAAACAATGAATTCCTTCTACTACAAAAAAAACACCTAATCTTTAAGTCCAGGGATCGGATACCGTTATTTTTCTAATACCGGTTTCGATCACGTGACCCTAAAACGAAATAAATATCGGTTGTGGTTTCGTTTACCGGTATTTTGAAAATAAAGTTTCTTAGCAAATTTCGATACTGTTGAACGAAATTAACCAGTCAAAATGGCGCCGCGCCGCGACGATGCTGAGTAATACCGGTATAGCATAGATTCTTTGTATATGTAAAAACATACCCCATAGACAAAAATGTTTGAAAACTTGTAAGAGGGTTGGACAACAACGGATATCAGCATTTGTGCGTTTTAAAGATAGAGTAACATATATAACAGAGCAGTACAGTCTAAGAACTTTTTGAAGCTCATGTTTGAAAGCGCCATCTACTCCAGAGTCCCCTAAAGGTAGCTCGTAAGTAGGAAAAAAGCTAGCTTTACTACGGTACGCTACTCGTCCCTAGATGTCGCTGCGACGCAATATAAAAACAGGAAGAAAAAATGACATTGCGTCGCAGCGACGAATAGCGTACCGTAGAAAAGCTAGCTTTTTTCCTACTTACGAGCTACGTTTAGGGGACTCTGGACTAGATGGCGCTTTCAGACATGAGCTTCAAAAAGCTCTTAGACCTTGGATGTCTATATTATCTATAAGTCTCTGGCCAAACTATAGTAACTGTAACAAGGTTGGACATTAGGAACCCGCTAAGCGGGCTCTCTGTTCGTAGTCGGTTTTCTCTACAGACGAGGAAAACTACAACAGGCGAACGTAGTGCATAGCGAACTGTGGTGCGGAGTGTCTACACAAACACCTAATACGTCCATTTTGTTACCTCAGCACTGGCCTCCACCAGTCCATTAGGTTTGTTATGCGGCTCTGACTCGGTAAAACTGATGTGCACATCCGAGACAACCCGTTCTGTGACACCGTTCTCTGACGACTGCTCCTCCGATGGTCTTTCTGGCGGAGTGATTTCTGCCTGCAAAGTTCATTTTTCTGTCTTTAACATGTGAGATCAGCATACCCCGGGGTTTTCGGTGCGGGAATGATTTCGTGTATTTATAACTTTGTTTATTGTAAAGTAATTACCAAACTATGAATTAAACGTAGGTAGTAAGGTCCAAATGTGCTTAGAAATGTTAAATTAGTATCGTTTTTTACAGTTTTTACCTGTTATTTGGCTAGTGTATAACATTCCCGCACCGAAAACCCCGGGGAATGGAGATAAGAGACAACCTGCTGCCACAAAGCAGGAGGACGGCTTATCGGCCGAAATGTATGGAACAGTCAAAATTTTTGAAGATATCGGAGTTTGTCCCATAGTAAAAGTTGTTTAGTAACAAATAGCGTACTAGTAGTACACTAGTAGCTACTAGGTGGAGTAGCAGTGCAGGTGACATTTCTTCTTACAGTTTCGGTATCTTTAGGCGGCTTTCGGACCCGGCGCAATTGACTTGAGCTTCAAAAAGTTCTTAGACTGTGGTCGTCTGTATCTATAGTCTCTGATATGTCCAACCAAATCACCTCGCACAATATGGCTAGTTATAGAAAAAACACCCTACAGGAGAGTTCTGTTATCAGAAAAGTTTTGTTAAGAGGTCTTTTTATACTGGTCAACTCATTTGCAATCGCGAGCTCTCAATCCGAGGCGGACTACTAGTAGTATTATATAGAACGGCAAGAGACAAATTGGCATGGCAAAAGCTTGGGGAGGCCTATGCTGCAAAGCAAGACAGTCACTGGCTGTAAAAAAGGCTAATATAAATAAATATTTTGGGGACAATCTTACACAAATCAACGTAACCCCAAACTAAGCAAAGCTTGTACTAAGGGTGCTAGGCGACGATATACATACTTAGATAGATAAATACATACTTATATACATAGATAACATCCATAACTCAGGGACAAATATTTGAGATTAGCACACAAATAAATGCCCTTACCAGGATTCGAACCCGGGACCTCCGGCTTCGTAGGCAGGGTCACTACCAACTGGGCTATGGAGGCCGTTAAATTATTATTATATTATAGTATAATATACAGAACTGTCACTTACATCAGGTGCAATTCTAGAAGGTGAGTACTGGGGTGGTCCGTATAGTTCCGTGTCTTCATCGCCGTCTACCACCTGAAGAATAAATATGTTGATTGAATGAGGATGAGGGTTTCCCGAATTCTAGGTGGCGGCACTGTGACGAGGTCTTTCTGACAGCAGCTGTCAAAATCCAACAATCAAAAAAAAGATTAATCATGATTGGTGAATTACAGCTAGAAGAGCGCTGGTAGCCTTGCGGTAAGACGTCCGACTTTCAATCCGGAGGTCTCGGGTTCAAACCCCGGCTCGTACCACTGAGTTTTTCGGAACTTATGTACGGAATATCATTTGATATTTACCAGTCGCTTTTCGATAAAGGAAAACATCATAAGGAAACCGGATCTAATCCCAAAAAGGCCTAGTTTCCCCTCTGGGTTGGAAGGTAAGATGGCAGTCGCTTTCGTAAAAACTAGTGTCTACGCCAAATCATGGGATTAGGTAGTCAAGTGGACCCCAAACCGGGATAAACGCTAGGATGATGATGATGATGGTGAATTACAGCTAGACCACTCACCATGGTGCTGCCACCTGGTAAAGAAATCGATTCAGGAAACTCACATTTAAATGTCAAACTATAAGGCGGAAAACAAGTAGGCCGAATTCAGCGCGGAATTCAGCCATCAAGTAAATAGGTTGATCGATATAGTGCTTAGAGCTTTTAACCAAGATAGCCAAGATATAGTGTCAAACTATTAAGCGTAAAATACGTGAGCCTATCAAGTAGAGTATTTACTGGAGGGCATTAAAATACGAATGTGGTTTTATAAAACGTAGAAAGTTTTATAATAATATCACATGACGTCGTTGCGCTTTCCAAAGCTGATATTTGCTGGGTTTTAATTAATTTAATTAATACCTTTCAATAGGGTACTTTCCAGTAGATAAACTTAATTGTTTCACTGCATTCATAAAATCTAATTTTCAAAAATACACGGGAAAATCCAGGTGTAACATGTGTTTGCGTTTTAAATGATTTTATAATGGTTAAAACTATTTTATAAAGGAGATGTTTTCATCATATAGAATTATGAGGTCACAATATTAGTCTCCCGTATACTCCATACAAATCGTTTTGACGTTTCTTAAAGAGTAGCTGATTTGACTTCATAGGAAAATAGCCTATTGTATTCTGGAAATTTAAAATATACATTTTTGTTTGGATAATAATAAAAAAAAATATACTTTATGAATATTATTTAACAAATAAAAATCCAGCACATATCAGCTTTGGAAAGCGCAACGTTGATGAGTGTTTTAATGTGTATTACTTTATTCATTCGACACAAATATTATAACTCCTCATAACATGTTGAGACAGGAGCAGGCAGGATTTGTAAGAGGCAGAGGAACCCGGGAACAAATTCTCAACGTGAGGCAATTAATAGAAAAATGCAGAGGGCACGACGTGTTGATGGTTATGTGCTTTATCGACTACGCAAAGGCTTTTGATTGCATCAATTGGGAAAAAATGTTCAGGGTTATGAGCGAGATGGGGATACCACAACACCTAACCTTTCTGGTGCAAAACCTATACTCGAGCAGCGGGTCTAGAGTGCGAATAGAGGACACTGTGTCGCAACCCTTTAGGGCTGAAAGAGGAGTGCGCCAAGGATGCATCTTGTCGCCGCAGCTATTCAACCTCATCGGCGAGCACATAATGAGAAGGGTATTGGAAGGCTGGGAGGGTGGCATCCAAGTTGGTGGCCAACTAATCAATAACCTCCGCTTCGCAGATGACACGACAATAATAGGTGCCTCAGAAAGAGAACTAGCGGTCCTTTTGCAAAGGATTGAGCTGATCAGCCGTGAATATGGCCTTAAAATTAACAGGAGCAAGACCAAATTAATGTTCATTGATCGCCCTGGTACCATGCAGAGAACCAATGAGTTGCGCGATCTTGAGGTTGTCCACAAGTTTGTCTACTTGGGCTCGCAAATAAGTGACGATGGCGACTGCTACCAGGAGGTTGTAAGAAGATCCCAGATGGCTAAAGCTGCGGTGAAACGACTCGAGAAGATATGGGTTAACAGAAGTATAAACAGCAAAACAAAAATTAAACTAATGCGGAGCCTTGTCTTCTCGATCTTTCTGTATGCTTCAGAAACCTGGACCATTAAACAAGACACCCGCCTTAGGATAGATGCGTTCGAGATGTGGTGTTGGCGCAGAATGCTCCGGATCTCTTGGACTGAACGCCGCACAAATGTGTCTATCCTCGGCGAGCTCAAGATCATCACGAGGCTCTCTACTATCTGCACCCAACGTGTACTAAGTTTCTTCGGTCATCTGAGCAGATCCGGGCCAGAGAGTCTGGAGAAGCATATAATGACTGGACGCTTGTCAAGGGCGAGAAGGAAAGGCTCTATGGCTACTCGTTGGGCAGATAGGATAACATCCATCACTAAAGCCACACTACAGGCAAGCATGCATCGGGCCCTGGATCGAGTGGCCTGGAGAGTGTTGGTGAAAAGTGTCCACAATCGTCACGTCCCTCAGCCATGAGGATACGACAAAGAAGAAGAAGAAGAACATGTTGAGATTCATTAGAATGACTGCCATTGCACCTTTATGGCCGGCTAGACTTCAAATCATGACCAACCAGAATAACTACGTTGTCATAAGCACCAATACTTTAATAGCCGTGTCTACATCTGACAAACCGCCTCGCGAGGAAATTGCCGGCAGCTCGGCTAGTGTAGACGTGCTTCGGCCGAGGCATTGCGGCTGCCAGCGCGTTTGTCTCGGCCGAGGCATGTCCACGTTATAGTGCTAGCGGTACACGCCGAAATTCAGTATAATGCTGCAAATGGTGTTAAAAGCATAAAAATCGGACCGATTGATCTTTAGGCCAAATGAATCGATTCGGCCCGTAGCAGTAAAAAAAAAAAAAAAAACAGAGTGCAGTTATGACGTCATCTTTTTTTTGTATGGAAAAAAAAAATTTTTTGTTCTGAAACCTATCGTGTGTGGTATCAAATGAAAGGGCTTTCTGAGCTAATTCCAAAAATATGTCACATCATTACATTTCAGTCACATGTTTGAAATAAACATAAAAAACATTTTCAAAACATACCAAGTTTGGGCTCCTCGAGATACGACACCAAGCAATATTTTTTTGTAAAATATATCTCAAATGATACCTAATATCCTCATATCTAACCCCAAGAATGCAATTTTGAAAATAATTACATTTAGTATTTTTTTCTGATTTTTAATGTTTACAAAGTGCGTCGTATTACTCAATACGAGTACGAGTACCGTAATATCCTCCAACTTTGCCCCCAGGCGAAACTTTGCCCAACATTTTGAACAAATTCATTAATTTACGTAATTTTATAGTATGTATGTATGTATGTACTTTATTGCACATAAACAAGTTTAACAATATTACAACAGTAAAATAAAAAATAAAAAAGATATGCACAAAGGCGAGCTTATCCCTAAAAGGGATCTCTTCCAGCCAACCCATAGTATAGTATTCTGGTGCGGGCAAGTGTTGATGTGAATCTCACAAAATGGGAAAGCATGGTGAGTAAAACCCATACTTATACTTATACCTGTATATAATAAGGCAATGGGGAAAGCCAGTGAAACCTTATTGTAGAGGGTGCTCTTTTAGATTCTATACAATGAGGAAAAGAAACAAAAGATGAATGGTCCTTAACAATGTACGGGAACTATGTACAGTTAAAAGGCTTTTCTTATGCAATTGTTTCCCTATACCTTTTTGCTTCAGCATTTTCATTTTAGAGTATTGTGACAGTTGCCATTACTCTAGATTGTTTATATCGTAATTCGATTTCAAAAGGATAATGAATGAAGAAGTCTTGATGTGGGCAATGTTACGTTGTAATGTAACAACTAGTGATGGCCAACTTTGCCCAAGACAAAAAAAAATCTTAGGGCTATCGGCTTTTTGTATTAACCACTAGGCACAAAAAAAGGTGATTATTGTTTTTGAAATATATATATGACGTTTTGGAACTGTTTCTTTATTTTTTTAATGTAATTGTTAATGTGAAACCATAGTATTCAATATATACATAATTTTCTTTGGTCTGCCGATTTATTTGTAAACATTACTAAGATAGGTTCGTTATGATTTGTTTCTATTATAAATAATGAAATATAACTCATTTAATTATGTTTTGTTTAATATACATACTAATGCGTGAAAAATAAAAACATGACTAAATTAAAAAAATTAAGTCAAATGAGACAACCCTTGTACTTTGGAATGCTTGTATGCACCTTGTACCGTAAAGATCAAAAACGCGTACCTATCATTGCCCACCTAATTTGTACAAAAGTTCACGTACTTATCGCTGAACTATTTAAAGGGAATGATAGGATTACCCTAGAGATTTGCTGTAATTCTTGTTTCAATACTATAATCGCATTATTTAAGCGCAAATCGACTTGAGCAATGTTGGGTAAAACTCGATATTACTTTACCCACCCTCAAGTTCGCAAAAAATGGGATAAACTTAATTCGCTTTAAGTAAGAAAAATCCTGATATGTGCAACCCGAGTTCCTCGAGCTCACCTATCACGTTATATCAAAAGAACGTGTAAACAGAGTTTCATTACTCCGAGAATTATTAGATCCCACATTCGTAATAATGAAAAATTAAAAAAAAATACTTAGTGAAATTATTTTCAAAATTGCTTTCTTGGGGTTTGAAATGAGGATATCAGGTATCATTTAAGGTATGTTTTACAAAAAAATATTCAACCGTATCGTATTTGTAGGAGCCCAAACTTGGTATGTTTTGAAAATTATTTTTATTTTCATTTGAAACAAGTGACATAAATATAATGATATGATATATTTTTAGAATAGGCTCAAAAAGCCCTTTCATTTGATACCACACACGATAGGTTTCAGAACAAAATTTATTTTTTTTCCATACAAAAAAAAGATGACGTCATAACCACACTCTTTTTTTTTTTTTTTTACTGCTTCGGGCCAAATCGATTAATTTGGCCTAAAGATCAATCGTTCCAATTTTCATGCTTTTAACACCGTTTGCAGCATGTTTAAGGCGTACCGCTAGTACTATTAACCGAGCCACCGCGCGCGGAAATTTCCTCACGAGGCGGTGCGACTGGTGTGGATACGGCTAATTACATTAAAATTTCGAAGATCTTCTGGTATCAGTATGCCAGGAATTCGGCCTTACTGATTCAAACTGGCCGTCAGCACTGTAAGCGTTGTGAGCGTGATTCGGAAGTAGGGCTCCCTGTGGCTGCACTCACCAGCGCCTGGTCGTTGGAGGCGCGCCGCACGGTGGTGGCGGAGCGCGCGTCGGAGCCCTGCAGCGCGGCGGCGCGCACCCGCCACTCGCCGCACCACTGGTACTCCGCCCCGAACCCGCCCGGCGAGTCGTTCTGAAACACATCACATCATTAGCATCAGAGCCCACGTTTAACGTTTTAACATTTTCTTCACTGAGAACAGCAAGCGCCAAGAACACGTCCACACTAGCCAAGATGCCGCGCGCGGCAATTTCGTCGCGAGGCGGTGCGTCAGGTGTAGCAGGCTACTCACTTTAAAAAAACCGGCCACGTACGAGTCCAACTTGCGCATGAAGGGTTCCCATACCATTATCTATTGCGAGCCAATTGCTGCTGAACGGCAAGCCGCCCCACCGCACACCCAGACACCCAACAACCCTTGAAGTGCAGGACTACTCCAACCGAAGTCTGAGCACGCTTTTTACTCTAAGTGAACTCGAAACTGCAGTAAAAAACCTGAAAAACGGGAAAGCGTCTGGTGTGGATGACCTCACGGTGGAACAAATCAAACATCTTGGACCTGTGGCGACTTCTTGGCTCCTGGACCTCTTCAATAACTGCTTGGTGAAGCTCAATTTACCAAGAGTTTGGCGCAAATCAAAAGTAGTCGCGCTACTAAAACCCGGGAAATCCCCCGACGATGCCAAGAGCTACCGCCCTATCTCCTTGCTGTGCCATACCTATAAGCTGTTCGAACGTCTTCTACTCAACCGGCTAACACAGGTAGTAGATCCCCTCCTTATCAAAGAACAGGCTGGTTTCCGCCCCGGGAAGTCATGTACAAGCCAGACCCTAAAACTGACGCAGCACATTGAGGACGGTTTCGAGCTTGGCATGGTCACCGGTGTGGCCTTCGTCGACCTATCTGCAGCCTACGACACCGTGAACATCAAGATCCTACTATCCAAAGTTGCAAGTGTTACGCGAGACAGGGGCTTCGTCTGTATTCTTGGTGAGCTACTACGTAACCGCCGCTTCCAGGTCCATCTTAACACAGGAAAAAGCCGTTGGCGAAACCAAAAGAATGGCCTCCCTCAAGGTAGCGTGCTGGCCCCAACTCTCTTCAACATCTACACTAATGACCAGCCAAGTCCAGCAGGAACTCAACGCTTTCTCTATGCAGACGATCTTGCTCTCGCAGCGCAGTGCCGTTCTTTCGAAGATGTGGAGAGGAATTTGTCCGACGCGTTGGAGCACCTCGGAGACTATTACAGAGCTAACTGCCTTCGGCCAAACCCTAGCAAAACTCAGACATGTGCGTTCCATCTGCGCAACCACCAAGCAAGTAGACCCCTAAGCGTAAAGTGGAATGGTGCGACAATTGAACACTGTCCTCACCCGCGATACCTGGGAATCACACTGGATAGAGCGCTTACCTACAAGACGCATTGCACCAATACCCGCATGAAGGTCAGCGCGCGGAACAACTTGCTGCGGCGGCTAACTTCGACAAGCTGGGGCGCAACCGCGCACACATTACGTACCACCGGTCTTGCACTGTGCTTTTCTGCTGGAGAATTTGCTTGCCCAGTCTGGCATCGGTCTCCGCACGCCAGCCAAGTGACCGCCGCGCTTAACGACACCTGTCGCACCATTACGGGCTGTCTCAAGCCGACTCCACTCGACAAGCTGTACCCACTCGCGGGTGTCGCCCCTCCAGATGTCCGCAGGGAGGTGGCTTGCGCTGTCGAAAAGCAGAAACAAGAGCATGATGAGCGCCACTCGCTGCACGGACATAGCCTGCCACCTGCTCGTCTTAGAAGTCGCAGGAGCTTCATGCGGAGCACCAGCCCACTGCGGGGCGACCCGTCCAATGCACGCCACATGCTGTGGCAGACCCGCTGCCCCCCACCAGACCAGTATGTGCCTGCCCTCGAGCAACTACCGCCAGGCTACCAAGAGCCTTGGCCAATTTGGAAATCCTTGAACAGGCTCAGGTCCCAAGTTGGCCGCTGTAAGGAGAACATGGCCCGATGGGGACTTCTTCGTGGCCCTTCGACCCAGTGCGGTTGCGGCAGCGCATTGCAAACCATGGCGCACCTACTTGCTTGCCCCGCCTGCCCATATTATTGTTCGGAGCTCGACCTGATGGACGCAACGCCTAGGGCGGTCAACACCGCCGCCTACTGGGCATCTCAAGTATGAAACATAAACGGAACCTCGACACGAAAAGAAGAAGATCTATAAAAAAATGTCTGTTGTATGGGAACCCACTTAAATATCATGGTTCATGAAATACAGCTTCGTGACAGACAGACACATGAACGGGCAGCATAGTCTTAGTATTAGGCTCCCGTTTTTTCCCTTTGGGTACGGAGCCCTAAAAAGTTTATTATGGTGAAAAGATCCAGTATCTTCAGGGCATCAGCTAACAGTCTTTCCACCTCAGTAGCTTTTAATTTAATTTAACAAAATCTAAATCACCTCAACATCAATGCTCTCATCAGAACTGGAATCCGGTACATCCTCATCTATAGCTGCTCCCGTCCTCTTGAGACAGCGCAGTGCATGTCGCTGCAGTTTCGACGTGGGCATATTGGCGTTGCAGACTGGACACTCTCCAGTGGCGGGCGATGGGGAGCCCCGCCGGCGGGCGCGCAGACGGCGGAGACGGTTGGAATGGACTCGCTGGAATTATTCAATTGTTTACTAATATATGTCTTGAGAAACCTTACTAATACGCAGTGATCGAATCACCGGAGTGAAATGATAACAAAACTTGTCAAGCTAACATAAAAGAGTGCTTAACAGCCATAAAAATATTCATATCCCTATACCCACACATTCTAAATTAGAGATTCCAGTTTGATTCGAGATTCTAGACCAGTTTGCTAAAAATATTCATATTTTTCTTGGTTGAAACTTGTCCCCTACACGCTTTGTTATCATTTCACTCCGGTGATTCCGATCACTGCTAATGCGGCTGCCCAAATTTAATACGAACATAATGCAAGTGGTGTAAAAACTTTTTGCAAGCCTGCCATTCCTAGGGTAAACTTAAATAAGCTAAATATACTAAATATAAGAACTATATGTGTAACTTTATTAATGTTAGGTTGATTTGCATTTGCTCTTGCAACACCTACTTTTCTGTTAATTAAAATAGGATTCCGCTTCCCAAAGGTTGTCTGGATGAGATTACTTTTTAGTGATGATAAGTTCGCTAATTGTTTTATCTCTACTTTTCTGTTTGTAACTTGCATATACTTTGTTACTTTTGAGGTGTGCAATAAAGAGGAAGTATTTATGCTATATTATAAGATAAATATACAATGATTGTACTGATGTGATGCATAAAAGTTTATCAAATAAATATAAACCTTTGCATTTACAGCATTCAATAACAAGTTTATTGAGAATAAAGCTCTCTTAAACCATTATCAACATATAGGAAGCCTTTACAATAGAACTATGAGTAGAACTATAACTTAAATACCTATCTATATAGAGTTTTTAATTCAAACTTACCTGATAAACATCACTGCCCGGACATCCTGACACGTCCACCTCTTGATCGTCGGCCACTTCCTCCGTACTCGACCCAGGTATCGGATTCAAACTTGAATTACTACTATTCACACTCAATTTCCTCTTCGTACCACCGTTCGAAAGCTTATAAAGCCGATCCAATTCTAAATTCAAATGCGATTCTAGCTCACCTTGTCTGATAGTACAACTGCATACCGGACAACTAGCAGTCTCAGACACCTTTTTACGGCTCCTAACCGAATTTAATATAACATTATCGTCATATAATTGTCCGAAAGCGTTATTAGCGTTGTTATTCAGCGAATTAGAACTCCCTTCCATGTTATTAAAAAGTAAAACGGGTAACATTTCAGTTTACGGTTTTGTTATTGCGGATAGGTACACTTCAATCTAAATGCATCACAGATTACGCGATATAAAACTAGCATTTAGTTAGTTAGAACGTTAAATGGAACTTCGATTTAACTGCGAACACTCTTCTTCTAGTCATTTTTGGCGTAATTATTGTAATTTGAACACGTAATTTATATCAACAACAATAAATAAATAGTTCGTTTACTATTTTCATTGAAGAGATTTAGCAGAAGCGTATTTCATTCAGTGCTTTAAATTAAAGCAAGTTTGCATCTCCGCCACAAGCAAGAGTAAACATGTGTTATTATTAACTGATCAATATTTTAAGGCATCAGTTTAAAAATCCTACATTTAAATATAATTGTACTAATTATTATGACTAATTGTTTTATTTTACGTTTAAAATAAATTATTGCAAAAAAATCCTACAGCAAACAACTCAAGGTTTAATAAAACGCCTCAATACCCGACAGCTGCCAATTAGCGTTTTGTTATTGCATCGTAATATTTTTAACGTTGATAAATGTGGAACCTTTAGGGTGACAACACACCTAGCGGAATTCCTCGCGGAATTAGCGGAAGTAGCGGAAATTTGTCTATGGTAGCGGAAATTTGTCTATGGTAGCGGAAATTTGTCTATGGCTTCCATACAAAAAATCTGCTACCATAGACAAATTTCCGCTAGGTCTGTTGTGACCCGTAGGGTCGCCACACACCTAGCGGTTTTCCTCGCGGAATTACCGGAAGTAGCGGAAATTTGTCTATGGTAGCGGAAATTTGTCTATGGTAGCAGATTTTTTGTATGGAAGCCATAGACAAATTACCGGAAGTAGAGGAAATTCATAGACAAAATGCTTAATTTGTCTATGAAATTCCGCTACTTCCGGTAATTCCGCGAGGAAAACCGCTAGGTGTGTGGCGACCCTTAAATCGAGGATTTTTTTAAAGGCTCTATATGTTTTGCAATATTTATTTATAAATAAGTATATGAGTAATATTTATTAATTCAACAGTTAAACAAGCCTGTATCTTATTTAAAGCGGTATTACACATTGCAACCTGCAGGGCCCAATCTGTCAGGTTGGAAGGTGTAATTGAAGGTAGGGCCCGTAGGGAGCTGAAGGAGGGTTAGGAAGAGGCAGGGTACACAACAGATTGGGCCCTGCAGGTTGCAATGTGTAATAGCCGTTTTATATGCAGAGACCGCAGAGTTGCCGCAGAGACTATACATAATAAATAACAAACACTGAACAAACACAGTCTAAGGCTAGACACACCTAGCGGAATTTTGGCAGTAATGTATGGAGTTTTGTCGATGGTAGCTTAAATTTGTCTATGGCCTCCATACATTACTGCCTCCATTCCGCTAGGTGTGTTTTGAGCCTAAGAACTTTTTGATGGTCCTCTCTGAACGAGAGCACAAAGATACCAAAAATGTAGAGGAACCGTAGTACCAGTACTCGTTACTAGATGGCGCCGCACGGATCCGTTACATTATGTGGTAACTTTTGCTCTGGTGGTTGCTCTCATTCAGGTGGCGCTTCAAACTTGGAGCCTCAAAAAAATCTTAAACTGTGTGCACCTCTATTAAATAACTAATTATCTACTCTCTGGTATAAGCGCAATGGCGTACGCTGCAAAATTAACCTTCATACTTTCAAGTAAGGTTTATTTTGGCTCACTAGCGCCAGTGATCTTGGCGCAGGGGGGTAACATCACGCACACATATACACTGATGAAAGAGATGTGCGCATACACAATCGTACGCGTGCAAATGAGAAGCAATGATATATTTTTTGTCCCTCATCGCGTATGCGTTTTTTTTGCCTGCCATCGGGTGTCTGCCATCGAACTGTCACTGTCACTGGCATAGTTTAGGGTGGCCAGTGCTTTTAAAGTGACTTTACCCATCGAGTTGGGTAATAATTGGGTTACGTAATATTGAAAGTTTAAACTTTAAGTGTGAGTAAAATTATTGAATTTCACGAAAACTCTGACAAAGAATTTAATGAATATGTTTTACTAAAATAATTGTTATGTCAGGTAGTTAAGTTAGTAACTTAGACATATATGTAGCTTTTAATTACTTTGAAGGTCGGATTAGTCTGATTAAGTCAAATTGCCCAGATTGAGCTGTCATTTTAGTATCTGGCGAAAAATATAATAATATGAAAACTAGTTTTATGGTAAAATAATGGGGGATTTTCTTTACATGTGGTATCACAAATCTTAGCTGTCAAAATATAGCTGTCCCTGTCGGGTATACGCTGACCCTCTGTCTATTCTATGGTAGGTCTATGTCTTGGCGTATGTGTGTGTGACGTTTTGACGTATAGCGATCTAAGGTTTAAGATTGCGTCGACCCGGTGGATCGTCCAGTGGCGCTCTCTTTAGGCGGATTGTAAAGCTCAGCATAGAACCCTGCTTTCGGCAATCTACTGCTGTCCATGCGTACGACGTGGCCATACCATCTCAGCTGGTGTTTCACGACAAGTGATTTAATACCAGGGTCGCGTTTTATAAAGTTACAATTTACAATTTCGCTGTTTGCCTCTCTTTCTAGCACACATATTGGATAGAAAGAGAGGCAAAAAGCGAAATTGTAAATTGTAACTTTATAAAACGCGACCCAGGTAGCTTGACGCGACGTAGAACCTCCGTGTTCGGTACTTTATCTTGCCACTTTATGCGCAAAATTGTACGAAGGCAACGTAGATGGAAGATGGAAGGAGTCAAATTTTTTCACATCCGCTTTGTAACAGCACCATGTTTCCGCAGCATAAAGAAGAGTCGGTAAAACTATGGCCCTGTAGACCATGATCTTGGTTGATAGCTTCAGGTCATGCGACCTCCAAACACGGTTGTTGAGCTAAGAAAGACTCGTCCTAAGCCCTCGTACATATACACATACAACCCAGCTGGCCAACTACACTGCGCTTTGTGTGACCGCGTCTTCAAGACAAGGTTTGGCTTTGCAAGTCATACCCGCGCCTTCCATAATCCTGCAAGAAATAATTGACGGAGTCGCTGTCGCCGGATACGGCGTGGAGAGAATGATGATGATGAGGCGGATTGTATTTCCTAATAAATGAATCAATTTCTGTATAATCCCTCCTGTTAAGTTGTAGTAATATTACTATTTTTGTTTATATTAGTTACAAGAAATATATTTCAATAGCCGTGTGTACACCTGGCGCACTGCCTCGCGAGGAAATTGCCGCGCGAGGCAGCTCGGCTAGTGTGGACGTGCGTCGGCCGAGACAAACGCACGCGCGGCCGCAATGCCTGGGGCGAGGCACGTCCGCACTAGCCGAGTTGCCGCGCGCGGCAATTTCCTCGCGAGGCGGTGCGCCTGGTGTAAACACGGCTAATGGCGAGCCATTGTCAAAAATGAGTTTCTATTTATTGAAAAAGGGACACCAATGTTTAGTATTATCATAAAGTACATTCAAAGGAGATCAAATAATTTATTTATTAATCCTATAAATCGATTACAAAAAATAATCTTAAAATATTGTTTACAAATTTAAATTATGCTTTATTAATTATTCCATTAATTTGTGACCATAGCCTAATCCCTCTCGTGTATGAGAGACCTGGGCCCAGCAGTGGGACGTATCTTAACATTTATATATATTATACATATATCACATTCTATCTACCTCCTAGCGTTTATCCCGGCCTTGGGGTCCGCTTGACGACCTAATCCCATGACTTGGCGTAGCCACTAGTTTTTACGAAAGCGACTGCCACCTGACCTTCCAACACAGATGGGAAATTAGGCCTTATCGGGATTAGGACCGATTTCCTTACGATATTTACCATCACCGAAAAGCGACTGGGAAATATCAAATAATATTCCGAACATGAGTCCCAAAAGAGCCAAAAACCCCAGTGGTACGAGCCGGGGTTTGAACCTGAGACCTCCGGATTGAAAGTCAGCTGCCCGCACTCTTAGATCACATGAATGATTAATTATTGCACAGTCTTTTCCACAATTAAGCCGTCTTTCTTGTCCTCGTTCCGTCTCTTGGCGGGCATCTTGAGGTGAACCGTTCTTACGTGCAGCTTCAGAGAATTAGACTGGCTGAAGCTTTTCGCACAATACTGGCATGAGTAGGGCTTCGCTCCTGTGTGTACCTGGGAAAATAAATAAATATTTGGGGAAATTCTTACACAAATCAACCCAGCCCCAAACTAAGCAAAGTTGTACAAGGGGGGAGGATGAAATAGTAGATTGTACAACAAGTGCATAAAACGAGCCATTTTACGCGAGGCGTTTATCTATCCGAGCGAGCTCGCGAGCGAGGATTGATATAAAGTCGAGCGTAAAATGGGTTTTATGGACACGTTGCACTCTACTTTTCGCTTCGATTGCGAGAAAATAAAGCAATTTCAGGTTGTAACACAAAATTACAACGAAAAATAAATGCAGTTCCCGCCTGTTAACTTTTTTTTTTCAGTAGGTACGTGACAAAGGTCGTAGTGAATTTTTTTAATAAAGTTTAGGAAGTTGTTTGCTTGCGGCTGTTGGACCAACTGCCTTGGTATTCGACGAAGATTTTACTTTAGGCCCAAGTGCATAAAAAGCGATTTTAGGTCGCCTACGCAGGGCTTAAAGACGAACTTTTAGAGCAAGAGAAGTGAAAAACCAATGTTTTGTATGCACAGGGCGTGCGTGGTGTCAGTTCAGTATGCACAGGGCGGTTCCACAACACGTACAGTCCGTGAGCTTTAAGAACCTTCGGGAATCGGCGACGACACACGAAGGTAATATTGCTGTTCTGCTTTTGCATGTGTCACTGTTGATTGACACCCGAGGTCTCTTTCTAAAACCCGAAGGTTCTTTTGAGAGCTCACGGACTGTAGGGAGCTTAAATAGCGCGGGCCATCCGGTTGCCTCGCGGACACTGAAACTACGCATTGCTCTGAATGAGTATGCTGTATATGAGTGTAAAAAATCACTCGTTATTCGGTAAGGCCTTAATTATTGTGAAGTGATAGATTACAAATAGCCACGAGGGGGCCGCGACTCCGGACTACTGTTTAAATAAATGGTGGTTAGACGCGTTTTGAGACCTAGTTCTTCATTCGCTGCACACTTGTTCGTTAGGTCACTGCACAATAACCTATCAATATTGCACACAATATGGCCGCCCGCCGGTATAACGGCGGATGTGTCTCCTTATATTACTATACCCGGTAGTCTGTTGAGCGCTGGTTTCTGAGTGAAGGTCCGGGAGCAGTGCCGGCAGCAGTATGGCCGCTCGCCGGTATAGATCCGCAGTTGCTGACGGCTTATATTATTGTACCCGGTAGTGTCTGTTGAGCGCTGGTTTCTGAGTGAAGGTCCGGGGGCAGTGCCGGCAGCAGTATGGCCGCTCGCCGGTATAGATCCGCAGTTGCTGACGGCTTATATTATTGTACCCGGTAGTGTCTGTTGAGCGCTGGTTTCTGAGTGAAGGTCCGGGGGCAGTGCCGGCAGCAGTATGGCCGCTCGCCGGTATAGATCCGCAGTTGCTGACGGCTTATATTATTGTACCCGGTAGTGTCTGTTGAGCGCTGGTTTCTGAGTGAAGGTCCGGGGGCAGTGCCGGCAGCAGTATGGCCGCTCGCCGGTATAGATCCGCAGTTGCTGACGGCTTATATTATTGTACCCGGTAGTGTCTGTTGAGCGCTGGTTTCTGAGTGAAGGTCCGGGGGCAGTGCCGGCAGCAGTATGGCCGCTCGCCGGTATAGATCCGCAGTTGCTGACGGCTTATATTATTATACCCGGTAGTGTCTGTTGAGCGCTGGTTTCTGAGTGAAGGTCCGGGGGCAGTGCCGGCAGCAGTATGGCCGCTTGCCGGTATAGATCCGCAGTTGCTGACGGCTTATATTATTATACCCGGTAGTGTCTGTTGAGCGCTGGTTTCTGAGTAAAGGTCCGGGGGCAGTGCCGGCAGCAGTACGGCCGCTCGCCGGTGTGACGACGGGTATGGATGCGCAGTTGGTTGCTGTCGGCGAACCTTTTGGGGCAAGTTTGGCAGGGATACGGTTTTTCGCCGGTGTGGGTGCGCTGGTGGTATTTTAGTGAGGCGTTGGACTGAAAAAGAAAACATATTTATTACTATTAGTCCGCCTCGAAGTGAGAACTTGCGTTTTCCTTGCATACGAGATGGCCAATATAACAAGATACATATGATGATTTTTTCGCACCCTCTATCTCCATGACCCCTTGATCAATTCTGCTCATATACGAACTCTCAAATTATATGTATCTTTGCTACAACCCCAACAAATTTCATGAAAATCAGAAAAACGTTACTAAAGTTATCGTCGAAAAAACTCTCAAAGCCAAAAAGCCATCGAAATGCCGAGACGTCCCAGTAGCCAGCAGTTGTTTGTAAGAACTCGCATCACTTACGCTCCGCTCGTTTGACTATAGCTTCCGTAGTCTACATTGTGTATTGCTGGGAAAAGGCTTCGCTTCCGTCAATAGTTAAAATATTTTGTCAAACAGAGACAGTAATGAACTTACCGTACAACTCTTGCCGCACACCTCACAAACGACGTGTTTGTTGTATTTGACGCCCAAATGGACCCTTTTCACGTGCGCCTGCAACTTCGAGCCGTTCGCGAACGAGGACCCACACTGGAAAGAAAAAAACTTTTTCATCCCTACTATTCGAAAAAGGGTAATATGTTACCCATTTACAGGGAGCAAAAGTGACTTTTGATCCCTCTGCGTTTTTTTTTTAATTTTCCTTGTCTTTGCAACCGATTAAAATGAGACAACATTAAATGACTTCTCTTTCTAGCAGATAGCTAGTTTAGTACCTTTGTTTTCGTTTTTCTCATAAAAGGAGTGAAAAGTAGAGTGTACTACGCGGTAGCAAAATTATTTCGATCTCGGGTCACTTGAATACCTCACTACGCTCAGGATTCCACGTTAGAATCCTTCGCTACGTTCGGGATTCAACACGCTACCCTCGACCGAAATAAGTCATTTTGCTCCCTTGTAATACAATCTACTATTCATGACACTTGCCTGACTTTTGATAACTCAGAGAGCGGGCCATTACACACATAGGTAGCGGGAGTTATAGAAGTTGTTATGGACATTTCAGTAACTTTATTTAGCATATTTTGTCTTAAAACTTTTTTCTTCGCAAGTGTGACGTAAAACATTGCGTGTAACCCGAAAAGTATGGGTAATGTGACGTTTTCAAGCAAAAGTTACACCTCTAGTACCTGTTCGCAGGTGAGTGTGGTGGTCCGCAGCGGGAGCGCCCTGCTGGCGGGGCGGAGCGCCTTCACGCTCTCCTTGAGGTGCGTCCCGTCGCCCGGACACGCGGGGCCGCAGATCACGCATACCCTGATTTTTTTTGTTTTTTAAGTGACCAAGTATGTAATAAAAAAATTATAAATCACATCTCTGTAAAAAAATCGTATATCTTTATTTATTTTACCAAAGGTATGTTTTAACAAAATGGGCCTATTTAATTGTCCCTGGCAAAAGGGCGGTTGGCGGCGCTGAGTTTGTGACGCTCCCAAGCGAGCTGCGTCACAAACTGGATGTCACATTCGGCGCAGTAGCGTTCGCAGGCTGCGACATCACTACTAGAACACGTAAGAACGTGGACCAGTTCTTACTTATCCTTGGCGAAGGCGTGGTTAGAAGCGCTGAGTATGTGACGCTTCCAAGCGAGCAGCGTCACAAACTGGATGTCACATTCGGCGCAGTAGCGTTCGCAGGCTGCGACATCACTACTAGAACACGTAAGAACGTGGACCAGTTCTTACTTATCCTTGGCGAAGGCGTGGTTAGAAGCGCTGAGTATGTGACGCTTCCAAGCGAGCAGCGTCACAAACTGGATGTCACATTCGGCGCAGTAGCGTTCGCAGGCTGCGACATCACTACTAGAACACGTAAGAACGTGGACCAGTTCTTACTTATCCTTGGCGAAGGCGTGGTTAGAAGCGCTGAGTATGTGACGCTTCCAAGCGAGCAGCGTCACAAACTGGATGTCACATTCGGCGCAGTAGCGTTCGCAGGCTGCGACATCACTACTAGAACACGTAAGAACGTGGACCAGTTCTTACTTATCCTTGGCGAAGGCGTGGTTAGAAGCGCTGAGTATGTGACGCTTCCAAGCGAGCAGCGTCACAAACTGGATGTCACATTCGGCGCAGTAGCGTTCGCAGGCTGCGACATCACTACTAGAACACGTAAGAACGTGGACCAGTTCTTACTTATCCTTGGCGAAGGCGTGGTTAGAAGCGCTGAGTATGTGACGCTTCCAAGCGAGCAGCGTCACAAACTGGATGTCACATTCGGCGCAGTAGCGTTCGCAGGCTGCGACATCACTACTAGAACACGTAAGAACGTGGACCAGTTCTTACTTATCCTTGGCGAAGGCGTGGTTAGAAGCGCTGAGTATGTGACGCTTCCAAGCGAGCAGCGTCACAAACTGGATGTCACATTCGGCGCAGTAGCGCTCGGAGGCTGCGTCATTACTACTAGAACGCGTTCTTACTTATCCTTGGCGAAGGCATGGTTAGAAGCGCTGAGTATGTGACGCTTCCAAGCGAGCAGCGTCACAAACTGGATGTCACATTCGGCGCAGTAGCGCTCGGAGGCAGGAGAGTCGTCGTCGGGTACAGGCTAAAACAAAAACTATAATTCAGAAATTTGAGTAGGCTGTACCAGAGACCCAGTTCAAATGGAGTACGTGAAACTTTTTGTGGGCATTAAAGACGAGTTGAAGTCATGACATGAACGTTCAAGTGTGTCAAATACTACAGTTGTATAATGTCGGCGGCCGATCGTAAAATCAGGCAGATCGTAATGTTCCTGTGTACACACAACGCCTTACTAGGTATACACTTTTGAACGTTATTACAGCGGAATAAGGTTCAAAAGTGTATACCTAGTGAGGCGTTGTGTGTACCTAATGTTTTAACGATAGTCACATTAAACCAATGTATAGGTGCTTAGGCCCGCCTGTTGCTACCTATGTAGATTCTAAACTTTTTATTACTGTACAATTTTATTTTTATTTTTGGTGCAATAAAGAATATTGTATTGTATTGTATTGTTCGTTCTGTAGGTTGCTTCAGATGCCCGAAGGGCAAACTGCCCAGAAATAGGAGCCCCGCATGACTCAAGGAACGAGTCAGATTTTCACGTTTCACGATATGCCTAGGAATTCCCCAATATGCCTGATCTTACGATCGGCCGCCGACATATACACTACTTTATCTACACACATTATAAATCGTAAATGATGTGTTCGGAAACCATTAGAATGACCGCCATTGCACCGCCATGGCTGATGTCAGCTGATGACCTGAAGACCGTTCACGTGACGAGGCGCTGCAAGCGCACAAAGTAAGAGCGTCGTCACCTCATGTCCGGTGTGCGCCTTCCCCTCGTGCATGCGCAGGCCGTGCGCGCCCACGAAGCCGGCGCCGCAGCGCGCGCACACGTGCTGCGTGCGATGGTGCGCGCGCAGGTGCGTGAGGTGCGACGTGACGCGTGCCAGCACAGCGCGCACACGTACACAGTAAGAGCGTCATCACCTCATGTCCGGTGTGCGCCTTCCCCTCGTGCATGCGCAGGCCGTGCGCGCCCACGAAGCCGGCGCCGCAGCGCGCGCACACGTGCTGCGTGCGATGGTGCGCGCGCAGGTGCGTGAGGTGCGACGTGACGCGTGCCAGCACAGCGTGCACACGTACACAGTAAGAGCGTCATCACCTCATGTCCGGTGTGCGCCTTCCCCTCGTGCATGCGCAGGCCGTGCGCGCCCACGAAGCCGGCGCCGCAGCGCGCGCACACGTGCTGCGTGCGATGGTGCGCGCGCAGGTGCGTGAGGTGCGACGTGACGCGTGCCAGCACAGCGTGCACACGTACACAGTAAGAGCGTCATCACCTCATGTCCGGTGTGCGCCTTCCCCTCGTGCATGCGCAGGCCGTGCGCGCCCACGAAGCCGGCGCCGCAGCGCGCGCACACGTGCTGCGTGCGGTGGTGCGCGCGCAGGTGCGTGAGGTGCGACGTGACGCGTGCCAGCACAGCGTGCACACGTACACAGTAAGAGCGTCATCACCTCATGTCCGGTGTGCGCCTTCCCCTCGTGCATGCGCAGGCCGTGCGCGCCCACGAAGCCGGCGCCGCAGCGCGCGCACACGTGCTGCGTGCGGTGGTGCGCGCGCAGGTGCGTGAGGTGCGACGTGGACGCGCGCGACGAGTGCCCGCACAGCGCGCACACGTACAAGTGCCCGAGGTGCCATTTCTCGTGCTCGCGCGCTTGGGACCTGTAACACACGAGTGTTATAATACTTATAATATATATAACTATATTAACTATTTAAAAAAAACTTATAGTGGTCCGCCTAGAACTGGGAACTTGTTACTTGCAAACGAGTTGACCAATATAACAAGAGCCTTATACCTATCGCTTTTGCACCTTTCAGGTCCAAAACCCTTTCGATCCTGCTCATAAAAGTCTCTTAAATTATATTTATCTCTGCTACTTCTTCTTCCTCCTAGCGTTTATCCCGGCTTGGGGTCCACATGACAACCTAACCCCCTTGAATTGGCGTAGACACTGGTTGCCGACTGCCATCTGACCTTCCAACCCAGAGGGGAAACTAGGCCTTTTTGGGATTAGGTCCGGTTTCCTTATTTGTTTTCCTTCACCGAAGAGCGACTGGTAATATCAAATGATATTCCGTACATAAGTTCTGAAAAACTCCGTGGTACGAGCCGGGGTTTGAACCCGAGACCTCCATATTTATCTCTGCTACAATCTCAACTAATTATATACCTAAAGATCTGAAAAACGTTACAAAGTTATCGCTGAACGACTTCTAAATCAAAAAGCCATCAAAATGCAGGAACGTCCAGGATAGCTCGCAGTTCCGTTGTGTCCGAAGTTCTCTGTAAGAACTTCACTTCACTTTCGCTCCGCTCGTGTAATATCATCATTATGACGAAAAGTTTCTAGAAACAAAATTTCACTCCCTGGAGTGATGAAAGTCGCACTTTCGTCACTCTATGGAGTGAGGAAAGTAGGCTTGTTCGAATTCGAACTGCTGAGCTGAAAAGGTTATTTACTCACGCGGTGTGGGAGCGGTGTGCACACGTATTGCATTGGTACCGGCGCTCGTGCGCAGTGACGACGTGCGCGCGCAACTTGCGCGCTGTCTTGTATCGCATGGTACAGATCTCGCATATATGGGTACCACTTTTCTGCAAAAAATATTGTGGTATTCAAATATGTAACTGACCAACCAAATCTTGATGCAATAAATTATTCATCATTATCCACCTAGCGTTTCTGGCTTTTAGCTACGGATCATTTTTTATGGGTCCGCTTGGCAACTTAATCCTATGAATTGCCGTAGGCACTGGATTTTACGTAAGCGCCTCCCAACCTTTCAACAACAGCCCCAAAGATAGGCCTTATTGGGATTAGGGATAGTTTCCTCACGATATTCTCCTTCACCGAAAAGCGAGTGTTAAATATGAAACTAGTAGTCCGCCTCGAACGGAGAACTCGCGATTTACTTGCAAACGAGTTGACCAATATAACAAGACCCATATAAAGATTTTGATCGATCCAGCTCATAAACGATCTCTCAAATAATAAAAATTTATGTATCTCTGCTACAACCCCAACAAATTTCATAAAGATCAGGAAAACGTTACTAAAGTCAGATAATATCTCGTAACCTACGAACAGTACGAAATATTTGGCCAACTTTCAGTCGGTGAACCTCATTAAACATTAAACAGTGCCATCTCGTCCAGCATAGGATAAAGCCGGTGGCGCCCCCTGAGTGGAATCCACCAAACCCGAGCTTTATCAAGGCACATTTTCCGCTTCGACTCTCCACGTCTTATTAACTCCACATGTCTTTGCTAAAGTTAGCAACGAACAAACTCCCAAAATCAAAAAGCCATCGAAATGCCGAGACGTCCCAGCAGCCAGAAGTTGTTCACTTACGCTTCGCTCGTTCAAATATGCTATTGCGAGTAACTGAGTAGTATAATTGGACCTCCATAATCATGCTATTAATATTTGTGATGTTTTCAAGTCAAAAGTACATAATTGCCGGTTGTCAATAAGACGTTGCTGATATCAAAATTCATTTAGAAAAAAACTTTATTAACTACCGACAATGATGTACCTTTGACTTGGAAACGTCACATTTATCGGTAGTCTTGCTTATGCTGGCAGTTGGTCGAATGTTAACGAAGCGCTCCGTCGATCGTTTGAGACTAGCAATTGAAGGGATGTTTACAAAAACAACATAACTGCTTAGAGTGGTTGATACTTTATTAAGAACACTGTTAATCGTTTCAGGTGTCAACCAGTGTAGTCAGTTATGTTGTTTTTGTAAACATTCCTTCAATTTCTTTAGGACGATTAGCTACTGACGGATGTATTATCGGCTATCACAGAATGTTGTAGATGATAAAAAATTATCCAGTATCCACCCATGACATTGCAAATAAAAAATATTATCAATAATATTGCAATTATCGGCCTTGTCATATTAAAGTACTTAAGAACGAGAAAGTTTTATCAATTAAATCCAATTATCAATATGGGTAATTCCACGAGACTAAGCTGTAACGTCAGTTACCAATTCTTTCGTGTATTCTTTGATTGATTAAGCAAATTTAAATGTCAATTTATCTACCTGTAGGCATAGGGAAGATATATAAAAACTTACATTTGCTGAATTAATCAAAGAACACACGAAAGAATTGTTAACTGACGTTACAGTCTCGTGGAGTTACCCATATGTTGTTGTTGTTGTTTGTTGTTTGTTTGTTTGTTGTATCCTATTCAATATGTTTTAAGCATTTTTCTGTACTCTTATTATGTACTTATGCGAACGTATTGAATAAACGTCTTTTATTTATTTATTTTTAATTTTTTTTAAATTATTATTACATCACAGTACATTAATTAAATTTAGGGCAGTTTCCTGTAAAACTGTTTTCACAGTTTGTCTGCAGGTGAGAGTCTTTAAGTTATACATAATATATATTTATTAACTATGATATTTACTTAAGTTTAAACTTAAGTGACATTTATGTAGGTATCTACAGTACCTATTGTAAATGTCAGTGAAGTTTTTGTAATAGGTACAGTTTTAATGCGTTTTTAAACTTATTTTTATTAGGTTCATGCCGGATGTTTTCAGGTAGACTATTTAAAAAGTACGGTATTCTCTTGCTTAATGTTCTGTCTCCGAAATAATTCGTGACTCGGGGTATTTCAAATTTGCGCGCGGTTACTGTCCTTGTTGTGTGCTTGTTAGAGTCGTATCTCTGTTTGTCCAGTCTACCGCAAGCCGCGAGTGTGATAGCAGCTCGGGAAAAACGTCATGGATTTTACAAATAAAGTAGTGATTGTAACCGGCGGCAGCGCCGGTATCGGGGCCGAAATAGCTACACAGTTTGCCAAGCAATCGGCTAAAGTCGTCATAGTTGGGAGAAACGAAGAAAAACTGAAGAATGTCGCCGAACAATGCGGAGCTGAAGGCGCAGAAACGCTTGCAATCAAAGCCGATCTCACCATAGATTCTGAAGTACAAAGCGTTGTAGAAAAAACGATCGAACGCTTCGGAAAGATCGATGTCCTAATCAACAACGCTGGTATCGTAGGAGCGACGAAGGTCGAAGAGGGGATATCTGATTATGACAGGATATTCAACACTAATCTAAGATGCGTGTATCTTCTGACCAGTCTAGCTGTGCCTTATCTGGTGAAAACTAAAGGCAATATTGTTAATATTTCGAGTGTAGCGGGGCAGAAAATCATTCCGGACCTAACGGTGTACTGCATGTCTAAGGCTGCTTTAGACATGTTCACTAAAGGTAATTAAAATTTATTTATTAAACTGCAATTACTAATTACACAATATATTAAAAACATAAATTTTCGCCAAACTGCATAGCAGATTGTTGGCGAACAGCAACCCTCAACACACTTCCTTATCTACTGTGTAACAATCACAAATGAAACTTATCTACTACCACAGATAACCTCAACCACTAGATAGATCATAAGTACAACTCGGGGTGACCACGCATCTGTGCTCCCGTACTAATTTTGTATGAGAGCGCAACCGCTTATTTCAATTGAGTTAACGTTTTTGATCATTACTCATGTGAATTAAAAATATCCACAAAAATCAAGTTACAGGGGTGAACCTGGATTGTAATACTACAAATTGGTGTAGAACACTATTGAGATGTGCTGTTCGAATCGTAGAAATTTACGAATAAAATTGCGCTGATGTGTGGTGACCCCGTGCTCCCTGTAAAAGCTTAATGAGGAGGTGTCTGTGTAGTCTGTGTCTACTACTAAACATTATTATCTAATTATATAACTACAAGTATGTACTACAAAACTCGGATTTATGCTCATAAGGAGACTACACACAGGCACATGCATTTATAACGTGTAGCAACGTACCTACGTACTAAGTCCATACTGTCTCGCATGAATTAACTAATATTTTAATCTTACGGTCAGGACAAAAGGTCGATGTTCAAACGTATTTTATCTACTTTTTGTAGGACAGTATCGATAAAACATTTGATAATGTATTCCATCGCTATAAAAGGCAAAGTAACAACTACCTACATAAGTGTAATTTTTTTATTTATTTAAGTGTTGAATTTTCTAACATAAACGTTTTTATCTTATTTTTAAAGGACCTCGCGAAAATTTAAATTATAAGTTTGTATCGGCATTATTTGACTATAAATTATAGTATACCTAATATTTTCATTTTTTAATGCACTCGTGGTATATTGTACGTGCAATTCTTTCAAATGAAAGCATAAATGAAAATACTGCATCTTGCCTATTGATCATTTATCATTATTACAGGTTTGGCCGTGGAACTAGCTTCAAGCGGCATACGAGCCAACTCCATCAACCCAGGACCAGTGAAGACTGACCTCTGGGTCCACGCCGGCGGAGGTGAAGACCTCATAGACGCCTATGGTGCCGCTACTCTTTTGGGCAAAGCTAGTGACTCGAAGGAGATAGCCGACATGGCGTTGTACTTGGCGAGTGACAAGGCCAAAAGTATTACGGGGAGCAGTTTTCTTATTGATAACGGCGTGTTTGTGAAATAAAATATATTTGTTCTTGTTGAATTTTTTAATGGTTTCCTAGCCTAGTCAGTGACGTGACGCTACAATCCCTACATGCAAAGCCGGAGGTCCCGGGTCTAAATCCTGGTCAGAAAGTATAGCATGGTTGCCATTTTAACGCCTATCACGTCATGCGTCCCTCGCACTTATATACTTGATAGATCGTGACCGTGATACCTACCTACTATTCACGCAAAATAGGCGCCAGACGTCGAGTTGCGGAAACCTGCCCGTACTACAATACAATACAACAATACCTACCTACTATGCTGTGGGACTAAGCCGACTTGTGGAAGACTGTGAAATATTATTCAATTATTTATCATTAATACATTAATGAAACACATAATACATGCAATACATTAGGTACTACTACATCAACACAATCACACATCATTACAATACATTATTACTTAATACATTATTTAAAACCTATTGCCAAAACTTGTACACGTGCAACCTGTGGAGCAACTACACCAAAAAAACGCTTTGCGTGTCCAGTATAACAATGCCTTCAGGGGGTTGTTGGGGCTGCCCTGGCGCTGCAGCGCATCAGGAATGTTCGCCGAGTGGAGCACCGACGGCTTCCACGCGGTGTTGAGAGAGAGGGTGGCGTCCCTGTGGGACCGCGTACGGGGAAGCACCAACACTTAAGAGAAGTGTTACGAACGAGTGTAATAGATGCCCGAAAGCCAAGCCGAGGGATTTTTTGACTCGAGTTATCGTGACTACTGTGTATTCAATCGGTGTTTTTCAATAACGTATTGAAACTGGTAGATTAAGTTTGATTTCCTTATCAGTTTGTCATTCATATTGAGTAAAATGCCCATGAAAATACGTTATTGAAAATCCGCCGCCGCCGAAGTGCCGCCTAGAAAATGTTTAAAATCAAAAAGTCATCGAAATATTCGAAATGAAAGGACGTCCAGGTAGCATAGCCAGCTGACAGTTCCGCTGTGTTCGCACTTGTCTGTAAGAACTTCGCTCCGCTGCGCTCGCTAGTTCGATAATTCGTCTTTGGTATTTTATTTTGCCATGTGCATTAAAGTAGGTTTATATTCGATAATTACAAACAATAATCAATGAATAAATTTTATTAAATTCCAATTCCAACAATTTACCTCAATAATATTCCATTATCAATAACAAATACGCTTCCAGTAATACTATTCGCCTTATCACCAGCCAGATACAAAGTCATATCCGCCACGTCTTTACTCTCCGCAGCTTTACCCAGAAGAGAACCTTCTCCCCAACTCTTCATCACAGCATCAGCGTTCTCCAAGCCAGCGTGGACCAAGATTTCCGTCTTTACCGGCCCTGGGCTTATAGCATTAACCCTTACATTTGGAGCCAGTTCCACTGCTAAGCCTTTAGTAAACATATCAAGGGCAGCCTTAGACATGCAGTATACAGTCATGCTTGGACCTATTTTCTGTCCTGCTACACTTGAGATGTTAATAACACTGCCTTTGGTTTCAATCAGATAAGGAACAGCTAGGCTGGTGAGAAGATACACGCTTCGAAGATTCGTCGAGAAAATCTTGTCGTAATCGGAGATACCTTCTTGGACTTTCGTAAAAGCGAGAATTCCAACGTTGTTGACGAGTACATCGATCTGTTTGAAGCGTTTAATAGTTTCATCCATGACTCTTTTTGCTTCGGAGTCGATGGTCAGATCGGCTTTGATTGCAAGTGCTTCTGTGCCTTGAACTTCGCATTGCTTCGCGACATTTTTCAGTTTTTCTTCGTTTCTCCCGACTATGACGATTTTAGCTGACTGTTTAGAGAACTGTATGGCTATTTCGGCCCCGATCCCTGCGCTGCCGCCAGTTACAATAACTACTTTATTTTTAAATTCCATTATATTATAATTACTAATCTTTGCAGTGATCAGATGGTGTGGCAACTTGTTACTGAGAACTACTAATTATATCAGATAATATAATACTTATATCAGATATATTGGTGAGATTGTGACTGATAAGCTCGAAATTGCAATAAACTGTAATGCACATTCAAATACCCAGTCACCTTACTATCTAAAGCTGGTTAAAATCTTATCAGTGAAAATTTGATACGTTATCAAACCACGAGAATACGTTCGCAACAAAAATAATTAAACAAGAGAGTTTGGAGGAGAGGCTTTTGCCCAGCAGTAGGACACTAATATAGGCTAAAAAATAGATGAAAAGTTGAAAAAAAAACTGTAACCCGACTACTTAGTCAAAACGAGACGAAGTACCCCATATTGCCCTTTCTTTCGGCCTCTCTTTTCGTACCCTCAAGTTTAAGAGCAGTACAGTCTAAGAACTTTTTGGAGCTCATGTCGGAAAGCGCCATCTACTCCAGAGCCACTGTCATGTGAGCCAATGTAATTTTTTCTTCTTTGGCCTTTGGCCTCGCCTTATCCCGTTACACGGGGTCGGCTTTCCCAATCATGCGACGCCACTTGCTTCTATCCTGTGCGTCCTCTGCTTTGAGGCCAATCTCCTTCATGTCTCTCTGGACATTTGTCATCCACCAGGTAGTCAATGGTCTTCCTTTTCCCCTCTTTCCTGTAGCCATGGATAGGCACTTCTTCACGACATGGGCATCTGGGATCATGGCCATCTCAGCCTGGATTCCTTGAGTTTGTCGGCTATCTTGGCAACCTTGAAGCTCCCCCTTATATATTCGTTGCGAACCCTGTCATTGAGCGTAACTCCTCCCGCCCATCGCAGCATACGCATTTCTAATTTTTTCCTCCTATTTTTATATTGCGTCGCAGCGACATCTAGGTACGAGTAGCGTACCGTAGTAAAGCTAGCTCTTTTCCTACTTACGAGCTACCTTTAGGTGGCTCTGGAGTAGATCTTTCAGTCATGAGCTTCAAAAAATTTTTAAATTGTGGGTGTATAATAAATTATATTATCTATAAGTCTCTGTCCATATGTTATGGTAGAGTTGTCACTAAAGCATCTCTCAAGGATTGTCACTTGTCAAACTTGATTAGCATTAGGTGTACTCACCGGGTCATGTTTGAGCCGGTGGTTGGTAAAGGCCTGCGGCTCGACGTACCCCCGCCGGCAGGGAGCGCACTTGAAGGGCGCATTCAGGTAGTTTACAGAGGTGCCACGTGCGCGTAGCTCTGCTAGTTGCTGCTCTGTGCTCAGGATCAGCTCGCGGGCGTAGCCGGATTTGAACCCTGAGCAATTATTTAAGCTACATAGTTTGTCTAGATATAGGCGTTTTTACACCTGGCGCACCGCCTGAGGAATTTGCCCCGCGCGGCAGCTCGGCTAGTGTGGACGTGCCTCGACCGAGACAAACGCACACGCGGCCGCAATGTCTCGGGCGAGGCACTCCACACTAGCCGAGCTGCTGCGCGCGGTGCACCAGGTGTCGACACGCCTATTGACCTCAATGAGGGTGTACTTTTGCTGGCGCTGCTAGGATGTTCGATAGCGTATTTTGTGATGAACTTACCTTTTAAAAACTCCTTATCCTTATTCCCGACCTCTGAGTTCTTGGTTTCCTTGTTCTTACTGAAAGCCAGCAGCGGCAGGTCGTCCTCCGAGTCCGATGGTGCCTCTATGACGGACAAACGGTCTGAGTCGTGGTCTGACACACCTGTTAGGGACAAAGCAATAAATCAAAAATTAAATGTAAACGTTATGCGCAGATGGCGCGATTGGCTTGAGCTTCAAAAAGTTCTTAGGCTGTGCTGCTCTACTATAAGTCACTCTATGATATGACTGAGTGCATTGACATTTATTTGTCATGGCGTCAAAAAGGTAAATCTACAGTCAGCAGCAAAAGTTGCTAACCGTTTAGGGTATTCAAAATGACCTACACGCGCTCTTATTCTCTTAACAATAAAGTCGTGTCAAGCTCATTTTGAACACTTCACCCGCTTAGCTACTTCTGCTGCTGACTATACAATTCATGACATACCTGCAGGTTCTTCCTTCAGTTCCTCTTTGACCAGCTCTCCACTCGGTGGTATGTCAAAGTGCTCAGTTTGAATGTCAAGCCCTGTTGCCAGCTTGTGCCCCCGTCTATCTATATGCTCTATCAAGTCTTGCGTTAGCTGAAATCCATAATGTTAGAATAAATAAAAGATTATTCAAATCGGACCGCGGGTCTCTGAGTAATTGGTGAACATACATTAAAAAAAAACACCAAACCAAATGCAGAACCTCCTTCTATGGAATTGAAGTCGGTTAAAAATACATAAAGTAAAAGTCATTCTCCCAGCATTTGTCCCGGTCTTGCCACAGCTCAATTGAGCCTGGGGTCTGCTCAGCAACCTAATCCCAGATTGACTTAAGCACTACTTTTTACTAACGCAACTGACATCTGACCTTCCAACCCAGAAAAACTAGACCTCGTTAAGATTAGGTTCGGTTTGCTTACAATGTTTTCCTTTAGCAAAAAACTACTGGCAAATATCAGATGATGTTTCATAAGTTCCGAAAAAGTGGTACAAGCTGGGGATTGAACCCGAAACCTCTGGAGTGAAAGTCTAACATTCCACTGCCAGGCCAACCAGCACTTCCTAACAAAGTATGGCATAAAATGAGTTGTCACCTCCTCATTGGTAGCGAGTAGACGGCTCAGCAACCGGTCAGCAGTCACCGACTGCACCCACAGCTGGTAGCTCTTCCGCAGCAGCGCCAGGCAGATGCAGCAGACTGTGCTTGGCTTGCCATCATCGGCATGGAGCTGGAACGTGAAAAACGGTTTGTAACTTTTTTTATACCATTCCACTACTGGGCAAAGGTATCCACTAAAATACGTAGAGCTACAAAAGATCTTTTTTAATGCTTTATAATAAGGCCGAGAGGGGCGATCATGACTCAGGTTAAAGAGAAGGTGCATGTAGTGTTGTATCAGGACCTTAAACCAACTCCAGAGAAAGTACTTTGTCGGTTTTCCTATGGCCAAGAGGCACTTAAATAAATGATAGTGACCTCACCTACCTAGTGACCTATTCCTGATGTGCAGAAAGATCACCTATCTTGTATTCTGCACATCAGGAATAAATACTCAGTAAAGTGGTAAAATTCTACAGACAGCCAAATAAGCAAGTGTGACAGAGAAAATATGTTTGCAGTTTAAGACGTACCGGTAATCTCGTCAATTTCTCGTACATTTCTTGAAGACAAGAGTTCAATATATTATAAACGGTCACATTACTGGCCAGGCACACTCTGCACAGTAGTAATTGAGACATATTTTTATGATTATGATTACCTACACTAATTACTTGAATAATAAATAGTCTATCGTTTTTGTGACATTATTGATTAAATTATGAAAGTTAAAGCACGCGCTGCTACATTATTTTGTTTATTACAGTTAATTGGAAACTATTTCACATGATTTTTGTTGATAAAAATAAATAAACAAATATCGGAGACGCGTCCTTCAAAATCGGCCAATTGACATTTCTAGTGTTGTACACTTGTACATATTTAAAGCTATTTGAACAGTTTTAATAACCGCTCAAATAGCGTGAGATGTAATGTGTCGTTTCAGTCGGCAATGTCGGCATCGGTTTTTCACATCACTTCGCTTGGCTCGCTGTCATCGTTGTATTTACTCTTATACTCTATTTTACCTAAAATAATCTAATTAAGTGGCAAAAGCACCTATAAATAATATATGAGCTCCGTCCATTAAAATGCACGCATCTATGTTTCTGCCTCATGCATATTTTACTTTTAAAGTCGCCGCAGTTTAGATGAAACCACCGGAGTATAGTGTTACATTATTACTCGGTAAGTTTAAAGTTAATTTACCTTACATATGCATAATCGGAAGCTATTCACTAGTACATTCAAGTTCGAAGTGTGGAGAAACCAGACATTGCTTTATCAACTTTCGTACGCAAATGAACTATAATAGTATAACAGGAAAGTAAGTTTAGTAACTGGGAAGGAAACTTTGAAACGTGAACAATTTTCAAAGCTTTCTCAGTTGTCGTCCTTCTCAGATTGTCGGAATGTTAATTACTAATTGTCACTGTATGGTTAGTTTAATGAATAGTTACATGGAACAGTTTTATGGATCATTGGTAACTCATTGTCTCACCCATAAACAGAACAATGGTGTTCCGGGACATTGTGTATGCATATCGTATAATGGCCCTTTTGACAAGCCTTTTTTAATGAAATGTAAGGGGTATATTAACGATAAATATGATAATACCCACTCGGAAAAAAAGTACCTTTATTAAACCAAATTCCAGTCACTTTCTTTTGTCCCTTGATACTAAATGATAGTAAAATTACTTTATTTCAGTACTTAATTAGATTTTTCACAAAATAATAATTTCAGAGCTAAGATATCCTTTTAGTTATAAATTGAAGGGATGTTTATAAAAACAACATAACTGACTACACTGGATGACACCTGAAACAAATTAAATTAACAATGTTCTTAAAAAAGTACCAACCGCTCTAAGCAGTTATGTTGTTTTTGTAAACATCCCTTCAATTCCTTTTGGGTTTAATCCCACTGTAAATTGTTCCATCTGCAATTTATGGACATACCATCAAAATATGGACATACAAAAACAAAAAATAAAAATGTTTGAGTACTTATTTATACTAGTCAATATATTTAAAATAAATTGTTGCTGGCTTCAGTGGGCTGTTTGGGGCCGTTATACAACTATACTGTTAAAGTCCATACTATCCAAATAACCATTAATTAAGTAATAGTAGTAGTAGCACATTATTGTACACAAACAAAAAATACAAAACAATTTTAAGAGATATAGGTAAAAAGGCGAACTTGTCCCTATAAGGGACCTCTTCCAGCTAACCTTAATTTAATAATTTGTAATAAAATTTTCAGGTGTCCAGGAAGGAGAAGCTTTATCTTCGCAATCAAATGACTGAATTCTAATAAGATATCACAAGACGTACATGGCAGCTAATCTAATGGTCCAATCAAACATTAACAATGCGGGAATATGTCTGTGATTATTGTTCTCGGACTTTCACCAGAAAATACAACCTGGAAACACACATAGATAACTGCCATGTCAACTCCACGAGCTACTGCGACATCTGTGACTCAAGATTCGGGAGCCCCGCTGGCCTCCAACTACATCTCAGCCGAGGACACAACCGTTTCATGCAACCGTACCCTGAGTGTGATATCTGCGGACGAATTTTCACCAGAAAACAGAATGTAGTCTCGCACATGGTCACTGTTCATCTACAAGGAGTCGGTCCACAGATACAATGCCGTACATGTGGTAAGACTTTTACAACAGAAAGGAATCTAAGGCGACATATCAACCAGCTACATAACCCCAATGTCCAATATCCAACTTGTGATTACTGTAAACGAACCTTCAAAGGTAAACATTCGCTTTTAGCTCATATTCAGGCGACTCACAACATTTTGAAAGGCATTATCAAATGTCATTTATGCGAAAAAGTTTATACTAACAACAGGAATTTGAAGCGTCATATAGAAATGTATCATGGAGAGAAAGGAGAGTTCAGATGTACGCTTTGTCCTAAAGTTTATACATCAAATCAAAGTTTACGAAGACATGCCAGAACCAGGCATAATACAGAAGAATATAAAACTGACTCTATGGAACAAGATACTACAGATTACTGTAACTATGATTTTAAAGTGCAGCTCCAAGAATTCCCTTGTGAATATTGTGATTTATTCTTTAGTGATGAACCTGCTTTACGCCAGCATGTGAAGTCTGATCATACTTTTAAAATGTTCTATGAATACTGCAGAAATTCATTGCTGAAACAGGTCGGGAAGGGCGAGAAAGAAATCTTTTACAATTGTGAAACTTGCAATAGCACTTTTAATTCAGTCTATGAGCTTAAAGATCATATGAGAACGAATCATGATAGAGAATATTCACTATCAACCTGTAATGTGTGCTTCTCAAAGTTTTACAGCAAGGAAACTATGTTTGAGCACACAAAGATATGTCTGCCTCCACCTAACGTAAACAATTGTAACTATTGCGACAAATTATTTACAGATATCTCAAGTCTAGAGTTCCATATAAGGATTTTTCATCCTCAAGCTCAGATAGCTGACAATGATGTGTCCTCAACTAATCCTGAGGAAACCGAGGCTGGTTTTAAATGTCCTCATTGCGACAGAATGTACTACAGTGACCGCTCTTTAAAACATCATATGAAACTCAAGCATACTACGGACGAAGCTGTAGATTGCAGCATATGCGGTAAAATCTGCAATAACAAGTATTACCTAGCATCGCATATGAAAATCGTACACAACAACGACTCCTGGTCAAAATGTGACTATTGCGACAAACAGTTTAAATCCAAGAGAAATATCCGGCGTCACATTGAATATACACATTTGGGAATGCAGCGGTATAAATGTATCGAATGTGAGACACTTTTCAAAGAGAAACGGAGCCTTAGGAAGCATGTACGGACTAAACATCCTAATTCAACCATGTTTCCGCAGTGTCATATATGTTACAAGCGTTTTGAATCAGCAAAATCTTGCAAAATACATCTAAAACTACTCCACTCTTTCAACATGAACACATACCCTTGTGATCTCTGCTCAGTATCGTTCAGTTCAAACGAAGCGCTATCAATTCATCTTCAAACAAAGCATTTAGCTAAAGACCAGATCTTCAAATGCGAGCCATGCAACCTAGTCTTCAATGGACAGGACAAATTCGATCAACACAACGAAATCTTCCACGTCAGCCTACCCACAGTTAAGCAAAAACTTTTACCTTACTGTATCTTATGTATGAAAGATTTCAGTACACGCAAAACTTTAAAAAGACATATAAAGAAGTTCCATAACGATTTTGACGCTGAAGAATTAGCTACGTACGGCTCTAAGAAACACGCGCTTAACATAAATTGCGAGGAATGTATACAGAATTTTAACAACGATTTTTACTTGGATTTATATAACAAACTTAAACATTTGAAAGACTCTGTTATTTTTAAATGCGAAAGCTGTTCTTCATCATATAACTGCTTGGAATATTCAATACACAGACATAAAGTAACAAATGCGGAGTCATGCAAGAGTAAGATGGTTCTGAGCGAGTTATGTACGGCCGAGATGAGCGATGCCTCTAACAGTGGCTGGGTAGAGTCAGTAGAAGCGGAAAGCACCACAGGCGATTTAAATGTTAAAGAAGAGCCGATGGATGTAGATGATATAAAGACTGAAGCTAGGTCACCATGAATTTTTACAATTATTAAAGGGCAAAGGCAAGGCAAGTGGATATGACATGTTGACTTGTACAAACAGCAACATTCCTGTACATTGGTGGACCTTATTACAAAAGGCATAAGGACTACTGCTGGGCAGTTAATAGTGTGGGCGATTGTACACCTTTTATAAAAGTTTATTTAATGAATTTTCGCTACTGGTAAAGGTTGTCTGGAAGAAATCGCTTTTTAGCGATAAGACCGCCTGTTGTTTACCTCTACTTTAATTTTATATTTTTTTTCCTGTACTGGTTTTGTTTTTGAGGTGTTCAATAAAGAGTATTTGTATTGTATTGTATAAAAGGCCGGAAGAAAAGCAAATATGGTGGTCATGGAGATCCAAGGGAAAGACGTTTGTCAAGTGTTGGACACTCAAATAGGTTGGCGCATTGGTAATTCCGATAGGAAAAAAGTGGCGGGAAAATCCCGAAAGTTTACTCTTATTAGAATGGGATACGAGAGATAAGTGAATGATTTTCGAAATTACACGCTTTTAGAAATTAAGTCAATGTATGGTCATGGATATTGATTGAAGAGCCATTTATGGCCGAACCACAACGGCTACGTGTGTGTGCACGTGCACTTGTCTAGCTGTAAATAGGAAATAATAGTTCCATTCCAAATCTCTCCGAGTGGTGCTAGTATAGCTGTAGTAACTTAGCAGTTGTTGACGGAGTGTTATTGTGGCCCCACCAATTTAACGCCTTTTGACGGACACTTTTCTAACATATTGATATAGATATAGATATTGTTATCCTTAGCATCTACCATCGCAGTCGGTGCGGTTCGGCGTTTAGGGTTCACTGCACAATCTTTACATTGAACATTTCATAGACAGAGTAAGTACTAAACTATAGAAAGTAACTTGAATCGTAGATAAATGGCTCAACAATTAACCCTTTTCAAGGCCGCACGATTCCAGAATATGTTTTCAAAAATCCTAAGGCGATTATCACACTGGCGACTATCTCGCCGCATGCGGATCCGTCGCCAGTGTGATAATCGCCTAAGTATCTTCAAAATAGTATTACGTTTTGATAATTAATTTAAAGGCGAGCTAAATTCTGTAATTTCTAATTTGAACCTTAACTTAAAAGATTAAGGTTTAAAATTGTCGCGGATGTGGTCAATATACGTACAGTCGCCATCAGATATTTTGGAGCGGCCACGGTGGTCACAAATATCTGAACAACGCCTCTATTGTCAAAGCGATAAAGTGCACGTTTAGATATTTTTGAGTACCCTGCTCGCTCGGACATATTTTATGGCGACTGTACAAAAACTCTAGACGTCAAAAATGGTTCTATAGTTGTGGTTAAAATTGTTAAAAAGTATTATAATATAATCCTCATTATGAGCACTGCTTAGTGTGCTTGCTACCTTGTTCATTGCTGACTGTACGTAAAAGTTACATAAGGCAATAATAAATATTATATTGTATTAAGTAAATATATATTTAAGGACATGCTATTTTTACATCTCATATATTTAAAATATACCTACTGTTTATGTTTTACGGTCAGAGATTAATTTTATTAAGAATAATAAATATTTTTTGTACTCTTTCTGCACAATCGATGCGCGAGATAGCGCTCTGCGTGTGTATAGCGCTGTCAGGCTTGCACACCGTCGCCGCATGCGGTTGCGGTGCCACTGGCGCCAGTGTGATAATCGCAGGTTGCTGCTGATGCTGATAGTAAATAGTAATATAGCCCCCAATACTGCAGTGTAATCGCTATTAATTGCAATATTTGCAATAAACATTTATATCATTAAAATTTTAGTTTATTTTTAACATACATAAATAATATACAGACTGTCAATCTACATAGAAAAGACACTTCGCGTGCTATTTGTGAAGAGACTGTACGCAGACATAAAGTATATGCTCTAAGTACGCAGAGGATCCGTCACCCGCGAAGCACTTCGTTCATCGAATCGTCTAATTGCATCACTCTCTTTCGTATATGCAAGAGCGATAGAGACGGGGCCATCGTTTTGTCGATTTTCGAACTTCGCGGTAGGCCCTCGGTCACCTTGTGGACTATCGAAAATATAAGCTACTTCATACCTAATGGCCTCTACAATCGGCGCAATGTTGATACAAAACGCGCGCGCGATTTTAAGACATTGCCGTCTACGTAGGTGCAACGAAATCAATCGATGGATCAAAAACCGCAATGTATTAAAAATCGCACAGAGCGCTTCGCGAACCTACAGATTTCGTTATCTGAGTTTCGCTCGAATTGGCAAGTGCGGAGAGGGAGATATTTTCGAGGTTCGCGATAAGCCCCATCAGTTCACGCCCGCCCCCCGGACTATGAGCGCCGTGTCCAGGATTACTGCCTTCTGAATCTGACCCTTGATCCAACCACAACCCCGTAGCGAAAGTCTCTCAAGATGTTGGTCGAGACTCTTATTATTATTATTATTTTGCCTGAATGCTAGCTGAATCCCTTAGAAGAACTTGGTACAGTCGCCGTCAAATATATCGGAGCGGCCAAGGTGGTCACAAATATTTGAACAACGCCTCTATTGTAAAGGCGATAAAGTGCATATTTAGACATTTTTTATTATTTGAATAATTTTGGCCGCTCCGATATATATGATCTAATCTGCCATCTGGCAAAGCCTTTGAAAGTTGAATTCTCTATAACAGAGAGGTTCTGTGCTGCCCTCTACTCCCTATAATCTCAGAAAGTGAAATTAAACGACATCGTATAATAAAATACATTTAATTCATAATTTTCATGTTTCATCTTGTAAAACACCAGTGAAACCATTAACCAGCACGAGCAAACATTTGAGTCTGACAAAAAAGCATTTTATCTCTTTTACACTTACATATTTGCTAGTAATAAAGCGGGGCCACACCTGATGCATCGCCTCACGAGGAATTGCCGCGCAAGGCAATTCAGCTAGTGTGGAGTGTGGACGTACCTAACGCACGCACGCGCAGCCGCTAATGCCGCGGCTCGGGCGAGGCATCCCACACTAGCCTCGCCTCGCGAGGCGGTACGTCAGGTGAGGACCCGCCTATAAAGGTTGAATACTGTGTCACTACTTAAAACAGGACTCCCAGTACTTCGGATATTGTGGAAAAATTCGCAGCCATTAGGGTCGCGTTATATAAAGTTACAATTTACAATTTCGCTGTTTGCCTCTCTTTCTATCCAATATGTGTGCTAGAAAGAGAGGCAAACAGCGAAATTGTAAAATGTAACTTTATAAAACGCGACCCAGGTAGTTCAGTAGGATAGAGCGACGGGCATGTCCACCCCGGACTGCGAATTCGAGTCTCACCTGAGGCAGTGGCTTACATTTTGCCTAATACAAAATTGTACTTAATAAGATATTTCAATAGAATAATATATAGGTACAGTTCAAATTGATTTTGACACTTTATTGTCACCTCACTCAGTAACCAACATCTGCTGCTGACTTTATTGCAGACTGTACCTTTACCTGAGTAGTCATATCATCAAGGAGGGTTGTTGTGGTATTTAAATTTATATTTTAAGAGGCAAATGCTTTACGATACAGGCCCAGCCCCAGCCTAGACACCACAGGGTTGATTTACCCAGATTTAATTCTTCCTTTAATAAACATTTTAATTGTTATACAAATACATAGATGTCATATACATAGAAAAATATGACCAAGGCCTCCAAATATTTATTCAAAAATTTGATTTGTTCTCTAGTTACTTAAAAGTAAGAATTATTCTACAATATTGCTATTACAATTTAAATTTTTATGCCAATACAATAAGGTGCATATTGAATAAGTTATTAATTATTATACTAAAAAAAAACTGGCCAAGTGCGATTCGGACTCGCGGCACTCGCGCATGAATGGTTCAATACCATTATGTATAAAAACAGCAAAAAAAGTCATGTCTGTTGTATGGGAGCCCCTTTAAATATTTATTGTATTCTGTTTTTTAGTATTTGCTGTTATAGCGGCAACAGAAATACATCATCTGTGAAATTTTCAACTGTCTTAACTATCATGGTTCATGAGATACGGCCTGATGACAGACGGACCGCGGAGTCTTAGTAATAGGGTCCTATTTTTCCCATTTGGGTACGAACCCCTAAAAATCATAGCTTAATACTTTAGGCACTGGTCCCACCGCGAGCGAGTAACTATGAGCTATGGGCTATTTCAAGAGACAAAAGATACTCGCTCCCGTGTAAATAAAAGAGAAACAAATATATAGCTGGGCGAGTATAGTTCATCGCCCAGCTATGATATTTGTTTCTCTTTTGTTAACACGGGAGCGAGTATCTTTTGTTGAGCTCATAGTTACTCGCTCGCATTGGGACCAGTGCCTTAGACGATTTTATATTATTGATGAACTCGAATGTGTGTAAAAAAAGAATATAGACAGGTATACAAAATATTCCTTATTTAAATTTTATATTAACTTCATTTTCATATCAGGTCCGTAGAAGATTCTGTCTGTCATTTTAGCATCTGGCCTATAATCGCAAACCACTTCGTTAGTTGAACCGACCATATGCATCACTATCTTTTGATTATGCAAGAGCAATACAGATGGGGTGAACGAAATGTCGATTTTCAAACTGCATGGTAGGCCCCTGGGGATATAGAATAGTAGTGACAAGATTTTACAAGGTGACGATGATAAATACTTTGATTTAAAACCTACACAACTTATTGAATTTAAGACTAATTCATCACTAAATTAAAACTTTGAACTTTTCCGTCTATTGAAAGAAGTTTTCGCGGCCAACGGTAATTTTAGTTGCACCTTCTTTCCACCATCACCATGAACAAATTGTGCACCGATGAGACGGACCTTGTTGATGCAATGCTGGGTCTTGGGAGACATCTTCAGCGCAGCGCACAGCGGCTCCAGTTCAAACTTAAAGTTATTTAACAACAACACAAACACCATTACGTGACACAAAATCTTATCTTTCATGTATAACGGTCGTATTCTAATCTTATTTGCGCCTTTAGCGATTTCCGTAAAGTTCTTAAGTGCTACGTTGTTTAATGTTTCTGAAAATTGGCAGACCTTAAAGCCTTTCTTTTTTAATTGTATACAGGTGACTTGTAGAAATTTTATTAGCTCACTAGCGTAAACAGCTAGCACCGTTAATTCATTGGACAGTTTCCGTCCTTTAACTAATTCCTTAATGTATGGATGATAATGTTCTTCATATTTTTCATGCTTTAACTCGGTGTAAATATTTTCATATTCATCTTCGGTCAATATTTTCTCTATAGGATATACATCTTCAACTTTAGTTGCGTCTCTGTCTATAGGAGGTATGTAGAATTCATCAGAATCGTTTTTATTATATCCAGATAGATCCAATTGGTCCACTGTAACATTAGCCGTTACTTTTTCCATCTGTTCTTGTACTGTTTGAACATTTACTTTTAATTTCTCGCGTTGTTCCATTTGCTGCTTATGTTTTTTAGATCCGAACTTTCTGCTAAGCTCTAACCGGCTGGTCTCTTGCTGCTGCGGCGCGTCCAAATCGACTTTACGGTATGGAATCAACTCGGCACAACCTACCTCTATAACACGCACTTTTCCTGTTGTCCGGTTTCTTGATAATATCAGGGTCTTGCCCAATTCTTCATTTTCTTCTTTCCCATAGTAAACAAGCTCGTCGATTTCGGTAGCTAACGTTTTAATCCCATTATTTTGCAAAATTGCGCATTCGCTTTCGAAGTCCTCATTGGGGTAGCCGTTTTGAAAGTGTAGTAACATGGGATATACTGGCCCCTTAGTGCATACTGTATCTATTGTTATTTCCGTCATTGCTGAAACGATTTTTTGCACCAGAACTGCTAAAAAGCTAAGCAACAGATTGCTTCCAATTCACGTGCATTTTAATTTTTAGGTTATGAGTTATAAACAAGGCTTCTGTCAAAGTCAAAATTAATTTTTTTTTTTTTTTTATTTGTTCGTCCAAATGGACAGGCTAAAGCACTAAGCCATACTGCCTTGTCATAAGTATTTTTTTTCCTTTTAATGAATTCAGTCCAATTTAACGTCTTCAGTAAATACTATTCATATTAGGTCAATTCCGAGTTCAATGTCTTCAGTAGCTTTTATTGTGGTGAAACAGCTTTTTGTAAAGTGATAGCTGTATTTTACAAAGAGCACGTGGCGATCAACCACGGAGTTAACATTCGATGATTAAAACATGGAAAGACACGTTTTGAGACTAGTTTTTCATTATCTGCACCACTTATTCGATAGATCACTGCACAATACGCTATCAATATTACACACTGAACAACTTTAATGAGCAAAAAACAAAGAACTATCCCCAAGATCAACCCGCCATGTTGGAATTCAAATGCAAACTCGTCAAAATTAAAAGCGGTATTACACATTGCAACCTGCAGGGCCCAATCTGTTGTGTACCCTGCCTCTTCCTAACCCTCCTTCAGCTCCCTACGGGCCCTACCTTCAATTACACCTTTCAACCTGACAGATTGGGGCCTGCAGGTTGCAATGTGTAATACAGCTTTAAAAGCGGTATTACACATTGCAGGGCCCAATCTGTCAGGTTGGAAGGTGTAATTGAAGGTAGGGCCCGTAGGGAGCTGAAGGAGGGGAAGGAAGAGGCAGGGTACACAACAGATTGGGCCCTGCAGGTTGCAATGTGTAATACCGCTTTAAGCGTGACGTGACGTAACAAAGGTAGAAAGGTACGTTCCGAAACGAATGCATTTTAAATTATGGTCTGATTTAGGCTCAAAACACACCTGAGCGGATTAACCAAATTAGGCTCAAAACACTCCTAGCGGAATGGAGGCAGTAATGTATGGAGGCCATAGACAAATTTAAGCTACCATCGACAAAGCTCCATACAATACATTACTGCCAAAATTCCGATAGGTGTGTTTTGAGCCTTAGTAGGCAAATTTGTCGATGGTAGCTTAAATTTGTCTATGACCCCATACATTACGGCCTCCATTCCGCTCAGGTGTGTGGTGAGCCTTAGGGAGGTATAACACGTCTCGGGTGCCCTTCCCACTCGTGTCGTGCAAGACACAATTTTGTATGAGGCGCCGACACCCGTTTAAAATCCGGGCCCGACATCGGACAAGTGGGAACGGGGTCTATTATAAAAACCGGCCAAGAGCATGTCGGGCCATGCTCAGTGTAGGGTTCCGTAGTTGCCGGCCTGTTACAATTCATTAATTCAAAAGGTCGTTTCTTACGAGAAATTTGGCGGCGCTTACGTCATTTTTCACATACGTCCTTTCACTATGGGTTTTTGAGTGATAACTAAAAAACGGCTCGACCGATTTAATCCAATATAGTTTTCATTGAAGGTACTTATTAGGCCTCACTTTCATGAGTATTTTCAAAATTTTTGGACCTGCGGTTCAAAAGTTAGATGGGGGGGACGCCCCGTTTTAAAATTTCGGAGCTATTATTTACGAAAATATTAGTTTTATCCAAAAACTGTTTTAGATAACCCTAATTCTTTTTAAAAGACCTATCCAACGATATCCCACACAACTTAGTTGGAACGAAAAAAAAATTCGCCCCCCAGTTCACGTGTACGGGAGGTACCCTAACAAAATATATTTTTCCAGTTTTTATTCTACCATTATGTCGGCTTGGTTAATGCACATATTCAAACCAAATTTCAGCTTTCTAGTGCCAACGGTCACAGAGCTAGACCGCGGACGGACGGACGGACGGACAGACATGGCGAAACTATAAGGCGATTATCACACTGGCGACGGATCCGCATGAGGCGCCGGTTTGCGAGCGAGATAGCGCTCTGCATGTGTATAGCGCTATCTCACTCGCGCACCGGCGCCGCATGCGGATCCGTCGCCAGTGTGATAATCGCCTAAGGGTTCCGTTTTTGCCATTTTGGCAACGGAACCCTAAAAAGTACCTACGTGGTTTACATTCTTTTACCTCCACCGATGAACAGCTGCCAGGTTTCCGGACTTTCGTTGCTCTCGTTACCGCCATATCTGACGGGGCTAGCTCTCTGTCTATCCTAATTTTGACGCATAAAATTGCCTGAATTTCGATACCTTACCGTTTCAGGTAGATGCAATTAAATCAATTGATGGATCAAAAACATCAATGTATTGAAATCGCCGGTAATTAGTTGCCAGGTCAGCAGTGCGATATGGTTTTGGCAACAACTGATCATTTAGTGGAAATTTTTGCTGATAGATGAGTGCGGGAGCTAATGTGGTATGCCTCACTTACTCTGAGAGTGATCTGATCAAGGGTTCATCTACATCACACGTTAAGGGCAAAGTATGAAGTGTGACCAGTTGGGACAAGAGGTAGGGGAAAGGCTAAATTTTTTTGACGTCACATATACCTAGTTTCCCGACCAAGCCAAGAAACTGACAAGAGTGTACGAAAACTAGTACAATCACCCTACTTGAATAAGGAATACTATTTTCATTTTTAAATAAAATTGTTTAATAGTAGCAAAAAATATTTATTAGCTTTATTCTTTGGGAAGTACATGGACACATTGAGTATAATAAGAAATAAAAACAATCATGTGCATTTGCATAGTGAGCAGAATTTACCAATCATAACAAAATGATAAAGTCAATAACAATAGCCTTTTACATCTAAAATAACACATTACGTTCTTTATATTCTAGTAAGCTAAATGAAGAAATACCTATACAAGGTGTAACAAAATAGTATTTTGTGCAACAGTTACGTAATAAGGGTTGTTAAGATTCGAGGGTCGAAGTTACAAAATGAGGCGAAGCCGAATTTTGTAAAAACAGACCCGAGAATTTTAAGACCTAATTATGTACCGTTGCACACAATAGTTTTTCTACGAGTGCTAGGCAAGCCGGTAAGAATAGAGTTCAACGAATGACCTGCTGCCTCTATACAATTGTCTTCAATCTCCCGGTGGATGGTGCCGGCGCCCATCTCGTCTACAGCGGCGGGCGGCGGAGCGCGGGGCCCGCCCCGGCAACAGACCCATTATATCCCTAAGAATCGACTTTTGTGTCATCTTATGACAACGGTCATAATTCATAAAGTATATGCTTTGAATATACATGTCAGTCATTTTATTGGCAAATAAAAATGCAGGAGTAGAAAAAGACTTTTATTATAAAAGTTTTATATTACATTATATAATTATATCTGTCTTGTCGGATCCGATTTAGGAAAGGATGGTCCTCCAAATCAGGAAAGCTGAGCTCCGAAATAAATGTCTGCCGAATTCACACACTATAGGATACTCGTTCAAAAAATCGATTAGGTAGGTACACCATACCATGCAATGCAACCATTATACAGACTACCTCAATTTTCTTTTTTTCCCCTTCCGTATTATTTTATCTTCTGTTGAAGCAGTTTCTTTTCTTCTGGTGACCGGCTTTTGGACTAATGGTAATTGCAACTGCACCATTCTACCACTATCCCCATCTACAACCGATGCACCCACAACACGGAGCATTTCTGGTAAGAATCTTGATCTACAAATTTTGTTTCTTGTTGCCTCAAAGAGAGAATCTTGCATAAATTCAAAGTTATTTAAGATCAACATACAAACTATTAAATGACACCCGATCTTAATTTTCATGTCTTCCGATTTGATTCTCGCAGTTCTTTTTGATGTCTTCATTTTGAGATCTTTATATTGAACTAGTTCTGTAAATTTTTTCATTAAAATATCATTCAAAGTATCAGATTCATGGCATATTCTAAAGCTTCCACGTTTAATATCAAAAGCGTGACTCTGTAACAGTTTTATAAGATTACTGGCGTACTGAGCCAACACTTTGAACTCTGAAGACGTATTGCTTCGTAACAAGGATTTTATACTTGGATGTAAATCAGTGTTTTTAGACTTTTTTAACTCCCGATAAATCTTCTCACATTTACGGTGCGATATGATCTTGTTTATAAGATATACGTTTTCAAGTGTAGTAGCATTTCTGTTAATGGGCGGTATATAATAGTCTGGGTCATATTTACCACAGTTAAATTCATCCTGGGTTTGATTGTTTAAGCACTTTGAACCAGGGGTTTTCGAACAATGCGCCGCGGCGTCCTGGTCCTTTTTAGACTGGCAACTGTTGTTTTGTTGTGCTTGTGGTAGTTTCAGCTGCACCACTCTTCCATCGGCGCTATCATTAATAGACGCTCCAAGAAGACATACACACTTTTGTATGGTTTTAAAACCACACGACTCCTTTACCGCATTTTGAAAAGGATTTAGCTTGAATTTAAACTTGTTCAAAATCAAAATGCACACTATTATATGACACGCAGCCTTAACTTTCATGTGTTGTGGCTTAATCCTTCTATTTTCAGTTTTACTGTATTCTGTAAATTTGTTCATTAAGATATAATTTAATGTTTCAGAATGGTGGCATATTTTGTAGTTTCTATTCCTTATTTGATATGCATTAGCACCTAAGAACTTCATGAGTTCACTAGCATACACAGCTAGCACTTTTAGTTGTGAAGAAGGAGTCTTCATGTTCATAAGGGACTGTATGTACGGATGTAAATCCTCTGTCAAATTATAATTACTTTCTTCCAGCTCACAATTAATCTTTTCATATATATCGTTGGATAAAAATCTTTCAACACGATATACATCTTCAATATTGGTTGCTTCTCGGTCAATAGGGGGTACATAAAAATCTGGGTCAATGGTTTCTTCTTTATTTTCAGATATGTCTTCTTGGTCGACAGTACTATTGGCGGTCACATGGCTTACTCTGTTTTCATCAATATTATGCCGCAAGGTGTTTTTGGATTTAGGGGTACGCGAATTAACATTGGTACTCTGAGTCTTTTGACCTAATGGTAATTGTAACTTGACTATTGGTCCATCATCCGCGTTTGCAATTGAAGCTCCAACTATACTCACCAACTTTTGTATTTTTTCGGTTGTACATGGCATATTTGTCAATTTAATTGCAGTATAAAAAGCGTTAAACTCGAATTGAAAGTTGTTTAAGATTAAGATACATACAATTATATGACATACTATTTTATCTTTCATGTCTCGTGACCTTACTCGTGAAGTTTTCTTTCCAACTCTGTGTGACCCGTATTCAGTAAGTTCTGTAAATTCTTTCAATAAGATATCATTTAATATCCTAGAATAGTGACATATTTTGAAGTTATATTTCCTAATTTCATAATAGGGGACACTTAAGAAGTTTATGAGTTCACTAGCATACACAGCTAGCACTGTTGTAAGCTCTGAAGAAGGAGTCTTCATGTTCATAAGGGACTGTATGTACGGATGTAAATCCTCTGTCAAATTATAATTACTTTCTTCCAGCTCACAATTAATCTTCTCATATATACCTTTGGATAAAAATCTTTCAACACGATATACATCTTCAATAATGGTTGCTTCTCGGTCAACAGGTGGTACATAAAAATCAGGGTGAATGGTCTCTTCATTATTTTCAGATATGTCTTCTTGGTCAACAGTACTATTGGCGGTCACATGGCTTACTCTGTTTTCCTCAATATTATGCCGCAAGGTCTTTTTGGATTTAAGGGTACGGGAATTAACATTGGTACTCTGAGTCTTTTGACCTAGTGGTAATTGTAACTTGATTATTGGTCCATCATCCGCGTTTGCAATTAAAGCTCCAACTATACTCACCAACTTTTGTATTTTTTCGGTTGTCCATGGCATATTTGTCAATTTAATTGCAGTATAAAAAGGGTACAACTTGAATTGAAAGTTGTTTAAGATTAAGATACATACAATTATATGACATACTATTTTATCTTTCATGTCTCGTGACCTTATTCGTGAAGTTTTCTTTTCACCTCTGTGTGACTCGTATTCAGTAAGTTCCGTAAATTCTTTCATTAAGATATCATTGAATGTCTTAGAATGGTGATATATTTTGAAGTTAGATTTCTTAATTTCATCATTGGGGACACTCAAGAACTTTATGAGTTCACTAGCATACACAGCTAGTACTGTTGTTAGCTCTGAAGAAGGAATCTTCATATTCATAAGGGACTGTATGTACGGATGTAAATCCTCTGTCAAATTATAATTACTTTCTTCCAGCTCACAATTAATCTTCTTACATATATCTTTGGATAAAAATCTTTCTACACGATATACTTCTTCGATATTGGTTGCTTCTCGGTCAATAGGTGGTACATAAAAATCAGGGTCAATGGTCTCTTCATTATTTTCAGATATGTCTTCTTGATCAACAGTACTATTGGCGGTCTCAGGGCTTACTTTATTTTCCTCAATATTATGCTGGAAGACGTTTTTGGATTTAGGGGTGCGCGAATTAACATTGGTACTCTGAGTCTTTTGACCTAGTGGTAATTGTAACTCGACTTTTGTTCCATCAGCCGCGTTTACAATTGAAGCTCCAACTATACTCACCAACTTTTGTATTTTCTCGGTTGTGCATCGTATATTTTGCAATTTAATTGCAGTATAAAAAGGTTCCAACTTGAATTGAAAGTTGTTTAAGATTAAGATACATACAATTGTATGACATACAATTTTATCTTTCATGTCTGGTGACCTTACTCGTGATGTTACCTTTCCACCTCTGTGTGTCTCGTATTCAGTAAGTTCCGTAAATTCTTTCATTAAGATATCATTTAATGTCTTAGAATGGTGACATATTTTGAAGTTAGATTTCCTAATTTCATAAAAGGGGACACTTAAGAACTTTATGAGTTCACTAGCATACACAGCTAGCACTGTTGTTAGCTCAGAAGACGGAGTCTTCATGTTCATAAAGGACTGTATATACGGGTGGGAATCCTCTGTCAAATTATAATTACTTTCTTCCAGCTCACAATGAATCTTTTCATATATATCTTTGGGTAAAAATCTTTCAACACGATAAACATCTTCAATATTGGTTGCTTCTCGGTCAATAGGTGGCACATAAAAATCTGGATCAATGGTTTCTTCATTATTTTCAGATATGTCTTCTTGGTCAACAGTATTATTGACGGTCACAGGGTTTACTCCACTTTCCTCATTATTATGCCGCGAAGCGCTTTTGGATTTAGGGGTACGCGAATTAATACTAGTATTCTGAGTCTTTGGTACTAATGGTAACTTTAACTCCACCATTGGACCTTCATCTCCATCTATAATTGACGCCCCGACAAGATTTGCCATATTTTGCACGTGGTTTATAATTTTGTTTTTCATTATTAATGTATTGTTGAGAGGTTCTAGCTTGAATTTAAAGTTAGTTAGAATTAAAATGCATATAATTATATGACATACCATTCTATCTTTCAAGTCTTGCATCATATTTTTAACTATTCTTTTTTCGTCTATAAATATTTTTTTTAAGATAGCATTCATTTTTTTCGAAATATGGCTTATTTTAAAATTGTACTGATATATTCTTTGATGACAAACTTCTAGGAAATATATCAGTTCACTTACACTCACAGCAAGTACGATTAGCTGTGAAGAAAGCTCCTTGCCTTGCATAATTGACTTTACATATGGGTGTAGCTTAGCTTCGTAGTTATTTCGAACTATCTCCTCATAAATTATGTCATATTCATCTTCGGAGAATATTTTCTCTACAATATATACATCTTCAACTTTTGTTGCTTCTCTATTAATAGTTGGTAGGTAAAATTCGTCAGGGTCGATCAGAGAAGGTTCTTGAGGTTCTTTTATGAAGACCTGATTCTTTGGAACTAGTGGTAATTTTAGTTGCACCACAGCCCCTTCCTCTGTTTCTACAATATAGGCTCCTACAAGGCTGACAATCTTCTGTGCGTGCCTTGAACAACGTGTATTCTTAATGGCATCAATCAGTGGATCCAGCTTAAATTGAAAATTATTTAATATTAACATACATACTATTGTATGACATACACCTCTATGCTTCATGTCGAATTGTTTTCTTCCTGAAATATTTGTCTGGTCCTTAGATTTATATTCCAAAAGAAATCTGTTCATTAAGATTTCATTTAATCTTACAGAATGGTGGCATATTTTAAGGTCTTTTTTTAAGATTGACACATGGTCTTGGCTGTTGGTAGGTAAGAATTTTAAAAGCTCACTAGCATAAAAGGCTAGCACAGTACACTCTAAGGACAGAGTCTTAGTTTCAATCAGTGACCGTATGCATGGGTGTAGATCTTCCATAGAATTACTTTCTAAAAATTCGAAATAAATCTGATAATAATCTTCTTCAGAGAAAATCTTGTTTATAGGATATACATCTTCTAATGTAGTTGCCTCTCGGTTAATGAATGGTACATAGAACTTATCAGGGTCTATGATATGTCCGTCATCTGCATTGTTTTGCTGTGAAGAATTTATATCTATATTTTGTGCAGGTGATTCAATAGTGTTGGTGGTGGTAGTAGTCTTTGGAACTGGTGGTTGTAGCTGCACCATCATTACTGTGTCCTCATCTATAATTGATGCTCCAACAAATTCTATCATTTTCAGAAATGGACTAAGTTTGAATATTGTTTTTAGAATATCACAGAGAAAGCTCAGCTTAAATGTAAAGTTATTTAAGATTAACATGAATACTATTATGTGACATCCAATTTTAAGTTTCATGTCAGGTCGTCTTATCATTTTAATTGAGTAAGTGTATGTGAGGTATTTTGTGAACCCTTTCATAATGATATCATTTAGTGTTTTTGAATGGTGGCATAGTTTAAAGTCACTTTTCATAATATCCTCCTGGTCAGTGTGTAATAATTTTATCAGTTCGTTTGCATATGCAGCTATCACTGTTAACTGCACAGACAATGTCTTATTTTCCATAAAAGTCACTATGTGTGGATGTAAAACCTCCGTATAATCACTCTCATCTAACTCACAATAAATCTGCTGATATTCATCTTCGGACAAAATCTTTTCTAAAGCATATAAATCTTCAATTTTAGTTGCGTCTCTGTTAATTGGTGGTAGACAGGAGTCGTCTATGGCAGTGTTCTCATTTTCAGATTCTAAATGATTGACCGTATCATTTGCTGTTACGGTTTCTGTCTGTTTCGTGAGAGTATCATGTTTTGATTTTAACTTGTCTCTAATCCGATATTTTAAGCCATATTGCATATCTTTCTCACGCGGTTTGACAACTGTAGGGCCCATTGGTTTCCTGAGCATTTTAATACTTAACCGCACTATTCTTCCATTTTTACCTAGAACCGTATATCCTCCAACGCGACGGACCGCCCGCTGCATAGTGAGTGTTTCTGTTACGTTCATTGCAGCTCGCAGAGGTTCCAGGTAAATTTTAAATTTGTTTAATAATAACATGAACACTATTACATGACATATAGCTTTGTCCCGTAGTTCTCTTGATCTAAGCTTTCTAACATACACTTTGTTTGGAAGCGTACATATGACCAGTTTAGTAAACTTTTTCATAAGTATAGCATTTAGTGTTTTAGAATGCTGACATATACTAAAGTTTTTTTTTCTTATTTCCATTTGGGACATGTTTAAGTATTTTATAAGTTCACTCGCATATGCAGCTAGTACCGTTAGTTTTGGTGACAAATCCTTAAAATTTATAAAAGCTTTTATATATGGATGCAAAGCAGTTGCATAGTTGTTCTCACTTAGTTCCTCGTAAATCTTCGTGTATTGATTTTCAGTCAAAATATAGTCTATATTGTACACTTCTTTGACTTTCCTAGCTTTTCTGTTTATGGGAGGTACATGGAACTCTTCGGAGAAATTCTCATCAAGCGTAAGATGTTGCTCATCATTAAGAGTTTCTGTCTCCATCAGCTCTGTTTCACGATTAATTCTGAATTTCTCTTGTTCTTCTGATACCTTCTTCTCAAATTCTATAAACTGTAATCTACTTATTTCTTGCTGTTTATTCAAGGAGTCTATTTCATCGCTAGTTATTTCTCTATCTATAGGCGGCATACAGTCATCTTTGTTGTTACATGGAGGTAAATCTATATGGTTAACAGTGATAATATTGTTTTCACTACTGATCTGACCTGTATCTGACGGCCCATTTAATATGCTCTGCGGCGGACGTTTCCTTTTTTTCTTTAGTCTATTGTCTAGTTCTATCGCATCGTTTTGCTGTTGTAAACAATCTAAGTCACTTTTGGTAATCGGTTTTATATCAGCAGTACCCACCTCTATTATGCGTACTTTTCCGGTTATTCTGTCTCTGGCTATTACAACAGTTTTCTGCAAATCTTCCTTTTCTTCTTTGCCGGCGTAGACTAGCTCGGCAGTCTCCAATGCTATCGTTCTATTCCGATTCTTGTCTTGTAACACTGCACAGTTTGTTTCAAAGTTTTTTGTAGGATATCCATTTTGAAAATTTAATAACACTGGATAGACCGGTCCTTTAGTGTACACCGAGTCTATTGTGAGTTCGGTCATAGTTTCATTTAGTGTTATAATCACAATTACTATATTTTACGCGCGAATTTAGGTTATAATACACAAAGATGTCAAAGATACCGAGGTTGTTACTGTCACATCGTTGTCAGTGTCAAAAAACACATGTGAGACGGCGCGGGATGGATAGAGTAGAGGTACGTTCCAAAACTCATAATAGGGTTATTGCACAGACCGCATGTAACCCTTTTTCCCCTGCCGGCGAATTTTATTTAATCAGCTATTAAATGCTGTTCTAGATAATAAATAGTATTCTTTCATAATTAAAATGGAAGAGCTTGTTTACGAATTAGTAGGAAATAGGAAAACATGATAAATGCGTTTTACCAAAAACTATTTTTTAACGCAGACTGTATTTTTCTTCTAGCTACGAAAGTACTCGCCAAGACGAAATAAATGAGCCCAAACTCGATGGGGTGGCATCTTTTCGTTACCACCGTCCAGCTCCATCATAACATCATGCTCTATGTCATCATAATATTGCATTGCCACGCGATATCTAGTCTGGCTAGTAAGTGCGTCAAATTTAACTTGCAAGATTTGATTAAAGACACGGGACAAAAAAAACCAAAATAAAGCTTGTAAAGAATGTAATAAACAAGTAAAAAGTAGAATATATTCCCCCGCTTAAAATTAGAATTAGAAAATATTCGTCAAAACTCATTACTGATACATTACAATAGTTATTTGTGCAACAAGAGAGAAAGTTGGTTTTTCTTGCGAGTGTTGATTTTTAGTCCCGAGTAAGCGAAAGATTCTATAATTGAATCACGAGCGAAGCGAGTGATTCTAAGTTTGAATTTTGAACGTAGCGAGGGATCTCAAGAACACGAGATGTAAAAAACTTTCCTCTCGAGTGACACATACAACTTTTCACCTCAGTAGTGAGAACATATTAAAGTGAAAAAAACACATTTATTTACATTCCTGAATGAAAGGCATCATCATTATGACGAAAACCTTCTAGAAACAAAATTTCACACCCTGGAGTGAGGAAAGTCGCAACTTTCGTCACTCCCTGGAGTGATGAAAGTCGCGCTTTCGTCACTCCAGGGAGTGAGGAAAGTAGGCTTGTTCGAACTGCTGAGGTGAAAAATAATTACCCTACTGTCCACTACTGTCGGTACACTACTGTCTGAGATCTTTATGTCTTTAAATAAAACCAATTATATAAAATACCAAAATAAAATACACTACCGTACACTACGAGTATTCACACTAATGACTCCTTTAAACACCTGACTCATGTAATTTAGAAGTAAACACAAAAAATCATTTTCAATTTACACAAAAATGGATTGCATATAATTTCAAATCATTTAAGTGATCTTTTTCAATAAAAACTTTCTTCATAATTTCATACGGCTGATAAGGCATAAGGAACATCACACACCTGAACTGAATTAAGAAAATTTATAGACAATAAGCTTAAATTTGTCTATGGTTGCCATGTTGTAGTTGTGTCGACTTTACACCATGTATACAGGCTTGTCTGCCACCTTGTCACGCGCCCACAGCGGTTGTCTCATCTCACCCGGCAGTGAAGCTGCGTCTGCCGAGAGTAACCAACAGTTTCTACATCTAGTTGTCTTGTATGCTCCATGTTGTAGTTGTGTCGACTTTACACCATGTACACAGGCTTATCTGCCACTTTGTCACACGACCACAGCAGTTGTGGGGGCTCCAATTCATCTGGCAGTGACGCTGGCTGCATCTGCTAAAAAAAAACGTTTTTTTAATGTTCGTATTTGACCCGAACATTTTGTCACGTTATATACAAGTATATACAAGGGTAAGCATTGTCTCTTTTTGAGATGCACGTAAGTGATGTGCGCGCGTTTCGCGCTCGCGTGTTTGAAGCACGCGCACATTTCACACTAGTATGGTTTCTCTCCTACAACCTACAGGGATGACCAGCTACCGACCTGCCTGGAGTCCCGGCGCTTGCCGCGCGCTCGTTTCGGCCACGGCTTCTTGAGATGCACGTAAGTGATGTGCGCGCGTGTCTCGCTCGCGTACTTGCAGCACTCGCACATTTCACACTAGTATGGTTTCTCTCCTACAACCTACAGGGATGACCAGCTACCGACCTGCCTGGAGTCCCGGCGCTTGCCGCGCGCTCGTTTCGGCCACGGCTTCTTGAGATGCACGTAAGTGATGTGCGCGCGTGTCTCGCTCGCGTACTTGCAGCACTCGCACATTTCACACTAGTATGGTTTCTCTCCCACAACCTACAGGGACCACCAGCTACCGACCTGCCTGGAGTCCCGGCGCTTGCCGCGCGCTCGTTTGGGCCACGGCTTCTTGAGATGCACGTAAGTGATGTGCGCGCGTTTCTCGCTCGCGTGCTTGAAGCACTTCCCGCACATTTCGCACTTGAATGGTTTTAGGCCGGTATGGCTCTATAACAAAAAGAATTTTCCGTTAATTTTGTTTCTTTTTTTAACCAATTGTGTAGGTAAATTCTCGGTTAATAGAAAAGTAAATAAAGGTACACTAAGATGGCTGGTTGACAACTGCATTTCTAGGCAAAAAAATACGTTTGATACATGAAAAAATATTATCAATCATCTTTGGAAGGTTTTGTCGCATTGTCCTATATGTATAACTCACCGCCATATGCCTCGTCCTGTTGCTAGCTGTAGAGAACCGCTTGCCGCATGCCACACACGCGTGTTGCGGCCTCACGGAGTGGAGCCGCCTGTGCGCTATGAGACGGTATCGCCTTTGGAACGTTTTGTCGCATTGTTGGCATTTAAAGAGTTTCGCGTCTGTGTGGGTGAAGCTGTGGTCTTGGAGGAGTGCTAGGCTCTGTGGAATCAAAATTTTGTTAGTATTGACGAGACTAGAAAGCCTAGAATCGGTATCCTTACTTTTAGACGAAAATTGTACTGCCGAATTTCACTTGCCAACCAACTTTTTGCAGATGTTTCATTTGGCCAAATAACTTTTTCACCCCTACTATTCGAAAAAGGGTAATTTGTTGCCCATTTACAGGGAGCAAAAGTGACTTTTGAGCCCTCTGCGTTTTAATTTTCCTTGTCTCTGCAACCGATTAAAATGAGACAACATTATATAACTTCTCTTTCTAGCAGATAGCTGGTTTAGTACCTTCGTTTTCGGTTTTCTAATAGAAGGAGTGAAAAGTAGAGTGTACTACGCGGTAGCAAAATTATTTCGAATATTTCGCGGTAGCAAAATCATTTTCATCATCATCTCAGCCATAAGACGTCCACTGCTGAACATAGGCCTCCCCTTTGGACCTCCATAAGTATCGGTCGGAAGCGACTTGCATCCAGCGTCTTCCAAAGTCATTTTGCTCCCTTGTAATACAATCTACTATTAACAATTAGTTATTTCGCAACCATGTCGTGTCATCTCCGAACCCCATAGTTGGGAAATGAAAATTACCTACTAGGTTGGGTTAGGTTAGGTTGGATTATGTAAAGCTGGGAAATAAAATTCAGCCAAATGAAACTTCTGCGAAAAGGTGACGAAATCAAAGGAGAACATTGGAGATTACTTCACTGATATTTAATTCGTATCAAATAAAGGGAATATTTTGCGAATGTGAATTTTCGCAGAACGCATCCAGTTTTGACCGCGCTGACCCGGCTGATGGTCATACGCTTGCTCATACACAGGAAGTGACTCCTTTTGATCAATCCATCACATATCATGTTATGTATTTTTAATCTATGGAAGTTTAAAAATTATAAGCAAGATTTATTTACATGACTAAATATACAGAGGTACTACAGTACAAATACTAAACTAAATTAATAACTAGCTCAAATCTACACTAGGCCCTTGCGGCATTGTACCAAGGATGCTGGCGGCATTTCCTCGTTGTATCGCAATGCTGATACGCTGTGCGAGGAAACCGCCAGCTCTTCGGTCACCAGTTACATCAACCAGACGCTTTGCGATATCTGCAAAAAACTTGTGTGCGCTGGGACCCCATGGACCTAGAGTTTCAACTCCAAAAGGTACAAAATGGTACTCTCTACCGAGACTTTTATATTTGTTACGTTTTGAAATTAACTTAATTAATTAGCAAGATTAACTTTTTTTATTCTACTCCGTAACATTCGTATTAGCACTCGCATTCGTACGTTCGCATCCTAAATATTCGCACGAATGTAATTCGTGAATGTCAGAAAAACGACATTCGTGACATCCGTTCTTTGTATATGTTTTGAATTGCTCACTTTCCATGTTTTTACTCGCAATACCTGAAACATCTTCCCGCACACCTCACACATGCTCTTGGCCTTCATGGAGGGGTAGTTGGTTCGATTCTTGTCGGGGTGCGTCCGCCGGAAGTGACGGTAGTACGCCAGCGAGTCCGGAAGTTGCATGTCACACTGGAAAACGAGTAAAATTATAAACTATGGTGTAATGGGATTTTACAACACACTTGGATATAAAGCGTGTCATTACACGCATGCGTAGTGGGAGGTATAACTTTTACACGCCTTTATTTAGTTTCACCTCTCTCGTTGACTGTAATAAAATCTTGCAAGTTAAATTTATCTACTTCTAGTTTTCTGATTGAGCTGAAATTTTGCTTGAATATGTAAATTGGATGACAATCCAATATTATGATGACATGGAGCTGATCTGATGATGGTGCTGGAAGGTGCCCATAGAAACTCCGCAACTACTCAACATCATCCCGTCGTGTTTGGGCTCGTTGCATTCGTCTTCATGAGCAGTTAGAAACTGTTAAAAAAAAGTACAGTTGGCAGTAGAAGCTAAGCTCAAAACTGTTTTTTTTTGTTAAAAGCTTGTTAATAACATAATCTATACATATAATAAAGCTGAAGAGGGTCGAAAGTCTGTACATGGAAGATATCCGAAAAAAAGTTGGCTGGGGATACTTAGAATCGATAACAGAACACGTTCCAACAGTTTTTAGAATTTTTGTCTGTTTGTCTGTTTATCTGTTTGTCTGTTTATTTGACCGCGCATCACGTGAAAATGGCTGAACGGATTTTGATGAAATTTTGTATAGAGATAGTTTGAGTCCCGGGAAAGGACATAGGATAGTCTTCATCTCGAAAATCAACCCTGGAGGGGGTGAAAAGGGGGTTGAAAATTTGTATGAAGAATTTATAACCGCTGAGCAGATTTAGATGAAAATTAATATGGAGATAATTTGAGGCCCAGGAAACGACATAGGATAGTTTTCATCCCGAAAATCAACCCTAGAGGGGCTGAAAAGGGGGTTGGAAGTTTTTATGGGGAATCGATAACCGTTGAATGCTGGAGATAGTTTGAGCTCTGGGGAAGGATATAGAATATTAATTTGATATCCAGAATTCATACCTTAACGGGGGATTACTAATTCCACGCAGACGAAGTCGCGGGCAAAAGCTAGTCATAAATAATTGTATATAGTTTACCTACTAAAATTAATGATTCTAAGTCTGTATTACTAACAAAAATATGGGCCTTCGATTGCCTGAAATAAACGTTAATTTATTATTTATTTATTATTATTATAACGTATTGCAAAATAAAATATCTAAAAGCTTGTGACAATTTTTTTGTCCAAAATAATGTCTGAAATACCTGTTCGCATGGAATAGGTCCTTCGGGCTTGTCCGTCCTGCTCCGTCGAGGCTTGCCGTCTCCCTCACACTCGCCGTTTACGCGCCGGCGTCGTTGCCGAAAGCCATTTTCTTTTCTATCTCTGTTATGAAATATATTCTCTATGGTAGTAATATCATATTTAACATACAACATGAGTGTATAGGTTCTTAAAGGGTAGGCAACGCGCATGTGAATCCTCTGGGGTTGCAGGCGTCCATAGGCTACGGTAACTGATTACCATCAGGCGGGCCGTATGCTTGTTTGCCGCCGTCGTGGTATAAAAATAAATAAAAACCCGACGCAAAAATAGGGATATTATAAGTATGGCCGTTATGTGTGTTTGTCTGTCTGTACGGTAGCTCTTTACGGATTTGAATGCGTTTTTTTTATTGTACTACCAGTATAGTTAAAAATGTTAGAATCTGAAACATACATGTTTTTTTAGAAGTTTTCATTCGATTATATTTCCCGTGTGACTCAAATATCATTACTTTAATAAACAAACTATAGGTAGCCCTGAAATATTTTTTCACCAGGTAGCAGCACCGTGGCGTGGCAATCTCCACTAATCATGTTTAACCTTTGGAACGCCAATCATCGGACGGAAAAATCGCGCCCTCAGCGCCAGCCGCGCAAGGCAAACCGGTTATATTTTGGACGTGATATCACGTCCTGGAGCTATGGCGGTCAAAGGGTTAATCATGTATTTTTGATTTTCGACTTTGACAGCTGCTGTCAAAACGACCTCTCGTCACAGTGTCGCTACCTGTGGCCTATTTTATAAAACTACAAGTGACCATTTACAAGCGAAAGACTCTTTTCTTTTACCTTATTTGTTAGAAAGATATCACCGCTTGTAAATTGTCACTTGTAGCTTTATCAAATTGTTGGAGTGAACTTACGCTTCGTGTCTGGGAGAAAGCTTGGCGTGTTGATCGAGAGCGGCCTGCGAGGCGAAGCGAACATCGCAGCGTTGGCAATACGGTCCATTTTCCTCGATCTACAGTAAGCATAGATATTATTTTGTGCGAAACGTGCCAACAACCATTGTTTCCCCTGTAGGTGGAAGGTCAAATGGCATCGTAAAAACGAATACGTATGCCAATTTACAGGATTAGGTTGCCGACTGACCCCGTGCTCAATTTAACTGCGGCAAAAAGCCGGAACAAATGTTAAGCTAGCAGGGTGATATGATATAACTAATAATTATGTCAAAAAATATCTTTTTTATATAAGCCATATGTAACGCCGATTGTACTTTTTTTCCATCCATCACTAGACCCTGGATACAATTTAAAGATAAAGTACTCGTCAAGTGGAATCGAACGAGTCAAAGCTTGATGGGTTTCGTCAATTAACTACAGAGTTCCTATGGCCACCTTCCAGCTCCATCATCAGATCAGCTCCATGTTATCATAATATTGCATTGTCACGCGATATACACACGCGTGTCAAATTTCAGCTCAATAGGAAACTGGGAAGTGGGTCAAATTTAACTTGCAAAATTTGATTACAGACGGGACAAGTGAAACTAAATAAAAGCTTGTTTTATACAAGCCACTCCCAAAAATTTATTTTGGTACACAGTTTCATTGCTGACTGTATAGAAGCATTGTCGTGTAAACTACGGATGTATACCAAATTTCAGCTTAATCAGACACCAGGGAGGTTGAAATTTAACTAACAAGATTTGATGCACATAAATAAATAAACAAACAAATAAATATACGGGGTCGAGCTAAATAAAACTGTGTAAAAACAAAGGCACACACCGGTTGTTGGTAGAAGCGATGTTTCAGTTTCCCATGAAGTTGCAGGCCCTTTTCACTCACGAACGAGTGTCCGCACAGCGCGCACACCCAGTCGGACGGGTGCTTGATGCGAATGTGTCCCATGTACGTCGAGAACTTGCTGTGAGACAATGATTTTAAACAAATAAAAGAACCGACTTCACTGTAAAAAATACTACAATCACTATAGGTGTGCTCATAATAGTTGAAGAGTTCCCTCGATTTCTCCAGGATCGCATCATCAGATCCGGACCTGGTGACAATGGGACCAACTGTGAAGTATACTCTTTCAAACCAAAAAATAATTTTCCAAATCGAGTCCAGTCGTCTCCGAATAATCGATGAACATACAAAAAATAACAAGCAAAGATCCCAAAGAATTGAGAACCACCTCCTTCGAAAACTTGAAGTCGGTTGAAAATACAGTAAAACTGCTTAAGACGATTTTTAGGGACCCAGCAGGGCTCGGAAACCAGATTGTTCCATACTGAAATACCGTTTTTTTTTTCGTTCTTTTGTTTACTATCATATTTAATCGAAAAATCCTATAATATGAACTCTAAGATTTTTTTGCCGGTAATAATTCTTCTTGGGTTAGACATGAAGGGTTAGACCGGGTGGTAGTTTTGTTCTGACGTCCATAAGTGCATTGTAATGTGCCTAAACTAAATTGAAGGATATTTTTTTAAATGTAAATTTAAGGTCCTTACACAAAATCCTCCTGACAGTGTGGACACTGGTACCGCGTTCCATTGTGCCACTCTTCATGTAACTTGGCCGCGTGTCTGAAACAATCTTGCTAATTACAGTAAAAGCAAACTATATAATATAAGTAACAGAATAATCTGTAAGTACACAAATAACAGTTGTGATCAAATACATGACTAAATAATTACAATTCGCAAAGCTAAAAAAATTAGGTATCCTGGTCACGGCACCAAAATGTAACTTTGTCGATGACATGTTTAATTTTTTGAAATCCGGGAATAAATAATTTAATTTTGAACCTAAACACGCTGTTAAATGGTCGGTTTTTGTATTTCCTTAACCCGAAGATGCTTTTTAAGGCAAGTACACGATGCCGCCCTCGCGCCGGCATCGTACCGCCACCGCAGGCCTCGCGGGCTTTATGCATCTTGTATACAGAGCGGAGAGGTAAGACGACGGTGCGACGTCGGCGCGGGGGCGGCATTCTGTACACAAGCCTTAAAAAGATACAATAGTTATTTTCACTCTGCAGAAACATGTTATCGACGAAGTTGCATTTTGGTGCCGTGACCAGGATACCTAAACTTAAAGGATTTAAATGAAAATTGGAACCGTGTTAAACCTGATGGTATGTCAACGACATAAAGAGTATTTAATGAATGCTTGTGTCTTCAAATACTTACCTTCTAGTAGTGATGTAAGAACAGCACTTGCAGCTAAATCGTTGAACGTGTGAGGCGGCGTGGTTACGCAGCGCATGCTGCATTTTGAAGTGAGTCTTGCACACTTGGCATACAAATGTGCCGCTTTTCTGTAACAGTCGCACTTATAATATTAATATGAGTAAAAACATTTTACTAAAGAAAAACTGGTTTCAAGATGGTTTACACAAAGAACTGACTGTTCATGCGCAACCCAGTATTAAAATTTAATAATTTTAAACAAAATAGAACCGACTTCACTCAGGATCCGCTTTTCCAAGAGCAAAAATAGCCAAGTTGCTGTAAAAAATACTGAAATCACTATAGGTGTGTCTATAATAGTTGAAGAGTTCCCTCAATTTCTCCAGGATCGTATCATCTGATTTGGACCTGGTGACAACGGGACCAATTGTGAAGTACATTCTTTCAAACAAAAAAAGAAATTTCCAAATCGGTCCAGCCGTCCTGGTGAACATAAAAGGTACATAAAAAAAAATGCAAATTTAATATAATAAAACCACGATACTTACGTCCGTATGCCGAATAATATGACTATTATAAGCGACCTCATCCAGAAACCCTTTAAAGCAATCTTCACATTTGAAGACAGAGTTTTTATAATTGGCTGTCTCTTTTCTTTTCATTATAACTCCTATTTGCTCTTCAAATGTCAAATCGGTGATAGCAAATAAGTCTTCGTTCAATACTTCACTTGCTGGTTTTCTTCTTCTGTCTATTTTTGGCTCTTTATTCTTTTTCTTCTTTTTTGCTCTTTTCTGTTTAGCTAATACTTCGTCGCTGGATGTTTCTGGATCTAAATTAGGTAATAAGAATAATGAAGGTTTGTGTTTTGTATTAATTAAAACTACAGAGAAGATTTTGATGAACGTGTTTTTAACCCTTTGACCGCCGTCATATCACGCGCACGGAAAGACGTGCCGTGAGCGCCAGGACGTGATATCACGTCCAAAATATAACCGGTTTGCCTTGTGCGCTCGCGCGCGCTGGCGCTGAGGGCACGATTTTTCCGTCCGATGCTTGGCGTTCAAAAGGTTAACTAGGTTGTGGAAGCTACGTTTTAACCAACTTACACAAGGTACTCAATGGATAACAACCATAGTCGAGATAAACTTTATAAGCTACATATTTACATGTTCAACCCTTCACTGCACAGCCATTTTAGGATGTTATAACTAGAGATGCAACGGATAGTGGTTTGGCCGGATACCGGATATTCGGCCTGACGCTCCGCCGAATATTCGGTATCCGGCCGCCGAATATTCGGCCGGCGGTACTATACCTACAATTTGAGTTTCGCAGGTGCGCGTCGTGCAGGTTTGGACTTGTTTCCTAGTGAACGTTTGCGCGGACACATGTCTAGGCAACAAAACTAGTTTTACTATGTCAGTACGGAGTACTACGGAGTAACTTCTTTCAAAAGTACATCCGCCCTTGCGTATTTTTGTGTAAAAAAAAAATTGTAGTGTTATCGTGAGTAGTGACTCTTGACTAGAGATGCAACGGATAGTGGTTTGGCCGGATACCGGATACCGGATATTCGGCCTGACCCTCCGCCGAATATTCGGTATCCGGCCGCCGAATATTCGGTATCCGGCCGCCGAATATTCGGCCGGCGGTACTATACCTACAATTTGAGTTTCGCAGGTGCGCGTCGTGCAGGTTTCGACCTGTGTCGTAGTGAACGTTCGCGCGGATACATTCCTAGGAATTCTAGGCAACAAAACGAATTTTTTATGTCAGTACGGAGTAACTTCTTTCAAAAGTACAAACGCGCTCGCATATTGTTGTGTAAAAATTTTTTTTGTATGACTAGTGGGCGACTCTGACTACATCCGGTATCCGGCCGGATAGTACGAAGATATCCGGTATCCGGCCGGATAGTAAAATAAGGGCCGGATAGGCCGGATACCGGATAGTAACCGGATATTCGGTGCATCTCTACTCTTGACTACATCCGGTATCCGGCCGGATAGTACGAAGATATCCGGTATCCGGCCGGATACTAAAATAAGGGCCGGATAGGCCGGATACCGGATAGTAACCGGATATTCGGTGCATCTCTAGTTATAACTTTCGAATCTATCGAGTGGTTCAGAGTATTTTTTTAATGCGGTAAAGGGTTTGCGCATTCGCTGACAGTAAAAAAATAAAAATCATTTATTTCAGACATACGTCCATCAGTACACAATATCAGTACTGGAGACTGGCCCTCCAGAGTTGCACGCGTCCATAGCCTGTAGCCGCTTACCATCAGGCGGGCCGTATGCTTGTTTGCCACTGTTGTGGTATAAAAATACATCATAATACGAACCTAAATCGAATTGCACATCATTATCACTTGCAATTTCATTAATATTAATTTCCTGTATAGGATTCGTATTTTCACATCGCTCTTCATTTTCACGTAAGTGTAAATCACTGTGGTTTAAATAATATTTGCAAACTAAGGTGGATGTGAGATTGTGTTTCTGTCTGTCTATAGCTTGTAGTTGCAGCACACAATGCTGAAATAATAAAATGCATTATATCACAAATTGCAAAGACTCTAGTCTTAGTATTACCAGAGACTATACCGGGTGTACAATCCAAATGGGTCAGTATGGAGAAGTCGGAAACTATGAGAGATAGCGAGATCTGTTCTTAGGAACCATGTGGCAGTTATTAAGGGGCAATTAAGAGGCTCCACACGTTTTTTACCGATTTTTGACCAGTCGATATTCCTACATTTGCACATTGCTACATTTAGAATTATAAGGCAAATGGCTATTGGTTATTTAATCTTTTATCTGCATTCTGTAGAGCCGGATTTTGAAATAAATAAATAAATATAATATTCGAATAAATAAAAAATAAAATTCATTTATTTCAGACCAACAGATCCATAAATGTTAGACACGAAATACAATAAAAATAATCAATAATAGCTATGTTAGAATTAAAATTAAAATCATACCAAACATTTAAAAAAATAAAAACATTAAATAACAATTAAAATTAAAATCACACTAGGTGAAAAATAGCTATTGTGAGAGCAAGCATGTAGCTACTTGGCTATCCCAATAGCTACATCCACCCACACCTTCGTGATCGGGCAGTCGAGTCGCTCGGCCAACACCCTAAGAAGACTGTTGCTGCTGCCGCGCACTCGTCGCAGCATGGAGGAGACTCTTTTCCGCCTTATGGCAAAGAAGTCGTCAACTCGCGCCTCAGCAAACATGCCGGACGCACTGCAGTGCTTCGGCAGCCGCAACAGCATCCTCAGGATGTTGTTATATTGAACGCGCAATGCGTTATTTATTTATTTATTTATTTATTTATTTATTTCACAAGAACGGTTTACACCAGTTACACTTGGTAAGTATTATATTTAACATCTTAAATCTAAACATCTACTATATAACATCTACTATCACATATAAAATCTAAAATCTAAACATTACACAGCTTAGGATGTAATTAACTATTCTACTAATAAGCCATCTACGCAGTCATGCATTCATCGTTCTCACAGTAAGTGAGGCATCTGGATATCAGCTTATAGGCCCGTTGTGTAAACCTCACCCACAGGCTGCATGTGTAGAACGTCTGACAGTAGGCTCTGAAGAGCGTCAATTTTACCGATTTGTTACAGCGTGCAAACCTGCGGGCGAGCATGTTGCCTCTCACTGCCATCGATCTTCTCTCCCTCTCCACGTCCAGATCGTCATTCAAGTCTTCTGTGAGCATATGCCCCAGATACTTGAAGCGATCTACAACCTTTAGGGGTACACCGCACAGCATGATCCTAGGCTCAGTAGTAGGATTATATTTACGAGCTTTGAATACTACTACCTCACTTTTGGCTGTGTTGTATCTAAGACCATGCTGCTCGGCGTATCCCTCACAAATTTTGATGAGCTGCCGCACCGAGTCAACCGATGGTCCCAGAAGCGCCATGTCATCCGCGTAGCTAATATTGTTAAAGCACACATTGCCTATATGGCAACCGACATGTACGCTGCTGAGACCCTCGATCAACTCGTTAACATAGAGGTTGAAAAGGAGAGGCGATGTCAGCCCTCCCTGCCTCACCCCGCACTGCAGCCTATATTCGTCAGACTCCTCACCCGCCCATCTCACTCGATTGACCTGGCTGTTATACCAGTATTTAAGCAATGCAACGTATTCAGTAGGCACTCCAGTTTTTGCAAGCTTATCCCACAATTTGTCATACACAACCAGGTCAAAAGCTTTTGACAAGTCCAGAAAGCACGCATAGATAGGCGTGTTTCTGTCCTTGTAGTACCTGACAGCTTGCTTAAGGCACAAGATCGCACATTCTGTCGACAGCCCTGGCCTGAACCCAAATTGCGCGTCGTGAAGTTTAAGGCTGGCTCTACATGATGGGCCATCATAGGGACGCAGCTATACAACGGAACGAGATCGCAATATCGTTAGCTCCCTCTAACGTATAGCTGCGTCCCTATGATGGCCCATCATGTAGAGGAGCCATAATGTGTTTGCAAAGTTGCGCGTTAAGCAAGCTGTCAAGGACCTTAGCAAGTACAGTTGCCAGTGAGATGGGCCTATAGTTACTCTGCACGGCTAGCACATGATGTAACGCGGGATAGCTCGCGCCTCGAGAGAACGCAGTCGCGGCTCACCAATTTATGCCTAGACCTGTCATTTTCTCGATTTTGGTAGCACAAGTTGAAGGCTTGAGAAATTAGTTCCATTCGACAGAGCCATCCCGCGCGCGACTCATCGAGTGTGGCCATTTATCAATGGAACTAATTTTAATTTTGTGGCAACACCGAATCGGTAAAAAATAATCAAATTATGAGTGAATAGAAAGCTTTAAAAACGGGACGTCACTACTCACGATAACTTTGTCTCGTTCTTGCAGTATCATGATTATTGAGATAGCAAATATGAGTTTTGAAGTTCGAAATGTCATGTCAATCAAACGTCGTAGTTAATTTTTTTCGGCAAGAAATTAACCTATAGTGAACGTTTTTAATAATAAACAATTAAAACAAGAATGGGTTCGTTTACGAAACGAAAGGTAGCTGCTGCGGGGCCACGGAAAACGGGAGACGGATGGAAACGAGTAAGTAAATATAATTTTTCCATTGCCTTTTATTCAACTCCATGAAAAGTAGGCAGCATTTGCATTTAAGGTGAGAAGCTGTTTGTTCGTTTGTGTGTATACTTGTACCTAATAATACAAACAAATGAGTCCTATAGAAGCAAAGTTAGCTATATTTAATTCATTTGCAAAAGATGTTGATGATTTATCTCCAATACAGTTTGTTCAATTTGGTTGTGGTTTTCAACAACTGTTAGGTGAAATTTACGCAATAAATAGTCCTTAGATAGATTCTAACTACTATTTGCGTATCTTATAAGATCTAACTACATATATTTACAGTAAACATTTAAAATGTGTAATATTCTTTCTTCTAGGTATGGTATGATCTTCAAAAAGACAACTTGTAATGAAGCTGCTTAGATCCAGGTGGTCAGGGAATTAAACACGAATGCGGCAGTTGTCCCTGAGCTCTACTCATATGCTGTCACTATAAACATATTATAATGAATCACCTGAGAGTGTGCCGTGGGACGGAGGGTGTAACCGGCGTTGCAGTACTTGATGTAAGTACGACTTTATTTAGTTAATTAATAAGTTGACAAGCAGTCTTAAAACTGATGCTGCCTGTGTCCAAAGACCAAGACGAAATAGAGGACTGCCCACTATCCCGTCCATGCCATGATCGTACCGTGATTGTCCCCAAACCGACAGTATTCTGTTCGTACATGCAAAACAGTATTCTTTGTATGAGTTTCTAGGAGGCGTTACCCACTTGAAACGTTCCGGCACCAACAAACACCATAATGTGACATGACCGTGGGCCGTCCAGAATACATGTTGAGAGTATTTTGCCTTTGTTGAGCAAGTCTCTGCTCAGCGGTCCTAGCGTACAACCATGATACAGACTATGATCGGGCATTACAATATGCATATTTAAACTGACTATAATTAAACTAATAAAATTCACTTTATTAATATTATATAAATAATTATTATACGAGTAATAACAAGAAGTTGTTTGGCTGTGTTGTTAATACAAAGATGTCAGAACATTCCATGTTGTAATATTTTTTAAATCCTTATTTACAGATTTTGATGTGTGCCTGAAGACAATGCTCCCGCTGCGCCGTGCCTTCACCAGGCCCCAGTGGCTCAGGACCTCCGGCGGCAGCGCCGGCACCAACAAGGAGGCCTACGTTTCCGGGCTTGCCACCACTCACTAATACATAATTTTAAAGATAGACAGATTATTACTGAATTTTGTGACAAGGAAATAAAGTGTAAGACTCATATCGTCATCATCATTCTCCTAGCATTTGTCCCGCTTTTGCAATAGCTCAGTTGAGCCTGAGGTCCGCTTGGCAATCTAATCCCATGATTTGGCGTAGGTACTAGTTTTTATAAAAGCGACTGCCCAGAAGGGAAACTAGGCCTTATTGGGATTACGTCCAGTTTACGATGTTTACAATGTTTTCCTTCACCACGTGACTGGTAAACATGAAACGATATTTCGTACACGAGTTTCCAAAAACTCAGCAGTACAAGCCGGGGTTTGAACCTAGCGTTACACCTCTGGATTGTAAATCCGAAGTCTCACAGTACAAAATTTCATACTCATGTCAAAGCCACAAATTAAATTGTACTAATTGTAATTTAAAATAGGTACAGTCAACAGCAGAAGTAGCTAAGCGGGTAGGGTGTTGAAAATGACCTACACACGCTCTTATTCTCTTAACAATAAACTCGTGTCGAGCTCATTTTGAACACCTTACCCGCTAAGCTACTTCTGCTGCTGACTGTACCTAAATGCAAGTTAGAAATGATCCAGACATAAGCGATCTAGTGCTATTTAAGAGGAGGTGTGCTATTAGTTAATAATTATGACAAATAAGGATGTTAGGTTAGGATTAGGATGTTTTTTTGATTAATTTAAAATAATAGGTTATATTTTACTAACTCATTTTACCTGCATATTTGAAGCAAATGCAACTTTTCATAAAATATATGTACATACAGTCAGCTGCAAAAATATGGTTACAGTGAAATTACTCAAAAACATGTTCTAAAGCTCTCGGAATAAAGTTGTCGGACATATTTATGGGATGATGGTTTCGATACTTATTTTTGCAGCTGACTGTACCATACACTCATTTTTTGCAAAGCCGTGAAATTAAACAGAAGGAAGCGTTATATAGAGACTGACAGGCAATGCACACCAATCAATGGCAGGAAATTGAAATTAAAAACATATAGGTATCAGTGGCGGCGCGTCTATAGAACAGGATTCCTGTCGGCTTGCCTAAGTTTCTGGCGCCTGAGCAGTTCTCCTACAGCTCATTAAGAAATTTTAAGCCAAATTCAGCACCGGCTTGCCTAAGAAAAAAATTGACCCACCGCCACTGCTAGGTAGCCGGTCGGCAACGGGCGGCCAGCGAGCCTCTTATTAGAGATCATCGTTATTGACAACCGTCGATGTGGTAAGTACTTTTGCCTGATAAAGTCACAAATTATTAACAATAAAGTGCGGCCCGCGTCAATTTCGTTATTTATAAATTTGACCGCTATGTGTGTCTCTGTGCTGTGTATCTCCTGTTTGTGGCAGGTTTTTCTGACGAGTGAACTTAGGCATGATATACGTATATCAAAATGGGTTCAGCCGTATTCACGTTGGGGTTTATTTAATTTATAGTAGTTACTAATTTCATATAATTAGGTTGAAGTGTGCAGAGATAGCAGACAGAGTTAGGTACTTTCAAATTTATAATATTTTGACGACAAATTGTTAAATACTTATAAATAAAAGTTCTCTTGTATTCTGGTAGGCAATAATTTACAACCACAAGAGTGGCAGTTGTCTAAACCAAATAAATCTTGAAATCAATTATGGGTAGTCATTTTGACCGACTCCTAAAACTCAGGAGGTTCTCAATTTGATACGGTTTAATTATAGTGGTTTTGATACAATTAATACTTACCTATGAAATGTTTACCATACCCTAGCACCTAATTCTGTAATTTCAAGTACAAGTTTAACCCTTTCACCGCCGTAGTCGGCTGTGGCTGACATCAAAAAGTCGTGCCATCGACGCCAACGACGGCAACAGCCGTCAGGGTTTGTAGTGCAATAGGCACCTACGTGGGCTTCCGCAAAGTACAATTTCGCTTGACGAAACGCGATTACGTGGCGTCGGTGGCGCATCATTTTTGTTCAACGCTTGGCGGTCAAAAGGTTACGTTCCACAGTAAAATAAGCCTGGCGGTAAGACGTCCGACTTTCAATCCGGAATTCCGGAGGTCTCCGTTTGCAACCCCGGCGCATACCACTGAGTTTTTCGGAATTATGTAGGTACGGAATATCATTAGACATTTACCAGTCACTTTTCGGTGAAGGAGAAACATCGTAAGGAAACCGGATCTAATGCCGATGAGGACAAAACTAGTGCCTACACCAATTTATGGGAGTAGGTTGTCAAGCGGACCCCGTGTGAAATGAGTTCTAATATTCTATAAGTAGGTAGGTAAGTATTAATGAGCAAAATTTGGTAACAAGTGAAGTTATTGCGAGTTTTGTGAATCAAGTTAGAACATAGTAAGCCTAAAAGTAAAGATTTTTCAACCGACTTCAAGATTTTTATTTAAAGCATATTTTGCTATTATGTAAGTAATTAGTGTTGTCATCCGGAGAGTGCCTAATCAGTCATTCCAAATTTTGGCCGTATAGTGTCGTTTTGGGGCTCAGCATCCGCTTCTAGACCAAACAGGACAATGCAACTATATCTGGCATTCGTTTTTCGTATCATCGGCGCGTATCCCAATACCTAGTTGCTCTTTTATTGAACATCCCGGACGTCTTACCGTCAGCCTACCATCGCTTTTATACTTAAATTCCTTATGTAATAAATTGTTTTATGATATGTTATTATTTACTTATTTTATGTCACTTCTCTTGCTTTGGGAGATTATATAATTGATCCAAGAGTGTATGGCGACTAAGGCGAGACCTATCGGATCATACATCTTGCAATCAGGCTTACGATTACCAATCTCAGCAAATAGTGTGGTCGATGTTAACACAACAAACGTGTTGTTAGTGTCTTTTGAAGGCCTTTTCTGTGTAAGTACATCAGTTCCAGACTTAACGTTTGTGTTATTAACCTAGTTACGATATTTAAATACATTTAACAACAAGGGTATGATGGATACTCGGAGGTGGATGTAAATGCCGTGAGCCGCGGTACCTCCCAATCAAATCATCACCAAATGCATAGCAATAGCACAATCTTACCCTTCGATTTTTGTGTCTGGATTTCTTAAGAAGCCGACCGGGAAAAAAATTAAACGTTTTGCCTAAAGTTTTTGTTACTTCTTGTTGGTTTTCAATTGAGTTAAAATTTGGCATATTTAGCTAGGTACTCGAATCTTACAAAGGTGGCAAAACAATATTATAATGCCATGCAGCTCTTCAACTTAAGTTTGTAGCTCTTATGTTAAATAAAGATAGAAAACTTTCTTTTTATTGTGCTAAATGAGGTCAAATTTCGACGCGACATGCTTCTCGCAACCCCCAAGGCTCAAAGACAATTTCTCTTATTTTGAAGTTCAAACGCGACTTGTTTTGTCTTCTAAAGTGTACTTGTGCTACGAATTTTGCACGTATCCCGCGTGGAACTGTCATACGACAAAATTTGTTCGCTTTGACATTTGTGCGCGAGTCAGCGGGTTGTCGCGGGTAAGTTGTGCTACGGATTCGCGGGATAGACTATCTCGAGCCTTTTCTCGCCTGTCGACCAAGTCGCGCCCATCATGTGCTAGCCGTGCTGGTCTGACAAATCACCCGTTTTATTCTTTACGGGTCGCCACACACCTAGCGGTTTTCCTCGCGGAATTACCGGAAGTAGCGGAAATTCATAGACAAATTAAGCATTTTGTCTATGAATTTCCTCTACTTCCGGTAGTTTGTCTATGGCTTCCATACAAAAAATCTGCTACCATAGACAAATTTCCGCTACCATAGACAAATTTCCGCTACTTCCGGTAATTCCGCGAGGAAAACCGCTAGGTGTGTGGCGACCCTACTATAGGCACCACTACTGTTGTCGCGCGCAGCGCGATTCGCCATAGAAAAATCGGTATGTATCAACACTAGTAATGTCAATCTATTTGTAGTGTGGTAACACCACTCTTGTTTTTGACTAACTTAGTATGTTGGTACCTTGGTAGAAAGATGGCGCGAATAATGGCCGCGGTGAACACGAGTGGAGGTGAGCAAAAATCGTGTGGTCATAAGACCAGTTAGGAGCTACGAGCTTCTAGGAGGCCTGCGCCCCAGAGAAACACCCCGGGTGAGTGAGTGTTTATATTACTATATTGGCATGTCGACCTATATGTACATGATACGTGGAAAGATGAGGAGACCTATAAGGCATAATGTTCTTTCCGTTATTGGTAGTCCAATCTTGCAGTGTAAAGCACATTTGGTAGTCAAGGACATTGGACAGAGGTGTGTCGGGAAACACACTATGGGTACGGTCGACTGAGTTGGAGCATCCGTGGCGAGACTATGGGGAAGGTGGAGGTCTCCGGGGGGCCAAAGGCCCCCTGTCCGGCTAAGTGACTATTGGCAAACATGATTAGAGTCACCAGGGTTGCACCCTGTTTAGACCGGAGCAAGTCGACCGATGCCCAACAACTTGAGGTGCGAAGCCATAGGAAAGCGGTAAACCGCTACTAAACAATAGTTACTCTATGGTAGACGTGGATTTGCAACCACGCAGGTGTAACTAGGAATGGCAAGGCACTTGGTAAAACCAACATGCATGTGAGTGGCATAGCCACAAGTGAGAGGCACGACCTCACTGTATTTGTATACACATTGACGATAGTGAAAGTAGAATAAAATGGTCGACTTATCTTTCCACTGTCATGGTAAATTAAAATGTGTAATGAATTATGAAACCCATGTCGTCCATTCATAAATGTGAACCCAGTATTAAGTATTTGATACAGACATCATATGGAGGGACGACATTTTGGTGGAGTATGCAGGGAATTTTTAAATTAACCCTATAAACATGGCTTATTTTTTGTCAAAATGACTATAAATAAGGATTTAACGAAGATCACGTGCATAGTTCTTCGTCGAAGCGGATATATGTAGCTACTGCTACGGAAACATTACTTAATAAAGAAATTCCACGGTGTACTATTTATTTTAAATTTAAGAAATTTCATACAATGTTTAAAGTTAGTAGGTAGTAGTAATATTACGATTTTACTGAGTGATTGTCAGTCTCTCTGAACGAGTGAACTGAAAGGCGCACAGATCGTCTGAAAGTGTATGAACGGCTTAAGATTAAGTTCAATACAGGATAACAGGATCGTGTGGACTACACTTAAGTTTGTTATTTTAATTTGGCAGCATTGCGGAACTTCTACGAGTGTCTATGGTTCGCGTAGTGCTGTACCATAGTAATCGGTATTAACCGATATTAGATAAAAACGACAATTTAAAATAAAATTGTTTTGTTTAATGGAGGTTTCCAATGTACTTATTAGTTTTAGTTTTAGTCGAATGTATGACTACAAAAGCATTATGTTTTTAAATAAATGTCATGCAAAATGTGTTTGCAAATTATGACAAACGACAAGTAAATCGGTAATTGGGTCCGGCGTGACAACACTACTGATTGTTGTTTTCGCTTCCGTTTTCCCGCGTCGAGGCTCTGTTGTCTATGGATTTTTTCTTGCTGAAAGTTGTGGATTTGCAAAGTTTTGGATTTGTTTTGTTCCTCGAGTACAGTTTTATTCTTTAAAAGGGCTATAGTGGGCAATAACTTTGTGAATAAGTGAGTTTTTGTTAAGTGTAAGTGACAACGAGCTTATTGAAACACACGGATCATCGTTGAACGAGGTAAATTTGCACTACGTCCATAACACCGGCCGGTCATGTTTTTTTTCTCGGCGGTTACGGGTAGTTAAATTTACTTGTTGTTTGTTGGTTTCAGTTCAAAAGGAACAAGAAACAAGGCTAGATTCCAGCGCGGCCTCATTTAGTGGGAAAGCGGGAGTTCTGTGGTAAGTTTGTTTACAGGTGCATAAATACCTGATCAAAATCGTGATTTATTTCGAACACCCACATTAGATTTTTTTTCTCTCGCGTGTTTCAGCCGTCGCCATGGAAGAAGTCCTTGTCGAGGTCGTTAACCTACGAAAAGGAAAACTAAAGGAATTTGTAGACAGCAGTAGAACTAGCTACGAGTCTAGTGAAATGTTATTCGAGACCGCCCAAAAAGTTGTGAAGCGCCTGAAAAACCTGATAACCAACCTTCAAAATGAAATCAGACACTATACTAACACCTCGACACAACCGCAAATGGATGTGGTCCGGAATGCAACAGAAATACTTCTACAAGCGGAAGACTTGATGTCCGATATTGAATCCTCTTTGTCTACTAATTCCGGAGTCTCTGTTCCCGTAAAGGAGGTGAATATTAAACTTCCGAAATTGCACCTGCCAAAATTTAATGGGGATCACCTCAAGTGGCTTGAGTTTTGGGATAGGTTCGCCTCAAATATCGATAGCCAAAACATGGCAGAAGCCGATAAGCTGACCTACCTCATTAGCTGCTTAGAGGGTAAGGCCTTAGAAGCAATCGCAGGGATAAGTATTACCAATCACAATTACTCGATTGCATTGGATACTTTGAAGTCTCGGTATGGCTCTAACGATAACCTTATTGATGCCAGTAGAATAGTATTGGGCACTTTGGATAGTAAATACTGTTTTCCTGAATGGAGCAGAGATCAAGCTCATTCATAAAATCAGTTTCAACAAAAACTTTCGGGAAAACCGCATTTGGCCGCTCACTGCGTTCGCTCTATGCGGTTATCACGAAAGTTTTTGTTGAAACTGATTTTATGAATGAGCTTGATCTCTGCTCCATTCAGGAAAACAGTATTTACTATCCAAAATACCCAATACATACTTTAGACATCGGAGTATTGCGTTTAGACACAGTGTTTTTGGCGTTATGTGAGTACCCACTCACATCCGTATAGTTCATTTAAACTTCTTTATTTAGTGTTAAACAGATTTAATTGAGTGTCAGTTTCCTTATGGAGAAAATCGTTAAGTTGACTATAAGTCAGTAAACGGTCAAGTCATGAAGTTTGTTAAAATAAGCACAGTCACTTGATAAAAAACTGTTTTTAATAAAACACATTAACGTCATATCAAACTTTTACCATTTGTTCAGTTTAATCAGTTGTCTCATTTGTAGCCCATCTTACTGTAGACAGATGAATCGGAGCGTTTAGTCACTTTATGCTTTCGCGTTATGCGAGTTAAGTAAACGTTGTTGTCTAAACGAAATTCTCATTTAATCCTAATCCGGGTCTACTAGAAAAACCGAATTAAAGTCATACAAAATCTTGAAAAGGACGTTAAACGTTACAAAAACACACCATGTCACAGAGCTGATCAGTTTCTGTGAACATGTAGATCCCCAAGGCGTATGAGCCCTGGCAGAGGATCTGACATCAATCTTCGGTCTATAGTACCAAGTAGACTTTGGATTCATGTGTGTGATAAAGTACAACACACCATAGAGTTGGCCAGTCTCCATGAGGTGATGCGACTCCCAGGGCGTAGTGAGCCCCGGCAGAAAGCCGCGTTTGACGTACTTTTGGTTGGGTCCTCCGTACACTATCGACCGGTATAGTGTTGGATTCTCCATTTCGTTCGATTGCATTTTTGGTTGATAGCACAGCTCAACATGAAGGTGGCCAGCCCCAATGCCGAGACGTAAGTCCCAAGGAGTAGTGATCCTCGGCAGAAACTTATGTGCTAGGATCACCCAGCTACTGCCGGTCGTCACAGCAGTGGGATCTCCGACAAACCAATATTTGAATGTTGTATATATGCTTCAAATGTAAAAACTTTAAAAGCATGATGTAGGATACGGCTTCTGATTGGTTGGTTTGAATTGCGTACTTGTGACGTAATTTAAAGACCATTGTTTTGATCCATGGAGCCGAATGGGCATTTTAATTTTAATTTTTTTATATGTTACATTTAACTATAATTTTTCTAGGCCTTCATTTTTCACCATAAGTAATACTAATCGTTATTCGTCACTTTTTGTTTTATTACCTTAACAACACCAAAAAAAAAAGTGATAGGTACTTATATAGAGCTTAATGTAATGTTAACCCTGCAAACTTAATTTTATATTGTTTTCAGTATTTTTAGACATTTTAATAGTTATTTGGTTAATGAAAATGGTGGAAAATCTTCTTTCCTGGGGTCTAAATTAACAGCTTATATTCATGTAAGTTATGTTCTTAACTTATAGATTTATATTTGAAAGCTAATAGTGAATCCAACGAAAAATAGGCTTTGAAGCATACATTACTCAATGTCCACAGGAAAGACGAGAACTTAAATCATATGTCTCCTTAAGACAAAGTCGAATCGAACAAATTAGAGATCATCAAAATAGATCCAGTCGTTCTTGAGTTAAAAAAGCGAAATTATACCAGACTTTTTTTCATTTTAATAACTAACATTAAATAAAGATTCAATAAAATAACAATTAATCGAATAATCGTTTTATTGACATTAAATATATAATAAAAGGAAGAGTACATGATACTAAATATCGACAACGCACATGTGACACCGTTGGTAGCTGCATACCATCAGGTAGGTTGCATGCTTATTTGCCACCGTTGTAGTATACAAATATAATCAATGTCGACTCCACGACATTCCGAACCATGCATCGGTAATATGCATATTATGCATTTCAAAGTACCGGCGCGGTCTTTGTGAGTTTCTTATTGCAATGAATATGATGCCTTTGTTTTTCTTGTTAAATGCAAAGTTGCACTAGGGTTGTACATTGCTTTTATTAAGTATGTATGTATATTTGTCTTTTCGTTATAATCTCATATCAGTAACCGTTATAATTAAAATTTGGTTACCAGTGAAAGTGCAACAAGAAATAAGTCGATGAAAATTTTAATTTAGGGATCTTTATTAATTTTATTGCCATAATTAAAAATAATATGAATAATTAAAAGATGTTATTTTAATTTTTTACTTTGAAAATATCTTCGTTTTTGTATAAATTCGGTACCATTTATATTGTAAATATTGTAATTCTGTAAACCTTTAATGGTTTTTTTTCTTATCTTATCTTATATTATCATTTAATGATTAATGTTTTCGAATTAGAGTTTTTACTGTGTCAGTAAATTTATATTGTAAAGTATATAGCTATATAAACTTATGTGACAGCCCTAGCGGTTAACGATAGGTCATCAATAATTGTTTTTAGCTTAATTAAATTTAAGTAATTAAATCATTTTACTTGTGGCATTCCTGTGTTAAAGAAGTACTTTGATTTACCTAATTAAAAGAAATCCAGATCTTATAATTGAAGAATGATGTAAGTAAGTTTTTCTTTTTATTTATTTTTTTATTATCCTTGACATTATTTAAATACTAAGTAGGTGAATGTATTTTATCAAGTCTTTATTTATAATTGTTATTTTTCCTTAGGTCGGACTCAGAATACGAATACGAGGCTCCTGTCACCCATGGAAAGAACTTCAAGAACCAAGACTTTTCAATGAGGTAATTCATTGTTTATTGCAATCATAAGAGTATTTAATAAATGGTATTGAAAATACCTACTGTTAATTTTCAGGTTAATTTAATTATTGTTATTTATTTTTCTTTTTAGATCTGACTCTGAGGAGACGGTGGATTTGATTGAACAGGCGGATAAAAAGCGAAAATCTCCTGCTCAAAAAAGGTAACATAGCGAATTGTTGTAAATATTAAAAAATATTATGAATTAAATTTAAGAAACTGAATTTTCGTTTTGAATTTATCTTAGTATATAGATTAGTGCAATTACCTCTATTAAGCCATTTTTGTAATATTTTTTAGATCTGCGGAAGGAGAAACTAGAGTTGCAAAGGAACAACCTATTAAAAAGCAGAAGGCATCTACTTCTAAAACGTAAGCATACATTTATATGTTTTTTAAGTTTTAGTCTACATCTAACACAAGAATTATGTTTCATATGCACAAATGTCACAGATTATTTATACTCCAGTAAAGATACGTTTTTTCAAACATACATTTATAATAACGATTTTTTTTGTTTATATAGTTTTAAAATATCATTCTAAGATGACTGAACGAAAAATCCTACAAATTTTCCGTCGGGAAGTAAATATTCATCAAAATATATATGAAGCGTTTCCTTTTTTGTCTGATTTTCCATCATCCATAAATAATGTGTCTCAAGGAACCATAATAAATAATAAAATATTTATATATTTATTTAGGCAATTTTTTTAGAAATTAATTAAATGAGGATTTTTTTTCATGTTAAAATTTTTGTAGGTTTATTTGTCTACGCAATGATTAACATGACTTTTAAGCCATACAACTAAATACTTCTGCTATTATGAATTATTTCCAAATTTGTCATTTTCCCATACAAGTGAAAATAAAATGACTGTACTATTATTTTCTATTACTTCTTACACAGGTCCATGAAAAAAAATGAAGAGCCACTGCCTTGGAATAGTACCTTCGACTTGTTTGGATTGTTAACTAAGGAGGAAGCGGCGACTGCAGGACAACGAGAGACCTCTGTTACATTACCTACTGTGTTGACTTCGCGAGTAGCCAATGGGTCGGTGGTTCGTCGTAAACACCTCGATGGGGAATTTTATATCGAAGTAAAGGTATACAAAACAAGTGATGCAATTTCGGTTAACCGCGAAGATCGTTGGCGACAGGCTTTGAATTCTCTAAAAATTCAAATCAATTCGAATGGGGACGAATGGAAAAAACTACAAGGGTTTTTTAAAAGTGCCCGCAAAGTATTAAATGACACTGAGTCAGTATTTTATGCTCATAAATCTAATTAATTATTTTAAATCTTTTGTGTGTTATTTCGATATGTTTGATTAGGTCTTATTAGTTACTTTCGTTACAGCATTAAAGATTCGTATTAAATAATTACAATAAAATTAAATTTTGTTAAAGCGTAAATATATCAACGCGGAATTTTATGACTAAGTAGAGGTATATAAAATGAGTGTTGCAATTTCCTGTATCCTCTAACAATACAAGTTTTTATTAAGAAGTGTATAAAATATTAATTAAATGATACTGACTCGGCTTTTATGTTCGCAAAAGTAATTATTGATTTTTAGTTTTACATAATTTTTCGATATAGGGTAAATCGGCAATAACTGTCCAACTTCCATTTACTAGTCAAATCTTAAAAAATATTTAGTTCTTGACCTTGTAATGAAGTTTGAGTCTATAGATTTTATCGAGATTCTTGTTTTTAAATCAATTTTAAGATTTGACTAGTACTTAAATGGAAGTTGAACAGTTATTGACGATTTACCCGAATTGTTAAATAAAGTTTTATTACTTTTTTTTTTTTTTGCACGGTGTATGGCAAATTGTATGTGTGTTAGCTAGCATTAAAATTTTGTAATAAATAATTACATTAAAATGCCATTTTGTTCAAGTTGTTCTACTACTATTGAAAAACATAAATGGATTGGACATCTGCGTAGCAATCTACATAAAAATAATTGTTCAGAAGAGTATATGAAAGATGTTTTTCGAGTGTCATCTGCGTTTCGATCTAGAATTGCTACATATAAAGTAGTTGCAAGTAATGATGAAATGAATTTATTACCATCAGAGTTTTTAGAAACAGTTACTAAAAAAGTGCATCACTTAATAAATGAATCAATTGAAAGGCATACATCGTTAAAGGTAAATTTTGAACTATATAGTTTATTTTATTTATGCAAAAATGATACCCAAGAGATTAAATCGTTTTCTACGAAAAACATGATAATTCATACACATTTTGACTTCGATACAATTTATTCAGCAGTCATTGCAGAATTATTGCGTAAAATAAAGAGTTTTCAGCATAAAGACAGCGGCTGGTCGTTTTTAAGCAATTCTCATCTAGAAGTAAACATTAATAAGTACGAACCGATGAGAGGATCTGGTTTTATTGAATTGCCATCATTTATAAAAAACAAAAAAGCATGTATAAATATAAAAAATAATGATGATTTTTGTTTTCTGTGGAGCGTTGTTGCAGGTTTATATCCTGCTAAACAAAATGTGAGTCTTACAACTTCATATCCACATTTCAAGAATGTTTTAAATATAAAAGGTTTAACATATCCAATAAATTTTCAGGACATTTCAGTATTTGAACGCAACAATCTAAACATAAGTATAAATGTGTATGGTTTAAAAAACACCCAGGTGATTGGACCTCTTTATAAGTCACAGTTTAAAAGAGAACATAAAATACATTTACTTTTACTTGAAGAAAACGACCAGACGCACTATTGTTTAATAAAAAATTTGTCTCGACTCGTTAGGAGTCAGTTAACAAAACACCATAGCCGTGTGCATTTTTGTGATGATTGTCTTTTGTTTTTTAATAGCAATATTCAGCTGAGTAAACACAATTGCACAGGTGTTGCGACAGTGTTACCAAAACCAGGCAATTCCGTCAAATTTAATCACTACGAACGAACACAAACAGCTCCATTCGTTGTTTACGCGGATGCCGAAACATTATTAGAAACGTATCAGGGTTGCGATAACGATCCATCTAAATCAGACACCTTTGTATTTCAAAAACATGTACCAGTAGCGTTTGCTTTTAAACTTGTATGCTCATATGATGAAAGTTTAAATGAGTATGTTTCATATAGGGGTCCTGATTGTGTACAAGTATTTGTTCAATCACTCTACAAGAAAGTAGAACATATAAGTAAAATTTTGAGAATAACTAAGCCCTTACTATTCACTGAGTCAGATCTCGAAGCATTTTCCAACGCTCAAGTTTGCTATATTTGCCAGGGTCTCTTATGGGAAGAAAACAAAGTTCGCGATCACTGTCATTTATCAGGTCAATACCGTGGTGCAGCTCATTCACAGTGTAATTTGAAACTTCAGGTTCCACGTTTTTTGCCGGTGTTTTTCCACAACCTGTCAGGTTACGATTGCCACTTATTCATAAAAGAACTGTGTAAATCTCCTGGTGAAGTTAAATTAATTCCGAAATCTATGGAAAAATACATTTCTTTTACAAAGTATGTGATTTTGGAAAATGAAAAGGAGTTTTTCCCGCTTCGTTTTGTAGATTCTTTTAAATTTTTAGACTCTAGTTTAGACAAACTTGCAGAAAGTATGATGAGATCAGATTTTTATCATTTACATAAAAGTTTTCCTGACAGTAATCAATTCCAGTTGTTACTCCGTAAAGGGATTTACCCCTATGAATACATGAAAACTTGGCAATCGTATGAAGAAAAAGAATTACCTCCTCAGAAAGAGTTTTTTAGTTCATTATCTAACCAAACGATTACTGATGATCAATTTCTCCATGCTAAATCAGTGTGGAAGACGTTTAACATCAAGGATATGGGTCAATACACCGATCTTTACTTAAAAACAGACGTTTTGCTTCTTACCGACATATTTGAGCATTTTCGAAAGACAAGTAAAACACATTATAAATTAGATCCAGCGTTTTATTTAACAGCACCAAGTCTCTCATATGATGCGATGTTACTTAAAACAGGTATCTCATTAGAGCTTATAAATGATTTTGAAATGATTCGAATGATACAAAGCGGAATTCGTGGTGGTATATGTTTGTGTTCGAACAGGTATGCCGAAGCTAATAATATGTATATGGAAGATTACGATAAAAATAAACCGGATTCGTATATCGTGTACATAGATAGCAACAACTTATACGGATATAGTATGTGTCAGTACTTACCTTATGCAGGATTTCAATGGTTGAACGAAGACGAAATTAATTCATTTCAAGTTATGAAAATATCAGATGAAGGGACTTATGGTTATATTTTAGATGTTGATTTGGAGTACAACGACTTAATTCATAACTGTCATAACGACTTGCCTTTTTGTGCAGAAAAAATGATTCCACCTGGAGGGATGATGGAAAAATTGATACCAAACTTATATGATAAATATAATTATGTCATACACTATGTTCATCTTAAAACTTGTCTTAAGCATGGACTTAAATTAAAAAAAATCCATCGTATCATTAAATTTAGACAAAGTAAATTTCTTAAGCAATATATCGATTTAAACACTGAATTAAGAAAAAAAGCGGTTTCCCAATTCGAACAAGACTTCTTTAAATTGCTAAATAATAGTGTATTCGGAAAAACGTTAGAAAACACCGAAAACAGGGTGACTGTAAAATTTGTTAACACTTGGATCGATCATAATAATATTTCTAAAAAGAAAATCGGAGCTTGTGATTTAATAAATAAGCCTAACTTTCATCGCATTTCTATTTTGTCAGATAATTTAGTTGCGATTCAGATGAAACCTGTAAGTGTTGAACTTAACAAACCGATTTACATTGGTTTTTCTGTTCTAGAATTATCAAAAAGTCACATGTATGATTTTCACTATTCGATTATTAAACCACATTATTCTGACCGTATAAGTATTTTATATACTGATACTGATTCTTTCGTATATTATATTAAAACGCAAGATTTTTATAGAGACTTGCAGATGTGTTTTATGGATTACTTTGATACCAGCAATTTAAAACCAAATAATCAGTTTAATATTCCCTTAAAAAATAAAAAAGTTCCTGGGTTGTTTAAAGACGAGCTTAAAGGTAAAGTTATAAAAAGTTTTACTGGGCTCCGATCGAAACTCTATTGTATTACAACGACTTGTGAGTTTGCTGTCAAAAAAGCGAAAGGCGTCAAGTTTTCTGTTGTACGCGACCTCGAAGCATCTGATTATACTGACGTACTTCTCACAGATCAAATAGTACGTAGAAAACAAGCGCTGTTTAAATCAATTAAACATGAAATATTTACGCAGAAAGTGAATAAAGTGGCATTATGTAATAAAGATGATAAAAGGTTTATTAATAATGACAAAATTTCTACATTAGCGTGGGGTCATAAACTGATTAAATTGTAATGTCTCGCTGTGCAAGTATAACTAATATAACCTATGCCATAGATAAATAAGAAGTATGCTTACTTATTTCTCTATGTCTGTACGTATGTCGGTACATAATTATGGTAAAATGTGTAAAATTAAGATAATATCGAAATAATAAAAGGTATAATAAACTGACAAAAAGTGTTTTCTTTTTCCTTTGACCAATGTTTCACCCCTTCCTTATTCCAATAGACATTCTTTATGGTAAGTTCAACTTATTAAGCAGCTAAGCATTTATCTTGAGTAACGTTAATTGACTTAAATCTCGTATTTTGATTTAGAGTTGGTATAATTCCTCTTAAATTTATTCATGAATAATATTTAGCATCATTTCAAATATTACTTAGGTTTATAACAACAATTATTCAGCTACATAAATATGGTATGTAATTGTAAACTGAACCAGCACTATTATAATTAATTTGAAATATGAGTAGGTACATTATTCGCTCACATGTCCTTACTTGTAGTTAGGTATAAAATTATAGTAAGTATATGCATTATTAACATCACACGTGCAAAAATGCTGATTGTTTATTTATTTACAGTTTAGCAACGATTAGGTAAATCATTTTTCACTGAGAAGTGACAAACGCAGGTTCTTACAATGGATAATTTTTCTTTAAATCATGTAAGTATTAATTTTGTATTGTTCAAGTCATAGTGTGACTAATAGTAAGACTATAGTAAATTTAAATTATTCTCCATTTTTGGTTCAAATGGAATGAATATTTTATATATTGCATTGATTACCTTTCAATTTTGATTGAGTGATTATTTTGTTTTTTATTTACATTTAATTAATTGAATTCACCTTGTTGCATAGGACATCGATTCGAATATTTACGCGCAAGACCCATTGGAAGGATTCACACAGCGTATGGAAGACTGGAATAATGAGGAGTTATTGAAAAGTAAAACCAAGAAAGGAAGCAAAAACCGAAAAGTGCAAGAATTGCAGTCTAAAAATAAAAGAAAACGTAAAGATCAGGCCCAACAATCGTATGTAATTAGCAAAGAACCTCGGCGAGGTCATCGGCTGATAAAAATTAAAATATTTGACTTTACAGAGTGTGTGTCAGAAAATATCGAATTACCCTCAGACGATAGTGACAGCGAGTTTTTAAGTCTTAGTGCACAATATGTTGTAAAACATCCAGTCGATGAAATTTTGGACTCTACCGAAAATATTATTAATAAAATATGTAAAGAAATTAGTAAACGGGATTTGTAATGCTACGCAGATGTCCAATCCATTTATGTTTTTCAATAGTAGTAGAACAACTTGAACAAAATGGCATTTTAATGTAATTATTTATTACAAAATTTTAATGCTAGCTAACACACATACAATTTGCCATACACCGTGCAAAAAAAAAAAAAAGTAATAAAACTTTATTTAACAATTCGGGTAAATCGTCAATAACTGTTCAACTTCCATTTAAGTACTAGTCAAATCTTAAAATTGATTTAAAAACAAGAATCTCGATAAAATCTATAGACTCAAACTTCATTACAAGGTCAAGAACTAAATATTTTTTAAGATTTGACTAGTAAATGGAAGTTGGACAGTTATTGCCGATTTACCCTATATCGAAAAATTATGTAAAACTAAAAATCAATAATTACTTTTGCGAACATAAAAGCCGAGTCAGTATCATTTAATTAATATTTTATACACTTCTTAATAAAAACTTGTATTGTTAGAGGATACAGGAAATTGCAACACTCATTTTATATACCTCTACTTAGTCATAAAATTCCGCGTTGATATATTTACGCTTTAACAAAATTTAATTTTATTGTAATTATTTAATACGAATCTTTAATGCTGTAACGAAAGTAACTAATAAGACCTAATCAAACATATCGAAATAACACACAAAAGATTTAAAATAATTAATTAGATTTATGAGCATAAAATACTGACTCAGTGTCATTTAATACTTTGCGGGCACTTTTAAAAAACCCTTGTAGTTTTTTCCATTCGTCCCCATTCGAATTGATTTGAATTTTTAGAGAATTCAAAGCCTGTCGCCAACGATCTTCGCGGTTAACCGAAATTGCATCACTTGTTTTGTATACCTTTACTTCGACATAAAATTCCCCATCGAGGTGTTTACGACGAACCACCGACCCATTGGCTACTCGCGAAGTCAACACAGTAGGTAATGTAACAGAGGTCTCTCGTTGTCCTGCAGTCGCCGCTTCCTCCTTAGTTAACAATCCAAACAAGTCGAAGGTACTATTCCAAGGCAGTGGCTCTTCATTTTTTTTCATGGACCTGTGTAAGAAGTAATAGAAAATAATAGTACAGTCATTTTATTTTCACTTGTATGGGAAAATGACAAATTTGGAAATAATTCATAATAGCAGAAGTATTTAGTTGTATGGCTTAAAAGTCATGTTAATCATTGCGTAGACAAATAAACCTACAAAAATTTTAACATGAAAAAAAATCCTCATTTAATTAATTTCTAAAAAAATTGCCTAAATAAATATATAAATATTTTATTATTTATTATGGTTCCTTGAGACACATTATTTATGGATGATGGAAAATCAGACAAAAAAGGAAACGCTTCATATATATTTTGATGAATATTTACTTCCCGACGGAAAATTTGTAGGATTTTTCGTTCAGTCATCTTAGAATGATATTTTAAAACTATATAAACAAAAAAAATCGTTATTATAAATGTATGTTTGAAAAAACGTATCTTTACTGGAGTATAAATAATCTGTGACATTTGTGCATATGAAACATAATTCTTGTGTTAGATGTAGACTAAAACTTAAAAAACATATAAATGTATGCTTACGTTTTAGAAGTAGATGCCTTCTGCTTTTTAATAGGTTGTTCCTTTGCAACTCTAGTTTCTCCTTCCGCAGATCTAAAAAATATTACAAAAATGGCTTAATAGAGGTAATTGCACTAATCTATATACTAAGATAAATTCAAAACGAAAATTCAGTTTCTTAAATTTAATTCATAATATTTTTTAATATTTACAACAATTCGCTATGTTACCTTTTTTGAGCAGGAGATTTTCGCTTTTTATCCGCCTGTTCAATCAAATCCACCGTCTCCTCAGAGTCAGATCTAAAAAGAAAAATAAATAACAATAATTAAATTAACCTGAAAATTAACAGTAGGTATTTTCAATACCATTTATTAAATACTCTTATGATTGCAATAAACAATGAATTACCTCATTGAAAAGTCTTGGTTCTTGAAGTTCTTTCCATGGGTGACAGGAGCCTCGTATTCGTATTCTGAGTCCGACCTAAGGAAAAATAACAATTATAAATAAAGACTTGATAAAATACATTCACCTACTTAGTATTTAAATAATGTCAAGGATAATAAAAAAATAAATAAAAAGAAAAACTTACTTACATCATTCTTCAATTATAAGATCTGGATTTCTTTTAATTAGGTAAATCAAAGTACTTCTTTAACACAGGAATGCCACAAGTAAAATGATTTAATTACTTAAATTTAATTAAGCTAAAAACAATTATTGATGACCTATCGTTAACCGCTAGGGCTGTCACATAAGTTTATATAGCTATATACTTTACAATATAAATTTACTGACACAGTAAAAACTCTAATTCGAAAACATTAATCATTAAATGATAATATAAGATAAGATAAGAAAAAAAACCATTAAAGGTTTACAGAATTACAATATTTACAATATAAATGGTACCGAATTTATACAAAAACGAAGATATTTTCAAAGTAAAAAATTAAAATAACATCTTTTAATTATTCATATTATTTTTAATTATGGCAATAAAATTAATAAAGATCCCTAAATTAAAATTTTCATCGACTTATTTCTTGTTGCACTTTCACTGGTAACCAAATTTTAATTATAACGGTTACTGATATGAGATTATAACGAAAAGACAAATATACATACATACTTAATAAAAGCAATGTACAACCCTAGTGCAACTTTGCATTTAACAAGAAAAACAAAGGCATCATATTCATTGCAATAAGAAACTCACAAAGACCGCGCCGGTACTTTGAAATGCATAATATGCATATTACCGATGCATGGTTCGGAATGTCGTGGAGTCGACATTGATTATATTTGTATACTACAACGGTGGCAAATAAGCATGCAACCTACCTGATGGTATGCAGCTACCAACGGTGTCACATGTGCGTTGTCGATATTTAGTATCATGTACTCTTCCTTTTATTATATATTTAATGTCAATAAAACGATTATTCGATTAATTGTTATTTTATTGAATCTTTATTTAATGTTAGTTATTAAAATGAAAAAAAGTCTGGTATAATTTCGCTTTTTTAACTCAAGAACGACTGGATCTATTTTGATGATCTCTAATTTGTTCGATTCGACTTTGTCTTAAGGAGACATATGATTTAAGTTCTCGTCTTTCCTGTGGACATTGAGTAATGTATGCTTCAAAGCCTATTTTTCGTTGGATTCACTATTAGCTTTCAAATATAAATCTATAAGTTAAGAACATAACTTACATGAATATAAGCTGTTAATTTAGACCCCAGGAAAGAAGATTTTCCACCATTTTCATTAACCAAATAACTATTAAAATGTCTAAAAATACTGAAAACAATATAAAATTAAGTTTGCAGGGTTAACATTACATTAAGCTCTATATAAGTACCTATCACTTTTTTTTTTGGTGTTGTTAAGGTAATAAAACAAAAAGTGACGAATAACGATTAGTATTACTTATGGTGAAAAATGAAGGCCTAGAAAAATTATAGTTAAATGTAACATATAAAAAAATTAAAATTAAAATGCCCATTCGGCTCCATGGATCAAAACAATGGTCTTTAAATTACGTCACAAGTACGCAATTCAAACCAACCAATCAGAAGCCGTATCCTACATCATGCTTTTAAAGTTTTTACATTTGAAGCATATATACAACATTCAAATATTGGTTTGTCGGAGATCCCACTGCTGTGACGACCGGCAGTAGCTGGGTGATCCTAGCACATAAGTTTCTGCCGAGGATCACTACTCCTTGGGACTTACGTCTCGGCATTGGGGCTGGCCACCTTCATGTTGAGCTGTGCTATCAACCAAAAATGCAATCGAACGAAATGGAGAATCCAACACTATACCGGTCGATAGTGTACGGAGGACCCAACCAAAAGTACGTCAAACGCGGCTTTCTGCCGGGGCTCACTACGCCCTGGGAGTCGCATCACCTCATGGAGACTGGCCAACTCTATGGTGTGTTGTACTTTATCACACACATGAATCCAAAGTCTACTTGGTACTATAGACCGAAGATTGATGTCAGATCCTCTGCCAGGGCTCATACGCCTTGGGGATCTACATGTTCACAGAAACTGATCAGCTCTGTGACATGGTGTGTTTTTGTAACGTTTAACGTCCTTTTCAAGATTTTGTATGACTTTAATTCGGTTTTTCTAGTAGACCCGGATTAGGATTAAATGAGAATTTCGTTTAGACAACAACGTTTACTTAACTCGCATAACGCGAAAGCATAAAGTGACTAAACGCTCCGATTCATCTGTCTACAGTAAGATGGGCTACAAATGAGACAACTGATTAAACTGAACAAATGGTAAAAGTTTGATATGACGTTAATGTGTTTTATTAAAAACAGTTTTTTATCAAGTGACTGTGCTTATTTTAACAAACTTCATGACTTGACCGTTTACTGACTTATAGTCAACTTAACGATTTTCTCCATAAGGAAACTGACACTCAATTAAATCTGTTTAACACTAAATAAAGAAGTTTAAATGAACTATACGGATGTGAGTGGGTACTCACATAACGCCAAAAACACTGTGTCTAAACGCAATACTCCGATGTCTAAAGTATGTATTGGGTATTTTGGATAGTAAATACTGTTTTCCTGAATGGAGCAGAGATCAAGCTCATTCATAAAATCAGTTTCAACAAAAACTTTCGTGATAACCGCATAGAGCGAACGCAGTGAGCGGCCAAATGCGGTTTTCCCGAAAGTTTTTGTTGAAACTGATTTTATGAATGAGCTTGATCTCTGCTCCATTCAGGAAAACAGTATTTACTATCCAAAGTGCCCAATACTATTCTACTGATGCCCACTACAGTGCACTTGCTAGTATCAAACAGGCAGATTACACAGCGACAAGCTGTAGGTGTACCCTAGACGAAATAGAGCGGCACCTAAGGGTATTGGAGAAACTAGGGGAGAACATAGCCGGGAACCACTTACGGGCTACTATTCTAGCAAAGTTTCCCCAACAGATTGTGCACCAATACCATTTAATGCCACAGTCTAAGGATAACTCCACAGCAGTGGTTAGGAGTATCCTCCTTGACATAGTCATAGCCATGGAAAGGGCTCAGCTTCCCACTACTGTCAAGGAGGCAGATACCATAACAACGGAGGTGCTACAGACCAGGAGTGAGACCGGATATAAACCCCGAAGAGGTCTCAAGCGAAAGGCTGAACGTCCAACGGCTAATATACCAAAGAAGAGAACCAGATTACCCTGCATATTTTGCAAATTGAGTAATCATAACAGTATGGATTGCAAAAAATACTGTGATCTGGAATCCCGGAAGAAGCAGCTGGCTGACAGGTGCCACAATTGTTTGAGGAGGAATCACAAGGCCGACCAATGCCGTAAAAAGATTTCGTGCTTTAGATGTGGAGAGGGGCACCTACAACTTCTGTGTCCGAAGCCGAAGGGTAAGGAGAATTCTAACGATGATGCTAATAATACGGTCAAGTGCCTTGTGTTAAATAATTATAATTATTTGCAGACGGCTGTGGCACAAGTCACCAACCCCAACAACCAAACAAACAAACATAAGTGCAGACTTGTGTTGGACTGTGGCTCACAAAGGAGCTACATCACGGCAAAGGTTGCCTCTAAACTACGGTTAACACCTGATAATGAAGACCGCCTCTTAGTGTTCACGTTTGGAGCGACTAATCCAAAGGAAATGCCTAGTCCATCCGTCGACATCCTAGTGGTAACTAAACGTGACACCAGAAAACAAATAAGAGCCAATATCGTCCCACACATCACAGGGAGATTACCAGAGTAGCTAAGTTTGATTACCCAGCTGTAGATATAGTGGCTGATGATGATTCTACTGGTGAAAGTGTGGATGTTTTAATAGGGAACGACTATTGTGAAGGCTTCAGACGTCAAGCAAAGAAGAAAATTAAAGAAAATTTATATTTGATAGATACTGACTTTGGTTGGCTGTATTCTGGAGATGTGAACCGAGACCATGCTGCGAAACAAGAAAACATGTTAACTGTAACTACTTATTGCCACTGTCACAATTCAAGCTGCCCTTATTTCACGGAACCGGACTTACCTCTCAGAACAATTGACATGAAATTTTTATGGTCTCTCGAGTCCATTGGTATAACTGACTCTCCTAAAGCCACTCGACAGGAGGAAGCAGTGAAACATTTCAATGATACAATACAATACAAGAACGGGCGTTATGAAGTAACATGGCCATGGATCGAATACCCACCTCAACTCCCTGTCAATTTTGGCATGGCACTAGGAAGACTGAAGAGTTTAATCAACAGGTTGGATTCTGCCACACTAAAAGAATATAATGATATTCTCAAAGAACAATTGGACGGAAATATCATTGAAATAGTTGAACCACAGGGTACTGATGCTGAACACCCTGTACACTATCTGCCCCACCACATTGTAAAAAAGGGCGATGGGAAGCGCGGACGCTTGGTCTACGATGCTTCAATGAAAGGAAAGGGAAGTAAAAGCTTAAATGAATGTCTGTACAGTGGACCATCCATGCTGGAAGACCTCACGGCTCTTCTATTGAAGTTTAGGACGAAGAAAATAGCAATCGTAGCAGATGTGGAAGAGGCATTCTTGCAAGTCGGGCTTCAAGAAAAGGACCGTGATGTGACGAGATTTCTGTGGCTAAAGGACATCACTAAGGACCCTACGGAAGAAAATCTGCTGTACCTTCGATTTTGTCGAGTCCCGTTTGGCATAATCTCAAGTCCATTTCTATTGACTGCGACGATTAGATACCACATGACGCAAACGGACGTAACGTTACTAAAGGAAATAGCTAATAATTGCTATGTGGATAATTTGGTGACAGGAGCAAACTCCGTGAAAGAAGCACAAGAAATATATGACAGGACAAGGGAAACGTTTGATCAGATGTCCATGAACATCAGGGATTGGCTATCAAACAATAAGGAGTTTCTTAACCATGTACCGACAGAACAACAAGCAAAGCCTGAGGATACGGTGAAAATTCTTGGACTGTCGTGGAACGTGACAAAGGACACTTTAAAACTGAAAGTCACTGATCAACACTTTGATGTAGATGCACCAGCTAATACTAAGAGGAAGGTACTTCGTTCCTTAGCTCGAATCTATGACCCATGTGGCTTCATTTGTCCACTGACGCTGCCATTGAAGACCTTGTTTCGGAAAATCTGCGTACAAAAACATAAATGGGATGAGATCTTACCAGAAGATTTGACACAAACCATGCAGGAGACTCTCAACGTCATGAGAGCTGCTACACAGCTGGAACTACCAAGATGCGTGACGAACGACGTTCCTGAGTCCGAGACGAAGTATCAGCTGAATTGCTTTTCTGACGCATCAAAAGCAGGATATGCGGCTGTCATATACCTGACATCTAGGAATGACCATGGAACATCAGTCTCTTTCTTGATGGGAAAGTCAAGGATAGCCAAAACTGAAGACTCATCCGAACTTCATATACCTAGACTAGAACTCCTGGGTTTGCTTATGGCAAGTAGGCTCTTAAAATACATAAGGGAGAATCTGTCTCTGCCTATCAGCAAAGAAATGTTATGGTGTGACAGTTTGGTCGTCCATGGATGGATGCGTTCTAACAAATTGCTACCTCCTTTTGTGTCAAACAGAGTAGAAGAGATCAGAAAAAACCAAATGCAAGCAGAGTTGTACTATATCAACACAAAGACAAACCCAGCAGATGTTGCCACAAGGCCTGATAGATGGGATGAATCAAAAGAACTCTGGTTCAACGGCCCCTCCTTTCTAAAGGAGGAGGAGACAAAATGGCCTGTAGATAGGCATTATATGAACCATATGAATATGACCGTTCTTTCCGTTGGGGAGGGCCTGGACCAGAGTGATAGTCCAGGGAACCAGCGCAGATCAGCCGATCCAAACGAAATACAAGAAATGGAAGTAGACAACGAAATTGACCAATCATTAAACGAGAATCCAAATGAGGATATAGCTGAATCTGATTTAATTCAGGAATCAAACTGCCCATCGAACTCTGCAGACAACACTATAGCGGAGATTAAGAAACTGCAAGAACTTCATTTTGCTGATGAAATTGCAGGAAAGAAAACACACCTGACAAGAAACCTCGGACTGTTTCTCGATGTGGATGGCATTCTCAGATGCCAAGGACGGATGGTCAATACCGCATGGAACTATGACATGAAACACCCTATATTGCTACCTAAAGATAGTGAATATACAAACAAGCTTATCAAGGATACGCATGAAGCTAATTATCATGTTGGCGCTACTCATACACTCAGTCTCATTAGAGAAAAGTACTGGATACCTCAAGGTAAACGTCAAGTGGAACGAGTGATCTCAAGATGTCAACAGTGCCGCAAACATGGAGGTGGCCCTTATCGTTTGCCAAGTGCGCCAGATCTACCCAGTGAGAGAGTGAACTATAGCACCCCGTTCACATACTGTGGAGTAGATTATTTTGGACCACTGTTCGTTAACACGCCAAATGGTAAACAGAAGAGATGGGTTGCTTTATTCACTTGTCTTGCTGTCCGAGCCATTCACCTTGAAATTGTAAATGATTTAAGTGCAGAAGAATGTCTCCTGGCTTTAAGAAGATTTTCTGCCTCTAGAAACACACCGAAACGACTGTATTCAGATAATGCCACATGTTTTAAACTAACAGCCGAAGTAGTTAGTAAGCCATACTGCATTGCAAGGGGAATCGAGTGGAGATTTATACCCCAGCTGGCACCGTGGCATGGTGGATTTTACGAACGTCTGATAGGTGTAGTGAAGCATTCTATGAAACGCACTCTAGAAAAGCACCTTCTAGGAGACAGCAAACTGCTGACGGTCATAAAGGAACTGGAATTAGTCGTCAACACTAGACCGCTTACAAAGGTTGGAACTGAAGTGATACACATACTGAGACCATCAGATTTCTTAAGTCTGGGGAAATGCCTAACTCTGACCCCAGCAACAAACAGTGTTGGTACGGTGGACGATTCCAAAATAAAAGCCAATTTGATTGAGAGCTGGAAAAGAGGCCTGATAATTCTTGAGGAGTTCAAGAAAATATTCATGGCACAATATCTGATGAGCCTGAGAGAGAGATACCAAAACTCTCCCAAACAGCCAAGAGTTGTTTCTTATTGTGAACCAAAACCAGGTTCAAATAAAATCAGATGCAAGGAACCGCGAATTATGGAAGGTTGGAAAGATAACGGAACTGGTGAAGAGTGCAGATGGTAATCATAGAGTCGCTAAGGTTAAGGTTGGAGACTCTATTATGACTCGATCTGTAGGTCAACTCTACCCACTTGAGACGGAACAAGACCTGACTCAGCAGTCAGGACCCACAGGGGAGGAGTCGGCAGCACCACCTCTGGATGCACCAGTTGAATACTTGGATCTGGATGCAGCCCCGAATCCAGTGGATGATGTGCAGCCACCACCAACTACTCAAATACCCGAGAGTCATGACAACCAGATAGACTGCGATATGGAAGTAATGCCAACGCAAGAATCTATGATGGATACTGACCACACTGAAGTAACGAGACCTGAGGAAGCTACTTCCAGCCCTGACAATGTGCAACCAGGGATCAGGGCCAAGAGAGACGCTGCTATCCGGGCCAGAGAGAAAATCCTGGAGTGGACGCGTCACCTGCTCACACTACTTCAGTAGCACTCCTCTTGCTCGTGGGAGTGTCGCGCGCAGCGCGATTCGCCATAGAAAAATCGGTATGTATCAACACTAGTAATGTCAATCTATTTGTAGTGTGGTAACACCACTCTTGTTTTTGACTAACTTAGTATGTTGGTACCTTGGTAGAAAGATGGCGCGAATAATGGCCGCGGTGAACACGAGTGGAGGTGAGCAAAAATCGTGTGGTCATAAGACCAGTTAGGAGCTACGAGCTTCTAGGAGGCCTGCGCCCCAGAGAAACACCCCGGGTGAGTGAGTGTTTATATTACTATATTGGCATGTCGACCTATATGTACATGATACGTGGAAAGATGAGGAGACCTATAAGGCATAATGTTCTTTCCGTTATTGGTAGTCCAATCTTGCAGTGTAAAGCACATTTGGTAGTCAAGGACATTGGACAGAGGTGTGTCGGGAAACACACTATGGGTACGGTCGACTGAGTTGGAGCATCCGTGGCGAGACTATGGGGAAGGTGGAGGTCTCCGGGGGGCCAAAGGCCCCCTGTCCGGCTAAGTGACTATTGGCAAACATGATTAGAGTCACCAGGGTTGCACCCTGTTTAGACCGGAGCAAGTCGACCGATGCCCAACAACTTGAGGTGCGAAGCCATAGGAAAGCGGTAAACCGCTACTAAACAATAGTTACTCTATGGTAGACGTGGATTTGCAACCACGCAGGTGTAACTAGGAATGGCAAGGCACTTGGTAAAACCAACATGCATGTGAGTGGCATAGCCACAAGTGAGAGGCACGACCTCACTGTATTTGTATACACATTGACGATAGTGAAAGTAGAATAAAATGGTCGACTTATCTTTCCACTGTCATGGTAAATTAAAATGTGTAATGAATTATGAAACCCATGTCGTCCATTCATAAATGTGAACCCAGTATTAAGTATTTGATACAGACATCATATGGAGGGACGACAACTGTGCTTGTGAGTTGTTCCGGCAAATGTGAGTGACCCAGACACAATGACAAGAACATGGCTACAACACGAGGCAAATGCTTTCCAGCATGCTTAAGGTGCTCAATGCTGAGACCGTCGTGACCTGGCGATTTACCTCTTTCCATGCATTTAATTATTTTATCAACATCCTTGGAGGTAAATCTGTCACAGCTTCTACCCACGACCATCCCAGCACTGTACACCTCTGACTCATTTGCTTTTAAAAGCGGACTGACATTAAAGGCGCGCCTGAAGTTGTTGGCAATATTTCTCATGTCACTCTCCCCACCCACGCTCACAGGGACACCTGCCCTCACATTCCACTTGTTAGTGTTCTTCCAGAAAGCTTTGAAGTCCTTATTTTTACGATTTGTGGCCAGGATATCGCATTTTATTTGTTCTTGTCTATCCTGGCACCACTTTAACTTGGACTTAAAAAGCTTTCTGCTGTCACACATATCCCTATAAACTGGGCCTTGCTTGGGTTTATTATATGACACCCATAATAAAAACTTACTCCTAGCATCCCTGTGAGCATCGGCCACGTACTTATTCCAGCCGGCTACCGGACCTTTACCTCTCCTCTTCCCCCTCTCTGCCCTACTAGACTTTCGCGCCGCATCCGTCAATATGTTAACTAAGCTGCTATACATGTTGTCCAGCACTATTCTATGACTAGGGTCGTTGCATAGTCTATCAGAACAAGCCGTAAGTTCAGCCGGAAAGTCCAGTAGTTTGAGCCCATCGTCACAGATCGACTGATACAACTCCACCTGCTCGGGCCCTCTGTCACCCCATATAACCCCCTCGTGACGATGCCTTTCAACCGGTATGTTCTTAACTTGTAATTTATTTAAGTTACATTCTAGAATAAGAGGTAGGTGATCGGACCAGTACACGTCATACTTAACTTGAATACTGCGTACAGTTTGCCGCGCTGCCTCAGTGACGATGCAGTGATCCAACCACCTATTACAACCATGAGCATCGCTTGTGAAGGTATATGTTTCTGAATCGCTATCCAACATATCGAGATCCACGCAATACCAGTTTTGAATAATACAAAATTGCAACAGCTCCGTACAGAACAACTCACTAGGGTGGGCATTAAAGTCCCCCAGGATATAAACTGCCTCAGTATCCACCGATTCCTCACATATGGCGGATATTTCACCTAAAACTTCAGTAAATAACGGTAAGTTCTCAGGCAAGTTAACTGGCATGTACACACTAAATACGAGGACGGAAGAGCCAGGCATGTTAATTTTAATGGCCGCTAACCGAACACTAGCACACTTTACGACCGACACATCAGGGAACACTGACTTCCTCCACAGTATCGCTACGCCGCCGTAAGGACGTCCCGCTAATAGTCCAGCTTTGGAGTCCATCGCCGAGGTTCCCGTGTACGCAAAGTCACTGTGTATAGAGCCCAGTAATGGCAAATCATGCTCAAAAAGCCACAACTCCTGTAAAGCTACGATATCAGCCATTTCACACAACTCTTTCACTCCATTAATTGACTGTTTAAGCGACTTACAATTAAAGCTAATTAATTTACTTGAGCGATTATTTTTTAAGAAGTGAAGAATCTTACATATACAAAATCTACATATTAGGGGTCCTCTTTGACGTCTCTAAAAACTAACGAGAGATTTTAATTTTAAACTAATTAACACAAAAATTATGACCAGAAAACCCACTTTTTTGGCCTAAAATTGCTAGACTTAGATGTCAAATATCTCGAAGATGATGAATATTCAAGTAAATATAGAATACTATATTGATTAAGGCTGTTACTGATAATATGATAAGCTACAAGACTCAATACAAAACTAACGGGTTCAGATCAAAGGGCATTGGCGCCAGGGAGCCCCTTAACTAATTACTATTCATTCATGCCATGTAAATTTAAAAAAAATAGTTATTATGTCGGGACATATTGGTCTTTATTATGCATAACAGGTTCCTATGATATTTTCTGCAGTATTGCTCTATTGTAAGGGACTTACGTCATTGTACATGCCAGCCAGGAGAGCCTGACCGCACAAGGCCTTTTGTTGGAAGCGAGAATATGCCACAAGCCTGTAGGTACATTCCCAGCATAGGTAGCAAGATGATCTATTTGTCAACTGAAAATAATAGTAATTTTTTATTTAATTATATAGACAGTTTTTTTTAATCATGGGCCAACATAATATTCCGACAATAAGCTCCACAAAGCTTGTGTTGTGGGTACTGCACTGCAATGTATGTAAAATAGATACTTATATGCATAGAAGACATCCATAACTCAGAAACAATTATTTATTCAATATTATTAACATACCCCGGGGTTTTCGGTGCGGGAATGATTTCGTGTATTTATAACTTTGTTTATTGTAAAGTAATTACCAAACTATGAATTAAAAGTAGGTAGTAAGGTCCAAGTGTGCTTAGAAATGTTAAATTAGTATCGTTTTTTACAGTTTTTACCTGTTATTTGGCTAGTGTATAATATTCCCGCACCGAAAACCCCGGGGTATGATTATTATTTATTTATTTGTGATAATCACGCAGAGAAATGACCTTACCACGCATTTAACCGCAAACCACTTTGTATGTTTATCTAATTGCATCACACTCTTGAATATGCAAGCACAATAGTCAGGGACATAACAAAATTTAGATTTTCGGCGTTTGCGGTAGGCCCGCAGGATCCGAATCCGAGACCTCCAGCTTTCTAGGCAGGGTCACTGCCAACTGGGCAAGGAGGCCGTCAAAATAAAAATAATTAAAAACAGTGATCCTTTAATAGAAAGTAAGAACAAGTGATATTATAAAATTCCTTTATCACCAATATACTTACATTTAAATTTGTCAGTGCCTCATAAGGTGTTTTTAAGCTATATTCGTCCATATCATACAACTTTGAATCTGTTGATAGGCAAACCCTGCAAACCTGCAAGGGCAAAAATGCATTTTTGAACCTTCAGTTTCTGACAGAAATTCCTTTAGTACGGCATTTCTTATAGCGCACTAGCAAGTAGGGAATATATACTACGTACAAAATAGTGTTTTGCTACAGAAATAACGTGTAAATCGATAAAAAAATATACTTACTTGCATCGTTATGTAGCAGCCGAAAACGAATAGCAAAGTTCGCAGAAAAATCAGCCAGCCAACCAGCAAAAAATCAGATGTAACGTAGATATTGATTATATATGCTTTAATTTCTCTAAAGACTTTTAATCTTGTAAATTACAGGATTATGAACTAATTCTTTTGATTTATTTTCTCGAATATATCCAACGAACTACAAATATAAATAAACATACCGCCATAGAATACTGTCACTGTCACAGCACTAAAGCTGTTTAAGCTCGTTTTAAAAACGAGCAAGGTGGTAAATTTTTATTTATCGTTGCAGTCTATGGAGTGAAATGACGGGAAATTTCAAAATATTATAGTTCATAATCGCCATTCTGGCCTTCCATTCAGGGATTGCGTTTCATTGCAATCCGGTCAGCAACTGATAATAAATACCAGTCGCTGAATCCGGTACGATTTTGGTACCGAATTGAATTCCTTACTTCCATTCCATCTCAGAGGGAAAATTGGACATTATTAAATAAAATAAATGTTTTTTATTGCAGGCAGTAAAATGTCCCATAAAAGTCTTAAAACTAGCTGAATTACAAACACTTCAATGACACAGAAATAAATAATAGTACATTACGCACCTAGGGCGGTAAAATAAAGAACGGCTCAGATCGCGGATTTCGGTGAGGGCCATAGACAAGCGATCTGAGGCCTTCTTTATTACCGCCCGTGGTGCGTACACAATTTTACGTCTTCTCCTGGGTGTGAAGTGAGATTTGCCGCTCCGCCCGTGGGCGTAATATCTCACTTACCGCCCAGAGTGACGTAAAATACAATACAATATTATTATTATTTCCGGTTCTCGTCCTGATGCACCGAAAGCCAATGTCTAAAAACATGACTGTTAGGGTTATCATTAATCGCTCGAAGGATTTCGTTTTTTGAGCTTCTTATGGTTTCCCAGAAAGAAGCTACCCTAGCTCGAAGGATCGCGAAGTAGTCAGGTACTCTGGCCGTCGCGAACATCTCTGAGGCACTGCAGTACCTAGGATTCGATTTAGATCTGATGTTTTGTTTCATGATATTTCGTACGTAAGTCCCTAAAAACTCAGGAATATGTATGTTACTATGTACATACGTCAGTTGGAAGCCTTGCCACCAATACCCTCTTAAGTGTTGAATATTTACAACTTGGTCAACTTGTAAGTATAAAGTATAATGGGATAAAATTTGGACTATAGCCCGAATGGACGATGAAGCTAATAAAACGACAACTAAGTTATATACGTCTTGTATTCATTCAGTTAATATATAAAAAACTACACAATTTAATACATCAATCTAGCTGCTACACACATTTTACACTTACGACTAATAGGCGAAAAATACTAATGATATTAATTTACTATTTCATTGATTTTACATATGAACTTAAATCTTCAGGAATCAGACGAAAAACAGTCAACCCCCAAATATAAGGCAGCACACTGAATTAGCGTATCAATATATTTGTTGCTGATTGTACAGCCGCCATCAAATATATCGCAGCGCCCAGGGTACTCAAAAATATCTGAACATGGATTTCATCGCCGTGACAATAGAGGTGTCGTTCAGATATTTGTGACCACCTCGGCTGCTCCGATATATCTAATGGCGACTGTACAGAACGAACGGATAGATCGAATGGACCTCTTAACTTAAGTACACTACTAAATAGGTAATAAACATTCAATGAGACTCGTATTAAAAGCGTATTTACTATTGATTATAATAGTAGTTTATGTAACTGTTACGTAATAGGGGTCCTTAAAACACGAGTGTGGTTTTATGAAACGAACGAAGTGAGTTTCATAATAAGATCACACTCGTGTTTTAAGGACCCCTATTACGTAACAGTTACATAAACTACTATTACGTCACTCTGGGCGCTAAGTGAGATTTACCGCCCTAGAGCGCAGCGGCAAATCTGACTTCACACCCACGAGAAGACGTAAAATTATGTACGCACCACGGGCGGTAATAAGGAAGGCCTCAGATCGCTTGTTTATGGCCCTTACCTTCGGTTCGGGCCACAAATACCCACGATCTGAGCCCTTCCTTATTTTACCGCCCTAGGTACGTAATGTACTAATTATCTACACACATATTATAAACCCAAAATGATGATTGAATGACTGCAATTGCACGGATTGCACGCCATCGCCATCACCAACTCGATTGTGTCGGCGGTCGGGAGGCGCGTGCCGGCGGGTCGGAGCATCCCGGATTTTCATAATGATATCGAATTTTTGCTTATTATTTGATAATAATAACATCGTTACAGATAAGACATTTGTTCTAAGTAACTACTAACGAAACAATCTATATTTTTATGGTGGTTATAACGTGCGGTTTTTGAACGCATCATGGAGGGTTTATGATATGGGTGTAGATACAAATAATTAAGAAATCGTTTCTAAAGTTTATATTAGCGTAATGTTTTTCATCGAACATTCTATAGTATATGTACGATTTCAAATAAAATATGTTATGATTCCATTTAAATAAATAATTCATAATCGAAACTATACATATGTCACTAATTAATATTTACAGTACATCATTATTCATATTAATAATCATATTTTTATTTCATTTCTCACACAGCACTCATTAAATTAAATTACGACAAAGCATGGTTATCGAAAATGCGTACAATAAAATACCTACATTATGCTTTAGGTTAAACACAATGGAAAAATGTTAAAACGACCAGCAAAATGTATGTATGGGTCAGGCCGTAGTTTTTGCCACAAATAGCGCAAAGGTGACGTAAAATATTCTACGATTCGGTCGCACAGAGTGACGCAAAATAGTTGAGTCGGTCGCGCAGAGTGACGCAAAATAGTTAAGGTTTGCGCATACATTGTATGATTTTGACATAATATATTTTAAATGAACATTCGATTGTTAACCAAGGGATGGAAAGAACCCACCACAGCCCAGATATTTTGGCGCTCATAGTTAGGTACAAAAAAACACGATTTGGTAGTAAGGTTACATTTTTAATCACTGCAGACAAAAGGCTGAACGGTCCACCAAATGGAACTATAGAAACATGTCAAATTGCCAAATACTAAGAGATTCCATAGGATTTGACTGAAAACGTCACTTTCAAATAGTTCCATGGTGATCCACGGATCCTATGTGTGCATGAACCTTTATTCGGTAGCGCAATATCACTGGTATCGCAAAGTGGCATAATGGCGACCGTGGCGCAAAGAAAATCTATAATAACTCTATGAATAAGCTCTTTTTTTTAGTTAAAATAACCTAGGAAGATTACACACGCCTTACTTAATAGTGCACAATAACAATGACAGACATTAATTTAAAACTTATCTTGAAATCTCAAAAAATGCACGCCGCGAAAAATGTGACACTTTTCACTCCGAACAAAGTTTACATCGATCTGACAAAAATATAGCCGCTGCCGCCTTATTGACCATAGCCAAAGCTGCTTTGGTGCTGCCACTATTCAGAATACAAATACTACCAAAGCTTAAAGGCCACAAAACGGGCATGATGGTTGCGCAAAAAATAGCGCAGAGAAATGGCTGTTTTCGTTTTTTTTATTGAATGTACGAAAATTAATGTACTTTCTTAGGAAACACGAAACGATATTCAAAAGGGGGCTAGATAACTATTATTTGATAACGTCAAATCAAACAGATCATGAAAATGTTGTCTTTTTTTAAATTTTAATGGATGCGCAAAGTGCACCCGACCGAAGCGGATTTGCATTTTTTATGAAAATTTCGTTGTTTTTATTTTTTAAAGTCGTATAACTTTGCAAATATATCAATTTATTTAAATATCTCCAGTGGCCGTGGGTAACAGGTCTTCAGAAATACAATGCTATGGTTAATTACTATATAAAATGATTACAGTCAAAAAAAAAAGTAGCGGACCGAAATCTGAACTTTTTTCGGCAAAAACTACGGCCTGACCCGTATGCGTTCATACATTACGGAACAGTCTATGGGTTTTAAAATTTAAGATCTATTAGTAATAGTATTTTATACAATTGTGGCATAATGAAGAGCTTTTCAGTTAAGTACCGTGTTTCAAGTGCTCAAAATAGGCAAATGGTAAGAATTAAGTTCGACGAATGCCTTGCAACCTGTTCCCTCTACCCAATTTAGTAATTTCAATCTCCCGGTGGATTGTGCTATAATATTGTATGAAAATCTATTATATTTGATGCTAAAATATGCGACCATAAATGCTCCATCGAAATGTTTGGGTAGTAGTTCGGTCTACAAAGTCTCAATCCAAGCATTATAGTCAACAAGTAGAAACATATTAGATTATTTATCGTTGGAAATCAGTTATAATAAACATACTTTCTTGATACTTCCATCAACGTGAGGGTTTAGTTTCAGCATGTTTCACAGTTCTATGGGTTCCATTAAGCCTTCTTTATATTATAACGCAAATGATAAAATGATGCATCTCTTGTGGGTATGAATATAACACGCAAAGTTGATGTTTGTGATGTCTACAATTAGAATAATGTTTTCAAATCAAAAGTACATCATTGTCGTTTGCTAATAGAGATTATTTCTAATGTTTTTTGCTAGTAACGCCTTTTTGACATTCGATAATGATGTACCTTTGACTTGAAAAATTCACAATTTTACATTTTGGTGCCGTGACCAGGATATTCCACTTTAAAGCAATTTTCTCACAATCAGGGTTTAACCTACTACTAGTAGTCCAGTTCGAACAGAGAACTCGCGATTTCCTTTCAAACGAGTTGACCAATATAACAAGACCCGTCTTATTTTTGTTTCGCGCCTTCTAGTTCCAGAACCCTTTGATCAATCCTGCTCATATACGAACTCTCAAATTGTATAGATCTGTGCTACAATCCCAAATAATTTCATAAACTGTTCAAAATCAAAAAGCCATCGAAATGCAGGAACGTACCTGACAGTTCCGTTGTGTCCGAAGTTATCTGTAAGAACTCACTTTGCTTATAGCATCTACAATCGACGCAATTTTGACACAAAACTCGCGCGATTCGAGACGTTGCCGTCTAGGTAGGTGCAACGAAATCAATCGATGGATCAAAAACCGCAATGTATTAAATCGCAGGTGACTAGTCGCTAACGTTTGTAGAGGCCTTTACGCTCCGCTCGATTAGTCCTCCATAGGGTCGAGACACTTCTGCCACGGCGCGGGCTCGGCGTCCCGGTGCCTCTGACGTTTCGGCCACGGCTTCTTGAGATGCACGTGTTCGACGTGAGCGCGCTGCTCGCCGGCCGTCGTGAAGCATTTGCCGCATGTTTCGCATTTGAATGGTTTTAGCCCGGTGTGGATCTGAGGACAAATTATTGCAAAATTTCCTCCCTGTACAATAAATATCTATCCAGTTGGTTTCAGTAACACTCAAAGGCGTATCATATACAGGATGTATCGGTCACATATACAGATTATTTCAGTGATATATACCTATGTTTCAGTCATAAATACAGGGTGTTTCAGTGATATATATATACAGAATGATTCAGTAATGCATATATGTCAAAACGTTTCGGTGACAGGGTGTTTCAGTGATATATATATATATATATATATATACAGAATGGTTCAGTAATGCATATATGTAAAACGTTTCGGTGACAGGGTGTTCTCGTGCCATACTCACAAACATGTGCCTCCTACGATTGTTGAAGAACGCGAAGTGCTTCCCGCACAGCGGGCACTCGTAGCTCGGCCGCGTGGCGCTGTGGACCCTCATGTGGAACACCAGGTTCGTCTTCTGGGTGAAGCTCTTGTCGCATCTGTCACACTTGAACCGCTTCTCGCCGGTGTGGACCCACATGTGGTCTTTCAGGAGGGCCATACTCTGAAAAAAAAGATATACTTGTTTTAGACACTCCTAGTCCAAATGGTACCTGACGTCACAATGCAAAACGGCAGGTACAGTCAGCATCAATAGTATCGTCCTACACGAAGGCCGCAAAAAATATATTGTGACACGCTCTTATTTGTAAAGGCCTTCGTGTAGGAAGATACTATTGATGCTGACTGTACCATAGACATTAGTTTGCATTTTTCTGCAATCCATAGACAATTGTGATTGAATAATTTAGATTTTATTCAGATTTAGAAAACTCGGTGATTTGGCCTCTCACATACATACAGAGGATCAAACCTTTAAGGTTACTTCTCGATACCCTAGAAAGCTCAAATTTGGCATGAACCTTAGGATTTACATACCAAAAATAGATAAACTAGTAGTCCGCCTCGAACTGAGAACTCGCGATTTACTTGCAAACAAGCTAACCAACATAACAAGACCCATGTGATATTTTTTCGCGCCTTCTAGCACCATGACCCCTTGATGGATCCTGCTCATATACGAACTCTCAAATTATATGTTTCTCTGCTACATCCTCAACAAATTTCATAAAGATCAAGAAAACGCTACTCAAGTTATCGTCGAACAAATTCTCAAAGTCAAAAAGCCATCGAAATGCCGCAACGTTCCAGTAGCCAGAAGATTTTTGTAAGAACTCACATTTTCGATAAAAAAAAATTTTTTCTTGAAAAAAAACCCCTGCCTACGAAGCTGGAGGTCCCGGGTTCGAATCCTGGTAAGGGCATTTATTTGTGTGCTCATCTCAAATATTTGTTCCTGAGTTATGGATGTTTTCTATGTATATAAGTATGTATTTATATATCTAAGTATGTATATCGTCGCCTAGCACCCATAGTACAAGCTTTGCTTAGTTTGGGGTTAGGTTGATTTGTGTAAGATTGTCCCCAAATATTTATTTATTTATTTATTTTATTTATATGTATAAAGAGGATTTTTGTATGAGTTTATTACCTGGAAAATTCTTCCGCACTGCTCGCACATGCACGGGGTCTTCATGGCGGGGTACTTGGTTCGATTCTTGTCGGGGTGCGCGCGCCGGAAGTGCTGCGCGTATAGGCGCAAGTCACGCAGCTGGATACCACACTGGAATTATTTAAGTTTATTAGAACCTTGCGTATGGACTGATATTTTTTACATCAAAAAATGTCCATGGGTTGTCCGGATACGTGTAGATTCATGGATGTATCTGTTAACAGGAGACAGGCCTGGCGGTAGCAGTAATCTTGGAAACACCAGCAACCTACAGTCCGTGAGCTCTAAAAAGAACCTTAAGGTTTTAGAAAGAGAACACATGAAAAAGCAGAACACACAGATAACCTCAACCACTAGATAGATCGTAAGTATAACTCGGGGTCACCACACATAGGTGCTCCCGTACTAATTTTGTATGAGAGCGCGACCGCTTATTTCAGTTGAGTTACCGTTTTTGATCATTACTCATGTGAATTAAAAATATCCACAAAAATCTAGTTACAGGGGTGATCCTGGATTGTTATACTACAAATTGGTGTAGAATACTGTTGAGGTGTGCTGTTCGGATCGTAGAAATTTACGAATAAAATTGCGCTTATGTGTGGTGACCTCGTGCTCCCCGTAAAAGCTTAATGATGAGGTGTCTGTGTAGTCTGTGGCAGAACAGCAATATTACCATCGTGTGTCATCGCCGATTCCCGAAGGTTCTTAAAGCTCACGGACTGTATAGGTGTGTGTTTTATTCATGTGTGTGAATGTATATGTTTGACGTACCTGCTCGCAGGAGACGGGTCCGGCGGCAGCAGTGTCTACTCGCTCTCCGTCGCGCGCGTGTATGACGGGCCGTCTCTCCACTCTCCTCTACTGTCACTAGCCTGAGAATGGAGGTAGGTTACACAACCATCATTGATACAACATACCTGCTCGCAGGAGACGGGTCCGGCGGCAGCAGTGTCTACTCGCTCTCCGTCGCGCGCGTGTATGACGGGCCGTCTCTCCACTCTCCTCTACTGTCACTAGCCTGAGAATGGAGGTAGGTTACACAACCATCATTGATACAACATACCTGCTCGCAGGAGACCGGTCCGGCGGCAGCAGTGTCTACTCGCTCTCCGTCGCGCGCGTGTATGACGGGCCGTCTCTCCACTCTCCTCTACTGTCACTAGCCTGAGAATGGAGGTAGGTTACACAACCATCATTGATACAACATACCTGCTCGCAGGAGACGGGTCCGGCGGCAGCAGTGTCTACTCGCTCTCCGTCGCGCGCGTGTATGACGGGCCGTCTCTCCACTCTCCTCTACTGTCACTAGCCTGAGAATGGAGGTAGGTTACACAACCATCATTGATACAACATACCTGCTCGCAGGAGACGGGTCCGGCGGCAGCAGTGTCTACTCGCTCCCGTCGCGCGCGTGTATGACGGGCCATCTCTCCACTCTCCTCTACTGTCACTAGCCTGAGAATGGAGGTAGGTTACACAACCATCATTGATACAACATACCTGCTCGCAGGAGACGGGTCCGGCGGCAGCAGTGTCTACTCGCTCTCCGTCGCGCGCGTGTATGACGGGCCGTCTCTCCACTCTCCTCTACTGTCACTAGCCTGAGAATGGAGGTAGGTTACACAACCATCATTGATACAACATACCTGCTCGCAGGAGACGGGTCCGGCGGCAGCAGTGTCTACTCGCTCTCCGTCGCGCGCGTGTATGACGGGCCGTCTCTCCACTCTCCTCTACTGTCACTAGCCTGAGAATGGAGGTAGGTTACACAACCATCATTGATACAACATACCTGCTCGCAGGAGACGGGTCCGGCGGCAGCAGTGTCTACTCGCTCTCCGTCGCGCGCGTGTATGACGGGCCGTCTCTCCACTCTCCTCTACTGTCACTAGCCTGAGAATGGAGGTAGGTTACACAACCATTATTGATACAACATACCTGCTCGCAGGAGACGGGTCCGGCGGCAGCAGTGTCTACTCGCTCTCCGTCGCGCGCGTGTATGACGGGCCGTCTCTCCACTCTCCTCTACTGTCACTAGCCTGAGAATGGAGGTAGGTTACACAACCATCATTGATACAACATACCTGCTCGCAGGAGACCGGTCCGGCGGCAGCAGTGTCTACTCGCTCTCCGTCGCGCGCGTGTATGACGGGCCGTCTCTCCACTCTCCTCTACTGTCACTAGCCTGAGAATGGAGGTAGGTTACACAACCATCATTGATACAACATACCTGCTCGCAGGAGACGGGTCCGGCGGCAGCAGTGTCTACTCGCTCTCCGTCGCGCGCGTGTATGACGGGCCGTCTCTCCACTTTCCTGACCACTCGACCGTTCTTCTCCGCGTTTATGCTCTGTGAGTCGTTGCGGATGCGATTCCTGTGAATTTTCAAATATAGAGTAGGTTAAATAAATATCAAATTCTATTGCTGACTTTGGTAGATCCTTCATCAAAGCTTTGTATAAACTAGTCGAATTAAAATGCTTTATTTTTTTTTAGCGCGCATTCGCCTTCTTATGCTTCCTTTACACGTCGCAACAAGTATCAGCAGATTGTATCTGCCTCTCATTCTTACTCGTTAACGAGTGAACGGGATGCAGATACAATCTGCTGATGTGTCCGTCGATGTAGAGTTGCCAATCATATCAACTTTGAACGCGATCCGACACTAAGTAAAACGACACTAAGTGATAATAATGGCGCATGCAACTGTGCCGAAATATCGGAAACTCATCAAAACAAACTTACATGGTAAATATCCCGTATTAAATAGTTATTGTAGTGTTAGTGACCATGTTAGCTTAAATACGTATACTAAGTAAAACATTCAAAATGGCGTCCATGTTTAAAACACAACTACTTACGGGTCGTTGTCGCTGCTATGTCGCGATGACAACTTGAGATGCCGCGCGTGCGCCTCTTCCGACACGAAGCGGACTTCGCACGTCTCGCAATATGGGCCTTCTAGTTCAACCTGTAATCACGATAACTATATTTATCACGTTACGTTAATATATTTTTTATTTTCTAATTTACCGCTCAATGGGGAAGCCAACTGTCAATGATAGCCAGAGGGCGCCAGCATAGGTTGTCCTTGTTTTACTTACGAAGTTTAAGTCGCACAGTTCGCACACGAAGTCCGATATTTGCTTTATTTTTGCGACTCAGTGTCTAAGCAAGCGAGGACTTCAAAATGATCTTCACACGCTCTTCTTTTGTTAACAGTAAGGCAACGTCAAGTTTATTATGAATATCTCACCGGCATAGCCACTAATGCTACTAAGTTTTTACATGATATGGGGTTACATTTTGGTGCCGTGACCAGGATATCGAGCATAGTGTCTAATAGTATTTGAAAAAAGGGTGGGACTTGTTAAATAGTGACCGTTTGATTGTTTAGCGATTTATGATTGTTTAAAACACTAACCATTACTTATATTATGGTGTAATCATGAGAAAATTTGATAATGTAAGTGGCATACGTGCGAAATATTGGCATTTTGAGAGCTGAAACATAAGTGTTATTTTGAGATATTTTTACAATGTTATACCTTAATATTTTTGTGTGACATTGCTAAAGTAAGACCATATACAGGGCCACCAAAAAGATTAGAAATTAAAAAGTGGCAACATCGTAGTGTCGTCCCGTTTTTTTAGATTGATTTGAAAGGGACGACACTACGATGTTGCCACTTTTTAATTTCTATTCTTTTTGGTGGCACTGTATTTAGTGACAATGCAGCCTAATTGTTAATACAAACGGACCGTCTTGTCAGCGAGCCGGTGTTTCTTCTTCTTGTGAACGTCGATGCCCTTCTTACTGACGAACGTGTACCCGCACAGCTCGCACACGAAGTCCGACACGTGCTTTATCCTGATGTGGCCCATGTACGTCGTCAGTTTACTGGAATAAAATAATTGAATAACAAATTGAAATATATTTTATAATACAAATAAATTACACGCAGATTACGTGAATATGTTGCATCTCGCTGAATTTATATATACTACTGTGATTTTCTCACTTGTTTCCATATTAAATACTCACTCGAACTCGCTCGGACAGTGAGGACACTGGTACTTCGTGCCGGCGTGCCACTTTTCGTGCTCACGCGCAACGCCCCTGAAAATAAAACCGTAAAAAAAAACAATTCCTTTTTTAGCCCATCTTACGGTACAGTCGGCCAAAAATGTGGTCTACCACCCTACGGTTGAGGTTCGTTTGAACGTTATGAGACAACAAGGATCTTAAAGATCCTTAGCGATCGTTAGATCTCGCAGAAACTTTTGTCAAAACTGGCAGACCACTTTCTTGGTCTCCTGTACATAATATGTTCTCTGAATTTTGCTCTGGTAGTTATTTTTGAGTTATCTCCTAAAAACTTCTTCCATAGGCATCAAATACGACCTTTTTGTATTAGTTTGGTTCTCATTGAAGGTATGGAACCCTCCATTATGCGTGGTCCGACACACCGTTGGCCGGTTTTTTTTAAACTTTGGTTTTGCGAGGTATTATAGGGAGATAACGAGAGCAACCAAACCCCTCTAGTTAATTTACTATACTATCCAACACCTGACAGCTATTCATCGCTGGAGGTCAATGTAACAGGCCGGCACAACTATCTATGTACCTAGTTGGGAAAACGGGGTACACAAAAACTGCCAATTTGCCGAAGTTGTTTCATTTACAAGACAAGACAAAAAAATCCGTCCCCGCAAGGTGAACGCACAGGTAGATTTCGCATCTTGTCCTTGTGGATGAATGGATAAGGGCGCTGCATGGTACCGCATGGGATACCAGTTCAAAGTTTTTTTTTTACAATATTTTTTTTGTACGACTATATAATATTTAACATGAATTTAACAGTAAATGTCGGGCACAAGAATTTTGACCTGCTAAACAAGGCCAAAATCCACTTTCAGTTTTCTTTTCTTTTTTTTTTCGAAAACTATGCATTTTTCCGACAGACATAGTTTTTGAATATTTTAGAGAAAAAAATAACCTTTCGATAAAAAATATTGCTGACATAAAATTATTCACCGTTTAGGAGTTATGAATTTCCTCCAGAAAAATTTAGGTTTTTTTTTAAATTTCGACTAAAATTAACGATATTTTCTTAAAGATATGATTAAACGAGTTATAGAATAAGGATGTTAGAAATTATTTCTTGTCTTCTAATAATCAAGAATATGTATTGTAGAAGTTATAAATGCACTGTTGGAAAAAGAAATCATAGTTATACATTAATTAGATAAGTCAGTTCGAACACTTCGAACCCTTACTGTAAACAAGCCATAAATGGCTTTAGCAGTTAAGTACTCATGAGACTCTGCGTTAATTTGAATATTTTGAACTTAAATAAAAAAAAAAAGATATTCAGGTCCCACGCCATATAAAAGAAAAACGGATGGTATATTTTCCATAGGAAAAAAGTTATTTCCGAAAAACTGATTTCATAAAAAGTGAGGCCTCTCCCGTCCCTTTGGCCCTATTCCGCCCATTCACGAACTTGTCCTAGGTATCAACCAGGGCGATTTTTGTACCAAGTTTGAAAGCAATCGGAGCAAAGATGCGACCGCTATCGTGATGACAAAATCGGGCTGCGGATATATACATACATACATAATTTGTATATATACAAACTTTTGAACCAGTGGTCATTTTGGAATCTGGGGGTCATAACTAGACCTTCTGTAAAGATTTTTTTTCAAAATTCGATTGTGTCGGAGAAATGAATAGGTAGACTCGATTTTCGAAATCTACCTAAAATATTGCTAAATATTTATTGCAGTAACAAAGAAAATAGGCAATAAACTACGAATAACATTATAAGTCACTTGAAACGCCTGGCAATGATATAATCTAATCAAGTACATATGTACCCATAGTACATCAAACCCAGAACTCCAGGAATACTATTCTTCAAGCGGTTTTATTTTTTCACCGCCACCGATGAACAGCTGCCAATGGTTGTTGCTTTAGTCTATGAGTTACAGTGTTTACCTGTTCCTAGTGACGAAGGGACAGCCCTTACAGCTGAATTTCTCCGTGTGTTGTGCAGTGAGATGCTTGCGGAGCGCCCGCGCACTTTTGAGGCGGCTCTTGCATATGAAACACTCGTACGCACCGGATTGCTGAAAAGAAGATTTTTAAATTAGAAAAAATTAATGCTGTCTGTCATATATAGTGAAATTGAGATGAGGGTGGGCATTGTTAAAATGTTATTACCTAATAAGATGCCTCTCAAATAAGCTTCACCTCACGCCACACTCAAATGTCCTCACTACCTCAATTACCTCACTCAATCGTGCCTCACCCCACTACCTCGCTTGAGTGTAACACCTCATTGTACCTCACTCAAAAGTACTCACCTCACTGTGCCTCTTATAGTTGGTGCTCTCTTGTCTCTTCAGTATCTCTGCTATATGCTCGTCGTAACTGAGCGTTGTTATAGTGAAGAGACTAACACCTCACTGTGCCTCACCTCACTGTGACTCCCTCAAATGTGGCTCACCTCACTGTGACTCCCTCAAATGTGGCTCGCCTCACTACCTCAGTTACCTCACTCAATCGTGTCTCGCCCCACAGCCTCACTTAAGTGTGATACCTCATAACGTCAAATGTGCCTCACCTCACTGTGCCTCACGACGTGCGCGTCATACCGGTCCCTCACAAGGAACCCTCTATAACACACGCCACATTTGTAAGGCGCGCTCTTGTAGTTGGTGCTCTCTTGTCTCTTCAGTATCTCTGCTATTTGTTCGTCGTAGCTAAGAGTTGTAATAGTGAAGAGAGACTCGTCCAGTCCATCTGTGGTCTTGCGCCGTTTTACATCCGAGTTTTTGTACCTGAGAAATTTGTAAATTTAAAATTAAATATAAACTAAAATATGAGCTGTTAAAAATCACCGTCTTATGAATGGAACGAGTGTCTACTACTTTGTCTACGGTGCACAAGTTTGACTGGCTTGAAAAACATGGTTTTCTTCACCAAACTGAGACGGGAGAAAGTCGATCATCTCAGGAATAAGTAATCAATACCTGTTTGATTATCAAAACCATGTTTTTCACCTCAGCAGTTCGAACAAGCCTACTTTCCTCACTGCGAAAGTGCGACTTTCGTCACTCCAGCGAGTGAAATTCTGTTTCTAGAAGCTTTCGTCATAATGGTGATGCCTTTCATTCAAGAATGTAAATAAATGTGTTTTTTTAACTTTAATATGTTCTCACTACTGAGGTGAAAAGTTGTATGTGTCACACGAGAGAAAAGTTTTTCACATCTCGTGTTCTTGAGATCCCTCGCTGCGCTCAAGATTCTAACTTAAAATCACTCGCTTCGATCGCGATTCAATTATAGAATCTTTCGCTTACTCGGGACTCAAAATCAACACTCGCAAGAAAAAACAACTTTCCTCTCTTGTTGCACAAATAACTATTTCAAGCCAGGAAAAGTTGTGAATCGTAGGCAAAGTTGTAGCTGTTGGCGGTACTCGTAACAAAAAAAAAATTAGCCTAAAGTTGTGTCCCGCTGCTGGGTAACAGTCTCTCCCGTTGATTTCCACAAATGAAAAGCGTCTAAGAAAAGCGTCAGACATATCTACCCTCGTTCACTTTTGGTAAATGTGTCAGTTACCGACAAAGGGACCAATTTGTCGATATGGAGTTACTAGTACCAGTAACAAATAGCGTACTAGTTGTATACTAGTAGCTACTAGGTGGAGTAGCAGTGCAGGTGACAGTCCTCTTACATTTTGGGTATCTTTAGGGGGCTTTCGGACAGATGGCGCAATTGGCTTGAGCTTCAAAAAGTTCTTAGGCTGTGCTGCTCTACTATATAAGTTACTCTATGCTAATACTTTCTAAAACTACGCAATATCTATTAGTGAAAGGAAAAACTGTCCTATCGACAAAGTGGTCCCTTGCACTAAACTCGTCCACAAATACTTACTTATCCATAGTGGTCATCGGAGTATCCTCCTCTTCCTTCTTCCTCACTACCTTCTCCTTCTTCTTCACTTTCACCTTCTTCACTTTCCGTTTCTTCTTCACATACACTTCACTTAACACTTTATCATCACTATCTTCATTCAAACCATTGTTACCCTCTCCCTCTACATCATTAAAACTCGTATCATTATTAAAATCTTCATTATTTTCATTATCGTTGAAATCATCATTATAATTATCAAATTCTTGATAAAATAACTCCGTATTATTCTTTTCATCTTTGATCACTTCTACTTCGGTAATAGGCGGTACTTTTACATCTAAGTATTCATTATCTTTTTCTTTTTTGACGATTATTTCATCATTATTTATGTGTATGTAGAAATCGTTGGGGTTATAATATTTGTATGTCAGGTTAGATCTTAGTTGGTTTTGACGGCGGTTTATTGATCGGATATCGCGTATTGTGATCTGAAACATCAATAAAGATTATTGTTATAACTTATCCATATTAAAAAAATTCAGCTTTCTGACTTTTAGATCTTGGGTTCGTTGCCCAACTCGTACCTCTTAATTCGTAAGTTATATATGACATTGAATATTAATTAGTTGCTCTTGAGTAAAGGTAAACCACCAGAAAAAAAAAACGATCCCAAAAAGGTCTACTATCCCCTTTGCTGATGGCAGCCGCTTTTGTAGAAGCCGATGCTTGCGCCAATGTGTTTCGAAAAATTTTAAACAAAAATAGAACCAACTTCACTTAGGCTTCGCTTTTCCAAGAGGAAATGCCCGAGTTGCTGTAAAAAATACCAAAACCACTATAGTGCCTATAATAGTTGAAGATTTCCCTCGATTTTTCCAGGATCCCATCATCAGATCTGGACCTGGTGACAACTGTGAAGTATACTCTTTCAAACAAAAAAAGATTTTTCCAAATTAGTCCACCCGCCTTCGAATAATCGGTGAACATACATGAGAGCAGTTCGTAAAGATTCCTTGGAGCTCGCGCGCAGACCGCCGTTTCAAAGCCGATCCTTGGCTCTTTTAGAATAAAACTATGAAAATGCTAAGGATACTCACGTATGGGCTAGCGTGTGGTAGACCAGTTAGCAAATCATTGATCCTAAGAGAACTTTGCTCCTGAACAAGAAGTATGTAATTTATCTGTACCGTCGTTGCAGCAAATAGTACGTAAGGATTACTTGGAGCTCGCCCGCAGACCGCCGTTTCAAAGCCGATCCTTGGCTCTTTTAGAATAAAACTATGAAAATGCTAAGGATACTCACGTATGGGCTAGCGTGTGGTAGACCAGTTAGCAAATCATTGATCCTAAGAGAACTTTGCTCCTGAACAAGAAGTATGTAATTTATCTGTACCGTCGTTGCAGTAAATAGTACGTAAGGATTACTTGGAGCTCGCCCGCAGACCGCCGTTTCAAAGCCGATCCTTGGCTCTTTTAGAATAAAACTATGAAAATGCTAAGGATACTCACGTATGGGCTAGCGTGTGGTAGACCAGTTAGCAAATCATTGATCCTAAGAGAACTTTGCTCCTGAACAAGAAGTATGTAATTTATCTGTACCGTCGTTGCAGCAAATAGTACGGAAGGATTACTTGGAGCTCGCCCGCAGACCGCCGTTTCAAAGCCGATCCTTGGCTCTTTTAGAATAAAACTATGAAAATGCTAAGGATACTCACGTATGGGCTAGCGTGTGGTAGACCAGTTAGCAAATCATTGATCCTAAGAGAACTTTGCTCCTGAACAAGAAGTATGTAATTTATCTGTACCGTCGTTGCAGTAAATAGTACGTAAGGATTACTTGGAGCTCGCCCGCAGACCGCCGTTTCAAAGCCGATCCTTGGCTCTTTTAGAATAAAACTATGAAAATGCTAAGGATACTCACGTATGGGCTAGCGTGTGGTAGACCAGTTAGCAAATCATTGATCCTAAGAGAACTTTGCTCCTGAACAAGAAGTATGTAATTTATCTGTACCGTCGTTGCAGCAAATAGTACGTAAGGATTACTTGGAGCTCGCCCGCAGACCGCCGTTTCAAAGCCGATCCTTGGCTCTTTTAGAATAAAACTATGAAAATGCTAAGGATACTCACGTATGGGCTAGCGTGTGGCAGACCAGTTAGCAAATCATGGGTCCTAAGAACCTTGCTCCACAGTCGATGGCCACACTCTTATGTTATCTTCTTCACCCATCTACCATATACCGTAAGAGTAAATAGTGCGTAAGGTTTCTGCGGAGCTCGCGCGCAGACCGCCTTTTCTAAGCCGATCCTTTGCTCTTTTAGGATAAAACTAAGAAAACGCTACAGTTTTACTCACCAAATGCATCTGTTGCTAAGCGTATGCGGCAAGCAAAGTATGTAACAAATTATGCTCCTACCCGTTATAAAATAATGAAAAATGTACTTGCAGTTTAGCATATATAAAATCATTGCACTTTAGAATTTTTTTACTTATTGGCATTTTTTTACTTTTTGTAATTTATATTGAAAATTAGACATTTACTTTTAATGTGAAACTGGTAAAAATATTTTAGCGTAATCTTAAGTTCTCGTTAAGTGAAATGTAAATTTCTTATGAGACAATAAATTTCTTTAACCCGAAATGCGCCTTAGCATTTACAAAGATTGCATATACACGGGAAAATTCGACCGCTGCTTTCGTGGCCAGGTGGCGAAGATGGTTAACGCGTCTGCCGCGAATGCAGAAGCCGCTGGTTCAATCCCAGCCTTGGGCACCGGAGGCCTTGGTCACTTTTTCCTTTGTATATGACATCTATATACGTTTATAGTTTTACTCACGTATGGGCTAGCGTGTGGTAGACCAGTAAGCAAGTCATGGGTCCTAAGAACTTTGCTTCTGAATCGCGCAGCCGTCAAAAGTCTATGGCCACACTCCCAGCATAAGCGCTGAGGTAATTTATCTTCTTCACCCATCTGTAATGATATATTTGCGCATTAATGCGTTATTTAAGTGTGGTTGGGTTATGGAGACAAATGCCGTCGATTGCGTGCGAGTTTCGATTCATTCGACAAAAATATGTGTACACATCCTTAAACCTTTTTTTTTTTATTTTTTTATATGCATATTCTACACTGATTTTCTATATGGGTGCTTGCCTGAAATAAATGACATTTATTTTATTTTAAACACAAAAAAAAAGGTATTTGTCCATTGCATGACTAGTTTATTAATATTTTATCGCAATATCTGTGTTTTTGTGAATAAATCCTTTAATATTTATAGTTAAGGTACAAAGGCTGTCCATGGCCATCCAGCGAGGTAACGTCGCGAGCATTATGGGCAGTTTTGGACCGGAGGCGACAAGGAGCGGCTATGACTAGTGTGTAATTATTTCTAAGATAGTTTAGTTTAGTATTAAGATTGTGACATATTTGTTTACTTACATAATATATACAATATATATTTTGTTAAGGTACTATTTCGGAACATGATGTTTATGGTAGACTGCTGCCAACCACGAACATGGTATATACGAAGGTTAGGAAAAGTCTTACTGTCATCCCGCTGACTTCTGTGAAGGCTTGTTCCAACTTATGGTCCCGGATGTTGAACATCTTGCTGTCTGTGGCCAGGCATATCCTGCACACCTGTGAATAGAAGATTGCATGTCAGTTAAAAGGAATGTCCACACTTCACACAGACTTAGCAGCCTCGTGCATTGTTATGTACGTATTTAGGTAATGAGGGTAGTTTTGATATTTGTGTATAAAGTGAGGTAGTTGTGAATGAACAGCAAGCCTTATGTATGTTCATTTTGCCTTCATTTTAAACCCATTTTAAAAAGCCTGTATTTTATAGTTCTCTTAGCAAAACATACATTTATGTTGCAGATACATGGATAAAATAGTTTCAACAAAACTGGAAAAGAACATTTTACAAGTTGATTAAAACCCATTTGACGCCTCTGGAGTTGCAGCAATGATATTGGGCGGTATGCTTGTTTGCCACCATTGTGGTATAAAAAAAACATGTTGGTAGGTCAAAATAAAATGTTATGCTTACCCTTAAGGCAGCTGGTGCATCCAGATCATTTGCCAAATCCTGAAAACAACAAAGAGCATCAGGGGCCAGTCATTAGCATCAAAGTAGATTTAATTTGTGTAGTAGTGTCTATGATAAGTCCGTCCTAATACGTGACGGGGCCCTAGGTGCCCTAGGGGGCACGGAAGAATGTGGAGCCCATGGACACTTGAAAATCAAGCGCTCAATTAGGGACAATGTTAACTGTAAAAAAATGTTGTCTGAGATCATTAGGGCCCCCCACCCCAGGGGCACGGACTCAGTGTGCTCTTATAGTAAAGATGGCATGGTCTATGGTTACTTTGAAACCATTGCGTTTATGGTTCGGGGTGATCCCTAACATAGTTCAATCTGTCTGTTACCTCTTAACACTTAATTTGCTGAACCAATATAGATGAAATTTGGTGTAGAGATGATTTGAGCCCCAGAGATAGACGTAGGATAGTTTTCATTACCTACATCTTCCTTTAAGGTGGTGAATGGTGGCTTCATTTTTAACTAACTTCAAAAAAGAGGATCATGTATAGATTGTCTGCTTAAGATTTTTCTTACTTTCCTCATTAATATGTTAACCCACATGGTTGTAATGTCACAAACCTGCGCAGACACAGGCACAGCTCCATTTTTGATCTTCCGCAACCCGCATCTGGTTTCATAAAAGTCATCATTGCGGAAGTGTTCCGAGCATATTGTGCTACGTTCTTTCGGCTCCCAGTCTGACATACCCAGGGCCTCCATCCAGGCACTGCGGAGATTTGGCTCTTTGGGAAACCTGTATGACATAAATCCATTACTTTTACATACAAAAAACAAAGTAAATGAAAAATATTTTTAACTATTTGATGCTTTAACATATTATTTTTTACTTACTACTCCATATTTTTAAAAATGTCTTAAATAATCAAATGAATTAATGATACAAACTTTTTAAAGACTTGGCCAAAAGAGTAATTGACTCTATGGGTGAACGAAGAGCTGGCAGCTTCCTCGCACATTGCATAAGTATTGCGATACAGCGAGGAAATGCTGCCAGCATCCTCTGCACCAAGCCGAAGGGGCCCAATTTTCTGGCTATTTTTTAGTTTTGTTTAATTCTAGTTTTTAGTTAAGGTTTATTTAAATAGATAAGTATTATTTATAAGTCATATTTGTAATTTATTTACATACTTGTACCTGCCAATATATCCTAAAAACACATGATACATAAAATCAATTATCTGGACAAGATTACTACATACTTAAATTTATCAAATAAAGCAGTAGTATATAGGACAAACTTTTTATTATATGATCCTGGAACTCTAAAACTATAGATTTTCCAATCGGATTACTGTACATTGCTCTAGAAGCTGGCAAATTCAGATAATTCAATTATTTTCTTATGAAATCTTGATGAATAAACAAGTTAAATAAACTTCAATACGTACAAGTGAAACGTAATCCCATGGCTTTTGGTTGTCCGTTTAGTATCGTTAATACAATTCTGCACACTGCACCGCATTTTTCTTAGGTTTTTCACTTAAAATATCGAATTAATAACGCGAAAATTTAGATCATCAGAATTTTGTAAATAGCGCATTTATAATCCAATAAAGAAAGAAATTTTTGTGTTGGCTTGAATCATTTACAATATTTTTTTCCTTTCTACGACATATTAATAACACGATATGCAGCCTATGCAGGTTTTTATTAATATATTTGTAGAAAACTGAATTTATTTAGATTTTAATACAACTAAATAAACTAAACGTCAAATTTGTCCTTGACGCATTCGCCATTTTCTTTTCTTTTTTTTTTAACTCTAGCGGGAGGCAATGGCCAATTCAAGAAAAATGTAGCGAAAACCGGTTTATCGATTAGTTACAAAACAAGGAGCGCTTCACTATTGTCACTTGCATTGTACAGTTTATCATGCATCTCTTTCTTTCTTACGCCCTTACACAAATGAGAGACCAAGATAAGATATGTTTATATATGATATATGATATAATGCAACCAAATTAAAAATTGAGTCAATTTTCAAAACTCTCTTTTTAACTAAGCATGAAAAAAGGAGCTAGAAATAGTACGAAGGCAACTAGAATTTCATGGCATTATAATACAAAGCTCCTGTCAAAACTCAAAGCTATTGGAAGTATTTCGATTATGTTTTATTTAATTAAAAATACAAAATGTATTGTGTTAGCTTTATTTAATTAATCAAATGTTTATAATGTGCGTGTAGCGGACATATGTAATATAAATATTTACAGGACTGTGTAAGAAAATGAGTTAATTCGAATTAGTTGTACCGATGTAAATAATTGCATTATTTACTGATATTTAAAATGCGGTGTTGTGTGCCGGGCTGCAAAAATGACTCCAGACACATCTCGAAGTCCCAGGGAATCACTTTTCATGTGTAAGTGTCATATTTTAAATATTTAAAGGGAGAATACTACAACAGCTTCTACCAAACCAAACAACTTGTATTACATTAGCATTTTACTAATTAAATTACTAATAATTACAATGTTAGTAGAATATTATTGCACTTATTCCTATGCTTAATATAAATAAACAATTTAAGCCTTGTTTTTAAATATAGAATATATTAATCTCATCATTAGGCTTTGTTTTATTTACTTATATCCTACTGTTGGCTACAGATCTCGGGTATTGCTTCTCTGACAATGCTTATGAGTTTCAAATGCCCCTTAGAGACATGACCAAAAATTAAAAAAGAATGACTATGACTATGATTATTAGTAGAGTGTATCTTTGGTTATAAACAAGAAATTGAACATACCTAAGTTTAGTTTGGGAAAAGGATCCAATCCACAAAAATCTATCAACAAAATTTAAACTTTCTCCCAATTTTGATTGATCCGTTTTGCCAGGTTTTGCTAAAACACATCCAATTAAAGTCCCTATATATGATGCCGGCAGTAAAATTATTGTATCCATTTTATTTATTGTAATATCCAAAAGTTATTTAATGTTTTTAAAAATTCCTACCAAATATGATTGTTACCTCCAATTAAAAATTTGAAAGCACACTTCCATTATTCACAATATTCATTAATCTTCCAGGTTCCCAACAGAACCAGCTCTTCGCTCCTCCTGGCTCCGGGCTCTTGGTAAAGAATCGTGGGAGCCCAAGGAGCGCAGTGCAGTCTGCTCCGAGCATTTCCTCTGCGAAGACTTGTATGAGACCAAGAGTGGGCTGAGGAAAGTGAGGGCTGGCGCTGTGCCGATGGTACAGAATGCGGAGTGTGATTATGAAGAAGCTGCTGCTTTGCAGGTATTTTAACTGGCCTGTGTGATACTATCGTGGTCTATGGATGCCTGCAATTCCGGAGGTGTTACATGCACTCCATGCATGTTTTTAGGGTTCCGTAGCCAAAATGGCAAAAACGGAACCCTTATAGTTTCGCCATGTCCGTCCGTCCGTCCGTCCGCGGTCTAGCTCAGTGACCGTTAGCACTAGAAAGCTGAAATTTGGTTTGAATATGTGCATTAACCAAGCCGACAAAATGGTAGAATAAAAACGCGAAAAATATATTTTTTTTCGCTCCAACCAAGTTGTGTGGGGTATCGTTGGATAGGTCTTTTAAAAATAATTAGGGTCTTCTAACACAGTTTTTGGATTAAACTAATACTTTCGGAAATAATAGCTCCGAAAGTTTAAAACAGGGCGTCCCCGCCCCATCTAACTTTTGAATCGTGGGTCCTAAAATTTTGAAAAAATTAATGATACTGAGGCTTAATGAGGACCTTCACTGAAAACTATATTGAAATAAATCGGTTGAGCCGTTTTTGAGTTATCATTCAAAAACCCATAGTGAAAGGACGTAAGTAAAAATGACGTAAGCGCTGCCAAATTTCAAGTAAGAAACGACCTTTTGTGTTAATGGTCTCAGTTTACGGAACCCTACACTGAGCATGGCCCGACATGCTCTTGGCCGGTTTTTCTTACTACCGTAAACTAGCATATGGCCTGTCTGATACTATCATGGTCTACGGATGCCTGCAATTCCGGAGGTGTGACATGAACTCCATGCATGTTTTTTATACTTAATATTTGACGCAGCGCCAGGCACATATAACCAATTTATTGTTCATAATTACGATTGGTGGTGAATGTGTTAATAGAACCAAAACTACTAGACCTACCAAATGTAGGATTCTTCCAACAGAGTCTAGTCCTGTTTATGTGACAAAAGGATTGAGAATTTAGAAAATAGGTATTTTCTAACGATGCAAGATTTGTGAGACTAGCCTCACTAGCCTGAGAGCCCCACTGGAACAAAAATTAGATTTCTTACTCATTTTTAGCCTTGTTATATTTAGCCAATCAAATGACCCCTTCATTTGATTAGTCAAATTGAATTCTTACCCAATTATATGCCGGCGTGGCGTGAGTGAGGCGTGACATCGTTCTGCCTAATGTAACGATATAAGGCATACATTCGGACGTCAGTGTCGCGCTCCGCTCACGCTACGCCGTTATCGCCCTCCAGTGCGACTAAGCCTTAAACATTATGGTATGTATTTTTGCATCAGGTGTGCCGAATATGCCTGGCTGTGGATGTCAGACTTTTGTCCATCAGAAAATATAGGCTGGAGGAAGCCTATCACAATCTCACTGGGCTAATGGTAATTATTCCTTTCTTTATCTTCAATATATTAACACTAGACTTATATTGGATTAAATAAAAAATCGCGAATATGTTAACTAACTTTTTTAAACAAATATGTGTGTCTCCATTGTACAGTCAGCAGCAGAAGTAGCTAAGCTGGTAGGGTGTTCAAAATGGCCTATACACGCTCTTATTCTCGTGACAATAAAGTCGTGTCCAGCTCATTTTCAACACCCTACCCGGTTAGCTAGATTGCTGCTGATTGTACTTGTTTTTGCTGATGAAGGGTTGGCACACTCAGGAAGTAGAGCCTTGTCTACTCTACTTGTACTATTACTTATTCTGTGATATTAGTATAGAGTAACTTATATAGTAGAGCAGCACAGCCTAAGAACTTTTTGAAGCTCAAGTCAAAGCGCCCTAAAGATTCTTTAGGTCGCTTTCACGCAGATGACGCGATTGACTTGAGCTTCAAAGAGTTCTTAGACTGTGCTGCTCTACTATATAAGTTACTCTATGATATTAGTAACCCTTTGAAATATTGTCAACTTGCAAAATCAACCCTATCACATTGATATAAAGCAAATTTTCCAGCATGAAGACAAGCTGCCTGGTCAACTATGTGTAGAATGCGCTCATCGACTCTTGAACAGTAGCAGGCTACGAAACAAAAGTCTTCGGGCACATTCTATTATGATGGAGATTGTAAGGAGACAAGATAGCGTAAGTAAACTTAATACTACAATGCTATAAATGCTAGAAATTAGGACATATGTCGAGTGCGATATAAAAAGACGAGTGAAGCGAGGTTAAATGTGTGGGATATGGTCGTTGACTGCTTAACAGTAGTAGATTTACAAACAAAACATTCTATTATGATGGAAATTGTAAGGAGGCAGGATAGCGTAAGTAAACTTACTATTACAATGCTATAAGTGCTCGAAATTAGGACATATGTCGAGTGCGAGATAAAAAGACGAGTGAAGCGAGGTTAAATGTGTGGGATATGCTCGTTGAGTGCTTAACAGCAGTATATTGACAAACAAAACATTCTATTATGATGGAAATTGTAAGGAGACAGGATAGCGTAAGTAAACTTAATACTACAATGCTATAAGTGCTCGAAATTAGGACATATGTCGATTGCGATATAGAAAGACGAAAGTGAAGCGTGGTGATTTTAATAAATATCTTATATGTCTCAAAGTCCTATTCGCAACATCAAAAACTAATTTAAAAAAAACAAGCTCAATTTTTTTGTCCATTATGAACTGTACTGAAATCTCACCCGTCACTTGGAGATGAAAATGTTTCACTGTAGCGCCATCTGTTTTTAGATTTACTGGTTAAACCTTTTTTTTTCAGCTAACACTACAAAACCTAGCCACAATCAATCGAGACAATAATAGACTAACCTCAAACCTAGGACCTAAATATTACGAACCTAACTTCTACCACCAAACCCTGGACCACGATTTAATTTACGACGAAAAAGAAATACCAATATGTGAAGTTAACGTCACAGATGAAATAGTTATCAAAAATGAAAATAACGATTTCAATGAAGAAATTAATGAAATGAAACAAGAAAATAATGAAGTTAATGATGATGATAATGATGTAGATTTTGTGGCGTCGGATAGAGAATATTCAACTGATGATAGTTTGCCGTTAGAAGCTAGAAGGAAAAAGAAGGAGAAAGTTAAGAAGAATAAAATAGAGAAGAAGGAAGTCATTAAGAAGGTTTGTACAAATAACGGATTATTTTTGTCTATGGTATTATAGTTTGTCCGGAAAGAGAAGTGTCCTGGTTTATATTTACACGTAGTACAGTCGCCATCAGATATATCGGAGCGGTCAAAGTGGTCACAAATATCTGAACAACGCCTCTATTCTCCGATATATTTGGTGGCGACTGTACGTATACTCTGGTCCAGAAGAAAACAACCAGATATACGAAAGCACCTTTGCCAAAGCTGGGTGCGTACCAACGTGCCACTCGTTAACGCTCCGTAACGAATGAAACGCAACTGTCACTGTCGCACTAATATGGAAGAGCGAGAGAGAGAGGTGACTACGATACGCTACGGAGTGTTAACGATTGGCACGTTGGCTACACTGATAGATAGTCGTTTCACTCACTCTGTCTATTATAATATATTCTTATTGTAGGTGCGAAAGAGACAAGTGAAGAAAGACCCGACGCAACCAAAGATCGATCGGCGACGCAAACCGTTTTTAAATGATGAGCTAAATGAAACTTTGTTCACAATCACCGACCTCACTCAAGACGAGCAGCTGGAAGAGATAAGGAAACGACAGGAAACTGCTAATTACAAGTAAGAAAACATACCAAAGTTTGTTATCGAACTCGCGGAGCGCAAGCGAAGTGAGTTCTTACAAACAACTGTCACCTGGCTACTGGGACGTCTCGGCATTTGAATGGCTTTTTGATTTCGATAGTTTGTCTGACGATAACTTTAGTAACGTTTTTCTGATCTTTATGTTATTTCTTGGGGCTGTAGCAGGGATACATAAAATTTGTAAGTTCGTATATGAGCAGGATCGCTGTGGTTATGGAGCTAGAAGGAGAAAAAAAATCCTCCTTAGGGTCTTGTTATATTGGTCAACTCATTTGCAAGTAAATCGCGAGTTTTCAGTTCGAGGCGGACTACTAGTTAAATAAATACAAACTTTGAAAACATTGAAAAAATAATCAACCCAGCAGGACTTGAACCTGCATCGATACGCCTTGCCGGGGCTCGAGCGCTTTACCAATTAAGCTATGGGTTCAGTTACTAAGTTAACAAGCCCCAAGCAAGCAAGGCGTATCGAAGCAGGCTCAAGTCCTGCTGGGTTGATTATTTTTTCAATGTTTTCAAAGTTTGTAACGATCCCATGGGCTTAGTTTTATTTCATACACTTTTGATGGAGATATCACGAAAGTCTCTGTACTCGTAAAACCTTAAACCATCTGAAACACATTGTTTTTAATTTATTACAGAAATTCAGTGTTCAAATGTGAAGCGTGCTTCAAAGGGTTTCTAGACGAAGATGCCTATAATAGCCACATTATCAGACACACTGATGTAAGTACTCACCCTCCTAGCATCTGCCTAGCCTGGGGTCCGCTCGGCAACCTAATCCCTGGAATTGACATATGCACTAGATTTTACGGAAGCGACTGCCCTCTAACTTTCCAACACATAGGGGAAACTAGGCCTTGTTGGGGTAGATCCGGTTTCCTCACGATGTTTTTCTTCCCTGTTACGTGACTGGTAAATAGCAAATGATATTTCTTACATAAGCTCAGTGGTACGAGCCGGGGTTTGAACCTGAGACCTTCGGATTGAAAGTCTGACATCTTACCGCCAAGCCACCAGTGCTAAATTATTATACTGATGAAAGAACTAACACGTAGGTAATAAGTAAAATAATAGTAGTTTATGTTACTGTTACGTAATAGGGGTCCTTAAAACACGAGTGTGGTTTTATGAAACGAACGAAGTGAGTTTCATAATAAGATCACACGAGTGTTTTAAGGCCTAATTACGTACAGTTGCATACACTGCTTTATCTACACACATATTATAAACCCGAAATGATGATTGAATGACTGCCATTGCACGGATTGCACGCCATCGCCATGGCCAACTCGATTGTGTCGGCGGTCGGGCGGCGCATGCTGGCGGGCGGATTTTCATAATGATATCGAATTTTTGCTTATTATTTGATAATAATAACATCGTTACAGATAACACATTTGTTCTAACTACTAACGAAACAATCAATTTTTATGGTGGTTATAACGTGCGGGTTTTGAACGCATCATGGAGGGTTTATGATATGGGTGTAGATAAATATATATTACTACACATTCTTACAAACAAAACAATCTAGTCCCACAGTAAGATACGGCAGCAATGGTTTTTAAACATAACTACACAGACACCTCATCATTAAGCTTTTACAGGGAGCACGAGGTCACCACACATCAGCGCAAATTTTATTCGCAAATTTCTACGATTCGAGCAGCACATCTCAATATTCTACACCAATTTGTAGTATAACAATCCAGGTTCACCCCTGTAACTTGATTTATGTGGATATTTTTAATTCACATGAGTAATGATCAAAAACGTTAACTCAATTGAAATAAGCGGTCGCGCTCTCATACAAAATTAGTACGGGAGCACAGATGCGTGGTGACCTCGAGTTGTACTTATGATCTATCTAGTGGTTGAGTTTATCTGTGTTTTTAAATAAAAATGGTGCTGTTATAATTTTGTTGACGATTTTTTTTTTCAGCAATGCGGCGAATACGAGTGTAACATATGTAAAACGCATTTTAAACACCCGCATGCCTTAAGAAAACATATCACAGCGCATCACACACAGCGATTCAGTTGCAACCAGTGTCCGTACGTCACCACTCATCGGTAAGTATATATTATTGTAAAACAGTTGTTAAGTATAAGAGAAAATCTAAGGCCGGGAGTGTAAATGAAAGGACGAGTGCAGCGAGGGCGTTTAGTAGCACAGGATCACTACTCGACGTCATAGCTACTAATAGAAGAAAATTTGTAAAGTACAAGAAAAAAACAAAGGCTTGTAAGTGAGAAATGAAAGGCCGAATGGAGGAAGGCCGTTTAGTACACTCGCGTGATCACAAATATCTGAACAATGTCAATTGTCAAGTCGGTAAAGTGCATGTTCAGATATTTTAAGTACCTTGGCCGCTCCAATATATTTGATAGCGACTATGGCAAAAAGTTGGTTTTGGGTCAATGAGCAATGTAATGTTGTTCGAGTTTGTTCGTCTATTATATTGGTGTGACCAAGGAGTTTATGAAATGAAATGAAATGAAATGAAAAACGTTTATTTTCAGGCAACTAGTGGCCCATAGATAAATACCTTAAAGACTAGAATACATATTACATTATAAACTAAAACTATTATTTTGATTTTGACACGACGGTTTTCTTTTACTGTTTAAACGCTTTAAATAATGTAAAATGTATACTGATACAAATATTTTGCGATTTCAGACAGACAGCAAGATTGCATGAAAGGTGGCACAAAGGAACCAAATACCAATGCCCACATTGTCAGGACGAGTTTGTGTAAGTAAATGGTTTTTCGGTTGTCACCGTAAAATTGTAAACTATCGAAAGATTGTAAACCGTAACATACTGCTTACAATTTAACGGATAATTTTTCGTTAGATTATAAACTATCGACGAGGAACAGTCATATTGTCAAACGTAAAGCTTCTCGCGCTAATTGTCTCTCAAGCTGTTTCGATATGCCTTCTTGAAGAACTACGCATTATTGTATATATTATCTTTAATGTATTAGTATTACTGTTTTGAAAAAACAAGTCCCGCCTAGTTTCTTGCCGGTAATAAGTAATACTTCTCGGGTCAGAGGTGTAGGGTTAGAACCGGTGGTAGTTTCTTTTTTCTCTCTGACGTTCATAAGTGCATTGTAATGTGCCTAAATTGAAGAATAAATATCTTTTATCTTTAATTGGTTAAATTGTAAGTAGTATGTTACGGTACACATTCTTTCGATATCGCTAGTTAGATTATAAACTAACGGTATTTACAATTTTACGGTGTCATATATGAGTATTATAACGGTCCATGCAAGTCAATAATTTAGTCAAGTAACTCGAGGCAGTGCTTTTTTTAGTTTTTTTTTTTTCAATTTTATCGGTTTTCAGCAAATTCACAACGTACATGGGCCACATACGCATCAAACACCCGTCTGACTTCGTGTGCCAGCTGTGCGGGTATTCCTTCGTCAGCGAGAAAGGGATAGAGCTACACAAGAAGCTGAAACACAGGCTGGACGATCCACAGGTAATATATACTATATCCGGCCGGTTTTGTTACATAAAACCATAGACTTAAAGATATAATAGACGGCCATAGTCAAAGAATTTTTTTGAGGCTCCAAGTATTTAGCGCCATCTAGTTGAGAGCGACCTAAAGATAGCCAAAATGTAAGAGGAAATATCAGCTCCATCTAGTAACGACTAGTGTGCTACTAGTACGCTATTCGTGACTAGGTGGAGGTGACATTTCCTCTTACATTTTGGGTATTTTTAAGTGGCTCTCAGGTAGATGGCGTGATAGACTTAAGCTTCAAAAAGTTCTTAGGATGTGCTGCTCTATTATATAAGTTACACTATGATAAAACTCCTTAGGGTTCCGTACCCAAACGGTAACAACGGGACCCTATTACTGAGACTCCGCTGTCCGTCTCACCAGGATGTATCTCATGAACCGTGACAGTTAGACAGTTGAAATTTTCATAAATAATGTATTTCTGTTGCCGCTATAATATTATAATGATATATTTTATTTCATTCTCTTTTCGTAGATTCCCGAGGACGGTCCGTTTTGTGAGCTTTGCAACGTGCGTTTCGTTTCCAATGAGGCTCTCAGAAGACACATTCATGTTTCGGCCAGACACGCGGGCAGCGACAAGTATGTAACAAGACCCACTACACAGACACCTCATCATTAAGCTTTTACAGGGAGCACGAGGTCACCACATAAGCGCAATTTTATTCGTAAATTTCTACGATTCGAACAGCACATCTCAATAGCATTCTACACCAATTTGTAGCATAACAATCCAGGTTCACCCCTGTAACTTGATTTATGTGGATATTTTTAATTCACATGAGTAATGATCAAAAACGTTAACTCAAGTGAAATAAGCGGTTGCGCTCTCATACATAATGAGTACGGGAGCACAGATGCGTGGTGACCCCGAGTTGTACTTATGTTCATCTAGTGGTTAAAGTTATCTGTGCCGAGATCAATAGATATTAGATAAATATAAGAGTAATTCACATACATTGAGTCACCCTGCCTTTGAAGCAGGAGGTCCCGGATTCGAATACTAGTCAGGGCATTTATTTGCGTCTTTACCACGGATATTTTGTTCCTGAGTTCTGGATGTGATTATCGTCGCCTAGTACCCACCCGCAACACAAGCTTACTGTGCGATTTGGTTGATGTGTGTGAGAATGTCCATAATATTTATTTATTGATGAGTAAAACAACACATCAATATTAAAGTAATCTTTTTAAGGATGTAGTGAAATATTTTTGGTAACACCATCATTAACGTTTAGGGGCACCACACATTAGACCGGAATAGGCTAGATGAATGTTTTTCATGCATGGTATCATTCGATTCGTTTTGTTGTGAGGATCAAATGTCTATATAAGGCCAATTGTCTTAAATCAACATAAAAGACAGGAAAAAGACTTAAAGTCTGAGATTTGCATTTGTTTCTCAAAACGCTCCTAACAAAATGATATAAAGCCGCGACGTCACGGCTTCATATTTGCCGTGTTTAAAGTATGGAAAAATTATGATATTGCTATTTTTACAGTGAAATTTTGCGCTTATGTATATGGTTGCTATACAATTTATTTCACAATAAAATGTTAGAAATCGAATGGTATCATTGGTTTTTTAAATTTCATACTTTCAAAAATCTAAAAAATTTGAAACTTTGAGCCCGATATCTTTGAACCATTTCAATAGATTTTTTTAATGTTTACTTTATTTGGATATTTTGATCATTTTGCATCCTATCAACTAAATTTCATTGCATAATTCATTGCATAATGTGTCATCATCCCTATTCAGCTATTCATAGACAAATTTCTGCTTTTTTCTCTAATGCGTAGTGCCTCTAATTTTTTTTAACTTTTGACCACCAAACGTTGATGAAAAATGACGCGCCACCGACGCCACGTAATCGCGTTTTGTCAAGCGAAATTGAACTTTGCGGAAGCCCGCGTAGGTCCATATTGCACTACAAAGCCTGTCAGCTGTTGCCGTCGTTGGCGTCCATGGCACGACTTTTTGATGTCGGCCACAGCCGACCGTGGCGGTTAAAGGGTTAAATATATTGTTCAAAATAATAACTGCGTCGAAACTGTCGTTTATTTCTACAAAGACCAGTCCACTTACTTTAGAAACGACAAAGAACCCAACAACTCGAAGAGGCCACGAAAGCCGCGGGAGCGGAACGTGTCGCGCGAGCGGAAGCGGTCGCGGAGCGACTCGAGCGATCGCCGCCCCTACCCCAGCCAGCTGCGGAAGGCGGAAGGACCCATCCCTTGTGAACAGGTGAGCATTGTGGCAATCTACACGGAAAGGTAGCATTTGGAGGCGCTTACGTCATACGTAGAATTGTATTTGAGCATTAAAAGCATTATGGCAGCCTCCTAGCCTAGGTGGTAGACCCTGCCTATGAAGCAGGAGGTCCTGGCTTCGAATCCTGATCAGGACAATTATTTGATCCTGACTAATTGATGTTTTCTATCTATTTAAGTATTTATATGTATATACTCGTATATATATATCTATTTTATATATCATAAAAAAGCGCTGGTAGCTTTGCGGTAAGACGTCTGACTTTCAATCCGGAGGTCTCGGGTTCAAACCCCGGCTCGTACCACTGAGTTTTTCGGAACTTATGTACGGAATATCATTTGATATTTACCAGTCGCTTTTCGGTGTTTTCCTCATCGTAAGGAAACAGGACCTAATCCCAAAAGGGCCTAGTTTCCCCTCTGGGTTGGAAGGTCAGATGGCAGTCGCTTTCGTAAAAACTAGTGTCTACGCCAATTCATGGAATTAGGTTGTCAAGCGGACCCCAAGCCGGGATAAACGCTAGGAGGAAGAGAGTCTAGTACCCACAACACAAGCCTTATTGAGCTTACCGCGGGACTAGGTTGATTTGTGTAATATTGGCCCACCTTACCTTGTTTATTGTTACCTTTTGATGTAGCCTGTCACATTTATGCATGAAAGTACACAGTAACACGAAAACCTTGAAATCGACCCAATCGGGCAACTGAATCCTGGTCAGGACATTTATTTGTGTGTTTATCACAGATAGTTCCTAGGTTAAGGATGTTTTCTATGTTAAAGTCCGTATATTTATTTTATAATATGAATATAAAATTAAAATAAAATATACCATACAAAACAAGTACAATATAAAACATAAACACATTATAAAAAACCTAACCTAGAGTGCCGCCGGCAGCAGGGCAAGGCCCAGGCTGCCGGTGGTCAGGGCCGCAGAGAGAGGAAATCTACGGACTATACGCGCCGTGTCCAGGATTACCGCCTTCTGAATCTATGTTAAAGTATTATTACTATTTATAATATAATCTAGTAACATTAAGTGGACCGTAAGCCAGGAAAAAAATTCGTAACCAATCCCGTCCCAGGCGATAACTTGTGGTTGGGATGCGATGACCAACGAAATTTGTTGCTTACGGTCTAAAACGTCAAATCGTGAGTTATTCATTTTCTACCAGATATCCTATCTATTTTCTAACTGAATATATATGAATAGGCTACTTTCCTATGAAGTCAAATCAGTTACTCTTTAGGAAACGTCAAAACGATTTGTTACATAAAGTTTATACGGGAGACTAATATTGTGAAGACACAATACTATATGATGAATACATCTCCTTTATAAAAGTTTTAACCATTATAAAATCATTTAAAGCACAAACACGTGTTACACCTGGATTTGCCCGTGTATTTTTGAAATTTTGATTTTATGAATGCAACGAAACAATCAAATTTATCTACTGGAAAGTACCCTATTGTACCAAATTGAGCCTTGTTTGTTGTTTTTTCGATAAATCTACCTCAAATGTTATATCTATTGATCTATAGTATATATCCACTCCTTATTAACAATAAAACATTTATTTACATAACTACATACAGAGGTACTACAGTACAAATACTAAACTAAATTAATAACTAGCTCAAATCTAAACTAGGCCCTTGCGGCATTGTACCAAGGATGCTGGCGGCATTTCCTCGTTGTATCGCAATGCTGATACGCTGTGCGAGGAAACCGCCAGCTCTTCGGTCACCAGTTACATCAACCAGACGCTTTGCGATTTCTGCAAAAAACTTGTGTGCGCTGGGAAGTGGGACCCCACTCCTTATTTATTTTCTTTAGTGCGGGATGCAGCTAGAAGACTCGAGGGCGTACCACGGCCACTTCCGGCGGATGCACCCCGACAAGAATCGAACCAACTACCCCTCCATGAAGTCGCCGTGCATGTGCGAGGTGTGCGGCCGGATGTTCCAGGTAATACATACCGTCGCCAACACTGTTATAGTAAGATTTTTAGGATTCCGTAGCCAAATGGCAAAAAACGGAACCCTTATCGTCATGTCTGTCTGTCTGTCCGTCCGTATGTCACAGCCATTTTACTCGGAAACTGTAAGACGTATCATTATCAAATTTTTACATAAAGTGTATTGTGTGTGCCGCTACTTAGTTACGAGTATGTAGTGAAATTTCTGAAAAAATCATTTTAGGGGGGGGCACTCCATACATGCAAGTAATTGTAAAAAAATATTTTTTTTACCAAATATCAACATGGTGCTCATCAATCGATAGGTCTTTAAAAATAACATTGAGGTTTCTTTAAACATTTTTTGATAAAGTGGATATATTCAGAAATAATGACTCCGAAAGTCTTAAAAATTGTGTCCCCCCGTAACTTTTGAACCGTAAGTCCAAAAATTCTGGAAAAATTCGAGAAGATACACCTTTAAATATTCTTTCAACTAACATTATTTTGAACATTATCGGTTTAGGCCTTTTTAAGTTATCTCCAAAAAACTACGTACTTAGGCAGATACGACCTTGCGATATTAATTTATTCGACAGCAGCTAGTTTATATATATAATGGTACGGAACTCTTCATGCGCGAGTCCGACTCGCACTTGGCCGGTTTTTTAAGATGTCGGAATTGTAGGTAAAAATCCGTATTAAGATTCCGAAATCTTAAAAAAAACTATCTTAACTGACCATTTGAAATCCTTATTGCAACGGTACATCTGGATACAAAAACACTGGTAATCCTTTTAAGGGCATAATTTGTACCGTATTCTAATCTAACTCGCGGAGCATAAGCAAAGTGAGTTCTTACAAACAACTCCAGACCGAACTGTCACCTGGCTACTGGGACGTCTCGGCATTTGGATGGCTTTTTGATTTCAATACTTTGTCTGACGATAACTTTAGTAACGTTTTTCTGATCTTCATGAAATTTCTTGGGGTTGCAGCAGAGGTACATAAAATTTGTAAGTTCGTATATCAGCGGGATCCATCAAGTGGTTATGGAGCTAGAAGGAGAAAAAAAATCCTACTTGGGGTCTTGTTATATTGATCAACTCGTTTGCAAGTAAATCGCAAGTTCTCAGTTCGAGGCGGACTACTAGTTATTAAAAAGTAAGAAAAAAAATTCTTACAAAAATAAAATTGGTTTTGTATGGAGCGTTGTCTAGCTGTGACGTGTCCGATACAAATGTTTTTTTACGCGTCCAAAACATTTCGAAAAAAATGTTTCATCTACTTTTTCTTACTCGAAATACGATACCAATAATGCCCTTAAACGGATCACCAGTATTTTTGTAACATAACTAATTAACTATGAAGAACTTGCTAATGACTACCACTCTCATATTGTGCCGAAAGCCGGAAGTGGGAAGTAAATCAATTTATCAAGTTTTTTTCCTCATATTATCTGATACTACTTCCAATCATTTTAATTGTATCACAAGCTAATAATACATTTATAAAATAATAAAATTAGCAGGCTGGGCTATACAGGTTGGTCCAAACCTTGACGTCCAAAAAAAGAAACGTAGATTCCTCCCACCAAGGGCTTTTAAATTATGTTTTTTTTTTCTCTGAACGAATACCTCAGAGTCCTAAGAAATAAATTATAGCTTCACAAAAATCATATTGCATTTTATCGTAGATTCATTCAATTCGAAAACTACAAAAAATCGTCTAGCATACATGGGGTATATTCTGACAGCCCTGGGTATGACGAATTTAGTTGATGTCTTTGGTGTCAAGGTTTGGACCACCCAATGACCAAACTAGGCTGGGCCAGTGGGCCTGTATCTTGGCCAACTGCGAGTATTCCAACAAAACCTTTGTTACAGAGCTACGCCCTCCTAAAAGACCACACCTGGACGCACACAGGCGAGCGGCCCTTCAAATGCGATGCGTGCGGCAAATCGTTCCGCATGAAGCAGCGGCTCGTCGCGCACCGGCGCGTGCACAGCTCGCAGCGCGCCACCTACGTGTGCGCCGTGTGCGGCAAGCACTTCAGCACGCACAGCAACCGGCAGCGGCACATGTTTGTGAGTGTAGTGACGGTGTTACACACCCCGCAGCGAGCTACGTGTGCGCTGTGTGCGGCAAGCACTTCAGCACGCACAGCAACCGGCAGCGGCACATGTTTGTGAGTGTAGTGACGGTGTTACACAGCCCGCAGCGAGCTACGTGTGCGCCGTGTGCGGCAAGCACTTCAGCACGCACAGCAACCGGCAGCGGCACATGTTTGTGAGTGTAGTGACGGTGTTACACAGCCCGCAGCGAGCTTCGTGTGCGCCGTGTGCGGCAAGCACTTCAGCACGCACAGCAACCGGCAGCGGCACATGTTTGTGAGTGTAGTGACGGTGTTACACACCCCGCAGCGAGCTACGTGTGCACCGTGTGCGGCAAGCACTTCAGCACGCACAGCAACCGGCAGCGGCACATGTTTGTGAGTGTAGTGCCGGTGTTACACACCCCGCAGCGAGCTACGTGTGCACCGTGTGCGGCAAGCACTTCAGCACGCACAGCAACCGGCAGCGGCACATGTTTGTGAGTGTAGTGACGGTGTTACACACCCCGCAGCGAGCTACGTGTGCGCCGTGTGCGACAAGCACTTCAGCACGCACAGCAACCGGCAGCGGCACATGTTTGTGAGTGTAGTGACGGTGTTACACACCCCGCAGCGAGCTACGTGTGCGCCGTGTGCGGCAAGCACTTCAGCACGCACAGCAACCGGCAGCGGCACATGTTTGTGAGTGTAGTGACGGTGTTACACAGCCCGCAGCGAGCTACGTGTGCGCCGTGTGCGGCAAGCACTTCAGCACGCACAGCAACCGGCAGCGGCACATGTTTGTGAGTGTAGTGACGGTGTTACACAGCCCGCAGCGAGCTACGTGTGCGCCGTGTGCGGCAAGCACTTCAGCACGCACAGCAACCGGCAGCGGCACATGTTTGTGAGTGTAGTGACGGTGTTACACACCCCGCAGCGAGCTACGTGTGCGCCGTGTGCGGCAAGCACTTCAGCACGCACAGCAACCGGCAGCGGCACATGTTTGTGAGTGTAGTGACGGTGTTACACAGCCCGCAGCGAGCTACGTGTGCGCCGTGTGCGGCAAGCACTTCAGCACGCACAGCAACCGGCAGCGGCACATGTTTGTGAGTGTAGTGACGGTGTTACACACCCCGCAGCGAGCTACGTGTGCGCCGTGTGCGGCAAGCACTTCAGCATGCACAGCAACTGGCAGCGGCACATGTTTGTGAGTGTAGTGACGGTGTTACACAGCCCGTAGCGAGCTACGTGTGCGCCGTGTGCGACAAGCACTTCAGCACGCACAGCAACCGGCAGCGGCACATGTTTGTGAGTGTAGTGACGGTGTTACACACCCCGCAGCGAGCTACGTGTGCGCCGTGTGCGGCAAGCACTTCAGCATGCACAGCAACTGGCAGCGGCACATGTTTGTGAGTGTAGTGACGGTGTTACACACCCCGCAGCGAGCTACGTGTGCGCCGTGTGCGACAAGCACTTCAGCACGCACAGCAACCGGCAGCGGCACATGTTTGTGAGTGTAGTGACGGTGTTACACACCCCGCAGCGAGCTACGTGTGCGCCGTGTGCGGCAAGCACTTCAGCATGCACAGCAACTGGCAGCGGCACATGTTTGTGAGTGTAGTGACGGTGTTACACACCCCGCAGCGAGCTACGTGTGCGCCGTGTGCGGCAAGCACTTCAGCACGCACAGCAACCGGCATCGGCACATGTTTGTGAGTGTTAATGGGGAAGGCCGGTTAAAACTTGTTGTAGAGGGCGCTGTTCCAGATTCCATACAAATGCGTACAAGAGACAAAACTATATACAGTCAGAAGGCTTTTCTTAGAGATAGACCAATTCGAGATGAAACAGTGAGTAGTTTTCGCTAAAAACTCAGGGTCAGTGCGCCATCATGCCATTACATTCAAAGCACGCAAAGCGCTCTCTAGTCATGGGTGCCTGCGGCGCTTTCAGGCTATTAAGTCGGGCTTAAGCCCGATATTCCGAACTCGCTCTCATGAGCGCTCATGTTGTTGAGTCGGGCTATTCAGCATTACTATGTTTAGTCCAGTCTATGAACGCACTGAAGAAAAATTTAACTAAAATTATCACTTTTTTACAGATTCATACCGGCCTAAAACCATTCAAGTGCGAAATGTGCGGGAAGTGCTTCAAGCACGCGAGCGAGAAACGCGCGCACATCACTTATGTACATCTCAAGAAGCCGTGGCCCAAACGAGCGCGCGGCAAGCGCCGGGACTCCAGGCAGGTCGGTAGCTGGTGGTCCCTGTAGGTTGTAGGAGAGAAACCATACTAGTGTGAAATGTGCGAGTGCTGCAAGTACGCGAGCGAGAAACGCGCGCACATCACTTACGTGCATCTCAAGAAGCCGTGGCCGAAACGAGCGCGCGGCAAGCGCCGGGACTCCAGGCAGGTCGGTAGCTGGTGGTCCCTGTAGGTTGTAGGAGAGAAACCATACTAGTGTGAAATGTGCGAGTGCTGCAAGTACGCGAGCGAGAAACGCGCGCACATCACTTACGTGCATCTCAAGAAGCCGTGGCCGAAACGAGCGCGCGGCAAGCGCCGGGACTCCAGGTAGGTCGGTAGCTGGTGGGCCCTGTAGGTTGTAGGAGAGAAACCATACTAGTGTGAAATGTGCGAGTGCTGCAAGCACGCGAGCGAAAAACGCTTTCACAACATTCATGTACATCTCAAGAAGCTGTAGCAAACGCCTAAACATAATTCTATCCATTTCAGGGCATGCAGCACCCTCAAATGTCAGTAGCCACAAGTGGGAGCGAGATGGACATAGTGCAGCCGCTCTGGCCCTCGTGTGACCCGAAGCTAGCCGACATCAACGCGATGATGGACGATAAGCCTATGTATTATAATCTCAAAATATAGTAGCTAATAATGTGAACGAAAAAACTATGTATTAATAACCTCGAAGTACAATACTAATAATGGTAGATTCATGAGATTAATTTTTACAGTTGCAAAAATATTTCACATAGCAAAAAAAAAATGTGATATATTTTTATGACTCGATATATAGTTCAGTATTGGGCAGTATTAGCATTTTGGTATGAAATACAAGTCTTTGTATTAGGCTATCGAATCGGTTAATTTTAGTTTGATACTAACGGTTTTTAACCGGTTATTTTGACTTTGAAATTACCTTGAATGTAACCGGTTATTTTTATATTGAGCATATCCGTTTTAACTGATTATTTTTCGTTTCACACAATCGTTTAACCGGTTATTTTTAGTTTGAATACAACCGGTTTCTTAACCGGTTATTTTAGTGAGCTGGTTTTTAGTATACCGGTTAGTTTTAATAAAAAAAAGTTTTCATTCTCTACTTTGTATAATCTGTACGAGATATAATGGTTTGCCGGAAATGTAAAAATGTACGTAACTCTTTATGTACAGTTAGCAGCAGAAGTAGTGTAACGGGTGAGATGTTCAAAATGACCTTCCCGCGCTCTTATTCTCTGAACAATAAAGTCATGTCTAGCTCATTTTGGACACCACGCCCGCTTAGCTACTTATGTTGCTGAGTGTACTATTAGGCTGCTATTAAATTAGAAACCGTACCAATAGTGCCATTAATTATTAAAGGTAGATAACTTGTATTTAATTAACTACCAATAGAACAAAGTCGGGGCGAGAGGGGAGTATTTGCTATCTCATCTATATATTCTTAGAATATATTTCTGCTTTAAAAAATACGTATGTGTGTCATCTTTTACAGTATTGTAACTATTGTAGTTGATAGTGAAAATAATAATGTGTATATAAAGTGAAATTATTTTTTTAGATTATTTTTTAATGATATTAATTTATTTTTTAATTTGTTTAACATTTTATTTTATACTAGCATTAACTAAATCAAAAAAATCAGTAACAGAAGGCATCAAGGTGAGGTGTTCAAAATGAGCTTTTTATGCTCTTATTTTTTTAATAAAGTGTCAAGATCATTTTAAACAGCTGCAATAATATCTTGCACAGCGAAAGTCGCAAAAATATCTAATTAAGGGTTTTTAGTATGAGAAGCCCGGGTAGTACCCGAAAACCCGGGTTTTTTCATACTAAAAACCCACCTATATTTGACACACTTATCGCTCTACAAATAAAGCTGTGATAAATATGGTGAACTTTGTGTGAGATATTTTTGCACATAATATGTCAAAATAAAAGGGATCTCATTGTGTTCTGTACAGTCACCTGTAATAATACGTTCCTCAAAGAAGGCCGCTAAATATGTGACACGCTGTTATGGCCCTACAAATAAGATAGTCTGATATTTTTTAGGCCTTCGCTGAGGGAGGTACAGTCCGCGGCAAATGTAGCTAAGTGGGTAGGGTGATCAAAATGAACTACACGCGCTCTTATTCTCTTAATAATAAAGCCGTATCCAGCTCATTTTAACACCCTACCCGCTTAGCTACTTTTGCTGCTGACTTTACAATTGCAGGTGTCATGACAATAAGATGTAAAAATATCTGTACGTAATTGTAATAAAATGCAAATGTTGTGTAGGTTTATAACCTTGACTATACATAATTAACTATATATTTATATTTAATCGTGATCAAATGGTCTCACAAATAAGATTAGTATGTACGTGTGTATAAACATCAGAGTTATTTTTGCGTATTGGTTTGCGTAAATTAACCGGTTCATGTAATGAGTTAATATAGGTTTTGTAAAAAAAACTACTTTATAATAGATTTGGATTTGGAAATACTTACGACGTCAAAAAGGAAAAAAATAACATATAAACATATAAATATTAAGAAAATAATTTTAAAGATCGATGAATTCTCAAAAGCCTCTAGGAAGTAAAAAAGTTTTTGATTAGGAAATAATCATAGAAAATTTAAAATATTTCCGAAGTCTAGTTGATCACGTGGAAAAATATTTGTAATTTTGGAATCTTCAGTACTTATTCATGGCCTGGAAATTTTGTAAAAATGATATAAAAGAAAGCGTGATTGTGTACTGTGTTATATTATTTTAATATATAATAAAATATATTTAATATACAAAGACTTTTTCTTTTAAACTCAGATATGGTACTCGTAGTTTAAATAAAATTACCAGCATTATAAAATAACACGGTTACACTCACGGCACTTTAGCCACTTTAGTCACGTCTCGCGACATGTTTCGGCAGCGCGACGTGCAACAGTGCGCGACGGGTCGGTTCAAGTAGCACTACTAGTGCTTGAAGATGGAGACCTAGGCTCTCCGAAACATGTCGCGAGACGTGACTAAAGTGCCGTGAGTGTAACCGTGTTATTTTATAATGTTAATATGTCTCACGAAAGTTTAAATTTAAAATTACCAGCTTTATGATCATCTTTTAATATTTATTTACTGAGTTATTAATCTTATCTTAAAACTTAGACTAAAAAACAAATATAGAGTACAGTCGCGTCTTAAAATATGGTTACATTTAATGTGACAAAAATATGTAGTCACAACTCTATTACCAAGGCGTAGAGTCATGGATCCATGTTCTTGTCACATTACATGTACCCATATTTTCAAACGTATCCGTATAGGAAAGAACTGTTTTACAAAGGTCTGTAGCTTGTAATAAAACCATTTATAAAGCGACCAGATATTTCTAAAAAGTAGAAAGTAAAAATAAACAACCATGGTTTTAGGCAGGGCTTGTAACCGGAATTTTTCTCCATAGTAAAAATCGTTTTATTTTTCATTCTTTTCGTTACTTTTTTATACTCAATCGAAAAATCCTATAATATGAAGTGAAAACACAAATACATTATTGGTTTTTACATAAAAAAACATAAAATAATGAAATATCTTAGATCATTTCGGGGTTTTTTTGCTTTAACCGGTTACAAGCCCTGGTTTTAGGAAGCGTGCGAGGACTGAAAAAAGAAGCATATATTTCCAGGCTGATCTTAAGTATCGGAAACCGGTAACTCTAGAATACATTAACCGGTTTGTAATTTGATTAAATGCGGTTAACGTTTTTTTTGCTACTGGAATAACGAATAAAATTGACAAGAAGAAGACATTTTAAATTACTATAAACCGGTTCCGACCCTTATGACCTCATAATGGTTTCATTATAATCGTATGCACTTAGATTACGGAGATGGCATAGTGTCATCATAGTAAGTCCAACTGATGGAACCATCACCAGAATATTTCTCGTCGCGCGGGACCATCTGCTTCTCCGAATTTTTTTTTTCCCTGAGATATGACTTCATCCCCTCCAGTAGGTTTCGTAAAGTGTCGTTATTCTTTTTTACCTAAAATATTTAAAATAATTATGTCTGGGAATGAGGGGTTTATTATGTAGGTCTATCAAAACCCGGGCTAATAAGAAAATAAAGTTAGGTACTTTCTACTAAATATCCGCCCAACTACCTCACCAACCGGTGGATTTATGTGGTAGGGTCGGAACCGGTTTGTGATTGATCTAAAAACTTATAGTGCACTTCGCGTCAAATATATATTTGCACTTTTGCATCTTATAACAAAGGAGTAAGGTGCAAAAGTATTAACATATGTGACATATAATAAATTTGAAGTTAATGTTATAAATTTTTAAAAAGTAATGAAAAATGTTAGTTGGCTAGAACTCTCAATTTCAAGCTTATATACCAACCGTCATATCTGTACTATTGAAAAAAATATACACCTAATTTTTAATAGGCGTAAAAGAGTAGCGTGAACTAACACGATTGGCTGGCAGTCTCTATAATTAACTGAATGTTATTTGGCTATCCGAGGTAAATTTAAATTCAAGGCATATTCTCATCATCATAATAGGCCATGCTGATGGGACTTATGGGCAGTCCAAGATTCTCCTTTGGTTTGATTTGTGCCCTGAGGGGCGACGGCGTCAGTTTTAGTAGTTGTTGTAATAAGTCCTCGTGCTTTTTCACCTAAAACGTTTAGAAAACTATATGTCAAAGAATCAGCCATTTTTTTTAGAAAACTATATGTCAAAGAATCAGCCAACTTTAATTGTTTTAACCTAAATCACAAATATGCAGATGCTATAAATACTTAGGTACCAGTTTATAATTAACGTAACTTTTAAGGATTTTTTTTAAATCTTTTTTGTTTGAGGAACCTTTGTCGATAAGATATGTCGGTTCCGTTGAGCCTCTATATTACAAGGTTCTGTATCAATCAGCATTACTGTTAACTATAACATCAAAAAAACTGTATACAAATTTGGCACTTTTGGACATGGGTTCCGCCAATATAGATTGGAATATCCCCATGTCAGTTACCGCATAGCCCCTCTCTTCAAATAATTGCACCCTCTTGGCTCGAGTCCGAACACATTCCATTAGGAAGTGTTGCACATCTTCGATAGAATCGCAAACTTCGCAGTTGGGAGACTCTGCTTTCCCCATCAGATGTGCAAACTTTTAAGGATAACAGCTAGTATATCTAATGTCAGGTTCAAAAGCGAGTAAATTAATTTTATATTACCTCGTCGTATGATTCCAAAACTCTAAGCGCATCCCAATTATGGTGATTATTCTCGACACTTTTATACAGTTTATTTATTCTTTTATTCATCATGTTCATGTGACTGGTAAGATATCCGATCTTGTATATAGGTTCCGATTTAAGCGTATCATGGATATACTTCAAACCTTTCTCTTGCTTTTGTAAATCTTTTTTTGAAGATAAAAATAATGATACTATTTTTTCCTTGAGCAATTTATCTTTGAGCGTGTTTTTCATGATTGGGCTTTGGGTGAAAGTTGGTATTTGGTTTACCATTTCTTCGTTTTGTGACAGTAATGGTGACTTGTAATTGTTATATTGTTCGGGCAACGCAGGCTGACCGTTAACCGGTATACTAACCGGTTTCATGGTTGCTATCGGTAGTGGCATGTAACTTAACTTATTTATCGGGTTATTTACATTTCCGCTTAACATTGGAAACCGGTGTTGGGAAATCTTTTCAGGGTGGACGAATATGGATGACAAATTTGGCTTTACTATCGGCAGACTAACCGGTTCTCTATTTTTTATTGGTACCTGTATTTTTTGAACCCGATTTGGTCTTATATTTGAAAGTAAACTCTTTATATTCGCATCATTTTCATTAAGCTCACGATCGTTCATTTCTACAGACTTAAAGATATATGCAGGTATGCTTACATCAGATTGACGTTCTTCTATATTACCAATTCTGGAAATCGGTTTTGTATTTACCGGTTGTAAAGTAACCGGTGCCTCTGTCGGTTTTGTAGTGAATGTGTATTCGTTAGGGATGCTTTGTGATGAGTTTTTTTGCGTGGTCTGAATAACCGGTTTTTCCGTATGGGTTTCTAGTTTATCGATGTGAGGTGGCCCAGCTCTAGCGTACATGGGTTCAACTGGCATTCGGTAGAAATATGGCTGATTTTGATTTGCTATTGTAAAAGTTGGTAGTAATACTGAAAAGAAATTAAAAGTGAGATCAAATCAGGTTGCAAATTTTGGGTTTGTCTATTTGCCCTGCTAATGTTCAAATATGCAAAAACAGTAGGACGCAGATAGTCAATTTCAGAATTTTTAAATTGTTATGAGAAAAGATAATATGTATATAATAATAAGGTACCTTAACCTTTAAAAAATAGTGCTGAATTTTTTTTTAACTTTTTGTTGTCATTAAGTAATTTAGAACGTTTATTTCACAAATATTTGCCATGCAAGAATGCAGCAATATTATTTTTATTATATTAATTTAAATATGAATATATGTACAGTCGACCAAAAATGTTGTGTACCACCCTACGGTTGAGGTTCGTTTGAACGTCATGAGACAACAAGAGGCCAGTTTTATAAAGCTACAAGTTACAATTTACAAGCGGAAGTCTCTTTCTAACACATAGGGTTATACATAGGTCGTGCATGTTTTAAGCTCCGTCAGAAATGTCAACCTTAGCGATCGTTAGATCTCGCAGAAACTTTCGTCAAAACTGGTAGACCACTTTCTTGGTCGACTGTACTCTTTGGGGACAAAGAAAAAACTTGTTTCTGCGTTTCATGACAAAGTTAGATTTTTGAGATTTCAGAATTGTATTTATGTGTTAGGTTACATGTGTTGTATCAAGAAAATAAAATACAACAATGTATTTAACCTTTTGACCGCCGTCGTCTGATATATGAGACAAAGAGACAACGTGAATGACACCTTCATAAATGACAGAGTTCAAAATGGGGTTGGCCGGTGGAAAGTATTTACAGATGGCGCCAGCATAGCTGGTACCTGTCAGTCCTCTAAATAGTGTCAAAATCTTGTTTTAAAAAAAAAAAATTGACCTGGATGGGCTAGCCTTTAAGCCAAATCCCATACAACAATACTAGTCAAAGGGACCTAGCTATGCTGGCGCCATCTGGCCAAACCGTTGACAGTTGCCAACCCCATTGAAAGTTAAAATTTTAACGTAAGGTGGTTAAAACGTTAAACGCATTTTTTACGCCTTAAATAACAAATTTTCTCCAAAAACTTATTTCTTTCATACAATTATTTTCACCATCTTATCTTATTTCTTTTATATAAAAAAAATCTCCGCAGCCACATGCAATATGATGTCATGTATAGTCGCCATCAAATATATCGGAGCGGCCAGGGTACTCAAAAATATCTGAACATGTACTTTATCGCCTTGACAATAGAGGCGTTGTTCAGATATTTGTGACCACCTTGGCCGCTCCGATATATCTGATGGCGACTGTACAACGCGGTTCAGACAGTTCACTTATTTGCAATTTAAACGTTTCTGGGCTACAGTACATAGTAGGTTTATTTGAAGACATTTGTATCTCACGGAAAATATATTCGAATGATGTCTTCCCAAAAATTCATGCATGTTGTTAATTTAATCCTCGAAGGTTTTAAAATACCCCATAAATAATAAGATTTTAACTTAATTAAGAACTAATTTAAAAATGCCGATCCCAGCATAAAATTTCGATCCCAGCCTTGGGCACCGGGGGCCTAGGCCACTCAGGTGCTGTCGCAGCCTGAAATTTTTGAAGTGGGTCTTTTTTCAATTCAACACGTATGATTTGGGGGGGGGGGGGGTCATGTCCCCTGTGGGACCGCGCCTGAGGTCACTTTTCCTTTGTATATGACATCTCAAGTTCATGATCTAAAATGATTCAAGAATTGAAAACTTACATAAAATTGCCCGTATCATTTTGCCGGTGGTCGTATAAGAAATGGCGGAATATTGACCATAATAACGGTATGTCGCGTGAAATGACTGCCTTGTTTAGCGAAAACTCATTAATGTGAACATTACTAAGTGGCTTGTACGACACGGTAGATTATCTTAACTAGATATAAGACTAGTATTCCGCCTCGAACTCGCTATACGAGACCCATATGAAGATATTTTCTCTGCTAAGACCCCAACCATTTTTATAAAGATAAAAAAAACGTTACTAAAGTTATCGTCGAACAAACTATCATACTCAAAAAGCCATCGAAACGCCGAGACGTACCTGTAGCCAGAAGTTGTTTGTAAGAACTCGCTTCGCTTACCCTCCCGCTCGTTCGATTAAAAGGAGTAACATTACAGTTTAAACAACAAAAGGGTATTGGAATTATGAGCGTAGCGAGAATTTTGAAATGAGACGCTTGACAGATATTAAAAATGTTTTTATTCAACTTTAACAAAATATTTAAGTTTAAATACTTCAAAGTCAACTTCAAAACTAGCTAAAAAACAATACTGGTAATATATAACAATAAGCCTTATACAAATAGATATATATTATAATATAAAAAAGTTTGTAGGTACCAAATTTACAAAAGTGACATAAAACTTAACCAAAACATCCAGAAATTTCTAAAGAAAAACCTAAAATAATCATGCTTTAACATTTTTCATTCTCACTGTTATCTTAAACTTATACATATAATAAAACACATACATATATATAATAAGGTAGACTTAATATAAGCGAAGCAAAATAATTAAAAATTAAGTTAAAAAACTACATTTCGTCAAAAAAATATTTATGATACGACTGGCTAATTTTTATTTAGACTAAAATAAAATGTTATAGTTAAACTCATATTTTCAGTCACTATTAATGAGACATTTTTTAAATGCATCGGGCATTCGTCTTCAAGCTATACATTCCTTAGATTCCAAAAATATAACCTCATTCGCTTACTTTTCGCTTTTATTACTCTGAATAAGGGCAATTGAAATTACTTTTTTACATCAGAGGATTAAAATTACCATTATTACGTTATATCAGTGGCATTTCTTTAAAAAAATAACGTATAAATACACGTAACCGGTGAAGAAGTGAGGTTATATTTGTGGAATTTAATTACGAGTCAGAGTGTAGAGTGCTGACATGTCACGTCGCAGCGTCTAAAAACGCGAGTTTAACCATAATACTTTATATCAATGTTGATATGACTCAAGATGGACTCAAGATTAGTTTTAAATTTAATCCAAACGGTCCTAACGACCCTAGACTTGGTTGAGGTTGCATACATACTTATAACTAAGATCTACAGAAATGGCAAATAATGTACACAAATATGGCATTTGACACAACCAAATATTATTACAAAACTATTTTGTACAGAAACACAAGTAATTAACAGATATATTTACTAATAAATAACGTAATCATGTTTATGTGCACAAAACGATAGTGTTATATATATATACCTAAGTTGATTCTTAAAAGTGCGTGATTGCGAAGTACTACATTGTGCAACAAAGTGGGAAAGAGACATTACGAACGAGAGTCTGTAGGTTGTTTTTCATCACACTTTTCTATAAAAAAATGAAGGCTTTTTTTCTAATAAGTTACTAATATGTCTATAAATCCCTAGGGACTTTCACTTAGTTACAATAGCACGTTTTGAGAGCAAGTGTGATGAAAAATTGATTGATTAGATTATTTGACATTTCTATTGACCTATATATAGGTATACAGGTTGATTCCTGTAATAAAAGCAATTAAAACGAAGATTCTACTTCTTAAACAATACAACTTTTTATAATTTAGTATATAAATACGTATTTTTTAGATTGTTTCTCTTTCACACAAACTAATTAGTATTTTCAATGTACGTAAAAATCCGTCTAATTGACATTGCTTGTCACGTCTAGTCACCAGGCATAATCAATTTCGGAATTGCTTGTTCGAATAATTAAAGTATGCTAAAATCAAACCACAAGTTATTTTTAAAACTTGATGAGCAAGCGTGGTTTGAGTAGTTTCTACGTTTTAATTTATTGCTGCTATTACAGGAAACACTCATTAGTTTTTTGCCAGCCATTTGAAGCATGACCAGGAATATATGCGCCATGTTGCGGAATTTCATTGGAACTAGTTTTTACTCTGGCAATAATTTTAATGATAGGTTGTCACTGTTGTCAGTGTCATTGTGGACAAAAATTAAGTAAAAATATTTTTAAATCAAGATGACATTATAACATAGAGATTAATATACTTTTTGACTTGAACTGTTGCCATATAAATGAAATTAATAGCGCCCTCTTGACAATGGTCATATTCCTGGCCAGGCTATAAGCTTTAAGCATAGAGTAACTTGTATAGTAGAGCAGCATAGCCTAAGAACTTTTTGAAGCTCAAGTCAATTGCGCCATTTGTCCGAAAGCCCCCTAAAGATACCCAAATGTAAGAAATAATAAATAAATAAATAAATGTTTATTCACGAAACAGCTTACATTTTTTTTCATATTATTTTTCATTATTTTTTATAGAGGAATTGTCACCTGCACTGCTACTCCACCTAGTAGCTACTAGTGTACTACTAGTACGCTATTTGTTACTAGGTGGAGTAGCAGTGCAGGTGACATTTCCTCTTACATTTTGGGTATCTTTAGGGGCCTTTCGGGCAGATGGCGCAATTGACTTGAGCTTCAAAAAAGTCTTAGGCTATGCTGCTCTACTATATAAATAGAAGTTACTTAAAGGGTGCAAACTAAGTGCGAACCAGCGTTACTCGCCGCCGCGTTTATAACAAACACATGTAATCGTACGTGAGCGGCCTCAGTGGTCGCGTTGAAGCGACGCATCGCTGAAGATGTACACTAAGGGAATGTTTAGAGAGCGACATGGACGGGTTCTCTGTCTCTTTCCTGCGGGTATTGTTCTTGCTCTATCTCGTCGTCTTCGTCGAATTCTGCGTCCTCGTCGTCCACATTAGCCTCCTGAAAATAGGTTTAGTTATAATTGTGTCAAAAATCGTGTATTTTTTAACCGACTTCAAAAAAGGAGGTTCTCAATTCGACTGACTTTTTTTTTATCATCATTATTTACATTTTTTTTATATGTATGTTACTCGATATCTCCGTGAATCGTGAACCGATTTTAAATTTTTTTTTTAATCGAACGGGTATAACCCCTAGATGGTCCCATTGTTACCAAGTCGGGGTCTGATGATGGGACCCTGGAGAAATCGAGGGAACTCTTCAACTATTATAAGCACACCTATAGTGATTTTACTACTTTTTCCAGCAACTTGGCCACTTCCTCTTGGAATAGCGGATCATAAGTGAAGTCGGTTCTTTTTTTGTTTAAAATTATTTAAACTACTGATGTGCCGACGAAAAGTTTCCAAAATCCACAAATGAATATTTCGGAAATTCCTCACATTTTTGTGGGAATTGAAACTTCAATTTCCTAAATTTCAAGTTTGCTATACGAGGGTCGATCACTAAGTACCCGGTTTTGGAAACAGATGGCGCTGATGAGATAGGTTGGCATTACCGCCGTGTGCTTAGTGCTTTTACGAATAAAAACATATAAATATTGAAAAAAATAATGCGTCACGTTTTATTTAGTAGCTGGTTTTATCACACGGGTTTGTTATATTTCGATATAATGGAAAAAGAGCAATATCGTTTCGTAATTAGGTTTTTATATTTGGATGGAAAAACATGTGATGAAATAAAAGCGAAGTTAGATGCTGTCTACGGGGGTCTTTCACCGTCTATGACAACCGTAAGATATTGGTTCAATGAATTCAAACGGGGTCGCACAAGTGTTTTTGATGAAGAGCGGCCAGGGCGCCCGGTGGATGTGGTTACCGAGGACGTCATTAAAAAGGTCCACGACAATTTTCTCGCTGATCGACGAAATAAAGTCCGCGAATTAGCTGAGACTGTAGGCGTGTCGTACGGATCGGTTATCAGTATATTGCATAATAAGCTGCACATGAAAAAGGTGTCTGCCCGATGGGTGCCGCGTTTGCTAACGGATGAAAACAAGCGGATTCGGATGTCAATGTCGAAGCAGTGTTTGGATCTCTTTAAGCGAAACCCGAAGGACTTTATGCGTCGAATTTTCACCGTTGACGAAACATGGATATATTATTATACATCAGATACCAAGCGACAGTCCAAACAATGGATTTTTCCTTACGAATTTGCTCCAAAGAAGGCAAATCGGTGCCATCTGCCGAAAAAGTCATGGCCAAGATTTTTTGGGATTCGAAGGGAATAATCCTCATTGACTTCTTGCAGAAAGGAAGAACGATCACAGGCCAGTATTATAGCGAATTATTAGACCGATTCGATAACAAATTGAAGGAGACACGGCCCCACTTGGCAAAGAAAAAAGTGTTGTATCACCACGATAACGCACCAGCACATTCATCCAGAATTGTCGCTGCCAAGTTGGAGAAACTTCGCTACGAATTATTGCCGCACCCACCATATTCCCCTGATCTGGCCCCCTGCGACTTCTTTCTCTTCCCCAACATGAAAACTTGGCTCGGGGGAAGAAAATTCAGCTCCAACGAAGAGGTTATCGCCGAGACAGAAGCGTATTTCGCAGAGTTTGAGAAAACGTATTTTTTGGAAGGGTTAAAAAAGTGGCCGGAACGTTGGCAAAAGTGCAAAGACCTCCAAGGGGATCACGTTGAAAAATAAAATAAAAAAATTCCAAAAAAATGCGTCTTCATTCTTAACACGGGTACTTAATGATCAACCCTCGTATTTCTTGTAACTTTCTAGTAAACATTCTAGAACTTTCCGAGAACATTTTCAATGATTGCAGCAGACTTTCTTTTTTTGAATGATTGATTTCCAATGACTGGAGCAGAGCCCGACTGGGGAAGTACCTCCACCTTACAGAAAACCACAGCCAAATAGCACTCCCTACTCATAGTGTTGTGTTCCTGCTGGTGAGTGAGGTTATCAAAGAGCTCAAAGAGGACCCAGTGTGTTGACGAAGAGGGACCCTCTTGTTCCTTTATCCGTCAACACAGTGAATCCTTTCTACAGGCTCGGCAACGCACATGTGACAGCTCTGGCTTCGCAGGCGTCTATGGTCTACAGTAGCGGAACGCCAAAAATGTTCGTAGGCAAGCTGGTGCTCTTTTGGCTTTCGTGTTTCACCATGAGTTGTGGGAAAAATGTTCAAAGGTCTGAAAATTAGGGAAGCCAGTAGGAATCGAGTTATATAGACGTTCCGCCACTTTATAGGTTACCATCACCACTTGTCAGACCCCTGGTGCAGCTGGGGGGATGGTGGGGATGGTATTCTCACCTGGTACTGCTGGTACTCGGACACCAGGTCGTTCATGTTGCTCTCGGCCTCGGTGAACTCCATCTCGTCCATACCCTCACCCGTGTACCAGTGGAGGAAGGCCTGGGAAAGAAAGTAGGTGTGAAAATCTGTGTGAAAACGTTTTTATAGAAGAATAATTTTAAACATAAAAGTATCGACTTCACTTAAGAGTCGGCAGGACGCTCGCGTGAACTCGCGTCTCCATACAAACGTAGTTCAGCTCTCATTTAAAAAAACATGCTATATGCACGAAATTTGGCATGGACATTAAAGTAGTACAGATCTAGGTCGGACATTCATTTTCATTGCTAAAAACAAATAGCGTACTAGTAGTACACTAGTAGCTACTAGGTGGAGTAGCAGTGCAGGTGACATTTCCTCTTACATTTTCGGTATCTTTAGGCGGCTTTCGGACCCGGCGCAATTTGGCGCAATCGACTTGAGCTTCAAAAAGTTCTTAGGCTGTGGCCGTCTATATATCTTATAGTCAATCAATCAATCAATCAATCAATTTTATTTGCCAAAATACAGTGGTTAAGTTCTTATATATACAGTTCGTACATTGTATTTTGCTTGCAAGCAAGCGTGCAAATGTTTCCTTATCAAATCAAATCAAATCAATTTATTTATATCGAATCAAAGATCCATATAGATTGTTAGTATATACAACTAGGCTTACAATATAGGGTTAGTAACATAGAATTATAAATTATAATTTATTACAAATATTATAAAACAAAGACAAAGACAAACAATCGGTACAGTTCCACTACTATTAAATAATAGTTATAAGTAATCTAGATGCACCATTTCTCAACATCTGTTGCTGCCACATGTAGGCTGTTCCAGTGCTTGAGTAATGGTGCATCTAACTTACCTGCCAACGTTCTCAGGATACCATTGCCACTGCCACTCACTCTTTGCATAAGCGATGCCGATCTGTTGCGTATAATCGCGTAAAAATCGTCCGTGTGCGCCTCCGCAAACATCCCGGATGCGCTACAGTGCCGTGGCAGTCCCATTAGCATCCTGAAAACGTTGTTATACTGTACCCGTAGCGCGTTATACGCTCGCTGAGTATAGCTGGCCCACAGGCTGCAGGTATAAAACGATTGGCAGAATGCTTTAAAAAGCGTCTTTTTTACGTTTTTATTACACCTGGCAAACCTGCGAGCCAGCATATTCCCACGTACAGCCAACGCTCTGCGCTCTCTTTCTATGTCGAGGTCATCCCTGAGGTCCTCAGTGACCCAGTGGCCCAGGTATTTGAACGATTTAGTGACCTTGAGCAGTTCTCCACCCAAGGTCACAGGGGGTACTGTCTGGTAGGATTTTTTTCCAGCTTTAAATACAAGTACCTCGCTCTTCTTCCCATTGTACCTTAGCCCATGTTTCACCGAGTACCTCTCACAAATGACCAACAACTCTTGGAGTGCACTCATGGATGGGCTCAACAACACCATGTCGTCCGCATAGCTGATATTATTAATGGATTTACCATCTACGGAGCATCCAACATATGCATTGTTGAGCTCATCCATCAGCTTGTTTACATAAAGGTTAAACAACCTAGGAGAGGTCAGGCCACCCTGTCTCACTCCACACTCCAGTTGATACACATCCGAGTGAACGCCTGCCCACCTGACCGAGTTAATCTGGTTTCCGTACCAAAATTTTAGGACCTCAGTCAACTCCTCGGGGACACTGGTCTCGTTTGACAACTTTTGCCAAAGTATATCATACGAGACCAGATCAAAAGCTTTCGATAGATCTAAAAAGCAGGCGTTCACTGGTGTATCCCTGCTAGTATAGTACTGGACAGTGCTTTTTAGACACATAATAGCCGATTCAGTAGAAAGTCCTGGCCTAAACCCGAACTGTGCGTCATTTAGTTTTATGTGTTCAGCTAAGTGTCTATCTAACAATCTATCCAGCACTTTTGCCACGACGGTTGCCAATGATATTGGTCTGTAATTGTTGACATCTGACACATCACCGGTTTTATTTTTAATAACTGGTACTACAATTGTCCTCATCAAGTCTGATGGTAAGTAAGAATGATTAATACACAGGTTAAATAATATTGTGAGTACCCGTGGCAGATGAAATCCAGCATTTTGCAAGTGCTCAATGCTGAGCCCGTCATGACCCGGCGATTTACCTCTCTTCATATTTTTAATCGCAACCTGTACATCATACTCTGTGAATCGCACAGATGACATGACGGGCTCAGCCTTGGGCTGATTTACAGACCTACCTAATGGCGACTCTACTTTAAAACGGTCCTTGAATAAATTTGCAATGTCTACGGGTGAGCACAGACCTTCGACACTCACCGGGACACCAGGCCTAGGGTTCATACGATTTGTTTCCTTCCAGAATTGTTTAAAGTTTTTACCCGAGTGGTGCGAGGCAAGAATGTCCATTTTAATTTGCTGTTGATTACTTTGGCACCACTTTAGCTTCGCTTTAAACACTTTACGGGTCTTGCACATATATGCATATATTGGGCCGTCAGAAGGTTTGCCAAAACGCATCCACTCGCAATACCCAAGCCTCGCATCCCTATGTGCATCTCTCACATATTTATTCCAACCCGTTACATAGTACTTTCTCTTACTACTGTTGGCAAGGCTAGCCGACGATGCATTAGTTAAAATTTTGATAATATCGTCATAAAATCGATCTATGTACTGCCGGTGGCTCACCGCACAGCAGCGAGAGTTAGTACACTTTAAAAGTGCCAACGGACACTGTATGTCGCTGAGCTGCTTGTCACATATGCTCTTATAATATGCAGTCTGATCGGCATCCCTTTCTCCCCAGCTTATTTTGTTAGTACCATCACAAGCTACTTCAACTTTAGTTTTAAGAGACTCTAGGTTACACTTAATTACTAGGGGAAAATGATCCGACCAGAACACATCACACATTACACTAATGTCGACAATACCCTGCCACGCTGACTCTGTTACCACACAGTGGTCTAACCAGCGCCTACAATTTCGATGCGATTCGCTCACAAAAGTGTAAGTCCCAGACGATTCTCCTAAATATTCCATATCGGCACACCGCCACCTTTGCTCTGCACAAAAGTTCAGGAGCTCGGTACAAAACAGTTCGCCTGGGTGCGCGTTTAGGTCTCCCAGTATGTACACTGACTCCACCTCCGTAGTGTCTATAATTGCACATATTTCACTCAAGCAGTCAGTAAATTCGGCCAAATTGTCCGCTGAGTTGGTTGGCATGTACACGGAAAAAAATAGAAGGGTACGGTCCTGTACTATTATTTTTATAGCCGTTAGACGCACACTATTGCACTGTATTACCGACACATACGGGAAAACCGATTTTCTCCAGAGAATAGCCACACCTCCGTATGGCCTTCCCCGTAGCACGCCCGCCGAAGAGTCTACTGCAGACTTCCCAGTATATCCAAAATCCTTGTCTATCTTGCCTAAAAGTGGGACTTCCTCATCCAGGATCCATAGTTCTTGGAGCGCAATTATGTCGCAGGATTTACATAGTTGCCTAATACATTCAGTCGAACGCACTAGAGACTTGCAATTAAAACTAGCTAATGTGCATGTTGTATTCATTTTACTTGGGCTCTTATCCATATTTAATTTTGGTTGCTATTTGTACTGTCTCTTTTTTTGTTAACAAAATTAACAAATCTCCTAAAAGAAATACCATCTGGCCAATTATTACAATTCATAAAAATATGCAACTTATGTCTGGGCACGTAAATTTTGAATGCCTTGTAGCCTTTGTCTCGCTTCATTTGTATGGCTTCCAAGGTCACAGCCGTATTAGTTTTATCCCATATATACTTTTTAACATCATCCAATGTTGCCTCCTTATCAACGTTATTGACAAACAATGGTATTTTTAAGTCAGCAGCCCTAAATCTATCTTGTACAGTAGTATCGGCCGTACCTTGTTTACCTATAAAACGTTTTTTCCACTTGCTTTGGACTATTCGCCAATCTCCATCCTTTTCTTTTTCTTTTTCGGTGCATTTATTTCTCCATCCACCCTCCACACGCGCCATATCAGCAAACGATTTGCTCCCGCTCCGCTTAGTAACCGGTTGCGCAGGTTCACTGACCTTTGCTGTCATGCAGTTCATTTGCTCAGTACTTGGACATTCCGTCGTCTCGGGTCTATTCGCTATCGACACATTCGAAACCGGGGCGATCTCGTCTTGTGCCTTATCACGCATGCCTACATTCGCGCTAGGTTCGAGCGAGACAGCCTCAGCATCGATTTGAGTAGACGACAAGGACTGCGCATTCGCAGTCTTATTAGTCATCGCTGACCTTGCCGCCGTATCTATGCGCTCTGGGGTGACTGACCGCACGGTGCCGTGTGCACCTTTTTGTGCATCTGTGTGTGTCGTATTAGTTATCGGCGAAGAGGCATGCTCGATTGTTTCCATGCGATCCGAACTCACTGATTGCGGCGAAATATTAATGATGCCCATGGGCCCACTCTCGTATTTATCAAGGACACAACCACCTCTTTTTGTATTAATATTTCCATGATAATTCATATAGCTGTTCACTATTGATGCATTTTTCAATTGCTCCAATTCATTTTTTAATACAATAAATTGATCTATGTTAACGCTGGACTCTTTAATCATTTTTAAATCTTGTTGTAACGTCAGGATGTCTTTCAATAAGCGGGTACAGTCTATATGATCAAAGTTAACAGGCGGGAGCCGATGCAAATCTTTGGCCACAAAAATGGGCCGATCTTCAGCACGAGTCTCTTTAAACACAGCAATCATATCTGCTATATTCTTTTGTTTCACCTTCTCCTTTCTTCTTATAACATTTCGTTTTTCAGTCGAGATTGACTCGAACAACAGCTGTTTTGCCGTATTCACTTCCTGATCCGAGAAAGCACTTTCACAAATTTGTATAATACTACGCTCATTCATAATCCCAGCTTTATTTTGTACGAACGCTAGTACTTCATTTATTACAATATTACAAGTACTGCACTTCACCACGGTCGAGCCGGACGAGGCCATTGTCCTCTACTTGGTCAGTTGCACGTGAGAGCACACGTCCGCATGCAGCGCCGCGCGTCAGCTGACTGAGCTTACCTTATAGCTACAAATTCTAAACAGGAATAAGGGCAGATTATTCATAATTAACAATGTCAGTCATAGATATTACAAAATAAAATAAAGAAGAATGTCAAACATTATGTCACAAATACCAAGAACTATTATTATATAAATTACCAACCTATATTATGATTAAATTCTAAATATTGTTTAGTGCTGTAAAAACACTTGTCAAGAAGCCAGTTAGAAAGTTAGAAGTCTCTGGTATGAGCAAGCATATGACCATCGGTCAGGTCAGCGCGGTCACATTCGCATTCGGAAAATATTCGCATAATTTTATGCGAATGCGAATGTTGATACGAATGTCAAAAATGATGCGAATATTCGCATTATACGAATGCGAATATGCGTGACATCTCCAGTCTAAAGTCAGACTGTCTATGGTTTCACCTTGCGTCTAAACATGGCGGTGAACTGCTCCGATATACGTTTGAAGATCTCCTGTATAGCGGTGGAGCGGCAATGAAAGTGGCGGACATATTGTTATCGTTGTCTATGTTTGTCTATGGTCAGACTGTCTATGGTATCACCTTGCGTCTAAACATGGCGGTGAACTGCTCCGATATACGTTTGAAGATTTCTTGGATGGCGGTGGTGTTGCCAATGAAAGTGGCGGACATCTTGAGACCGCGCGGGGGCACGTCGCAAACGGACACCTTCAGGTTGTTAGGGATCCATTCTACGAAGTAGCTGTAATAGGATAAAACTTGGTTACCACAGGGTACAACTGGCTTACTTTGAATAATCGAATGAGCAGGAGCGTGAATGAAGCGAGTTCTTACAAACAACTTAAGGCTAATGGGACGTCTCGGCATTTCGATGGCTTTTTGATTTTGAGAGTTTGTTCCGCGAGAACTTTAGTACCGTTTTTCGGATCTTCATGAAATTTGTTGGGGCTGTAGCAGAGATACATATAATTTGAGAGTTCGTACATGAGCACGATTGATCAAAGGGTTATGGAACTAGAAACCACAGAGTATATTGAATAGTAGGCTAGAAAGTGAATAATTTTAAACAAAAACGAACCGAAATCTCTTATTATCCACCTTTTCAAGGGCAAAATGCCCGAATTGCATCAAATGCCCGAATTGCATCAATTGCGTGAAAAGCATCAAATCACTACAGATTTGCCTATAGTTGGGCCAAAACCAACGTGCCGATTTAGTTGAAACTCATTAAGCTAGACGTCTCGCTCACTCTTGCAGTCAGCAGTCGCTTTACGTTGCAGCGTTCTCGCTTTATTTTATTGCCACATCGGCACGATGCTTTTGACTCTACAATACATTATTTGAAGAATATATGTTTTTTTTACTCACATGGTAAATATCCCGTTTTAAATAGTTTTTGTAATTATTTGAAGAGTTCCCTCGGTTTTTTCCAAGATACTATTATTAGATCCTGACCTGATGACAATGTGCAACGGGGCCAATTGTCAAGCATAACCCTTTCAAACAAAAAATAATCCAACCGGTCCAGCCGTCTTCGAATAACTGGTGAACAAAGATCCCGACGAATTGAGAACATACTCTTTCGAAATCTTGAAGTCGGTTGAAAACGATCTGCATAAGAGAATCTTCAGTTCGAACTGAAGATTCTCTTAGTAGTACACCTACCTGGAGTTCTTGTTCTGTATGGCGAGCACCTGGTTGTCGACCTCCCTCATGCTCATGTGGCCGCGGAACATGGTGGCCACGGTGAGGTAGCGCCCGTGCCGCGGGTCGCACGCCGTCATCATGTCGCCCGGGTTGTACAGTACATCTGCAACGTTGTGTACTGGAGCGAGTGGCGGTAACTTAGTTATATGTACCTGGAGTTCTTGTTCTGTATGGCCAGCACCTGGTTGTCGACCTCCCTCATGCTCATGTGGCCGCGGAACATGGTGGCCACGGTGAGGTAGCGCCCGTGCCGCGGGTCGCACGCCGTCATCATGTCGCCCGGGTTGTACAGTACATCTGCAACGTTGTGTACTGGAGCGAGTGGCGGTAACTTAGTTATATGTACCTGGAGTTCTTGTTCTGTATGGCCAGCACCTGGTTGTCGACCTCCCTCATGCTCATGTGGCCGCGGAACATGGTGGCCACGGTGAGGTAGCGCCCGTGCCGCGGGTCGCACGCCGTCATCATGTCGCCCGGGTTGTACAGTACATCTGCAACGTTGTGTACTGGAGCGAGTGGCGGTAACTTAGTTATATGTACCTGGAGTTCTTGTTCTGTATAGCCAGCACCTGGTTGTCGACCTCCCTCATGCTCATGTGGCCGCGGAACATGGTGGCCACGGTGAGGTAGCGCCCGTGCCGCGGGTCGCACGCCGTCATCATGTCGCCCGGGTTGTACAGTACATCTGCAACGTTGTGTACTGGAGCGAGTGGCGGTAACTTAGTTATATGTACCTGGAGTTCTTGTTCTGTATGGCGAGCACCTGGTTGTCGACCTCCCTCATGCTCATGTGGCCGCGGAACATGGTGGCCACGGTGAGGTAGCGCCCGTGCCGCGGGTCGCACGCCGTCATCATGTCGCCCGGGTTGTACAGTACATCTGCAACGTTGTGTACTGGAGCGAGTGGCGGTAACTTAGTTATATGTACCTGGAGTTCTTGTTCTGTATGGCGAGCACCTGGTTGTCGACCTCCCTCATGCTCATGTGGCCGCGGAACATGGTGGCCACGGTGAGGTAGCGCCCGTGCCGCGGGTCGCACGCCGTCATCATGTCGCCCGGGTTGTACAGTACATCTGCAACGTTGTGTACTGGAGCGAGTGGCGGTAACTTAGTTATATGTACCTGGAGTTCTTGTTCTGTATGGCCAGCACCTGGTTGTCGACCTCCCTCATGCTCATGTGGCCGCGGAACATGGTGGCCACGGTGAGGTAGCGCCCGTGCCGCGGGTCGCACGCCGTCATCATGTTGCCCGGGTTGAACATCTAGAACGTTTGAGCAGAGTTAGACTATGCATATTACATATACCGTCAAGTGCTACAACTTTGCCTGGCTTGAAAAACATGCTTTTCTTCACCAACAGCTATTTATATCTTATTCCTGAGATGGCCGCCTTTTTCTCATCTACTTAGTTAATTGAAGGATTTACATTTATACGAAAAATCCACAAAAGCAAGATCCATACCGTGAAGCGGTAAGTATCGCCAAATTGTTTTTTTATTTATATTTTTTATTAAAGATTTTGTTTGTATTTCAAAAATACAGTTTATATGCATGCTAATTTAATGACGTTTTTACATAATTTAGCCTGATACTTTTTTTTTCATTAATTCAGTTAACTTTACTTTAAAAAACTCGGTTGATGTTAGAAGTAGTGCGTGCCTTTACTCAAAACTTTGCAGTCATATATTTCTAGCATTAGGCTGCATATTGTAAAAATATTTCGCGTCTAAGACACCAAATATGTGCATAACATAACCAAAAATTACTCAAATCGAAGAGGTCAACATTTTTTTGTATCTGGAATTCGATTTTTGAAAAAATTGAAATTGAAATTATTTATTTCAGGCACAAGTCCCATACACAGTTAGTAACAATTTTAGCTTAACCTATGTTAGTGTTTAATATAAATATTCATAAATTATAATAATTGAAAACGAGATACAATATAATACAAAATCAAATTACAAAATTAAATTATTAAATTATATCACCTTAATTATTAATATTATTATTGTTTCGATGAAGCATTGGGCACATGTAGTTTATCCCAACGCTTCATCAGTGGGCAGTCTATTCTAGAGACTAATGTGTTTGAATCTCACTGGGTGACTTATTTCGTACTAAATAGTCATCGGCTGCATACAAAAAAAGGCACCGGTGAGATTCAAAAATCGAACTCCAGGTTTGACCTGAAATGTCCCTAAGAACGTTATCACACTTGCAATTTGCGAGCGAGTTTTGTATGGGAGCGAACACGCTTTCAAATCGCTCAAGTGTGATAAGCTGTGATCGTAGAATTTTCCAGCATTTTTGGTGCAGTGCTAGCTAGGGTTATTATTATTTTGAGGCGGTTAAATTGTTTAACCAAGAATAAAATCAAAGCCATTTAGAACTAAGTAATAATGTAGAGATGGTTGGTAATTAAATAACAATTTCACAAAAGAGGTATTTGAACCGGTTTTGCTGAAAAATGTACCATCAATCACTTGGCCCTAAGTAAAATAAGAGATAATGTTTGTGATTTATCTATAAGGGTCACAACACACCTAGCGGAATTCCTCGCGGAATTAGCGGAAGTAGCCGAAATTTGTCTATGGCTTCCATACAAAAAATCTGCTACCATAGACAAATTTCCGCTAGGTACTTCCGCTAATTCCGCGAGGAATTCCGCTAGGTGTGTTGTGACCCTAAGAATGAATTCAATGAACCTTACCTGACTCATGAGCTCAGAGACGTTTTGAGGACGGTAGTCGAAGGAGTTCCTGGCTGTGAGGGGCGCGAAACCTGAAACATGGGTACTGAGTAACACTTACAATCCATAAAAAACAAGCAAAGATCCCGACAAATTGAATGAATGAAATGAAAAACGTTTATTTTCAGGCAACTAGTGGCCCATAGATAAATACCTTAAAGACTAGCATACATATTACATTATAAACTAAAACTATTATTTTGGTGACACGACGGTTTTCTGTTGTGCCACCTGCTCCGGTGTAATATTTGGCAGCGTCCCCCGGAACCGCCGAAACACTACACCCTTCGGCCAGAAGCCCGCGCTCTCGACGGTCTCCAGCAGCGGCCGCGGCACGCGCACCTGAAGTGCACGTAATGGCGCGATCGCAGCTGGAACACCCTCAACTCGTAGCCGGTCTTCTTCAAAACGTAATCCACCACATCTGCTGCCGTGGCGGAAAAATGCAGGAGCGACACGTATAGCGCCTTATTCGGTGTGGCAACCCGTAGACCCGGGGTAGCACCCGGTTCTGCAGTACCACACTGGCTTTTACGAGGCGCCTTGCGCGCTCCTGTTTTCTTCGACACCTTCTCATTGGAAGCTTCTTATCATTAGAAGCGTCAGAATCGGGCACCTGTGAAGGCACTTTGCTCCGTTTTGCAGCAGCAGCAGCAGCGTAGCGTAGAATTGAGAATCTCCTCCTTCGAAATCTTAAAGTCGGTTGAAAAATCTTTGCTCACCGGGCATGAAGAAGTGCAACCTCGGGAACGGCACCATGTTGACTGCGAGCTTGCGGAGATCAGCGTTCAGCTGCCCCGGGAAACGGAGACACGTGGTCACCCCGGACATGGTTAACTGCAAAAGATATACATGTAACTGTAGACAAATTGCAATTTATGTCACTCCGGGCGGTAAGAGAGATATACCGCCCGCGCGCAGCGGAATAACATTGATATTAATTCTTGGGAGTTAAAGATACTTATAGTAAGTGCTGTCAACCGTCTTTTTAGATATTTACCGAGATGAGATGGTTGAGGTCCCCGTAGCTGGGGCTGGCAAGCCGGAGTGTCCTGAAGCAGATGTTGTAGAGAGCCTCGTTGTCGATGCAGAACGTCATATCTGTGTTTTCCACCAGTTGGTGGACGGAGAGCGTCGCGTTGTACGGCTCGAGGACTACTTCGCTCACCTGTGAGGGAATAAATACACAAAATTATAATGATTAATTGTTTTGGTAGATTTTTAATACATACAAAGCATAGAGTAACTTATACAGCTTAGAACTTTTTGAAGCGTAAGTCAATCGCGCCATCTGCGTGAAAGCGATCTAAAGATACCCAAAATGTAAGAGGAAATGTCACTTGCACTGCTGCTCCACCTAGTAACAAATAGCGTACTAGTAGTACATTAGTAGCTACTAGGTGGAGTAGCAGTGCAGGTGACATTTCCTCTTACATTTTGGGTATCTTTAGGTAGCTTTGGACTAGATGGCGCTAAAAATTTGGAGCCTCAAAAAAGTCTACGACTATGACCATATATTATCCCACTTATTCATAAACGTGTTTCAAACCTCGTTTAGTTAAATTATGTTTAGTCTGCTTCTAACAAACGCAACTGTCAAAGTGACAGATAAGGACAAACGATGTTTTAGTTAAATGAGGTTTGACACTTCTGTTCGTAACGCAGGGTAGTTTGGACGTCTTGAGAAACATTTTATATTTTTTGCTCATTTAAGTAGTTCAAGTGTGTAATACTGATAACTTATCGTGCGGTGATCTAATAAAAGTGTGCAGATAATGAAGAATTAGTCTCAAAACGCGTGTAAACTCTCTGTAGTTAAATGGACAGTTGTCCTGGCATGGCCGCCACGTTTGTTTGTAAGGAGCAGCTATCACCCTTACAAAGAGCAAGGCTGAAACCGAACAACGTTGCCTATATTTATTTAACAAATAAAATGTGATTAACGTCGTCAACTTGTCATTGGCAGAATTCCCATTGCTCATGTGCAAAGGGAGAAAGCCATTTGGCATTTATATAAAAAAAATTAGGTTTGAAATAAGTTTATGAATAAGCAGGTATATCTTTAAGTATATGGAATAAATCATTACATTAGTAGAAAGGTTCTCATAATCTGTTTGTGGCTTACTTTAGGAGAAGGCACAACGCTGAAGGTGGTCATGATTCTGTCAGGAAACTCCTCCCGGATCTTGCTGAGTAGCAGCGTGCCCATCCCGGAGCCCGTGCCACCGCCAAGGGAGTGGGTCAGTTGGAAACCTGAAACCAATGGGATTAATACCAAGTACAGTGATAATAAACTAGTGTTTCTGTGAACCGTAGACTTCGGAGACATAAATAACGCGACAGCAAACTTCTCCCCTTTCCCCCCTCATTTTCCCCCCAATCAAAAAAATGGCTCGACAATTTTTGGCAAATAAATCAAGGAGCGTACATGCCAAGTTTCATCGAAATCGGATGAAAAATGCGACCTCTAGACCGACACTGACCAACCAACCAACCAATACACACACATCAATCTGCCAAATCGTCGTACCAGTGAAAACGGAGACGTTCGTCGCCTCGCTACGCTCGGCTCCTCAGTCAATAAAGATTAGGACAATCTAACACAAATCAACCTAGTCCCACAGTAAGCTCAATAAAGCTTGTGTTGTGGGTACTTGGCGATGATATATATAATAGATAGATATAGATAAATACTTAAATACATAGAAAACATCCATAACTCAAGAACCAATTATCATAAAGATCCGAAAAACTTTACTAAAGTTATCGAGGAACAACTATTCAGAACTTATTCTGAATCATAAATCCATCGAAATGCACAGACGTAGGTAGCCTGACAGTTCTGTTGCGTCCGAAGTTGTGTGTAATAAAATAACTCACTTCGCTTACGCTCCGCTCCTTCGATTATTTCTTTTTTATTGGACAAACGAATTGACAGTTGCCTTCCCCATTATAATGTACATACATACATATAATCACGCCAGTTTCCCAGAGGGGTAGGCAGAGATCACGGATTTCCATTTGCTACGACCCTGACAGACCACTTTCGCTTCACTCACTCTCATAACGTTCTTCATACACGCTCGTCGGTTTAGGGTACTTCTGACCTGGCCTTTTTGTAATATTTCCCCGATTTGGTCGAGGAAAGTTCGCCTAGGTCTTCCACTTCCAACTGATCCTTCCACTCTTTTGTCATACACCCTCTTCGTTAATCTTCTTTCATCCTACATGCCCAAACCATCTTAACATACCCATCTCAATTTTTGTCACTACATCTACATCCACTCCGCACTTCTCTCTTATCACGCTGTTTCTAATCCTATCTCTGACACCATGCTTCTTAGAGCTCTCATTTCCACTGCATTCACTTGAATTTGATATTTTTTCTGCCACACCCATTATAATGTATTGATATTAACCTTGAAGACAGTCGCAGTTCTCCGATTCCTTCCGGATCACGTCCATGACTGAGTCCACGAGCTCAGCGCCCTCTGTGTAGTGCCCCTTAGCCCAGTTGTTACCTGAGAACGAAGCGTAACTTTAGTCTTAAATTAAATAGGTACAGTCGGCCAAAAATGTGGTCTACCACCCTACGGTTGAGGTTCGTTTGAACGTCATGAGACAACAAGGCCGTGCATGTTTTAAACTCTGTTAGACAAGTCAACTTTAGCGATCGTTAGACCTCGCAGAAAGTTTTGTCAAAACTGGTAAACCACTTTCTTGGCTCACTGTACAATGCTATTATTACTACCAGAGACTATAGAGATATAGACGGCCGCAGCCTAAGAACTTTTTGAAGCTCAAGTCTATCACGCCATCTATCCGAGAGCTACTTAAAAATACCCAAAATGTAAGAGGTGTAAGCTCCATCTCCATCTCGTAACGACTAGTGTACTACTAGTACACTATTCGTTACTAGGTGGAGTAACAGTGCAGGTGACATTTCCTCTTACATTTTGGGTACGTTTAGGTGGCTTTGACATAGATGGCGCGATTGACTTGAGCTTCAAAAAGTTCTTAGGCTGTGCTGCTCTACTATATAAGTTACTCTATGGCTCGGGGTACGTATTAGTTAGTACATCTACTCGCCGCTAGATGCCACTCACCAGCGCCACTCTGTCCAAACACGAAGTTGTCGGGTCTAAAGAGTTGCCCGTAGGGTCCAGCGCGCACGGAGTCCATGGTCCCAGGCTCGAGGTCAACCAACACCGCTCGGGGTACGTATTTACCTGCGATTTGAAATGGGAGTTTATTTGCATGTTTTATTAAACTCTACTCAACTGCTACAACTTTGCCTAGCTTTAAGAGTCCGGTAACGATTTGAAAACGAAAATCGCTAATAATAACATTATACACATGAATTGCATTTGGTACGATAGCTTGAAGTCTTGTTATTGCAAAAAAGTACTTTAGGTCTATTTATATTAATATTTAATACCTTAAAACTCGATTCTTACAGAGCATGTTTAGTGAGGACGTTGATTCGTGTAATTTTGTCGTACGATTTTTAATTATTATTTGTTATGGACCCTAATATGTTTTATACTATATGAATAAAGCATAAAATGAAGTTTATTTTTGTATTTTTATGTTTGTAAAATACTTTAGTATCTTTCCACAAATATCTCCTAAACTTCGGCAATTTTTAGCAAAATTGCTCTAGCAAAACACACTCTCTCTCAAAAAATATATATGAAAATGAAAAAAACTGTTACACTTATTCCTCAGGCGACTCATTTTCCAATGTATTTATATATTTTACATACTTATATAACTTAATTTAAATCAATAAAAACCTTACTCTTTTCACCTCTCCAAGCAAAAATCGCGAAACAGGTGTTAGATTAGGGTGAATTATTTATAAATAAAGCATAAAATTAAAAAATCGTTGTATTTATTCCATCCAAAAAGAAACGATCTTTCATAATATGTATACAAAATTATAGAAGTTATGTTAGTTACTGCAAAATCGCATCAAAAAGTTGAGCGAAATCGAAAAAAAACATTACCGGACTCTTAAAAACAAGGTTTTCTTCAACAAACAGCTATTTATATCTTATTTTTGAGATGGGAGAAAGGCGGCCATCAGGAATAGGATATGAATAGCAGTTTGGTGAAGAAAACCATGTTTTTCAAGCCAGGCAAAGTTTTGCATTGTAGGCAAAGTTGTAGCATCTGACGGCATGTCTTGCTCCGTTTGATTACAAGAAGTGGTAGGACGAAAAAAGTAGCGAATCTGATTTCTCAAAAGTAAGTGCAAACGATCATTATCGACCTTTAAAACCGCGTTTAATGAGACCAAGTGACATTGTAAATCATATGTTCGCTAATTACGACAGAGTTCAAAATCGTGAGTAAAATGTTCAACATCAGGGGGTGATTTTTGAAATTCGAGCGCTGGCTACTGACATTTTAAACTCACAAGTAGGGTTTGCACGATGGATCTGAAATGTGTGGGAAGATCCGTGGATCCGGATCCAGGGGGCCGATTTTTGACAGCCGGACGCTCGAATTCAAAAAATTCAAGCTCGAAAATAATCGCACACAACAGTTTGTCGCCAATTTTTTCGCATGGAATTAATAGTTTAAATAATCATTATTTTAAATTTCTATCGCTTTTGTTTTTAAAACATAATTTCATCGTTTTATTCAGAGTTTTAAATGTCACTTTCGAGTGCTCGAATCTCAAAAATCACCCCCCAGATCCGGATAATTTCATACATTTGGGATCCGGATTGCAAATCCTACTCACAAGTGACAGTGTGCAGTGGCGTTTCAAAAATAACAGCGATGGGAATTTAAGACCATGAACTATTAAGTTTATGCGAAATTAATGGCGGTAAACTTTTGTGTGCGATTCTTTTTGAGCTAAATTTCCTCGAATTCAAGCACTCGAAAGCCAAAAATCGCCCCCAGGTGGTTTCCTTTTATTTATCTTCCTCGATCTCAATGTCTCTGTTAAAATCTTGCAAGTAATTTACCCACATCTGGTTTCTAATTACGAGTAAGCTAATTTAGACGACAATGTAGGGTCAAGGTACTCAAGGTCATCTGATAATTAGACGAATTGTCACAGTCTAATAGGATATTGTAATTTAAAAAAACTCTTATATTGCTGCTTGAGTTAGCACAAGAGTGACGCGACAGTATTTCGCGCACGAGATAGTCTATCCGTCCTTTTCTGACTGTATCAATTAACCTTTTGACCGCCAAGCGTTGAACAAAAATGACGCGCCACCGACGCCACGTAATCGCGTTTTGTCAAGCGAAATTGAAGTTTGCGGAAGCCCGCGTAGGTCCCTATTGCACTACAAAGCCTGTCGGTTGTTGCCGTCGTTGGCGTCCATGGCACGACTTTTTGATGTCGGCCACAGCCGACTGTGGCGGTCAAAGGGTTAAAAAGAGACGGGTAGTCTAGGGTCTCCTGACACAAGTATTGCCATACTTATTAGGAAGTCCTTTTTGATTTGTAAAATACAATGGCTGACCAATAAAAAACTCTTTTTCTCTTTTGTTCAAAGAATTTGAACTCGTTAACATTGTGTAGTGTGAGTAGGGTACAACTTATATTCGCTAGATGTGAATAATGGTCTACTAATAGTGTAACTACAAGTGGCTCACTGTAGCTCCCTGTGGCGTCCACTCCGTGCTCGTCCAGAACTGAATGACACGCCATACAATACTAACTACTGACCGCCCGAGGCCTCGTTGAAGTAGACGTTGATCCAGAGCTGCAGCGGGTTCTCGCCATGGTAGCTCCCGGTGGCGTCCACTCTGTGCTCGTCACATATCTCCCAGAACTGAAAGACACTCCATACAATACTAGCTACTGACCGCCCGAGGCCTCGTTGAAGTAGACGTTGATCCAGAGCTGCAGCGGGTTCTCGCCATGGTAGCTCCCGGTGGCGTCCACTCTGTGCTCGTCACATATCTCCCAGAACTGAAAGACACTCCATACAATACTAGCTACTGACCGCCCGAGGCCTCGTTGAAGTAGACGTTGATCCAGAGCTGCAGCGGGTTCTCGCCATGGTAGCTCCCGGTGGCGTCCACTCCGTGCTCGTCAGATATCTCCCAGAACTGAAAGACACGCCATACAATACTAGCTACTGACCGCCCGAGGCCTCGTTGAAGTAGACGTTGATCCAGAGCTGCAGCGGGTGCTCGCCATGGTAGCTCCCGGTGGCGTCCACTCCGTGCCCGTCAGATATCTCCCAGAACTGACAGACCCGCCATACAATACTAGCTACTGACCGCCCGAGGCCTCGTTAAAGTAGACGTTGATCCAGAGCTGCAGCGGGTTCTCGCCATGGTAGCTCCCGGTGGCGTCCACTCTGTGCTCGTCAGATATCTCCCAGAACTGAAAGACACGCCGTACAATACTAGCTACTAACCGCCCGAGGCCTCGTTGAAGTAGACGTTGATCCAGAGCTGCAGCGGGTTCTCGCCATGGTAGCTCCCGGTGGCGTCCACTCTGTGCTCGTCAGATATCTCCCAGAACTGAAAGACACGCCATACAATACTAGCTACTGACCGCCCGAGGCCTCGTTAAAGTAGACGTTGATCCAGAGCTGCAGCGGGTTCTCGCCATGGTAGCTCCCGGTGGCGTCCACTCTGTGCTCGTCAGATATCTCCCAGAACTGAAAGACACGCCGTACAATACTAGCTACTAACCGCCCGAGGCCTCGTTGAAGTAGACGTTGATCCTCTCGAGCTGGAGCGGGTTCTCGCCATGGTAGCTCCCGGTGGCGTCCACTCCATGCTCGTCAGCTATTATCTCCCAGAACTGAAAAGGACGCCATATTTAACGATATATCAATTAAATAGTTCGAGTCGGCAAACTGCGTGACGATTTTCGCCTTTTTTTGAGTAACTTCAAAGAAACCCTTTCATTTGATATATCGCATTCGCACGGTATACGTACTTATAGTTTGCAAAACTTTTTTAATTCTCTTCAAGGGGCATAAGCCATTTATACGTTGTTGGAATTTTAATTTTATTTCAATTAATCAAAATTCAAATTTAAATGACATGACGGAACTAATCACAACTCTGATAATCACCTCTCACAATATGCTTAGTTATTGAAAAGAAAGTCAAAAAAATTGTCTTTTTTCGAAGTGCTGTATCTCGGTAAGTATTTCACCTACACAGCTAGTTCTAGTCTCAAAATGTTGTTTAGTCTTCTTAATAACTGTCTCATATAGTTTTTTTATAAATTGCAAGGTTTAGGACTTAAATTGAGAATACCAAAAATGTGCGAACATTTTGTGGTTTATCGAGTGCCTCAAAGTTAGCACAGGGGGCCAATTTTTGAGTTTCGAGCGCCCGAATTTAAAAAGTTTAAGCTCGAAAATAACCGCACACAAAAGCTTATCGCCAGTTTTTTCTCATGAAATTAATAGTTTAAATACTCATGATTTTAAATTCCTATCGCTGTTATTTTTAAAACATAATTTCATCGTTTTATTCTGAGTTGTAAATGTCACTTTCGAGTACTCGAATCTCAAAAATCACCCCCCAGGTCGCTAGCAGATACGGTGCTGGCAGGGATCCTAATAATATATAAAAAAAAAACGGAATTAGCCGTTAGCTTTCCATTTTAATGTTCGGTATGACGGGGCTAAAAAGCTTGTTTAGAAATGAAATGATAGAACTGACAGTAGATACAAGAGGCATGATACATCCGTAGATTATTAGATACCTAACATAACAATACAACAATAAGACGACAACAACAACAATAGCTATCTAAACGCACCTCATTCTGACAAATGCTTATTACCTATCAGGTGACGAATGGTGTTGAAATTTTGCTCTGACACATACATGAGACAATCCAAATCAAAAGGGACCTTATGGCGGCTGGCGTTTACGTCTTTATTATACTACAGAAGTACAACGTACCGGTCTACAGTTACCATCAAATTTTGTATCAAAATCGTAGCGGCCAAGGTACTCAAATCTGATCTTGCCTTGACAATAGCGGCATTGTTCAGATATTTGTGACCACCTTGGCCGCTCCGATATATCTGGTGGCGACTGTACAACGTAAACGCCTGCCGTCATAAGGTTTCATTTGGATCATCATCATTAGTAAATTATGTAAATAACATCATTCACATACATCAAAATTACGACTAGGTATGTACAGTCAACGCCATAAATATGTGTACACTTTTACACCTTACTCCATTGTAATAAGGCTCAAAAGTGTATACATATTTTAGGCGTTGACTGTACTACCAACCATCCAAAAATTTAAATAATTTTTTTTTTGGCGAAAACCTCATAAATGCGCGTTTAAAAAAAATTAAGCAATGAATATTAGATCCAAAACTAAAAAAGAATCGTAAATTACCTAGCTAATTTAAAGCTGCCGCCAAAGTCTGGAGAGACAGATATAGGTACATACTTTATACGTTGGTCCAAAACAAGATACCTAAATAGGTACTAGTCTACTCATTGATCCAAAAACTAGCTCAACAACAAAAATAGGTATATTTATTTAGATGGGACTTTCGATTAAGTTGAGCGACGCAGTTTTTTAAGCAAAATATTTGCATATATGGTAGACTACCTCAGACAAAACCTAACATATAATTTTTATGAATACCTACTTAATTTAACTCCATATGTAGATCGAGTTTTTTTACTTATTAACCAAACAAAACAAACTTACCTACAGCTCTACAAGCTGAACATACAATACAACCAAAACCTTACAAATAAGAATAATAACCTAGGTGTCAGTCACTTGGTAGGTACCTTGTAAGGTCCGATCGAGATCAGAGTCTCGGTCAAAAATTGACCGAGATCTCGGTCTTTGGTCTTGGCCAAAATGGGTCGACATTATGACCCGGACTACGTAATAATTCAAGGTTGTTGTTATCGTTGTTGAAATAGCAGAAAATGACATAATTCAGATGTAGTTTTAACATATTTTAAACATTAAAAGTAACAATAATAGACTCATAGTTTACACTTTCGTTTCATTTTTCATTGTTTAATAACAGTTGTTGTTGAAAAAATTAAGCATTTCAGATGTTTTTAAATTCTCGGTCTCAACCGAGACGAAGAACCGTTATCGATCGGACCTTATTCGGTAAAGTGCCCAGAAAGCTGACCGCATTTCCGCGAAAGTGACCCTGTCACCAGAAGCCTCAATAAGGTGCGCCGATATCTCCTTGTAGAGCCGACGCGCTCTTGGCCCCACGGCCCCAGGGTATCAACCCCACGCCGCAAACATGTAACTACTGCCAAGGGCCATAGGTACTTGCGACGCTATAGGTTCCCAGCTGCTATGGTTTTCAACCGACTTCAAGATTTCGAAGGAGGAGGTTATTCAGGTTATCAATTCGTCGGGATCCTTGTTTCTTTTTGCTTGTTCTTTTTAGGTATGTATGTTCACCGATTATTCGAAGACGGCAAAACCGATTTGGAAAATTCTTTTTTGTTTGAAAGAGTATACTTCACAGTTGGTCCCATTGTCACCAGGTCCAGATCTGATGATGGGATCCTGGAGAAATCGAGGGAACTCGTCAACTGTTATAGGCTACTATTTTTTACAGCAGCTCTGCCACTTCCTCTTGGAATAGCGGATCCTAACTGAAGTCGGTTCTTTTATTGTTAAAAATATATTTATCTATGAACTTACCTTAGATCCGATCTGGTTCCCACATTGTCCAGCCTGCACATGCACTATTTCACGCATTTTAACACTATATTATATAACCTAAATTATAAACTTATCAAGCACTGTACTGTGCCGTGTCACACTGAGCACAATCGGTGTTATCGCGTTATATCAGGTTACTAGAGATCCGTAGTGGTTAATAATCATAACATAAGCAATTTTTTTATTCATATAAAAAGATATAAAGTCACATTGAATGTTGAAGATTATGTTACGTTTTAGAATTGAGACGAAGTCGATGTAAACTTTGGACTGAGACGATGCTAGTTTGTATTGTTAAAAATCTAGTATATAGATACGAATTGTACCTACCTACCTAGTCCAAATTGGTCAATTTAAATCTACTTAAATAATTGATTGGGGACTTTGGGGGTAGATATGTTTATAATGATTTTATTTCATAACGACTTTTCAGGTAGATCTTGATTATGATAACTTATATTTATGATTAGGGTCACACATTTGATTTCAAATTATCCATTCATGGACAATTGTCTATGGTTGCGGAAATTTGTTTATGGAGGCAATAGATAATTGTTTATAATTTACCACAACCATAGAGAATTTTCTATGAATTGATGAATTTAAGACAGAATTCAGATCAAGCGTGTGATGACTGATGTGCCTCAGGGACAAAACACACCTGGGCTGAATTCAGCAAATAAATTCATAGACATAATGCTTACATTTGCCTCCATACCTACTCATAATTCAAGTTAAGTGTGGTGTGCCTTATAGAAATTCTAAGTACAACCAGAGGCCAGTTTTATAAAGCTACAAGTTACAATTTACAAGCGGAAGTCTCTTTCTAACACATAGGCTTAGAAAGAGAGTTCCGCTTGTAAATTGTAACTTGTAGCTTTATAAAACCGGCCTCTGCATATAGCTCGCTGACAAGGCAACTAACTAAATCGATATGAATACGCTAGGGTAAGAAAATAAATTAAATTAAAAAAAAACCAAATGAAATGTTTTATAGTTTAAAAAAAGAAAATAAGTTTACCACCAAACGGCAGGCGCGTTAAACTAGCAGTAAACGAATTTGAACCTTCTATAGAGTAATTACGTTTCATATTCGAATAGCAGCAGTAGCAGTAATGGTCGCGAGCATGCGCGAGCAGCGAGCACGTCGCGTGGCGCGGAGCTGTCATTCAAACATGGAACGTAACGCCTTACACGAAATGTTCAATTTCCTTTGGTTCAGAAGCAAAACGCGCGCCGATTCCTTTCGGTGGGGCGTACATTTCTGAAAACCTAAAACTACAAATGATTCGGCCTTCACGATTATACCTCGTTTTTCTTCAGATTAGAAAAATAACGGTCAATTTCGACACTTTTTCTTTTCTTTTTTAGCCGTATCTGGGCAAAATTTAAATGACTACTTTTTTCCAGTATCAGTGATACGCTAATCCAATAAGATACAAAATGGCAAACAAAATCGTTTTCCCATCAATCGCACGACGACTATCGCACGATTTTATCAACTCTGAAAAAACCGAAGTATAGTCAGAAATACCCTATAACTGACTCTGACGTAATACTGATTGCGATAACGAACGTTATCATTTTCATACGTCCAGTCTTACTTGGTACCTATTCACGAGTGTATCAGAAATATTCATTTGTTTTGCTGTTATAGAATAGAACCGTGTCAAACTAACAAACGGTAAGAGTCCTATGATAACATGACCTACCAAGCCAAGACCTTGGCATAGTTAGATTAACCCCTCGTATGCTTAGACACGGATCCTTGCGTGGGAATTTAATCTATAATTTTAAATGTCAAGGTCACTTTTTCAATGATCAAATTTAACAGGCAGCATACGATGGGTTAGGTTCTAACAGAGACTATAGAGATATAGACGACCCACAGACTACACAGACACCTCATCATTAAACTTTTACAGGGGGCACGGGGTCACCACACATCAGTGCAATTTTATTCGTAAATTTCTACGATCCGAACAGCAAATCTCAATAGTATTATACACCAATTTGTAGTATAACAATCCAGGTTCACCCCTGTAACTTGATTTTTGTGGATATTTTTAATCAACATGAGTAATGATCAAAAACGTTACCTCAATTGAAATACGCGGTCGCGCTCTCATACAAAATTAGTACGGGAGCACTGATGCGTGGTGACCCCGAGTTGTACTTATGATGTATCTAGTGGTTGAGGTTACATATCTGTGTACTCCGCCTAGTAACAAATAGCGTACTAGTAGTACACTAGTAGCTACTAGGTGGGGCAGATGGCGCAATTGGCTTGAGCTTCAAAAAGTTCTTAGGCTGTGGCCGTCTATATCTCTATAGTCTCTGGTTCGATTAAGTTCTGTTAGAATGATTATGTATTGTACTCGTTGCATCATGTTGTTTGTAGAGTCCTTAAATATTTAATAATAGTAACACCGCTTGTCTATGCATATGTTACACATGGTAACTCCGTCTCTTCCTTTTTCTACTGTCAGCGACTACACTAGCTTTATTATAATTTAATTATTTAATTATATTTTAACACTTTGACGACTGTAAGTACATGTTTATTCTGAGCAATAAACAGCATACTTCATGACCAACAAGTGAGTTATCATTTACATCAGCCTGTAGCTCTATCCAGCCCTTCGCTCTCCTGACTTGGTGTCGTGCGGTACAGATCGACACTGCTTAAGATCCACCCCAACAACAGGTTATGGGCCCAGCAGGTAATGATATTTGAATCCAGTTACATCCAGGATCTGTAATATCGGCGCGACCTGATTTTGTGTTCGAAATAACCTAGAAACATGCCACCACATGGTGATGATGGTATTAATGTTCTGCCCGCTACGAGCGCAGCAACAAATACGTCGGCGGCGGTTATGTTAAATGGCACGAGCACAATGGAGAAGCTGCAAGGGGCTGAGAATTTCCAAACCTGGAAATTTTCGTTGAAGATGCTACTCACGTTGGAAGGATTATGGGACCTTGTCGAGAAAACTGATGAGACACCGCTTACAGGCTCGGATGCTGCGCGCGATCAACGTGCGCTGGCTCGCCTATGTTTAAGCTTAAAGCCGGGACTATACCAGTATGTTCGTGAGGCTAAATCAGCACGTGAAGCTTGGAAAAAGCTGTCAGATGTCTTTGAGGATCGTGGTCTATATAGGCGTGTTCTTCTATTGAGACAACTGCATCGCATTGAGTTTAATGACTTCAGTTCCATGTCTGCCTATATTGAGAAGGTAATGTCTTTAGTGCACCAGTTATCGGATATAGACAAGACTGTGGAGGATGAAGAGATAGCGGAGATATTGCTGAGCGGTCTACCACAAGAATATGACTCTCTAGTAAGCAATTTGGAGACCCTGTGTTTATCGTCTAAGCTTTCAAGTGAGATAGTAAGGACTAGGCTATTGCAAGAAGCACAGAGAAAGGATGGCTCCGTCAATGGTTCTTCAACGACTACAGCGTTTGTGAGCAAGAAGCAGATCACCTGCAGATACTGTGGAAAATCGGGCCACTTGAAGGCCAAGTGCTTTAAGCTACGACGTGACAAGATGGTTAAGAAGAAGGAGAATAAGGAACCACCTATTACTGCTTACCTAGCCCATGCTGCCGCTGAAGTATACTTAGACTCGGGCTCATCAAACCATTTAGTGAACGACAAGAAGCTTTTATGCAATGTTAAGGACACTAATGTGCAAATGATATCAGCTGCTAACAAACAAAAGATGACCAGTGCATGTGCAGGCGAGCTGAACCTCTTAATGAACAATCAGGTTAGACAATTAAAAAATGTTATGTTTGTCCCTAGTTTATCAGTAAATCTCTTGAGTGTCTCTAAATTATGTCAAAGTGGCTATGTTATAGAATTTAATTCAGATGGTTGTTTCATATTTGATAGGAATAGTAAAAGTTCTGGCAATTATTTAGCGAAAGCTCATTGTACTAATGGCATTTATAAACTAGATGGTATCGTATGTGAAAGTGACAGTAACATGCCCAATAGGATGCACTCTTTGCTCCTGCAAGAGAGGCAGGAGGCACCGAGTGCAGCAGTCGCTACCTCTGTTTCATCGAACTTATTTCATCGTCGTCTTGGTCACTTGAACATCGCAGGTATGAATAGGTTAAGAAAGCATGGTTGTGGTGTCGTATTTCAGGGCGAAGATTTTGACAAGTGTGAAGCTTGTCTTAAGGGGAAGATGGCTACCAAGCCTTACCCTAAAGCCAGCTCCAGCAGGACTACCCAACCGCTGCAACTCATACATAGCGATGTATGTGGACCACTACCAGAGGCAAGCTGGGGTGGGGCGCGTTACCTGGTCGCCTTCACAGATGACTTCACAAGGAAGACTTTTGGATACCTCATGAAGAATAAATCACAGGTGATGACTTATTTTATTCAGTTTAAAGCCTTAGTTGAGAAACAATTAAATTTGCCTATTAAATGCTTACGTTCAGATAATGGTAAAGAATACTGTAATTTAAATTTTAGTCAGTATTTGCAAAAACATGGAATAGTTCACCAAACCACAGTTCCATATTCCAGTTCTCAAAATGGAACCGCAGAGAGAAATTTTCGGTCTTTGTTTGAGAAAGCGCGTTGCATGCTACAGCAATCGTCCTTGGAGAAGCGTTTTTGGGGAGAAGCTGTCATGGCAGCTATATATTTAAAAAATAGGTCTCCCACAACTGCTCTTTCCGGACAGATTCCTGAAGAAGTTTGGTCTGGGTCTAAAGTCGACCTCAGCCATCTCAGGGTTTTTGGCTGTGTTGCTTATTCGCTTGTTCCTGAAAATAAAAGGGATAAGCTAGACGCTAAGGGGAAGGAATATATATTTGTCGGTTATAGTGAGACTTCAAAGGGATATCGCCTAGCTGATCCCTTATGTCCCACTAAGGTGATTATCTCTCGCAACGTGGCATTTATTGAGAACAAGTTCAGAGGTTCCTATCCTCAACCATCAGACGCTGACAGTGAAGAGCTAATAAATGTTTTTAATTTTGACTGTGATATACAACAGAACTGTGATAAAAACATTAATGAATCCAATTTTAATATATATGATGAATCTAATTTTAATAATGATGGATTAAATGTAAGTGATAATGAAATAAATAATGAAAATGATATTAATATTGAAAATAATTCAATTTCAGATGGAGAGTACTGTACGGGGAGCGAGGACGAGTCCAACCCCGCTGGTTTGTCTGCAGGCGAGTCGAGCTGCGAGTCTTTAACTCCGCCGTGCGAGACTACGGCTCGGGATGGTGCCGCGACTGGTCCTGCGACTGTCGCTCCGCACACTGGTCGTCCAATCCGGTCCACACGTAACGTACAACCATCGAGATTTTTAGACTATGACATGTCAGGTACAAGTCTTTTGGTCTATGAAAATCCTCTTATCTCCGAACCACTTACATACGAGGAGGCGATGAATTCTGCACACTGCAAAGAGTGGTTGCAAGCTATGAGGAGTGAGTACGACGCTCTGGTTGCCAACAATGTGTGGGAACTAGTTGATAGACCCGTAGACAAAAATATTGTTAAATGCAAATGGATTTATAAAATCAAATACGATGCATCTGGTAAATTTGATAGATTTAAAGCTCGTTTAGTTGCCAGAGGTTTTACACAATGTAAGGGTATTGATTATCAGGAAACTTTTTCACCCGTCGTGCGTCATTCTACAATGCGAATTCTGTTCTCAATTGCTAATCAATTTGATTTAAACATAGATCATTTAGATGTCGCCACAGCCTTTTTGAATGGCGATCTTAATGAAATTATTTTTATGGAGCAACCAGTAGGTTTTAGCGATAAAGATCCTAATAAAGTTTGCTTGTTAAAGAAAAGTATTTATGGCCTTAAACAGGCGAGTAGGATGTGGAACTGTAAAATTCACAATTTGTTATGCAAACATAATTTTGTTCAATCTAAATGTGAACCGTGCGTCTATATGAAGTGCTCTGGTAATGATATTGTGATAATTGCTTTATATGTAGACGACTTTTACTTGATCCATAGTCCAAACAGCCACATTAAAAGTGTATTGGTTTCAATTCTTGAAAATGAATTTAATGTAAAGAATTTAGGTGAACTCAAAAGCTGTTTGGGCATCAATGTCACTAGGGATAGAGTTAAAGGCATTTTGAAACTCGACCAAAGTGAATATATACGTAAATTGCTTGCTCGCTTTAATATGCAAAATTGTAAGGCCGTATCTACACCAATGGAAGTCGGCTGCAAGCTACTGAAGTCTAAAACTAATGATAGTTTGCAGGATGACATTTACGACTATCGTCAGCTGCTTGGATGCCTGATGTATCTGTCCGTGTGTACGCGACCAGATATATCATATGCATGCAGCCAGCTAAGCCAGTTCAATAACTGCTTCGATAAAACTCATTGGTTGGCAGCGAAACGCATTCTGCGTTATTTGGCAGGAACAATTCAGTACTCTTTATGTTATTATAAAAGTAGGAATTGGTTTTTAAATGCCTTTACAGACGCAGACTGGGGTAACGATGTAACCGATAGGAAAAGTTATACTGGTTTTGTAATTAAATTAGGCAACGATACGGTCAATTGGGAATCGCGTAAACAAAGGTGCGTAGCGTTATCTTCTTGTGAATCGGAATACCTAGCTATAAGCGATGTATGTAAAGATGTCACATTTATTCAAAATTTTCTTTCTGAAATTTTACCTAAACAGGAAATTAAATATGTAGTATACAATGATAACCAGTCCGCACAAAGATTACTGCATGTTGATGAATATTGTCATAAGCGTACAAAGCATATAGACTTAAGATTTCATTATGTTAAGGATCTTATCGGTAAGAAACTGATCGATGTTAAGTATATGCCTACTGAAAAGATGATTGCAGATGTATTAACTAAACCGTTGTCTAAGGTCAAGCATGAGCGTTTTGTGACTGCAATTAATTTGATATGAGCATGTTAATGTGTATTTTATTTATGATTGTGTTTTTCAATGTAAAGTTACACGGAGCAATGTCTTGTCAAATGTAGTCACATAGAGTACTATCTATCAGATGTAGAGTCATAGTAATATGTAGAGTCACTTAATGTAGAGTTTTCTTTTTGTGATTGTTTTATATTCTGCATTTGATAATATGTCTTGAGCACAATAAGGGGAAGTGTTAGAATGATTATGTATTGTACTCGTTGCATCATGTTGTTTGTAGAGTCCTTAAATATTTAATAATAGTAACACCGCTTGTCTATGCATATGTTACACATGGTAACTCCGTCTCTTCCTTTTTCTACTGTCAGCGACTACACTAGCTTTATTATAATTTAATTATTTAATTATATTTTAACACTTTGACGACTGTAAGTACATGTTTATTCTGAGCAATAAACAGCATACTTCATGACCAACAAGTGAGTTATCATTTACATCAGCCTGTAGCTCTATCCAGCCCTTCGCTCTCCTGACTTGGTGTCGTGCGGTACAGATCGACACTGCTTAAGATCCACCCCAACAACAAGTTCTAATAGTAGCCCGGACTATTTTATCGATTGTGAATAATAATGTAGGTACAGTCAGCAGCAGAAGTAGCTAAGCGGGTAGGGTGTTCAAAATGACCTACACACGCTCTTATTCTCTTAACAATAAAGTCGCGTTCAGCTCATTTTGAACATCCTACCCGCTTAGCTACTTTTGCTACTGACTGTACGTGTTTATCGAAGAGGTCTTCTTAAAGTGGTTGGATGAGTTATTAGATGATTCACTAAATTAAGGTGTGGTTTAGGGTATTTTTATAATGTTGATAAAGCGTATTTAATTTAGAGCATTCATGTATACAATTAATATGTGACACTCCACATGAAAAGGTACCATTTATTCTATATTGTATTCTAGCAGTAGAAGCGTAAGTGCCGCCTGCCAAATGGTACCTTTTGATGTAGACTGTCACATATAGTTTCAATGTAAGTATTGTTTCCAAGTTCTTCATTAATTCTAGTTTTGGAAAACCTCAAGAGTATTATAAAAAGTCTATGAAATATTTCACTACCTAAACACAATATCCAAAAATTCTCATAAATCTCATAGTTGCCCAATTTTCTATCATCTTCTATTTATCTTATTTTGTGCTGTTAGGATACATTACACAATCCCCCACATATGCCTCATGGGTCCTTTTCGACCCCGGTTTCTGGAGATTACAGGTTCATTCCTAATATGATTGCAATGAGTAGGAGTTTTATTAGTAGGGTCGAAAATGACCCTCTGGGCACATAAAATCAGATAGTGCCCCAGGCTGTGATAATACTATGATTAGTTGTGTTATATACTTGAACTATGTAGGTGAAAATTGATCAAAGTTGGTTTTGAAACAAATGGACATATATATATACCTAACTAGCTTTTGCCCGCGACTTCGTCTGCGTGGAATTAGAAATCCCCCGTTAAGTAATGAATTCTGGATATCAACTATTCTATATCCTTCCCCAGAGCTCAAACTATCTCCAGCGTTCAACGGTTATTGATTCCCCATACAAACTTTTAACCTCGTTTTTATCCCCTAAAGGGTTGATTTTCGAGATACCTATAAACTATAGTATATTATTTCCGGGACTCAAACTATCTGTGTAGACTGTGTACCAAGTTTCATCTTAATCGTCGGTTCAGCCGTTAATAATTCGCCATACAAACTTCCAACCCCCTTTTCACCCCCTCTAGGGTTGATTTTTGGAATGAAAACTATCCAATGTCGTTTCCCGGGACTAAAATTATCTCCATACTAATTTTCATCTGAATTGGTTCAGCGGTTAAAAATTCTCCATACAAACTTTCAACCCCCTTTTCACCCCCTTCAGGGTTGATTTTCGGGATGAAAACTATCCTATGTCCTTTCCCGTGACTCAAGCTATCTCTATACAAAATTTCATCAAAATCCGTTCAGCCGTTTTCACGTGATGCGCGGTGAAATAAACAGACAAACAGATAAACAGACAAAAATTCTAAAACCTGTTGGAACGTGTTCTTTTATCGATTCTTAGTATCCCCAGCCAATTTTTTTTCGAATATCTTCCATGTACAGACTTTCGACCCTCTTCAGCTTTATTATATGTATAGATTTCTCGGCTAAATCTAAATTTCTTAAAATGGCTAGATTATCATTTTAAAAATTTATTGTGAAAATGACATACAAAAAGCCACAATAGGGAACCATGTTAGCGATGAATGTAATAAATATAGTTTGGTCTACTCATTCTATACTCTCTCTACTGCCACATTCTTACCATACCCCGGGGTTTTCGGTGCGGGAATGATTTCGTGTATTTATAACTTTGTTTATTGTAAAGTAATTACCAAACTATGAATTAAACGTAGGTAGTAAGGTCCAAATGTGCTTAGAAATGTTAAATTAGTATCGTTTTTTACAGTTTTTACCTGTTATTTGGCTAGTGTATAACATTCCCGCACCGAAAACCCCGGGGTATGGTTCTTAAACATTTTTATTAGTAGAACTTCACTACAAAAAAAGAGATGAGTATAGCTTATTACTTCCACTGTTACTGCACTAGGCTAGCCAGACTATAGGTATACCTAGCTTTTGGGGTGCCACAGGGCAACATTCTTGGACCAACCTTGTTCCTAATTTATATTAATCAACTATGTATCTTTTCTTATGCAGACAACACTGCTTTTGTTTTCTCTAGCAACACTTGGAATGATGTTAAAAATCTGACTCTTATCCAGAGTCTGACCTGGCAGCTCCACACGGAGCTGCAGAGATGACCTTAGGGGTGGAGAAAGGAGCAAGTCCTCCCGGGACCACATAAAGGTTAAGGCCACCCCTGCAGAGCTGCTAATGAACCAAACTACAAAATAGAGGGCTTACCGTGAGCTTCGAAAATCGAAATTTAGTTGGCTGTCTTTTTCGCTCGTAAGAGGGATGAGTTAACGAAATATCGAATTTTGCCCTGCTGGTATCGATTAAAAAAAATTTAGATACTTCTGGGAATCTTCTCAAGCAAATATACATAACCCTAGTGCAACCTAGTCTTACTTATTGCATATGGTTGAAGAGAGGTGCTACAAATACTTGAAAGCAGGGCTTGAAACCGGTTTTCACAAATAACCCTGAAATAACCCAAAATTTTTAATTATTTTATGGTTTTTAATTAGAACTCAATATCGCTTTAATAATGTCGCTTTTCGGTGAAGGAAAACATCGTAAGGAAACCGGACCTAATCCCAAAAAGGCCTAGTTTCCCCTCTGGGTTGGAAGGTCTGATGGCAGTCTATGCCAATTCATGGGATTAGGTTGCCAAGCGGACCCCAAGCCGGGATAAAACGCTAGGAAGAAGAAGAATTAGAACTCAATATCATATTTAGGTAATCACTTTAGGTTTTTCGATTAAATATGAAATAGCAGACAAAATATTGAAAAAAAAAACGAAAAATATACCGGAATTTTAGTATGGAGCAAATACCGGTTTCCGAGCCCTGCTTGAAACAACCCAAAGATCCCTATTAAAAATGTATTTTAAGCCTTTTAGATATCCCACTCCAAACCTCTATCTACTCTCCGATCTATCAGGAAACTATATATATATTATTAATTACTTTACGACTACATACATCTATACTGATTATACCAAACTACCATACAAATCAGAAGGCAACGTAACCTTTGCCATAAATTCAGGCTAGAATTAAAAAAGCTGCTTACGGACTGGATCTAGTCAAAAAGTTACCATGATATATCTAGAAAACATCTTACAAAACGCAATTGGAATTTAAACTCACACTTAATTATAATTAAACACTGACGCACGGCACTTCTTAATTTCGCAATAAAAATTAAGGTTAGATTTAACAATACTAAAGATAAATTGTTGCACTTTGTAATTATTTAGTCACTTGAATTGTAAGTTAGAGTTTATATTTTGTTTTTATTAATGAATATAAGTATTTTCAACACATTTACATCATATAACCAACGGAAAGTGCGCCGTGCGGTGTCGGTGTCGCAGCACAGTATTACTATACTTAAAAATAGGCCAAGTGCGTGTCGTACCACTCATTCATTGGAGGGTTCCGTAACTTCATTAGATAAAAAAAAATTGTTTAGGGGTATTGCTAAACGTTTCTAGTGTATTGCGGCGTCCTTTTCGTCCTTAAGGTACCGGCATGAAAGGATATGACGAAAGACTTGTTTCGAACTTCGAATGCCATGATTCAAACAACCATAATATTTCTAAACGCAGATGTCATCCGTCATCCAACTGTCACCTTGTGATTACAATTACAAAAGTCAAAAACGTCATGATAACGTAAACAAACCAAATGCCTGTGAAAAAAACTTTATAAATAACAGCCAAATGGCTTAAACTCCACAAAAAACCGCCATGAAATACTTCAAGCTCGTCCTAACCTTATTATTATGTTCCTCGACGTACGTCGGAGACTTTATAGTGTTTAAATCAAAGTTTGCCTCGTCACAGGTGTTTCGGGCCTTTTCCGACAGTGCTGTTCATGCTACTATAGGATTGCTGTCGTCTTTGGTATTCTTTAGCCATCAGAGTAGTGCCGCAGGCTACGCGAAGCTGTATAACGTTATATTTTGCACGTTAATGTCTAGTTTCATAGATATTGACCACGTGATTGTGGCTCGATCTTTTCAGTGGAAGGTACGTTATTATGTTAAATTAGTAGACTATTTGTTGTAGTTATAGTACACTGGCACTTATGGTCAATGCTGTATTCAGTGGATCAGTCTTTGGACCGTTGGGTTGGGACTAATATCTGTAAAATGATGTAACATTGAGCAAGATGCACTAATTAGGCGGTTATTAAAGCAACGCTAATGTGCGGGTAAGATAGCGCTATTTAAGTGACATGTATAACGCCTCCTTGCTCCCAAACTGTAGCCTAAATGATGCCTTTATTCCAATTTCAATTTCTTTATTTATCAACCAATGTGGTTCATTAAATACACCAATTTTTATTTTATTTAATTTTTTATTTTATTATTGTAATTGCAATTTTATGTATTGTATTGTAATATGGACATATTTTGCGTGAAGTACGCCTTTATGTAAGGATAAACAAAATACCTAACCTAATATGAGAACTCTACTAATTCCACTTTCAATGTTTTTTTTAAAGACTGTTTTGCTTGGAACAATTTTTATTTTACAGGCCCTCACCACCCTAAAACAGCGTGGTATATTCCACTGCACCACCTTCTGGCTTCTCATCACTACACCTCTTCTAATCTACAGTCATATATACAAAAAACTAAACATATACATCCTTACATGGATGCTCATACTAGCTTACACTAGCCACCACATCCGTGACGCAAACCGGAGAGGGCTGTGGATATATCCGTTCGGACATACGTCTCCGTTAACTAGGTACATGTATGTATGTTTAACGGTGGTCTTACCGCATGTATTTGGGATGCTCTGTAAGCATTGGAGGCCTGTGTTATTGAAGGATACTAGAGCGGAATATATGCTCGTGTAGAACTGTTTCATTCCAACCAAATAGTGAGATTAGGATAGGAAAAAGGAACAGCAACACTTCATAGTCATATTTTCGTGCAAGGACCACTCAAGGTAACTGGTCTGACTGTCTATGCAAAATAGCGATTCTCCAGAATTCAGGCTAAACCTGTGTTTTAGGTATTACCAAAGACAATTTATAAATAGAGGGGCAGAGTGTAAGAATTTGTTTCATAGCATTACTCCAAGTTTGATAGCGTTACGAGATAATAGTGACTCCAACCAAATAATACTGAGATTAAGATAGGGAGAATAGCAAAACTTCATAGACATATTTTCGTGCAAGGACCACTCAAGGCCTGGAAGTGGACTGTCTATACAAAATGGCGATTCTCCAGAATTCAGGCTATACCTGTGTTTTAGGTATTACCAAAGACAATTTATAAATAGACAGAGTCTAAGAATTTGTTTCATAGCATTACTCCAAGTTTGATAGCATTACTAGATGGCGCTGCACAGTAGGAGTTACCACATAATGTATGGGGCTGTACGGTGCCATAGAGTAAAGCAATCAAACTTGGCAATTCAACTTGGAGCACAATAATTTCTTGGACTGTGTGCCTCTATTAAATACATACACTCTGGTATTAGGGTACCCCATCCCCATCTATTGAACGAGAGTTATGGCTCCTCTACATGATGGGCCATCATAGGGACGCAGCTATGCGTTACTGATTAGGGAACATACCCAAACTACGTGACCCATTTTTTCAGTTTTTGACCCCCCTCCCCCCCCTCGGTGACCATCCGTAGTAATTGCCAAGACCCCCTCCCTCCCCCCTAGTTGTCACGTAGTAAAACTCGCACATATAGTTTAGAGTGATGTTTTGGACATAGAAAGCAAAAAAACATAATTTTGCCTACTTATTGCCTTTTATTTACTCGACACTGGCCGCGTGACGCCAAAAGTGCATGGAAACCTATAATTAGAAGCGCGATATTTGAGCATAATTATTGACTACGTGACAGAACCTAAGACTCCCCCCCTCCCCCCTGTGACCTAGAGTAGTATTTTGACGACCCCCCTCCCCCCCCCTAAACTGGTCACGTAGTTTGGGTACGTTCCCTTACTGATTACTGATAGCCTTTTTCCTCAGACGTTTTGTCTGGTTGCCTTTGCCATAGGCCTCTCCCAAAATTCTCCAGCTCCGTCTATCTAAAGCCTCCGGCTACGTCTCTGAAATCGTCTTCCCATCTCATCCTCTGACCTCCTTCATTTCTTTTACTAGCTATCCGTTAGAAAGAGCTAACGATATTGCGATCTTATTCCGTCGTATAGCTGCGTCCCTACGATGGCCCATCATGTAGAACCAGCCTTAGAATATTTTGACAGAGTCAAATCGCCAAACAAATAGATGGCGCTAGTTTATTGCTTGAACGCGATTTTGTATAGACGTTTTCAATCCATGCTTATAATGGACTTGCATTCGTGTATCAGGGGGCATAAATCCTATCCCTTAACCTTTTGAACGCCACGTGGCGTAGCACCCGCCACGCCGAGCCAAAAAAAGGTTATCTTCATCTTAGCGTTTGTCCCAGTTTTTTTTTATAAGCTGTATTAGGCCTGGGGTCCGCTTGGCAATCTAATCCCAGGAATTGGCGTAGGCAATAGTTTTTACGAAAGCGACTGCCATATGACCTTTCAACCCAGAGGCCAAGGCCTTGTTGGAATTAGGTCCGGTTTCCTCGATGTTTTCTTTCACCGAAAAGCGACTGGTAAATATCAAATGATATTTCGTATACAAGTTCCGAAAAACTCAGTGGTTAATACGAGCCGGGTTTTGAACCCGCGACCTTCTGATTGAAAGTCTGACGTCTTACCGCCAGGCCACAAGCGCTTTAAAAAAAAAAGATAAGCTATGTAATAATGCCTAACACCATAAAAGGGTTCTAGGACTGGGGGGTGATTTTTGAGATTCGAGCACTCGAAAGTGACATTTAAGACTCCGAATAAAACGATGAAATTATGTTTTATAATTAACAGCGATAGAAATTTAAAATCATGATCATTTAAACTATTAATTCCATGCGAAAAAATTGGCGACAAACTTTTGTGTGCGATTATTTTCGAGCTTTAATTTTTTGAACTCGAGCGTCCGGCTGTCAAAAATCGGCCCCCTGGTATTGGCACTCAAAAGGTTAACTTAATCAGGGTAGCATGAGATTTGCACATGGAAATATTTTCTAGCATTTTCCAGGGAAGGAGGATCCCCCAGCAAACTCTTCTTACACAAACTGGAATTATATTATTAATTTATTAAAAGATGTACTCATTAAATCACAAATATATTTTCTTCGTCTAAGATATACTTATTTTAAAGCATCACAATTATAATCATCACATTACATTATTTTGATAATAACGGGACTTAATCCCGTACACTTACATACATTTATTATTTTCCTGACGTTACGACACGCTCGACACGTCAGTAAAATAATAAAAGTATGTGAACGCGATTCTATCTCGTGGGGTTCAGCGTTTGCATTGTAAGCGCAAAAAATGTGTTTATTTACGACATCACATTAGAAACCTCTAAAACGACCAGTGTTTCTCAACTATATTATGCATATATTATACATATAAACCTTTCTCTGTCTATTAAAAAAAACGCATCAAAATCCGTTGCGTAGTTGATCTAAGTATACATAGGAACGGCAGGCGCGGTCGCAGCCTGAAATTTTGGGGGGTTCAAAAAGCAAAAAAAATTTTTTTTAATTTTTGAGTGGGTCTTTTTTCAATTCGACACGTATGATTTTGGGGGGGGGGGGTCATGTCCCATGTGACCCCCCCCCCCCCTGGGACCGCGCCTGGAACGGACAGACAGCACGAAACGACTTTATTTTATACTATGTAGTGATAAATGTTATATTAAGAAAACATGTATTAATTATAATAATGATATTATTGTACTTTAATGAAATAAATACATCATGTTAGATCACACTTTGTATTATTATTGCTGTTAGCAAATAATGCCTTTACCCCTTACTTAGGCTTACTAGTATTGAGGCAGAGAGTATGTATTAAATAGAGGCGCAGTCTAAGAACTTTTTGCGCCTCCAAGTCTGAAGCGCCATCTGAACGAGAGCAAATCAAAGTTACCGCATAATGTAGGGCAACCGTAGTAACGCTACGTGTTCCTAGATGGCGCTGCACGGTTCCTATTCATTATATGCGCCTCTATTTAATACATACCCACTTAAGGAAAGAACGTCGTCTTGCATGTCTGGTATGATATTAAAGATAAAGTTCAAATTAAAAGACAACATTGTGGTAAAAACGGTATATTACCAAAACACAATGTTTTCAGGTTATTTGTAAAGTAAATACAGGTTACTTATTAGTGGTTGGACCAGACCACGGCCTCTATCCAGTTCAGATGATTATGAAATTGATGAACCCACTTGCAAATTTTTTTGATAACGACATCTCTGGACAGCTAGCCTTAAACTAAATACACAGCGATAAAATGTTTCCAGATTATTTAAGATGAGAAAAACATGTTTCTTGCTACTGGTTAGGCCAAACGACGCTCTCTATCCAGTCTAGATAGCTATGAACGCGCGTGTAGATGGCGGGGCGGCCGCTGCGCGCGCACTGCGCGCCGAATGACGTCACGCCCACCACGTGGAATATGCACTGGTTGTCGCGGGATGCCACTTGCAGAGGAGCACCCGAATCCCCCTGCGTTGGACAAAGATGTAGATGAGACTAAATAATATAGACACAGCCACAGTCTTAGAACTTTGTGACGCTCAAGCGCCATCTGGACGAGAGCAACCTAGTTCTAGTTCTTAGACTGTGACTGTCTATATTATTTATAGTCTCTGGATGTAGTATGAAAATGGGTTAAGAGTAGAAGAGAAGAGAGCCACAGAAGGGTGAGTAACTATTAGTGGATATTGCTACTTTGAATAACTTTTGAGTAACAAGTTCGAGTTACGAAGCGAATGTGTCAATGCAGAAACTTGCTTGTCAATTTGCTCACCATTAGAACAAGTGTATAACTGCGACTAAGGGATAAAATAATTGCTAGTTCGGGTATCCATTAACGTTTTTTAAAACTACTTACGTTTTTAAACTTTAAATAGGATAAGACTGTACCTGACACGTGTCCCTCCCTCCGCGCAGCTCCCCCGCGCACATCTGCGAGGGGATGAACCCCTGCCAGTTCCGGTTCCTGGAGCTGGCCAGCAGCTGGTCACAGTATGCGTTGTCGAGGAGCGATATGGACACCTTCTGGAGCTCCTTTGAAGTCTCCTTCGTATCTGCGGCGAACGATTGTGATTGAACAAAAATGATGATTTGATTAAGTGCGTCTGCTTTATCGAACGAGCGAGCGAAGTTTTATTAAGGGGTCTTGTTATACTGGTAAATTCGTTTGCAAGGATATCACAAGTTCTTAGTTCAAGGCGGACTCTCAAAAGACTACGGTAAGACTTGAAAGACTTCTCTTCTTTCTCTTTCCCCAAAAGGGAAAATATATTTCCTTAATTTCGTATCGTGACGACGTATATGTAGTTTGTTTCCATAGTGTCGTCATAGAACGAGTAGGCTGTACGAGTACCAGCACGTTTGCATGACTTACGTTGCGGCGCGACTCTCCATACTTCAGGCGCGACTCGAAGTATGGAGTCGCGCGCGACAACGCATGTCATGCTAAGGCCCCAGGCAGTCTGCAGTAAGCCGACCTCACAGGGTTGGATCATCCCTTACGTGCTCCCAAACACGTAGTAACCTAGTTGGCCTAGAATTATATCTCAACACTACAAAACCAGTTTCCTAGTGTCTACTTTAAGAACGTAAAGATAAATCTCTACTTACTGACGTCTACTACCCCCCAGCCCGTAGCAAGGGCCTTCGTGTAGCTGTCGAAATCGTTCCTCTGCCAGAGGCAGGCAGGTCGTATTGTGCTGCTGAAGTCGACATCTGTGGCCAGTTCTAAGAGCGCGATGTCGTTGTAGCGCCGGGGAGGCTTGTATTCGGGATGCTTGACGAGTCGCCTAATAGGGATCTGAGATAAAAAAAATACTTTTTCACCTCAGCAGTTCGAACAAGCCTACTTTCCTCACTCCCTGGAGTAACGAAAGTGCGACTTTCAACACTCCAGGGAGTGAGGAAAGTTGCGACTTTCGTCACTTCAGGGAGTGAAATTATGTTTCTAGAAGCTTTTCGTCATAATGAGGATGCCTTTCATTCAGGAATGTAAATAAATGTGGTTTTTTAACTTTAATAAGTTCTCACTACTGAGGTGAAAAGTTGAATGTGTCACACGAGAGGAAAGTTTTTTTTAACACAGTTGCTCAAATCTAGTAGTAGTTTATAATGCGAGAAGTTGGATTTCTCGCACTAGCGCGTTTTACTTTTCCAGCCAATCACAGCTCAGGGTTCATGATCACCGCCCCGCATCGCACCGCGCGAGTGTTCGGATAAAGTAACCTCAAAGTGACATATTTTCCATTTTTATAATTTTTTCGCAACTTTATTAAAAAACGTCGTTCGATACACGGACGGAATGTCATTCTTCACTCGTCCCGAGTTTTGCCACTCGCCTGCGGCTCGTGACCAAATGTCTCGGAACTCGTTGAATAATGACATCCTTTCCGACCTAGTATCGAAATGTACAATTTTACATCTCGTGTTCTTGAGATCCCTCGCTACGCTCAAGATTCAAACTTAGAACCACTCGCTTCGCTCGTGATTTCATTATAGAATCTTTCGCTTACTCGGGACTCAAAATGAACACTCGCAAGAAAAACCAACTTTCCTCTCTTGTTGCACAAATAACTATTTTACTTCTTTATCTAGCCTGTTTCAGTGTCATACTGTGAGACAAAAATCTCTTCCCTAGATCTTCATGCCTCACGGTTTTGCTCCTCTTCCACCCAGTTGTTAAGGAGGGTGTCTGATTGAAAGTCATCTGATCTATTTGGGTGCGTTAGACGTGGCCGGCCCAAAACCATTATAAAATGTAAATCTTGAAAAGAAAATGTCTAAAACCTGGTGATTTGGAAACCAGTTACATGAGGAACTGAATTACAGTCACGCTATTCGCACCTAAGTGTTTTTATAACACCAAGTGCTTTCTCTCCGTGCTAGGGAATGTATAAAGTGATTTAGACATTTACGCTTACAGCTATGAACGATCCATAATCACGACCAATCTGTCACGAGTCTGACTAAGAATACCTCTACGGGAGTGGCTCCATCCTGCACGCTAGGGTCAATATTCTGGTCCCCCAACCTAACGATGGCCGGGTTAGGGTCCCGGGCGCGTGGGTCCCTCGTGCAGTGCCCCGCAGTCAGCACCCAGCGGGGACTTATCAGACTGCCTCCGCAGTTGAAGGAGTAGGTATCCTCGAAGTTGACCCAGCCTATGGCAGCCTGAAGGAAACCAATTCATAATATATTTTACTATGTAAACTGTTCTGTTTTCAATTAAAAGGTATCGGATTGTGGGTTGTCAAAAAGGCGCTAATCTCATTAACCCTTTGACCGCGAAAGACGTCCAATCACGCGCATGGAAAGTCGTGCCCTCAGCACCAGGACGTGATATCACGTCTAAAATATAACCAGTATGCCTTGGGCACTCGCGCGTGCTGGCAAGGGCACAATTTTTCCGTCTGATGCTTGGCGTTCAAAAGGTTAAGATTTAACTAGTAATGTACCTTATCAACAACTGGCAAAGGTCCGGTAGCTTTGCGTAAAAATAACGCCATCTAGGAACTTATTACTTCTAGTATTCAACGAATTTTGATACGAGGTAATCAAATAACTTATACTTAATCCATACTAATATTATAAACTGTAAAAGTAATTCTGTTACCATTTCACGAGTAAACAACTAGACTGATTTTACTGAGTTATTGAAATTTAAAAATACATAATTCCTATGAAGTATTAATTAGTGCTGCCATCTATCACTGAGTAGCACGTACCATATGCGGAAACTCTCCAAGCTGAGCGTTCTCGCCGCCAACAATGAGCTCCACTTTGACGTAGTCGCATTTCGGCGCGGATATGGAGACGGCCTCGGGGTCCGGGACTAGGGGCAGGAAACTGAAGGTCTGGACCACAGAGCGGCTGTATTCGTCACACTCTGTAAAGGGTGATATCATAGAGTAACTTATATAATAGTAAACTTTTTGAAGCTTAAGTCTATCACGCCATCTATCCGAGAGCCACTTAAAGATACCCAAAATGTAAGAGGGAACGTCACATCCATCTATTAACGAATAGCGCACTAGTAGTACACTAGGAGCTGCGCTAGCTACTAGGTGGAGTAGCAGTGCAGGGTATCTTTAGGGGGCTTTCACGCAGATGGCGCGATTGGCTTGAGCTTCAAAATAGTAGTTTATGTAACTGTTACGTAATAGGGGTCCTTAAAACACGAGTATTTTAAGGCCTAATTACGTACAGTTGCATACACTGCTTTATCTACATAGGTACATATTATAAATCCGAAATGACGCGTTCTAAAAAAAAATTTTTGCTTATTATTTGATAATAACAACATTGCTACAGATAAGACATTTGTTCTAACAAAACAGTCTCTTTTTATGGTGGTCATAACGTGCGGTTTTTGAACGCATCATGGAGGGTTTATGATATGGGTGTAGATAAAGTTCTTAGGCTGCTGCTCTACTCTATGTTAATACTAAAATGAAAAGAGTAGCATCAAATCGGACATTTATACCACAGCATGCGCATGCGCAGTGAATGTAGTTTATATGATTGACAAGGTTTTAAGTTTTTAACTAGGCTGTAATATTTAATTACACTACTTACTTCTCTGACTGACTCGTCTTCTATCTGTTTGTCCGTTGCTGCTAGCATCAGAAGTGCCCCAAACAGGCCTGCTGCAAAATTAAATTAAATGTAACTACATACATACCTACATACAAACATACAATCACGCCTATATCCCAAAATGGGTTGGCAGAGATCACGGACTTCCATTTGCTACGATCAACGTAGCAGAACGGCTCTCCGTGAGCCGCTTCTCGCCCCGGTGTAGAACGAGACGTAATGGGTGGCGTACCGCATCGCCGCCATGCGGATGATTATTAGTTAAATGAATCACCACAGCGTTCCCACGAGTAGTAGGGATCAGAGGTCCCCTTATCCCTTAGTCGCCTCTTACTACACCCACGGGAAGAGACGGGGTGGCAGTGGCACTATTCCAACTAACTGTAACTGTAACGAATAACTAACTACACAATAAGCTTTTCCGTACATGTAAGAAAAATACTGGTGATCCGTTTAAGGGCAAACTTGGTATCGTATTTCGAGTAAGAAAAAGTAGGAGAAATTTTTTTTGAGCGCAAAACATAAATAAAAAAATTGGTTGGGACACGTCGTCCCAATACAATACCTTTTTAGCGAGTTTTTTTTTCTTTATTTTAATAATTAGAATACGATACCAATTATGCCCTTTAACCTTTTGAACGCCAAGCATCGGACGAAAAAATCGTGCCCTCAGCGCCAGGGCGCGCGAGCGCGCAAGGCAAACTGGTTATATTTTGGACGTGATATCACGTCCTGGCGCTGAAGGCTCAACTTCCCGTGCGCGTAATTTGACAGCTTTGGCGGTCAAAGGGTTAAGGATCACCAGCGTTTTCGTTACACTTTGTGTGAAGAAAGACAATGCAAGAAAGATAATGTAAACTTACTCTCCGTTTTTCTGTACCACCTGGGGAGGGGCGGTCTGGAATATGTTCCCACCATCTCTGCAGCACACTATTGCACTATCGAACGATTGTGAGCAGAACGTCGGCCTTATCCCGTTTTGTCTGGAATTAAATAAGCAAGGTAAAAAAAAGGTAAAGTTCAAATGGGGATGCAGCTTTAGAACTTGGCTTGTCAATTTATAAACAAATTTACAACTTTGTTCTTCATGGCTTTTCTATGCTTTGTACTAAATGTCAGTAAAAATAAATAGATCCTGCTTTTATCATGTATGGCGCAAATTGGATACGGATTTGTCAGCAGACACAACTGAATAGCGCCATATACATACAAACAAATCCGGCGGGCAGGGGGCCGATTTTTGACAGCCGGACGCTCGAATTCAAAAAATTCAAGCTCGAAAATAATCGCACACAAAAGTTTGTTGCTAATTTTTTCGCATGGAATTAATAGCTTAAATAATCATGATTTTAAATTTCTATCGCTGTTATTTTTAAAATATAATTTCATCGTTTTATTCAGAGATTTAAATGTCACTTTCGAGTGCTCGAATCTCAAAAATCACCCCCCTGATCTGTGCGTGTATGCTAATGCCTTACCTTAAATTCAACTCTTCGGGCTTCAAGTTTTCGTGGTTTATTATCGCTACGGCAAATCTGCGCGCGTATCCCTAGCTATTGGTCATACGGGTACGTGCTTTATACTTTTTTGTCATCGTCAGTGATCGGAATAGGTAGTGCCATTTCGGGTGAATGACCTTAAACATTAAACATAACATCGATAAGCCTTGGGATTTCGGGACTCGTATTTTTTCACATTATTGACCTAAATTAAGAAGATGCAAAATAATAAAAATTGACATTATAAATACGTCAATTATTTATTCAACATAACTTTTAACAGTTACAAATTACAATCATAAAATAAATCGTCAAACATCAACATTAGTACACATATGTATTAAATCAACGTTATTAAAACATTCGTTATTTTTTACTATTACTAAACATGAACTTAAATTTTTTCATATGAAATCCCGGGGTTAAAAGCTATGTCCATACTAAGCTTACGCACCGAGTTCCCGTGAAATGGCACTACCTATTCCGATCACTGGTCATCGTCAATGGTATATCAAGGAAGGGCATTGGGATTTCAAGGTCAGGTATTGCCCCATAAAAACCCGTCTAGATATACGGCCCTGCTGAAGTCTTAAGGGTAACTTACTCGAAATCTTGTCGGGCCGATTCGCACTGTGGGGCCGGAGCGCACCGCCCCACCGTGTTGGTGTATTGATCAACGCACTGATCGCCAACTGCAATCGTAGATAAATATTTTGTTATTATTTGGGGGTCATTTACATATTGTGTAACGCGAAATACTCAAATTGTTTTTTTTTTACATTTATGCAACTTAATTAAGGTACATCAATGCAACGTGTAGTTAAGAGCAAATTATTTACAATGACATAATTACTGTTTTATATGTATAGACCACTTATAGGTGAATCATCTATCTACTTATTACTCTTTATACAATAAGACACTGCGATTCAGATAAACTGCTTCAAAAAGTTCCTAGACTGTCTTGTCTATATTATCCATAGTCTCTGATATTAAGGTATGTATAAAATCCCAAACGTTCAAAGGACGGTTAACAATAAAAATGTGGATATTGGGCCCAAATTTTCCTTATTCATAACTTGAATTCTGCAGACCAATAAGATTTCCAGTACCTAAAGGTCGAAGACACTGAATTCTAATTTTATAAATAAATAAACTAGTAGTCCGCCTCGAACTGAGAACTCGCGCTTTCCTTTGAAACGAGATCACCTAACAAGACCTCTATGATGGTTTTTTCGCGCCTTCTAGCTCCATGACCCCTTGATCGATTCTGCTCATATACAAACTCTCAAATTATGTGTATCACTGCTCCAACTCCAACAAATTTCACAAAGATCAGAAAAACGTTACTAAAGTTATCGTCGAACAAACTCTCAATATCAAAAACCCATCGTAATGCCGAGACGTCCCAGTAGTCAGAAGTTGCTTGTAATAACAGTTCGCTTATGATCCGCTCGTTCGATAATAAATAAATATTTTTCTATGCAGTATTAATTCGAATTGATTACAAAATATTTTAACCCTATTTAGACAAAATATTTATATTTTTCTTCAATTTCATGACCAGTGCGAACCGGATGCATTTAAAGATTGCTTTTATGAGTGACAAATTTAATTATTCACCAAAAGAAAATCTGTGTTCTTGATGGGAAACTTTTTTTGAAGGTAAAAACGGACTCGACTTGAGAAAAACGCATTGCTGCTCAAAAAGTCACATCTAGTTAATTTTAGTTTAGTATAAATTCACCAAAATCAGTACAATATTGTCCAAAGTTTATCCCGAAATTAAGGGCGGCCACCGACTATCAATCCGCCTGCAGTCTGCCTGAGAATATCGGCCTGTCAGTTGCTAGGAGCCGGCAAAATTTTGTTCTAACTGACAGGCCGAGATCGTCAGGCGGCCTGCAGGCAGACTGATAGTCGGTGGCCGCCTTAAGTTGCATACTTCGTATCGTTCATTCATTCAAAACTTACCATTTTTCTGTAACAGAGCATTTTGACCGAGTATCAACAAACATAACACTTTAATAACAAACATTTTTAAGGAGTCAATGTAACCTCACAATATTAACACATTTTCGTTATTTTTAATTGTTTTGTAACTATGTAACTACGTACAGTACGTACACATTTTTATCAGTATTATATAAAAGATTATTCACTGGATATTGGGTTTGTAAAATCACATAACAGTATGTAACATCATAATTAACACTGGACTCGAATTAATTAACATTTTATTGAGCTAACGCATAGTAATCGTTAAGTTACGTTACTGTAACAACATGTGTTATTTATTTAAGTGGCCACAAGGAAAACGTGTTTTCGAAGTCCGTACACGCCTCACACTGTTTTATGTGGAAGATCTTTTTACTCTGCTGTGACAAAATGTATTATCTTATTAGAATCTTGTCGGATATTCCGACGTTTTACTATTAAGACTGCTTTTTGCATAGATTCAAAACCGGATCTTGTTTATGTTTTTTTACAATAAGCTGGTTAAGGTATAGCACGTAGGCGACTGGATACGCGATATTAGACTTAAAAATGACTTTTCCTGCTGGTGAGTAAGGTTGCCAAAGAGCTCAAAGAGGACCCAGTGTGTTGACGACGAGGGATGTTTCTTGTTCCTTTAGCCGTCAACATAGTGAATCCTCTTGTTTTTAAAGCGTCGGCAAGCGTCCACAGGCTACGGTAGCTGCTTACCATCAGGTGGGCCGTTTGCTTGTTGCCACCGTCGTTCTATAAAAAAAGTTTCCTAGTACGCTCAGCAGTCTAAGCCACAAAAAAATCTATACTATACCTACCTGCAGATAATCTCGTAACAGTAACCAGTGTCAACAAAGAGTTCTAAGTTCATAAATATAATATATTTGTAATTAATAATTTGTAAAAATTTCATAAATATAATTCAACATATGTTGATCTGTTTATTTTTACGGTTATGGAGTGAAAAAACTTACTTTAAAAAATAAACATCCCCTTACACTTGCATTTATATGAAATAAATTATATTTAAAATTACGAAAACGTGTCAAAAAAACCAACGTAAGTAGATATTTTCACTGAATCTCTTATACTAATCTCGCTCATATATACTTAATTATGTCGGTTTTAATGGACTTGGCTGATTTTTTACAATTGCATTTTTGATGGTATTTAATATTTAATGAACGCACTTGTAAATTTGACTTTATTCGTAATAAAAGAAGGATGATAGTCGAGTAAAAAATTTGATATTTTGACGTTGGTAAATTAAGTAGCAATATTAATTGCTAATTATTTGATTAAGTATTTTCTAACTTAGTATTTAATATGATATGTTTAAAGAATTAGACTACCAACGATAATAAACTCATTAAAAAATGATAATTTATCCTACCAAGGCCAAAATTTGTGCCACCAAGCTACTACAAAGTCTACAAACAAACTCCTTTTCGGAAGTCGGTTAAAAGCAAGCGCCTCACAATGTGACCTACTTACCTTTATGACGGTAATCGTTACAAACATAAATCGTGAATGTGTTACCGATTCCGTCGGCTAATGTATGCTAATTTTATACAAATACTGCCTGTAGAAGGACATTGATGCAAATGATAAGCAACGTCACGCGATATTCCTAACTTATGGGGACTTCCTATTCTTATAATTCGTTAGCGGAGTTAGATAAGCGTCTTAAAACTTTTGCTACTGGTCGGTAGAGGGCGCTGTAATTAAAGCCAGCAAATTATTAGACAGCAAGTTATTGAAATATCATAAAAAGGTACCGATGCTTAATATTTTTACTAAAAGGAATGATAATCTGTAATATTAGCTGTATGGCCAATTAGTAATAATTTATTGAAAAAATTACTGACTATATTTTTAAAATTACTATTGTAAATTTACACAACGGCTAATCCGCAAGAGATGGCGCTACTGTAAGTGCGTTATTTTACAGCTTGCATATCGTTTTTATTTTCAACTGACTTCAAAAAAGGAGTAAGTAGTCTCTTTGTTCACGTGAGTGTATGTTTTTACATTACTACGTTAATGTTTAGCATCTCAAATAACAATATTACCCGGTAGTGGGTAAGTAATAAAAGATATAAGAACTTATTGTATAATATTCATATTATATACGCTCATATTGCATAAGCTTGTTTTGTATACCGTTCAAAGTCTATAATGAACGTTTGATATAACATCAAAATATCTAATTTTGTTAAGTATAACGTTGTTTAAGTATAATATCGTTGTATATAACGGTCATAATGTATAACGTTCATAATACCTTAGATTTATAATGTATAATATTCAATACATCTAACACCAAAATACATAATGCTCGTATAGAATAACGGGTTGTCTAAATCGCAGCTCGTGTACATATCAACTCGCCTAAAAGCAACTGGTCTACACGATTTTTTAAGTAGCAGCTAGTCTAATTAGCTATTCTAAAATTCTCAAAATGTTGAATCCTCAACTTAACTAGACGGAGCCCCGCGCCGCGGGGCTCCTATTTCCGGGCGTTTTGCCCTTCGGGCATCTGAAGCTACCTAACGAACCTAACCTACCTATTCTACCTATTGATTTAGTTTGAAATCCGTGAAAACATTACACTTTGGGGAAAAAGGTTGGAATGGAGTTTATAACCTATTTAGTATATCATACGCTATTATATTTTGTAATTATTATACTAAAAGATAGTATATCTTATGATCGATATACGTTATGTATGTTATATTAAACAAATTTAGAGTATTTGAGTGTTATATGATAAGTTATTATACAAAATGAGTGTTATATTAATTGACCGTTATTTCTAATAAAAATATAGATTTTGTTGTTATAGCAAACGTTCATTATATCTTGTGAACGTTATTAATATGAAATTATATATTTTGTAGTTATATCTTATGGGACGCACCCCCCGGTAGTAGATGGCATATGAAAATGAAAATATACAAGTTAATACATTTTTTCTGAGATTTTTCCTTATTGGGCAATAATATTTATTACATGTCATATTTGTTTACAATAATGTAAATTAAGCAAATAAATTGGATACAGAACTTTCCTAAATTCAAAGATTTTGTAGAAATGGCGAAAATGATATAAAATAACTTAGATGCTTATTGCTAAAGCCCTTTTTTGCTTTTCAATCTAGCAAAACAAATTAGATGATGATAATAAGTTAAACGAAAACAAAAAGATATGATTCCGGCCAGGATCGAACTGGCGGCCTTCTGCGTGTAAAGCAGATGTGATAACCACTACACCACGGAACCAGTTGAACAGAATGGCAAAAATGTTATTCTCAAGCTAAACATATAAATGTGATTACGTCACACCACGTCGAACTCATAGTAAATTGTTTAAATGAGTTAAAATAACATTCACATTAATTTCAGGGGTTGTCAACTAAGGTGCAATATTCGTGTATTAAAATATGTAACTACAATATTTAGTGAAATATGTAAGGAAAATGTAATTTCTTATGGGAAATAAATGTCTTTAAACTAAATGTTTCTGTTGTAGCTCTACTACAATTAAACAAAGTGTCACGGTACACAAAAAATTTATACAATACTTATTAGCAAAAACTATCACAATATTGCATGGTATTCGTTTCCACTGAAAGTTCATATCAAAATAAACAATTTAAATACAAGTATGGAGCGACAGGGTACCTAAGCGGTAGCTAAGCGGGTAGGGTATTCAAAAAGAGCTGGACACGACTTTATTGTTAAGAGAATAAGAGCGCGTGTAGATCATTTTGAACACATCACCCGCTTAGCTACTTCTGCTGCTGACTGTATGTTTATACAGGGTGATTCAGTAGACGTGAGCAGGATTAACACTACGGATTGAGTAAAAAAAAAGTTATTGTTTGATACCAGTATTAGTGTAATTAGCGCTATTTTTTTGACTTGTAGGGTGACCAATGACCATGATTACAGAGGACAAAACTTCTACGTAACTAAGAATAAAAATCCGTTATTGTTTCACTTAAACATGATGGCGGCCGGTTCATTATCATTAACTAAGTATGTAGGGTTGTTCCTGCTCACGTCTCCTGAATCACCTTGTATAGTTCATATGTTGTGACCAACGTCAATAAGCCGGTATGCCAATTAGAAAGTCGCCATTGAAATTATAAATGTGCGGAATTTTAAATTATTGTGTAATTAGTATAGTCATAATTACACATGAACTTACTTTTATTTCAGTTTCTATAACTACTAAAGTCTACATAGTAGGTACATAGTGTACAATTTGTACCTTGTTTGTATTGTAGGTACAGTACAGGTACAGTACAGTCGCTATCAAATACATCGGAGCGTCTAGGGTACTCAAAAATATCTGAACATGCACTTTAATAGAGATGATATGAAATGGTATTAAAAAAGAAATTTTTCTAAAAATTCAAAAGTTCAATATTCGCTAATTTCAAAGGAGAAAAATCTTTTTGCGAGCAGGGGGCCAATATTTGACTTTCGAGCGCCCGAATTCAAAAAGTTTAAGCTCGAAAATAATCGCACACAAAAGCTTACCGCCATTTTTTTCGCATGAAAGTAATAGTTTAAATACTCATGATTTAAAATTCCTATCGCTGTTATTTTTAAAACATAATTTCATCGTTTTATTCTGAGCTGTAAATGTCACTTTCGAGTTCTCGAATCTCAAAAATCACCCCCCAGGTGAATCGAAAAGTACATTTTATTTATAGCTCCGTAACACCTTGAGGGTGCGAAATGATTCACTTGATTCCGAAATAAAGGCAAGTGGTATTTGTGGGCAGTTCTAATAATACACGTTTATGACGTCACTGGGGTGATGACGTCAAAGGTGCGTGCAACGGTCTGTGACCTTTCTCACTTGCCAAGTACTACCACATATCATACCTACTTGTTTATTAATTAACATTTTAAATGTATGAAAAAGGTTTCCAATGTATGTTGTACACGTTGTTTGAAAATATGTTACAGAATTTCCTATGTCTACCGACAATATGGGACCTTTCACTAAACTAGTCCACATTTTGCCTTAGAATTGCGACATTTAAATAGCAGTCACGCACGTCGAAACTAAGATAAGTATCTGAGGTTAATTTCTGACCATAATTGGAAGCTTTTGGACTATGGTCAGGTACTTAAATAAGATCATTGAGTTAGAATAAATATAGTAGAGTGTGTCTCAAACAAGATTTACCGAAAATATAGCTCTTGAAAATGTGTAAGTGAAAGCCCCCTAAAGATATCTACCTAAAATGTAAGAGGAAATGTCACCTGCACAGCCTTGCTACTACTCCACCTACACGGAAAAAAAAGCTTACGGGATATTCTCAATCCAAGACATTATTATTTTCTTGAAAATATTTCCTCGTGACAAGTATTTATTTCCTTTACCAAAAGTATGATTCTTCGCTTAATAAAACCACGTTTTCTTAAAATAGAAAAACAAAAATGTATTGTTTCAAGAGTATATTGAGTAAATAAGAGAGATTGTACTTTAATCAAACAAGTATTATCTTAGGTAAAAGAAACATATATTACATAAATTCTGTAAGAATATATTCGCTTCGTTATATTTAAAACTTTAATTTATTTTCGTTAAAGGAAATAAATGCTTGTCACGAGGAAATATTTTCAACATAATATAATAATGTCTTAGATTGAGAATACCCCGGAAGCTTTTTTTTCCGTGTAGTAGCTACTAGTGTACCTACTATCTAGTAGTACTAGTACGCTATGCTATTCGTTCTTAGGCTGTGCTGCTCTACTATATAAGTTACTCTATGCTTGAAGTAAAACAAATCCTGGCCAAACTATATCGATGCCACTATACGATACATAAAGAAATAGAAGATAGACCGTTTCTTGTAAGCTATCATGATACATAACGATATAATAAATAATAAAGATGTTTTTGTTAAGTTAGAACCAAAACTCATTAATCGCAAAAAAAAAAATTAAACGAAAATCAACCTTGTTTTGTTAACAGTACGGTGTATTATGGCTATGAACTTGTGGTAATAGTGAGTTTTTGTTGTCATCGAACAATATTATCTATGTCGGCGGCCGATCGTAAGATCAGGCATATCGTGAAACTTGAAAATCTTTGACTCGTTGCCTGAGTCAACGGAGCCCCGCTATGCGCTATGCGGGGCTCCTATTTCTGGGCATCTGAAGTAACCTAACGAACCTAACCTACCTATACTTACATTGGTTTAATGTGACTATCGTTAAATTAAATTAAATTATTTATTTTTCATTAAATTAAATTATTTATTTTTCATTTTCATAACAATAGATCCATTCATTTGTTAGTTTACCTATAAACTAAGATGTTCATCATTATCATCATCTCAGCCATAAGACGTCCACTGCTGAACATAGGCCTCCCCATTAAAGGGGGGGTTTGCCATACGCGCCACGCTTAACTAAGATGTTAGTACTTATGAACTAGCAAGGGACACAGTATATTTATTTTAATTTAATTCACTGAGTACGGTGCATGTAACCGACTACAGTGAAGCAAGTAGGGGCAGTCCAGCCTGTCCCCTGTCATCCTCAAGATGGTGTTGGGGCTGGCACGCACCCGGCGCACCAGGGATGCAGCCCTCTTGCGCATGGTTGCATAGAAGCAATCTACTCTGGCTTCTGCAAACATTCCTGATGCGCTGTTAAAACATTAGGCAGAAACATTACGATCTGCCTGATTTTACGATCGGCCGCCGACATTAACATTGTAATTAGTTTATTGCTATACATAGTAATTGCTCAGCAATCTGATAGTATCGTTATCTACGTTCTACATATCGCCGCATGAACACCTGCAGTGTATGTTAATCTAAAAAGCTGATAAGTTCGGATCCGAAGCAGGTGTCTAAATCATATGTCTATACACGGAAATAATTTTAAACAAAAAAGAACCGACTTCACTTAGGATCCGCTATTCCAAGAGGAAGTGGCCGAGTTGCTGTAAAAAATAGTGAACTCACTATAGGTGTGCCTATAATAGTTAAAGAGTTCCCTCGATTTCTCCAGGATCCCATCATCAGACCCCGACTTGGTGACAATGGGACTATCTAGGGGTTATACCCGTTCGATTAAAAAAATAATTGAAAATCGGTTCACGATTCACGGAGATATCGAGTAACATACATACAAAAAAAAAATAACCATAAAAAAAACCGTCGAATTGAGAACCTCCTCCTTTTTTGAAGTCGGTTAAAAAAGGATATTTTCAACCAAGAATAATAATGCAAGAATATTATTGTTTAAACACAAGGAAATATTGTCTTGGACTAATTATATGTCTTTAGCCCAAGATATATTTTACTTGAATAAAGACATTTTACTTGAATCTAGACCACTATCTAGGCAAATTGTTTCTAATACCAGAGACTATAGACCGCCAAGCCTTAGAACTTTTTGAAGCTCAATTCAATTGCGCCATCTATGTCAAAGACCCCTAAAGAGTAACAAATAGCGTACTAGTAGTACACTAGTAGCTACTAGGAGTAGCAGTGCGGTGACATTTCTCTTACATTTTCGGTATCTTTAGGGGTCTTTGACATAGATGGCGCAATTGACTTGAGCTTCAAAAAGTTCTTAGGCTGTGGCCGTCTAAGAATACGAAACAATATTGTCTCTTGACCAAGAGGGTTTGTCTTCGATGAAGATAATTGTTTTTGATTTGATAAATGTTTGACCGATAGCGAAGGGTGAAGGTCTCTGTTTCAATTCAAGTAAAAATTCTTTGACAAGTCCGTCCGGCGCCAGTCTGGCTGTTCTCCGTTACAGGGCGCATCACCCATTCAAAATGCGCCTTACCATATACAAAGATTGCATATACACGGGAAAATTTGACCGGTGCCGCTGTGAACCGGGTAGCCTAGGGGTTAGGGTGCCTGCCGCGAATGCAGAAGACGCTGGTTCGTTCCCACCCTTGGACACCGGAGGCCTAGGTCACTTTTTCCTTTGTAAATCTCATCTTAAGGCTACCTCAAAGTTTTAAAACGTAACCACGACGGTAACAAACAAGCATACGGCTCGTCTGATAGTAAGCAGCTACACTGCAAGGAAGGTCTGTAAAAACTGAAACCATGCAAATTTTAAAAACCACGTAACTTGTCTTAATTAATTATTTTTCAGCTTATTATTAGAAATCTAAGTATTTAGTCATCAATATAACAGCTGCCAAATTAATCTATTGTTATCTATTGATATGATGATAATGATTAAAAACATGGGTACCTGGGAGCCCACATATCTTTTTGATACCGGACTGTAGAAGAGTGTGGTAGTGTAGTTATGTTTAATATACTAAAATAAAAATAATAAATAAATTAAATATACACCGGGAAATAATAGTGTTATATATAATAGTGAAAATGTGGAGGAGTAATTTGTGTTTAGTGCTATGTAAGTACCTACGGAGTGACAGAATGTTCTACCTTGGATGTGTGATAATCTTTATGTTACAAAAGTGTCCGTCAAAAGGTGTTAAATTGGTGGCACCAAGAGTATAGCTAGGGATACACGCACAGATGTGCCCGCCGTTGTCCGACGGATATGCCCGGCGGACAAATCAGTGCGTGTATGGCGCGAGTTGGACACGGATTTGTCTGCGGACACATTTGAATAGCGCCATACACGAACGGATCTGTCCGTCGGGCATATCCGTTATATGGTAGCGCGAATGCAGCGCACTTCACTCCGTCAATAAATGGAGATTTGGAACTATTATGTACTGTTTACAGCTGGACAATTTTTAAACCGTATCCGTAGATACTTTATCCTCCTTATACTATCCGTGCTTATTAGTAGATGATTGGACAAATGCGACTTATTTACAAAGATTTCATATACACGGGAAAATTCTACCAGTGCCGCTGTGACCCAGGTAGCCTAGTGGTTAGGGTGTGTGCTGCGAAAGAAGACGCTGGTTCGATCCCAGCTCGGGGCATGGAGACCTAGGTCAGTTTCCCTTTGCATATGACATCTATTTAAGTTGATTATGAGGGTTAATAATTGTGAGTAATTTTTTTACACAGGGCTAAGGCCAGGTAAAAAAGTTTACGTAAGTACCACAACTGGGTGAATATCTCAACGATTTTTTTCTACGGCGGAGCTGATAATGACAGTGTGGACTAATAGTTTCACAATGGTATATTTTTTTCTGAAAACCTTACACAAATTATTATCTTAAGCCAAGTCGCAAAATGTTATAAAAGTTATTGATATTTATAAAAAAATTTTTTTTTCGCCGCAATTATAATTTTGGTGTAGTGTCCTGAATCCATTTTTCGTGAATAATTTTTATAGTAGAACTATAACGTCCGTTGATTTAACTAAAACTTCACAAACTTTTACTCGTTATTAGTCTACGTATATTATCTATCTATATCTATACATATAATAAAGGTGAAGAGGGTAAAAAATCTGTACATTGGAGATATTAGTAAAAAAATGAGTTAGTAGCTCTTAGAATCGATAACAGAACACGTTTCGACGATTTTTAGAATTTTTGTCTGTTTGTCTGTTTGGATGGGGAGAGTTGGCGTCAAAACGCCTGAACCGATTTCGATAAAAACTTCACCAGCAGGTTCAACAGACCTCTGGTCAGGACATAGGCTATAAAAAATACGAACATTTTGGATTTAAGGGGATTTAAGGGGGGTTTAAACTTTGAATATGAGTGTTAAGCTCAAGCAGCAAATTGACATTTGTTTAACTACTTTCGGTTAGTTTATATTCATTCATATATAAATAAATAAATGGGTTAAATAATAATATACTGGTTAAATATAGTGGAAAAGTAAAAAATACGTACCATCAAAAGGGGTATCTAGATATGTCTTTGGCTATACGATTAGGTAACGCTATCTCTCGCAGGACTTTGTCACTAACCGAGTCCTCCCTACGCAAAATCTGACCACTACATATGTAGTTTAGGTACATACTAAATGCAACACGAGTTCGCAGAGATTTCCCTAGATGGCTATAGTAGGTAGGTACTATCTATGCTACCTCTTTCTGTTGAGGCCTGGCGCGCTAGCACGCGGTTGCTTAGCAACGCCTATCTCATCAACAGAGCTGTTGAAAACACTGATGTTTGTGGTTGAAAAGACGAATGATTGCTGCGGATACGAATTTGTATATTTTTCCTTTTCATCGGAAAATTACTCGATCACCTCTGTATTATAAATGTTTGTGAATAGTTTGTAAATCTTCTATCTATACCTACATATAATAAAGCTGAAAAGGGTCGAAAATCTGTAGGTACATTGGAGATATTAGTAAAAAAATGAGTTAGTAGCTCTTAGAATCGATAACAGGACACGTTTCGACGATTTTTAGAATTTTTGTCTGTTTGTCTGTTTAGATTTGAACTTTGTATGGGAAATTACTTTATATGGGAATATATGCCATCGTATTTTAACTATATATTTTTTATACCACGACGGTGACATTGAAGCATACGGCCCGCCGCCTGATCAACCATAGGGCCAATATAAGCCTATGCAAGGGGAAAAAATAAATTAGAAATACAAAATTCAACAAACTGTTAAGTTGAATGTTAAAGACAGAAGAAAAATCAGTTTTAATAGAATTTACGTAATAGATGGTTAAAGGGGACTCGCATAAAGAAAAACACTACTATTGCTATTGTTACCAAAAATGTTTGAATGTTCAAGATGGGAGAATTTTCCACGAGGTGGTTGGTAGAAGGGGGAGGGGGTCGGGGAGCATCCCGCGAAAAAGGAAAACACACCGTAAAATTGCTAATTATACCAAAAATTGTTAGGTTAATCATTTAAGATGGGGAAAAAAGAGTTTTGATAGGGCTAACCACGGGATAGGCGGTAAACAAGGGGGGCTCGGGGGGCGGAGCCCCCCGCATAAAGAAAAAACACGCCGTACTATTGCTAAGTATAGCAAGAATTGTTAGGTTAAACATTCAAGATGGGAGAAAAAGAGTTTTGATAGGGTTTAGCACGTGATGGGCGGCAAAGAAAGGGGGGCTCGGGGGGCGGAGCCCCCCGCACAAAGAAAAAACTCACCGTACTATTGCTAAGTATACCAAGAACTGTTAGGTTAAACATTCAAGATGGGAGGAAAAGAGTTTTGACAGGGTGTATCACGTAAAAAAAAAAAAAAAAAATTTTAAAATTTAAACTGTTTATTTTAAATTTAGGGTTAGTAAGTACATTGTTCTGGACTCAGTTACAATCTCTAATTTCTGAGATTATCTTAACTAAGTAGGTATAGCCTTAATTATTTATGGTTTATGTTAATTAGGTAATTAGTGCTATTTTGTTAGTTTAGCTAAGTAAGGTTAACAAAAAAAAAGGAAGAAGTACATTAGTTATTATTAATCAGTGTTTTCTTAAGGGTACTCTTTACTTTATCAGGATATTTTACTAAACTTTCAACTACTTGTTTGGGTAAGCTGTTCAGGGTATTAGGTAGGTATGTTGACCAGAGCCTGACGTGACGGGCCGCAATTAAAGGGGGGCTCGGGCATAAAGAAAAAACACCGTAGTATTGCTAATTATACCAAAAATTGTTAGATTAATCATTTAAGATGGGAGAAAAAGAGTTTTGATAGGGCTTACCACGGGATAGGCGGTAAACGCGGGGGGCTCGGGGGGCGGAGCCCCCCGCATAAAGTAAAAATACCCTGCACGATTGCTAAGTATAGCAAGAATTGTTAGGTTAAACATTCAAGATGGGAGAAAAAGAGTTTTGATAGGGCTTACCACGGGATAGGCGGCAAACAAGGGGGGCTCGGGGGGCGGAGCCCCCCGCATAAAGAAAAAACACCCCGCACTATTGCTAAGTATACCAAAAATTTTTAGGTTAAACATTCAAGATGGGAAAAATAGAGTTTTGATAGGGCTTACCACGGATAGGCGGTAAACAAGGGGGGCTCGGGGGGCGGAGCCCCCCGCATAAAGAAAAAACACCCCACACTATTGCTAAGTATACCAAAAATTTTTAGGTTAAACATTCAAGATGGGAGAAAAAGAGTTTTGACAGGGTGTATCACGTGACGGGCCGCAATCAGAGGGGGGCTCGGGGGGCGGAGCCCCCCGCATAAAGAAAAAACACCGTAGTATTGCTAATTATACCAAAAATTGTTAGGTTAATCATTTAAGATGGGAGAAAAAGAGTTTTGATAGGGCTTACCACGGGATAGGTGGTAAACAAGGGGGGCTCGGGGGGCGGAGCCCCCCGCATAAAGAAAAAACACCCCACACTATTGCTAAGTATACCAAAATTTTTTAGGTTAAACATTCAAGATGGGAGAAAAAGAGTTTTGATAGGGTTTAGCTCGTGACGGGCCGTAAAGAAAGGGGGGCATAAAGAAAAAATACCCCGTACTATTGCTAAGTATAGAAAGAATTGTTAGGTTAAAAATTCAAGATGGGAGACAAAAAGTTTTGATAGGGTTTACCACGGGATAGGCGGTAAACAGGGGGGGCTCGGGGGGCGGAGCCCCCCGCATAAAGAAAAAACACCCCGCACTATTGCTAAGTATACCAAAAATTTTTAGGTTAAACATTCGAGATGGCTTGAGACACATAGACAGTTGGCTCAAAACGAACCTACTAACATTAAACACGGAAAAAACAAATTACATATGCTTCACCATCTTGGAAAATACACAACCCAAAAATGATATGTCGATCAGGATTCATTCATGCCCGTCTTCAACCTCGTCTACTTGTGGCTGTCCCGCAATAGAAAAGGTTGCTCAAACTAAATACTTAGGAGTTTTACTTGACGAACATCTCAATTGGTATCCTCAACTTGACCAAGTCATGGGGAGAGTAAGGAAGCTAATCTGGATTTTTAAAACGCTAAGGCACATTGTGCCAGGGAAAAACAATCAGTCCAACTCACGTAATATATTAAATGAAATATATATATCTCTGGTCCAATCTGTCCTAGTATATTGTATCTCCGTCTGGGGTGGATCGGCAAATACCCGTTTTATTGGCCTTGAACGTGCCCAACGTGCATTAATTAAAGTGATGTATTTCAAAAAAATTAGGTTCCCTACTGATCAACTATATTTAATTAGTGATTTGCTAACAGTTAGAAAGTTATATATTCTACATATCACTTTAAAAAAACATAAAATAATACCCTATAATACAAATTATAAAAATAAAAGAATAAAAACCGTTGTAGCGGGACACGTAGAAACAGGGACCTCATTTGCTCGTGGGCAGTTCTGCTCGAGATCTTCACGTATTTACAATAAATTGAACAAACAACTTGACATCTATCCGAAACTTTATTATGACTGCAAGAGAGAAGCTACAACTTGGCTGAAGACCTTAACCTATGATGAGACAGAGACTTTATTACATTGATTTAGAATGAAGCACAAAAACAGACAAACAAAAATACACCCACACACACACACACACACACACACACACACACACACACACACACACACACACACACTCACACACACACACACCCACACACACACACGAACACACACACACACACACACACACATCCATACACAAAGAGAGATAAATATGCATTTCTTTATGTTTCGAGCTTTCACTCACTCATTTAATTTCAAAACTTTATGTAATTTGTATAAAGTACAAGTTTAGCCAATAAATTAGAGTTAATTAAGTAACTTAGCATAAGCATAAGTAATATAATAGTTATGTAAACTAAAGGAAGAGCGGCGCCACCCAACACAGGCATTTTTGCTTACCGGGTGGCTCCATCACCTTACATTATAAACAATCTGTGTCTTACGAAATAAATAATTTTAATTTTAATTTAATTTTTTTTTAAAGATGGGAGAAAAAGAGTTTTGATAGGGTTTAGCACGTGACGGGCCGTAAAGAAAGGGGGGCTCGGGGGGCGGAGCCCCCCGAATAAAGTAAAAATACCCTGCACGATTGCTAAGTATAGCAAGAATTGTTAGGTTAAACATTCAAGATGGGAGAAAAAGAGTTTTGATAGGGCTTACCACGGGATAGGCGGCAAACAAGGGGGGCTCGGGGGGCGGAGCCCCCCGCATAAAGAAAAAACACACCGCACTATTGCTAAGTATACCAAAAATTTTTAGGTTAAACATTCAAGATCGGAGAAATAGAGTTTTGATAGGGCTTACCACGGATAGGCGGTAAACAAGGGGGGCTCGGGGGGCGGAGCCCCCCGCATAAAGAAAAAACACCGTAGTATTGCTAATTATACCAAAAATTGTTAGGTTAATCATTTAAGATGGGAGAAAAAGAGTTTTGATAGGGCTTACCACGGGATAGTCGGTAAACAAGGGGGGCTCGGGGGGCGGAGCCCCCCGCATAAAGAAAAAACACCCCACACTATTGCTAAGTATACCAAAAATTTTTAGGTTAAACATTCAAGATGGGAGAAAAAGAGTTTTGATAGGGTTTAGCTCGTGACGGGCCGTAAAGAAAGGGGGGCTCGGGGGGCGGAGCCACCCGCATAAAGAAAAAACACCGTAGTATTGCTAATTATACCAAAAATTGTTAGGTTAATCATTTAAGATGGGAGAAAAAGAGTTTTGATAGGGCTTACCACGGGATAGGCGGTAAACAAGGGGGGCTCGGGGGGCGGAGCCCCCCGCATAAAGAAAAAACACCCCGCACTATTGCTAAGTATACCAAAAATTTTTAGGTTAAACATTCAAGATGGGAGAAAAAGAGTTTTGATAGGGTTTAGCACGTGACGGGCCGTAAAGAAAGGGGGGCTCGGGGGGCGGAGCCCCCCGAATAAAGAAAAAACACCGTAGTATTGCTAATTATACCAAAAATTGTTAGTTTAATCATTTAAGATGGGAGAAAAAGAGTTTTGATAGGGCTTACCACGGGACAGGCGGTAAACAAGGGGGGCTCGGGGGGCGGAGCCCCCCGCATAAAGAAAAAATACCCCGTACTATTGCTAAGTATAGCAAGAATTGTTAGGTTAAACATTCAAGATGGGAGAAAAAGAGTTTATATAGGGCTTACCACGGGATAGGTGGTAAACAGGGGGGGCTCGGGGGGCGGAGCCCCCCGCATAAAGGAAAAACACCCCGCACTATTGCTAAGTATACCAAAAATTTTTAGGTTAAACATTCAAGATGGGAGAAAAAGAGTTTTGATAGGGTTTAGCACGTGACGGGCGGCAAAGAAAGGGGGGCTCGGGGGGCGGAGCCCCCCGCATAAAGAAAAAAAACACACCGTAGTATGGCTAATTATACCAAGAATTGTTAGATTATATGTATAAAGAATTTAAGATGGGAGAAAAAGAGTTTTTATAGGGCTTACCACGTAATAGGCAGTAAAGAAAGGAGGCCCCGGGGGGCGGAGCCCCCGCATAAAGAAAAAACACACCGCACTATTGCTACTTATACCAAAAATTTTTAGGTTGAACATTTAACATGAGAGAAAAAGAGTTTCGATAGGTTTTACCATGTGACGGGCGGTAAACAAAGGGAGGCTCAGGGGGCGGAGCTCCCCGCATGAAGATAAAAAAACACCATACCATTGCTAATTATACCACAAATTGTTAGGTTAAACATTTAAGATGGGAGAAAAAGAGTTTTGATAGGTTTTAGCACGTGAAAGGCGGTTAAAGGGGGACCACCAGCATAAAGAAAAAACACACTGCGCTATTGCTGTTGTTATCAAAATTGGTAAGGTTGAATGTTTAAGATGGGAGCAAGAGTTTGACAGAGTTTTCCACGCGGCAGACGGTACAAGGGGGGCTCGGGGGCGGAGCCCCCCGCATTAGACAAAAACACCGTACCATTGCTATTTGTACCATAAATGGTAAGGTTGAATATTTCAGATGGGAAGAAAAAAGTTTTGATAGAGTTTGCGTTATGACACTTATGGCATAAGCGGCAGAAGGCTTGCATAAACCAAAAACACATAGCACTTTCACTATTAATACCAAAAATGGTTAAGTTGAATATTTAAGCCGGAATCTATAACAGTTTTGATAGAGTTTACTACGTGAAAGGCTGCTTGGGGGCCATTTTGCTTACACTTTAACATCAAGGTTGTTTTCTCTGGGACGCTTCGGGTTTTCGACTCTAATTAGTGTTTAGCTGTCGGCCTACGCAGACCTTACCACTACAGCTGCCTTGCTATTGATACGGATACGATTAATGATAAGAGGGGACATGCGGGAATCGATCATCAGCAAGGCATCAGTCATGGTCACGGTGACGGTTCTTAGTTAATTCCCGGCTATTGGTTGATTCCCGCACGTCTCCTCTCATCTCCGCCTTAGTGAAAGGGCTCCCTTATTATTGGTCTTTCCACCCTTCGGTTTACTTTTAAGACTTTTCATTAATTTGTGTTCGATCTCTGACCTCCTGCTGCACTTTCCTCTGAGATACTTCGGCCGTTCGACTCTACATGACTCTACAAAGGAAGCTCTGACTTTTTAGCTCGCCAGATCTTCCCACTCACATGCTTCTCTTGACCATGGCTGCCACAGTCCAATCTTAGACGCTTTCCGTCGATCTTTTGGGATGTCGAAGTTATATGGAAGAAGTCGGTTTTAGCTAAACTGACTTTATAAAATTTTACAAGTAGAAAGCGTTCAGCAATGGACTGTTGAGGATAACGAAAAGTAACAGAATCAACTGCAACACACGCGAGCGAAGCCGCGCGGGTACAGCTAGTAAGAAAATAAAAGTGAAGATTAGTACATGAATTCATACTCTAAACTAAGCATTCATTGTTGTCCTGGTAAAATAGTAAATTTTGGTGGTAAATTTTGAAAATGATTTTATGGTCGAACGAAACGCAACAAGGCTAACAAACGTATAGTAACCTGTTAATTCGGTTCCACTCCGGCACTGAGCGATGAAGCACGTGTCGTACCTCACTAGATCTGTCCAGCAAACACATAAGTATCTAATTTTGGTGTATTAAAATACTTTCTAATGCAATTTTGGTGGTGTATCTAACTAATGACCGAAAAGTAGTTGTTTTTGTGTGAACTGTATTTAAAGCATGTTTATAGTTTCTTTTTAAAATATTCACTTGGATCTGAAGTGAATGATACGGTTTACTTTTAAAATGCACTTTTATGCAATGGTTCTAATTTTGGTGCATCAATTTTGGTGGTTTTGGTGGTAATTTGGAAACCAAAAATGATATTTATGAGCCTAAACTAAGTAATTTTGTATTTACTGTCATATATTTATATTTTGTATTCACAGCATTACTGACTAAGTGCATTGATTACCAATTTACCACTATTACCAGTAAAAATATATATAACCAAATACAAAAGCGCCTGGATCTGTCACTGAACGACCTGACTTTAACCTACATTATTTGATCATGTAATGTTTGTCATCTACCCTCAACTGGCTGAAGGAGCCATTTGAGGGTAGATTTTGTTTACTTTTATTTAAATACCTAAAGATACAGACTATAATTAAAATTATGTCAGTAGCGTAAGTATTGATTGCGAGTAAACTTATGTTTACTCTCAGAGTCAAAGATCTCAACTGTCGCCAGATTTAAGTTAAAGTGAAGTTGGTACAAATAAAATCTTCTAAACATATAACAAAGCTTGAATAAAGCTGAAGAGGGTCGAAAGTCTTGCTGTACATTGAAGATATTCGAAAAAAAGTTGACTGGGGGTACTTAAAGTCGATAACATAACACGTTCCAACAGTTTTTATAATTTCTGTCTGTTTATCTGTTTGTCTTTTTGTCTGTTTATTCAACCGCGCATCACGTGAAAACAGTTAAACAGATTTTAATGAAATTTAATATAGAGATAGTTTGAGTCGCGGGAAATGACGTTTTCATCCCGAAAATCAACCCTAGAGGGGGTGAAAAGGAGGTTGGAAGTTTGTATGGCGAATTATTAATCACTGAACCGACGATTAAGATGAACTGGGTACATAGTTTTTCGGATAAAATCCGGATTGCAATCCCTACTCAAAGTTTGAGCCCCGGGAAATAATATACGTTAGTTTATATCCCGAAAATCTACCCTTTAGGGGATTAAAAACGGAGTTGAAAGTTTTTATGGGGAACCAATAACTGTTGAACGCTGGAGATAGTTTGAGCTCTGGGGAATGATATAGAATAGTTGATATCCAGAATTCATTCCTTGGGTTGGTTTGGTTTCCTTCCCCCCTGGTTACTAATTCCACTCAGACGAAGTCGCGGGCAAAAGCTAGTATAAAAATATGTAAGCAATTCTGATCTGAATGTGACTGATGCTAACGATTGTAGTTTAATTGTATTCTTGTAGTATTTCTTACTGAGTTACGTTGTTTCTTGAAAGAAAAAGGATTAAGCATTGTTGATTAGCATTTTATACTTTACTTACTATTTGATTTGATTGTTCAGTTTTTTGTACTTTGTTATTATAATATATTAAAAGGGATGATAATACAATTGTCTTAGATTCATTTTCATTTGATAACTAGTTAAATTTACTGTTAATTTGCAGAAATATCTAACTTTGGTGTGGATATACAATTTTGGTGGCAACCAAATTATTAAAATCATAATATCTCTAAAACTACTATGTATAATGAAGGGCCATTAATACACAATATCGATTGTGACTAGTTACGTATTATCGATACATAATTTAGACATAAACTACAAAAATAAAAAATCCCACCAAAATTAGGTAAATTTTGCACCTGTTGAAATTCACCCAACTTGCACCGATTATTATAAATAGGTACTTGTTCTAAATACCGTAATACGCAATGAACCGTGCTAGTATCAAAAGAAGGTTGACTTTTTTTCAAACGTTTTTTAACATGTTATGTTCGTTTCGGCTTTGTCCAAAGGCTAAGGACAATTTAATTCGATAAATGGCGATTTTATAATTTAGTCGGGACAATAAACGTGAGGCGCCGTGGGGTGCCCGGCCTAAGAATTGTCCCCCACCATATCGTCCCGTGGTTGCAGTAGGAGTCTGCTAAGGGAATATACCGGGAGATGGGCAGCAGCATCTTCCGAAAGCCTACAAACAATAAACAAAAAAAAAACTGCGCACGCCAACCCGCTTGCCAAGCGTGGCGCGTATGGCAAACCCCCCCCCCCCTCCCCTAAAAGGGGAGGCCTATGTTCAGCAGTTGACGTATTATGGCTGAGATGATGATGATGATGAATAAACGTATCTCCTACAATCGGAATTGTGATACCTATCACTCTTTTGGTCACAATTGTATAATCAATCACATCAAACGGATATCATTTAAAGCCATCAGATTTATGTCACTACTTTGTATAGCAATTAAGTTGATTCAGATGTAGAGATAAGCCAATTAATGCCTTTTAACGCAAGGGCTTTTATATTTATTAGCTAATAGGTAGGGATACACGCACAGATGTGTCCGCCGGATTTGTCCGACGGATATGCCCAGCGGACACATCCGTCCGTGTATGGCGCGAATTGGACAACGGACAGACAGCGGACAGACGTCTGGCGGACACATCCGTGTCCAATTCGCGCCATACACGGACGGATCTGTCCGCCGGGCATATCCGTCGGACAAATCCGGCGGGCACATCTGTGCGTGTATCCCTAGCTATTATTTATGGATGAGAAATACTTATTTAGTTTTATAATCCAAAAATAAATTTACAGGCTGCCTCATCGCACCATCATTGGCAATCTGGCAGTGTTCAAACGATGTAGATTGCGGTAGTCTGTCGGGCAGTGTCTGTACGGCAGGAGCATGTGCTTGCCCTAGCTCACAGCAGATCGTGGCAGGAGGGACGTTATGTGCTGATTGTAAGTGGTAACTATAGCAGTTGGACATGGCAGTGTACAAGTGATGAAGACTGCGGTAGTCTGTCGGGCAGTGTCTGTACGGCAGGAGCATGTGCTTGCCCTAGCTCACAGCAGATCGTGGCAGGAGGGACGTTATGTGCTGATTGTAAGTTTATTTAATAGATGATAATGATGAATAAGCACACATTATACAAACGGTGAAGACTGCGGCAGTCTGTCAGGCAGTGTCTGCGCGGCAGGGGCATGTGTATGTCCTAGCACTCCTAAATAGCTAGCTGCAGATCGTGGCAGGAGGGACATTATGTGTTATTTATACATAAACAAAGCCTGTTCGTAGGCGTTTACTGTATCCTATGGATATCGGGCAGTGCACAAATAGGTGAGGGAAGCACGAAAATATTAATATTTTCGTGGTTTTCCTTCTAGATGGCAGTGGATTTCGCAAAACTTGTACCGAAAATTCCTGAGATTAGGTTGTGGAGGGGAGCCTCATTGAGCTACGGGAAAAACTCCGGGACGCTAGGATGATGATGGTAAACAAGCAATTCTAATAGCAAGTCGTAGCCTATGGACACAAGATAGTGTGGCGAAAACTGTAGCAGTCGTACTACTCGGGCAGTATTTGCCATAACTCGCAGCAAATCGTCGCAGAAATACCGTTACTGTACATACATAAGTTTCATTTGAAGTCACTATCCTCAGCTCGCAATTATGTCTACGTAGAAGTAATTAAAATGTTCAACCTTGTTCATCCCCTTTCAGAATTAAAATTAATTGAATAATTTACTTCTAGATGCGCCATACTACACATCAACTTGTGTCGAAGACTTCCAGTGCTCAAGACTGTTTACTACGTTCCAATGCAGGCGAAATGAGGATGAAACAGGTAGTTTATTTTCATCATCTCAGCCATAAGACGTCCACTGCTGAACATTGGCCTCCCCTTTGGACCTCCATAAGTATCGGTCGGAAGCGAAAATGTTCAGCGGGGCGTTGTGGGGCTGGTTAAATGTGAGGCGGAGAAATGGAAGTCCATCCTTGTGGTTTATATTTTATTATAAAACAAGTTTCTTTTAGTCTGGTCCAATTTTAGATATAGTAGTTTTCGAGATATCTTCAAAATGATTCATTTCAAAATATAAAAAAATCATCTTATCACAACAAGTCCTATCATGTGATCACACGGCGGTTCGCCCCTTATTGATGTGACGCTTTGACAATATTTTCACCTTTTTAAAAAGCCAACCGAAAAACTTTTTTAAATTAACTCAAAGTCACTGGCGTAGCTACCAAAGGGCTAGGCGGGGCACTGCCTCAGGGCCCCCAGGGGGCTCTCAAAACCAGATTAGCAAACCTCTAATTGAATATAAAGAGCTGTGTGTGTGTTTATAGTTTAGGGGTCCTAGATTTTTTTTGCCCCAGAGCCCTTGGTTACCTAGCTACGCCACTGCTCAAAGCCAATTAAAATGGGTCTCATACTCACATATTTTGCTTTTTTCCATTTCTCTTTAGCCGGCAGCTGCTTCTGCCAACCCGGCAACCACTACTTCCTCGGCCGCTGCTGGCGTTCCACCGAGCAAGACCAGCCATGCTCCCATGATGAAGAGTGCATGGGGGTCATCAAAGATCCCTTCAGCATGGTCTGTGGAGTTCAGGAAACCTGTCAATGTGCTGAGGGATATTACAGCAGACAGAGGGGAGAATGCAGAAAGATTGCAAGAGGTAAGATACTGAGGCATGTTGAAATTAGCTAGGGATACACGCACAGATGTGTCCGCAGGATTTGTCCGACGGATATGCCCGGCGGACAGATCCGTTCGTGTATGGCGCTATTCAGATGTGTCCGCAGACACATTTTGTATAAAAATAAATTGCATTAGCGCATCGTTATCGGTGAATGTATTGGGACTCCGATGGCCGGTTAAGAAGTGTAAGATTTCTTCGGCAGATGTCGCTAGGCGTCACCCTATGAATGAATGAATGAATGATGTTTATTTGCATTAAACATGGTACAATGGTTCTTACATTTTGGTTAGTATCACATGATTAACTACAGAGTAGCATGCAAACATTTTGACTTAAACCTAGGTAGTCCTTACTTACTATTGTGCACTTAATAACTATATGTACATCAGATGGCGCTATACAAAAGCCTACAAAAAGACCAGTACTTACATACAGGCTTCGAATCGAAACTAATGAGAAAATAAAATATTGAAAACTATTCTAAGGTTAATATTTCATCTATCCTGTAAAAATTATTTGTAGTTAGCCATTTATATGGGTATCTACGAGGACGTTCGCTGATATCACTTGCCTTTTGCCAATGTGCCAATGCCAATGTGCCAATGCAAACATGTGCCAATGTTTCCTTATAAACATACATATCTCATACATATAGAGTGCCGGTAACGGTAGTAAGCCAAGTTTGCTAAATAAAGGTTTGCACCTATCCCAACGTGGTCGACCGCAGATTGCTCGTATGCAGTCCTTTTGGGCGATAAATAGCCTTTTCTTAGCAGTACCATTTCCCCAGGCTAGCAAACCATATCTTAGTGTGGATTCCACATATGCACGATATGTTGAAATGGCGGTGGCAACAGATGTAACCTTACTCACACGTTTAAGTTCATATACAAATCTATTTACTTTACCACACACAGTATGAATATGATCGTTCCAGTCTAAGTCTTCGTCTATTATTATGCCTAAAAATGTGGTTTGGGTAGCTTTATGTATTCGAGTCACATTCAGATCCAAGTCATTTTGATTAAATTGGATATATTTTGATTTATTTAAATTGATATCTAAATTATTCATGTGAAGCCATTTAATAATATTTTCGATTGTACAATTAATGTCAGTTTCATGTTCATTTACTGTAATACTATTACTTATTTTATTTTTGGAAGTCACAATTATAGATATGTCGTCGGCAAATAAGATGCACTGATGGTGGGTAGCTTCCGTAATGTCATTTATGTATAGTAGAAAAAGTATAGGGCCCAATATACTGCCCTGTGGTACGCCGTATTTACTCAGTTTGTAGTCGGAACAGTATTTCTTTTTTTCCCTATTTTTATCAATTTTAGTTATTTCGACGCATTGCAATCTGTTACTCAGGTATGAGGATATCCACTGGAGAGGAAGCCCTCTTATGCCGTATTTATCTATTTTTTTTAATAACAGGTCATGAGAAACAAGATCGAAGGCTTTCGATAAGTCAAAGAAAAGCCCTGTGGTTATCCTTTTATTATTTATACCATAAGACGCATATATAAACAAAATGGTGGAGAAATTCGCAGCCATCAGGTAAGGCTCAGTACCTCAGTTTGTCAGAGCGATGGACATTTTTCCCAGAGTCGCGATTTCGAGTCTCGCTTGAGGCAGTAGATTCTACTTTTCCTTTATGTCTAAACAAATATACATATGTTATGTGAAATGTTGGTTTCAGCTGTGGACGAACGCTGCGTGCTGGATGAGGATTGCCAGTTTGAGAACGGTGCCTGTCACCCTCGAGACTTCGTTTGCTACGACTCGGCGGCCACTGTCTCCGGTACGTCCTATTACTTCGTCGTTCGTCGTAGACACACGGATTAAGGTTAAGGTTAACGCGAGCTGTTCTGAAACTCGACGTCTATATATTGCGCCTATTTTGCGTGCCGGGTGGCCTCATTCGTGCCAGCCCAGTTCCTCCAGGAAACCTCTAACAGACCCTTTATATTACCGACGACTTCCAGGAATGCCCTTGGCGAACCAAGATGTTTCGCCCGGTAGTCGTAGACGTGTATACACACTGTACACAGACATTAATACATTGAGAAAGAAGTGTGTCGGACTACGCATAATGGAGGTATCCGTTACCTTCGACGAAAAAAGAAAAAAATATTGTCAAAAGGTCGTATTTGCCTATGAAACTATAGGAACCCTTATTTTTATACCGGTGGCAAAAAAGCATACGACCAGCCTGAAGAAGCTACCGTAGCCTATGGATGCCTACAAGTGTAATTGTGTGATTTTCGTAAAACCAAATAACAAACTACGAAGTGAACCGGCGCTATGACGTTGCCGATAATGCCGATACTTACGTTCAAAATTGATTTAAATAATTTAAAACAAAAAAAGAACCGACTTCACTTAGGATCTGCTATTCCAAGAGAAAGTGGCCGAGTTGCTGTAAAAAATAGTGAAATCACTATAGGTGTGACTATAATAGTTGAAGAGTTCCCTCGATTTCTCCAGGATCCCATCATCAGACCCTGACTTGGTGACAATGGGACCATCTAGGGGTTATACCTGTTCGATTAAAAAAAAAATTTTGAAAATCGGTTCACGATTCACGGAGATATGGAGTAACATACATACAAAAAAAGCATAATGATGATAAAAAAAAAAAAATTCAGTCGAATTGAGAACCTCCTCCTTTTTTGAAGTTGGTTAGAAATGTAGAGATATTTTATCCTTTTATTTCTAGCAGGACTAACTCACTTAACTCACAATGCGCTCAAAATGGACACAAATACGCCTCAAGAATCTAACAACGCAACTTTCAAAATGGCGGGCGTGTCACGACAAGATGGCGCCGCGTGCAGCACTACCACCTGTCCCGCGCCATTTGAGTGCTCTAGCTGGGGCCACTGTGTGTGCCCGGTTGGGTATTATGCTAGTGAGGATGGCAGCGCTTGCTTAGCTGGTACGTATGGAATATCAGAATTGTAGTGTAGTTGGTAAGTCATGTTAATTCAAGATGGCGCCCTCTGTTCAGCGCCATTTAAGTGCTCTAGCTGGAGCGACTGCGTGTGCCCACTTGGGTATTATGTTAGTGCGGATGGAAGTGTCTGTTTAGCGAATAAGTTGCTAAGAGCAGAAGAGTTTGTTCCTGTCTGTCTGAGTCTGTTTCGAAAAATTAAATTGTAAGTTTAGTCGCCCCTGTTTCTAATCTTTCTATAATGCTATGTTCGTAATTTTTTTTTATCTTTTTCATGGTTCCTAAATATATATATTTAATGATATTTTAGAGCTGGGTTCTCCTTCAACCGAAGCGCAATGCGTCGGTCTGTTGGCTGTAATTGAGAATGGGATCTGCTCATGTCCTGCCAACTTCTTCTATGATGAGAACATGAGAGATTGCGTCAAAGGTAAGGAATCTTAATTATTAGGTACATATGGATGGAGATGACAAACAAACCCAAGCAAATCTAGTTTTCTGAAGCAATCCTTATCAAAATGTTGATTATTAAATACAGATCGATAGAAAAAAAACCTGGCACATGCAACGGTGTAACATCCAAGTGCTTCTTGTATGCCCAAAAACATAGAACTTTGAAACCGGGCATCGAACCTGCTCGAAGTCATGTAAACAATGTTAGGTATAAATTTCGCGAGTTTTTTCGTTGTTATTGTTGATAATACGAATCTTAAGTCACAGGATCTTATCTTAATTTTCAGGATCAATTATGCAAACAAATACTATTTACACGCGATTACATTACATAAAGATTGACCAGGCTCGATTCCCGGTTATGTATGAGAGATTAAAAAAAAATTGAGCCGACGAGCCGTAGTCGACGGTAGTTGCTCGGAAAGCATGGACATAAACGCTGGTGTCCCGCAAGGCTCCGTACTATCCCCAACGCTGTTTTTGCTGCATATCAATGATATGTTGTCTATAGGCGACATTCATTGTTATGCGGACGACAGTACTGGGGATGTATATTACACGGGCCGTGCCAATATCCCTCGATCCGTTGTGGTAGAGAGTCGTGAAAAACTTGTGTCCGATATAGAGAATACTCTTACTGGAGTCTCAGCGTGGGGTCAGGACAACTTAGTCCGATTCAACCCCACCAAGACACAAGTTTGCGCGTTTACCGCTAAGAAAACCCCATTTACTGTGGCCCCTCAGTTCCAAGGCACAACTCTCACAATGTCAGGGAGTATTGGGATCCTCGGTGTCGACATTTCCAGCGACGTCCAATTCCGTGGTCACCTTGAAGGGAAAGCCAGGCTGGCATCCAAAAAGCTCGGTGTGCTCAATAGAGCGAGGAGATACTTCACTCCGGGGCAGAGACTGCTTCTTTATAAGTCGCAAGTCAGACCCCATATGGAGTACTGCTGTCACCTTTGGGCGGGAGCACCTGGGTACCAGCTTGGGCCCTTTGACTCGGTGCAAAGGCGCGCTCTACGGATCATCGACGATCCCAAACTCACGAGCGATATTGAACCTTTGAGTCTAAGGAGGGACTTCGCTTCCTTATGTGTGTTCTATCGCTTGTACAATGGGTTGTGCTCTGAAGAACTGTTTGATATGATGCCCACGGCTACCTTTTATCACCGCACCGCTCGCCGTCGGCAGGGTGTTCATCCTCACACCCTGGAGCCGAAAGGGTCGCGCACTGCACGGTTTAAGAGGAATTTCCTCCCGCGCACGCTCAGACTGTGGAATGAACTCCCTGCCGAGGTTATCCCAGAGGGCTACAGTATGAGGTTCTTCAAAAAAGGAGTGTATAGGTTCTTAAAGGGTAGGCAACGCGCATGTGAATCCTCTGGAGTTGCAGGCGTCCATAGGCTACGGTAACTGCTTACCATCAGGCGGGCCGTATGCTTGTTTGCTGCCGTCGTAGTATAAAAAAAAAAAAAAAAAAAATTGAATGCCATTATTAGTCAATTTAAAATCGAAGCCATGTTTCCTAAGAACAGATGTGGCTATCTCTCATAGTTTCTGACTTCTCCATACTGACCGTTTTGGATAGATCACCCTGTATAGTAAAATGTATTTCGCAGTGGCCCGTTTCATCAATGACTTCTGTCTGAACGACGAGCAGTGCCACACGTTCGGGGCTGCGGCCTTCTGCGGAGCCCCGGGCCAGTGGGGGCTCCGGTCTTGCGAGTGTGACCTCGAGCTGGCGGTGTGGGACGCGCAGCGCAGCATGTGCAGACTTTTTGCTGGTCAGTATTGAATCTATTGCAGAGCAGAGAGCGGCAAATGTTATAAACAAACCCAAAAGTTAGGTCCAAAATAAAAAGCTCCCCAAGCTGTAGAAAGATCCCCACTTCCAATCATAGGTAGAAATGGCAAAAACATCAACGGCACATTAATCTTTCCAGGTATTGGAAATCGGAATAACTATTATGCACAAGTTATAAACTTAGGCCTCCGGTAGCCAGGACTGAAATCGAACGAGTGTCTTCTGCATTTGCACAAATCTTGATAGTGTACTTAGGAACCCGGTGATGTGTAATTCATGGTTATTAGGATTTAGTTTATTGCCTGCAACGATATTAACGGTGATTGCTGTCATGAAAAGAACATGAAATCGTAATCATTTCCAATCACACAAGTGTTAAACTTAAACCTCATTGCAGGTATCGGCGAGGCATGTCTAGTGGACAGCGATTGCATGGCTGGTGAAGTTGAGATCCAGTGTGCCCTGAACGACGAGGGTGAAGGCTACTGCGCTTGCCCTGATGGACTCACCGCTTTCGAAGGCCTGTGCCTCTCCAGCGATCTTGGTAAGTGTGAATCATGGTTTAAGTATTATGTGCACGGGAAGTTGGGAGATGTAGTGTGCTCTAAACGACGAGGGTGAAGGATACTGCGCTTGCCCTGATGGACTCACCGCTTTCGAAGGCCTGTGTCTCTCCAGCGATCTTGGTAAGTGTGAATCATGGTTTAAGTATTGTGTGCACGGGAAGTTGGGAGATGTAGTGTGCAGAGAACAACGAGGGTGAAGGATACTGCGCCTGTCCTGACTCACCGCTTTTGAAGGCCTGTGCCTCTTCAGCGACCTTAGTAAGTGTGAATCATGGTTTAAGTATTGTGTGCACGGGAAGTTGGGAGATGTAGTGTGCAGTGAACAACGAGGGTGAAGGACACTGCGCCTGTCCTGATGAACTCACCGCTTTTGAAGGCCTGTGCCTCTTCAGCGACCTTGGTAAGAATTTGAATATTGGTTTATGAATGAATTCCATCGGGACTAATCACTTCAAGGATTTGTACAATCAGCGTCAAATGTATGCTTCCACTTTTGCACCTTACCCAAAACTTTATATTACATTAAAGTATCTTAGCAGTGAACTTGGTAAGTATTTTGCTCGAAGAAAATTCGTCTTGTGAAGTATATCCTACCGGCTGCGCCACTTACCTTAAGCGTCAATTGATATTCCGTTAATGGCGTATAAATAACCAGATGATGATATTATCTTGACGTCTCAGGTCAAACTTTTATGGACACATTATATTGTATCGTTTTTGTGTTTATATTAATTTTTTGCAGGGTTGGGAGACACCTGCCAAGTGTCACAAGAGTGCACGGGGACTACGAACACTATTTGCGAAGCAGGGCGCTGCGCGTGCGACAACGGGTACCAGGAAGTTGATGATTTCTGCGCGCCCAGTAAGTTTGCTAATATTAGTTGGGTGTTTTGAAAACCAATATAAATACGTATGTAACTGAAAGACTCTACGAGCTACTTATTTAAAAAGCACTGGAAGGATACATATGTGCGAATCGGATAATATTTTATAAGCTCCAACTCCATCTCGTGATTGTAAAGCCTGCTGTAGGTCTTTGCCTTCTTTTCAGAAGCAGCACTTGCTTTAGAATTAGTTATTAAGAGTGCATTTATATATTCTCAGTTATCGGAGGCACCTGTTCCGTGAACACTGACTGCGTCATCGAGAACACGGCGTGCGTGGCAGGAGACGGTGGGATGACCTGCCAATGTCTAGAAGAGTACGTCGAGTATAGCGACGAATGTTGGGAGAGTAAGTCTCTGATTCTCAGTTATCTATCTATCAGAGGTACCTGTTTCTTGAACACTGCATGCGTCATCGAGAACACGGCGTGCGTGGCAGGAGACGGTGGGATGACCTGCCAATGTCTAGAAGAGTACGTCGAGTATAGCGACGAATGTTGGGAGAGTAATTTGTCCATTACTAGTTACTATCTGATGAAAATATTATAAAATCGTCGCTCTACGAGTACAAACTTTACTTTTTGATAAATCTTATGTTGCAAGTCACAACGTCCACAACCAACCGCAGTGCAACGAGATTCCCACAATTCACATAAGTGAAACATCAAACAACTATTATATGCAATCAATTGTTAACCTTTTTTGGAATCGACCGTTAAATGCTAAACTTATGGGCCAATTTTTATAGCTTGTTCTTGAAAAGGGTCCAAAATTCGCATAACTCTCTAAGCTTCCAACCAAGGAATATGCGAGCGTCAAGGAGCAGAGACAAGCTAAAACCTCCTTGATCTATACCTGCAACGATTATGTACCCCAGAAATTCTAGAGCATTTCACGAAAATCTGTTTTTGCGTATAATAATCAGCTCAAATTACGTTCTTCACCAGTTTCCTCCGGATACAACGGCAACTGCACCGTGGACGCCCAGTGCTTCGGCTCCCTGGGCTCTAGCAGTGCCTGCATAGATGGGTTCTGTCTATGTGGCTCCAGTTTCCACTACAGAGATGGTGCTTGCTGGCCGGTCACTGGTAAGACCCCCAGTTACGGTACACCTTTGATGCTTAGTGTTTAACCCTGGCCTCTAGCAGTGCCTGCATAGATGGCTTTTGACTGTGTGGTTCTAGCTTCTACTACAGAGGTGGCATCAGCTGCTGGCCAGTCACTGGTATGAAATTAGAGATAGCTATAATTTGAAAATTCTAAGATTCTAATCCACTTCTCTTATTGATTCTTTATCAAATTTAACCACCTCATAACATATGAATATGAACTCCAAATTACATAATAAAACTCGGTACTACTGATAACAAAACTAACAGTTCCAAAGTCCCAAATTAAGGCTTCATTGCATGCTAAATATGGCTAAATGTGTGATATTATTTTAAGATCTATTGTTAACCACATTTAATGCAAATAAAGAACTATACTATACTATAAAGAGAGAAGGGAGTTATAACAAACCGGTATTCCAACCCGTCAGATTTACTTATATTAGAGTCAAAATTCGAAAAAGTTGAAATGTCGTAAAGCTTCATGATTAAAAATGACATAGTTCAATCACAGAGTCGAGGTTAACAATCCCTGTCCGTCGATATAGGTATTCCTCCCGCCTCCCGATCCACTGCAATACTAAAATTAAGCAATATATTAACTTTGATGCCACATCGCTCAGCAATTAATATTTCTAAAGGTTTGTTCGAGACCTGCACCCGTAGCAGTCAGTGCTACCTCGGCGAGCTGACGGACACAGTGGTGTGCAGAAACGGATTATGCCAATGTGACTTCAACCACCCCTACTCTGAGGAGCTTGGCATTTGCAGTAAGTATTATGTTGACGAACTAATTATTCTACAAAACGTTGATTGATTGTAAAAATTTGATTGGTCTGCGCAACACACACTTGAGCGGAATTCAGCTACCTTAGCCAAAAAAGCAGAAAAATCCAAGTTCAGGCTGAATTTCGTCTGTTCTATGTATATCCTTACAATAATTCAGACAAATATACGCATTCCCCCTACGTTTGTCTATAGTTGAACGAACGGAGTCTTACAAACGACTTCTGGCTCTGTCCCATCGGACGTCTGGGCATTTCGATGGCTTTTTGATTTTTAGAGTTTGTTCGGCGATAACTTTAGTAACGTTGTTCTGATCTTTATGAAATTTGATGGGGTTGTAGCAGAAATATATGTATAGAAGGCGAAATTTCTTCATATGGGTCCTGTTACATCGGTCAACTCGTTTGCAAGTAAATCGCGAGTTCTCAGTTCGAGGCGGACTACTAGTTAGATGAATTCCGCACCAGTGTATTTTACGTCTAGGTGAAGTTTCCGCCTTAAGTATGGTTCAAGCTAGACCCGTTCCGCGTCCTATACGATACTACCGACACTTCATTTTTTATAGAAACCGTCACGTGATTCTCGGAGGTCACGTGATGTTCTGTATCCAAAGTGAAGTGTCGGAAGTGGCGTGTAGGACGCGGAACGGAACAGCGTGAACCATTCTTTAATAAAAATATTGTTTCAGCGTCATCGGCGGCCATTCTGACAAGCAGCAGTATCATTGTAATAACATTATTTGTCTATTTATTCTCATAAATTATTTATATATATTATTATAAACGTTTTATTACTACCCATTCCGATACTAATGCAGACTATAGTTAGGTTAGTATTTTTTAATACAGTCAGCAGCAGAAGTAGCTAAGCGGATGAGGTGTTCAAAATGACCTACACACGCTCTTATTCTCTTAACAATAAAGTCGTGTCCAGCTCATTTTGTAAACCCTACCCGCTTAGCTACTTTTGCTACTGACTGTACTATGACGGTGGTAAATAAGAATTCAGCCTGCATTATGGTAAGCAGCTATCGTAGCCTAAAGACACCTGTAACTCCAGAGGCAAATGCTTGTTGACGTATAACTGCTTTTAAATAATAAATAAATAAATAAATAAATATTTGGGGACAATCTTACACAAATCAACCTAACCCCAAACTAAGTAAACCTTGTACTATGGGTGCTAGGCGACGATATACATACTTAGATATATAAATACATACTTATATACATAGAAAACATCCATAACTCAGGAACAAATATTTGAGATTAGCACACAAATAAATGCCCTTACCAGGATTCGAACCCGGGACCTCCAGCTTCGTAGGCAGGGTCACTACCAACTAGGCTATGGAGGCCGTTTTACGTAAGAAGTTATACGTACCTAAGTGTGAAGTTTGGTTAAATACGAGTTAAAATATAATACCTACTTATAATAGTTTTACTCCCAAAACTACGCTACTTGGATACCTCAGAACCTATCACACAGAAATCTCAGTGCGACTGCTGTACTAACTAACGACCCTTAAAAGGTTTGTATACTCACGTCTAAAATATGGATATATTTAATGTGACAAAAATATGTAGCCATGTAGACTCTATTACCAAGACATAATACATGTTTTGGTCACATTAAATGTACCGATATTTGCAGACGTGACCGTACAGTCAGCAGCAAAAGTAGCTAAGCGGGTAGGGTGTTCAAAATGAGCTGGACACGACTTTATTGTTAAGAGAATAAGAGCGTGTGTAGGTCATTTTGAACACCCTACCCGCTTAGCTACTTCTGCTGCTGACTGTATTATGACGGCGGTAAATAGGCATTCAGCAATAAAATTGAAAGCAATAAAAAACATGGTATGACTAAGTATACTATAATATAATAATTCAATATTAAACCTAATGCTTTGTTCGGTCTAAGTAAGTTTGAGTCATAAAAAAATAAACATCGTATTTACATTAAGTTTATAGCACCCGAAACGTTGTATAATTTTAATAGAGACAGATAAATAATACAGACGTATTTTCTGCATACTACAAGGTGTAACAAAAATACTGGTGATCCTTTTAAGGGCATAATTGGTATCGTATTCTAATTACGACAAAGTAAGAAAAAAATTTTTTCGCGCGAGAAAAAATTTTGGTTAAGTATGGAGGGTCGGCCGGCTGGGACCACCTGTCCCATAGAAACAATTTTTTTTTCGCGTCCAAAAATTTTTTCTCCTACTTTTTTTTAGTCGTAATACGATACCAATTATGCACTTAAACGGATCACCACTATTTTTGTTACACCCTGTATAGATCAAGAGTAGGTAGTAGGCTGGTAGGCAACCCTACGTCATCGAGTAGCATAATTCGGCTTATGTAGGGCGAAGCACGGTCAAATGTTATGTATTTTAGGACCTGGTAGCCTGAGCCATAGTTGAAGCATTTTGTACTCCTCTTCTTCTTCCTAGCGTTTATCCCGGCTTGGGGTCCGCTTGACAACCCAATCCCATGAATTGGCATAGACACTAGTTTTTACGAAAGCGACTGCCATCAGACCTTCCAACCCAGAGGGGAAACTAGGCCTTTTTGGGATGAGGTCCGGTTTCCTTACGATGTTTTCCTTCACCGAAAAGCGACTGGTAAATATCAAATGATATTCCGTACATAAGTTCCGAAAAACTCAGTGGTACGAGCCGGGGTTTGAACCCGAGACCTCCGGATTGAAAGTCGGACGTCTTACCGCAAGGCTACCAGCGCTTTTTTTGAAGCATTTTGTACAGTCAGCAAAATATTACCCTATTTCTTGACAAAAAGTACTTCATTGACTAGCAAGTGGGTACGTGGCCCATTTGATAGTGCTCGCCGAAGTATGTCCAAAAAGATGTAGTAGCAAAACGCAAATATGACATTTTAGGTTTTTTTCCTACATATATCACGATACACGATAGCAAATAGATACGCCATCTATTTTAACTTTTTCGGTAAACTATAGTATACCATTATTGGTATGAAACTGAGGTTTGGCTAAGTTGGTTGGTTGGTTGGTTGGTTGGTTGGTTGGTTGGTTGTGGAACCAGAATTTTCTATGTTTTTATTTAACCTTCCTTTTTCATATTTGTGTTAATGTTCTGTTTCGTGTCTTATTTTATATCTTGTAATCTTTTATTTCTTTTGTTCTGTAATGTGTACTTTATTAGAATAAATGTTTTCTTTCTTTCTTTCTTTTCTTTCTAAGTTTCACGAATTATGTGAACTACAAGTTCAGTCAAATATGAATAGTTATTATATACACCATTCAGTTTGCATATGTAAAAATAAAATATTTTCGAGGTTTGAATGTCGGTTTTGACCCTACTCATACTCACTCCATTTTACGGTACTTATTGACAGTTTTTATTAGTTACTTATCTCTACTTTTACTATACTAATATTTTTTTAATGACTTCTTTATAAATGGACTTCATACGTGGACCTACATGGTAACACACGAAATTGAGTCATTATTCAAGTACTAAATATAATTTAAAAACGTAATAAAAAGATTTAAGTAATATTGAATAACCCACCAAACCAAGACCCCAACCCGCTTTGGGCCAGCGTGGGGACTATAGATAACCCGATCCCTTGTGGCCGTATATAGCCTAAAATATTATTTTGAGTCACTAGTCGAACGAGTGGAGCGTAAGCGAAGCGAGTTCTTACAAACAACTTCTGACCACTGGGATGTCTCGGCATTTCGATTGCTTTTTGATTTTGAGAGTTTGTTCGACGATAACTTGAGTAGCGTTTTCTTAATCTTTATGAAATTTGTTGGAGTCGTAGCAGAGATACATATAAATTTGAGAGTTCAAGTTCATATAATATATGAGCAGGATCGATCAAGGAACAATGGAGTTAGAAGGCGCAAAAAATCATCATATGGGTCTTGTTATATTGGTCAGCTTGTTTGCAAGTAAATCGCGAGTTCTCAGTTCGAGCCGGACTACTTTCAAAACAACTTTTTCTCAAATTGTTTTGGTATTCAGATATAATTTCCACGAGCTTTATAGGCAATAGAAATAAAATCACAGTAGCTGCTACCTAAGTAATGTTTCAGCTTAGGCTAAAAACCTAGTTTAAGTGTATTAATTTCAGACCAAATTCTTTGCCGCCACCATCAGCTTTTTCCAAAATTCTTTATTCAAATTAACACAAAAGCGCGATCACGCACATAGGCATCTGGCACGAAACGTCCGATTAAAAAAAATAAGAAAATCCTTTATGGTCCGGATTAAAAAGAAACAAAGCGGCCTTTCTTTCATTTGAATGAAGACTTTGTTACCTAACAACAAGGTTACTTTCAGCTTGGCGGTTTTATTTCTTTTTATTTTTTAAATTTAAGTGGAAGTAAGGATTGCCGTGTTATGCCAAAGGTCAGTGAAGGCATGTGCCCTTAGTTAGATTTATTGGAAAACTGCCTTGTACTGACCGATTGCTCTTGAGTAGATACTTCTGCACGCGTTGCTTACTTTTTAATTTGAATAATACATGAAAGAAAGAAATATAAGTGTTGGATTGGATGTAACTTTAAAAACGGCATGAGAATTATACTGATTGGTAGGTATAGTAAGATTTTTTAAGATGTCGGAATTGTAGGTAGAACCTACTAGATGTGACATCTAGAACAAATTTTGTGCGCCATGTTTGGCGGTTGACAGATAACAGCATCAAAGAGATAACCTCAACCACTAGATAGATCATAAGAACAACTAGAGGTCACTACATTTTGTACTAATTTTGTATGAGAGCGCGACCGCTTATTTCAGAGTGCAGTGCAGGAATTTGTCTATTTGGGTTCACTGATCTGCAACGACGGAGACTGCGATGGACGGAGAAGTTGTGCACCGTGGACAAATAGCCAAATCTGCGGTTAAGCGTACTAGAGAAAGTATGGAAGAATCGTAACATCAAGCGCAGCACAAAAGTACGACTTATGCGTACACTGGTTTTTTCCATATTTCTCTATGCAGCAGAAACTTGGACTCTAAAAGCTCGGACCAAAGCCAGAATAGATGCGTTCGAAATGTGGTGTTGGCGCAAAATGTTGGGCATTTCCTGGACAGCGCGGCGCACCAACGTGTCTATACTGCAGGAACTCAAGATCCAGACTCGCCTTTCCGCTATCTGCCGAGGGAGAATGCTCGGCTTCTTTGGACACTTGGCCCGACGTGAGCCAGACAGCCCGGAAAAGGCTTTGCTTGTTGGGCCAGTGGAAGGCGATCGACAGCGGGGAGGGATACCCACCCGCTGGTTCTTTGCCATTGAGGAAATTACACGCGTTGGGCTCCAGGGTTCCTTTAAGAAGGCAAGGAATCGACCAGAATGGAGAGCAGTACAACATAGGGCGACTAATGGTGGTCACGACCCTCAGACATGAGGATTCGACTTTGAAGAAGAGAAGAAGAAGTAGTCCCTATCTTACCCAATTTGACCTTAAACATTATTGCTTGGTATAGGAACCAAACCGTCCGAGTATAACAACCTCTTTCCCTCACATTATACGGCAAAATTAACTATTACCGAAATACGATGGCATCGGCACGCAACGGCAAAGGGCATATGGTTTAATATATAAAAGCAATTAGCTACGGCCTTGGCGAAAGGTCGGAGAACGAGGTACTTTGTATTGGCGCTGAGGAACACTGATGAGGAAGGGTGGTAAGATGAAGGGGTCGATCAAAAATAATGTAGACGTTCGCAGTTACCGTGAACGTCGACAACCGATTTTTCTTTATCTCCCTCTTTATCGCACTTGCTTATACTTGCGCGAAAAAGACGCAGCATCTATAAAATCATCTAACATTTAGAGGACACAGTTCAAGTAAGAAAGAATATCAAACGTATTGCGAAGCAGTCAGATTTGGATTTTATTTTTATTTTTCATTTTAATTACACAATAGGCAGGTACATGTCTGTCTCTCAAGCTGTTTTGATATGCCTTCTTGAAGAACTACGCATTATTGTATATAGTATCTTTAATGTATTTGTAGTACTGTTTTGAAAAAATAAGTCCCGCCGAGTTTCTTGCCGGTAATAAGTAATACTTCTCGGGTCAGAGGTGTAGGGTTAGAACCGGTGGTAGTTTCTTTTCTCTCTGACGTTCATAAGTGCATTGTAATGTGCCTAAATTGAAGAATAAATATCTTTTATCTTTTTTTTTATCTTTTAAAGAAATTTCGATTTTAGATGATCGCGGCAGGCTGTCAGATTTTCGCGTTAGATTCTCAGATACGGGCACCCAAGCACCGCACATTGATACACGATTCTACTCGTGTCATTACAAATACAAATACAAATACAAATACTCTTTATTGAACACCTCAAAAAGGAAACAGTACAGAAAATACAGCAAATTTAGAGGTAAACAACAGGCGGTCTTATCGCTAAAGAGCGATCTCTTCCAGACAACCTTTCATTGTCATTATTGAAGACAAGTCCTTTAAAAAATATAGGTTCGTGCTGAAATCTCGCTTATATCAAGTGATTGAATAGAATCTCATAGTCTACGGTTTTAAGGGGATAGCAACAGCTAAATTCCATCCCTATCTTTTACAGCACGAGTGAAAGAGAAATACTGCATTACATGGGAGCTCATTGCAAATTTTGCAAAATAATGTATTAAAAGATAACTACGGATTAATGTAGAAATATAAAATAATAAAGTTTTTAGTAATAGTGTGATAGAATGTTGTCCTTGATTACATACGTAAGTCAAGAAACTAAAATCGCACCCTTGGTAAAATAATGCAACATGTGACTATATGTCATCAAAAGTGCTTTTATTGCGGAAATAGTCTTAAAACGGTGCGTTCTACGTCGCACAAAAATAATTTTATTTTTAACATTGTTAGTTTCTGAAATAATTTAAGCGGAAAACGACGCAAGTAATCAGTGGACGTAAAACAATGCAACAAATGCGTATGCTTCGTTCTTTTACGGCGTTCCCGCGAGCGCAGTCCGACGCGCGCGCCGTCGTAAAGTCAGTTGCGTCAGTGTTCCCGGACTATAAAAAATTGTCGCACACTGGATCAAAATTGCCAAAAATAGATGCCGAAATCAAAATAACAATGGTTAGTATTTCTAAAATAATAAAAATATAGTTTTGTACAAGAAAGTTACATGTGAACATACGGCTGATAAAATTTTCAATGTTGCAATAAAATTGCCAGTCGCATGATCACATACGATATTTTTTGTTGATTTTTAACGTAATAATAAAAATACTCTACTAATCTGTTAATGATATTATCTTAATGTTCTACTACGAATTTGAAGTATTTTTATGGTTTCTCAAATTGATGGTCGTATGTTAACTTACAACTATGTTGCACGAACTATTCAATGCCGTATGTCAATATGTTGCGTTATTTGACGTATACGGTAGGTACTATATGTGCACATGCGTCGTTTTTTTAGGTAGTAATCTGAGATACGTCGTTATCAGAAAGTTTAAATCCACATAAAAGGTATATTTTATGTACCAATGCCTTAATTCTTTATTTATATGATACATATCATCATACATTTACGTATTAAAATATTATATTACACTGAATTTATTTGCTTACGTTTGTTTTTATCAGTATCAGACATAGTACGAATTAAACTTAGTTTAGCAAAAAACGTGGTCGATAAAACTTTTAACGATAATTTACTCTTAAAATATATTTTTTCATGGCCTGATACTCAGGGATAAATGGCTAATTTTATTTCTTAATCGTTCTTAGGTACAGTTTCATGTATACGTGGATTTTTGGGGCAGGTATATTTTCGGTAAAACCAACTCGGAGAAAGAACCTATTCTTATAGGAAGTTATATATACCGTTCAGCCAGATGTAATGAATGCTGCTGCTACACTGATGTTACCAAATGTTATACTTATACGACACAGAAGGATGCCGTTGCCACTATGCCTAATGTCACACTGCTTTTTTTACGTTATATAACAACAGTGTAATAGCAGCATAAGAAATAACATTTAGAAGTTTCAGGTCAATTCTACCGTACCAACCAGATAAAAGAAATAGTAGTCCCTGTACCAGGTTAAGGTCAGTTCTGCCATGCCAGCCAGATGAAAGAAATAAAGTTCCTGTATCAATTTAAGTTCTATCGTGCCAGCCAGGTGAAAAAATAGTCTTTGTAGTAGTATAGGTTCAGACAGCACTCCCTTATATTTCAAACCAGGTTCCAGCTTTGACTGCTCTTCGGCTACGTCTATTGCAAACTTTCTACAAGACAAAGTTAACACTCTACTCCAAGGCCATCTTCTGTCTATCGCCGTTGTGGAGTATAATAGTAAGTAATGGAGTTTAGAACATGACCAGCAGACTTTTGATACAACGCCTGTTTTTTTAAAACGTTTTGAGACTAGAAACAACTCAGATTAATCTAAAACGAAGATGCGTCAGAAACGTTGTGAGTACATTTGTTCAGGTTCATCAACGTCCCACACCACTATCAGAAAATGTCCCCAACCTCATTTGAGTAATCTGTTACCCCAATTAATGCCTTGTACAGATCAAGAAAATGATTTATTAGTCTTTGCTGTTGTAAATAAACCTAACCAAATTGTGCTCTTTCTCTACGACACTTCTCGAAGTTGGGCATGCGGCATGCCGATATTGAAGATGACAGTGTGCATTCGGTAATTGAAAGAGCCTCGTCATTGACGATTATTTATACCGTGTAGAGTAGAAACAACTTCTCAGGTGGTGGCCCACCTGACCATGACCCATACCAATTTGTTGAACAATATGACTCCAGATCGAATTAATGATTGTCTTTGGCAGAGGAATATTCAGGGTGAAAACATACGCCGGTTGAATTGAATGTCAAAGAAATTTAGTAGCTGTTAAACCAAAACTGATACCTTTGGACTGAAATTTAATTGGAAATTACAAAAGTATTATAGAACAAGACAAGACTACAAATAGCGCCTATAGTTTTAGCAAAAGCCTACAGTAATAAACCCTTGCCTGGGGGGCGATTTGATATTCTAGCACTCGACTCTGACACTTAAAACTCAGTTTAAAATGATATAATGGTGTTTCAAAAATATCAGCTATAGGAATTTAAGATCATGGTTGGTGTAATTTAGCTAAATTCCCTATTGATTTCATGCCAAAATAAGTATGACAAACTTATGTGTGTGCGAGTATAATAATTGAGCTTAATTTATTTGATTTCTAGCACTCTAAAGTCATAAATCGGCCTGTAGCGTTAAGCACAGTCGACGTCAAACATATGTTTGACTTTTACACATTATTACAAAAGAGTATTATGTAAATCTCATAAGCCTATACAGGTAAAGCGTGGTTACACCTAATATTTATGTACCGTTTTATGAAGAACTGTACCCAAATAACGATATTGGTAATATTTCCGCTCAAGACCTGGACCCAAACTCTACTGATGAATATGACAGCGAACGAGGCGCCAAAATTAATTGTTGCAAGTAATATTCTGATTAATTGATCGAGATTTTTTTTTTTGGATAATGCATCTTGTGATATTTGTTACCTTTTTACAACAAAAAAATATCTCCATTTGATAATGTATCAGACAGAGAACTGTTGTTTTCTGGACATGTTAAAATTATTATAATTGTATGTTTTTTTTATTTCTTTTGAATAACATAATTGTTTATAGGTATTTATGTTTGTCGTCAACCTTCGTCAACGTTAAAATACTTGTATTGTCAATATAATAGAGTAAGTATTTTCTGATTTGTATACTGATATTGATTTAAAAATTATTGTTTTATTATATTATCGTAGCTATTATTTAATCATTTAAAGAAATCTATAATTTTATTCAAATACAACCTCATAATATTGAAGTTTTTTTGTCAAATAACGACGTTTATGCACATGTTTCATAGAGTTCTTCATAAAACAAAGACACATGTGCACATACTACACGCAGTCTTTCGTGAAATAACGACGGATCTGCAGATACGTCGGCTGATGCTTGGTAAAACAAAGCCGTAAGTGCACATCCGTCGTACTATTTTCAAAAATAATGAATTAAATAAGATCGGATATAACGCATTCAATTAGTTGCACATATATAGATAAACATGTTAAATTTGAAGACAATTCCTTTGAAAGTTAAAAAGTTATCAGTGAAATTCACTCACGCAATCTTAAAACCTCTCTCCTGTAAAGTAGACATTTTGCAGATGTGGCTTTGTTTTACCAAGGGTACGAAATATAGGTACAACTGTATAAAGCTAATTTTAAGATGTAACTTTGAAATTATTTTCCATCAAGCCGAGTTCTTCCAATCGTGTATCCAAATTAACAAAGTTCTTCCAAATATAATGAATATTAACATATATTTTTCATACTTTCCCAAAACCAGTAGTTACCTATACCTAAAAAACTGTTTAAGTAAAGTCAATTTGAAGGTCATCGGGTGTTATCAGCCTCTTAAGTTGAATGTTTATTTTAGTTAACATTAACCGTGTTTAAATAATGTTTTGTTTTTACAGTTTTACACTAGTAGCTACTAGGTGGAGTAGCAGTGCAGGTGATATTTCTCTTACATTTTCGGTATCTTTAGGCGGCTTTGACATAGATGGCGCAATCGACTTGAGCTTCAAAAAGTTCTTAGGCTGTGGTCGTCTATATCTCTATAGTCTCTGGGTTTATTTAGCTTGACCCCTTATTTATTTATTTGTTTATTATAGGTAATAATAATAATATAATTCTCCTGTTTATTTATTTGTTTATGTCATTATATGCATCAAATCTTGTAAGTTAAATTTCAACCACTTCCCGATGTCCGATTGAGCTGAAATTTGGTATACTTCCGTAGTTTACATGACAATGCTACTAGGTACAGTCAGCAATAATACCTACTATGTACAAAAAAAAAATTGGGAGTTACTTGTTATAGCTTATTTCAGTCCTTATTATTTAATTGTCTTTAATATAAACGGCAACCGTTTATTCCTTTTAACGTGAACTTTTGAAGGTCAGATTGCGTGGCGATTTACACACTTCATAAAAAAAGTAAAATACCTACTTTGCAGAGTTTAAACCTAATCGGCAGTCACCCTACCTACGAAGACGGAGGTTCTGCGTTCGAATCCCGACAAGAGCATTTATTCAACATTTGTTTGTCACTGTTATCTAAATAAGTATTTATCGAACTCGCGGAGCGTAAGCGAAGTGAGTTCTTACAAACAACTCCAGACCGAACTGTCACTTGGCTACTGGAACGTCTCGGCATTTGGATGGGTTTTTGATTTCGATAGTTTGTCTGACGATAACTTTAGCAACGTTTTTCTGATCTTTATGACATTTCTTGGGGCTGTAGCAGAGATACATAAAATTTGTAAGTTCGTATATGAGCAGGATCGATCAAGTGGTTACGGAGCTAGAAGGAGAAAAAAATCCTCCTTGGGGTCTTGTTATATTGGTCAACTCGTTTGCAAGTAAATCGCGAGTTCTGAGTTTAAGGCGGACTACTAGTTTATCTTTATTAGTATATGCATAGCATTAGTTCAAACTATGACGATTTTATTTAAATACATAGGTATAATTTAAGGGCTTAATTGATATCGTATTGCGAGTAAGAAAAAGTAGGAGAAAAATTGGGCGCGATATTTTTTTTTGTATTGGGAAACATGTCACAGCTGGGCAACTTTCCATACAATAATTTAACCAAAAAAATAAGCGACTTCACTTAGGATCCGCTTTTCCAAGAGGAAATGCCCGAGTTTCTGTAAAAAATTGTGAAATCACTATAGGTGTGCCTATAATAGTTGAAGAGTTCCCTCGATTTCTCCAGGATCCCATCATCAGATCCCGACCTGGTGACAATGGGACCAACTGTGAAGTATACTCTTTCAAACAAAAAAAAATACAAATCGGTCCAGCCGTCTTCGAATAATCCGTAGACATACTTACATAAAAAAAAAATAGCTAAAAAAAACAAAGATCCAGACGTATTGATAACCTCCTTCGAAATCTTGAAGTCGATTGAAAAAAAAACATATTTTTTTACTTTTTCATAATTAGAACACGATATACCAATTATGCTGTTAAAAGGATTACCAGTATTTTTAACAGTTAAATTTTGTTAACAGTACTATTAAACCATATTTGTAAATAAAAACTGGCATGGCATGCATTCAATTTTTATTTTCCGATAATCGAATATCTAAAGTAAGTAATTACATTGAGTACAGCAATGGCGCGAGAACTGACAGCCATCTTGTTTACAGATACAACACGCTATTCGAACTCTAAGTAAATATGCTAGTGTTGGTATATAAAACAATCACAGGCCACTACATACACTACATACACGTCTTTTAGAATGAGGATAATAATAAACAATTTTATGTAATAAATCTTTTTTAAACAAAAACAACACACAAAACATAGCGTGTGCGTCACGAAACAGACTCAGTCAATTAAAATGTGGCTCAGTTTTTGTATATCAGATTATTGCGAAAATAAAAACGGTAAAAAGTGGTAAATTTTGGGTAGTGGTTGTAATTAATTAGAGAAACATGGGTTTTATGCATAGTTTGGGGGTCCAAATTTATCAAATTTGGTATCAATTGGCTTACATATGTGTACCTAGTACCATACAGCACAATTCAGATTCAGATATCATAAATAATAATGTCTTAAAGTTTCTAGCCCGCTGTAAGCTGTAACCATATAAAACGATTCCTCTATTTTGCATCTTAAATAAATTTAACATAAAACTTTAAAAATTTAAAGAAAAAAATCAATCCTTCCATCACCTTAGCTTACTTAAATATTCAATTTCTTAAATCGATCTCATTTTAACTAGTAGTTCGCCCCGAACTGTGAACTCGCGAATCTTGTGTTTCGCCATAAATGTGCAATAGTAGAATTACTACAAATACCAAAAATAGGTATCGGGTATTTTTTCTCAACTAACCATCACGGTGAAACTAAACGTCCATATTAAATTGTGCGGTTAATTGATGCGCAAAATTTTACCGCGACGAAATCGCTTCAGATTTGACAGTTTTTGTCTCATCTAAATTTAAATCCACCTCTCACATGCCTCTCACTCTGTTGCTTTGACATGTCGTTCTCATCTGTGGACCACCTATATAGGTTTCGGTCACCATCATTATGCGTCTATGGCATAGATATACCACCCATAGATCTGACACGGAACTAATAATACCAAGATAGAACGGGATGGTCTTATTACACTTTCAATAGATACGGCAGAGAGGTGCTATTATCGTTGGTCCTTGTCATAGTTTCTATTACCCTCCACGCGTTACTTCTAGCAGTGGAGGGTAACAAACAGATATAATGCGCGATTTCTTCAAGAATTTCTGTGATTGCTACGAGAAAAGCTGTTAGTTTTCCTAGAAAGTTGTGTCGGCTAAGGAAAAGATTGGTAAATTGTTCTGTTTTATGTTGTAGAAGTGATTATGGGCATCTATATATCTATCCCATACGGGGGTACACGTGTGCGGTCTCTAGTTAATGCTTGCTTTGAGGTCTATGGTAACTCTCTCTCTCTCTAACTATACTCTAACTAATGTGTTAATGTCAGTATTATGGATGGTAGAATAATAATACCATAGTCAGTATGCTGATGGCCCTAGCAGCCAAAGCTCTAATAAATTAAAAAAAAAGTCAGTTGTCAAAATATTTACACCAAAATCAAAATATAATTGAAAATATTTTTGAAATCAATTTTATGTTGCTAATTGTTAAGAAACAGTAAGCAGTTAATAAGGATTTGACAAGAGTCACAAGAGTGTTAATCGATTCGTTTCGTTTTATACCAAGCTCAACCATACTTGCTCGTAAAAGTAGCAAATAAGATGACCAATGTAACAGGACCCCTTTACAAAACCTTTTTTGGCCTTCTAATTTCAGAACCCCCGTCTCAATCCAGCTCATATACGAACTCGCAAATTTTGTTGGTCTCTGCTACAACCCCAACAAATTTCATAAAGATCGGAAAATCGTTACTAAAGTTATCGTCGGACAAACTATCTAAATCAAAAAGCCATCCAAATGCCGAGACGTCCCAGTAGCCAGGTGACAGTTGTTGTTTGTAAGAACGATCTTCGCTTACGCTCCGCTCGTTCGATAATGTTTCCACACTCGCATTATAATACGGTTAAAATACGACAAATCCAAAAATCTCTCGGACAGTCCTGAAATTTGGTATGTATATTAATTAAAGGTCCCATTTTCATGTCCAGACCATATGATGTTCCAGGACCTCGAGGAATCGCCAGCACCTTGGAAAATGTCGTCCATCCCGAATAATTTCGCCTTTAACTCTTAAACCTCGTATTGTTCGGAAATATGTCTTAGGGCAACATTAAAGCCTATTAAAATCTGCACAATACAGTCCTATATGTGTTTGCGAATAAATTGCATTTTCTCAGAGAAAATCCTCGTACAAGCGATATGTTTGGTCAATACCTTCCCATGGCATATTTCATTGATATGGAACTTTCAAAATTACGAATTTGACCTTAGTTTATAGAATTGTACTTGAGCTATACAAACATCAACATTTTACCCGACTGCGCCGCAAACAAAAAGTAATATAATTATACGAGTATTAGTCAAATATTGCGAGTGACATGGGCTGCGAGGCCTGCGACCTGCAAGAGATGACAATACGGCGTTTAACTTGCATCTTCGTAGTCGCGTCGGTGCTTGTGTAAGTATCATGGATCCTGTCCTGAGGGCCTACCGCGAAGTTCGAAAAACGACAAAACGATGGTCACGTCTCTATCGCTCTTGCATATACGAAAGAGAGTGATGGAAATATTCGATTCGATGAACGAAGTGCTTCGCGGTTATAGGCCTGGCTCGGCCTATAACCGTGAACCACTTCGTTCATCAAATCGTCTATTTGCATCACTCTCTTTCGATTATACAAGAGCGATAGAGACGGGGCCAACGAATAGACGATTGTCGAACTTCGCGATAGGTCTCCTGGACACTAAGTAATTAAACATTTCGTTCGATCGTCTATCTATATGCATCACTTTCTTTCGAATATGCAAGAGCCATAGAGAGGTAAATTCCGAAATTTTGATTTTCAATGTTCCACGTAGGCCCGCTAGTACGATAGCGAAATTTAAAAATTGCACATATTCGTCATAAATAGCACATAAAGAAATATGATATTTGTTCATTCCTAATCTCGTTAAAGCCGAGTGTTCGGACTAGGAACCTGCTCCTGCACCCCCGACCTATGACCACAAGTACAGTCGACTACAAAGAGATGTATCCACTTCTTCACTTTATTGCGTTGTAATAAGGTTTCAAAAGTGGATACATCTCTTTGTAGTCGACTGTACGAAAACAGTACCGCGATATTAATGAAAATAAACGACACAACTTCATGCTAAAAATAAAATATTTGAGCAAACATTAAATTCTTAAGTATTGTGTCTTGGTCGGACCAGGATCCATGACACCTTAAGTGCTAAGAATATAAGACCCTTGTCGGACCTTTCAATTTAATTTAAACATAAATTATATTCATCAAATTCCACAGTTTATTTATTAATTTATCGTATGGCTAACACGTTACTGGATATAGATGGGCATTTCTTCTCTCAGGTGGTAATAGTAGTGGGAAAGTAGATGGTGAAGAAAATCCAGCGAATCCTGCGAGGTCCAGATAGGACAATGCAGCTGCCAAGTTTTTTACTCTTTTAGCATCACCCAGGGATCACGTGTAGGGTTGTCTAAGGTGTTTCCTACGGACGCAGAGTAACATTGTAAAGCATAGTAAAGCTCCGTAAACCAAGGGTAAACTCTTAACCATTTCTACACAAACGAAGTCGTGGGGTTGAGGCTAGTTTAATCGCAAACCTGATCCAATTACCAAAAGTCCAGTCCACATTTTATTTCGTTCGGACCGGCCGCAAAGGTACCATTTTCACAAACTACGTTTCGAGTATTATATTGGGGGGTGGCCTCCCTCCCCATGCTTTAATTGCAAACTACAGGGTGCTACTGTTACGGATTTAATATTTACTAATAGTACAATGCCTTACGAGGTCATCGTTCAGAGCTGGAAACTGTTATAAACTTTAAGTATGTTGTTGGGACACCGTGACTCCAAAACTGCCGGGAGATGGGGACGTATAGGCTAATGTCTTCCGCGTAATGACGTCATCAATATGGCTGCCGCTTCGTTGCGAAAAGTACAAATTGCACCCACACTGTGCATTCACATACCCAGTGTGGAGTATCAAACGAAATTACATTAAACATGCTATAATTGGATAACACATTAACTGTATTCCAATATATACAAAGACAAAATACTTTAAGTACCATAGGTAAACTGAAGGTTGACTGGAAGAGATCCCTTAAGGAATAAGTCCGCCTTTGTACAAATATTATGTATTCTTCCTATTGTATTTTTATTTGTTGTACAATAAAGTGTTATACTACTACTACTAAACTGCAATCAATCAGTGCATCGGTTTAAAGATAAATTAAGTCCGTCAGGGCATCGCCATGCCCCTTGCTTATTACGTACTCCCGTGGCATTCCGAGATAAAAAGCGGAAACCTTTGTAAATTAACAAATAAGTAGGTGTTGCAAAAGCAAATGTAAATCAATATTAATACATACAGAATAAGGTTACGGACGAAGTTGGCGGTACCAAACCAGTTTTATCGCTAAACCGAATTTGTTAACCAATTTCTTTGACCCTGACTTTATAAATCAATGAACATCCTGTAGCCACACGGCCGAAGAAACGCCAACCTTGGCTAACCTCAGTACCCACAGTGCCGCGCCGACCACACCAGCTACCAACCGTAAATACACAATACCTTCCTCACGGGTGTCGATAAAAATAAAACTAAAGCAGAGATTGTTTATGGTTAAAAGCGGATTTAAAAAGTTAAACGCTGAACGCACGCTTTTTTTATTTGAGTGTTTGAGTTGTTTTTTTTGAGGTAGGTGTTTTTTTCAGTGTTTGTCTTGTATTTTTGTGACGTAATTGAAGTGTGTTTTTATTCAAACAATTAAAAAAAAATACAAGTATCTTTAAATAAAATTGTTCGAAACATTTATTATACGAAAATTTTATTTTATATAAAAAATACAAGACAGGCAAATAAATGCTGTATTAGACTTAGAGTTTTGACTTATAAAGATTTTCAGTCATTGTTTTATTTTCGCTATTTTTTCCAAAACATATATAATGAGATTAACCACATTATTATTGAGTAAATTTGAGTTCAAAATAACTGTCAGTAAAAAAATAAGGATGGTCTACGCTGTAGCGTTCCGACATTTCTTTTATTTAGAGAACATCACGTGACCTCCGAGGATCATTTTGTATAGAAAGCGTCTCGTGATCCTCGGAGGTCACGTGATGTTCCATATACAAAAGAAATGTCGGAAGTGTCGTGTAGGACGCGGAAAGCTACAGCGTGAACCATCCTTAAGTGGATATAATTTCGAATTTACATTAATTACCCTTCCAATCCCATTTTTACCCCAACCATAAAGATGCATGATCTGAAAATCTTTTTGTAGGATTTTTTCTATATTAATTCTATAAAACATTAACACTTTCAGTCTCTTGCTGCCATTTTCTATACAAAATTAACACGCCTAGAATTTTTGGCAGTGAAAGTGTTAAAACCAGCATGCATAAAGTGCACAAAGTGATGCAGAAAACCATTTCGGGTATTTTTTTTTTAATATGGGGCTATTTATTTTAACCGTTAATACTAATTATGTAAGCATAATTTTGGAGGCTGAGTATACCATCAAAATTTTCCAAGGATAACTTTAAAACCTAAAAAAAAAATTAAGATCATTTAATAGTAGGTATCTTTCTTGTTTTTCTCATTTAATTGCATCGTTTTGTTACAATTGGTACAAAACACAAAACAGTTTTACTCAGTGAGTTTGAGTTTTCGCTAGAAAATATAATTTAAAACGCTCAAATTTGCCCCAAATGGTATTCAATAAAAATACATGTAGTCTGGAAAACATGACGCCAACAAAATTGGTCTTGTTTCTTCAAATATTCGTTATGCATTTTTTCTTTCCTATGACATAAGAAAGAGACGCATCATGGATGTTTGGACAAATACGCCAGGCTCGGTAAATATTGGTTGGGATAAAATCTTAACTCAAAACGCAATTTGTCTTTTCCCTAGGATGAAAACACAAAAAACTGTATAGTTTTTATTTTTACGTCACCAGCTAAGCTAGCTTATATGCGTACTTTGCTTTGTATGTATTTATAATTCTTATTTTTAAGTTAGTTGACATGAATAATTGATAAATAAAAACGAATTTGTAATCAAAAATATTTCTAAATCTTAAGATTAAAAAACAACAGCTTCGCAAAGATAAATAGATTGTCTTTCCAATAAAAAAGAGGTAAAACTTTATTTCCTCGAAATATAAAATCTTTTTCTTACCACACACCCTGAGCTGAATTCAAAATGCTTAAATTTGTCTATGGTTGCTTAAATTTTTATGGAGGCCATAGACAAATTTAAGAAACCATAGACAAATTTAAGCATTTTGTCTATGAATTTGCTTAATCTCGGTCAGGTTTATTTTGTCCCTTACGCCAGCATGGTCTCACCTAAAAAGATTTTTTAAGTACTACCAACATTAGCTTGCCTGACTATAATCATTAATTATTCATGTCATCTAATTTATGAATAACAATGAGCACATCACCTTAGGATGTAATCGTATTTTTTATGTTACTAATTATACTTTTGAATTTCATTTGAATGGGATCAATGGGAAATGGGAGCTGCCCCACAATGTCTAGGGATACACGCACAGATTTGCCCAGCGGATATGCCCGGCGGACAGATCCGCCCATGGTGCTATTCAGATGTGTCCGCAGACAAATCCGTGTCCGATTCGCACCATACGTGGACACTTCTTCAGCAATTTCACTACAAGACTATGACCCTTTATCTTAAAATTAGATAAATATACGTCTAACGGCTATGGCATACGGACGAACGGACGAACGGACGGACGGACGGACAGACGGACATGACGAAACTATAAGGGTTCCGTTTTTGCCATTTTAGCTTAGGTCCATTCAAATATTTCCGCTTTTCAACTGTTTTTTGTCAATGATAGTTGATATATGATCGAGTGTAAATATTTTGCGCCTTTTTTCGGTTTATCCTCGTTGTTTAAACCGCATTCTCGCAAAACTAATTTAAAATACAAACTGGTTCTCCGATGGCTGATATGTTTATTAAACGGTGAAGCAAAAAAACACATTAGAATTATTAATATTATGAACCTATTTGGGTACTTCTCAGAAGCGGCAATTTTAGGCCGGGGCAAAAAATGCTTGAATTTACCGTCTAATGAATCTGAAATAAATCAAGCGTGACCTTCAGTCTCTGTTCTATTATTAGAAGTTTATTACTATTAGAAGTTAGGACCAAAAGAAATAATTTTTTATTTATTTATATCGTTTAAATTTATTTTTTATTTATTTCAACAAATAAAATTGAAAGCGGCAATAATTACGCAGGTACACACTGTGCAAGTCCCGCACCCAGATATGATGAAACAAAAAATGATATTGAAATAATATTTTTGGTTTGAGTTATAAATATGCTTATGTGGTATGAGTTATAATTTTATAAATATATATATATGTTTATTAAATAAAAGTATGCTTAAAATATTTAAGACAATCACACTGATTTTGGAAATATAAATTAATAATCAGGCCTTAAAATATTATAAACTGAAACACAAAACGTTTTAAGGAAATTAAAATAATCTTAGCATTCGCTATATATGTTAATGCAATAAGTTTGTAAATAAATTAATCTACTTTTTTTCTCCAGATATAATATGACAGCTTGGTTTGAACCCAATCGCCCAATCCAACTGTAATTTTAATATGGAACTAAATAGTTGTATAATATTAATTTTTTAACTGTTTATAATTTTATAGATGTTTAATGCATGCTGCTTCTTAAATATAAGGCATGTTAATATTTAAGAGATATTTCAGCGCAAACGCTGCTACTGTACGTGCAATTTTTTATTTTATTAGAACCTGCGTGCACAAGTAAAAAAATAAAGAAAACTTTTTTTTTACTCGTGGATGCAGAATTGAATCGCCATTTCAAATTTTTATAACCATAGACAACAACGTAGAACGTTCCGCGTTGCGCGCTCGAGTATTATACCGAGTATTTTAACCGAGTATTTTTCAATGAGTATTTGACGTACTAGACTCGTTTCGTCGAGATGTCGGGTCGTCGAAAGCAAGCCGCTACAGTCATTCTGCATCTACTGCTAGCGTGGTTGACTGGGGATTCTTCCGAAGCCCTAAGTACCTTTGGAGTATCGAACACCCCGCAACCACCAAAGCCACCACCGCCCGTAGCCCCGCCTGGTAATCTTTTTCATATAATGGGACTCACATTTGAATGTTTAGAAGCACTCACACAGAGAAAACACATTGGCAACACTATCACAAAATTATACGAATCCCTTCTATTCAATTGGTTTTAAAAAGACACTTTGAAAAACACGAAGCATGACACACGATCGCATTCATACTTAGATGAGATTAACTATTTGAGTTTCAGGTAATCAAAATTAAGTCCCATTATGTAAAAGAATTACTAGGTTAGGATTATGGAATAAAACCCGGTAAAAAACGTATAGAGATTACCGGTAAATCAATAAATAACCGGTAGTTTTTATACAAAATATTTACCAGATTCCCTAGTTAGACGGCAGACGCTGTATCGGCTTGTCAAAAAAAAAACAAGATAAAAAAATCGTTATTTCATCGTTCGAAAATAAAATCAGTTTCAGAAATTTAAAAAAAACAAGATGTCTATGTGGAAACGGCCTTCGGTTATAATGCCACTTCTGTTATCTGTCTGGCTGTTTGGAGTATGCCACGCTTACTCTTCGACGTTTGGGATCGCAAAAACCGAATCGCCTCGCGTCCGCACGACCGCTGCGCCTATTGGTAAGAGCTTCTTTTGTAATGGGACGAAACCCGACTGCGACCAATGCTTCTTGTCACTGTCAGCCTAGTGTAGGCGATATTCACTTTTTTAATAACACGATTATAATTATAATCGCCAGCACTCGGTTTGAGGCAAAATAATAAATCTGTGTAATAAAACTAACACGGAATTTATTTTTTATATTATTTTTATTTGATACAGATAATTGAAGCGATTCTGTACATACAAATATTTTAAGCAGTCGGGTTAAAAGCTTAAAATTTTAATAATTATTGATGTTGTTATTTTATGGTAAATTGGCATGTAAATTGGCTTTTATTTGATATTGTTTGAATTCAGAAGTAAACTGTACGATTCATAAAATAAGTTAACTAACAGAAACTTATTAGTTTACTTCTGAAACAAAATTAAAGAAATTATAAAATTTAATTCTGTTATTGACATGTATACTAAATTTATATATGATATATTAATGTTTTTTTGTCCCACTATACAAGCAACTACTTACTTACCATGTTACTTGCTTTAATGGCGCAACTAATGATAATGACACTTTTTCAACAGAATATTTCGAGTGGAAAGACGATTCGGTTTTCCCATTCATCCTCAACAGCCTTAAAATTGGATTATACTCACACTCAAACTAAAAAAAAAACTAAAAAACTGACAAACACACCGCTTTTTCTCTTTAATTCATGCTTAAAAACTTGTGATTCCAAATTTGACAGTAGCGTCAGTAGCCAAAACACAAAACACTTCAAGATGTGGAAAGTCGTTAAGGCGGTTATACTGCCAGTGATATTAGCTGGAATGCTGATGCGTACAAGCGAAGCTTTAGGTGGAATTTCGTCCATCGGAAGGGCCAACACCGAACCGACTAGGCCTCCTACACCAGCCCCACCGCCGGGTAAGACATTTTGACTCGTCTAAGACAAGCTTTACGCTAAAACATTGACACTTACAAGCTGTATTTCATGCTACATCAACATCACACACACAAACGAGATGGAATTATCCAGGTGCAAAATATGCATCTTCTATCCAACTCAACAAAAAAAATATTATGCTTACCACATACTTATATTTTTATGGGAGCGTATAGTAAAAGAGAAGAAACCTATTAAATTCCATTACGTGGTACTAATATATTTTACACATCGCTACAAGATATCAACGTTTCACTACTAATACACACGCACACATCAACATCTAGGATCACATTTATTGTCTGTTCGTTTTCGTTGTAAACACAGTCGGTGTCATGCATGATGACGTGCTTTGCGTCAGGAAGGCCAGATGTAAATACCCATTGAGCATAATAAACTAAGCAGGGTATTTATAGCAAGTATTTTTTAGAGGAAGTATTTTTTGTCAGTGACAGCTATCTCTATTTGGAAATCAACAAATCATTATATTATAAATAAACTAAATAAAAATTGATAAAATGAATTTTGCTAAACAAACTTAGTCCTGAAAAAATTTTAGATTCTTTAAATTGCTTAATCTGATGAACGGTAAATTTAATTTGATGTGTTCAAGCGATATTTAAGAACATTAACTATATTCAACTTGAGCTTAATAAACAACTAAAACGTTATTTAAAAATGCTAATCATTTTCACAAACCTAGAAAATTTACATAACACTTGTGCATTTTAAAAAGCGATTAGAACTAATTATATTATTCCAATTAGTTAGAGAAACCCCTTTGACTCCTTATTTAGAAAACCACTTCAATCGCAAAAGACATCATCAATCCAATATTAACATATCCAATTACGATTCGAAGAACAATATTCAGACGGCAATAGTTTTATAAAACTAAAAAAAAAAAGTGAAATGGAAACGGACACCGAGAGGTAATCAAGAAGAGGATAATATGACTTTCGTTTATGATATAACATATGTATAACGTCACTTCTCTTAACTGTTTGGCTGCTAAGGATCTCAAAATCGAATCTCCTTTGCTCACAAACTCACAAATCCAGCGTCTGATTTTATTACAAAAAAAAAAAACAAAAAATAGGCAATGAATTATATTAAGAGCATTCAGATGTGGATTTCAAATGTAGTGACTGATAAACCTTTTATATTGGGACAAAACTCGGGTGCGATAATACAACGCTTCTAATCAGTCCAGTGAAGACGATATTCACCGTTATGTATTAATTAATACGATCCGATGATAGTTATCAGTACTTGGTTTAAGCAAATATGTAAAAATACTACTCTGAACACTTGTCACTTAAGTAAGACAGATTTGAAGCGATTCTGTGTATGATATTTTTTTGTATGCAGTCGTGTTATAACTATCTAAATTTCAGGTTTAGATATTGATGTTTTATTCTTATTGTGAATTGGCATGTAAATTGGCTTTTACTATATTTCAGAAGTAAAGATGCTGTTAGTATGAATCATAAACTTAATAATAGAAAATTATTTCTTTACTTCTGAAAATAGAAATTTTAAAATTATATTCAATTACTTAAGTTTTATTTTTAAATATTTAATAAGTAGTCCCACTATACAAGTAATTACTTACCAAATTCCTGCTGGAATGGCGCTTCTAACGATACTTTCTCAACAGAATATTTCGAGTGGATAGACGATTCGGTTTTCCCATTCATTCTCAACAGCCTTAAAACTGGATACTCACACATAAACTAAAAACCAACAAAAAACTGACAAACACCGCTTTTTCTTTTTTAATTAGTGCTAAAAACTTGTGATTCCAAATTTGACAGTAGCGTAAACAAAAAAGAACTTCAAGATGTGGAAAGGTGTTAAAGAGATCATACTGCCAGTGATTTTAACTGGAATGATGATGACCAGTGAAGCGCTTGGTGGTATTTCGTCCTTTGGGTTGGCCAACACCGACCCTCCTAAGCCTCCTACTCCGCCCCCACCACAGGGTAAGACATTTACTTGATTTAGACAAGCTTTTTAATACAGACAAGCTACGTTTCATGCTACATTGCAGATATTAGCGAGAAGGACTCACCATTTTTCTGTCAAATTAATTAAACTAAATAAACTTTCACTATCACATATTTTTATAATTCCTTAATATCATGGTGGCGTTTGGTTATTGATAAATTTAATCTATTAAAATCCATTTCGCGTCATCAGTGTAGACAATAGTATGGAATTTAAAAGATTTATCTGTTAGCCAAACCCATCATTAACAAGCAACTTTTTTCACATAACTTAAGTACACTATTATTATTATATACATAATGTTACACAAATACAAGAATAAAATATTAGTGTCACTCAAATAAAGTTTTATATAAAGTGTAGCATGGGACGTCTTGTTCAATACAAAATGACCAGTAGCATTACACAATTTACACACCACAAATACGCACATGTCAACAAGATATTCACATATTCTGGCTGTTCATTGTAAACAAAGCACACAAGGCCTCTACAAACGTTAGCGACTAGTCACCAGCAATTTTTAATACATTGCGGTCTTTGATCCATCGATTGATTACGTTGCACCTACCTAGAGGGCAATGTCTCGAAATCGCGCGCGAGTTTTGTGTCAAAATTGCGCCGATTGTAGAGGCCATCAATGTTAAATGCATGATGACGTGTTTTTTCAAGATGGCTGAATGTAAGTACCCGTCGAACAAAAATACTAGGCAGGGTATTTTCAGCGAGTATTTATCCAAGGAAGTATTTTTGGACAACGGCGGCTCTATGAAAAGATGTTGGTATTTGGAAATCATCCAGTTTCAGTTTTACGTTATAGCTAGATAAGTCATTGGAGCATTTTGCATTAAAAAGGTGGAGTAGAAAATGTTTCAATGGGTATTGGTAGGCTAATGGGTATTATAGTTATTAAAAATCTAGATTTGAAATCTTGAGGCTCGTTGGCCACCATCGTGGTTTACCTAAAGGTGCCAAAATTCAGTTTTTTAATCTTGACGCTTAAACGGTATTTTTAGAGTAAACTATTAAATTAAACAGATATATTTACTACACAAGTCCACAACACCTATGTACAAAGTACAAACTAAAACAATCTATTTGTAGACAAAAAAATTATCAACCTCAAACATAGGTACTCTTTAATTTTGAAATAAAGTTCCTTTTACTTAATTAATATTAAAACAGATCATTTTAATGTCAATTTTAATATCAATGCGTTTTGTCAAGCGTGTTCAAATTTGGAAAGGCGATTTGATTCTTAAAAGTCTTAGAATTCCATATTTCCAATTTGCATTTGATTCCCTTTTGGCTATCACTTAGAAAAATCCCTTAATAAAACAACTTTGTCATCTACCAACATAACAAACAAAAGTCCCAAAGACAATAGAGTTATAAAACTAGACATACACGATGCGTGTGTTTTGGAGATTCGAGATGTGGTGCCGCAAGCAAGCAGCGGCGGCCATATTGCCGATGCTGCTGGCTGGATGGCTGACCGGCGAGTCTTCTCAGGCCCTCACTACCTTTGGGAAGAGTGACACACAACCGCGTAAAGAAGTGGTACCAACAGCGCCACCTGGTGAGTTCGCACTGCTTGTTTTCGTTCCGCTTGAATTTAGTAAGTGTTTCTATCATCAATTATGTTTAGAATTAATACGCTTGATTAGCATAAGACTATGTTTTATGTATAAAGCAACGACCTTATTTATACGAGTCATAGAGTAAGGGCAGAGAACTCTTGTATATTAATGCCTATACAATATAATGTGTGTTAAACTGTACACGTTTAAATACAGCTCGCGGACGAAATCCTTACAATTCGTTCGCGGACTGTATTTGGTTTACAATTTCCACGTATGACGAATTGGTCCCTATTTTATTACTAAAGTGACAAAGACTATAACTTCGTTTTTTTTTCAGATTAGAAAAATCGTGCGATTGTCGTCATGCGATTTTTGGGAAAACGCTTTTAAAATTTGCCTTTTTGCATCGTATTGGCTTAAGCGTATCACTAATAGTGGAAAAAAATAGTTTCATTTATATTTTGCCCAGATATGGCTGAAAAAAATACAGCTAAAGTGTCGAAATCGACCGTTATTTTTCTAATCTGAAAAAAAAACGAGGTATAGTGACCATGACAATCCGATATTTAAGCTTATCTTAAACTCCACAAAAATAACATATTTTTAAATCTAGTATTATGTCATTGTCACTTGTCATTTTTAAATCTGTACAATTAAACTTCGCATACGGTATTTATGTGTAACTAAATTATCAATTGCAAGCCAAAATGGACATAAGGTAAGGTGTTAGTACATTTTAGGTGATATTTTTACATTTTACAGAGTATCTTTTACTATTTTGAGTAACTTACCGCCCCATGCGGTAGTCATCCTAACTCTCTACCATCTAGCTAGATAATATATAAGTCTGAAATAAATAAACCTTAACGCTACAGAACCAAAACAACTTAGGCAAAAGGACCCCAAAACCTGGATTTTACATTTTCAACTATAACGAGAACGAATTGATGATGGGCTTTTTATTTTTCCCGTAAAAAGCTCCATCAAGCAATAATAATAAATAGTACCTACTCGGTTAATCATCCCATAAATGTGACATCTAGAACAAATTGTGTGCGCCATGTTAGACGGTTGACAGCTGTGACAGAATCAAAGAGCAGTATACACTTGTAGTAATTTCCACTACAACTCTTGTGACAAAATAAATCTAAGGACTCGAGGAAATCAAGGCATCTCCTGTTACTCAATGTACCATCGGGTTCAAATGTGCATGGGCAATTTATGAATGAATTCGTGATGAATTCATTGATAAATTGGCCATGCAATTATGAACCCGATGGTACAGGATTCATGTTTTTGGTAAATTGGTCATTCGAGGGCACAAACCTAGCTCTATAATATTCTCCAAAATACTACGTGTATTTGGCCGAACAAAAGCCGTCTGGCTTGATTGATTACTTACAAACAATAAACTTATTGCCTTTCATACGTAACATGTTTCCGTGAAATAACGGTCGCTTTTGACATTATGAGAGCAGTTCATTGATACCACAATAGATTATTAATTTATTAGTAGTACCTATAAAGGTACAATGGTGTGCGATTGTCATTAATCATTACATATAAATAATCATAGAGTTAGAAATCATTGCATAGAACTCTAAATTGTATGATACGTAAGGTAAAACGATTTATTATGTTTCTTATTTTAATAGTTATTACCTTCAGTACATAACAATAGTAGTTTATGTAACTGTTACGTAATAGGGGTCCTTAAAACACGAGTGTGGTTTTATGAAACGAACGAAGTGAGTTTCATAATAAGATCACACGAGTGTTTTAAGGCCTAATTACGTACAGTTGCATACACTGCTTTATCTACACACATATTATAAACCCGAAATGATGATTGAATGACTGCCATTGCACGGATTGCACGCCATCGCCATGGCCAACTCGATTGTGCCGGCGGTCGGCGGGGCGCGTGCCGGCGGGTCGGAGCATCCCGGATTTTCATAATGATATCGAATTTTTGCTTATTATTTGATAATAATAAATAACATAGTTACAGATAAGACATTTGTTCTAACTTCTAACGAAACAATCTATTTTTATGGTGGTTATAACGTGCGGTTTTTGAACGCATCCTGGAGGGTTTATGATATGGGTGTAGATAAACTATATAACAAGCTTAAATCTATATAACATTTTTAATAAATAAATAAGCAAAATATCTACAAAATGTGAATGTGAAGAAAATCTAAAGGATAATAAATGTAATTATTATTGAATTTCTCAAATAATGCAAAATTTCAGCACCATCATCATCATCATCAATAAATGTCAATGTCAATAATGTCAATAAATGTCGATTCAATGACGTCAACATGATTATTACACCTTCTTTTTGCGAGTTTTTTTGTGTATTTTACACAAGTTCATGGCTGCTTTAAAACAATTCAATTTGTCTATAAGTCTATAACTATAGTGTAGAGAAAACTACCCCATTGACTAAAGATTATTATAACTGTTAAATTCGTCCATTAGCAGAAAAAAAAACCGTTACGTTCCATACGCAGGTATTTTTTTTATTAAACATTGCACAATAAAAATAAGTAACTAGGCGGAATAAATGCCCTAAGGCATTCTCTGCCATACGTAAGGCTGCGTTTCCACCAGAGATGACCGAGGATGTGTTGAATCCTCGTGTGTTGAAGAACTAATCCTTTTTTTTTTTTTTTGTCGAGGGGAAAATCCTTTATGGATACTTCCGCGCCACGGGGCAGCGCGAAAGTTATGTCGGAGTTAAAAACCCCCCGAGGGTCCTCCTCAACGCCATTTGGACGGCTCCGGGATCTCTACTGAACGCGCCGGTGCCGCCCTGATGTTATGCCCTTACGGTTTTCAGCCTGTTTGAGGCAGGCGCGGTCGCAGACGAAAATTTTGGGGGGGGACACTAATGTAGATTTTTTTTTTCAAATTTTTGAGGGGGTCTGTAAAAAATTTTTTCTATTAGAAATGTAGGATTTTGGGGGGGGTCATGTCCCATGTGACCCCCCCCCCCTGGGACCGCGCCTGGTTTGAGGATCACAGCCCCGTACTGTGACCCTTGACTACCCCAAAGTTCCCTTTTAGTCGCCTCGTACGACAGGCAGGGAATACCGTAGCCATATTCTGATGCCCAGGCTACAGGGCTTGAAGAACTAATCCTAGAGCGCGTTGTGCGTGCATAGATAATAAGAATAAGAATAATCTTTATTGACTTAAAACCTAATACAAGTATTATACTCTAGTTTTTGGCACAAGCCGAAACACGATTGCTGAAAGTTGCCTCGATAGAAAAAAAATCCGAAGTTGGGTCCTTTTTCCCCTTATTTTTCTTAACTTACGTAAACTATAAGAGATTAAGCAATGTAACTAAGTAAAAAATATAGTATTCTGGTTTATCTAAAAAGTCACAGAAGCAAAATTAGTCAAAACTTTATAGATTCGCTTATTTATCGTAGTTTGGTCAAAAAGTCTGATCCTTAAGAGCGCTGCATCTCTTTCTTTCGTGCACGGGAGCCATAAACGTGTCTCTAACGGATGGGCGTGGCTTGTCCGAATCGAGGAATGGCCTTAAGTAGTATTTCACAGTACGCTAATACCTAGAGAGTGACTTATGTTATATGTATTATGAAACAGTTTCACCGGAACTGAGCCTCTGTCTCCCGAACTAGGCGGATAATGACGTGATTCTATTGGTTCTAAACAAACACATGTTTTTCCATCACAAAAAAAAAACAAAAAAAAAAAAAAAAAAAACTTTATATATATATATATATAAACTTTATATATAAACATTACTTACAACGCATCCTCGCGTCAAACAACAATCTGCTAAAGTGGTGCAAAATAATAATGATACGTGGAGAATGGGAATGTATGGCCAACAAGTACACAATTTGTCCAGCAAGCGATGGCCACACGGAAATTAGGTAATCTTAACAGAAGGGGGAGCAATGTTAACGTAACATGCGATGCAATTTTAGGGGGCTGACACGGAACGGGCATAACGGTGTTATAATGTGTGTTTTTCGGCACGAATGAATGTTTTATTTTATACATTTCTGTACCAAGTGTTATTTCTTACCACGTGTTCAAAATTACTTGTAGGTATAACAATAAACTGTTATATTAGGATTACTGATGTATTACCAAAAATTATTTGCCAGATTTTCACTTCCCAAATAATGTTTCCCAAAAACATAAATACCAAATAATCATTTCCCAACTAAATATTACGCAAACATTTTTTTGGCAACTCAACAATATGCAAATAAATGTTTCGGCAATTCCTTATTTTGACAATTTTCACTTTACCAATTCTTAACTAACCGAATGCATTAGTTGCCAAAACATACGAAACGCAAAACAAGTCATGGCAAACGTATCATTCAGCAAATATATTTTTAGCAAATTACCCGTTTGGTAATTTTTCATTTCACAAAATTTCATATGCCAAATCATCATTCTGTAAACTAATTTATCCCAAATCGTCATTATTTAGGCAAATTATTTTTTAAACAAAAATCCGTTTGGTAGTTTTTTCATGTTACAAAAAATCGTTAAATTTGAATTGATTTCAAACAAATTACGGCAAATAATAAGACAGTTAATGTTATTGTTTACTAGGATTTATGACAGTAATTAATTTCCGTGGGGTCGCGGTTCTAACCTAACCTGACCTACTTTTCTGACAGAAGTTCATTTCCGTGGGGTCGCGGTTCTAACCTAACCTAACCTACTTTTCTGACAGAAGTTCATTTCCGTGGGGTCGCAGTTCTAACCTAACCTAACCTACTTTTGTGACAGAAATTCATTTGCGTGGGGTCGCGGTTCTAACCTAATCTAACCTACTTTTCTGACAGAAGTTCATTTCCGTGGGGTCACGGTTCTAACCTAACCTACTTTTCTGACAGAAGTTCATTTCCGTGGGGTCACGGTTCTAACCTAACCTACTTCTCTGGCAGAAGTTCGTTTCGATTGGAGGTCACAGTTATAATCTAACCTAACCTACTTTTCTGGCAGAAGTTCGCGGGCTTCTATTTCCGCTCTGAGAGGCAAAAGGTATCTAACAAACCTACATAGACACGATTGCCGTCATTATTTAGGCAAATTATTTTTTAAACAAAAATCCGTGTGGTAGTTTTTTCATGTTACAAAAAATCGTTAAATTTGAATTGATTTCAAACAAATTACGGCAAATAATAAGACAGTTAATGTTATTGTTTACTAGGATTTATGACAGAAATTAATTTCCGTGGGGTCTAGGTTCTAACCTAACCTGACCTACTTTTCTGACAGAAGTTCATTTCCGTGGGGTCGCAGTTCTAACCTAACCTAACCTACTTTTGTGACAGAAATGCATTTGCGTGGGGTCGCGGTTCTAACCTAACCTAACCTACTTTTCTGACAGAAGTTCATTTCCGTGGGGTCACGGTTCTAACCTAACCTAACCTACTTTTCTGACAGAAGTTCATTTCCGTGGGGTCACGGTTCTAACCTAACCTAACCTACTTTTCTGACAGAAGTTCATTTCCGTGGGGTCACGGTTCTAACCTAACCTAACCTACTTTTCTGGCAGAAGTTCGCGGGCTTCTATTTCCGCTCTGAGAGGCAAAAGGTATCTAACAAACCTACATCGGCAATGGCAGGGACGTCTTCGTCTGCTTATGCCCGCCAACATGTCGACGAAGCCCCGCTTCGCGGGGTTCTATTTTCGCACTGAGGAACATATTCAACATAACACACCTACATCGGTAACCTAACTTAACCTACTATTCTGTGGGGGTACTTTTCCTTTAACCTTAAGGAACAAAATATTATGTGAGCATTGGTTTGGAATGCTTGGAGAGTGTTTGTTTTGTTACTATCATTTATTTGCCAAAATAAAAGTTGCTTGTTCAAGTACATTTGACAATCACTATTAGCTAGGGGATACACGCACAGATCTGCTCGCTGGATTTTTCCGATAAATATGCTCGGCGGACAAATCCGTCCATGTATGGCGCTATGCATCATTCATGCGCTGGCGGATATGCGCCGAGCATATCCGCCAGACAAATCCGGCCGGCAGATCTGTGCGTATACCCCTAGCTATTTGACTAAACATTGCTTTGGATTTAAATAATTTGTCCAGTAATTTATTTGATAAAATAATAGCTGAGTAAATATTGTCTGTCCAATTAAAACATTTAACAAACAATATTTGACTAAACTATGCTTTGACTAAACTAAACTAAATATATATATCATTTGTCTACTGATTTATTTGACAAAATGAGGGTTGAAGAAACATTTTTTGTCCAACTAATACTTTTGATAAACATTTTTTGTCTAAACATTTATTTGGATAAAAATCATTTGTGTAATCATCTATTTGACAAAATTAAAATTGTGAAACATTTTTTGTCCAAGTGAAACATTTGGCAAAACATCAGTTGGTCTATTGAAAGTTGCTTGAGTAATAATTTGGGAAATGATCATTTGTCGAAACTTTAATTTGACAAATAAGTATATGGGAAAGATTGGGTTGACAAATGTGCGGTTGGGAAAGTTTGGTTGGGAAATGAAATTTGGTCAAAAATATTTTGGTCAAATGGCAGGATCCCGTTATATTATATACAAGCTTTATATTATATACTGGGCAAGCTTCGTGACGAGATTGAAAATCTTAATGATGTCATTGTTGTATACAACTTTTTCTAAGAATACTCAAAATAGGCAAGTCGGTAAGAATTGAGTTCGTCGAGTGCGTTACAATCTGCAGCCTCTATAGAACTGAGTAACTTCAATCTCCCGGTGATTGTGCCGGCGTCCGGCACAATCACCGGCTCCGGTACCAGAGTGCTAAAATATTGTATGAATATCCATTTTAGATTAGTCGAGGATGCTAAAGCGCTCCACCGTTATTAGCAGTTCTGTCTACACATTGCAGTCTCAATTCAAGTATTACAGTCGTCGAGTACAATAGTACATTACGCACCTAGGGCGGTAAAATAAAGAACGGCTCAGATCGCGGATATTTGTGGCCCGAACCGAAGGTAAGGGCCATAGACAAGCGATCTGAGGCCTTCTTTATTACCGCCCGTGGTGCGTACACAATTTTACGTCTTCTCCTGGGTGTGAAGTGAGATTTGCCGCTGCGCCCGTGGGCGTAAAATCTCACTTACCGCCCAGTGACGTAAAAATATTTACCTATAGTGACGGATGTATTTGTATAAATTCTATGTCTGCACGTATAAACTTAAACGTAACCACAAATCTGGATAATGACCCTTTTAATCCATCGTCTTAGATGCGTATCTTTATAGAAAATATATTAAATATTTCGTCAAAATACCCGTAAACCACGAAATATGGCCACATAACAAAAGAAACGCCAACGCACTTGTATCAATGTTATCAACTTTTTTACATAACAATACATTCTCAAAGTGTTATTCATTTGCAACTTTTTATATTAAAAATAACACAATAGCAAATGCGGACTTTCACCCCAAAATCAAGGTAGACTAGAATACTAGGTACCTACTATCGATCGTATGTAATGTATTCATTTTGCGTTGCGAGTTACGCACTACGTCGGAATACCTACGTTGTATTATTAGATATGCAAATATTCTGCTAGACTGCTAGGTACAGTGAGCTCTCAAGACAACCTTCGGGTTTTAAAAAGAGACGTCGGGTATTAATCAACAGTGACACATGAAAAAACAGAACAGCAATATTACCTTCGTGTCATCGCCGATTCCCATCGCCGATTCCCGATTCATCTTAAAGCTCACGGACTGTAGATCTAAGTATGTATATCATCGCCTAGCACCCATAGTACAAGCTTTGCTTAGTTTGGGGTTAGGTTGATATGTGTAAGATTGTCCCCAAATATAATAAATAAAAAAAAAACACATTATTTATGTAAGCAATTTTGACCTACACATAATAAACTAAGTAGTTACTTTTACGATTAACCTAGATGTACACATTCTGCAGAGCTCCGGAAGGAAGAAATTTGCCCTAAATTAGATCGTTCAATAAATCAGAGCTTCCGGGTAGGCATTATCGATGATTGCTTCATTGTTGCAATGTAATGAAATTACGTTTGAATAAATAAAGGGTATTTTACTAAAAGAGTAAGAAAGCTGTCGTATGTACCTACTCGTGCTAGGCTGTGTTTCCACCAGGGATGAACGAGGGTGTGTTGCGAGTAGGGCTGCCATCTCTAAATTCGCCGAACCCGGACAATAATTTTAAAAACCCGGACATTTGGCGTAAATCGCACTTTTTCCCCGGACGTGTTCAAATCAGCACTAAATAATTAAATTCAATGGGTTGTTTCCTCACATAAAAAACTTCATTGAAAACCCCCCCGGACGCACCCCGGACGGGTGCGTCCCATAAGATATAACTACAAAATATATAATTTCATATTAATAACGTTCACAAGACATAATGAACGTTTGCTATAACAACAAAATCAATATTTTTATTAGGAATAACGGTCAATTAATATAATACTCTTTTTGTATAATAACTTATCATATAACACTCAAATACTCTAAATTTAGTTAATATAACATACATAACGTATATCGATCATAATATATACTATCTTTTAATATAATAATTATAAAATATAATATCGTATGATATACTAAATAGGTTATAACTCCATTCCAACCTTTTTCCCCAAAGTGTAATGTTTTCACGGATATCAAACTAAATCAATAGGTAGGTTAGGTTCGTTAGGTAGCTTCAGATGCCCGAAGGGCAAACCGCCCGGAAATAGGCGCGGGGCTCCGTCTAGTTAAGTTGAGGATTCAACATTTTGAGAATTTTAGAATAGCTAATTAGACGAGCTGCTACTTAAAAAATCGTGTAGACCAGTTGCTTTTAGGCGAGTTGATATGTACACGAGCTGCGATTTAGACAACCCGTTATTCTATACGAGTATTATGTATTTTGGTGTTAGATGTATTGAATATTATACATTATGAATCTAAGGTATTATGAACGTTATAAGTACATTATGACCGTTATATACAACGATATTATACTTAAACAACGTTATACTTAACAAAATTAGATATTTTGATGTTATATCAAACGTTCATTATAGACTTTGAACGGTATACAAAACAAGCTTATACAATATGAGCGTATAGAATATGAATATTATACAATAAGTTCTTATATCTTTTATTACTTACCCACCCCGGACGGCCTCCAAACTAGGACAAATCCGGGGAAACCCGGACGGATGGCAGCCCTAGTTGCGAGTAAGGGTAAGTAATAAAAGATATAAGAACTTATTGTATAATATTCATATTATATACGCTCATATTGCATAAGCTTGTTTTGTATACCGTTCAAAGTCTATAATGAACGTTTGATATAACATCAAAATATCTAATTTTATTAAGTATAACGTTATTTAAGTATAATATCGTTGTATATAACGGTCATAATGTATAACGTTCATAATACCTTAGATTTATAATGTATAATATTCAATACATCTAACACCAAAATACATAATGCTCGTATAGAATAACGGGTTGTCTAAATCGCAGCTCGCATACATATCAACTTGCCTAAAAGCAACTGGTCTACACGATTTTTTAAGTAGCAGCTAGTCTAATTAGCTATTCTAAAATTCTCAAAATGTTGTATCCTCAACTTAACTAGACGGAGCCCCGCTTCGCGGGGCTCCTATTTCCGGGCGTTTTGCCCTTCGGGCATCTGAAGCTACCTAACGAACCTAACCTACCTATTCTACCTATTGATTTAGTTTGAAATCCGTGAAAACATTACACTTTGGGGAAAAAGGTTGGAATGGAGTTTATAACCTTTTAGTATATCATACGCTATTATATTTTGTAATTATTATACTAAAAGATAGTATATCTTATGATCGATATACGTTATGTATGTTATATTAAACAAATTTAGAGTATTTGAGTGTTATATGATAAGTTATTATACAAAATGAGTGTTATATTAATTGACCGTTATTCCTAATAAAAATATAGATTTTGTTGTCATAGCAAACGTTCATTATATCTTGTGAACGTTATTAATATGAAATTATATATTTTGTAGTTATATCTTATGGGACGCACCCTGCGAGGGGTAAGTAATAAAAGATATAAGAACTTATTGTATAATATTCATATTATATACGCTCATATTGCATAAGCTTGTTTTGTATACCGTTCAAAGTCTATAATGAACGTTTGATATAACATCAAAATATCTAATTTTATTAAGTATAACGTTATTTAAGTATAATATCGTTGTATATAACGGTCATAATGTATAACGTTCATAATACCTTAGATTTATAATGTATAATATTCAATACATCTAACACCAAAATACATAATGCTCGTATAGAATAACGGGTTGTCTAAATCGCAGCTCGCATACATATCAACTTGCCTAAAAGCAACTGGTCTACACGATTTTTTAAGTAGCAGCTAGTCTAATTAGCTATTCTAAAATTCTCAAAATGTTGTATCCTCAACTTAACTAGACGGAGCCCCGCTTCGCGGGGCTCCTATTTCCGGGCGTTTTGCCCTTCGGGCATCTGAAGCTACCTAACGAACCTAACCTACCTATTCTACCTATTGATTTAGTTTGAAATCCGTGAAAACATTACACTTTGGGGAAAAAGGTTGGAATGGAGTTTATAACCTTTTAGTATATCATACGCTATTATATTTTGTAATTATTATACTAAAAGATAGTATATCTTATGATCGATATACGTTATGTATGTTATATTAAACAAATTTAGAGTATTTGAGTGTTATATGATAAGTTATTATACAAAATGAGTGTTATATTAATTGACCGTTATTCCTAATAAAAATATAGATTTTGTTGTTATAGCAAACGTTCATTATATCTTGTGAACGTTATTAATATGAAATTATATATTTTGTAGTTATATCTTATGGGACGCACCCTGCGAGTAATGTGTTTTACCAATAAGAATCGGTATCCTGCCTTTTCGCCGAAAATTGTATTGCCGAATTTCACTTGCCAACCAATTTTTCGCACATAGTTCATTTGGCCGAATAACTTTTACCAAACAATTATTTCGCAACCATTTCATTTCCCAAACCCATAGTAGGGAAATGAAAATTACCTACTAGTTGGGTTAGGTTAGGTTGGATTGTGTAAAGATGGGAAATGAAATTCGGCCAAATAAAACTTCTTGGCAAGTGAAATTTGGCAATACAATTTTCGGCGAAAAGGCAGAGAGCCAATAGAATCACTTCATTTGTTTATCCTCTTTAGACTCAGCTCTATGATTGGTTCTTGGGTGATGATAAACACGAAGAATACATTGTCAGAACCCAACTCTGTGACTGAGCAATTAAAAGGCAAACAGGAATGTCCAATTCTGTACAAAAAACAATATTTTACATAAAACATTTATTTACATAACTAAATATACAGAGGTACTACAGTACAAATACTAAACTAACTTAATAACTAGCTCAAATCTAAACTAGGCCCTTGCGGCATTGTACCAAGGATGCTGGCGGCATTTCCTCGTTGTATCGCAATGCAATTATTTTACATTAATTTAATTTTAAATTCACGACACGGCACGACGACAATCGCACGATTTTAGACTTATCAAACTCGCGGAGCGTAAGCGAAGTGAGTTCTTACAAACAACTCCAGACCGAACTGTCACCTGGCTACTGGGACGTCTCGGCATTTGGATGGCTTTTTGATTTCGATAGTTTGTCCGACGATAACTTTAGTAACGTTTTTCTGATCTTTATGAAATTTCTTGAGGCTGTTGCAGAGATACATAAAATTTGTAAGTTCGTATATGAGCAGGATCGATCAAGTGGTTATGGAGCTAGAAGGAGTAGAAGGAGAAAAAAATCCTCCTTGGGGTCTTGTTATATTAGTCAACTCGTTTGCAAGTAAATCGCGAGCTCTCAGTTCGAGGCGGACTACTAGTATCAAATATATTATGCAAAACAACCCATTGTCTTATGAGGTTGGTTCGCCAAGCACGTATTGGTACGAAGGTTGCTGCGATGTCGTTTATATACCTAAATCATCTGATTTATGGCATAGCTTCATTTGTCCTTTGTTACGCAAACATTTGAGTTGAGTTACATCATAATAATATACTGAGCTACATTACACATTACGTTCCGAGCACATTAACGCTCAAAACACACCTCGCGGAATGGAGGCAGTAATGTATGGAGGCCATAGACAAATTTAAGCTACCATCGACAAAGCTTCATACATTACTGCCTCCATTCCGCTAGGTGTGTTTTGAGCCTAAACAAAGAAACCTGCAATAGACTTCACAACAAAATGTGACGTTTCAAGCAAAAGGTACATCATTGCCGGTTGTTAATAAAATTTATTTCTAAATGAATTATTATGGCAGTAATGCCTTATTGATAACAGACAACGATGTACCTTTTACTTGAAAACGGAACAAATACTTAAAATTCAGCGAATTATTTTTAAACTACAGTAATTTCTGAAGATCGCGTGTTTGGAATAGAACATGATAAATAACACCTCTGAGTAGTTCAAATAAAACTGCACCGTTTTAATTTATTAGCGGTGAATACCATAAAACTTGACATTCAAAATTTCCTTTTTAGGGATGTTTTTCGAAGTAGAGAATCGGCCATACCGATACCGATGTCGGTGGCTTAGTAGTTAATAAAACTGTGTTAATAAAATGCTTTTCAACCTGTGATATCGGCTGTATTTAAATCGGTGATATCGATAGTTACTTTGCTAGTTTTTGTTTGCATAGTATAGTCATTTCAAAAAATGTGCTGCAACTATCAAAAGTTTTTTAAAATGTCAAGCACTTATCCTATTCATGGGCGAAATAGTTAAGTAAGTAGTAAAATATTTTCTGTATGAAAAAATTCATAGCATTTGTTCAAATGCGAAGTAAATCCTTTAAGGGATCTCTTCCAATTAACCATAGAGCTGGTAAATAGAATTAGAACTGGTAGACATAAGACTAATATAAAAAGTTAAGTTAGTTAACACTTTGATATCAAAATTGTAAGTAGGTATATAAAAGTTTACACACATTTGTAGTCTGTGGTTTATATGTGGCCTGTGGACTCTGGCCAGACTATACATTTTATAAAGGAACACACAAAAAAATACTACGAGTTTTCTGGTAACCATTTTTCTACAAAAACCGGTGAATGACAGTTTTTATGCTAGAAATCATTTATTTCATAGATTAAATTAGGCTAATCTAAATTAAATAAAGATACAGAAGTATAAGGTGCATTTAAAATAGTAAAAAACCAATTTAGAATCCGGTTGGCAGAAAGTACAACGCTTTGGTCTTAAAAAAACAAAACCAAGATGGCCGGGCCGGACGGAAGCGGAGTGACGTATGCGATTGTAGCACGGTACATTTACATAATTATATCTTTTGCGCATTCCCTTGGAAATATTTAAATGTTGTTGCAGAATTTCTATTTTTAATTTTGTTATTGTGCTAGGATGTGTGAAGGCGGTTGTTTTGACAGTCGAAATAAATAGTTGCGCCTGTGACCACTTTGCTTTTCAGCATATCAGATATGAATGTTAGATGTCGCTTCTTATAGGTTAGGGTTAGGTATTCCTATATTTGTGTATATCTGAAGCCGGATCTTAATTTTAAAAAATATGAACCTTATCTGAAATTCATTTTACATTACACCAATAGGGGTGATGACACATGTTGAATTATGCAATGAAATTTAGTTGATAGGTTGCAAAATGATCAAAATATAAAGTAAACATTAAAAAAATCTATTCAAATGGTTCAAAGAACGAAATTTAAAAAACCAATGATACCATTCGATTTGTAACATTTTATTGTGAAATAAATTGTATAGCAACCATATACATAAACGCAACATTTCACTGTAAAAATAGCAATTTCATAATTTTTCCATACTTTAAACAGGTCAAATATGAAGCCGTGACGTCAAGGCTTTATATCATTTTGTTAGGAGCGTTTTGAGAAACAAATGCAAATCTCAGACTTTAAGTCCTTTTCCTGTCTTTTATGTTGATTTAAGGCAATTGGCCCCATATAGACATTTGATCCTCACAACAAAACTAATCGATTGATACCATGCAATATGCATGAAAAACATTCATCTACCCTATTCCACCATTCATCCAATTTATTTTAAACTGGAATGTGTAATACCTATTCAGGTGCTAAAGCATTATTACATCTAGCTTTTCATTTAGTCAAAGGAACAGATAAATACAACTTCACATGTTTATTTTAGTTTTTTGTATACCTTATTATAAAAATTTCATATAATACATTACATTTCTTTGTCCTTCTCACTTAATAGTACATTACGCACCTAGGGCGGTAAAATAAAGAACGGTTCAGATCGCGGATATTTGCCATGGACAAGCGATCTGAGGCCTTCTTTATTACCGCCCGTGGTGCGTACACAATTTTACGTCTTCTCCTGGGTGTGAAGTGAGATTTGCCGCTACGCCCGTGGGCGTAATATCTCACTTACCGCCCAGAGTGACGTAAAGAGTATTTATTAACTTTGACGTAGAGCCCTGCTACGAAGTCTACGAATTATCGTAGCATTCGTAGCAGCTCTTACTTCGTATGACACGGCCCCTGTACGAGATTAAAACAGCAATCTGCTAGTGAGAAATTTATCAAATCATATGTACATATATGTAAATATAGGATTATCGAACGAGCTGAGCGCAAGCGAAGCGAGTTCTTACAAACAACTTCTAACCCAACTGTCACCTGGCTACTGGCAGGTCTGGGCATTTGGATGGCTTTTTGATTTACCTAGATAGTTTGTCCGACGATAACTTTAGTAACGTTTTTCTGATCTCTATGAAATTTCCTGGGGCTGTAGCAGAGATACCTAAAATTTGTAAATTCGTATATGAGCAGGATCTATCAAGTGGTTATGGAGCTAGAAGGAGAAAAAAAATCCTACTTAGGGTCTTGTTATATTGGTCAACTCGTTTGCAAGTAGGTAAATCGCGAGTTCTCAGTTCGAGGCGGACTACTAGTATTATTAAATATATTACCACTTACAATCTTATCCTAGTGATATCTCGGTCTTAAAAGATCGGTTCTACAAATGTAATGTATGAAATGTGTATTGCCTTATAAATGTATGAAATGTGTATTAACGTTAAAAATTTTATAATAAAAACAAGAATTATGTAACACAACCCCTTTGTGGAACTGTCCAGAGGTCAAATTAATCGCTATTGCCGTTAAATAACCCAAAAGCGTCAAATAATTAGTTCGCACGCACGCCTAAACAAGTCTTGACCTAAATACAAAGATGGCGGCCGATAACGTTCGGAAGCTTAGATTTAGATCGAAATTTCCATTTAAAGTAGACCCCATTTCCTTTACAACTGCCTCGTAACTGGGACCAAATTAGCCTGGCCTTATAAAGTACAATTACCAGTTAGTCTTGAGCTGTGATACTAGCATTTTTATATGTTATCAAAGCTCTATGTAATTTAGACCTCCCGGACGCCACTACCGTTCTATCTGTATTCGAATTTTGAATTTGAATTTCAAATGACACTGTATTTGAAAATAGACCGAGTGTTAAAAGTGTAAGGGTTGATTTAGATTGTTTAGTCTAGATTATGCGGTTGTAGAAAAAGATTTACAACTTTTCATATTAAGAGGTTGGTAGTACTTTGACCTTTTTAGAGTTACGTAACATCGTTTTACGCTTTGATTTTCGAACCTGCGGAGCGTAAGCGAAGTGAGTTCTCACAAACAACTCCAGACCGAACTGTCACCTGGCTACTGGGACGTCTCGGCATTTGGATGGCTTTTTGATTTCGATAGTTTGTCTGACGATAACTTTAGTTACGTTTTTCTGATCTTTATGAAATTTCTTGGGGCTGTGGCTGTAGCAGAGATACATAAAATTTGTAAGTTCGTATATGAGCAGGATCAATCAAGTGGCTATGGAGCTAGAAGGAGAAAAAAAATCCTCCTTGGGGTCTTGTTATATTGGTCACCTCGTTTGCAAGTAAATCGCGAGTTCTCAGTTCGAGGCGGACTTCTAGTAATTGTAAAGTCAACAAAATTCTCATAAGAGCTCTGGTATAACCTTTGCTCTACTTTTTGCTATCATTCTGGTACGTATTAGCATACATTTTCACGCCAGCTTGTTTACTGTGACTAAGGTTACCAAGCTATTTACCCAAATATATATTTCTCTCTTATGCTTTTTGTTTATGTATGAAGGGTGGAAAGTTATTTATTTCCGCCCTAGGGAGGTCTTTTCACGATTAGCAAACGTACATTTATTTACGTGCATTGTACTTATTTTTATTGTGCAATAAAGTTACGATACCTAAATAAATAAATTCAGTTCAAAATGGATTTTTTGTATAAAAGTTTTCTTTAAGACACTTGCTTGAAGTTGGAGGGAAATTGTTTAATTATTAGTAGGTGGTAGCCCACCTCCCGGCAGCATCCATCCAATAGCCTAAACAACAATAAACAAAAAAAACTGCGCGCGCCAACCCGCCTGCCAAGCGTGGCGCGTATGGCAAACCCCCCCCCCTTTAAAGGGGAGGCCTATGTTCAGCAGTGGACGTCTTATGGCTGAGATGATGATGATGATGATGAGGTGGTAGCATATTAAATCCAAAAAAAAAAATTATCATCTTATCAAGGCAATATCCCCCGCGACTAAGTAATAGTGGAGAAAAAATAATTTAAACAATTCATCGACGACAACCCTACCCTAGATTGAATAGCGACGACCTAAAAAAAGCTCAAACGTTATATCGTTTCACAAAAGGTTAGCGTTAGCACCTCGTTACAATGTACGCTTAAGGTTTTTTAACTTTTCCAAACCATTAAATAAACTGCTTACCTAAAAAGCCGTAGTTCACTTCATATTTTATTGCCGAATTGCGTTTTTTGCTGTTTCCCCGATGTGTTGAAAAAAGTGGCGCAGTGTTCTATATTCACTACTTTCTTATAGATACATTTAATTGTTTCGTAGCAGTCATGAAATAAAACTTACGAAAATACAGTTCAACATAAACTTGCTTTAAATTTTAAATGATATTTAAATTATCATTGAGTATGATAAGTTTTTAATCGGGAAGTGATTGTAATTTTTTTAAGTGTTTAAATAAATGGGTGCCGTTTGTATACGCACCAATGGAGGTGCAGCTGACCTTCACCAGGCTTTATTGAGACTTTAAATATACAGTATTTATATATATATATGTAATAAACTTATAGTTCGCGAAGTACGCAAAAATGAAATTCTGTACAATAGTGTACAGAGTTTCATGAAATATATATGGTATAATAACAGTTGGGGTATAAATTGGAGCAATATTTAGGGTACTTATTTTTCCAAAACGCAAGCGGGCGAAGCCACGGAAACAGCTAGTGTTATACTAATTATATTTCATTTTCCAGCCAGGCCGTGTTCGAGGCAAGCCGAGTGCATCACCGTCGCTGGCAGCTCGTGCGTGAGGACTCATTACGACTCACAGACGAGGTGTCTGTGCGGGGACAACAGCGCGCCGATCAACGGGCAGTGTGAAACTGTGACTAAATGTGAGTACACTTAGCAGCGAGCGTGACACACAGTTCGTGCGTGCGGACTCACTAAGATTCACAGACGAGGTGTCTGTGCGGGGACAACAGCGCGCCGATCAACGGGCAGTGTGAAACTGTGACTCACAGTTCGTGCGTGCGGACTCACTTAAATCTTTGCGGGAAGTATTTTTGAAAATTCTGGGATAGGAATGAAAATATCACGCAGTCCTCCGCAGGCGGAAATGTGGGCTTTGCTAGTGAAGAAATCTCGCCTCTACAAGTTAACCTGACCTTTAGCTTGAACGAATTAATTGTGACATGCAACCTTTCTTATAATTGCGGGCCGTTACACGAAGGGCCTTTATCTAGGACACGGAAGGGTTAAAGAAAGTTACGTATGAAATAAATGCTGGTTTACGACAGTGAAATAAATATCGAGTTAGTAGATTATATCGTTGATAGAGTATTTTCTTTGAAAATATGGCGTAACTTAAATTAAATTTCCAAAAATTGGAAACAGATGTCCATTACAAAGAAAAATGAACTGCGAAGAACTCTGGAACATCACGGGATTCGAACCCGCGTCCTTCGGATTGCCGGAATTAAATTTTATTAAATCTGAAAGAATAAATCAAATTATTTTTAATGAATATTTTGATTTGTTTATTTTAAATAGCCACCTAAAAATAAATAAAACCGGCCGTAAATTCGACCGGTGCTTCCGTGGCCGTGGCGAAGTTGGTTAAGGCGTCTGCCGCGAATGCAGAAGACGCTGGTTCGATCCCAGCCTTGGGCACGGGAGGCTTTCTTTGGGCACTTTTTCCTTTGTATATGACATCTATATACGTTTATAATCTATTTCGATTCAGAACTAAAACTACTTTTTCAATATGTGTTTTTGTGGTACAGAGTCAATTTATTTGCGCTTTTAAATGTCATTAGCAGAATTGTGTGCTCCATTATGTGGTTTTAATTATTCAAAATTTTCAAATATGTTATCTTTCTTTACCGTGGAACGTGAAAGGGAAATATTATTCCGCAAATCAGAAAATATAATACAGACTTGCGCAGCGCAGCAAAAAATCTATAATGATGAAGGATGAGACAGACACTAGGAGGCCGTTAGCATTATAACAATTAGGTACCTATGTAGATGTTCTTTATGTAAGCTTCTAAAAACTATTTCCTAAAATAAAACAACTTTGAACGGATTATATCGCGTATACTGAATTTAAATTACATCCCGACGTTTCGAACACTTTACGGGTTGACCCGTGAACCCGGGATGTAATTTAAATTCAGTATACGCGATATAATCCGTTTAAAGTTGTTTTATTTCATGAATAACTATCGCGGCAACCGTAGACAATATTAACTATTTCCTAATTTATCTTAAAATACGTAAATCTGGGGTAACGGTACCTTTAAGTCAAGTTGTGATCGATACAGCTTTCGTGCTTAAAGGCCAATTAAAAGATATCGTGAGTCCAATCAAGGTTAGTTTCTTTAAAAGTTTCACGTTATATGTGAGATTTGGCCGATTTGAGAGTCGATTACGATGTAGCATACTTTATGTGGGTTCTTGCATTAGCTAGGGATACACGCACAGATGTGTCCGCCGGATTTGTCCGACGGATATGCCCGGCGGACACATCCGTCCGTGTATGGCGCGAACGGACAGACAGCGGACAGACGTCTGGCGCACACATCTGTGTCCAATTCGCGCCATACACGGACGGATCTATCCGCCGGGCACATCCGTCGGACAAATCCGGCGGACACATCTGTGCGTGTATCCCTAGCTATTGTCCTTTAGGTAGGTCAATTGTGTTTAAATATTTTTAATATATATGTAGTTTATCTGGAACTCAATCATTTAACGTGACAAGAGCTAATTTCCACTTTGGGGTTAAATTTAATTGGTTCAAATGCAGTTGCTTTCGTAACAACAGGTAGGTAATAATTAATGACTACTGATTATATAGTTCATTAAAATAATGCTCCGATATATTTGATGGCATCTGTACATCTGTAGGTACAGTTGACATGACATTGGCATTGGGTCGGAGCGGCCAAAGTAGTCAGAAATAGATAGATATATAGATAGTTTATTAATGAAGCAGACATGAAGACTTTTATGAAGTCCCTTTCGTCCCGGTTAATCCACGCCTCAGGAGACCCCAGGGCCGGCTCTTACCTGTCCCAGCGACTTAGTCTTGCGATACAAAGGGGAAACGCCGCTAGCGTGATGGGGACTATGCCACAACAATCGGAGCTGCTGGGGTATTCTTTTTATGACTCTGGTTGGTAGGTAGGTATATTTTTCTTGTTTTTATTTTAATTTAGTTTTATTTATAATTCTAATTTAGTTTTATATAGGTAATTTTGTAAGTATATTTATACATATTGTAATTAGTTTGTTTATTAATCAAAAAGTATACATGAAGTACAAAGCCCTGCAAAACTGTTTCCACAGTTCGTCTGCAGGTGAGATAGTTAATTACATATCTAAATACTTAATGTCTGAACACGCACTTTATCGCCTTGATAATAGAGGCGTTGTTCAGATATTTGTGACCACCTTGGACGCTCAGATATATCTAATGGTGACTGTACTAATCTTGTGGTAAGACGAAAGTTTGGTTTAGCGAGACGAAAATCAAATCGCTGGCGAAAGCTAAGTTAAATATAAATACTTAACGAACCAAAAGAAGTTTGGGCTAACTTCATTCGGTAATACACTATTTCGAAGCAAGTTTTAATTAAAAGGAAGTAAAAAAGGCTTCTAGCACCTTCCCTGGCGAACCGACACGAAGACGTCATTAAAATCAAATTAAAGAATTCCACATGAAATATCGGACGCGGTAGGGAAAATTTAGTTGTTTACTTACAACTAGCTATTGCTGCGACTTCGTTCAGGCGCCTAATATATCGGAGCGGCCAAGGTAGTCAAAAAAATCTGAACATGCCCTTTATCGTCATGACGTTTTTCAAACATTTTGTGACCACATGTAGGCCGCTCCGATATCTGATGGTGACTATATACGTCTGTATAAAATGTAATGACAATCATTTAATGCACAGTTGAAATTATACACTTACAAAAGGCTGACTTACTGCCGTAAGGCATTCTCTACTATTCAATCTTTACTTTAAGCTAGTGCGAAGCCAGCCGTGGACACCGGCGGCCTTGGTCATGTATTTATAAGTTCATATATTTATTTCCTCAGCGCTGTACCACGCCTGCGCGAACAGCGATGAATGCAACGATGGGCTGATCTGCGGCACGCCCAACGCCACGGACAAGGCGCCCCATCTCCGCATGCTGGGGCCCAAGGACATCATCTGCCTCTGTGACGTCGAGAACGGGTTTAGAGAGAAGGACCACACTTGCAGCGGTACGTAGGAACTTCTAGAAACTTCCAACGCCATTGATAGAGCGTCACATCTGTATACTAGAGCCTAACGTCGTCATTTTCCTCTGTGACATTGAGAACGGCTTTAAAAAGAAGGACCACATCTGCAGCGGTACGTAGTAACTTCTAGAAACTCTCAACGCTAGAGATAGAAAGACATCTCTGTATGCTGGGGCCTAAGGACATCATCTGCCTCTGTGACGTTGAGAACGGCTTTAGAGAGAAGGACCACACTTGCAGCGGTACGTAGGAACTTCTAGAAACTCTCAACGCTATAGATAGAGTGACATCTCTGTATGCTGGGGATCATCTGGCTCTGTGACGTTGAGAACGGCTTTAGAGAGAAGGACCATACCTGCAGCGGTACGTAGGAACTTCTAGAAACTCCCTGCACTACGGACAGAGCGTCACATCTGTATACTGGGGCCGACACAAAAAGCCGGGACAGCATTTGCCTCTGTGATTGCGAACGAGTTTAGAGGTGTCGGCGGCCGATCGTAAAATCAGGCAGATCGTAAAATTCCTAGGCATATCGTGAAACGTGAAAATCTTTGACTCGTTCCCTGAGTCACAAGCCTTAAAATCCCGTACTTGTTGGTTTTTTTTTCAACAATATCCTACCCTACCCACTGAGACTTTTTTAGATAATTGATAAAAAGATAAAGATAAATTAAAATAAATAATAAATAAGGAACTACCTATTACATATATCGCCGGAACTCCGGCCAGCCTTGCTTGGAGTCGAGCTTTTTTTTGCTATTTGCGTGGGCATGGTCCTTAGATATACCTATATTATGTGTAGTGTTTACGGTAGCCAATCATTTGGCAAACAACATTTCATAAATGTTCATTTCACAAACAACGTTAGGCAAAGTAACGATTCCCAAATTAGACATTGTATAAAATTTTGTTTTACAAATAGTTCAAGAGACAAATTATTTGCTTGAAAAAACACTATATTACAAAACGTTATTTGGCAAATTATTCATTTGTTATTCAGGGCAATTAACAAAATAACGCATACTAAAAAATGTTAGTAAAATGCATTACTTGGTAAATACTTCGTTTAATAAATCATCATGGTGTGTATGTCATTTATATGTGTAATTATCTACGAGGACTACGAGTAGGTATTACATTTTAAAACTGCTAGATATTTTGTAGTTTAAAAGTTAAGTTTGTTTTTGTTTAATATATCACGGAAGACTATTATTTGAGAGAGCCCAGATAGGTGCGACGACGAGCGAAGCGAGGAGGAGCGTGTTAGGTTAACTGCGACCGTAAAATTATCCATTAATTACTTATATTTCATTGAAACCGAAATTCTTTTATAATATTTTGTCTTGTGTCAAATGCTCTTTTGCCTAGAAATGCAGTTGTCAGTCAGCCATTCCTGTTTACCTTATTTTACTATTGTCCCCAAAAACCAGAACGACTGATTAACCGACTTCAATTAAAGGAGGGTGTCCTCAATTCGTTTGTATTTATTTATTTTACTTATTAAATTGAGTAAGAACAGTAGCTTATCTATTGACATTTTGCAAAATAACTGATTTTAAAAACGATTTATTCGCGAAATGAACATTTGTTAAATAATAATTTGTCTTTCAATATGTTTATAAAGCGTCCAAGTTACTAAATGTATATTTGTCTATTAATGATTTATAAAATGAACATATTTAGCAATGACAGGTTTGTGAAATGAATAGTTTGTGAATTGTTGTTTGTTAAGTGATTATTTGCGAAATGGTGTTTATCAAATGATGATAAACCAGTGTTTACACTACACTAGTGCAGTGTTGCACTACAATAGTGCAGTAATAACGTTGTATGTTTCTAGATGCGGACATCCTGAAGACATCACTTTTTGCCATCGTCGTCGTGTCTTGTATAAGAAAAATGTTGGCTAACTAGATTATATCACACGAGTGTCTGCACTTCATTATGGACAGTTTATTTTATCGTCTCAACGCAGATTATAAAAATATAGTTATATTTATTTTTAACTAGCGACCCGCCCCGGCTTCGCACGGGTGCAATTATACATGCAACCCTTCCTCTTGAATCACTCTATCTATTTAAAAAAACCGCATCAAAATCCGTTGCGTAGTTTTAAAGATTCATACATACGGACAGACAGCAGGAAGTGACTTTGTTTTATACTATGTAGTGATTCGTAAGCGTGATAGCTGCCATTCCGGTACAATGAGGATAAATCTAGTGAATTTTCTAGTAGTTGTGTAGCGTGCGGAAGGTTTGATTTCTCGCACTAGTTCTTTTTACTTTTCCAGCATTTATAACGAGCCAAACTTAAAAGTCGAACGACGCTGTCTGTGTACCACACAAAACAGAACCAATTATATGTGTAGGTAATATGGCTTTGCAATTTTATTGTTGATTCAAAACGTCAAATTGCACCTAATTTAACTGAAGTAAACGGCTTTCATAAGTTGATTAATGCTGCAATTAACTACTTATATTATTCCTATATATGTACAAATTCAATTTCATCCCATGGCAATGATTTAGAGTATTTAAAATAAATTCACGCAAAAAATACATTTAAATTAATTAAGTTTATAATTTATAAGGACGTGTCTTAGTATGCTCAAGAATTGCTGCAAATCGATTTTAAATTATTATTTCATGTAATTTTGACACATTTCATGTTAGCGAAAAAAAGGGTTAGTAAGTAGGTACCGTATTTCAGCTACAGTAAAATCTTCCTATTATTTTCCAAAATTTTCTCCATCTTTGTAAATCACTAAACTATTTTAAAAGTAGGGACATTTTACGGTAATAGAAATTTCGTGTATTAAAACATTTTAAAATAATTTTACAGTTTTTACTAAATAATGTTACTAAAATAATGCACTATTAGTTTTAGTGTGATTTTTACACTTCATAGTCTACTTAAACCAGCTAAAAACGATGCTAAAATCAGAGAACCTAATTAAAGAATTATAAATGTTGTGCCTGAATCCGTCCATTTAAATAATAAATGTTTAAAAGTTAAAATAATGTAAATAGAATAATTACTTATTAAAATGTCACGAATTAAATAATAGTTAAAACTAATGATGATATCTGTGTTTTTGTTAGATTAACACTAGTGTGAATGTCACACATTTGAATAGAGATACTTACTTAGAGAGTTTAATAAATATAAAAAATAAAGCTGTGGCACGCTTTTAGATAAACACTGTGTAACTATGGATCTACGAAATAATTATGAATTCTGCACTACAGCTGAGACAAAAATTTAATGATTCTCGTACGCGTTCTACTGAGAAAAAAAAGCGCTGAAAACCACATATAAACCATTATCGTCTACTGCTTTAAATAGTTCCATTTTACTGTTCCGAAAACATTCAAGAAAGACAGTAAATTCTACTGTTTTGACAGGAAATTTTACTGTTTGAGTAGCTAAAGCTATTGTTCTTCCATGATTAGTAATGTTCAATCAGTAATTTTTACTGTTTTGTATTTTACTGTTTTTCAAACATTTGTTGACTTTGTACAGTCAACATCAAATATATTGTAACAGCTAGAGTAGCCAAATAGTTCGTCAGACCATACAAAATATATGGTGTAAAGAACTATTTGATCACTTTGGCTGTTACAATATAATTGATGCTGACTGTACAAAACAGTTAATCTTAATGTAATGAAAATCACTTTAATGTGTGACTGTTAGAAATTATTTTCTTCAGTGCACATTCAAAACTAAGGCGATTATCACACTGGCGACGGATCCGCATGCGGCGCCGGTGCGCGAGCGAGATAGCGCTCTGCATGTGTATAGCGCTGTCTCGTTCGCACACCGGCGCCGCATGCGGATCCGCAGCAATGTGAGAACCGCCTAAGCGCTGAGTGGTGATTGGCTCAAAAATCATGGAATCCATTTTTAACATAGTGGCACGGCATTCGTAATTATTTCATAAATCCATGGGTGTAACTTTATTTCTTTCCAGTCAAATACTTACTTATGCTGAAATAATCTAAAGATTTGCTCCAGAATATTTAGTAATAAAATAAATATAAGTGTAGCTGTAATTTAAAACTTTATTGTAATTTAGTGACTGCTACTGCATTTTTGGAAAGTAGATCAAGTATAGATTTGAAAAATAATGTTTTATTTATAGTTTTAATAAAGGCGATCATAATGATATTGTCTTTTCTTATATTCCTAATCTTGTGAATTCCAATGTATCTTCCAATACTGAAATTCCGCACGCCGCTCCAGTGTATAAACGGGACATCGCTATTCTTTCAGTTTTAGGTATCCATTGCTAAAATGTGTACCTACATGCATTAATGTCTGAATAAAAAAATGAACAATTATATTACGGGTATACCTACATATACTTATACTGTTGTGTTTTATACTTATAATGCTATGCCCTTGCAGGGTTAATATTCGTGTAATATTTTGAAATAATGTGACGTTTTCAATCAAAGGTAAAAATGGTCGGTTGTCAATAAGGCGTTACAGCCGTAAAAATCCATTTAGAAATGATCTCTATTAACAATCGACAATGATATTCCTTTGGCTTGAAAATGCACATATTTTAAAATTACGATGACAGCGCCACCTAGTTATGAATATTAAAATTGCTTTAGGTCAGCGTTATGTTCTGCTACTCATTCACAGATGTCGCTTGAATCACATGATGGTTAAATTAGTGTTAGCCAAATCTCATAGATGTCGCTTTAATTAATTTTGTGATATTGAAACTACTGACTAGCAGATGACGCTAGTAAAAAATATTTTAAATAAAATTGTTGTGTTTTATTTATAAATTTCTATTATAAACATTTTTAATAGGTATTATGCTTGTATTATGAGCCGAATTTCTTTTGTGAGATATTTATTCTTTTTCAAAGTTTCATTCATTTATTTGTAATAGCAACTATATTTTGCGGTCATTGAGAATTGTTAATTGACAATGTCAAATTTGTCAAAATCACATTGTGTTTCGTACGCTGTAGTTATTGAAATTTATTATTTTAGTCCCAAAATTCAGCATGTCTAAAGATCCACTCGACGAATTACTACAATTCCTAAAACCTGAATCCAGGATCGACCTGAAACATATCGCTTTGGACCATTTAGTTGGCTTATCAGGCGGCGAAGACGGAATCAATACGTTGCTCAAAAACGAGCAAATAATCGCAAGTATTATTGAGTTAACCAGTGACAGTGTCGATGAGGTCGCTAAAAATGCTCTTTTAACGCTAGTAAACATCACAGCCAACGCTAAGGGAGCTTCTGAGATACTAAAATACCGTCCAAGTACTAGTAAAAACATACTCGAGTTACTTATAGGTTATGTTCTCAATCCTAATAAAAAGGACGCAGATGCAGCTTGTATGATACTTTCAAACATCACGCGGCTTGAAGATGAGCTGGAAGTGTGTTTAGACACATTAATTCCCAAATTAAATGATATTTTAAACGTTTACGTCAATATTGATTTCAACAAAACTGGGTCGAAGTTACACTATCTTGCTGCCATGTTTAGCAATCTAAGCTGCAGTAGTCGAATACGCAAATGGCTGACGGAAGAAAACCCGCACGTTCCTCTAATTAAAATCCTGCCATTTTGCAATTATGAGCAATCTAATATTCGTCGAGGAGGTGCTATAGGCACTATAAGAAACTTATCTTTCGATATTGAATACCATGACATATTACTTAACCCGAATTTAGATATACTTACATATCTGCTAAACCCGTTGATGGGTAACGAGGATTATCCGGATGATGAAATGGATGTACTGCCGATAGCATTGCAATACTTACCTAAGGAGAAAAAGAGAGAGATTGATGTAGACATTCGGAAAATGATTCTTGAGACATTAAATAAATTATGTAGTAAACGTAACTGTAGAGAGATTCTACGGGATAACGGAGTTTATTACGTGTTACGGGAGTACCATAAGTGGGAGAAAGACCCGAAAGTGTTATTAGCTTGTGAGAATGTCGTAGACATCCTGATACAGAAGGAATCAGAAGTGGGAGCGGAGGATTTGTCAGCCGTCAATGTTCCAGAGGATTATAAGGAAAAGTTTGAAAAAATGGATGAAGATTATATAAAAAGTGCTGGATCCTAATTTAGGATGCAATATTTGCTAGGTTAAGTAATACATAAATGCATTTATATATATTTATAAGCTGTTGTTTCATTTAATTAATTGACAAATTGAGAACCTCCTCCTTCGAAATCTTGAAGTCTGGTGAAAATGTCAAGATATTTTTGAACACCTCACCCACTTGGCTACTTCTGTTGCTGACTTCATGCACATTACAGTGGACTCATATCGTTAGGTGACAAGTAAAACTCACTAAGTACTTCCACAAGTTCATAGCCATAATGAACCATACTGACAACATAACAAGGTTGATTTTCGTTTAATTATTTTTTGTAATCAGGCGTGTTTACACCTGGCGCACCGCCTCGCGTCGCGAGGAACTTGCCGCGCGCGGCAGCTCTGCTAGTGCGGACGTGCCTCGCCCGAGGCATTGCGGCCGCGCGTGCGTTTGTCTCGCTGCCTCGCGCGGCAATTTCCTCGCGAGGCGGTGCGTTAGGTGTAGTAGACACGCCTATTAGTGAGTTTTGCTTTTCGTGACGATATTATGTTCAGGAAATGAAGTACAAAATGTAGATATCAGTTGTTTATTCAACCACATCACAATCAGACATTTTAGTCACAATTTATACATGTGTAATGTGTAATACAGAGATGGGCCGACTAGGGTATTTGCCGACTACACAATCGGCCGACTAATCGGTTTTCAAATTGCCGATTAATCGGCCGACTAGTCGGCAAAGCCGATCGTAGGTTTTAGCTAAGTTCGGGTGCAATCGGAAACGCTCGTTTCGCTTTGTCCGCTGTGCCATTGTCTATCACGCGTTCATGACCAGCGCTGGCGTTTTTGAAGGCAAAAAGAAAACAAACACTATAATAAGATTTAGATATTCATAACATAACTAAGAAAAGGGTTAAACTTCTGCCAAGTTCTTATTTTCCTGTAGGTATTAAAGTGCCGAATATTCGGCATGTTTTGCCGACTAGTCGCCGACTAATCGCCGACTACAAATGATGCCGAATAGTCGGCTTTCCCGACTAGTCGGCCCATCTCTTAAATACACATAACTCGTTAATCTCTGTTTTTTTCTGTAATTACTAAAATAGTTCTATTTAACAATTTTTACCCATGCTATCTAATTTACTAATATTGAGTTAGATTGGGCAGATTATGTTAGATTGGTGCAGATTGAGGGGTCTGTTAAGATACTTAAAAAATATATTTAGGTGTACGTAATTCTTTTGAGTATGTTCCGTACATTTTTTTTGGACAAAAAAACAGAGATTGGTATATTTTTACGAATCAAAACGAAATAACCTCTTTACAATATAAACATTTACAAAAAAAAACAAAACCAAACATTTCTTAGTCAACTAAACTATATAATTTTTCTTACACTTATAAGACGTTTCTTGTATTTATACGTTAAGTGCGACAAAAACGTTCACTTTCTCTTTTTTTCATTATTTTAGCAAAATTAGGAACCCAAGATATAGGCGGTTATACATTTTAAAACCTATTATTATTTCAAACTAGCACCATTACACAATTTTACAATAACCATGGACCAAACACAACTGGACTGATAATTCTGGACACATTAGTGCCATCTATAGTGTTAGTAACGTGTACCTTCCATACATTTGCAGGGTTACCGTGGCAGGCTGCCGTGACGCAGGATCCGCCGTTGCAGCCCCTTACGGACTATTGCGTCATTCGTTATCGTCACATCAATCAATTTGTTATTGAAGAAAAATGGCCTCTGTCCATTACTAGCTATTTAGGACAATGTTGCCAGTGTTAATTATAAGTAGCGTGACATTAAAAGTTTGCTGGTAGAGCTTGACGTTGTTCGGTAGAGGCCTTGCTTTTTGTAAGGTGATAGGCTCCCTACAAACAGCACGTGGCGGCCGTGACCCAGACAGCCAGTTGTTCGAACCAAAGAGTGGTTAGACTAATTCTTCATTAGCTGCACACTTGTTCGTTAGGTCTCCGCGTTTGCTATCTATATTACCATAGAGTAACTTATCCGCCGTAACTTATGCGACACATTATAAAAATAGGAAGAAAAAATGACATTGCGTCGCAATGACATCTAGGAACGAATAGCGTACTGTGGTAAAGCTAGGTATTTTTCTTTTATTTTTATACCTTTAGGTGGATTTCGTGTAGATGGCGCTATCAGACTTGAGCTTCAAAAAGTGTGCTGCTCTACTATATAAGTTACTCTATGATAATACACACTACGTTATGTAACTGAATAAAAAACAAAAATCTGTTCTCAGGAAGTGATTGCCGATTGTCTTGATGGCGCTACAACACTTTATACCGAAAATTGGTTGGTATAGACTTAGGTGAAATGAGATTTTGTATGCCCAAGTATTGTTTAGTCCATGATAGAAAACTAGAATTAAGAATTATACTATTCACTTACAATTTTAGAAGAACTATAATAATAATACTGGAAAACTAAATCAAATATTCTGTATAAGTAGATATGGGACAGTCATATGTATAAACAAATAGTACATTACGCACCTAGGGCGGTAAAATAAAGAACGGCTCAGATCGCGGATATTTGTGGCCCGAACCGAAGGTAAGGGCCATAGACAAGCGATCTGAGGCCTTCTTTATTACCGCCCGTGGTGCGTACACAATTTTACGTCTTCTCCTGGGTGTGAAGTGAGATTTTCCGCTACGCCCGTGGGCGTAATATCTCACTTACCGCCCAGAGTGACGTAAATAATATTAAGACACGAACGAAGTAGTGCAAAATATTCTGTACACTATACGTACAGTCAGCGCCAAAAACAGCTTTTGCACTTCTATTTTAATAAGGTTCAAAATTGTATACTTTTTGGCGTTGACTGTACCATAAAAGGTACAGTCACCGTCAGATATATCGGAGCGGCCAAGGTGGTCACAAATATCTGAACAACGCCTCTATTGTCAAGGCGGGTATTCTGCCGTTTCGCCGAAAATTGTATTGCCGAATTTCACTTTAAACCAACTTTTCGCAGAAGTTTTATTTGGCCCAATAACTTTTACCAAATAATTATTTCGCAACCACACTAGGTTGGGTTAGGTTAGGTTGGATTATGTAGAGTTGGGAAATGAAATTCGGCCAAATGAAGCTTCTGCGAAAAGTTGGTTGGCAAGTGAAATTCGGCAATACAATTTTCGGCGAAAAGATAGAGAAGAGAACCAATTTGTATAGATATTTTTGGCGTTTTGTCTGTACCATAAAAGGTACGTTAGAGAGCAACATCTAGTTAAACTGTTCAATTACTTATCAATATTAGGCACTACTTCAATTTTTAAACGAGTTTTTACATTTGTGTACTATACAGAGTGGTTTTAAAACTGTGTGGGATCTAAATTTGTCTAAGAACTTATCTGTGGCCAAGTAAATGTATCAGTGACCATAGACAAAAATAAGACCCCATCGGAGAACGCACTTGAGCGGAATTAAGAATACTCATAAAAAAATATCAGCAATACTCAAAGTGTTATGCTGATTTTTTATCTATATTGCTGATTTTTAACAATATCGCTGATTTTTTTTCTCAGTCTTAAATCAGTTCAGGTGTGTATAGTGCCTTGTTGAAAAACCATCCTGTATTTGACATCTTACTCTGAAGCTGACGGCATGGGGCGGTAATTCTTGATCCCTTCCATCCGGGCCTTGCGCCGCTCGGAGGGCGTAGCACCCTTGATTTTGGTGATGATGTGGGGTCCCTTCTTCGACATATCGGGTACATATGAAGTGCAGAGTTCCTGTGAATAATAATATTTATTAATAATTAACCTTTTCATTGTTTTTTTTTAATTCAACTGCCAAGCATCGGACAGAAAAATCGTGCCAGAGCAAAATTTACGCGACTCGGTTATATTTTGGACGTGATATCACGCGCAGGCGCTGTGGGTACGACTTTCCGTGCGCGTGATTTGACGTCTTTGGCGGTCAAAGGGTTAAAAGCGTACGAGCCGTGTCCACAGTGCGAAGAACACCTATAAGGGTGCGCCGTCAAAATAACCTCCATACTTTCCTCTCACTCGCTCTCGCTTGCGACCGTGACCTTGGCGTGTGAACGACATTTTTGTATATAGGCATGCTTACACCTGGCGCACCGACTCGCGAGGAAATTGCCGCGCGCGGCAGCTCGGCTAGTGTGGACGTGTCTCGCCCGAGGCATTGCGGCCGCGCGTGCGTTTGTCTCGGCCGAGGCACGTCCACACTAGCCGAACTGTTGCGCGCGGAGATTTCCTCGCGGCTTATGACGTATGTATGACTGCAAAAAAATATATCCAGGCCCAACTGGGGCGGGTAGACGACTGGAAAATAGACATGAAGTGATCACCAACCAAAGTTGACGAGTAGGTGGAAGTTGAAGGATCCATGGTCAGAAATTCACAACTTTTCTCGATGCGTACATTTTTTTCAGTTCAAATTGGTATAGAATACTATTGAGATGTGCTGTTCGAATCGTAGTTTACGAATAAAATTGCGTGGATTTGTGGTGACCTCGTGCTCCCTGTAAAAGCTTAATGATGAGGTGTCTGAGTATTTAGTATAGTATATAGTATAGTGCTCACCTCCTCCCAGTTTTCGTCAGTCTGCACTACAGGGATGGTTGGCATCTCGCGCGGCACCGTTTCATCCTCGATCACATATTTTTGAGTGTCGAACAGGAATCGCTTGGGGCATGTTGAGACATGGAACTGTGGAGCATTGAAGATACAATCAGTCACAAACTATAATCATCATTCTCTTAGCATTTGACCCGTATTTGTAGCTGTCACCATAAATTTGTCAAAACCGTTACTAAACTAGAGAGATTATAAACTATCAAGGAACCGTCATATTGTTAAACGGCAGTTGCACCCTTCTTTACGCGTGATTACACCTGGCGCACCGCCTCGCGAGGAAATTGCCGGGCGCGGCAGCTCAGCTAGTGTGGTCGTGCCTCGCCCGAGGCTTTGCGGCCGCGCGTGCGTTGGCCTCGGCCGAGGCACGTCCACACTAGCCGAGCTGCCGCGCCCAGCAATTTCCTCGCGAGGCGGTGCGCCAGGTGTAATCACGCCTAAAGAAGGGTGCAATAGTTATTTGTGCAACAAGAGAGGAAAGTTGGTTTTTCTTGCGAGTGTGGATTTTGAGTCCCGAGTAAGCGAAAGATTCTATAATTGAATCACGAGCGAAGCGAGTGATTCTAAGTTTGAATCTTGAGCGTAGCGAGGGATCTCAAGAACACGAGATGTAAAAAAACTTTCCTCTCGTGTGACACATACAACTTTTCACCTCAGTAGTGAGAACATATTAATGTTAAAAAAACACATTTATTTACATTCCTGAATGAAAGGCATCATCATTATGACGAAAAGCTTCTAGAAACAAAATTTCACTGCCTGGAGTGAGGATAGTCGCAACTTTCGTCACTCCCTGGAGTGATGAAAGTCGCGCTTTTGTCACTCCAGGGAGTGAGGAAAGTAGGCTTGTTCGAACTGCTGAGGTGAAAAAATAGCTCTTATGCCTTGCAAATAAGATACACATATTTTTGTGGCTTTCGTGTTGCGCGACCTCATTCGTTATACTTACATCCAATTCAGCATCATTAACAACATGTGTGCTGTCAAAAGGACAGTTCACTTTGGGCAGGTTGGGGTATTGCTTGCGGCACTTCTGCAAGTGTATGTGCATCCGGTAATGTTCCACTTGATGAGCCTTGTTGTATGGGCAGGTCATCATCTGGTGAGGCTTCGGATCAATCACAGTGCTGGAAAGCCAGAAAAGTTGTAGTATAAAAAAGAAAAAAAAAGAAGATAGTTCAGAGCTCAAAGAGGACCCAGTGTGTTAGCCATCAACACAGTGAATCCTCCTTTTTGTATAGGGTCGGCAACGCGCATGTGACACCTCTGGAGTTGCAAGCGTCCACAGGCTACGGTAACTGCTTACCATCAGGCGGGCCGAATGTTTGTTCGCCACTAAAAATTATAAAAAAATAAAAAGTTTGTTTTCACACAGATCGGATACCGGTTTTAGCAAAATCCTTAAAATATTTGAATATTTAAAATAAAATGAATTTAAGCTATTTTTGTAGGGCTCTGTCTTGAACTTACGTAATGACTTCATATTTAGATTGCCCGTTTAAAAAAATAGAACTAAAGAACAAAAATATAGGAATCAGAAACCAATATTCAATCCCTAGCTTTTTGGGATGGGTAATAATATAAGCACTAACTTTTTGCCAAATTTTTTTTGTGGGCGAGAGTGGTGAGACAGAGATAAGTAGATAACATTGAATGTTCTATCGTTATTACTAGTAAGTGTCAGAAGTAAAGATTTAATGGATGCTTAAGTAATATCTGCAGACATACAGTTTCCAAACCTAACGTAATGGTAGCTTTTATTCTTTTCCGTGGATGTCCATGGCACAGTAAAAATATCTTTATCTTCATTCATCATTTGTACCAGTGTACGGAAAAAGGGACCACTTTGTCGATATGGAGTTACTAGTACTTTCTAAAACTACACAATGTACACTATTTATTGGTGAAAGAAAAAAGTGTCCTTATAAACCGTACGGAAAAAGGGACCACTTTGTCGATATGGAGTTACTAGTACTTTCTAAAACTACACAATGTACACTATTTATTGGTGAAAGAAAAAAGTGTCCTTATAAACCGTACGGAAAAAGGGACCACTTTGTCGATATGGAGTTACTAGTACTTTCTAAAACTACACAATGTACACTATTTATTGGTGAAAGAAAAAAGTGTCCTTATAAACCGCCAAAGTGGTCCCTTGCACTAAACTCGCCCACATTTAGTCTAAGGTCTATAGCCTATTCCACGGTAAAGTATAAAACCGAAGTGACTAATAGGTGGTCAGAATGCAAACAAGTGAAATTAATAGATTGTGTGTGAAGCCGAGCTCATCCGATTGGGTAGGTTCAAATTCGTCTGAACGTCATGAGACAACAAGGTCGTGCATGTTTTAAACTCCGTTAGAAAAGTCAGCCTTAGCGATCGTTTGATCCCGCAGAAACTTTAGTCAAAACTGGTAGAGCACTTTCTTGGCCCATTGTACAACGGATAACAGATGGAGCCGACTAATATCCGAGAGACCTTGGCTAGTCGTAATTCCGGAGGGCAGTTCGCAAGGTGGGCCGTCGGCATTGCCAGTGGTTGGAAAGAACTGGATGCAACAAGCCAAAAACCGTAGAAAATGGCGTGCTTATGAGGAGACCTATACTCAACAGTGGGTGAAAAAGGGTTGGGTGAAGAAGAAGACGTAGAAGTATAATTGCATTGTATGATTATAGTATCTACCTACCTAAAAGAACAATGATTTGCATGCAAGTCTAATCTAAAAGGAATTATGGAAAAGGGTTACTTACGAATACATTTTGAGACTTTGGTGCAAATCGGGCCGCAGGAAGGACTGGGTGACGGATAAGTTAATAAGTTTTTGAAATAGAAGTAGGTACTTCAAACCACTTCTAAATATATTGAAATGAAATTCTCTTCACAACAAAAAAAAATTTAGCCGTTCAAGTTCAAGTTGAAATAGTTGAATGTTGAATTGAAAATTTACGGAGATTGGTGAAGGTGAAGTCGAATGACAACGAATGAATGAATGACTGTTTGGAAATCTAATAACTTTCATATATTTGCATAATTGTCACACGTCTATTATCTGAATTTTTGAACAAAAACTACTGTCAATACTATTATAAGGAGAAAACATTAAAAAATACAGTTTTACTCATATTTCGTGACTAAACTAATTAATCACTTAGTGACAAACGTTTTCATCCAGCAATCGCTTTAGATTAGGCTAGTATTTAAACGCAACCGGAAACTAGAAACAGTGACGTGTGTCAGTGTCAGTGTCAAGACAAGCACTTTGCCTTTGCTTTGCCTCGCTTCTTGCTTTTTGTTTTAAGTCTTTCAAAATATTTCCTTTCAATATTTATCGTATTTTATCACAATGGACGAAGCCAACAGCATGGCAGATGCTTTAAAAGACCCCATACAGTTCTCAAAGGGAATAAATCTCAAGTAAATATTATTCTAAAAACTTTCAAACAGGGATCAACAAATTGCGATGGAAAAATCTGTTCAAAAGTTTCCCATGAATTTTACTGTACTCCAACCCACGAACGAAATAACGGACGAAATATATAGTTAAATTGGTACATAGAAAACACACCTTCACTCGGGCACAGATATCTGTGGTAAACACACAAATTAATGCTTTACGCTGGGACCTCTTTCTAGGGCGCCTTTTATGTGACAATTCTGGGGGGAGGGTGCTGAGCGAGGGCGCCGAAAGGCTAAGGCCGGCCTGAATATCACTACCAACTAGGCTAGAAGGCGGCTACTAAACTATGCTTATTATTTGTTAACAGAGAGCTGATGACTTCAAACACCGAGTTCCGGATAGACCTGGACTTCAATAATACGAAACAGGCTATGAAATCCGATCCTTTGCTAAATGACGACCTGTTTGGTGCAGATGATGATGATGAAGACAGGTATTTTTCCAAGTTTTTACATACTTTATTTAGTTTGACCATTTATTTATGTGCTTCATATTTTGTAAGTTAAATTTCAACCACTTTCGGTGTGCCACTGAGCTGAAGTTTGCTATACTTGACTAATGAAAGTGTCGACGTAAAAATATGTTTAAGTTTAAAGAACTTTATTACTCAAAAGAAATTTACATTTCGCTTAATGAGTAAGTTACATAACTTATACTTAAGTATCTAAAAAATTTCAAGAGCATCAAAAAGCAGTTTGCGGTGCCCGAATAATCACTAATTAACAATAATATGTATATGATAAAAAATACACGTAAGCCAATATTACAATTATGTAGGTAGGTATAACAGGTAACTATTCTATTAACTGTCGAATACGTAAAGTAAGCAGAAATGTTCACCGTTGCTAACCACCTTGGCGATATGTTCTATCATGCGAGTTTCAACCTTAGAATCTATGTAATTAAATTAAATTTACCTACTGAACGTGCAGTTGAATAACATGTGCTTATCGCCTGTTTTGGGCCATGAAACACCTTATGAAGGGAGACCTACCTCTGTCGCTTAAACGTAGGCTCATGGACATGTGCATACTTCCAATCCTCACCTACGGTGCTCAAACTTGGTCTTTGACGGAAGCTCAGAAGTCCAAACTCGGGGTTTGCCAGCGAGCTATGGAGCGCAGCATATTAGGTGTGAAATTAAGGGATCGTGTCCGGAACACCACGCTGCGCTCTAAAACTCAAATAACAGATGTAGCTCGGAAAGCAGCCAAGTTGAAGTGGGACTGGGCTGGTCACGTCTGCCGCATGCCAAACGACTTGTGGGCTAAGATAACCACTGAGTGGGTGCCTCACGAGTCAAACCGAGGATCCGGCAGGCCTCGACAGCGATGGCGGGATAACTTGGACTCCTTTTTGCGAGACTGGCCAGAGGTAGCACTAGACCGAGACGAATGGAAAAAAAGAGGGGAGGCCTTTGCCCAGCAGTGGGACACAATAGGCTCATAATAAATAATAATAATAATATCGCCTGTTTTGTCTTACAGTTGCAACTCCCAGGGTCGAACTTAGATGTTACAAATTACTTAATAAATATTGCTTTAATTTCTTTTTAAACAAATATGCCTGTGTACGGACAAAGGGACCACTTTGTCGATATGAAGTTACTAGTACTTTCTAAAACTACGCAATTTGCACTATCTATTAGTGAAGGAAAAAAGTGTCCTTGTAAATCGACAAAGTGGTCCCTTGCACTAAACTCGTCCACAAATTAACTCCTTTGCACTCTTTTATCGCTTTCGGTAATTGGTTATGTTTACACTTTTGTACCTTATTCCTTTGCAATAAGGTCCAAAAGATATTTTTGATGTTAAGGGAGTTTACTTGTTTAGCTAGAGGTACTGGCTATCCAGATCCAGAGGAATTCAAAGCACTGCCTCCGAGCTCCATCATCCAACACATGGAGATGGTTGAGAAAGCTCTCGAGTAGGTGTACTAGGGGGCAACTACACAAAAGATCCCTTTGGGTCGAAGTGTATCCTTACGGGCCCCCCGAATACAATAAGATAAGATGAGATAAGATTACTTGTTTAGCTTTTTAGAATATAATTATAGTCTTGAAGTAATAGGCTACTTTCCTATGAAGTCAAATCAGCTACTCTGTAAGAAATGTCAAAACAATTTGTTATATGAAGTTTATACGGGAGGCTAATATTGTGACGTCACAATACTATATGATGAATACATCTCCTTTATAAAAGTTTTAACCATTATTAAATCATTTAAAGTGCAAACACATGTTACACCTGGATATTCATGTGTATTTTAGAAATGTTGATTTTATGAATGCAATGAAATAATTAAAGTATAATTAATAAGTTTATCTATTAAAAAGTAGCCTATTGTCTGTCTAAATAAAGCACAGATAGTGACAATAGCTTTTATCAAAAATATAATACATATAAAACAATTCTTTTATTAAAATAAATTTTTAACCGACTTCAAAAAAGGAGAAGGTTCTCAATTCAACTGAATGTTTTTTTTTGTATGTATGTTACTCGATAGCTCCGTGAATCGTGAACCGATTTTCAAAATTTTTTGTACCCCTAGATGGTCCCATTGTCACCAAGTCGGGGTCTGATGATGGAATCCTGGAGAAATCGAGGGAACTCTTTAACTATTATAAGCACACCTATAGTGATTTCACTATTTTTTACAGCAACCCGACCACTTCCTCTTGGAATAGCGGATCCTAAGTGAAATCGGTTCTTTTTTTGATATTACTGTCTCTGTTGACCCCCATGGTCTACTGAGCTCATTAGGTATGCACTGTATGCAGTACAAATCAATACCATTTTAAAATAAGAAAATATACTTGTACAAACAGTGATGTCCTCAAGAATTTGGAAGAGACCACAGAAAAAGCAATGCTGTCCAGCCCGGAGTACCTCTCCTTCGATGAACTGGCGGCCAAAATGACAGACTGCATACCAAGTGGAGATTGCAAGATGCTGATACTGGAGGAAGGTATAGCATTTTATTTTGTAGACCTTGTGTTTTTTCGGAAAGTGGAAAGAAAAAAATCAGAACTAGCTGTTAGCTTTCGATTTTAATATTCGGTATGACTGGGCTATTAGTTATCCGGCAAACTTTGCAAACTCTCACCATCCCGTCTTTTTCACCTCTCATTTTATATTTAAGTCACTACAATGAAGAAAAGGGTAGGTAGTGTAGAACAATTTTTGGATAAACCTAATACTTTCTTAATCTCAGAAAGTTTAAAAGAGTGTTCCTTGATATCTCATTAAACATTGATCCCAACAAAAAAGTGTATAGAATCTTATTTGAAGTGTTCCCCTATACACGTATTTTAGACACCTTTATCTACACCCATATCTGGTATCATAAACCCTCCATGATGCGTTGAAAACCGCACGTTATGACCACCATAAAAATAGACTGTTTTGTTAGAAGTTAGAACAAATGTCTTATCTGTAACGATGTTATTATAGCCAAATAATAACAACGAATTCGATATCATTATGAAAATCTGGCCTGCTCCCCGACCGCCGGCACAATCGAGTTGGCCATGGCGTTGCAATAGCAGTCATTCTAACGGTTTCAGAACGCGTCATTTAGGGTTTATAATATGTGTGTAGATAAAGCAATGTATGCAACTGTACGTAATTAGGCCTTAAAACAGTCGTTTGACTCGTATTTTAAGGACCCCTATTATGCAACATTAAACATATACTACTATTATCTACAACTAATTATTTCCTCTAAGTTTTCCTTCATTGGGCGGGCTTATTTATCTCAACATAACATAAAACATAACAGGTGACGGGCCGCTGGTACCATATGATGCGGATGTGACCATCCACTATGCTGCTTATTGGGAGAAAGAGAAGATTCCATTTGACTCTACACTTACCATGAACTTCGGAAATCCCATGGTAAGAAATAAATTAAGAAAATATTTAGGGATATGTGCCAGGAATATGACATGGCGTGCCGCGGCCGCTGCAGGATGCCATCGCGAGTGCAGACTTCTGGCCGAAGGGTGTTGTGTTTCGGCGGTTCCGGGGCACTCTGCCGAATCCTGCACCAGATCAGACGACGCAACGGAGCCACGAAGTTACATCGCCTAGATCAAACTAGTCTTAAGTTATTTTATATGTTTTGTTTTGTAGTTCGCAGCGCCTTGGTTTTTACTGTAGTGCTGTGTAACGAATAATTTGAATAAATAATAATAATAAATAAGGAATACTATTAATACTATTATCAAAGATTTGTATTTTCAAGTAAAAAGTTCGGAATGATTGCCAGTACCTTCATTTTCACTGAAGGAAAATATCGTGAGGTAACCGGAACTAACCCTCGAGGTTTGGTCTGATGGCAGTCGCTTTCGTGAAGCTAGTGTCTAAGTCAATTCAAGGGATTAAGTAGCCGAGCGGAATCGTTACAAATGCTAGGAGGAGGTTGTTTATAGGGTTAATATAATTAGTAATAGTAAAACACTTAGTTGTACACGAGAACTAGAACTCAGTGAGAGAGATTTAATTCAATATATACGTAAAGGCGAACTTATTTTAATCGATTTCTTCCTGTTAATCTTTGAGCAATTGAGAGAGAAAGTTGGATGTGCTACGTAGACTTACAGTACTGATTTTTCCTTACGTTTTTAGAAAATCCGCCTCGGCGCTGGGAAGGTGCTCCCCGGTCTGGAGATAGCGCTGACGTGCCTGCGCGGTCCCGCGGCGCGGGTGCACGTGCTGCTGGCGCCCGCGCTGGCGTGGGGCACGCGCGGGGTGCCGCCGCGCATCCGCGCCGAGCGGGCGCTCTTCGTCATCGCGCTCTATGACGTCAGGCATCGCGCGGCGCCCGAACAGTGAGTTGTTAAAGTAACATTATGGAGCGAGCGTAGCGAAGTTCATACAAACAACTACGGAGACAACAGAACTGTCAGAGTAACATAATAAAACGAGTGGACGCAGTGAAGCGAAGTTCGTACAGCTTCAGACACCACAAAGCTGTCAGTTGGCTACCGAGACGTCCCTGCGTTACGATGGTTTTTTGATTTTAAATAGAGTTCCTCGATAGTAGTAACGTTTTTCTGATATTTATGAAATTAGTTGGCCACCTCGAACTGAGAAATCGCTATTTACTTGCATACTTTTTAGGATTTACTTGACTTCAATGCTTTGTAAGTTTCTTTATGTATATAACAACATTTTAAGCGATAATACCGGAGAAAAGTGTCATAATGTCTTAGATAAGTGTTTGTTGACATTATGGATAGTAGAATGTAAGGATGACAATCTCTTATATGAGAACCGTCTAAAAAGTGTCCAGCGGCGGGAAACAGCAACTAAAAGTTCTAAATCTCTCCACGTAGCGCCATCGTAGCGCTAGTATTGCTTTCGTGTATGAACCCGGACTAGCTAAAGCTAAAGTGGCGCCACCAATTCCACGCCTTTTGGTGGACACTTTTGTAACAGAGAGATTGTCATCCTTACCTTCTACCATCCTTAGTTGACATGATAAGACAAGTCGTAAGACACACCACACCTGATCTAAATTAATCAAACTCATAGAGATAATGCTTAAATTTGTCTATGTTTTGTCTATGGTTGCTTAAATTTGTATGGATGGCATAGACAAATTCAAGTAACCATAGACAAATTGAAGAGTCGCCAGGACGCTCGCGTGAACGCGCGTCCCCATGAACAAACGTAGTTCAGGTCTCATTTTAAAACGACATGCATTAGAACCACGAAATTTGGCATGGGCGTTCTAGGAGTACAGATCTATGTCGGTAATTCGTTTTCGTTGTTAAAAATTGTAATACAAAGAAAACATAGCAAAAATAAGTTTTGTATGTAAATCTGTATCTGGCTGTATTTTCTTTGTATTACAATTTTTAGCAACCAAAACGAATTACCGACATAGATCTGTACTACTAGAATGCCCATGCCAAATTTCGTGGTTCTAAAGCATGTCGTTTTAAAATGAGAGCTGAACTACGTTTGTATGGGAACACGAGCGTCCCGGCGACTCTTAAGCATTTTGTCTAAGAATTTGCTTAATTCAGCTCAGGTATGTTTTGTCCCTAATAATAAATTCTGTAATAATTATGGTGTTACAATAATGTTCCTTATTTACAGCTTCAACAGCTTACCTATAGAAGAGCAGAAAAAATACGAAAACATCATGAAAACAGTAGAAAGTGTGCATTCAGAAGCTAAACGTCAGTTCGAGAAACGAAAATACAAGCCGGCAATGAAAAACTACCAGCACTCCATGATCATACTAAACCTATCGAGACCAGAAAATGAAATACAGGAAGAAAATATAAAAAAATATAGAGTTAATGCGTACGTCAACTTAGCTATGTGTTATTGCAAATTAAATAAACCAAACTATGCCATTTCAATGCTTGAAAACTTAGATTATGTAACAGACATCGATAAACACTGCAAAGCGTTATTTTATTATGGAAAAGCTTACCAATTATTAGGTAATAACGAAGAAGCGTTAAAATATTATAAAAAAGCGCTCAAATTGGAACCTAAGAATAAAGATATCGGTAATACTTTGGCTGAATTAGATGAGTATTTAAAAACGTCAGCGGTGAAAGAAAAAAAACTTTGGCAGAACGCTTTCCAGTCGGCGCCTGAGAAAAAAGAAAGTATTGTCTATGACGTTGAGCCGGATTTTGAAAATGGCGTGCGGACGATGTGTCACGATTTGGCGGGAAGGCACGAGTATGCAAAATTCGATTTACCTAAAGGGCTTTCTAAGGATGAAGTTTTGTGTATAAAATCCCTGATCAGGGATTTTGAGGGTCTCATTTTAGAGGAAGACGGCGAAGGGAGAAGGAAAAAAATGTCTATTATTAGGAAGTTGTTGTAAGAATAATTAGTATTTCATCACACCACCTCTGAATTGCTCTCTTTATACCTTGAAAGCGGTGGGGAAAAACGCATTTTATCCACATGCGTGGAAAGTAATTTGGTACAAGGTTTGACTTGTTTTTTCACGTTGTCTGGCAGGATCAGAATAAAATTTAAGATGATTTTATGTTATAGTATAATTTTCAAAGCATTTCATTTGGCTTCAATTTTTAACTGACTTCAATTTCATAGAAAGAGTAGGTTCTGTATTCGTTTTGGTGTTTTTTTTTTATGTATGTTCACCGATTATATTTTTTTCCTGTGGTGTGTTGAAAAAAATTGTATTATACACGACAGCAAAGTTTGTTCAACCTCTCTTGCCTTGAGACCCTCGTACGCTCAAGATTCAACTTTCTTAACACTCGCTGCGCTCAATTTTGAATTCTTTCACTAGCTCAGGTCTCAATAAAAGCACGAGGGATTAAACAACAACTTTGCTCCCTTCTATAGTATAAGTTTACATAAAAAAAATACTCAAGAATATGTGTCCAAAGTTGAGCTCGCTATAAGTATAAGAACCGTTGGACGATTTTAATAATATTACATTCTAAGTTCAAGGTCCTTCCTTCAACGGTTAGTTTCGGCTGTGTGGTTGGACCTTAAGATAATGACAATGTTTTATAAGTATGTATTAAGAATATGTTTTTCCCAAATATTAATTAAGTGTTTATGTAAGATTAACTGTTTTTTAGGGTTCGTACAGTCAGCAGCAGAAGTAGCGAAGGGGCTATTCATAAATTACGTCATTTCAAAATAGGGGGGGGGGGGTCTGGACATCGGATGATGGTAGCATAACATAGGAGGAAATGGGGCCATTTTAAGCATAATCTTTGGATGATTTTAGGGGGGGGGGGTCAAAAATCGATGACGTGATTTATGGACAGCCCCTAAGCTGGTAGGGTGTTAAAAATGAGCTACACACGCTCTTATTCTCTTAACAATTAAGGCTTGTCAAGGTCATATTGAGCACTCTAACTGTACAGTCGTCATCAAATACTTAATATCAGAGCGGCCACTAAAAATATCTGAACATGCACTTTACTGCCTTAACAATAGAGCCTAGTTCATAGAGTAGCAGATTGAGGGTTTCCGCGATCGAGGTTTTTCAATTTGGACTGTTCTCTCTCGTTATACCCTTGTTACACCTACCGAGTACAGTGGCGAGTCAGTACTCTCGACCGAGTACTCGCAAGGTCTAAACACATCGCCGAGTACTGGGCCGGGCCAGTTTACTCTCTCGGCCGAGTGGCATTTTGCTGTCTCGCCACTGTACTCGTCAGGTGTAACCAGGCCTTTAGGTCCCTTACTTAAAATAACTTGCTTATCAATCACAGCAAGTAGGACAAATTGCCAAACGTGAACGATGTGTCGTTGAAGAGTGCCGTCTGAACATCACTAGGTACATCAAATGCCACTTTTTGAATAAAAATGCTTGATTTGTTGATAAAAACACAAAAATTACTATATGTATGCCTTTAAGATTTGAGGAGCTCCCTCGATTCCTAATACGATCCCACACGATAGCGTCGAAAAGAAAAATACTTTTCACCCGCACTTCATGTGTTTGTTTTATATAACTTGACTACGGAACCCCAAAAATCAAGCTTCTAAGTCAACGTAATCCAAAGATACCAATCATTAATGTGTTGTCAAAGTTTGTCTTTCAATTATATATTTTTTACATTTTTTGGTTGTTAAAATTGTGTAATGTATGTACGGAAACCTCAGGGCGCGAGTCCGAAACGCACTTGGCCGGTAATTTTATTAGTTTTACGTCACTCTGAGCGGTAAGTGAGATTTTACGCCAAGGGCGCAGCGGCAAATTTCACTTCACACCCAGCATAAGACGTAACAGGGTGTCCACTATAAACCCCCAAAAAAATTCCCTGACTTTTCCCTGACTTTCCATGACCATTTTTTGAAATTTCCCTGACCAAAATGTCCATCTACAAAAACATTTTTACTATTTTTAGCTCAAGGTAGTCGAATTTCCATACGCAAGACTTTAGTATCGCATTTTTTTGTGTCTCCATTTCAGTGTTTAGGTAAATATTACTTAACGTAATATATGCGCATCCTTATTAGTCTGTCTGTTGAATTTTTACAAAATCGAATCAAGTTTCAGAACAAAAGTATGTATAGAGACCAATTTTGAATTGTTAGTTTTAAGTATATGGACACGCTACATTTTTTTGTACAACGGCGGTGGCAAACAAGCATACGGCCCACCTGATGGCAAGCCGCTACCGTAGCCTATGGACGCCTGCAACTCCAGAGGTGTCACATGCGCGTTGCCGACCCTTTAAAAACAGGAGGATTCACTGTGTTGACGGCTAACGGAACGAGAGGTTCCTCGTCGTCGACACACTGGGTCCTCTTTGAGCTCTTTGGTTACTATACATATAAATTATAAACTTAATATATGTATGTCATAAAAAGCGTCCGGTGTCCAGGAATGGGATCGAACAATCGTCTTCTGCATCGCATCCGGGTCACAAACTCCTACTTAAAATAACCCGTTAGCCTAGGAGGTAGGACTCCTGCAGCGAATGCTAAAGACGCTGGTTTCATCGCAGCCCTAGGCAACTAGAGACCTTGGTCACTTTTCCTTTGTAAGTATACGTTCCGTTGTAATTTTTCCAGAGTCACGCAATATTCCTAGCACAATATCAGCATGTTGTATTGATTCCGTATGTCTTACAGCGTGCAGCGTACGAATCAAAACGAATCGGCCTTTTTTTCAAATCTTAAATAATAGGTGAAGTTATTGCGTTAAGCTTCGAAACTCTTGTGATAGTGTTCTGTGACAAGTACATTTTCGGTGTTATTTAAATCGATGTTATAATATCTTCAGGAGACAAAGCGTCGAGATCTTTCGTCTTTACAAGTTCTCCATTAGATTTATTTATCAAGTCCATTATGGCAACATCTACGAATGACGCTAGAGGTTTGTTGCTTTGAAATAGCCATAAAATGGTTGGTAATCCCTTTTAATAAATACTACGTTTACACTTGTATGTTCGCATTTGAGTAGACGCTCGTGGAAACGTTCTAAGTACGAACCATTCGCGTACGAGTGCCAACGCAAATGTCAGTTCACATATTCGGCTCTGTGGGTATAACTCCCCGACGCGACATGTATAGACAGTCCACGCGCTAATCACCGGTTTATTCGCCTCGTCACTCCCACAAAGTATAAACGCGTTTCAGTCGCCATCAGATATATCGAAGTGGCAAAAGTGGTCACAAATATCTGAACATACACTTTATTGCCTTGACGATAGAGGCGTTGTTCAGATATTTGTATATCCGCTCTGATATATCTGATGGCGAATGTACAATAGATCCTACGATTGCCAATGGAGCTTTTAGTAACGGATTTTTCATTACAGTAAGGTTTTTTGTTTTGGCTCATTAAAAGCAAATTCTCGAACCTGATGCTTTTATAGATCTGTCAAGGCATAGTCCATTTTCAAGCCACCTTATCAATGTAAATTAAATCGCGAATTCTGTACATCCAGACATAGCATGTGTGCTATTCCGTGATTGGTCACATTACACGACTTTTGTCTTTCCCATAGAGTTGTTGAAAGCAATCTTGCTATCTGGGAACATTTTGTTACGCTGTATTTTAGTCCCGTCCCCCTCGCAAGAGTTTTGGCAGATTTTGTTCAGTTCAGGACTGCATTTAATGTTGGTACAAGTTATTCTAATGTTTAATTAGTGGTCAACTGATTTTAGTTTCAAGATTTTTGATATTATGTTTCGGACCTTCTCTATGTAACACTACGGCTCGCTCACTCATATTCCTCAATTTAAATATTTGGCAACATTGTCTAAAATTAAATACGCTAAATGCTGATATTATGATCGCCTACGACTTCAATATGCAAACTCTGGACTCACTCTTAGATTGAATCATACTTTATTAAACGTACAATATTTTGAACTCATTTCATTAGTCATATTCACTGTTTTATGAAACTCTAACACATCACTGTAAAAAAACTGTATGATTTTTATTATATTTCATATCCTAAAAGCAGAAATTTAATTATAGTACATTAAATCATAATGTTGTAGATCCTTGCTACACTGAAATACAATGCTATGAGTCTGGGTTACTAGTCAGCTTGAGCAAAGGCTTTCTCATTAGCAATCGCTGAGAGGGTTTAAGATTTTTTAAACCTTAAAAAAATATTCTAAATAGAGAAGGTATGACGCCATATGAGTAATTCTATGAATTCTTTGGATTCACCTATAACCAAGAGAACAAAACTTTTGTTTTCCATAATATATTATATTCCTTAATTTTTTTCCAGGTCCATATTTTTCCCTGACCTCATTATAATTTCCCTGACTTTCCATGACTTTCTAGTGCCATTTCGAGCTTCCCTGACTTTTCACTGACTTTCCAGAAAGTGGACACCCTGCGTAAAATTGTGTACGCACCACGAGCGGTAATAAAGAAGGCCTCAGATCACTTGTTTATGGCCCTTACGGTTCGGGCCACACTTACCCGCGATCTGGGCCGTTCTTTATTTTACCGCCCTAGGTGCGTAATGTACTATTATAGAACTGTCAAAAATATTAAAATGATGAACGTATTAAGACTTTTATTTATAAGCATTAATGAGGGTGTCTTGAAATCCAGGTGGAGGCACTGTGACGAGGTCTTTTTGACAGCAGCTGTCAAAATCCACCAATAAAAAAAGTGATTAGGCGAACTACACCTGTCGCACCGCCTCGCGAGGAAATTCGCGCGGCAGGTCGGCTAGTATGGACGTGCCTCGGCCGAGACAAACGCACGCGCGGCCGCAATGCCTCGGGCGAGGCACGTTTACACTAGCCGAGCTGCCGCGCGCGGCAATTTCCTCGCGAGGCGGTACGCCAGGTGTAAACGCGGCTATTAAACATGACTGGTGGATTATGACAGCTGAACCTCTTGTCACGGTGCTGCTATCTGACCTTCCAACCCAGAGGGGAAATTAGGCCTTATTGGGTTTAGGTCTGATTTCCTCACGATGTTTTCCATCAGCGAAAAGCGAATGTAAAATATTCTCATATGTCTCCAGTTACTTAGGTACATTATTTGTCTCTGCCCATTGTGACTTATTCATTAGGGACAGATGATAATACATCATTTTAATTAATAAAACTACAGATTTTCACAGAGTTATATTTAAATGTAAGTTACATTCCAGTGTAGGACTCAATAGTGTTGTTCTCGCGCGACATTTTGAGCGCCTGCAGCCGGCGGTCAGGGTCCGACAACCAGTCGTAGTTGGACCGCGCGGTCACCAGCCGGGAGATCAGCCAGCGCATCATTTCCATCTTCTGTATCAACGCTTGCAGTTTGCTGAAATGGTTTTCATAGAATGTGGGTTGAAAATGTCTGTAATTTATTCAGACAGATGCACTTTATAAATTTATACATTTGTGATGTTTTCAACTCGAAAGATACGTTGTCGGTTGTTAGTAGATTATATTTTCTAAATATTTTTTTACGCCTTATTGACAACCGCAAAAACAGCATTGGCAATAACAGCGTCCGTTCCTGAAGGTGGTAGGGTCCTAGTGCCTTTATGCCTTCTTGCACAGACACAAGCTGAGCCACTTTCCTATTCAATATGTTTTAAGCATTTTTCTGTACTCTTATTATGTACTTATGCGAACGTATTGAATAAACGTCTTTTATTATTATTATTATTAACCGAGAAACATGTAGCTTTGATTGAATGTCACAATTTTTTTATACCACGTCGTAAACAAGCATACGGCCTGCTTGATGGTAAGCAGTTACTATCTAGTACGCAGGCGCTTCACACACTTAGAGCAATTCAGCTACCATAGACAAAAAAAAGCTCGGTCTATAACGACTATCGGCCTTTTTACACCGATATTACTTAGGGATATCAACGCGCTGCGCTGTAAAGAAGCGCGCCTACGACGCGCGTTCCCGCAACGTGGCGCGTTTAATAAACGCGGTGTGAAAAGGCCCTTAGTCGTTTTCGGCCGATTATCCAGCTACCGGCTATAAAATTCAACTTACTTATGCAAAGGTCCTTCCTGCGCCACCTCCTCGCTGGTAGCCTGTTCGCTCATGTCCCGTAGTTCTCCCAACTCCTCGTCCCACCGGCTCCGGAGCACAGTGTGTTCCTCTTCAGCCCTGGTCAACATAGCCTCGGTCTCTCGGAGCCGCCCCTCTTTGTCCTTGTATTCTTGTAGCTTGGAGATTATTTCTCTGTAAACAATTAATACTAATATTATAAATGCGAATGTGTTTACCATAGCGCGTGAACTGATTTGACACCGCACACCGCGTTTCAACTGACTTTAAGATTTCAAAGGAGGAGGATCTCAATTCGTTGGGATATTTTTTTTGCTATTTACACAATACCACACATGATCTTCAATGAATCAAAGTAGTTTTTTCTATGACCAGACTTCGCGTCAGATTTTTAAGGCTGAACACATGCGCGTGAGTTTCTTTCTGCGGTCACGTCTTTAGTGGTCAAAGGGTTATAATGCCACTTCTCCTACTCGCACGAATTAAAAAACTTTCGTACACTTTCTTCTCCATCTGTGCAGGCTCCAGCTCGCTATCTGGTGTTGTTACAAGCGTCCGCACATCATGGAACTGGCTGACACTCTTCACCGTCTTCTGCTCCAGCACCTTCCATGTGGCTGTGTCCTCATACCGCGCCATCGTTGCTTCTTCAGAACTCGGCTCGGGACGATCGGGGCCCACTGTAATAAGTTATAAAAGTGTCAAACCTTATGTTTTGCCAATATTAAGATATTCAGTACCACCTAATGAGTGCTACGCTCGTAGACTGTAGCCACGTATTCCTCGTATGGAGCGCGTAAACTACGATCAGAGAACAGGGCCGTAGCCAGAATTGCAGTTAAGATAGGGCAGTGCAAATTTAAGGTAGGGCATAGCGAATTTTAAGGTAGGGCATTAACTTTATTTTCATACATTTTTGACCCGATTGTAGTTTTTAAGGTAAGGCATTAGTATTTTAAGGTAGGGCATTGCCCCCTAATGCCCCCCCCCCCCCTAGCTACGGCCCTGTCAGAGAACCCGACAGTAGGGTCCTGTGCTGAATGTGTTAACTATGAAATAGAGAATTTATTAAAGTATTTCTCGTAGAAAATGTATGTAAAGGCACTAAGGGAAAGAGTTATTCAGAGTGATAATTTGTTAAGTGAGAGGCCAAGGTATTCCCATACGTAAAACTCTACATGATCAAGGCATAGACAGATAAAAATGATTAATTATTCCCATACAATTTATTTGTATTACATAACCACATCAGAAAAATTATCACACAAGATTATTATGATTTAAAAAATAATATCATTTTTCATGCTTGCGTAAATGTGAGTGAATCGCTATGCACGGTAAGTGTAGGTATTCAAAGATCTACGGATAGCATAGCCGCCCCACAGTGTAACATATTTCATATACAGGGTGTCCCGTAAATCGACGTCAAGCCGTGAATGGATGATAGACCAAGCTATAACGGTTATCAGAAAAATACAAAAAAAAATCTATCTCATAATTATTTTTCTGATAACTGGTACAACTTGGTCGGATGATAGACCAATTTGTACCAGTTATCAGAAAAAGAATTATGAGATAGATTTTTTTTTGTATTTTTCTGATAACCGTTATGGCTTAGTCTATCATCCATTCACGGCTTGACGTCGATTTATGGGACACCCTGTAGATAATAAGTAAATAGAGTAGTATTACTGTACTTACTTGATATAGATTTTGCCTGCAGAAGCCTTAACTTGGCGGAAAATAGCGACAAATCTTGCATTTTGTTAGCAATTTCTTCATCGTAAGATTGTCCTATTCTAGCACAGAATAACTGCGGTGAATCGTTTTGTAGATCCTCTTGGAAATTAATACACGCATCTCTTAAGTTTCTAAACACCGACATAGTTAATTAGAGATAAAATAAACACAAAACGCATCAAAACAGCAGCAACCGTTGAGTTTAGTTTTAAATGACATTGACAAGTGACATCTTTGGGTCCTATTCTCATATCGAATACGAGACGAGATTGCTTCGCTTTTTTTTACAAATGCATTGTATAGATTTTTACTTGTCTATGAATTTGCTATGAATCCGTTGATTTATTTTTATATTATTGTGTAGCAATTGTAGAAGTATACATCAACACGTTTACACGATTTTAATTTTTGCAACTATTGCTAGTTTTTCTCATAAAATAAATATTACAAAACAAAATGATTACACTTTCGACTCATAGAAATGGGGTTGGCAACTGTCAACGGTTTGGCCAGATGGCGCCAGCATAGCTAGGTCCCTTTCACTAGTATTGTTGTATGGGATTTGGCTTAAAGGCTAGCCCATCCAGGTCAAAAAAAATTAAAAAAAAAACGTGATTTTGACACTTTTGTATGACTGACAGGGACCTAGCTATGCTGGCGCCATCTGTAAATACTTTCCACCGGCCAACCCCATTTCTCGATTGTCGATTGAATTGTGTCGAAAGTCACTACACTAGTGACAGTTGTGTCCTCTAATCAATATTTTTATCCTTCCTCCTTCCTAGATTGTTTGACTTGACTTCACATCTGTTTTCAGTGTTGACAAACATTGCAAAAATGAATTAAAAAACCATTAAAAATCAAAATGTATGCATAAACGATCCTAAACCAGTGTCCGACCCACCAATTCACATATCAGCAAGATGACATACGACACCGATTGTTACATCGGCCTCTTGCCTACGGAAGTGCTACTGTTCATATTCTCGTTACTAAGTGCCCAAGACCTTACAGCATGCCGCCGTGTGTGCTCCAGGTGGAAGATGATAGTCGACGGGATGTCCAGAAGCGACCATCTATGGCGCTTGCACTGCAAGAGAGACTTCAGGAACATTTATAAAGTAGCCCGAATTAAGGCGCGACCTGGTGTGCTGTGGTTCCATATTTACCGGTCTTTATCTCTCTGGTCGAAGCTCGCACAGGCTAGGGAGCAGCGAGACGAGTTCGCAGCAGCTTCCGGTATCAGTGAGGAGATACAAAACTTCAAAATACTTAGAGACGGCGTTATTGGAGTCCACAAAAAAGGGGCCATAGTCTATTACGACATTGAGACTTTGGACAAATCGAAACGCACGAACATTACTGGTGATTATTTGCGTTATACGGAAAACGATGATTATATAATCATACTTAGCTATCATCTGCACTTGTTCATTATCAGAAAAGCGATACAAAACCCTAAATATGAAACAAATGTGACATTCGACAATGTTAAGACGTTCATTTTGGCCAAGGACAAGGTATACTATGTCACATTAGAAGATCAGATTTATTTATGCCCATTAGAAGATGGTGGTCTTACGCAGCAATTTGTAACCAACTCGTCGGACGGAGTCATGTGTCTAGGCTACACCGACAACCTCCATGTGCTTACATTCCAACGTAAAATTTACACTGTAGTTAATGACTGTAACCTCCATTTCACGGACAGCATCGACTCCGACTCAAACTTGCTTCACCAACTAAAAGAGTATAACTTCTTGGAACGCATGGATTGGAGAGTATACATTCAATGGATGTACGTCTTAAACCACACTATACCTGAAGGCCCATTGCGCGACATAGTAGCCGTCCGGATATATGGTGACGTCATATTTGTTGGATCTAACTGGGGTGTGTTACGTATATACTATGCACCGTACAGTAGTGACGGTGAATTTGATTTGTTTAACGCAGAGCCCGTGAAGCAATATAACTTCATGGAGAGATACGATTGTCCAGTGTTGTCTATGTGTCCGATCATACAGATAGATGTTATGGAAGGAGAGGCTGGTCATACGGTGATTGTAGCAATGCCGAAGAAGATAGCAGTGCTTGAGTTTACACATAGTTTCAAACGAACTGCTTCCGTAGCTATGCTGCCGTACAGTGATACACAGAAGGTGAAAGTGTTGAAGATTGATGATAATTAGGACCAAATAAAGAGAAACTGTTTAAACTGAAATAATGCCGCACCAGCATATATTAAACTCCATCATGAGTAAGTTTACAATATTATATTTAAGCAACTGTACTGTGATGTGGAATGGGGAATAAATCAAAATGGCTCACCAAAAAAGCGCACGAACATAAATGTACGGCACTTGTATCCTTTTTCCCTGAGTCAATTTGACTTACCACAGCTCATCCTTCACTGTATAAACTGACAAGTTACCTTAAAAAATAAGTTAAATACCAATTATTTTTATACTTGATATCCATTGAATATTTAAACATGTTATGCCTATATATATAATCTTTGTCAGAGACTATAGAGATATAGACGACCACAGCGTAGGAACTATGTCAAAGCCCCCTAAAGATACCGAATATGTAAGAGAAATGTCACCTGCACTGCTACTCCACCTAGTAGCTGTAGCTACTAGTGTACTACTAGTACGCTATTTGTTGACATTAGGTGACATTTCTCTTACATATTCGGTATCTTTAGGGGGCTTTGACATAGATGGCACAATCGACATGAGCTTCCAAAAGTTCTCAGGCTGTGGTTGTCTATATCTCTATAATCTCTTTCTTTGTTGAATATCGCTAGGCACGTTTTGATCAACACAAGTATATGGAAACAACTAATGGATGTATAACATGTTCATATTGGTAGCAGAAAAAACCTTAATAAAACTTTATAATTCAAAGAAAGATTGAATAATATATTTAAACTTTTTTTTTTCACAGAAGCCTGGTAGTTGTCACCCACTATTAGTCTCACTAACTGGCTGCAGACATACAGGGTGGCTGAAGAATAGTGCAAAAGGAGGCAGTCGTAAGTGGCAATTCTATTTCGTCTTTATTTGTAAAGTAATTTGACGATTAAACTAAAAATAGTCAAAATCATTGATTAATTATGTATTCTACTAGATGTGATATCTAGAATAAATTTTGTGCGCCATGTTTGGCTGCTGGCAGCTGTGGCAGAATCAAATAGTATAGATAGTGATGAAAATCACATCTACAACTTTTGAGACAAAAACAATCTTAGTGATGTCATCTCCTGTCAGTCATTGATCAAAAGTCAAAACGAATGTATCAGTGGCTTAAAATTATTAAGTATCATAATTTCATCTAAATGCTGTATTTGCTACAGCTTGTGTTTTAAATTGCCAATTTTTAAATATATCTATCTTCTTTTTGACCATTAATGCATGTACGGTCACGGTCAAGGTACCAAATCCTCTGTTATCGTTAAATGCACGCTAAATGTTATTATATGGGAATTTTCATAGTACAGTCAGCAGCAAACGTAGCTAAGCGGGTAGGGTGTTCAAAATGAGCTGGACGCGACTTTATTTTTAAGAGAATAAGAGCGTGTGTAGGTCATTTTGAACATCCTACCCGCTTAGCTACTTCTGTTGCTGACAGTACCTTGGCGGGTGACGCTGATGAGTTCGTCAAAAGTGGTCAAACAACTCGCCGTTAGTCTATTTGTTATAGCCTTTAAAAAAAAAAACTTGAACTCTAAAAAGTGTCGTGTATCCTGAAGAAACTTTGTATTTTACTTAAAAATGTGTAACTGTGTCCATAAAAAAATAAGCAACTTTTTTTTGTAACTTTTTACTTAAAAAAAATCTACGACGAGACGAGCTAAGGACGAGAGGAGCTTACATATTGTACTCCTTTTTATTCTAATCTACCATGTAAATATCTACGTTAAAAGCCGTGTCCCCACCAGTCGCACCGCCTCGCGAGGAAATTGCCGCGCGCGGCAGCTCTCGGTTAGTGTGAGTAGACAAACGCGCTGGCGGCCGCAGTCGCCATCAGATATATATCGGAGCGGCCAAGGCGGTTACCAATATCCACAGATAACCTCAACCACTAGATAGATCGTAAGTACAACTCGGGGTCACCACACATAGGTGCTCCCGTACTAATTTTGTATGAGAGCGCGACCGCTTCTTTCAGTTGAGTTACCGTTTTTGATCATTACTCATGTGAATTAAAAATATCCACAAAAATCTAGTTACAGGGGTGATCCTGGATTGTTATACTACAAATTGGTGTAAAATGCTATTGAGATGTGCTGTTCGAATCGTAGAAATTTACGAATAAAATTGCGCTTATGTGTGGTGACCTCGTGCTCCCTGTAAAAGCTTAATGATGAGGTGTCTGTGTAGTCTGTGCCAATATCTGAACAACGCCTCTATTATCAAGGCGATAAAGTGCACTGTATGCATGTTCAGATATTTTAGAGTACCTTGGCCGTTCCGATATATTTGATGGCGACTGTATATATTGACATGTTTACTGTAAAAATCTGTAACCCCATATTCCTAGGTTTAATTTTGGTCCCCAGCTCCTAAACATTTAAAAATTTGTGTGCAATTTTTGTGTGAATATAAAATGTATGAAATGTCAACGAATATATAACAGCTGTTTCTGTATATTGTTACAAAATATAAAAGGTGACATTAAATGTGACCGAAATTTACCTATTAAAAAAAACGATTTTTTAGATTAGGAAAATCGCACGATTGATGTAGCGATTTTTGGGAAAACGATTTTAAAATACGCGATTTTGCGTCTTACTGACTTAACCTTTTCGACGCCATGTGAAACGCAAAAGCTACCACTCAGACGCCACGACATCTAAATGTCAAAAATGAAGTTAAACTTTATGCGTGTGCATGTAGGTCTATTTTGCTCTGTGGTCGGTGACCGATATATCGGTCTTTGGCGTTGGACCAGTGGTGTCGATATATACGTCTTTGGCGTGGAAAAGGTTAAGTGTAGCAGTAATAATGGAAAAAGTAGTCTCATTACGAATTTTCCCCGTTAGATATAACTGAAAAAAAGATACATATATTGTGGAAATCTACCACTATTTTTCTAATCTGAAAAAAAAAACGAGGTACAGTCGCCATCAGATATATCGGAGCGGCCAAGGTGGTCACATATCATATATCTGAACAACGCCTCTATTGTCAAGGCGATAAAGTGCATGTTCAGATATTTTTGAGTACCCTGGCCGCTCCGATATATTTGATGGCGACTGTACATATAGGTAATATATGTAATTTTTAAGATGCCGATTTTACTTTCGTACATTAGTTGTATGTATAATTTATATGCTTCTAATTTGTGAACGTTTTTTGGAAAAGGTACCATTTGCCGGAAGCCGCGCAATGTTGTAGGTACAGATTAAATATTGTATTCGGCAATAAAAGCATAGCATAAACCGTGTAATGGTATCTTTTGATCTAGTTAGACTAAATCTTATGAAAATCGTTTTGCAAATCTAGAATTGTCGCAAAATATTTTCAAAAAACTATATTTTGCTGTAATGTTTTTCTTTTATTGAAACTAAAAATTTGGCGTGAGCCATTCTAATTTATATTAGAATGGCTCACGCCAGCTTAAATATTGTTATTATTTGTCAGAAATATATTATATCAACATAATTTCATCATCATCATAATCTCAGCCATAAGACGTCCACTGCTGAACATAGGCCTCCCCTTTGGACCTCCATAAGTATCGGTCGGAAGCGACTTGCATCCAGCGTCTTCCGGAAACCTTTATAAGGTCACTGTCCATCTTGTGAGTGCTGCTGCGCTTGCTAGTCCGTGGTCTCCACTCGAGCACTTTTTGACCCCATCGGCCATCTGCTCTGTTGCAACATAATTTAATTTCTTAAAATTTGAATAGACAAACATTTTTATAAAATTTTATGGTATAAGATCTAAAAGGCTTTTTCATTAGTAAAAACATTAGCACCGAATTTAAACTAAACCTTTTTGGGATTGCATCCGGTGCTCTCAAGATGATTTCCTTTCCGAGAGGCGTATGGTAAATTTCAAATAAATTTTGTACATAAGTTCTGAATCATTCAGTAGTACCTACGAGCCGGGATTTGAACCCGAGACCTTCGGATTGAAAATCGGACTTCTTACCACCAAACTACCAGCGCTTTTTTATACACATGTATCTGTCTTTTAAACTTTTTCTCCACGTCAAACATGTGCGACTGATTATACCTAATGCTAATGCCGTAGTGAAGATAATTGATTTTAGTTTGTAAATATAGGTACCTATGTGTACAGTCGCCATCAGTTAAATCGGAACCGCCATGGTGGTCACCAGGGCTCGGAACCGGTTTTCGCAAAAATACCCAGAAATAACCCAATATATTTAATTTAGAACTCAATATTGTACGCAGGTAATAAGCGTAATAACTTCATATTATTAGATTGTCCGATAGTTAACGAAAGAACGAAAAAATACCGGTATTTTAATATGGGGCAAATACCGGTTTCCAAGCCTTGGTGGTCACAAATATTTGAACGGCTCTATTGTCGAGGCAATAAAGTGCTTGTCTCTCTATTTTGGAGTACAGTCAGCAGCAGAAATAGCTAAGCGGGTAGGGTGTTCAAAATGACCTACACGCGCTCTTATTCTCTTAACAATAAAGTCGTGTTCAACACATTTTGAACACGCTACCCGCTTAGCTACTTTTGCTGCTGTTAATATCTGAACAACGCCTCTATTGTTAAGGCGATAAAGTGCATGTTCAGATATTTTTGGAGTACTTTGGCCGCTCCGATGTATTTGATGGCGACTCCGCTTGCCGAAAACTCATTTGGGGTTTTGTTGTTGCTCTTCATATGTTATATTCTCCTTTAAAAAGTTATTATTTTATTATTTACCTGTCCTAATGTGACTAGCAGTGAAAGGGTAAGACGCTTTCATGTCCAGTCGACATCAGATATATCGGAGCGGCCAAGGTGATCATCAATATCTGAACAACGCCTCTATTGTAAAGGCGATAAAGTGCAGGTTCAGATGTTTTGAGTGCCCTGGCCGCTCCGATATATTTGATGGCGACTACGAAATAGCTAATTTGATTAGTTCGCCTAGCCTTGTGATAACCTAGTGTAATTGTTTGGTTCAAAAAATAAACGGGTCAATGTAATTTGGTTTTTATTTACGTATTCTATATCGGAGCCCTGAAGCTTCGCCTTTACAGGGCACGGTATCGCTTTGCGACCCTCCGGTAAACCCCGGTGCCGTCGACAATGCCTTATCGATCCACCTCGATGCACGCTGAAAAGTTAAAATCACTGTCGATAGTGTCGATGAGGGTTTCCGCGATCCAGGGGGGTAACATTGCGCACACATATACACTGATGAAAGAGATGTGCGCATACACAATCGTACGCGTGCAAATGAGATGCAATGATAGATTTTTTGTCCCTCATCGCGTATGCGTTTTTTTTGCCTGCCATCGGGTGTCTGCCATCGAACTGTCACTGTCACTGGCCTAGTTTAGGGTGGCCAGGGCTTTTAAAGTGACTTTACCCATCGAGTTGGGTAATTATTGGGTTACGTAATATTGAAAGTTTAAACTTTTTGTGTGAGTAAAATTATTGAATTTCACGAAAAGTCTGACAAACATTTTAATGAATATGTTTTACTAAAATAATTGTTATGTCAGGTAGTTTAGTTAGTAACTTAGACATATATCTAGCTTTTAATTACTTTGAAGGTCGGATTAGGCTGATTAAGTCAGATTGCCCAGATTGAGCTGTCATTTTAGTATCTGGCGAAAAATATAATAATATGAAAACTTGTTTTATGGTAAAATAATGGGGGATTTTCTTTACATGTGGTATCACAAATCTTAGCTGTCAAAATATAGCTGTCCCTGTCAGGTATACGCGGACCATCTGTCTATTCTATGGTAGGTCTATGCCGCGATCGAGATGTACACGAGGTGGCAGGACCGTAACGAGAGGTCCATCTGTCATAATCCACCAATCAAGTTTAATCACATTTTTTTTAATTGGTGGATTTTTTGACAGCTGTCAAAAATACCTCTCGTCCATAGATATATCACCCATAGATCTGACACGGAACTAATAATACCAAGATTGAACGGGATAGTCTTATTACACTTTCCATAGATATGACAGAGAAGGCGCTATTATCGTTAGTCCTTATCATAAACTCACCCTTGTGATTATTGCTTACTTCCATAAGGGCCTAAGTACAATAGAAACGTTTATCACCTCCACCGCTATTTGAAGGGTAACAATGAAACCGACTAAATTATGTAGGCTAGCTACAGTATGCTATCAGCCATCTTGAAATGCGTTTCCAAATTAGTCGCGTTGTGTGTGTTCTATCCCTTACGGTGATACGGGTGTTTCAGCTCTATGAGATACTTGCTTTTTGTAATCCACCAATCAAGTTTAATCACATTTTTTTTGATTCAACTGTGATTGATGACAGCTGTCAAAAATACCTCTCGTCACAATGCCGCGTGCAAAATAACCATTTAAAAACCTGGATTTCCGGAAACACACACTATAACCGTGAACACAGTGAATCCCATATCCTTTATATTAAGGGTCGGCACCGCGCATGTGATAATTCTGGTGTTGACGGCGTCCATTAGCTACGGTAACTGCTATTTTCAAGTGAATCACCTACTAAATATAAGGTACAAAGGAGAAATAGTATATCCAACCATTTCCTAGCTCAAACTTAATTTGAAATGCAATGGGGTTGGCCGGTGGAAAGTATTTACAGATGGCGCCAGCATAGCTGGTACCTGTCAGTCCTACAAATAGTGTCAAAATCTTGATTTTTTTTTATTTTTTTTAGCAGTTAGGTAGTTACTTGTAATTGATTATTAGCTACGATTATAGTTCGGTTTAGCAGTAAAAGAATGCAGGGTATTTTCATTAAAATGTGGTTTTTGGTATATCGCAAGAAGAAGTCAACCCCGATATCATTAAGGATCCTTCCACGGAAAGGTCCACCATTGTCCCGTACCAGAGACTATAGAGATATGGACGACCACAGCCTAAGAACTTTTTGAAGCTCGTGTCGATTGCGCCATCGATGTCAAAGCCCCGTAAAGATACCGAATATGTAAGAGAAGCTACTAGTGTACTACTAGTACGCTATTTGTTACTAGGTGGAGTAGCAGTGCAGGTGACATTTCTCTTACATATTCGGTATCTCTGCCCGTACGAACAAGAATTTTCAGAAAATTGGTAGGTTTTAAAGTTCCTTTTTCAGCGACAATAGAGTCAAATTTTTGGTCAGAATTATAATATTCCAATTAAAATTGCAAAGATAACTCTAATGACAGATACACACGCGTTTGTACAATATGCCCCTAAAATAAAACTCTTTTTTTATTACAAGCTTTTATTTAACTCACAGTGTTTGTCAGTATGTTAGATGTTTAGGTAGAATCTTGCGAGCCAGATTTGAACCAGTTCCTGATGTCCGATTGAGCTAAAATTTTGCATACCTGCGTAACTTGGGTGACAATACAATATTTTGATACCATCGAGCTGGTCTGATGATGGAGACAGGAGGTGGCCATAAGAACTCTGCCATAAAATCCCTCAACCAGGTTGAGTTTAGGTTTGTTAGAAACGCCTCGATGAGTATTCCTTGATTTTCTAAGGAAAAGTACAGTCAGCCACAACATCAGAAGCTGATTTGGTTTGGTACCTATTTCTCCTAACCGATACTAGAATTAGAATCGTCTTAATAAGTCGCTGTTTGGGCTCATTTGACTTGTACTGGTAAGGAGTTGGGACCGGTATCACAAGATGGAGCTCATGCTGAACCCTGGGGGCACCTACTGGATCTCAGGTTTGGGGCAACATAGACTCATGCTGTTTGAGCTCATTCGACTTGTACTGACGAGGAGTTGGGACCGGTATCACAAGATGGACTTCATGCTGAACCCTGGGGGCACCTACTGGATCTCAGGTTTGGGACAACATAGACTCATGCTGTTTGAGCTCATTCGACTTGTACTGACGAGGAGTTGGGACCGGTATCACAAGATGGAGTTCATGCTGAACCCTGGGGGTACCGACTGGATCTCAGGTTTGGGGCATCATAGACTTATGCTGTTTGGACTCATTCGACTTGCACTGATGAGCAGTAGGGACCGGTATCACAAGATGGAGTTCATGCTGAACCCTGGGGGCACCTACTGGATCTCGGGTTTGGGGCAACATAGAGTCATGCTGTTTGAGCTTATTTGACTTGTACTGATGAGTAGTCGAGACCGGTATCAGAAAATATAGCTCATGCTAAACCCTGGGGGACCTACTGGATCACGGGTTTAGGACAACAAAGACTCATGCTGTTGGGCTCATTCGACTTGTATTGGTATGCAGTCGGGACCGGTATCACGAGTTAGATTTTATGCTGAACCCTAGGGGTACCTACTGGATCTCCGGTTTAGGACATCATAGGTTCATGCTGTTTGGGCCTACTGTGACATCCGATGGGTTTATAATTTTGAATGTTCGTTTCGCGAACATTTTAATAACGTTTTTCTGGTCTTCATGAAATTTGTTGAGGTTGTATCGGTGGTATTATAATAAGAGACTTCAATGAGCTGGAATGACCAAAGGTTCTGGAATCAGAAGGCCTAAAACAGTTTTGTTGAGGGGTCTTATTATAATCGCAAGTTCTTAATTCTAGGCGGACCACCATTCTGTTAGATTAGGATAGAACCGTCTAAATAAATAGTATGTGATTGTCAAAAGAAAATTATACGTGCATAACTATTATCGAACGAGCGAGTGCAGCGACGCGAAGTTCTATCATTCAACCTCGGACACAACTGTCAGTTTGGGTTTTTAGTAGCTGTTTCTCGAAATTATGAGGTCTATGTTAACTTAATTACGCTTATTGTTTTGCAACTTTAATGTGTCATTAGGGATTTTTCCGTAACATAATGTTCTTTTTGAAATATAACAAAAATGTTTGGTTTTCAAGAATTTTTAAATTACCTGATATGGTTTAGCGGACAGAAATAGCATACCCGTAAGTGTTTCATCACTATTATGATAAAAAAAAACTCAGCATGCCTACCTTGATGCCTATTGCCTACTTTGATATCAGGTAACATACCCAATGGCCATTTCTATTAGCTAAAATTAACAAGCAATAAGAAACCGGTCAACACAGCGAAACGATGTGTTAGTCGAAATGTACAGGCTACGGAACATGTCTCTTAAAAACTAAAAACATAAAAATAAATTTAAATAAAAAACTTTTAAAAACAAGCTTTTATGTGAATGCTCTAAAAAGAGAAAATAAGCTTTTGAGTCAATCAAACTTTTTTTATAGGAATTTTGCACAATTTTATGACATAAAAGCTTGTCGCGAGACTTTCCCGTGTAAAAGATATTGCACATATTTTAGATGAAACCATGTAGCCAAGTAATCCTATGACGGTAGTGTAAAATTAATTAAAATATGTAATGTGCCCAGCCCATTATTCATGAATTAAAATTATAATTATCAATGTATTTCTTAAAAAACAAATTCACGTTAAGTGTTATTTACGTGTTTTGGATGTAGTATATATAGTACATATAAGATAGTGCTACCTGGCGGTTTGTCATTTATCATTGAGTTAATGAGTTGTTTTTGTTACGCTAGTTGCATCTTTTTAATATGTTAAACCAAAGCGACACAAATTTGCAATACAATAACAAATCACGAAGTGAATTTTGAAGTCAATAAAGAGTTATATGACAATATATTGGTATGTGTCGAAGCCTGTGGTTGACCTACTGTTGTATCTGTCTGACGAAGTCTGCGGCGTGGATTATAAAATTGTAAATCAAATATTTTTAATGACAATAATTAAATGTACCTACTCAAAGAATAACTACTCAACATCGGACTGAATGAAACCAATGATTTTGTTATAATATTCAATATTTACATAAGGTTTCCTCGATATAAATGAGCAATCTCTTTTACACGGGAAAGTCTCGCGACAAGCTTTTATGTCATAAAATTGTGCAAAATTCCTATAAAAAAAGTTTGATTGACTCAAAAGCTTATTTTCTCTTTTTAGAGCATTCACATAAAAGCTTGTTTTTAAAAGTTTTTTATTTAAATTTATTATCTTTTTACTGTATTTATTATTAAATTAAACAATGACACTTAAGTACAAATACAATAATATACATTAGAAACTTTCACGATTTACATAACACAGGGTGTAACAAAAATCCTGGTGATCCTTTTTAGGGCATAATGGGGTTGGCCGGTGAAAACTTTTGCAGAGGGCGCTGTTCCAGATTCCATACAATAAGAGAAAGAGATACAAACAATGATAGAAAGAAACAGACGATGAATGGTCCCTAACTTGTATGCAGGCATACAGCTTTTCTTAGGCAAAAACCTTCCCTATGGCGTTAATCTACATCATTTTAATTTTAGTATATTCCAAAAACGGATGGATTTCAATTTCGGAGCAATTCGAGACAAAACATTGAGTCATTTTCGCGAAAATAAATAAAAACTACTTCGTGCCATACAAATTTAGCTTTTCTAGGGACCAATTTTGAAGATGTCACTTTGACAGTTGCCAACCCCATTGGTACCGTATTGCGACTACGAAAAAATAAGAGAAACTTTTTTGGCCGCGAAAAAACGTCAAAAAAATTTTCACGACAAAAAAGAAATTTCTTACTTTTTCGTAATTACAATACGATACCATACCAATTGTTCTCTTAAACGGATCACCAACATGTTTGTTAAATCTTGTATGATAGTGGATACTTATATTGCGATTAGTTTGTATCTAAGTAAATACAGTGAATGAGTAAAAAATGTTTTTTTATATGACAAATTAATCAGAATCTGACGATGATGAAGAGTATTTAAGTCTCTTCGGTGGTTCCTTAGCTCTCAGAATTTTATCATTACCATCGTTTTTCGTCTGAATCTCAACGTTACTTTGTTTATTTTTATCTCCGGTAGCCTTTTCAGGTTTTTCCTTCAACTTAAAATCGGTAGGAGACATACTATGTGCTTTTTTAAAAACTGAATTATTAGCAATGTTTTTATCTTCATTTAGCTTTTCAGCACTGGATGTAGTGACTTTTTGTGGAAAAATAAACCTTGGTTTTTGAACAGTGCCAGAAGCAGTATTACATGTTGCGCCAAATGCACTAGGATTATTTTGTGTAGCGCCAAAACCGGTACCTTTATTTAGCGCTACGCCAAAACCAGTACCGGTATTTTGTACTACCCCAACAGCTGAAGTGTTCGGAGATGTGCCAAAACCGGTAGCGTTATTCTGGTTTCCGTAAAAACAAGAAACATATTGTGTTGTGGCCAAACCTATAGCTTTCGCCGGACTTGCGCCAATGTTAGTAGCATTATTTTGAACTGAGCCAAAACCAGTAGCCTTATTAGGTGATGCTCCAAAACCTGCGGCGTTAGTCTGGGTTCCGCAAAGACGAGTAACATTTTGTGATACGCCAAAACCAGTAGCATTATTTTGTGTTGCGCCAAGCCCTGTAGTTTTCGTCGGACCTGCGCCATAACCATTAGTATTATTTTGCGCTGCGCCAAAACCAGGAGACGAACCAAAAGCTGAGGTGTTACTCGAAGATGCACCAAAACCGGTAGCGTTATTTTTTGGTAAACCAAAGCCGGTAGCGGTATTCTGTGTAGCGCCAAAACCGGTAGCGTTATGTGGAGCGTTGCTAATAGAACCTGTATTATTATGGTTCGGAGTAGAGCCAAAAAGACTACCTTTGCTCTGAACACAAGATCCAAAAGCGGTTGTCTGAGCACTTCCACAACCAGTGTTTTGAGCACTGTTACTGCCAAAACCAGTGTTTTGCGTACTTGCGCTACCAAAAGCAGTACTTTGAGCACTGGCGCTGCCAAAACCAGTATTTTGCGTATTACCAAAGCTAGTATTTTGGGTACTACCAAAGCCAACGTTTTGAGCGCTGGCACTACCAAAAGTGTTTTGGGTACTTCCGAAACTTTGAGCTCGAGTGCCAAAACCAGTATTCTGTGCCGTTCCAATTGCATAATTTTGCAATCCGAAAATGCCAGTGTGTTTTGGCTGCTGCGGTATACCGAAAGTCCATTTATTCTGATTATTTCCTTTGAAAATACTTGATTTCGGTACCGATGGCGTGTAGATCATTATCTTCATATGATCTTTGCTTTCTTTGAAGTCTTTGCCTCGTTCTAATGCCTCTGTAAAAGCTGCAGAGTGCTGGGAGTCCTTGTATATGTGGTTTTCGACGGTGTGTCCAAAAATGTATGGATATATGTGGACGTTGCATAGGCCGCATAGGTAATGGGTATCGTCAATCTGTAGCAAACAAAATTACTGTAAAATGATTACACGCAAAAAGGTAATTATAATTGTTTTTTAAAAGTGACGTTAACGATGAACATGCAAAGAAATGCGTGGATGGCGCTGCGATAATAAAAAAAAAAACCGGCCAAGTGCGAGTCGGACTCGCGCACCGAGGGTTCCGTAAAAACCTAAAACAATTGCTATTTCTTATGATTGCGTGGACATGAAAGTTTCGTTTTGCTGCAGCAGAAAGATATTATAGAGCTGAGTATATGATATGAATTTCAATTTAATACCTCTACGCGTTTACGAGGAAACAGGTAGTAAGTTTAAAATTAAAAAAAATATTTTAAGTACTATTTTACTAAAAATGTCTACTTGTCGTAATTTTTCCTTTGTCTTTGCTATATGAAGTTTCTTCGTGCCAAGTTTCACTTTTCTGAGTTTACGGGAAGTACCCTTTAGGTTTTGAGTTTCTTGCGAGTACTCATCTCCAAAATATGCAACTTAAATTGCTATTTCTTTTGATTGCGTTGACATGAAAGTTTGTTTTTGCCACAGCTGAAAGATATAATAGACCTGAGTATTTGATATGAATTTCAATTTAATACCTTTACGCGTTTACGAGGAAGAAGGTAGTAAGTTAAAAAAATTAAAAAATATTTTTTGTATGATTCTACTAAAAATGTCTACTTTTTATAATTTTTCCTTTGTCTGTGCTATATGACGTTGCTTCGTGCCAAGTTTAAAGATTCTGAGCTTGCGGAAAGTACCCTTTAGGTTTTGAGTTTCTCGCGAGTACTCAGTTTCAAAATATGCAACTTAAATTGCTATTCCTTTTGATTGCGTTGACTTAAAGATTTGGTTTTGCTACATCTGAAAGGTACTATAGCCTTGAGTATTTGACATGAATTTCAATTTAATAACTTCACGCGTTTACGAGGAAAATGGTAGTAAGTTTAAAATTTAAAATAAATTTTTTTGTATGATTTTACAAAAAAATTCTACTTTTCGTAATTTTTCCTTTGTCTGTGCTACATGAAGTTTCTTCGTGCCAAGTTTCAAGTTTCTGAGTTTACGGGAAGTACCCTTTAGGTTTTGAGTTTCTTGCGAGTAGGTACACAGTTTCAAAATATGCAACTTTAATTGCTATTTCTTTTGATTGCGTTGAAATAAAAATTTGGTTTTGCTACATCTGAAAAGTCCTATAGCCCTGAGTATTTGACATGAATTTCAACTTAATAACTTTACGCGTTTACGAGGAAAAACGTAGTACGTTTAAAATTTTAAATATATATTTTTGTATGATTTTACTAAAAATTTCTACTTTTTATAATTTTTCCTTTGTCTATGCTATATGACGTTGCTTCGTGCCAAATTTCAAGTTTCTGAGTTCATGGGAAGAACCCCGTAGGTTTTGCGATTGCCGAAAACTCTAAAATTTGCAGCATAAACGACTGTATCTTTTGATTGCGTTGGCTTTTAAGTTTGATTTTTTCACAGCTTCAAGGGACAATAGACTTAAGTATTTGGTATAAATTTCAGCTTGATACCTCCACGCGTTCCTGAGAAAAATGGTCTTGACAGACAGACAGACAGACAGACAGACAGACAGACAGACAGACAGACAGACAGACAGACAGACAGACGGACAACAAAGTGATCCTATAAGGGTTCCGTTTTTTTCCTTTTGAGGTACGGAACCCTAAAAAAAGTATTTATGGTACCAAAAAATCTAAAGAAAGTTGGGACCGCGTATTCTCTCGCAATAAATCGTAATGATTTTTCCATTAATCTGTTATACAGGGTATTTTTTAAATAACTAGCCATGTTGTTCGAGGTGATTTGGATACCATACTAAATAACTTTTACTATGAGACTAACTACGAAACTTTTTTGCTGTTTCATACGTTGTGGCTGATCTGACGACGTTTTCTATGGGTGAACCAATTTTTTTAATGGGATTTTGTGTTTGGTCCTATAGAAAAAGTTGTTCAGTATGACTTACCGTCACGTGCAGCAGCCTTTCTCCCGGCTCAGGAATAAGATATAAAAAATCTGTTAAAGAAAACCATGTTTTTCAAGCCAGGAAAAGCTGTGCATCGTAGGCAAAGTTGTAAGCACGTGACGGTATCTAATCACGTCTCACAATATAGCTAGTTATTGAAAAAACACCCTTTATGCAGTATCTGTAGTGTAGACTTACCTTCCTTATAAGATGCACATTGTCAATAGGCGACATAACATTCTTTATGTGCCCCAAAGACATGATATGACACTTATCCTGCTGTCCAATTGAGCTATAATAAGTATTCGCCGACCCATCACATAGTTTACAGTTCATATAATATCCTTCATTCCCATCCATGTTATATAATCCATTTATATTATTAACGTGTACTTTTAATGTTTCATTGCCAATTTTTATAGCAACAAATTCAGTGTTGTCGATATACAAGATGTTGAATGTACCGACGTATGGTAGAAACGGTAGGATGTCTGTGAAATATTGTTTGGGTGTCAATTTCGGTACCGATTTGGTCGATTCCGGTTCTGATGCCAGTTTCGGTTCCGGTTCTGAAATAAATTGTTTATATAAATTAAAACAATTGTTAAAATTAAAGTCTATTAACAGGCTAGTGTTACTGTGTTTATGGTCTCAAGAAAGCCCGATTTATGTGAATATTAAATGTGGAAGAGTTTAGAAAAAGATACACGGATAGTTCATTCTTTCGCTAATATATAGCGTATATAGTGTAGTAGTTTTTGTAAGTACTAATAACTCCATATGGAAGGGGGACCTTTTTCCTGCACTGACACAAGATACATACAAACTGAGAACCTCCTTTTTTTCAAGTGGTTTAAAAATTGGGAGAACCATTACCTTCTGTATTTTCAATTTCATCACCCTTTCCAGTATAGGCTTTCAGTAGTTTCTTCATCATTTTCCCACTGAACTTAGGTGCATCTCCCGCCCCATCCCCGGATCTGTCTGTTGTAGCGACCACATCGCGAGCGCGTCGAGCGGCCGCGAGCGCGAACATTCGGCTCGCGTGGTGCCGAGAACTGCGCTCGTGCTCGGCTTTGAAGACGCGAGGGATTTCTAGCGCGCATAGTTGACATGTGTATTTGTCGACAGCTGAAAAACGGTTACATAGACATCGCATTATGAAGTTAAGGTTAAAGTTTCAGTGAGAAAGCCTAAAAAAATGGTGTATACTATTATATACAATGATGAATCTAATTCTTATAGAAAAATAAAATAAAGAGCACAAGGTCACCATAAATATGCGCAACTACTAGTTTTTTGTAGCATAAGTGAATAGCATCCTTTATCATTTATCTAATACTATCGCCGCCCAGCTAAGCCTAATATGGTCGGGTCTTTATCGCCTGTCACCATAACTGTCACGTGCTAACAAGTATGTAAGTGTGAAAGTGACGCATGACGTGATAGGCGATAAAATGGCAACCATGGATGGCCAGTAATGATGTTTCGTTATAAAGGTAGAACTATACCGGTTGAAATATGAAGAAACGCTACCGGTATAAAATAGCGGTATCTGTATTTCTCACAGGTTTACCGAAAATTGTCTTATAACGAAAGAGTGCCAGTATTTCAGTACCGAAGAACTACGATCGTAGCTTTGCTGATGTAGGTAATAAGGCGACAGCATAGCAACGGGGAATTTACTCGGGAAAAATGGTTCAAAAATCTAAAAAATAACGGTACCGTTATATTCCGCTAGGGTTAAATTTCTGTCACGTTAACTTAACGGAAACGAAAAGGTATAACTTCGATGAAAAATACCTTCAGTCTCGTCGACCAACGCCACATCGTCGCTCGGTTCGCTCGTCGTCTCCCTCGGTTCCCCGCCAATGTAAGCGTGCACGAGCTCTTCAAATTCCTAAACAAGTATTACAGGTTTTTTATAACAATAATAAACTGGTATTTTGGAGGTAGATGTAGAGAGGGCAATAAAGACATCTCTCTCTAGGCAGGTGTGAGTGTATAGGTTCTTAAAGGGTAGGCAACGCGCATGTGAATCCTCTGGGGTTGCAGGCGTCCATAGGCTACGGTAACTGCTTACCATCAGGCGGGCCGTGTATGCTTGTTTGCTGCCGTCGTGGTATAAAAAAAGGTGTTATGCCTGGGGACCTAAGTACAATGAGAGTAGATTGTAAGTTGTGTACGGGGTGGTCCAAACCTTGACGTCCAAGCTTTTGATCCTGGATAGGAATGAGAGCGAATGGAATCAAATTTTTTTTTTGTCAAAAACGACCTTTTTCTACCATCCTGTACGTTTTTCCCAAATCTGTAAACGCGAATCTTCATTAATTTAATATCGAAGGAAGATCTTCTAAGACCATTTTCACGTAGCAGCCCGGGTTCTGGTAGTTGCCCTCACTGACCCAAAAAGAAAATACATCTACACCCGTGTTTTAAGAAAACGAATTGGCATAATTAGTATTTAAAAATTCGAGAGTACAAAAATAATTAAATGTAGGTTTACCTAATCAAATTAGGGCAGATGCCCCGGTTTACAAATCTATGGTTTATGGTTAATATAAGAGTAAAATATGGCAGTACAGATGGCACTGTCATCTGTCATGTATAAGTTGTCATTTAGCTATCAGGAGCCATGGAAAAAAGTGGCCAAAACTGGCTCCTGGACCCCTTTCTGACATTTCATTAAAGAAAAAAAAAGATCTAATGTCAGAATCTTAACAGTGGAGATTCATATAAATATAGTAATATATTTTTACTGACTTAGTGCAAAAAAAGTGCCATAATTCCTTATTGACACAAAATGACGGACGTCTGAACAGACAAACTCTCCTTAAAGTGGCCAAAACCGGGGCATCTGCCCTATCTCAGAACTGGAGCTAATTAGGACACTGGTGTCTTTGAGAAAGATACTTAATTTAAGCTCAGGAATTGATACCTGCAATTAAAGAAAATAAAAAAAAACCACGGTGTATAGTTGGTAGTTACATTACCTGCTCACTAATACAAGCCAAGGCATGTTTCCTCTGCCGATAGTGTGAAGACTGTTCATTGATAGGATATACAGCGTTACAGGTGTCACAGAAGCTGACAGCTTCTGGAGTCTTCACTGATGACTTTTCTGCATCAGCTGATATGATGGAGCCTGTTGAAGAATGGCTTAGATCAAGGACCATATAAACTAGGTCTGACAATGTCTATATTAAATCATGTTCCTTCAAAACTCAAGGCTACTCCTGAAGGCCATCCATGGTTGCCATTTTATCACTTATCGCGCTATGCGTCTCTTTCACACTTACATACTTGTTAGAACGTGACAGCTATGGTGACAGGCGATAAAAACCCGACCATAGTAGGCTAGCAGCTCTTTCATTCAGGTGCAGCATATACTGACTGGTACAGAATGCCTTATGGCATTAAGTTCGTCTTTTGTACGTTAAGTTTTTCTTCCCACTAATCCCACTAATATTATAAGTTGAGAAAATCTACAACCTTAGTGGGAGTGGCAATATATAGTTCTAATACGAGTTAGTTAGAAGTTCTATATATACAAATGACGTTAAAAACTTCGAAAGTGCGTTGTAGCTGTCTCTATCTTCACGTGAAATGCATACGCTAGAAATGATTGTTACATGCATTAATAAATTACATTTTAGCTTAGAACCTATATAAGCATGGAATTTTACAGTATTTAATAAAATTTTATAATAATATCGCTCTAGAACTCATAAAACCACATGGCACAGCGCCCTAACGCCATCTGTTGACACTAATGTGAAGTGTGTGTGTCCTGGTACTTGGTAGCAGATTTGTGGTAGAGTAGAGAGGTGTCGAGGTTGTAGTTACCTACCAGCAGTTGGGCGGCAGGTTGTTTATAGAAGTAACAAATGCGCAGGCGTAGTATTTACAATTTATTTTCACACAATGGTTATATATATACAATAATTACAACGCCGATAATAAAATAACTGAAATTGAGAAAATCTGTGGAACGACTTTCAGATTCAACGGTTGCGTATTGTTGTGTGTATCGTAGCTAGGCAACCGCGCGCGGTCGAGCCAGGCCGCCACAGATTCTTAGTATCATGTATTGTATTTAGTAGCAAATTTTTTAGTGACCCACTAAACATAAAAATCATTAAAACATACTGATGCTAATGTGTTATATTTTTACGCAATTATGGCTGGCTGGATTGTAATGATAATGAAAGTAAAGAGATTATTAAATGTATGTTCCCGTTATTATTTTAGTTTCCCCTACTGAACTGTAGGTTGCATTGTTTTCTACCGCTTTTCACATCTCAGAGGCCTGAATGTAGATGGTGCTCATAATAGTATTTTAAGTGTTTGTGCCGGCTTTTCATGCTACGTAATAAATTTCCTTCATAACCGGCGTAGCAAAAGGCATTAAAATCGATCGAACCTCTACATATTTAAGAACTTAAAAATAATTACCTATTATGAAAATAATCGCGTCCTTGCTTGGATTTGACACATTTAGGAGCGACCGTTGAAGGCTCTGGGTCCTTCCGTCGGGGTCAGCCCTTGGTCTCCAAGCCTGAACCTTGCCTTTGTGGCTCGCAAAACAGCATTTACACAGGTTTATTCTTAGTTTATTATTCCCAAGGCGGCGTTTTCGTCCAGTTCGCCCTTGCTAAAAGGTACTGGGTGGCGGGCACGCCTGATAACTCCTGGCCGGACCATAAATAATATTAACTTTTTGGTTTTAAGGGGGTAAAAGAAGGGTTTAAATATGCATGGTAAATGTAATTATTAATTATTTATACACTGAGTGTTAAGGCCAATTGACAAATTGATTATGGTTTATTTGGAAGAAAAAGATTTAAACATAGCGAAATGAACCACAACGCTATCTCTCGCAGGATTGTCACAAAGTTCGTAATTTAGGTGCATACAAAATTCAACTCAAGTTCATGGCATGCGCCCTAGATGGCGGGAAATGTTTAAATATTAACTCAAAAATCTATTTGGAGAATTCATGTAAAAGAAAAGCTGTAGATGGCTAGCGGAGTTTCTGTCTTCGGGAAACGAAGCTGCGTTGCAGACATGTTTTTTTGCAAGCGCTGGTACCGAACTTGAACTCATGCTCTTCTTCGACGGACCAATGAAGGCGCGAAGGCGGAAGCAAAGCTTATCACGCAAAGCCTGAGAAATACCTACATACTGTGTGATCGCTATTTATACCGGTATTTATATGCGGGATTAAAACGCGTCTTGCTTTAACTCACAAAGACATTACACACTGATCTATTTCCACTAATACTTAGAATTTTTAGGTTAAATACACTGCACTGTCGCTATTTATACCAAAAGTCAGGTTTAATGTTTAAGACGGGAGCAAATTTTTATACATAGAGTTTACCACATGATAGTCAGTAAAAGGGAGGGCTTTGGGGGCGCAGCCCCCCGCTCAAAGATATAACACAATATAACTTATATTCAAATCAGGAATGGTGAGGTTGAATGTTTAAGACGGAAGCAAAAAGAATACTGATAGAATTTCACCATGTGATAAGCTTGATAGTGGAGTTCGGGGGGGAAGTCCACGCATGAAGAAATAACACACTGCATTATCGCTACATATACCAAAAATGATTGAATGTTTAAGACAGGAGCAAAAAGAGTTTTCCACTTGATAGGCGGTAAAAGGGGGGCTTGGGGGGCGCAGCCCCCCGCTCAAAGAAATAACATACATACAATTTGTACTCATATCGGAAATGGTGAGGTTGAATGTTTAAAACGGGATCAATAAGTTCCGGAGTCCGGGAGTGCAGCACGTTTAAGATGTTAAAGAGGGGGCAGAGCCAAAGAAAAAACACACCGATTGATTTATAGTCATTCAAAAAATACTTAGGTTTAATATTTAAGACTGGAGAAAAAAGTATATTCGTAACAAAAGTAGTTAGGTAGAATGTTAAAGACGGGAGCAATAAGAGTATTGGTAGTGTTTACCACTTTATAGGGGGTGAACAGGGGCTCGGGGGCCCCCTCATAAAATAAAGAATTGAACGATTTCTATTCATACCAAAAATGGTTAGTTTGAACGACTAAGACGGGAACAAAAGTGATAAAGCCTACTGAAACGCGCGAGTGAAACCGCGGACATAGCTATAAGTATAAATACTTAAAACATAATCGTGTCGGTTACACCATTTATAACTCAAGAACGGCTGAACCGATTTTAATGATATTCGATTTTGGATTTTTGTCTGCCCTGAATAGTAGAATACTTAATTGACTTATTATATTTTTTAAGAAAAAAAAAACCGACTTCAACGGGGGAGGCCGGTGAAAGATTATTGTAGATGGTGCACTCTTAGATTTCATACAATGAAATAATTTGCTTAACAAACACAGTGAAGAAGACAAATCACCAAACGTGAACTATGTGTCTTTGAAGAGATCTGCTCCGATCATCATCAGTAGTTCCACTTCATCAAATATCACTCCTTTAAATGTACCTAAATGCTTGATTTGTTGATTCCAATCCTAGAATCACTAAGTGTAAGTATGTATGCTTTTACCATTTGAAGAGCTCCCTCGATTCTTCATGGATCCCATTTCCCATCCTCAGAACTCGAGCTAGACAATAATTTATCTTGAAAATCTAACTTTCTTAACAAACACAGCGAAGAGGACAAATCGCCAAACGAAGTATGTGTTGTTGAAGAGTTCTGTTCTGATCAATTTTGTATTAAGCAGAACGTCTGCTGACGGTACCACAATGTTTAGAAAAAAAAGGAAAAGTAGATAAATCCGCTGCCTTAGGTGAAATTTTTAACTCGCGACTGGTGGAAAAATTCACAGCCATCATGTAAGTCTCAGTAGCTCAGTTGGTCAGAGCGATGGGATGTCTTCCAGAGTCGCGAGTTCGAATCCCGCCTGAGGCAGTCAATTTTTCTACTTTTCCTTTATTTCTAAACATTCCGTTCTGATCATCATCAGCAGATCCACTTGATCAAATGTCACTTTTTTGAATGAAAATGCTTGATTTGTTGATAAAAACACAAAAAAACTATACACGGTATCCTTTAAAATTTAAGGAGTTCCCCATTTCCTCATAGATCCCATCATCAGAACTGCTTTTTGACCAGAAATGGCGACAAACACTGATCAAAACGTAACAATTTAGAAGATATATTTCCGATTTTGGAAATAATCTTCTGGATTGGTGCGGTCTGGAAAAGGGTTATGGTGTATGAACGGATTTTAATAGAAATTGCAAAATATATGGTCAGACGATGACATGGATAGGTACCTATTGTCTATCCCAGAATCCCTCATCTAATGAAATTTTGTCAGAATGCGATGTACAATTGTTTACGCAGACGAAGTCGCGGGTTAAAGCTAGTATATAATAAATAAATACTATGTTTCATATTTTTTCACATTTGAAAAATCGTGCAATTGTCGTAGTGCTATTTTTGGAAAAACAATTTTAAAATGCCTGTGTCCCTAATCTTCCTCCTAGCGTTTATCCCGGCTTGGGGTCCGCTTGACAACCTAATCCCATAAATTGGCGTAGACACTAGTTTTTACAAAAGCGACTGCCATCTGACCCTCCAACCCAGAGGGGAAACTAGGCCTTTTTGGGATTAGGTCCGGTTTCCTTACGATGTTTTCCTTCACCGAAAAGCGACTGGTAAATATCAAATGATATTCCGTACATAAGTTCCGAAAAACTCAGTGGTACGAGCCGGGGTTTGAACCCGAGACCTCCGGATTGAAAGTCGGACGCAGTTTACCGCAAGGCTACCAGCGCTCATGCCTGTGTCCCTAATAATTAAGGCTGAAAAAAAAATACATTGGCAAAATCGACTCCAATCTGAAAAAGAAAATGTGGTATATCTGATGCATGAAACTGCATTTCATCAGATGACAAGCAAAACTCACTAAGTACTACCAAGAGTTCATAGCCACACTGAACCATACTGGCAACACAACAAGGTTGATTTTCGTTTAATAATTTTGTTGTAATTAGCAAGCCTAGGATTTTTCATCGCATGGTAAGATGAATGAAAACTATGGAGTCGATATTAAAACTAAAATTTTACTCATACTAATTTATTTAATTAATACCGAAACTAAATTATAAATCAAATAAATAATTTGAAGACAATTAAATTATATATTAAATAAAAAATATAACTGCCATAAAAAAAAAATAACATTACGTCTACCGCAACAAAATAGTATGTATTATTAACTAGGTATGTAACTAAGTTAATATAGTTACATGATAAATGTAACCCTTTTTCAAGCTAAAGGCATAGCACTACTACAAAATTAATTTTAGTTACAGTAAGAAAAAAAAACTTTTGATTGACATTTTCGATCTATTAGCCAGATAAAGGGGTGAAAGTATTACGGGACTAAGAAAGTAAGTGAGTATGAGTATGAATATGAGTAAAATTTTAGTTTTAATATGGACTGCATAGTTTTCATTCATCTTACCATGCGATGAAAAATCCTAGGCTTGGTAATTAGTGAGTTTTGCTTGTCACCTGACGATTTGTGATGACATAGATAGCAACCATATAATTAAACCCTTTAAAATAATTTAAACAGTCTTTATTGAGATGATTGACTCGCAGTCAACTCCACATTTTTAGCTCCTCATACCTTCAGAGTCCCCAGACGTAGCGAGATGATTGGTCAACCTGTCCAACGCAGCGGCCGCGAGCTCCCGCGCGGCGCGGTGCCCGGAGCTACTGTCGTGGTTCGCTGACACCTCCGTGTGACAAAGGTGGCAGTACATTTTTCAATGTTCTAGAAATAAACAAATTGTGTACAAAGATGTTGTACAAAGATCTGTCGGCGTGCCTAATGGAGATGAGGGTCGGCTACTATTTTGCACAACAAATTTAAGAAGTTTAGACTGTTAGGGTAGGGAATTTGTTTATTATTTATTTTATTTTGAAATGAAACACAATGCAGTAAAATGTGCAATGTGTGTGTTGTTGTGGATGGATGAAAGAAGGTTAACGAAGAGGGTGTATGACAAAAGAGTGGAAGGATCAGTTGGAAGCGGAAGACCTAGGCGAATTTTGATACCTTTTTGTTTTATATTATGTCCTATGTATCTAAATATAATAATAAGAAGAAGAAGGATCAATGTTACTCTGCGTCCATAGGAAATACCTTAGATAACCCTACACATGATCCCTGGGTGGTGCTAAAAGAGTAACAAACTTGGCAGCTGCACTGTCCTATCTGGACCTTGCAGCACTCACTGGATTTTCTTCATCATCTGCTTTTCCGCTACTACTACCCGAGAGAAAAAATGCCTATCTATAGCCAGTGACACGTAGCCATATAATAAATAAATAAAATATCTAAAGATATTGAATATTCTAGAATGAAAATGTCAAATATTTATTGCAAAGTAGCACAAAAATGTTATATTAGGGTACATTTAGACTTTCGAAAAATAAAAGAAAACCCTCCTTCAGGAAGGTAAATTACATAAATTTCTGTTTAAATAAAACTAAAAATCTTTATTTCTACAAAGGGTTGGGGTGTAGCAAAGGGTACGCAGGACTTAGAAAAATTTTGATGGGAGTGGTATCATTATGACACCTACTTTTTATGATGCTATCGTATAGAAGACGCTAAAATAAGCATGTTTTGTATGGGCAACTTTTCTCTAGACTTGATAATTACCGAGATATTGGCTCCTAAATTGACACATGTGTTCGGACTTTGAAAAAATAACGATGGGAATGGTATCATTATGACACCAATTTTTTATGATGCTATCGTATAGAAGACGCTAAAATAAGCATGTTTTGTATGGGCAACTTTTCTCTAAACTTGATAATTACCGAGATATTGGCTCCTAAATTGACACATGTGTTCGGACTTTGAAAAAATAACGATGGGAATGGTATCATTATGACACCTATTTTTTATGATGCTATCGTATAGAAGACGCTAAAATAAGCATGTTTTGTATGGGCAACTTTTGCATTGCGTGCCGACACAGCGCGCCCTAGAGTGTTTTTATAGAGCCGGAGGCGCGGAGGGAGAGCAGCCCTCGCCCGCCATGCAAGGGCGGAAGGGCTGCTGTTCCCGCAGCGCCGGAGATGCGGAAAGTCACTATTAATTCTAAGTGAAATAAATCAGGCCAAAAATATATATATATATATATATATATATTTATATATATTTATATATTAAAAAAAAATTACATTCGTCGAAATTTTTCTAAGTCTTTTTCCCTACACAGGTACACCTTGACCCTACAAAGAAATCTAATATTTTAGATTTAGCTCGGTGGGTAGGTATACATGAAAATATGGCGCAACCGGCTTAGTCGATATCGGTCGAAAATTTTGGTGCAAATAATAAACTTATACTACAGTATTCAGCTAATTCTGCTCTTAGGTTTTCATATTAAATTGAAAATCACAAATATTTCCTAGTCATAGCTAAATTATAAACAAGTATTCCTTGAAAGTCTTGAAACTAACAACGATTTCGTCATCAGTAGGGATATCTTTCAATGACTCATAATAAGTCTTCTTGGTATTTGTTTTCAAAATAGTTAATTAATCTATATTATCAACTTCACTCACTTTATTATTATACCGAAGTAGCCCTTTAACTGAATATTATAAACCGTAAATTATTAAATATTAACTTATAACAAAACTAACAAAACAATAACACCTCCGCTTGGAAGTAAATACAAAACGTCATAAATGTTAAATAGTTTTTTTCTTTTTACAATCTGAGGGAGCGCTCGAAAACACAAGAAATGTAATGAGGTAAAATAAATGTAATGAGGTAAATTGCTTACTACAGAGGAGGACACAATTCAGGATAAATCTCTTTCATGTGTGTACAAACTGGAAACTTACTTTTATTCTATCTTATTTCCATCTTATTTCTCTCAGCCTCTGAATCTCAACAGAAAACTTTTCATTTTTGAACGACACTAAGCTGTCAAACTTGTCTTGTTGTCATCTTTCTATTCTTTCCAGCGTTGCCAGATGGTCACAAAAGTCACATTTTTCGTGACTTTTGGCCCTCTCGTGTGACATGTGCGTGACTTGTGATTTAAAGGCAATTTTCGTGACTTTTTAAGTAAATCCAAAATTTTAACCGATTTATTTTTTGTGACGCATATTTTTTAAGGATAGCAAATAAATTGGTAACTTCTTGAAATTCCCGTCACTCACCAAATTTCAAATGTGTGAGTATAGGGCTACATTACCTACATTTGCGAATTAATCTGCGAATGTTTCATGTCGCGTGTCGGTCTTGTTTATCCTAGGCTGTTGACGACTGTCCCGCAATACCTACGGGTAAGCTGTTATTTATTCCGATAAGTACTAAAATGAGAGTTCGATTGCACCATTTCTCTTCAAGTATATTCTTTCCGGTGCGTTACAACGAAAATTGAAATTTGAAAATTGACGACCTGCCTCTCTATCGCTCTTGGCAATTCTAGTGACACATAAATGATGAACGAACGAAGGGTTCGCGGTCAAAGGCCTAGTTTTGTAGGTAATAAGTATATACCTATTTAGGCGTAACACACACACTTGAACGGAATTCAGTTATCATTGGAAAAAAAAACATCGCGCCATTCAGCCGAGAATCAGTTGACAAGTGTGTGGTGACCCCAAGTCAGATTTGGAGCAGGCCGTGCTGTCATTTTAGTATCTGGACTAACCTGGAGTAAAAAAACAGAGCCTAGAAGAAATACTTATTAGGACACATATTATTCAGGACATGTCAGGCTGGCTGCCTATGGCAACATTGCAAAAATGGAAAATATAGGCAACAAGGTCGATTTCCCATTGAAATATTAAATTTCGCGCTCTTTTGTACTGATTTTTTTTTTCAGTAGAAAAGAGATAAAATGGTTTTTACTTCTCATGCACATGCATGCACAAGTGCATAAAATTGAGTTTTAGTCCGCCTATACCCAGCATAAAGTGAAACTTTACGAGCATGAGAAGTAAAAAAATATAAACACTTATGAAAGAAATTCCTATTCTTTTTATTTCCTCACAATCGAAGTAAAAAGTAGAGTGTATAACTCGTCCATAAAACCCATGGTGCGTTTTATGCACTTGTTGTACATTCTACTATTGTTGGTCTTCAACCCACAAAAAACAAAAATGTGACTTTGGCCGCAAAAACGTGACTTTTTGGGAGACAAACTGTAACTTTTGACCTAAGAGCCCTGGCAACACTGATTCTTTCTACACATCATTACATCTCGTAACAAAATGTATCTAAATGCATAATAAACACCGTAAAAATGAGTGAAACTGAATCGAAATTGTGTAGAATTTGCTTGAACAACAGGACTCGGCGCTGGCTGTTCGACACTCCGTCTCTGAATAAGTTTTTCATTCATGTTTTGGGTATACAAGTACGTCCGATATATTTCTGATATTTCTTTAATGAATTACTTTTAAAGAGATTAATTACAGAATTAAGGGTGTTTTCTACATAATTTAAGTTTTTATCTATGTCTATCTATTTTATATATCGTCGTCTAGTTCCCACAACACAAGCCTTATCGAGCTTATATCTAGTGGGGCTATGTAGGTTTGTGTAAAATAACCCTATCATATTTATATTTATCTATATTTTAATACCTGTCATTAAATAAATGTACTATTAGCGTGTGTTCTTATACAAGCTTTTATTAATTCGTTGCAAAGAAAATTTATTTAATCAATGTTTTGTAGGAGCCACCTTCAAGAACTAGGTTTTGTGGATGGTGCATTTCTACACTGAAGAAGATAGCGAGGCTGGTGCATCTCGCTGAGGAGTCCCACAGTGTTTTGTCTCAGGTGATACTGGTAAGGAAGGTCCAGTCCCCGCGAAGTGTACGGGCGGCTGGATCCGTAGTGCCTGTGTGTTTTATTTTTATACTATGATGAAATGATTGATCTGTTATAATTATAATAACTAGGCCCTTGCGGCATTGTACCAAGGATGCTGGCGGCATTTCCTCGTTGTATCGCAATGCTGATACGCTGTGCATCAGTTATTAATTTAGTTTAGTATTTGTACTGTAGTACCTCTGTAAATAAATGTTTTTCACCATTATAATATGGTAAGGACTAAATTATGGTTAAACTTATGAGCTCAAAAATAGAATTGCCATTTTAACTTTGGACTTCATAGAAATATATTATCGAATTCCTGTCAGTTGTTCCTGTGTTTTAACAAATTTTTAATAGTTATTAACATTAAAAAATGAATGTAAGTTTTTTTCTTTTTCAGAATAAAGAAGAATGTAGACCTACCAATTTTTCTCTCTCCTTCCATCACAACGAACATACAGACATTCCACCTTCACAAAAAGACAAAAAAAGTAAATTAAAAAAACATAAAACAAAAAAAGGCAAGCATAAATTAAAAGAAACAAACGAACAAGTTGAAAGTAAAGTGGAAAATGAAACTAATGAAAGTGAATACAAAATAGAAGAAATTAAATTAGAGGCCATAGATATTGATATAGCAGATGATAATTGTAATGAAAATGATGATAATAACTATAATGAAATAGAAAAAGAAACTGATGAACAAAGTAATATTCTAGACAGACCTAAAAGAAAAGTAAATCCCAAATTGTATGATAAATGTGAACAGTATAATTTCACACTGAAAGTATTGAGTATAGAAGAGCAGAGAGCAGAGTTGGAAGAGAAGAAGAAGACAGAGAAGTATTTGAGTAGGAAGTACAAGTGTGAGTTTTGTGGCATTGGGTTTGTCACTAAGGATGTTTTAGATGAACACAACCGGAGACACCAGGAGGTTGGTATAGTTGCACTAATAACCTAATCTATTACCATACAATTAGCTGTTAAAAGTACTAGTCTACAATTATTTGATTCTACATAAATTTCTAAAAAAACCGGCCAAGTGCGAGTCGGACTCGCGCTTAAAGGGTTCCGTACCATCTATAAAAACGGGAAAAAATCATGTCTGTTGTATGGGAGCCCCCTTAAATATTGATTTTATTCTGGTTTGTAGTATTTCTTGTTATAGTGGCAACAGAAATACATCATCTGTGAAAATTTCAACTGTATAACTGTCACGGTTCATGAGATACAGCCTGGTGACAGACAGACAGACAGACGGATGGACGGAGAGTGAAGTCTTAGTAATAAAAAAAACTTGTGGCCCGTATGCTTGTTTGCCACCGTCGTGGTATAAACGTTTAATGTATTTCATTAATTCATTTACTTCTATCTATGGGCCATAGTTGCCTGAAATAAACGTATTTCATTCATAAAAAAAAAACTTTAAATCCGAATGTATTGTTTTATAGTCCCACAGCCCCCATGAATGCCCGCTATGCCATCTCCGCTTCAGCACAGCCCTAGTGCTCTCTCAGCATGTGTTGGCACATGCGCGTCGCTTCACATGTCGTTTGTGCGGGGCCGTCGTGACCCGGTAAATTTATGTCTGTTTTAGTAAAATTAAAAAGAGTGATATTGAACAAATATTTTGACCAAAAATACATGATGAGGCGGGTTCACACTGAACAAGCCGCCTCGCGAGGAAATTGGCGCGCGACGACGACGACGACGAATCTGACTCGAGAAGTATTAGTAATTACGGGCAAGAAACTCGGCGGGACTTATTTTTTCAAAACTGTAATACATAAACAATAAATAAATAATAAATATTATTAATTGTAGGTATAGTGACTGCGATAGCCACCGACGAAAGTGCGGGCAGGCGTGTCCAGGCGTATGCTCGCTCTGCGGGAAGATATTTACGTGAGTACAAATAACATACAGTCGGCAGCAAAAACAGCGGCTACGGTGTTCAAAATGAGCTGGACACGACTTTATTGTTACGAGAATAAGAGCGTGAGTATGTTTTTTTGAACTCCCTACTCGCTTAATAGCTACTTCTGCTACAACTGATGCAATACTTTTAAACAATAATTTAAAAGTAATGAACACAAAAAAGAACCGACTTCACTTAGGCACTGGTCCCACCGCGAGCTAGTAAGCTATGAGCTATCGGCTATAAACACGAACAAAAGATAAGCACTCCCGTGTAAATAAAAGAGACACGGCGATATTTATAGCTCACCGCTTGGCGAGTAACTATAAATATCGCCGTGTCTGTTTTATTTACACAGGAGTGCTTATCTTTTTTTTTTTTGGACTTTTCAAATGATTTATTTAACGTAAAATAGTGTTACAATTTTAATTAAACATTAGCCAACAACAAGAACGTGGCGCTAGTGCAGGGCAGAGGTGGACGGGCTGGGTTGGGCACCACCGTCGATGAAACTGAAGAAATGTTGGGTGGATTTGAATCTGTGCCGTGTCCCACGGATACACATGCTGGTGGCTCGGATTATCGAAATTATAATTTTGGATCTTAGCCAGCCCAATACAATACTAAGGGGTCTCTGCCACTGGTCAGCGATGGCTTATCTTTTGTTCGTGTTTATAGCCGACAGCTCATAGCTTACTTGCTCGCGGTGGGACCAGTGCCTTAGGGTCCGCTATTTCAAGAGGAAGTGGCCGAGTTGCTGTAGAAAATACTGAAATCACTATAGGTGTGCATATAATAGTTCCCTCGAATTCTTCAGGATCCCAGCTGACCTGGTGATAATGGGACCAACTGTAAAGTATACTGTTTCAAACAAACAATATTTTTTTAATACAGTTGCTCAAAAAAGTGCTTTTCTTGTAGTGGTTTAGCGTGCGGAAAGTTTGATATCGCGCACTAGTGCTTTTTACTTTTCCAGCCAATCACAGCTATTGACAGTGACAGACAGCCAATCACAGCGCCGCACCGCACCGCGCGGAGCGTTCGGATACATGTACTATAAGTAACCTCAAAGTGAATAATTGACAATTTTATAATTTTTTCGCAACTGTATTAAAAAACGTCGTTCGATACTCGTGCGTAAATGTCATTCTTCACATCGAAATGTACTATTTCAAATCAGTCTTCGAATAATCAGTAAACATATTTTTTTTTGCAAAAACAAGGATCCCAACGAATTGAGAACCTCCTCCTTCGAAATCTCGAAGTCTGTTGATAAATCACAAGTGGTTTTTACTCTTTTTTGCAGAAACCAGAATTCACTCGACAACCACGTAAGGGGCGTGCATTATAGAAAAGAAAAGAAATTTGTCTGTTCATATTGCAACCAGAAGTTTCAGACCAAGCAGCGCCTCGCCATACATACCAGGTGCTTAAATGATAATTACGAGTATAAACAAAAAAAAAACCGGCTTCACTTAAGATCTGCTATTCCAAAGTTGGTTGTCAATAAGGCGTTGCTGCATAATAATTCATTAAGAAATAAACCTTATTAACAACAGAGAATGATACCTTTGACTTGAAAATGTTACAAATAATGTCTCAACCTTTACCTTTCCAGGACCCATACCGGCCTAAAACCATACACCTGCGAGCAATGCGGCCGTTCGTTCGCGGCCAGTTCCAACCTACGGAACCATCTAGCAGCACACGCTCAAGCCCGTCCACATTATTGCGTAGAATGTGATAAGTCTTATAAGACTAGAAAAGGACTAAGAAGACATTTACTAGAGGGGGCGTCACATGTTGGAAGGAAAACGTGAGGTCTTAAAAGGTTTTTTTTTTACTGAAACATGGTTGTTTAAACATGTTTTAGTGTAAAATCGTATCTATTGTGCTACTCTGTCAGAGTCAAGTTACATTTGGTCAATAATGTCCCTAGTATAGGATCGCATATTTCACCTTAGTATGGTTATAACCATACTCGTGTAAGCAATGCAGACGTTCTTTCTTTACATTTTGGAAAGCGCAACACATGTTGGAAAAAAATCTTTTTATAACATGAAGGTAGTAAACAAGGGTGCGACCCACCCTATAATAAGCAGGCAGCCTAGCTGATTAAAGGCAAACTTCGTTCCGATTGTAAAGATGTTATCAAAATAAAATATGTATTATTTTGTTTTAGTCACTCGTGCCACCATTGTCTGAAAAGTTTCACTTCAGACAAACTCCTGGCGTCTCACATCAGCTCCGTACATGCGAGGGTACCTGACTCCTGTTCTATTTGCCTTAAGGTACATTTTACATTGCTATAAAAATAATAGTGAGATGGATAAATTTGTCCATTCAATAATATTTCCTTACCATTTGGCTTCAGAAGTATGTACAGTCGCTATCAATAATATCGGAACGGCAAAGGCACTCAAGAATATCTGTACATGCAATATCGCGTTATGTCTGATGGCGACTGTACGCGGGCGAACTGTTTAAAATGTACTTGACACGATTTTCATCATCATCCTCTTGGCGTTTGTCCCGGCTTTTGGGTTCAATTGAGCTTGGTGTCCGCTTGGCAAGCTAATCCCATGTATTGGCGCAGGCACTAGTTTTTACGAAAGGGAAATGACACGAATATTGTCAAGAAAAAAACTTATTTATGGTTCTAAAACAATGAGGGTTTCTTCGATCGATTTTTCCACCAGGTGGCAGCACCGTGGCGAGAAGTTTAGTTATCACATTTTTTTTGATTGGTGGATTTTGACAGCTGCTGTCAAAAATACCTCTCATCACAGTGCCGCCATCTGAGGCCAGTTTTATAAAGCTACAAGTTACAATTTACAAGCGGAAGTCTCTTTCTAACACATAGGGTTAGAGGAGAGACTTCCGCTTGTAGCTTTATAAAACTGGCATCTGGTGTAAAAATCTACTGTAACTACCTTCCTAACTTATTCAAATAACAATTCATGATTATAGCTAATAAATAAAATAAAACGAAATTAAACTAAAAACTAGAAAGATAACATACTTACCTACCAACAGTACCAGCCCAGTCATAGAAAGAATACCCCATCCACCAACTCGGATTGTGGCATAGTCCCCATCACGCTAGCCGCGTTTCCCCTTTGTATCGCGAGACTAATTCGTTGTGACAGGTATGAGCCGGCCCTGGGGTCTCCTGAGGCGTGGATTAACTGGGACGAAAGGGCCCTCATAAAAGTCTTCATGTCTCATAATTAACTAACTAATTACCCTTCCTAACTACAAAATCTACCCTAATTGTAAAATTAATCTGTTTTAAACCTCAACCTCCTTTTTTACAGACATTCCTGTCGGCGGCCATTTTGAAAAAGCACATACGAAGCGTACACGAATCTACAATAGTTTAGCCTGATATTACGAGTACATCACTGCTATTACACTCGTGTGGTATAGCTTACTTTCCACACTTGTATTACAAATTAAGATCTATGGGGAAGACAACTGTCAAAGGTTTCTCCAGGTAGGCGCGGTCGCAGCCTGAAATTTTGGGGGGGGGACACTAATGCAAAAATTATTTTTCCAATTTTCCCCTCACTCCCCCCCCAACTCTCCCCCCCCCCCCTGGGACCGCGCCTGTCTCCAGGTGGCGCCTATAGGTTGTACTTACTAGTTTTGTTATATGGGATTTGGCTTCCCGACGAATTGAGGACCTCCTTCGAAATCTTGAAGTCGGTTAAAAACACTCAAATCACTATAGGTGTGTATAATAGTTGAAGAGTTCCCTCGATTCCTCCAGGATCCCATCATCAGATCTCGACCTGGTGCCAATGGGACCAATTGTCCAAATCGGTCCAGCCGTCTTCGAATAATCGGTGAACATACATAATCATTTTAAACAAAAAAAAAAGAACCGACTTCACTTCGCTTTTGCAAGGGGAAATGCCCGAGTTGCTGTAAAATATACTGAAATCACTATAGGTGTGCCTATAATAGTTGAAGAGTTCCCTCGATTTCTCCACAATCATATCATCAGATCCTGACCTGATGACAATGGGTCCAACTGTCAAGTATACCCTTTTCAAACAAAAAAATAATTTTCCAAATCGGTCCAGCCGTCTTCGAATAATCAGTGAACATACATAAAAGGAAAATAAAGATCCCGACGAATTGAGAACAATCCTTCGAAATATTAAAGTCGGTTGAAATAGTTATTTGTGCAATAAGAGAAGAAAGTAACTTTTTCTTGCGAGTGTTGATTTTGAGTCCCGAGTAAGCGAAAGATTCTATAATTAAATCACGAGCGAAGCGAGTTATTCTAAGTATGAATCTTGAGCGTAGCGAGGGATCTCAAGAACAAGAGATGTAAAAAAACTTTCCTCTCGTGTGACACATACAACTTTTCACCTCAGTAGTGAGAACATATTAAAGTTAAAAAAACACATGTATTTACATTCCCGAATGAAAGGCATCATCATTATGACGAAAAGCTTCTAGAAACAAAATTTCACTCCCTGAAGTGACGAAAGTAGCAACTTTCGTCACTCCAGGGAGTGAGGATAGTAGGCTTGTTCGAACTGCTGAGGTGAAAACAAAATTTGCGATGCCTGCACGCAGATTAATATGAGGAAGGTCATGTATTTTACTTATTGTTATAATATAATATAATATAATATAACATTTGTTGTCAAGTTGTGCGCGATGAAGCGTAACATTTCAACTTGCACAAATTAAACAGTCGCCATCAGATATATCGGAGCGGCCAAGGTGTTCACAAATATCTGAACGCCTCTATTGTCAAGGTCAAGGTGAAAAAAAATCAGATATTTTTGAGCACCTTGGCCGCTCGGATATATTTGATGGAGACTGCACAGTTTAGAGTAGGTACGTAAAACAGGAACTGATATTTAATAAATAATCGAAATTTTCGTTGTCTTTTGTTCGTAACTATTTTAATCCCCGACCATTTATAGATAAAATGCTTAAATTTGTCTATGGATGCTTTATAGGCCTCCATACAAATTTAAGCAACCATAGACAAAACATAGACAAATTTAAGCATTTTGTCTATGAATTTCCTTCAGCTCAGGTGAATTTTGTCCCTTAAATTGTCTCCCTGATCGCCAACGGTCTGACGCCTGCCTAAGTTCACTTCCGAAGTCACGGACACCCAAGTTTGAAAAAGCAATGCATAAATGACGTAAGCGCCTTTTAAGTACACGTCGCTTACGCCCTTTTAGTCTGAGCTGCGCATACGCAACTACGTAGAAGACGAGCCCCTTTGAGGCATTTGATCTGTAAGCGAATGAAGCGCTCTAAAGCGCTGTGGTTTTTTACTTACTGTAGCGCGCGACTTTGCTTCCCCGAGGCGCAAAAGATTTTTATTTAAAAGGAGCTATAATAGTGTAAGGGACTGCCCATAAATTAAGTGACATGTTTAGTGTTTTTTTTTAACAGCTAGGAAATTAGGAATGATATAATAGGGCAACTCGATACTAGAGTGTAGAGGGATGGATATTAGAAGAGAAACTTTGCTATTTCACAGGACATCAGTATGAGTTCCAGTGTGAAAATAAAAATGGTGATACCTATGTGGAAAGCATAAGAGAAGAGTCGTAAAATTAATTTAACATACAAACTACGAATACTTCTTCCTGAACCAACTCTATGGTAGGTATTAATAATCGAACGAGCGAGCGTAGAAAAGCGAGTTCTTACATTTAACTTTTGTCATGACATAAGACGTGTGCCTGCCGCTAGGCACGCGGCATTTTAAAGTTATTTTTGGTAGTTTGCTGCTATGGAGCTAAAAGGCCCAAAATCAATTATAACAGGGGTCTTGTTATACTGGTCAGAAACTATGGCGTATTTTTTTATCGCGAGGTCTCATTTGAGGCTGACTCGAATAAAAAAAGAAAAAAATAAGAACTTACAGTGCTTTTTCTGCTGCCTTGCACAACGCGTGTCTGCAAAACCGGTTGTTTTGTGACGTCAGCCCCCGCCGAGTGCGCGTCACTGAATTTTAAAATTGGAACCATTCCTGAGCCGTGCGTACGACCGACATGACAACTTTTAAACGAATTTTTACTTAAATTCTGTGAAAAAAACTAAATTATTAGTTAAAATAAACATTAAAAATACTGTTTTAGTTTAGTGATTGTGGTAGTGTTTGTAGTGGCTGTTTTTTTTGGATTGTAACAGGATGGCGGTAAGTTATTTGTTTTTTTTTGCCGGCAATGAATGCGGGGCGGTGACTGGTGTATGGATGTTTTACTTTTTTTTACGATCTGATTTAATGATTATGAAGGATATAAAATGAGGTTTACTTAAGAAAAATGTTGGTATTTTTTGTCATGTAAAATAATATCAGGGTTAAATACACTTTACATTGGACATTTTATACAGTAGTAAACTCAGGGTATGCAATACCGGTATTGCTTGTATGGGCCAATACCGGAATTCCGGGATTGCTCATACTAATAATACCGGTATTACACGCCGTATATGTAGTAGTAAAAAAAATGAAAAATAGCTTGAACCGTAAGCTCAATATATTCCGCAAAAAGACAATATCTTTTCACCCCTACTACTTATTCGAAAAAGGGTAATTTGTTGCCCATTTACAGGGAGCAAAAGTGACTTTTGATCCCTCTGCGTTTTTTTTATTTTCCTTGTCTTAGCAACTGATTAAAATGAGACAACATTATATAACTTCTCTTTCTAGCAGATAGCTAGTTTAGTGCCTTTGTTTTCGTTTTTCTCAGAGAAGGAGTGAAAAGTAGAGTGTACTACGCGGTAGCAAAATTATTGCGATCTCGGGTCACTTGAATCCCTCACTACGCTCAGGATTCCACGTTAGAATCCTTCGCTTCGTTCGGGATTCAACACGCTACCCTCGACCGAAATAAGTGATTTTGCTCCCTTGTAATACAATCTAATATTAAAATGAAGAACAAAATTGTTTACAAAATGTAGTTGCCATCAGGTATATTGGAGTAGGCCAAGAAGCTGGTCACAAATATCTGAACAACGCCTCTATTGTGACAGGCGGTAAAGTGCATGTTCAGATATTTTTCAGTACCTTGGCCGCTCTGATATATTTGATATCGTACGGCACGCAAGATACGGCAGAAAAACGATAAAAGTAAGTGTAGATACGCGATTAACTTTGAAAAATTATAGGCTTTTTCAAACGTTCTATACCTCGTTTTTTTTCAGATTAGAAAAATAACGGTCGATTTCGACACTTTAGCTGTATTTCTTTCAGCCATATCTGGGCAAAATATAAATGAAACTACTTTTTTCCACTATTAGTGATACGCTTAAGCCAATACGATGCAAAATGGCAAATTTTTAAATCGTTTTCCCAAAAATCGCATGACGACAATCGCACGATTTTTCTAATCTGAAAAAAAAACGAAGTATAGTAACTACACGGGAAAAGGGACTGAATTTATTTTCGAATATATATTATTAGACTATATACTCTAGTTTTTGGCACAATTGCTGAAAGTTGCCTCTATAGAAAGTTGGGTCCTTTTTCCCCTTATTTTTCTTAGCTTACGTAAACTATAAGAGATTAAGCAATATAACTAAGTAAAAAATGTGGTATTCTGGTTTATCTAAAAAGTTATAGGAGCAAAATTGGACAAAACTTTATAGATTCGCTTATAGTATCGTAGTTTGGTCAAACAGTCTGATCCTTAAGAGCGCTGCATCTCTTTCTTTCATGCACGGGAGCCATAAACGTGTCTGTAACGGATGGGCGTGGCTTGTCGGAATCGAAGAATGGCCTTAATAAGTACGCTTTTCACCAGAAAAATAGTAAAATTCGTGTTTTTTACAAACCAAGTAAAAAATCCTACATGTATTTAAAAGTTATTAAGTATATTTACGTCACATGTTTTAATTAATTAATATTCAGTTATTCACAATACAATTACGCCAACATATTTTTATATCAACAGTACCTACACTATCAACAATTTCTGTAGGTAAAGAAACTTCTTTATTGTTTAATGAAAAGAAAAGGTCGTCGCAAAGGACGGCTGTTATAAAACCCGTTGTGCGAAACAAAACACGAGCAGACACAAACATACCTTAATGGCGTCTTTATAGTGAAATTTAAACATTCGTGAGACATATAGGACACACTGAAATTTTTTTTTTACCAGCAATCGAACTTCGTCTACTAGCAACTTAGTTTGGCACTTCAGAACTAAGGCTTAGGTATTACTTAGGGAACGTACCCAAACTGCGTGACCCGTTTAGGGGCTTTTTTTTCTTGCCATTTTGGCGCCCCCCTGCCATCAGGCGCCTAGAGCGCCCGCTCCACTCGCTCTACTCTAGGACCAGACCTGTCTCAGGTGGTAATAGTAGTGGGAAAGTAGATAGTGAAGAAAATCCAGTGAGTGCTGCGAGGTCCAGATGGGACAGTGCAGCTGCCAAGTTTGTTACTCTTAGCACCACCCAGGGATCACGTGTAGGGTTGTCTAAGGTATTTCCTACGGACGCAGAGTGACATTGATCCGCAATAGGTAGGTAATAACAAATAAGTAACACTTGAGAAATGGCGACAGTTGGGTGTATGAGCGGTTATGATGATCTATGATACTAGAACATCTGTGATAATTTGATAAACACCTAAATAAATAAAGAAATACTAATAAGTGTATTACTATTACACCCGACGCCTATGTACCCAGCCATTAAGACATGTGACATGTCTGCTGAGCATGTGTTTCAAAGTTCCCATGAAATTTTGACCTGTTAATAGCAGATCGCCATGTGATAGCAATATTTAAACCAAAAATACACGATTCCGTTATTAGGTATACACGCACATATCTGCCCGCCGGATTTGTCCGGCGGATATGCCCGGCAGACATTTATGTTATAAATTTGATATGCAGGGATGTTCGGGCCACATCCTGTGAAAGCGGATGCAAATCAGAAAGCTGATAAAATTAATAATGCACGCCACCGACTTCCACATTCCAAACATTTTGACAACTTCCTCTCCACCTGTGTAGTACAAAACCTTTGTGGTATGATTTTGTTTGCCGATGATACATCTTTAATTTTCAAAGTTGAACGGCAATCCAATGATTTATCTGTAATTAACAATACACTAGCTGGCGTACTAAACTGGTTTACTACTAACAATCTGTTACTTAATGCTAAGAAAACTAAATGTATTCGATTTGTTTTGCCAAACGTGGCACCAATGGACACTAATATAGTTATAAATGGTGAATGTTTAGATATAGTAGATAAAACTGTGTTCCTTGGTTCAACGTTGGACAAAAATTTACAATGGAGTCCTCATATAAAAAAACTCGCTCTTAGACTAAGTTCAGCCGCTCATGCCGTTAGAAAAATTAGACAACTGACTAATATTGAGACAGCTCGCTTAGTTTATTATAGTTATTTTCATAGTGTAATGTCATATGGAATTCTGGTTTGGGGCAAAGCAGCTGACATACAGACTATTTTTGTTTTACAGAAAAGAGCCATTCGCTTTATGTATAACTTAAAGGCAGAGGTACATCAATTAGAGAATTATTTAAAGAAATTAATATTTTAACTCTTGCGTCCCAATATATCTATGATAATATTATTTTTGTTGTAAAGAATATACACACATTCAAGAAGAATTCTGACATCCACAGCTATAACACTAGAAATAAAAACAAGCTTGCTACCAGACGATGTCGTGTCCGCAAAGCATATAAGTCATTTTTTGGCCAGGGTATTCATATTTATAACAAGTTACCCGTCGATGTTTTGAATCTATCATTTCCCGCTCTTAAGAAATACTTGAAAAAAACTTTAATGTCAAAGGGTTATTACAGGGTCGAGGACTATATGACAGACATATATGCATGGCCCAAACCAGAATCTATAAAATCATCTAACATTTAGAGGACACAGTTCAAGTAAGAAAGAATATCAAACGTATTGCGAAGCAGTCAGATTTGGATTTTATTTTTATTTTTCATTTTAATTACACAATAGGCAGGTACATGTCTGTCTCTCAAGCTGTTTTGATATGCCTTCTTGAAGAACTACGCATTATTGTATATAGTATCTTTAATGTATTTGTAGTACTGTTTTGAAAAAATAAGTCCCGCCGAGTTTCTTGCCGGTAATAAGTAATACTTCTCGGGTCAGAGGTGTAGGGTTAGAACCGGTGGTAGTTTCTTTTCTCTCTGACGTTCATAAGTGCATTGTAATGTGCCTAAATTGAAGAATAAATATCTTTTATCTTTTATCTTTTTTTATCCACAATTATTAGGGGGCCCACCGACTATCAGTCCGCCTGACGATATCGGCCTGTCAGAACAAAAATTTGACAGCTCCGAACAACTGACAGGCCAATATCGTTAGACCGACTGATAGGTGGGCTTTATTAGTATGAAAACTATGAAATAAATAAATATTATTCGATATTAGGACTTTTTGATCGTGACCAACATTGTTATGCCAGTAATACAAGCGCTGGTAGCCTTGCGGTAAGACGTCCGACTTTCAATCCGGAGGTCTCGGGTTCAAACCCCGGCTCGTACCACTGAGTTTTTCGGAACTTATGTACGGAATATCATTTGATATTTACAAGTCGCTTTTCGGTGAAGGAAAACATCGTAAGGAAACCGGACCTAATCCCAAAAAGGCCTAGTTTCCCCTCTGGGTTGGAAGGTCTGATGGCAGTCGCTTTCGTAAACACTAGTGTCTATGCCAATTCATGGGATTAGGTTGTCAAGCGGACCCCAAGCCGGGATAAACGCTAGGAAGAAGAATTGTTATCCCAGTAATCCCAGAATGTTCAGTTAGTTCCCTATTCCCCATTAACACATGGTATTAAGCGCGACGCACTAAAAATAGATGGTTAACGGACTTTCCGCATGCTTGCTAAGAAACTGTTCGTCCATCCGTTGTAGAGAGATGTGGTGTTCCGTGTGAAAAGCAACGCTACAACGAACGTTTTATCGACATAGAAACTCATATGTATGGGCATTATTTGTTGAAATTAGATATTTTTGAAACGATGAGTTCTTGGGTTCAAACCCCGGTTCGTACAACTGAGTTTTTCGGAACTTATTGTACGAAGTTTAGTATCGCTTTTCGGTGGGTTGCAACGTCAGATGGCAGTCGCTTTGTTAAAAACTAGCGTCCACGTAAGTTCCTGGGATTAGGTTGCCAAGCGGACCCCAGGTTCAATTGAGCCGCGGCAAGACCGGGACAAACGCTAGGGGGATGGAATGTGTAGGAATTAAATTATCCTTAATTTTGTAACTGCTTCTTATTGTAGTCGGGTTCGCACTTATGTTTTCACCGATGAACCAATGCAAATGCTAAAGTGCAGCATACCTAAGTGCTTATAGCCCTAAGGTACCTTTTTATTCTGAACGACGCATAAATACTGCGAGTCTAGCATAGGCCCCTTTAAGTAGAATAGCAAGATAGCACGCGATCGAGTTACCAAGATGAGACGAGCAACTAATAAGAACTAACAATCTCTGACGTCTTCAGTTTTTTTGTTAAAAGGCTAATAACGGTAAAATTCTCTGAATTTTTGAACGGAAGTGAAAGAGACACAATTGCCTACTAAGGGTCGCAAAATTAGATAGGTAGAACTTAAGTAGGTATAAAGTTAACAGTAAATACAAACTTTGAAAACACTCAAAAAATTATCAACCCAGCAGGACTTGAACAATGAACCTGCATTGATACGCTTTGCCGGGGCTCGATCACTTTACCAATGAGGGCTACCGTTTTTTTACTCACCAGTTGGCGCCACTGTAGACGCAGGTCTGGAAATACAGCTGTAGTTTTCTTTATTACGTCTGTAAAAACCAAATTTACGCTTAAATAATTTTTAATACAATAAACCTTACTGTAAAAATATCGACGGCGCCGCAGTGATGCGCAGTTCCGCTTTATTTTGAAAAAGGAGAATTTTCTTAATTCCGCTTTTAAAACATTCCTATTCAATGACTCGTTACTCGTATTTCCCATAATTAATATCCTGGACATCCCGGTATGGCAAAATATTCACAACATTGAGAAATTGGAGGTAATTCGGCGAATCCCACCTAATTACTATGGAATTTTTCATTTCGAAGACCACCGTCTACACTAGTGGCTCTAGCGGAAATTTCATACGCGTTAGTCCTCATTAAGGCCGTTCCCCGATACGGACAAGCCACGCCCATCCGTTAGAGACACGTTTATGGCTCCCGTGCACGAAAGAAAGAGATGCAGCGCTCTTAAGGATCAGACTTTTTCACTAAACTACGATAAATAAGCGAATCTATCAAGTTTTGTCTAATTTTGTTTCTGGGACTTTTTAGATAAACCAGAATACCATATTTTTTACTTAGTTATATTACTTAATCTCTTACAGTTTTCGTAAGCTACGAAAAATAAGGGAAAAAAGGACCCAACTTTGGAATTTTTTTGCTATCGAGGCAACTTTCAGCAATCGTGATTCGGCTTGTGCCAAAAACAAGAGTATATAGTCTAATAATATATATTTGAAAATAAATTCAGTCCCTTTTCCCGTTTAGTCAATAGAGCGTTTAAAAAACCTATAATTTTTCAAAGTAGCCCCTTAAGCTAGGGCTTCAGTTACTTAAGTTGACGAAAGTTCCGACATGTTTACTAAACTTTTGAGAATGTTCTGCGACTTGTACATTGCTAGTGGTGGCCCTGTGACACCAATGAATGAGGCACGTTACTTATGGGGCCCACCCACCATCAGTCGGCCTGACGATATTGGCCTGTCAGTTGTTCGGAGCTGTCAGATTTTTGTTCTAACTGACAGGCTCCGATATCGTCAGGCAGACTTATAGTCGGTGGACCCCCGTACTATCGAGCTTGACAGTCATTTTCACTTATTGGTCTCTGTTTTAAGTTATATGACAATACAGATGATCTAATGCGTTCCAATGATATTCAAAATGACGCAAAATCGCATGATGATGTTAATTTAATCATACAAGTCATCTGTTAAGGCCAAGGCCGATATAATACATGGACTGACCATATTCCTCCATAATTCAGGCTTATATCTCTGTGAAATACAGTCAGCAACAAAAGTAGCTAAGCGGGTAGGGTGTTCAAAATGAGCTGGACACGACTTTATTGTTAAGAGAATAAGAGCGTGTGTAGGTCGTTTTGAACACCCTACCCGCTTAGCTACTTCTGCTGCTGACTGTACCTGTAGTTTTCTGTAATGGGCCCACCCACTATCAGACGGTCTGACGATATTAGCCTGTCAGTTGGAGCTATCAAATTTTAGTTATAACTGACAGGCCGATATCGTCAGGCGGAGTGATGGTCGGTGGGCCCCTAAGATGGAGGTACTTCCCCATCAGTCAGGCTCTGGGGGGCAATTTTTGAGATTCGAGCGCCTGAATTCAAGAAAATTAAACTCCAAAATAATCGCACACAAAAGTTTGTCGCTATTATTTTCACATTAAATTAAGGGGCTACTTTGAAAAATTATAGGTTTTTTCAAACGCTCTAGTGACTAAACGGGAAAAGGGACTGAATTTCTTTTCGAATATATATTACTAGACTATATACTCTTGTTTTTGGCACAAGCCGAAACACGATTGCTGAAAGTTGCCTCGATAGAAAAAAAAACCGAAGTTGGGTCCTTTTTCCCCTTATTTTCCTTAGCATACGTAAACTATAAAATATTAAGCAATATAACTAAGTAAAAAATATGGTATTCTGGTTTATCTAAAAAGTCACAGAAGCAAAATTAGATAAAACTTTATAGATTTTATCGTAGTTTGGTCAAAAAGTCTGATCCTTAAGAGCGCTGCATCTCTTTCTTTCGTGCACGGGAGCCATAAACGTGTCTCTAACGGATGGGCGTGGCTTGTCCGAATCGAGGAACGGCCTTAATAGTTTAAATAATCATGATTTAAAATTCCTATTGCTGTTATTTTTAAAACACCATTTCATCGTTTTACACACGGAGTTCTAAATGTCATATTCGAGCGCTCGAATCTCAAAAATCACCCTGCTCCAGATTTGAGCGAGGTGACATTCGCTGAGCTGTGTTCTCCGGCTTTTGGCACACAACGGCCGTAAACTTCGGGAGGCCCCGGGCGGCCCTAGTAAAAATCTGCTTTCCTCGGCCCTTGTAAAAATTTCATCGGGTTGGTGCGAGGCCCCTGCAAGTGCGGGGCCCCGGGCGACTGCCCTGTTCGCCACCTCCTAAGGGTTCTGCTCGTACCCCTCTTATTTGGGTCCGTAATTGTTCAATTATTATAACACTTCGATTTAAGCCAATTCAGTGTAGGTACAAAAAGACTCTTTCACCAGAGAAAACCGGCAATTAACTATACAATACCTATATGATAAGTGATAATGATAACATATTTACCGATATATAATATAATGACATTGACTGACTGTGTACTTCATAATCAATCTTTGTCTGAGTACTCTGAGTAGATACATACATACTCCATATAGGCAGGTATATCGGAGCGGCCAAGGTGGTCAGAAATAACTGAACAACGCCTCTATTGTCAAGGCGATAAAGCGCTTGTTCTGATATTTTTGTGTATCCTAGCCGCTCCGATATATTTGATAGCGACTATACCTAAAGTTAAAAAATAAAAATGTATATGATGTGGGACGAATTCAACCAAGGGCTTTGAAAGCCAAGAAAAGCAGCTGAAACTGCACAAATGTAGGGCAAATATATAACTACTAAAGAACTGACAATAATGAACTTTTATTACTGGGCATAAGATCCAAATTGTTGCGTTCGCGTTGATTTTGGTGTTAAATTCGGTTTATTTTCGGATTTCTTGACGCTGTGGCTTCCAAATTACGTATTTTTCCGTGGATCGTTTATGTAAGTATTTGTGGTAGTCTAGATCAAAAGGTACCATTTGACGGAAGGCACTTTTCATGTAAGGAAAGTGTTATAAATTCTTATCATAATTTATTTACTATTTAGGCTGTTTCTCACTTTAGTCACACTCTCTTATTCTTACCACCACAAATTGGAAACAGATGTCCATCAGAAATTAAATAAATGAACTGGGTTCTGGGGTTCTTCAGAGTTTTTTTAATTATTTATTTAGAAAACAAACAGCCATGTACAAAAATATAGTCATACAAGAATAGACACAAAGGCCTAAAGTTTCCTATATTACTACATAAACTTTACAAATTGATATAAAATTATACCACAAAAGTTGTGTACTACACGCACTAGGATGACAAAAAGTACTATGTATAAATTGCTACTAACATTATCATTTAAAAGATTATACGTTATTATACACACACAAAGCCTAAGAACTTTTTGAAGCTCAAGTCGATTGCGCCCTCTGTCCCAAAGCCGCCTAAAGATACCGAAATTGTAAGAAGAAATGTCACCTGCACTGCTACTCCACCTAGTAACAAATAGCGTACTAGTAGTACACTAGTAGCTACTAGGTGGAGTAGCATCAGTGCAGGTGACATTTCTTCTTACAATTTCGGTATCTTTAGGCGGCTTTCAGACAGAGGGCGCAATCGACTTGAGCTTCAAAAAGTTCTGGTAGATAATACATTTATTTACATAACTAAATATACTGAGGTACGTACTACAGTACAAATACCGTCAAGTCTGGCAGCTTTGCCAAGGGTTACTGACTTTGCCACCAGCAGAGTGCATAAGGTAATCCTTTCATACCACCGACAACGTATATTTTTTAGTGTTGTGCCTACTTTTAGTAGAAAATATGGTTATCAATTGGCAAAATTATTATGAATGAGACAACACCACGGCAACCATTTTCTTACCATTTCAGTTCCAAATTCGTCACTCACATAATCATAAAAGTTAGTGCTCAAGAACTTTAAAAAGTTTAGAGTATAAACAACGCATCCAGGTACGTAAATTTTAGATATTATGTTATTTAAATGGTAAGGAATGAATTGATTACCTTATAAATGCCGTAGTGTTTGAATTGAGTCCGATAATTGTTTTGGCAAAGTCACCAGACCACGCCGACTAATATGGGGGGGCAGCTTTGCCATGTTTTGTAGCGGCCTAGGGTTGGTACACAAGCAAAAAATTTAAATTACATTTTTCATAAGATAGATACTTTTTAGGGTTCCGTAGCCAAATGGCAAAAAACGGAACCCTTATAGATTCGTCATGTCCGTCTGTCTGTCTGTCCGTCCGTATGTCACAGCTATTTTACTCGGAAACTATAACACGTATCATTATCAAATTTTTACATAAAGTGTATTGTGTGTGCAGCTTCTTAGTTTTGTAGAGAAATTGCAAAAAAAAAATTTTTAGGGGGGCACTCCATATGTGTAAGTAATTGTCAAAAAATTTTTTTTGCCAAATATCAACATGATGCACATCAATCGATAGGTCTCTAAAAATAACAATGTTCAAATAACCGAGGTTTCTTTGAACATTTTTTGATTAAGTGGATATTTTCAGAAATAATCGCTCCGAAAGTCATAAAAATTGTGTGTCCCCCCTGTAACTTTTGAACCGTAAATCCAAATATTATGAAAAAAACCAAGAAGATACACCTTACCTTCGGTTCGGGCCACAAATATCCGCGATCTGAGCCGTTCTTTATTTTACCGCCCTAGGTGCGTAATGTACTATTCAACCAAAAATATTTTGAGCATTACCGGTATAGGCGTTTTTGAGTTATCTCCAAAAAACTACGAACTTAGGCAGATATGTATAATGACCTATTTATCACTTGGTCCATAACATATACAGAGTGTATGTTTTGTTTAAGTAAAAAAGAAAACTCAAAGTTAACTGTGACATACTTATTTTATTGGTAATAATTACTACATATACCTAAGTGTTTTGTTTCGATAATACTTTTGTTAAGAGGCGACGAGGCAGTTCGTGACGAAGCCCTTTTATAAATGTCTATCGTCAAGTTTAAATAGGTACCTAGGTAATCACAATTATTTACGAGTGGACCTGTGATAGGCCTCTTAAAGAGTTTTCTATGTTTCGATTTTGATAATATTTTAATTAAGGTGTCTTTTATGTTTTTCCCGAGTACTTATGTAACCTGATTACTCGTATGTAACAAAATAAATAAGTACTTAAATAATTAATATTTTTTCATTTGTGTCAACCCTGACCACTTCACCTGACATTCACTGACTTTCTATGAAATTTTCTTAAATGGGTGATCGACTTTGCCACTTTTGCTGTATTTCTTTATGGAATAATATATCATTAAGGATCAAATTCCAAAATATTGTATCCTAAATACTGAATATTCTTTACTAATATTGTAAATACAACTAAATTACTATACAACGTAAAAATGCAGTTGGCAAAGTTGCCACACGGTATAGGTAACTTTGCCAGTTTTCTTTTTACTCATAAAACCTTATTATCCGTCATTTAATTTATAAACCATCTTATGTATGCACTCGTTGATAAATATATTATGTGTCGCGTCATTCATACTTCAGTGGTTTCATATGAATTCTGGTTAAAAATGTACTATGACTTTTCAACACCTGTGAAAAGTGGCAAAGTTGCCAGACTTGACGGTACTAAACTAAATTAATAACTAGCTCAAATCTAAACTAGGTCCTTGCGGCATTATACCAAGGTTCATTGTGCCACAAGTTTTTAGGCTGTGGTCGTCTATATCTCTATAATCTCTGCTTGTAGTGACCGTACAGATAAGGTAATTTTGAAAACCTCGACCCTTTAAATAGCTGAAGCATTTTGTCCAGAACTCTTAGATCTCTGTAACAACCATTATATAAATTGGGTAAACAATAAACATTGGCCTGAATGTGTCTTCCTAATCTTTGTTTATACTTTGATAGCTACCGTATAGCATAATAATTATGACAGTATCTTTACGGCTACCATGAGTTTGACATTGTCATTTTTCGTACGTTAACGAATTCTCTATCTGTGCATCTCGTTTACACTTATATGTTACAAGCAAGATGCACAGATACTTAGAACACTCGATACTCGTTTGCGAAAACGTCAATGTCTTAACTCATGGTAAGCGTACTTAACTAGTTATAAGGCGACTATCACACTGCTATGGTACGCACGTGGCGACGGTGTACGAGTGAGACAGCCCCTGTATGTTTCGTCTCGTTCACGCATCCGGTTGCGGCGCCTATGTGGTAACCGCGTAATCTCGTATTCAGGGTTCACCTGATAAGAGCAGAGATGCAGGATCTGCTAGAGTAACTTGGTATCATACATACAAAACGGATACTTAGTCTACTTTAGGATAATGCCTAATCGAACGAGCGGAGCGCAAGCGAAGCGAGGTCTTACAAAGAACTTCTGGCTACTGGGACGTCTCGGCATTTCGATGGCTTTTTGACTTTGAGAGTTTGTTCGAAGATAACTTGAGTAGCGTTTTCTTGATTTTTATGAAATTTCTTGAGGTTGTAGTTGTATCAGAGATACATAAAATTTGAGAGTTCGTATATGAGTAGGTATTTGTGCTCATAACATAATTTACAGTGCCACTAAAAAGAGTAGAAATTAAAAAGTGGCAACATCGTAGTGTCGTCCCTTTCAAATCAATCTTTAAAAAAAACGGGACGACACTACGATGTTGCCACTTTTTATTTTCTACTCTTTTTAGTGGCACTGTATAAGAGTCTTCCTATAACATAAACTATCTTATTAAAAAAGTAGTGTGGGCGGAACGACTTTTAAAAAGTCGATTCATTATACTGCCTCAGATAATTTTACTGTGTTAGAGCATAGCTTAAATATTGACTTTAGGCTTTTCTCTGGCCCACTGTTGGGGGAAAAGATCACAAACACATTTTGTTTGTTACAAAGCAATTTATTATAATGTAGGTATAGAAGATAGTGTTAAAAAATATTAGTATTTTTTAACGAGTAGGTATGGTAAAACAAAACACAAATGGAACTTTATTTTAATTTTTTTGTCTAAATAAAATGTACATAAAGTTTCGTTTTAATTCAGTTCGTAACTCTACTGGGGTAATGCTTTATTAAACACGTAAAAAAAATTAAATTAAAATAACTAAATTAATATTAAAATAAACTAAATTAAACTCTACTTGGGCATTAAAATTTTACTTTTACAAGGTGCAACAAAAATGCTGACGTTCCTTTTAAGGGCATAATCGGATTAATAGGTATTCTAATTATGTTGAATGTAATGAATAATTGTTTTTTTTTTATGGAAGGTTAGCCGGCGCCACGTGTCGTGTCCCATACAAAAAAAAAATTCGCGTCCAAATTTTTTTTCTCCTACTTTTTCTTAGTCGCAATACGATACCATCAATATGCCCTTAAACGTATCATCAGTATTTTTGTACATCCTGTATAATGATTACAAATAACAAAAATAACGAAAGACTACCTACTTACCTGACTAACCTGACATAATTGCGAGGTATCATTTCGAGCCTCTACTTAAACCGGTATCGGTATTATAGACATTGCAACCTGCAGGGCCCAATCTGTTGTGTACCCTGCCTCTCCCTACCCCTCCTTCAGCTCCCTACGGGCCCTACCTTTAGGGTCGCCACACACCTAGCGGTTTTCCTCGCGGAATTACCGGAAGTAGCGGAAATTTGTCTATGGTAGCGGAAATTTGTCTATGGTAGCAGATTTTTTGTATGGAAGCCATAGACAAATTACCGGAAGTAGCGGAAATTCATAGACAAAATGCTTAATTTGTCTATGAATTTCCGCTACTTCCGGTAATTCCGCGAGGAAAACCGCTAGGTGTGTGGCGACCCTTACTTACACCTTCTAACCTGACAGATTGGGCCCTGCAGGTTGCAATGTCTAATACCGCTATTACTAAACTAAATTACTATAGGTACAGTTTATGGAGTGCCCTTCAACCCCCCCCCCCCCCCCCCCCCCCCCCCTCAAAGAAATTTTTTGAGCCATTTCACTACATAACTAAGTAGCGGCATACAAAATACACCTAATATTAAAATTTCACAAAGATACGCTTAATAGTTTCCGAGTAAAATGGACGTTCAGACGGACATGACGAAACTAACGGTTTTTAAGGTTCCGTAGCCAAAATGGCAAAAACGGAACCCTAAAAACCGTCATGGCTACCAACAGTTTTGTTGTGACCTTACTTAACACAATGGTGTAAGTACCTCTCGCTGATAACTGTCATTTAGAATGGACATAACGGGTCCGATATAGCCCGTACAAGGCGGGAAGAAGTTGACAGGTCGCGGCGAAAAGTTAAAGAAATTTGAACTTTAAAAAAAACTCATAAGGTTCAAATTTCTTCAATTTTACATCTTGAGTTATCAACTTCTTCCCGCCTTGTACGGTTACGATGGGCTCGTCTTACTTCCAAGTATCGATTACCGCAATACTGCGTCTGCGCACAATACATTATCAACACTCTAAGGGGGCCCACCGACTATCAGTCCGCCTGACGATATCGGCCTGTCAGTTAAAACAAAAAATTTAAACGGCTATTAGACATTGCAACCTGCAGGGCCCAATCTGTTGTGTAGCCTGCCTCTTCCTGCTCTCCTTCAGCTCCCTACGGGCCCTACCTTTAATTACACCTTCCAACCTGACAGATTGGGCCCTGTAGGTTGCAATGTCTAATACCGCTTTTCAGGTCCGAACAACTGACAGGCCGATATCGTCAGGCCGACTGATAGTGGGTGGGCCCCATAATACAGACTTTTTGTTTATACCGTTTGTGGTGTAGGTATGTATTTGATGGCGCCAATTCTTTTTGTGTAACTCTTTGATTATTAAACCAACTGGATGCGAGACGCGCTCTCATTTCTATTGGAAAAAGTCTGCCGTTTTTTGCGGGGGAGGGGAACGTCAAATGTATGCGAAACGTCAACATAGCCACGTCAAATAAACGTCAGTCCATACAATGAGTATGACCACTGGTCATACTCATTCGGCAAAGGGGAACGCCTGTCAATGGCTACTCCCCTTGGTTTAAAGCTCTAAGGTGTAACTAGTAGTCCGCCTCGAACTGAGAACTCGCGATTTACTTGCAAACGAGTTGACCAATATAACAAGACCCCAAGGAGGATTTTTTTTCTCCTTCTAGCTCCATAACCACTTAATCGATCCAGCTCATATACGAACTTGCAAATTTTATGTGTCTCTGCTACAGCCCCAAATTTTTTTAAAAAGATCAGAAAAACGTTACTAAAGTTATCGTCAGACAAACTATTGAAATCAAAAAGCCATCCAAATGCCGAGACGTCCCAGTAGCCAGGCGACAGTTCGGTCTGGAGTTGTTTGTAAGAACTAACTTCGCTTACGCTCCGCGAGTTCGATTATTTGTGTTATATGGTTACGTCACTTTTATTTGCATACATAGCTTTGCTTGCTTTACCATACTGGAACTCACAGGAAATGTGGTAATGTCGACTTCTGTAGTATTCTCGACTCAAATAGGGCCCCCGTTTTAAATCTACTTCTGATAAAGGGAGCGGCCAAGGTGGTCATAAACATCATAACAAAAACAAGGTGGTCATACTTGAAAAACCGCCTCATGTTCGGATATTTCTGAGTACCCTGGCCGCTCCGATATATTTGATGACGACTACCTAACGCTATTTTTCTATGATATTCTAGGCCTATAACCGCGAAGCACTTCGTTCATCGAATCGTCTATTTGCATCACTCTCTTTCGTATATGCGAGAGCGATAGAGACGGGACCATCGTTTTATCGATTTTCGAACTTCGCGGTAGGCCCTCTGTACTTTGGTCTCATATTTGCATACACTGTCTTACCGTAAAAGGATCCGCTCGATCGTATCAATCTTTTGTACAATACAGTACCTTGCTCCTATTATTTAGGGTTCAAAATGTATGACTGCGGTTGTTTCATTTAAAAGGACATAAGATCTTTATTAAATTTGAATGAAATAGCACCTTATTACATATATGAAAGATCCATAATCCAGTACTGCAATGTAACGAAATGACGTTATAATAGTGGTTTTGTGAACTGGTTTGTAGAATGCTTTTTATGGACGAAGTGCTACCATAAACGGTATGGTGTGTAATTTAATTACGTTATTTATACAACTGTATTATAATAATAGCTAGGGATACACGCACAGATGTGTGATATGCCCGGCGGACACATCCGTCGGTCTATGGCGCGAATTGGACAACGGACAGACAGGGGACAGACGTCTGGCGGACACATCCGTGTCCAATTCGCGCCATACACGGACGGATCTGTCCGCCGGGCATATCCGTCGGACAAATCCGACGGACACATCTGTGCGTGTATCCCTAGCTATTAATTAAAATATAGATACCTACTTACCTTTTGTATTCATTTTAATTTAAGATCTTCGAAACATGGAAAATATATGAAGGGATGTTTACAAAAACAACATAACTGACTACACTGGTTGACACCTGAAACGATTTACAATATTCTTAAAAAAGTGTCAACCACTCTAAGCAGTTATGTTGTTTTTGTAAACATCCCTTCATATAGGTACATTACAAAAACTGAGAAAAAGAATAATTAAAGCAAATTCGTCAATAGAATACAACAGCTTTTTTTGGATGTAAACTTTTAAATAAAAATAAGTTTTGTGAGGCAAGTTTCAATAACTAGCCATATTAGGCTCAAAACAAAACCAAACCAGAATCTATAAAATCATCTAACATTTAGAGGACACAGTTCAAGTAAGAAAGAATATCAAACGTATTGCGAAGGAGTCAGATTTGGATTTTATTTTTATTTTTCATTTTAATTACACAATAGGCAGGTACATGTCTGTCTCTCAAGCTGTTTTGATATGCCTTCTTGAAGAACTACGCATTATTGTATATAGTATCTTTAATGTATTTGTAGTACTGTTTTGAAAAAATAAGTCCCGCCGAGTTTCTTGCCGGTAATAAGTAATACTTCTCGGGTCAGAGGTGTAGGGTTAGAAGTTAGAACCGGTGGTAGTTTCTTTTCTCTCTGACGTTCATAAGTGCATTGTAATGTGCCTAAATTGAAGAATAAATATCTTTTTTCTTTTTTTTTTATCTTTTAACACATCTAGCGGAATGGAGGCAGTAATGTATGGAGGCCATAGACAAAGCTACCATCGACAAAGCTCCATACATTACTGCCTCCATTCCACTAGGTGTGTTTTGAGCCTTATTGGAGCTGATTAGGTAAGTCATACCATAGAGTAACTTATACAAGGTGTATCAAAAAAACTGGTGATCTTTTAAAGGGCCATAATTGGTCTCGTATTCTGATTACGAAAAAGTAAGAAAAAAAATTTGGGTTAGTATGGAGCCGGCCGACCGGGCTGGGACCACCTGTGCCATAGAAAAAAATTTTTTTGCGTCCAAAAATTTTTTCTTAGTCGTAATACGATACCAATTATGCCCTTAAACGGATCATCAGTATTTTTGTTACACCCTGTATTGTATAATAGAGCAGCACAGCCTAAGAACTTTTTGAAGCTTAAGTCTATCACGCCATCTATCCGAGAGCCACTTAAAAATACCCAAAATGTAAGAGGAAATGTCACCTCCATCTAGTAACGAATACCGTACAAGTAGTACACTAGTCGTTACTAGATGGAGCTGATATTTCCTCTTACATTTTGGCTATCTTTAGACTAATATTCTCAGACTAATATGGCCGTCTATTATATCTTTAAGGCTATACCAGAGACTATAGAGATATAGACGACCACAGCCTAAGAACTTTTTGAAGCTCATGTCGATTGCGCCATCTATGTCAAAGCCACCTAAAGATACCGAATGTGTAAGAGAAATGTCAGCTGCACTGCTACTCCACCTAGTAACAAATAGCGTACTAGTAGTACATTAGTAGCTACTAGGTGGAGTAGCAGTGCAGCTGACATTTCTCTTACATATTCGGTATCTTTAGGTGGCTTTGACATATATTGCGCAATCGACATGAGCTTCAAAAAGTTCTTAGGCTGTGGTCGTCTATATCTCTATAGTCTCTGGCTATACTGTGGTTATTGTTATTCACAACTATAGGCATAAATTACTATTGTATTGTAGATTGTAGAAAATGTAACCGTTGGTTTAATTAAAGTTCAATGCCCTTAGGCTCAGCGCAAAAACTGGAAGAACGTAAACCAGTTTAACCGTCCGTCCGATTACATCAACATTACGTTGTTGTTTGGACAAAAAAACGGTCAAGTGCGAGTCCACATTATTTGAAGGTGATTTTATAGTCCGTTTCAGCTAAGCTTGCAGAGGAATTATAGAGGCGGGGCTATGGACGCCTGCAACTCTAGTGCTCTAGTGGTGTCACATGCGCGTTGCCAATCCTTGAACATAAAGGAGGATTCATGCACTAACATTTGTATGTTATATCGTTCTTTGTACAGTCGCCATCAAATATATCGGAGCGGCCAAGGTAATGAAAAATATCTGAACATGCACTTTATCGCCCTGCCAATAGAGGCGTTGTTCAGATATTTGTGACTACCTGGCTGCTCCGATATATCTGATGGCGACTGTAAAAGACGTTATTGAAATGAATTGTGATACCTTCAATTTTTTACGTCACTCTGGGAGGTAAGTGAGATTTGCCGCCCATGAGCTCAGCGGCAAATCTCACTTCACACCCAGGACTTCTCCTGGGTGTGAAGTGAGATTTGCCGAGATTTGACGTAATGGCTCCTCTACATGATGGGCCATCATAGGGACGCAGCTGTGCGTAAGAGAGAGCTAACGATATTGCGATCTCGTTCCGTCGTATAGCTGCGTCCCTATGATGGGCCATCATGTAGAGCCAGCCTAAAATTGTGTACGCACCACGGGCGGTAATAAAGAAGGCCTCAGATCGCTTGTTTATGGCCCGCAAGGGGCCCACCGACCAGTTAGAACAAAAATTTCACAGCTCCGAACAACTGACAGGCCAATATCGTCAGGCCGACTGATAGTGGGTGGGCCCCATTACCTTCGGTTCGGGCCACAAATGCCCGCGATATGAGCCGTTCTCTATTTTACCGCCCTAGGTACGTAATTTACTATTAATTGTTTTAATGGTAAACTTATAAACCTCATAAGCATTTAACAGTGTGAATAATTTCAATTATGCGGTTAGCGTTGATAAGGATGGCGGAAATAATGTGGCGTACGATTATACATTAGACATACTATAGATACGTATGTTATGTTACTTTCAAGGTCAGCCAAACCGAGTTACTAACATATTTTATCAATAATAAGTTAAACATTTGAAAAACTCATGAACGGGAAAAAGAAGTTATACCGGTATTACACTTGCCTAAATCGGGCCCTAACGTCAACGTTTAGACATACAGCTTAACGTGTCTAACATATCAATCAATCAATCAATCAAAAAATTATTATATTATGTTACACCAAATAAACATTTTTCATTTCATTTCATTTCATGTCAATGGCGCGTAGTTACAGTGACCGAGAGGCAACCGGATGGCTCCCTACGTATTGTGGAAGTGGAACCGCCCTGTGCAACCCGAATTGACCTACGTAGGACTTGGTTTTTCATCCTCCCCCCTCATTTTTCTGACGGCTTCCAATTCTGACGGATCGATAACCGGCTAGCCGGTGTGAATGGCAATTTACATGCTTGTTCTTGTTCACATACAGATACTGGAAATTAAGGGGGGGGGGGGGGGGATGAAAAACCAAGTCCAACTCGATTGGTTCATATGTTTTTGGGTTAACCTGTGTTTTGGAGTAACCCTAAAGCGAAGTCCACTTATAAAATATATTTACATATGAGTCATTCTGACTCACAATAGACTTGTACTATGACCCACGTATTGTATAGAAAAAGCTATTATAAGTAAGTAGTAGTAGAAAACGCGTAATTATTGAATTTAAACTTTCGTGAGACATATTAACACTATTATCACTGCATGCGGCTGTACTCACTTGTGTTTAGTCACTACGCGCGACAAGTGAGTACAGCCGCATGCAGTGATAATAGTGCTAAAACGCGTAATGGCTAGGGCGTGTCCATGTATGGCGCTATTCAGATGTGTCCGCAGACAAATCCGTGTTCAATTCGCGCCATACATGAACGGATTTGTCCGTCGGGCATATCCGTCCAGAGCACGACTTTCCGGGCGCGTGATTTGACGGCTTTGGCGGTCAAAGGTTTAATATTATTTAATAAATTGATTGTATGTATGTTTGTTTCAGGGAATGAACCTACGGCTGGCGTTCGCCGTAGTATCCTCCGCCTGCTGGTCGGCTTTCCAGCATGGCTACAGCACTGGTGTACTAAACGCGCCTCAACAGGTACGTGATATTGCAAACACTTACATAAAATATTGCCTAACCCAAAGCTAAGACCCATGTATAATTATACCACCAGGTTAATAATTGCATACCCAATTTAGGTACGAGTTCATTGATAAATTGGGTATGCAATTACGAACCCGATGGTAGATAATATTTAGGGTTACCTCTGTGCCGAGACGAGGGTTTGTCAAATCTTGCGGTCCGCACATATGGCCCCCACCATGATACAAAACTTGCCATTGGGACAAGTAGAAGGGAAGGAGGGAGGTCTTTGCCCAGCAGTGGGATACTCTTGGCTCCTATAAATAAATAATACTGGGACGTACTACAGTGGCACACGCGAAAGCCTCTCGTGTAACTTTAATACTCTTTCTTGTATCGAAATTCTTGTCTGTTTAGATTCAAGGCCCTGTTATTATATTGTCTGCCATTAAAATTTTGATAACTCCAGGTGATGTCAAGATGGCTACAATTCGAAGCCCTATCCGGGACCAACCTGACCTTGGAAGCCACAGAAGAGCCGAAGGTGGCTACCATCTGGTCTGTAGCCGTCTCCGTCTACTGTGTGGGGGGCATGATTGGTGGAATGCTGACCGGTGTCATTGCTGACAGGTGACGAGCAATATTACCAGGCAATAGTATGTCGTCTAGATAGTAGATAGGAAATATTTTCATCTAAAAGCTGTATATTTAGGCAGTGCTCTTTATTTTAAACACACTATCTGTCTGGCTAACTATCTATCTGGCACCAATCTGACCATGGAAGCCACGGAAGAGCCGAAGGTGGCTACCATCTGGTCTGTAGCCGTCTCTGCCTACTGTGTGGGGGGCATGATAGGTGGCATGCTGACCGAAGTCATTGCTGACAGGTAACGAGCAATATTACCAGGCCAGTATGTCCTCTAGATTGTTGGTAATATATGCAGTGCAAATTTTTTCTGGCAATATTTGCTAGAAATCCTTATGCATATTGTAAATAAATAGTTAACTAACTCTGTTTCTCTGTCACATCTTCACGATTAAGGGCCGGTTGCACCAAACTGTCTGTGAACGTAAACGTAATCGTAAAAAAATCTTGTATGAAAAGTTTGACAGTTTTCTATGGGATGACAGCTCCGTCGCCATATTTTTAGCGTTGATGAGTCTGTTAATTGTGCGTGGTGCAACCCACCCTAAATCGCTAAACCTATTTAGATGAAATTAAGTATGGAGATACATAGTTTGAGCCCTGGGCCACGATTCAACATGCCAAACTGTGACACGTGGATATCACACTTGAATCGCCAGTGGATAGTGATATACTTACATCTGTCCACACGTGTCCACACCTAACTATCAAATTTACAGTAGGTTTCGCTAGAGTTTTCTAATAGCTAGGGACCAGGGATGTCACGAAAGTCGTTATTCTCACATTCGCGAATGCGAATGCGAATATTCAGGATGCGATTGTCCGAATGCGAATACGAATGTTACGGATTAGATTAAAAAAACTTAATCTTGCTTATCATTTTTATGCTTCCATAGTTCAAAAATACAGAACATGACATGTGATGGAGTCCTATATTAATGATCAAAAGGAGTCAAGTGATACCGTCGTTTTCACTTCCTGTGTATGAGCAAGCATATGACCATGGGCCGGGTCAGTACGGTCAAAACAGGATGTGTTCTACCAACATTCGCATTCGAAAAATATTCGCATCATTTGATGCGAATGCGAATGTTGATACGCATATACGCATGATACGAATGCGAATATTCGTGACATCCCTACTAGGGATACACGCACAGATGTCAACTCCGGTGGCAACAACTCAACAAATCCGGCGGATATGCCCGGCGGACAGATCCGTTCGTGTATGGCGCTATTCAGATGCGTCCGCAGACAAATTCGTGTCCAATTCGCGCCATACACGCACGGATTTGTCCGCCGGGCACATCCGTCCGTGTATGGCGCGAATTGGACAACGGACAGACAGCGGACATACGTCTGGCGGACACATCCGTGTCCAATTCGCGCCATACACGGACGGATCTGTCCGCCGGGCACATCCGTTGGACAAATCCGGCGGGCACATCTGTGCGTGTAATATCTCTAGCTATTATCGTGGCCATCAGTAACTGTAAGTAGTATATATGGACGCCTCCAACTCTATAGCGACATAGTTGCGTTTCCACAAGCAATATTTTCACTATCAATTTTCACTATCACCAACTATCACTATGCATACGACCAAAGCCATATAGAAATATTCCCTAATACGACTATGTATGCATTGCTTAAAATGTATCCTTCTTTTACTGAAGAATATAATTATTTTTACAGATTTGGTCGGAAAGGCGGGCTTCTGCTCAACAACGCTCTGGTGTTCGTCTCAGCCGCGTTCCAGGGCACTGCGAAAACAGCCAACTCAGCTGAACTCCTTATCCTTGGACGGTATGACAATTAAACAATAAATACTTGTTCATAAAATAAAGTAGTTGTCTGGCTATTCTAAAAGTGCAATATCAATATATTAACGGTAGGTATAAGTAATAAGATATATACACTTATCCGTTTTTAGGGTTCCGTACCTCGAAAGGAAAAAGCGGAACCCTTATAGGATCACTTTGTTGTCCGTCTGTCTGTCTGTCTGTCAAGACCCTTTTTCTCAGGAACGCGTGGAGGTATCAAGCTGGAATTTATATAAAAATAATATAAAATACTCAGGTCTATTGTCCCTTGGAGCTGTGAAAAAATCAAACTTCTAAGCCAACGCAATCAAAAGATACAACCGTTTTTGCCACAAATTTCCGCAAATTTTCGACACTCGCAAGGGAATCAAAACCTAAGTACAAGGTACTTCCCGGGAACTCAGAATCTTGAAATTTGGTACGAAGCAACGTCTTATAGCACAGATAAAGGAAAAATTGCGAAATACGTAACCCTCGGTGCGCGAGTCCGACTCGCACTTGGCCGGTTTTTTAGCGATGAGGGTACTAGCGTAAGAAAAATATAGTATATATGATTCCTTCTGTCTATGTTCTAAGTGACCCCGAGCCTGGTTAAAATATAACTACCTCATAACCTTAGTGATATAAAATGTAATTAAATGTATATACAAACTTTCGTTGCAGATTGGTTATTGGCATCAATAGCGGTCTGAACGCAGGACTTGCTCCTATGTACCTCGCCGAGATATCGCCTGTGTCTCTTCGGGGATCGGTAATTAATTATTTTAACTAATCAATAGGCCAATAAGTCGCTTTTTGGTGAGGAAAATATCTCGAGAAGATTCTTCACCGAAAAGCCAAGCGTGCAGCCGAGTTGGGCTTAATCCCAATAAGGCTTAGTTTTCCCTCGGGGTTCGATGATAGTTAGTTTTGTAAAATCTAGTGGGACTGATTTGCCGAGCTGATCCGATCCCAGGCTCTCCTAGCGAGCCGTGGTAAGAAGCCGATAGAAACGCTAAAAGGATGATCATCCTGAGAATAAAAATGTTTCTCAGATAAATCTATCTTGAGTCTGGGTTACTTATAACCATTATCTTTTCCCAGATCGGCACAGTCTACCAGCTAGTCATCACCATCTCCATTCTCCTCTCCCAAGGGCTGGGATTACCCTCAGTTCTAGGCACAGAAGAAGGCTGGCCCTGGCTGCTGGCAGTCTGCGCTATCCCTGCCGTCATACAGTGTGTCACGTTGCCACTCTGCCCTGAGTCGCCGAAGTATCTACTCCTGAATAAAGGGAGGGAGTTACACGCCCAAGAAGGTAGTTTACTTACTTCATGTTAGGAGTTCTAGTCTTCACTATCTTAAAGGGTCAGTGTGCCCTCAGTCCTGGGTAAAAAAGGCTGGCCCTGGCTGCTGGCTGTCTGCGCTATCCCTGCTGTCATATAGTGCGTCACGTTACCACTCTGCCCTGAGTCGCCGCAGTATCTACTTCTGAATAAAGGGAGGGAATTACACGCCCAAGAAGGTAGTTTACATACCTCATATTAGGAGTTTTCTTAAAAAAAGAATTTTCCAAATCGGCCTAGCCGTCTTCGAATAATCGGTGAACATAGGTACATAAAAAAAAGGTCCCGACGAATTGAGAACCTCCTCCATCAAAATCTTGAAGTCGGTTGAAATAGTTATTTTTGCAACAAGAGAGGAAAGTTGTTTTTGCGAGTGTTGATTTTGAGTCCCAAGTAAGCGAAATATTCTAAGTTAGAATCTTGAGCGTAGCGAGGGACTCAAAAACACGAGATGTAAAATAACTTTGCTCTCGTGTGACACATACAACTTTTCACCACAGTAGTGAGAACATATTAAAGGTTAAAAAAAATTCAACATCAAGTTAATCACATTTATTTTCACCTCAGCAGCTCGAACAAGCCTACTTCCCTACGAACAAAACTTTCGCTCCCTGGAGTGCAGTTTTTTCACAGGGAAGTAGGCTTGTTCGAGCTGCTGAGGTGAAAATAAAACAAAATCCGTCGAATTGAGAACATCCTCCTTTTTGAAGTCGGTTAAAAACTATTTTCTTAAAAGTTGAGTTAGATACATTTGTTTTTTTTTGTTTTCAGCCCTTAACTGGTTGAGGGGAGACGTAGCCGTGCACGGTGAAATGGAAGAAATGCACCAGGTTGGTTTTTGTTTATTTGATACCATGACGGTGGCAAACAAGCATACAACAGTAGCCTAAGGACGCCTGCAACTCCAGAGGATTCACATGCGCGTTGCCTACCCTTTAAGAACCTATACACTATATTATTGAAGAATCCATATTGTAGTCCTGTGGGAAAACCTGGTATTTGTTTTCTAGGCCTTTCTAAGAGGTTATTTATATTTAATGAAAACCGTTTACAAAAAAAAGATAAACCGACTTCAAAAATGATAAAATATCATTATATTATTTATATGTATGCGTTACCAAGTAAGTACACAACAACACATAGGTACATGTAACTAGTTACGTATTTGAAGTTGGTGCCACGTGATAGTCTTCCAGCAATCTCAACCATAAGCGAGGTTTAGACTAGCAAGTTTACTTGCGGCAAATAGGGACGCAGCTATATGCTAGAATGAAATAGTGATATTCATGTATCATTCTGAACTATAGCTGCGTCCCTACTTGCCGCAAGTAAACTTGCTAGTCTAAACCTTGCTATAAATTTAATATTGCCGGCAATATTCACCACCCTTACCTAATGATTACTTCCAGGAAGCAGAAAAGAACAAAGTGAGCAAGAAAGTAACCCTCCGCGAACTCTTCGGCAACCGGCAACTCCGACAACCTCTGCTCATCGCGATGACAGTAATGGTTGCCCAGCAGTTGTCCGGAATAAACGCTGTCATGTTCTACTCTACGGATATCTTCTCGCAGGCTAGCCTTAAGCCCCCGTATTCGCAGTATGCCACTTTAGGTAAGTAGTGTTAGTAATTGTACATATTATAATGATGTCGTGGTTGAAGTCTACCCACAGAATAAACATTTTTAAAAGCTTAAACGATTATAAGCAGACCTAGGAATCGATGGGGCAAAATGTTATGACAGGTAGGGAGTTAAACTCAATTATCGATGCTTTTTACCATTATACTAGTGATCACCAGCATTGTATGTATTATTTGTGAGTATTGTTCTGAAGACGAGTATAACCCGCCCGCCCTTCAAAATATGACGTACGACGACACAGAGAACCTACTAATAGTCATAAAATAATCAGTACTGTTACTTGTAAATTACTATTTTATTATAAATTTTAATGTTTTTATTAACTAGGATGATAAGACTCTTATTGTAAACTACATTTAACTTAAATATGCATAAGTGAATAATTATATAATAAGAAGCAGTACTTTTCAGCCTGAAACACAGGATTTCCTAGTTCAGGCATATATGAACCTCAGCTCTGTAATAATAATGCATAGTTCTAAGAATTATCTGTACAATTATTTTTGAATAAATTATTTGATTTGATTTGATTTGATTTGATTTGATAATGTTCTAACAAATCATATTTTAAATTATCGCTAGGTAATAAATACCATCTTCTATGAAATAGTTAATATTATATCTTTATCAAACCCTTTTTATATAATTAGATAAAGATAAGTTACCCTTATTATTTTATTTTAATTATATTTTTTTATAAAATAATATTTTGACAAACAAAACCTGGAGTGGTCACTAGTATATGGAACAAATATCGATACTTAAGTTTATCGATATGGGAACTCCCTACCTGTCAAAAAGTTTTGCCCCATCGATTCCTAGGTCTGATTATAAGCTAGCTGACCAGTTTAGCGAACTATTACATGATACTTCTCAGCAAATACCTATTACAAATTACATATATAAAATTTCTTACATATTTTTTTAATGTATGTGTGCAGTTGCCATCGTTATCGGTTGTGTGTGTATCGGAGCGGCCAAGGTGGTCTCAAATATCTGAACAACGCCTCTATCAATTGCCAAGGCGATAAAGTCCGTGTTCAGATATTTTTGAATACCTTGGCCGCTGTGTTTAATTGAAAATAAATAAATTAATAATAATTGAAAACAAATAAGCCGCCTTGCAAGTTGGTTGGTTCGCCGAAAGTGAGAAGTTTTTGCAATTTTCAGAAAAGTAGATAGCACTACAAAAAAAATTTATTTTATTTTTACAGGCACGGGAGCCATGAACGTGTTGATGACTATAGTGAGCTTGTTACTGGTGGAGATTGCCGGCCGCAAGACGCTGCTGCTGGTCGGGTTTAGCGGCATGTTCGTTAGCACCATCTTGCTGTTAGCGGCAATGCTGCACGTGGTAAGGATTGTGGGAAATATTGCTGATATGGCAATATTGTCTAACAATATAAATAATACTTAGTTTCAAGATTTATAAAATTGGTGGGCTATCAATATTTAAGAACATGCTTAGAAAATAACGTTTGTATGGATAGGTACATGTGGGAAATATTGCCGGTAATATTACTGGACGTGTGGATGATCGTAGTGAATCTATTACTGGTGGAGCTTGCCGGCCGCAAGACGATGTTGCTTTGCCGGATTTAGCGGCAATGGTGCACGTGGTAAGGATTGGGAAATATTGCTGTATTGGCAATATTGTTACATAGTAATATTGTGACAATATTATAGTATGTTATTGTGAAAATATTACACGTTATAAGGCTTGTGGGAAATAATGCTGACATGGCAGTATTAAGTAACAAGTTACTAGCTGCTGGCAATATCGCTGTGTCTACCATAACGATTTAGGTTCGTGATTAGCTGTCAAAGGGGTTATTTATTTTTTAAATTTGATGGCCTGGCTACGAAACCTTTATGCCATCAAAGGGTTAATATTTGTTTATTTTCCAGACCACGATCGCATGGATGCCGTACGCCTGCATCGGGCTGGTGATTCTCTTCGTAGTGATGTTCGCTGTGGGGCCCGGCTCCATCCCCTGGTTCCTCGTTACTGGTGAGTGGTCCTTATTATACCCATAACCCTTATAATGCAATATGTCATGTATAAAACACACGTTATCACATCGTTATCGGTGAATTTTCAATACAACTTGAGACTCCGGAGGCCGGTTAAGAAGTGCAAGATTTCTTCGGCAGATGTCGCTAGGCGTCGCCCTAACACGCATATATAAATAAAGGATCTGGGGGCCAATTTTTGACTTTCGAGCGCCCGATTTCAAAAAGTTTAAGCTCGAAAATAATCGCACACAAAAGCTTACCGCCAATTTTTTCGCATGAAATTAATAGTTTAAATACTCATGATTTCAAATTCCTGTCGCTGTTATTTTTAAAACATAATTTTATCGTTTTATTCTGAGTTGTAAATGTCACTTTCGAGTTCTCGAATCTCAAAAATCACCCCCATGGTGGAGAAATTCACAGCCATCAGGTAAATCTCAGTAGCTCAGTTGTTCAGAGCGATGGGCATGTTTTCCCAGAGTTGCGAGTTCGAGTCTCGCCTGAGGCAGTGAATTTTTCTACTTTTCCTTTATTTCTAAACATTGTGGTATCCTTAGCAGACGTTCTGCTTAATACAAAAATAAATAAATAAATAATTTTGTTTATTCACAAATGCTATTCATAAAATACTTACTAAATAATATAATATGCTTACAAAAACATTATTAGCTATTAATTATTAGGCAGTGTTAATCTTTGATTATTAAAAGCGGTATTACACATTGCAACCTGCAGGGCCCAATCTGTTGTGTACCCTGCCTCTTCCTACCCCTCCTTCAGCTCCCTACGGGCCCTACCTTCAATTACACCTTCCAACCTGACAGATTGGGCCCTGCAGGTTGCAATGTGTAATAGCCGTTTAAACCAACCGGATGCGAGACGCGCTCTCATTTAGGGTCACCACATACCTAGCGGTTTTCCTGGCGGAATTACCGGAAGTAGCGGAAATTCATAGACAAAATGCTTAATTTGCCTATGGTAGCGGAAATTTGTCTATGGCTTCCATACAAAAAATCTGCTACCATAGACAAATTTCCGCTACTTCCGGTAATTCCGCGAGGAAAACCGCTAGGTGTGTGGCGACCCTTATATCGGAAAAAGTCTGCCGTTTTTTGCGGGGGAGGGGAACGTCAAATGTATGCGAAACGTCAAAATAGCCACGTCAAATAAACGTCAGTCCATACAATGAGTATGACCACTGGTCATACTCATTCGGCAGAGGGGAACGGAACGCCTGTCAATGGCTACTCCGCTTGGTTTAAAGCTCTAAGGTGTTAATATTAATTGAAAACGCGCCTGAAATATGTAATATGTATTTTGCTAAAATAAAAACCTCATATTTATGTTGTTTTTAGAACTGTTCAACCAGTCTTCGAGACCGGCGGCGGCGTCAGTAGCGGTCACAGTCAACTGGGCAGCCAATTTCCTTGTTGGACTCTCCTTCCTACCTCTCCAAGTAAGTACAATACGTTCAAAGTTTGGACTGGATCGTTTTTTTTATCAATTTGATATTCTACCATGCAAAAAAACAGTAAATCATCACTTGTTCTGATACACTTATATGTATAGATGTCATATACAAGGTAAAGAGTGACCTAGGCATCCGAGCGGGGTAGTAGGTAATCACCATCAGATATATCGGAGCGGTCAAGGTGGTCAATAAATATTTGAACAACGCCTCTATTGTCAAGTGCTTGTTCAGATATTTAGTATTTACCCTGGCCGTTCCGATATATTTGATGGCGTCTGTACCTAGTGTGTTTACTTAAAATAAATAAATCAAAATAATTTATTAATTAAAAAATAATTTGATTTGTATGTACTCTAGTTTTGCTTGTAAGTAATGTTGACTTTATGATTTTGACAAAAAGGTAGAAATTGAAATGTATAAAAATCATCTGTCGTGGAGGCCTATGCCCAGCAGTGGGACGTATATAGGCTAACATATTATTATTGTTAACCCTTTGACCGCCAAAGCCGTCATATCACGCGCACGGAAAGTCGTGCCGCCAGCGCCAGGACGTCATATCACGTCCAAAATATAACCGGTTTGCCTGGCGCTGAGGGCACGATTCACGAAACTGTGTTTTTTTCAGCTGGTGATAAAGGCTTACGTGTTCGTGATCTTCGCGGTGTTCCAGCTGTTCTTCATCATCTTCATCAGCATGAAGGTCCCGGAGACCAAGAACAAGACGGTGGAGGAGGTCACCGCCATGTTTAGGCAGCAACTATGATGTGACACCCTTTTAACCGATTCTATGGGGATGGCACGCCAGGCGTGACATCATATTCTGTGGGGATGGCACGCCAGGCGTGTCTTCATATTCTGTGGGGATGGCACGCCAGGCGTGTCATCATATTCTATGGCGTGTGACACGTCTGTCGTGTCATGAAATAATTGTTCACCGCCACAGCCACAAGTTTGCGAAAATGGAACACGCAACGAATCGGTAAACTTAGTGAGTTTTGCCATTATCCATTAAGGCCTCTACAAACGTAAGCGTCTAGTCTCCTGCGATTTTTAATACATTGCGGTTTTTGATCCATTGATTCATTTCGTTGCACCTACCTAGACGGCAACGTCTCGAATCGCGCGCGAGTTTTATGGCAAAATCGCGCCGATTGTAGAGGCCATTCTCTGAGCGCCCTCCCGCGATGGCAGTGTAATTTGGCCAGAGATTGTTTTACTTCAAGCATAGACAGAGAAAATCATACTGTCTCTTTCTTACGCTAGTATCCTCGTTACTTAAAAAGGGATGAGTATAGCTTATTACTTCCACTGTTACTACACCTTTTGGCCAGACTACATTTATAATAAGTGTAAGGATATGCGGTTTTCTACCTGTACACTGTTTATGAGGAATTTAGGATGTATTTTTTGATATGCCTAAATTATACTATAATAACAAAATGATTTCCTCGTGACTTAGAGGATTCAACCAACCGGAGCGGCCATTAACAGACGTTCCCCTCTGCCGAAAATACATGACCAGTGGTCATACTTATTGTAATGACTGACGTTTATCTGACGTGGCTATTTTGACGTTTCGTATACATTGATGTTTCCCTCCCCCGCAAAAATCGGCAGGCTTTTTTGTATAGAAAATGACGGACATAGCCACTCCGGTTGGTTTAATCCTCTAAGCCTTATGAAAATCAGGGGTATGATTATTTATTATATTAAATGCAGTTATTTTAGTGTAACAATGTTGAATGAATGATATGATACAAATGAATGAACGAATCAGAAGTGTAGGTAAGCGTATTTTGTATACGCTGCAAAAATAGTTTTAAGTATTATATTTTAATGATTAGTCTCATAATTTATCCGATCAAATGGTATTACGAGTATATAAATTAATATTCTTTACGTACATAGTGGATCAATTAATTTTTAACATAAAATAATCTGTTTGAGACAATTATACATCAATTGAAAATTTTGTATGAACATTGTTCAGTTAGAACGGGCTTGAATTACCGGTATTTTCCGGAACCGGTATCGTGACTGATAAATATGGAACAAGTATTTTCAGTACCGGTTCCAAGCACTGGAACCTTAATAGATAACCGGTATTTTCGGAGCTAGTACCGGTTTTTCTTTACCGGTTCTCTGGGACCGAAATGAAATCTATAAATATATTTTGGTACCAGTTCCAAGCTCTGGTTAGAAATGGTCCTTTGTATGGATGTATGATGTGTATTGTCATCTCTTTCTATGAGATTGCTGCGTCTCGCTCTCGCTTACAACACTCGATAGGTAATGTAAGATTTGTAAGAGATCTACTGAATACTGTTAAGATTAAATAAAAAAAATTATGAAATTATTAATTTTGTTTTACTTTCAAAATAATTAAAATGTTAAATATATAGATATGTGTCCCGCACCCAGATGTGTTGAAAAAAAAATCATAACACAAAATCTGTAATAATTTACTAAAAGATTCAAATTACAACCACAGGACTTTAAGACAGATATTTTTTGCATATATATTCGTCAAATATTGTATTACGCTATTAGATGTATCGGAGCGGGCAAGGTATTGAAAAATATCTGAACATGCACTTTATCGCCTAGACAACAGAGACGTTGTTCAGATATTTGTGACCACCTTGGCCGCTCCGATATATCTGATGGCTACTGTACTCTTTACTTACTGGTTACTGTCTACAACGTGTAAAAAAATTGTGGTGAATGTATTGATCCGATTGAGGCCATAATTGGTATTATGTTGCGACTAAGAAAAAGGAGAAAAAATATTTTCACCTCAGCAGTTCGAACAAGCCTACTTTCCTCACTCCCTGGAGTGACGAAAGTGCGACTGTCATCACTCCAGGGAGTGACGAAAGTTGCTACTTTCCTCACTCCAGGGAGTGAAATTTTGTTTCTAGAAGCTTTTCGTCATAATGATGATGCCTTTCATTCGGGAATGTAAATAAATGTGTTTTTTTAACTTGAATATGTTCTCACTACTGAGGCGAAAAGTTGTATGTGTCACACGAGAGGAAAGTTTTTTTTACATCTCGTGTTCTTGAGATCCCTCGCTACGCTCAAGATTCAGACTTAGAATCACTCGCTTCGCTCGTGATTCAATTATAGAATCTTTCGCTTACTCGGGACTCAAAATCAACACTCGCAAGAAAAACCAACTTTCCTCTCTTGTTGCACAAATAACTATTGTAGACTATTTTTGTAAAGGACACATTACGAGTGAGTATTCGTTTTCCCGTGGTTTTTCATGTGGTTTTCCATAATAAGAATACGATGCCAATACTGTTTGTTACACCTTGACCACCTTGTATAGAAAAATCTTAAAAGCGCGATTCAGGAGACTCTCGCGTACGTCACACCGCCATCTATCGGCCAATTATATAAACTTGGAATCAAATAATACAATCGTCATCATGGATTGTCGAACGAGCGGAGCGTAAGCGAAGATCGTTCTTACAAACAACAACTGTCACCTGGCTACTGGGACGTCTCGGCATTTGGATGGCTTTTTGATTTAAATAGTTTGTCCGATGATAACTTTAGTAACGATTTTCCAATCTTAATGAAATTTGTTGGGGTTGTAGCAGAGACCAACAAAATTTGCGAGTTCGTATATGAGCTGGATTGAGACGGGAGTTCTGAAATTAGAAGGCCTAAAAAGGTTTTGTAAAGGGGTCCTGTTACATTGGCCATCTTATTTGCTACTTTTACGAGCAAGTACGGTTGAGTTTGGTATCAAACGAAAGGTATTGATTAACACTCCCGTCAAATCCTTATTAACTGCTTACTGTTTCATAACAATTAGCAACATAAAATTGATTTCAAAAATATTTTCAATTATATTTTGATTTTGGTGTAAATATTTTGACAACTGACTTTTTTTTAATTTATTAGAGCTTTGGCTGCTAGGGCCATCAGCATACTGACATTAACACATTAGCAGGGGGGTACAACTCAAAGTAAATCTGTCTAAAAATTTGAGTTTGACACGACGTATCCGATACGTTTGCATAAGTGCGAAAAAGAACTTGTCATGCGTTAAGAAGGGACAGCATGATTCGTGACGTTATGTGACATTTCAGTGGTCTCTCTGTATTATACCAGGGGGGTACAACTCAAAGTAAATCTGTCAAAAAATTTGAGTTTGACACGACGTATCCGATACGTTTGCATAAGTGCGAAAAAGAACTTGTCATGCGTTAAGAAGGGACAACATGATTCGTGACGTTACGTGACATTACAGAGGTCTCTCTGTATTATACTATTATTTACTCTGTGATTATACTATTATTTACTCTGTGACATTAGTCAGAGAGAGTTACCATAGACGCATAATGATGGTGACCGAAACCACAGAGTAAATAATAGTATAACAGAGAGACCTCTGTAATGTCACGTAACGTCACGAATCATGTTGTCCCTTCTTAACGCATGACAAGTTCTTTTTCGCACTTATGCAAACGTAGCGGATACGTCGTGTCAAACTCAAATTTTTTGACAGATTTACTTTGAGTTGTACCCCCCTGCCGAAACCTATATAGGTGGTCCACAGATGAGAACGAAATGTCAAAGCAACAGAGTGAGAGGCATGTAAGATGTCGATTTAAATTTAGATGAGACAAAAACTGTCAAATCTGAAGCGATTTCGTCGCGGTTAAATTTTGCGCATCAACCGCACAATTTAATATGGACGTTTAGTTTCACCGTGATGGTTAGTTGAGAAAAAATACCCGATACCTATTTTTGGTATTTGTAGTAATTCTACTATTGCACATTTATGGCAAAACACAAGATTCGCGAGTTCACAGTTCGGGGCGAACTACTAGTTTAGGAAAGCGTTGAGAGCCGGTATGTATTGTTTTCTAGAAGCTCCTAGATTTAGTTGGTTGAAGTAGTATGTATTCGGGTATTCAACCCCAGTTGCTATCAGTTGTAGAGACGGCGTGATCCAGTTTTGAAGAAACTCGGCTAGCTGGAACAACAAATAAGATTCGTTTAACGACGACGCGTCAAAGAGAATCTCCTATGTTAATTGAATAAATAATACCCACAAACAATGTGCTCTCAAAAAGTGGCACAGTTAAGTTACCACCCGAATTTTGTACAAAAAAAATTCGCATAAACTTTTTACATAATTATTTTTTTTAACAATTTTTTTCTATTTTACAAAACTCACTTTAGCTGTTATTTCTGGCTCGCTCCCACATATAGCGGTATCTCGTTTTAATCCGCCCTGTAAGTTCATCCCCAGCAGGAGCGCTAGGGAGCACCCGCTTGATTTTAGGGCTTCTGTGACGGCGGGTAGGGCTCCTGGCTTTGATAGAAATTCCTGCGGAAAATATTAGCAAAGACTATAAATAATATAGACAGCCACAGTCTTAAGAACAAGCGCCTCTATTAAAATTAAATAGATACCCTCTGATAATAGTAAAAATGTTTTTGTTACACACACTATTTTGCTCGAGCTGGTCACAACATTTGTAATATTATCATACAACCTGTCATTTTTGTATCTGAGATAAAAACTTTTTTTAACAAATAGATTACCTGTACAAGGATGGGGAAACTAGGCACGTAGATCTCTTTGACAATCTTGACGTCTTTCTTCAGAAGCTGGGCCGGTGATAGGCGGGATACGTTGGTTCTGGCCTCGAGCAATCGTGCCAGCTTGCTTTCTCTATCAAATAAAATATGTAATATATACTCGAAAGTCAATGAAATGGGTCACTTGGTATACACATTTTTATCTTTATTTAGTGTAGCTACCATGGTTCAAAAATAAACGGAAATATCTACGTTTGGGTTTGAGTTTTATTTAAATGACGCAGTTATAATGCATACTATGTTTATAAATGAATAGAAAAAACTTAGGTAAAACCAAAACCTCAGTATGGGGTCCCTCCACCGTCCTTTTTTATAAACAATATAGCAATCCATGTCGTCCGAACATGTCTACTTCAATTTATGAACATAATGTGAGTTGAATTTTTATGTTTATCATCATATTACTATACCTTTCAGCCTCCACGTTGTCCAATTTTAGGATCCCTTCAAGAAATTTGACTATTTCCAAATCATGTGGCGTGCCCTTCTGCACTTCTTTAGAGAAATTCACTGTGTCTAGGATAATAGTAGCTGAAATAGAAAAGGCATCGGTTTGACTGGTGGAGAGAAACGAGCAGATTTTTTTATATTTTATTTCCTTATAAAAATATTAAAAGGCCACTTAGGTTTCATACAAATTGTCATGGGCATTAGAGAGAAGAATATAATTGGGTTGGATACTAATAAATGTAGTACAGTCAAGGTTTAAAATATCAAGAATATCAAGGTAGCGTATACATATTTTATTGTAACAGGTTTATTAGACAAAAATATCTATACACAACCTTATTGTGACGGAATTAAAGAAGTGTATATTTTTGTCCAATAAATAGCGTCGATATTTTAGATCCGTACTGTTAAATATTTAAACTAAACTTAAACTTTATTGCGCATAACAAAAAAAAATACAAATGGCGGACTTAATGCCTAAAGGCAAATATATGCAGTAATTATTAGCAAAAACTTGGCGAAAAGCCCATTGAATAGACTTACAATGTAGTAACTGCGTGCATAACGGGTAGGTCTCAAAGAATTCCATCTTTTTCCCCATCACTCCTGACATGTCTATAATCCTTTGAGCCACAAGAGTGCAACAGGATCCCACAGCCTCTATAGTTGACCTGCGACATCAAACAATTAGTCTGTGGGGTAAAATCGGAGAATCCTATCTACTAAAGTGCTGAGAATTAACGAGTTTGGGAATGGGCGCCCTCGCAAGTACATTATAGGGCAAATTATAGACTCTAAAGCGGAGCTAGGGTAAATTAGTACTAGAAAGCAGTCTTTTTCGCAATAGTTAACACATAAAAAATGTAGTAGTTGCATGTCAGGTAGGTCCGCGCCTGCCTGGGGCAGAGCCAGGGCATCATAACGACTACAAGCTAGAGCTTACCTACTGAGCTTTATGTCCGTGGGCTAGAATCGGTGTAAGCAGCAAAAGTAGCTAAGCGGACGGTCCTCAAAATGAGCTGGGCACGACTTTATTGTTAAGAGACTAAGAGCGTGTGTAGGTTATTTTGAACACCCTACCCGCTTAGCTACTTCTGCTGCTGACTGTACATGCCTGTTTCCAGTTAACTGTTATGTAACTAAGTATATTCTAAGGGCCGGTTGCACCAAACTGTCTGTGAACGTAATCTTCTATGGGATGACAGCTCTGTCGCCATATTTAACGTTGATGAGTCTGTTAATTGTGCGTGGTGCAATCCGCTCTAAGAGTCTAAGAGTACTAACATATCGCTGGCCCAATATTACATGTTCTGTTTCACTTTTATGTAATGGAAATTTGGACATTGTCATACTTACACTAAGTCTAAATTGATTTTAAGGCTTTGTCCAAGAGGTTAATGGACGCGACCGGGGACCGTAGGGCTGGCAGTTTCCTCGCTCAGCGCATTAGTATTGCGATTCAGCGAGGTAATGCTGCCAGCATTTACGGGACCTTGCCAAGAGGGGAATATTTAATTTGATTTAGTTTAGGTTTAGGTTTGTTGGTTTAATTTAGGTTAATTTGATTTTTATTAAGTTTAGTTTATAAGATTGTAATTATTTCCTTGTAATTCCTTTTGATGTAATAAAAATATATATATTACAATTGATACTTACCCTGAAAATGTAACATGGAAACCTGCAATATTGGGCCAACGATATATGGGGCCCCTTGTAGCCAGATTTTTTTAAATGTTTAAATTACCTTGTATCATCTCTATAGTTCCACTCCGACTTGTCTTTGGGTCTATGGTCTATGATCTCAGTGACGTAAGGAGCTAGGAACTTGTCTTTGACAGCTAATGTATGGTGGTCTACTAATACCACATTGGTTTTGGTTTTAGTTACTAATTCTTGTAGATCGTAGTCATTTCTGAAAAAGTAAGTATATCGGGGTAGTAGCCGAGTGGTTCAGATCAGATACTAAATTACGATTTGGAGGATGCACGTTCGAATCCTGGTTCGTGCCAACTTACTTAAGAAATATAGATTGATAATTATTACTAGTTAAGTGAATATCTATACAAAATTGCATTCCTGTAATTTAAAAGACACTAACGCCACCTATCATTTTACTTACGACTCAGTTCTATACATTTAATTCGGTAAAACCTCGAATTTAAGAGGAAAATTATTTTGTATAGACATTGGGCTTAGTTCGAAAAACCACTATTATATGTGATAGTATAGATCAAAAGGTACCAGTTGGCGGCCAGCGGTTATGTTTTTATTGCATCAATACAATATTGAATCCTTACATTGGGCGTACGGTGGGGCAAGGTGGGACATTTGCCCCACCCTACCATATGACCCGAAGGCTAAGAATTTTTAGGCAAAATAAACGCCATCAGCCAAATAAAAAAGTGACACATATTTTGAGGTAACTTACCTAAACACCAACATGTCCTTACCAACACCAATCTCACTCAAACAGAATTCTACCTCAGTTTTTAGCTCAAAATCCTCCCTATCTACATTAAGGGCCGACGCAAACAACGAGTCCTTAGCGCCCGGAGTAGGTCGCGTGCACACTGTGCACTTTATCTGCCTGTGTCGCCAGTCCAAAAAACAGGCATATACTAAAGCGGAAACAGCTGAGTCTAGGTCGCAACTCTCGTTGCCTATGACTAGGTTTAGGGTGCAATAGTTTTCTGATTTCTGGAAAAAAGGTAATGATCTTTATTTTTAAATGTAGGCACATTACAATGCACTTATGGACGTCGGAAAAAACAAGCATTGGTAAAAGTATTTTTTTTTTACCAAGGTACTGTCCAGTGGTGGTTTGGTTACTAAGCCTGGTTTTTTTGCACTGGCAACCAGCAATATGGAATACTAAGGGTCACCACACACCTAGCGGAATTAGCGGAAGTAGCGGAAATTTGTCTATGGTAGCGGAAATTTGTCTATGGTAGCAGATTTTTTGTATGGAAGCCATAGACAAACTTCCGCTACTATAGATAAATTTCCGCTACCATAGACAAATTTCCGCTACTTCCGCTAATTCCGCGAGGAATTCCGCTAGGTGTGTGGTGACCCTAACAGAGAACTATATGGCGCACAACACACACAATGGGGCAACTGACATTTTGTTTGTCTATGGTATATGTCAAATCTGATACAAAAAAGGACCATCGTACGCAGCGGCATCTAAAACTCATTGAACCAGCTGTCAAATCCCATATAAATAAAGGACCATTGTACGCAGCGCCATCTATGATGACTTTTCACCAGCCTTCCCCATTGAGAGGAATTCAGCGGTCATAGGCAAATATCAGATGGGAGGCAGAATAATCTACTTTCCGGCTAAATTTTGTCTACTGGCTCCATCTAGAAATTCTGACAACATAAACTACAAAAATTTTCGCTTTCTAGCAAATTTTTGTCTATGAAAGCTAAATTCCACTTAGTGTATTCTGCGCCTTAGTCAATCAGAGGCGGCCTTTGTAAAACTCAAATCGGGTTGTTGCGCAGTCCTTGCAAGCGAAAGGGTCCAGGCGACTGCCCTTTTCGCTACCCCTAAGGCCGTCACTGGTGTCACATATAGGCAAGTTTACATAAAAATTTGAGCATAACATAACACTCACCGGAATACCAATATTTCTTTACCAATCCCAATTTCAGTAAAGACAAATTCCACTTCTGTTTTCAATTCAAACTCTTCCTTATCCAAATTCAAAATTGGTACAAATATCTCATCCTTATGGCCAATTTTATCAGCTGTCTTACATATGCCACATTTTAATTGGTTAAGTTGCCAGTGCAAAAAAAAGGCATAGACTAGGGAGGAGGTTGCGGAGTCTAGGTTGCAGGTTTCGTTGCCTATGATAAGGTTTAGGGTGGAATAGTAGGCAGATCTCTATAAAGAAAACTATCAAATTCAAATATAATATTTCAGCATGAGTGTGTCAATAGCACTGTTAGCCTTGTGGTAAGACAACTGACTTTTAATCCGGTCTTAGGTTCCAACCCCGGCTTGTACCAATGAGTTTATTAAAGGTGTGTGTAGTCCCCAACTATAGCCCGATCCCTCTCGTACATGAGAGGAGGCCTGTGCCCAGCAGTGGGCCTAAATGAGTTGTTGGATTGCCCAAAATAGATATCATATTTAGATCATTTTTTTAGCTAGCCTAGTCGGTAGTGACCCTGCCTATGTAGCTGGAGGTCTCAGGTTCAAATCCCGGTCAGGGCATATATTTGTTCCTGAGTTATGTTTGTTTTCTATGTATTTAAGTATTTATCTATATCTATCTATTATGTATATTGTCGTCTAGTACCCATAACACAAGCTTTATTGAGTTAACTGTGGGACTAGGTCGATTTGTGTAAGTTTGTCCCATAATATTCATTTATTAATTTTATTGAAGACTTATGAAAACTTTATAGGTTCACAGTATTTTTGCGTTAAGTGGATATCTATGATATATTGTATTTGAACTAGCCGATAAGAGGGCTAGGGCAGGGTTTGTTACACCAGATGTACTGATGTACAGTTGCAACATATAACTGTGCAAAATGTGGCCGCGCTTGCCAGTCCCGTATTGGTTTGTACAGCCACCAAAGGAAGTGTCTAAGTTGATTTTGGACATTGCGTCTAATCGTCTGTCATAAACGTTACAGGCCAATGATGATGATTGTTATTGAAAATATAAATTTTGATATATTTAAGACTTGTTTTCGTATCAAAACGCGTGGATGATACAAACTAACAATTAACATTAATAAAAAATGAGATTTTTACCAGATTAGAAACAGTTGTCGATAAGTATTCTTCCATTTTGATGTTTCACTCACACATTAAACAAGAAATATTATACAATTTGTATTATTTTAGATTGAAAATAACCAGAATAAAACACTGAAACAGGAATTTACAATAGAACGGAATCTACAGTTGAGATTGACAGTTGACACCATGTTGACACTGACAGTGACAGCTAACTTCAATTCTATTTTTTTTTACAAATATTCTCTACGTAACTAAAGTCTTAAGTCCACACTGCCGTAAACTTCGAAAAATCCTTTTCGCTAGTTTTAACTTATTAGAGTCCGACTATGTTAACTCTGCATGAATTTTGCAATTACAAAAATAAAAGTGCCGTTAAAATCCTGACATTTTAATATAAATTCGACGGTTATGCTAGTCTGTCATTACTAGGCGCTTATGAAGTACAGGGAAAGAGTAAGTTCAACACACCTAATAGAATTCAGAACTGAATTCAGCAATTTATAGACAAAATCAGCTGGAAATGCTTGGATTTGTCTATGGTAGCTAGGGTTGCCAACTTTTTTTGAGAGAAATATAGTATTTTCCAAACTTACATCAAAAAAATATAGTACACCTTATTGTTACCTCATGAAACGTTCCAAAAATATAGTATTTTAGTCTTTTTTGCATATTTTCAACAGTACACCAAGCCAAAATATAGTACGATACTATATATTATAGTACGGTTGGCAACCCTAATGGTAGCGGACATTTGTCTATGGCCTCCATACAAAAATTCAGCTGCCATAGGCAAATTTCCAGTAGGTACAATATTTAGACAAATTTAATTTTTGTATTAAGCAGAACGTCTGCTAACGATACCACAATGCTTAGAAATAAAGTAAAAGTAGAAAAATCCACTGCCTCAGGCGAGACTCGAACTCGCGACTCTGGGAAACATGCCCATCGCTCTGACCAACTGAGCTACTGAGACTATACCTGATGGCTAAGAATCTCTCCACCACATCCTTTATTTTATATATGCGCCTTAATAAATAAGATAAGGATAGGGTGGAGAAATTCGCAGCCATCAGGTATAGTCTCAGTAGCTCAGTTGGTCAGAGCGATTGGCATGTTTCCCAGAGTCGCGAGTTCGAGTCTCACCTGAGGCAGTGAATCTTTCTACTTTTCCTTTATTTCTAAGCATTGAGACAAATTTAAGCCTTTCCGGCTGATTTTGTCTATGAATTGCTGAACTCAGCACTGAATTCCGCTATGTGTGCGGAATTTATCCACCCTATCCTTATCCTTTATTAAGGCGCATATATAAAATAAAGGATGTGGTGGAGAGATTCTTAGCCATCAGGTATAGTCTCAGTAGCTCAGTTGGTCAGAGCGATGGGCATGTTTCCCAGAGTCGCGAGTTCGAGTCTCGCCTGAGGCAGTGAATCTTTCTACTTTTCCTTTATTTCTAAGCATTGAGACAAATTTAAGCCTTTCCGGCTGATTTTGTCTATGAATTGCTGAACTCAGCACTGAATTCCGCTATGTGTGCGGAGCGCCTACGGCCCACCTCACACCTGAGCTGAATTAAGCAAATTCTTAGGCAAATTTGTCGATGGTAGCTTACATTTGTCTATGGCCTCCATACATTACTGCTCAGGTGTTTGGTGGGCCTAAGCTGCAAAACAGACTTGAGCTAAATTCAGGTATTAGGGTCAAAACAGACCTCGCGGAATTAAGCCAATTCATAGTCAAAATGCTTAATTTTGTCTTTGGTAGCGGAAATTTGTCTATGGTAGCGGAAATTTGTCTATGGTTTCCATGCAAAAAACAGCTACCATAGACAAATTTCCGCTACCATAGACATTTTGTCTATGAACTGGCTTAATTCCGCTGTGATTCCCCTAGGTGTGTTTTGACCCTTTTACATAAAAATCAGTCGGAAAATAGAAATTTGTCTGGGGCCTGATTAATAAAGCTACAAGTGACAATTTACAAGCAGACGTCTCTTTCTAACCCTATGTATTAGAAAGAGACTACCGCTTGTAAATTGACAATTGTAGCTTTATTAAATAAGCCACTGGTGTTGGCTGACATTTTGTATGGACCCTAAAATTAAGCCGGTAGTTGGACATTTTTCTGGCTGGTATTCGTCTATGAAATGTCTTTGTATGTGGCGCCCCCTAGTCGGAATATGCAGTAGTCCATGGGTTATCCGTTTATATAAGTTTATACAGTAATGACGGCCTCCATAGCCCAGTTGGTAGTGACCCTGCCTACGAAGCTGGAGGTCCCGGGTTCGAATCCTGGTAAGGGCATTTATTTGTGTGCTAATCTCAAATATTTGTTCCTGAGTTATGGATGTTATCTATGTATATAAGTATGTATTTATCTATCTAAGTATGTATATCGTCGCCTAGCGCCCTTGGTACAAGCTTTGCTTAGTTTGGGGTTAGGTTGATTTGTGTAAGATTGTCCCCAAATATTTATTATTTATAATTAATAATTTATATTACGATAGCACGGTTATTATGCAGCAATATTGAGAAGGGGGAAGTAAAAAACTTATTCAATGATGTTTCCGACGAAGTACTTTTAAATTATAATATTTAATCTCATGCGGCTTCCCTACGCCGCTATATCTGCCGTTTATTTTCAATTCCTTGTAGACGATTGTAGTGGTCTCTTCCTCGCTTAGTCTACCGTATCTCTCCGCTAAATAGTCACTGTCTTCTCTAGAGAAAGCTAAAAGAGTGTTGATAAAATATTAGGCAGGATGAACCATATAGGCTCAACTCACAACACACCTCTAGCGGAATGGAGGCAGTAATGTATGGAGCTTTGTCGATGGTAGCTTAAATTTGTCTATGGCCCCCATACCAGGCCTTGTAACCGGTTAAAGCAAAAAACCCCGAAATTACCTCGTGTGTTCATAAGTTTTGAGACGACGATAAAGTCAAGTAATGAAAATTAAATAAATAATTATCGAATTGCTTCATATTATTTTTCTTCTTATTTTGCTTCATATTATTGATCAAAGATCAATGCCCATAACTTCTACAAATAGTCTGTCCGACAGTTTTACACTTGGAATTGGGCAGTTGGGCACCTTTCCTCGAAAATGAGGAAAAAAATTACCTTCGTATGAAAATATCCTCCCTAACGCAATACAGGCATGGTAATAGAATATTCGTTATTCAGCATAGAACTCGATTTATTTTTCAATATTTTGGTGTATAATTTAATATTTCATCTATTACAGTTTTATTATACTTTCGTTGCTTTCTGTCTACTAAACGTAAAATTTTAGGCGTCGTGCCTTCACCCCCTAAATACCAAAGTATTAAACGACTAGAATGATAAACACAGAAGGCCATTTTAAATAAATTCAATATATTTTAACTACTTAGGTATAGCATGGTTGTTAATTTGAAATATTTACGTCACTCTGGGCGGTAAGTGAGATTTGACGCCCACGGGCGCAGCGGCAAATCTCACTTCACACCCAGGAGAAGACGTAAAATTGTGTACGCACCACGGGCGGTAATAAAGAAGGCCTCAGATCGCTTGTCTATGGCCCTTACCTTCGGGTTGGGCCACAAATATCCGCGATCTGAGCCGTTCTTTATTTTACCGCCCTAGGTGCGTAATGTACTACTATATAATCGTATTACATTTTAGTAATTGAACTGTTTTGAGTTTACATTTGTCTCAAAACTTATGAACACACGAGGTATACAATATATTTAATTATTTTATGGTTTTTATGTAAAACCATGAGTCATACTGGAGTCCGCTGGATGCGGGTGGCACAGGACCGGTCATTGTGGCGTTCAGTGGGGGAGGCCTATGTCCAGCAGTGGACGTCTTTCGGCTGAAATGATGATGTAAAACCCAATATTTTATTTGTGTTTTCTCTTCATATTATAGGATTTTTCGATTAAGTATAAAACAGTAACGAAAAGAACGAAAAAAAAACGGGTTTTATTATGGAGAAAAATTCCGGTTACAAGCCCTGCTCCATACGTTACTGCCTCCATTCCGTTCAAGTGTGTGGTGAGCCATACCAAGGTAAAAGCGATATTACACATTGCAACCTGCAGGGCCCAATCTGTTGTGTACCCTGCCTCTCCCTACCCTCCTTCAGCTCCCTACAGGCCCTACCTTTAATTACACTTACCAACCTGACAGATTGGGCCCTGCAGGTTGCAATGTGTAATACCGCTTTAAAAGATAACATACATATCTAATAGTACGGACGGGGACCGCAAGATCTGCTAAGTTACGAATACAATGGCACATGTTCATAAAAGTAATGCTGAGTTCCGAAAAAATATTTTAAAAAATTAGGACTGGCCGAAAGTACAAAAAGTACCACTTCCGTATTGCGGCGTCCTTGTCGTTAGGACCCGATTTAGGAAGGTGTAATAGCGGTAGAAGATAAGATTTACGCCAATTTAAAGTGCTGGTCATCTTGTTTTATAAAAAGAATTGGCCTATAACCGCGAAGCACTTCATTCATCGAATCGTCTATTTGCATCACTCTCTTTCGTATATGCAAGAGCAATAGAGACGGGACCATCGTTTTGTCGATTTTCGAACTTAGCAGTAACCCACCAGTATAGTGATTCAAATCACGTTAAATCACGAAAGTGACACTTTTCATTGATTGAGGGTTTCCTGAATCGATTTTTTCACCAGGTGGCAGCACCGGGGCGCGAGGTCTAGCTGTCATAATCCACCAATCATGTTAAAACGGCTATTAGACATTGCAACCTGCAGGGCCCAATCTGTTGTGTACCCTGCCTCTCCCTACTATCCTACGGGCCCTACCTTTAATTACACCTACCAACCTGTCAGATTGGGCCCTGCAGGTTGCAATGTCTAATAGCCGTTTTAATTATACGTTTTTACCTGTGGATTTTGATAGCACCTATCAAAAAGACCTCGGCAGATTGGCGCCACCTGAGGCCAGTTTTATAAAGCTACAAGTTACAATTTACAAGCGGAACTCTCTTTCTTATCCTATGTGTTAGAAAGAGACTTCCGCTTGTAAATTGTAACTTGTAGCTTTATAAAACTGGCCTCTGGGATTCAGAGGGTACCGCGAAGTTCGAAAATCGACCAAACGATGGTCCCGTCCTTAGAGCTTTAAACCAAGCGGAGTAGCCATTGACAGGCGTTCCCCTCTGCCGAATGAGTATGACCAGTGGTCATACTCATTGTATGGACTGACGTTTATTTGACGTGGCTATTTTGACGTATCGCATACATTTGAAATTCCCCTCCCCCGCAAAAAACGGCAGACTTTTTCCGATAGAAATGAGAGCGCGTCTCGCATCCGGTTGGTTTAATAATCAAAGGTCCCGTCTCTATCGCTCTTGCATATACGAACGAGAGTGATGAAAATAGACGATACGATGAACGAAGTGCTTCGCGGTTATAGGCCAGGAAACCCTCATTAAATGTAATCGTGCATTGTAAAAACATATCCGTCTCTTTTACACACCTAAGAGATCGGAGAGGTCGTTATCTTCCTGATGGTATGGATTGAAAATGGCCGTTTTCCTTAAATTTCTCCTCTTCAGCTGCTTCAACGAGGTTACCAGAGACAACCATATTGAGGCGACTACTGAAATAACCAGAATAACCATTAGGATGGCGCTTGGCTTGGACAAGAAGATAACATGACACATGAGTAACACGGGTCCATATTGGCTCACATAAAATTACTTAGCATAATTTTTTCAGTAATACCGTTTTTTGATCAGAATTATCATTCGTCATATTTTTTATGGTTATAATATTTTTTCATATAACGACAGTGTTAATAATTGTTTGCTGTACGAATTTTTTGAGACATAATATAATTTCCTACGTTTTTTGTTGATAGTATAGTAGTCATTTCTGTGACAGGGTCGACGAAGCCCCCGCTTCGCGGGGGCTTCTATTCTGGGTAGTTATGCCCTTCGGGCAGGATGACACACTAACCTAACCTAACCTAACCGAAATGGTGTTATGTTGTGATCGCAAGATACCTAACACTCCTCCTCGCTTCGCTCGCCGTCGTACCTAACGGTGACTCTGGAAAGTAATATTAGTATAATAGATATTTAGATTGATTTACATTATAAACTTAAATAATTCGGAGTAACGATAGTTATGAACAAAAAATACTTATAAGCAATGATCATTATGATTAAAAAAATTATGAACAACAATTTCGGACTTCCAATAATCGAAGTACAAATTTTATGTGAACTTTGGCGCACCCGAGTAACACACACAGTTGGCACAATTTTTTCAACTTTCGGAGCGATTAACTATTTCTGGAAACCTTCACTAAATCAAATTTCATCGAGATACCTCAGTTTCCGAGTAAAATGGCTGTGACATATGGACGCACGGACGGACGGACGGACGGACGGACGGACGGACAGACCAAGATAACGAAACTATAAGCATTCCGTTTTTGCCATTTTGGCTATGAAACGCTAAAATGGTTGATATTAGGTACTAAAACGTGACATATTAGAACGAAAAATTTGGGACATATTCTTTATCAATTGGTAGACTGGCAAAGGCAAATGTTCACGAATCGGAGTCGAATGAGCCCCGAGAAGGCTAAATTAGGAAAAAAATAGGTTTCCAGGATTTTTTTTAAACACTCAGTCACAAATGTCACTCGATTCTTAGCAGTGATCGTCTAGTGATAGAATATAGGTAATGTTTTAACTTACATAGTAAAACGAATGCAGTCCGCGCCATGGCTATTTCATTATAAAACTCGATAGACATTTGATGGCGCGGAACGAAAAGCAATCGAAAATACTTACCATACTCACTCACTCAAATATCTGACTACAAAAATAATTATTATGATGCGATCATATATGCGTGCGAGTGACGAGCCGAATGACGAGGCGAATAGCGCGCGACTTTAAACGGCTATTACACATTGCAACCTGCAGGGCCCAATCTGTTGTGTACCCTGCCTCTTCCTACCCCTCCTTCAGCTCCCTACGGGCCCTACCTTCAATTACACCTTCCAACCTGACAGATTGGGCCCTGCAGGTTGCAATGTGTAATACCGCTTTTACACATGCGTGTTTTCACTCGCGCTCATGCTCGCACGCGTGTTTGCCTCAAGTAATTTTATGGAGAGGCGAAGTGAAGTTTATTGGTAGGTACGGTCGACGTCAAAGATAGACTTTTTCACCTTATATTACTCCTTTGAGTCCTTTGCAATTAGGAGCAAAAGTGTAAACATATCTTTGACGTCGACTGTACAGTCACCGGCAATAGGATCTTTCTACATGAAGGCCGCAAAAATATGTGACAGGCTCTTATGGCCCTACAAATAAATGCGTGTCACATATTTTTACGGCCTCCTAGAATATTAAATATAATGCCTTAGAATATAAATAAATTATAAATAAGCCTTATAAATAAAACTTACCTTTGTAATTAACTTTAACTAAAAACGAAATAAAACTAAAAAAGTATTAAAAATAATTGGGCCCCTTCAGCATGCCGAGGATGCTGGCTGCATTTCCCCGCTTTAAGGTGAATATGTGAATTGTGAATGGATATTCGTGTTGGCAATCGTACTATTCGACGAGCACCGAATCGAGTACGAACACGCATATCTGAACGCCATATTAGACACTATCGGCTTAGCGCGGCAGTTATATCCGCCGAATTCCCACCACACATTCTGATGGGGAATAAAAATCTGGACGGATCTCAGCTCGGAGTTCAGCATGTCGAATGGGGATCCTGGTTCTGGTCAATTTCGACATGGAGTAAACAAAAGCTTTTGATAACCTAAGTCAAATTTTATATTAGACATGAAATTAGAGGTAGTTTTCTAAGTACAGGATGGACCAAAAGTGCGTTAACATTTTAAATGTCACTATAATAAAACTCTAGCAGATAAAGCGAAAATCTATTTTTTATGATGTAAACAGTAAGGTTTTTTTGTACAAATAACATTGTCCACATTATATCCCTTTTCTGTTCTGGCGCTCCTGCAACCTGGAGCAGAAATTATCCATGACAGCCTATACCGTGTGTGGCCTGTAACACGAGCAAAAAAACATAGATTCTACTCCTAAACCTAAACTAAACAACGATTTTTGTTTCAAAATTGCACAGAGACCCCTTGAGATTGTATAAAGAAAGGAAACTCAAGTAGTCATGTAACGTAAGTACTGTAGTAATAACATGGATTATCTCTTGACTTTCAAAACAAACTGTTAAGGCAGAGCGCACAATAGTAGATTTCAAGGGAAAAAGAACCCGTTTCTGATAAACTTTGCTCCTATTCGCTATGTGCTAAGTGCATGGTGGGGGTAACGTGAACGATCGCAGCGCACAATGTAACAAGAAATTGGGCTCTTGTCAATATCACATTTCAAAATATTTGACATCGCCTGTAGGGTCAACTGTCAGAATAGTTTATTTTATTTATTTATTTATCGTATGGCTAATTAATACACTGTGTTGTAGGTTTTTCATGCAATTATCACAATTTAAGTTTTAATTTTCTTAAGTAGTCAGCGGCGTCGCTCGTGAGGTTTTTGAAATCCAGAGGTGGTCCGTTGTACTTGGTGATAGGGCATTCGAAAACGATGTGGTGTACGGTTTGTTTTTGGCATCCGCATTCGCATTCTTCAGCGTCAGCCCAGCCCCATTTTTTTCGCAGGTATGCGCAGTGCCCTATTCCAGTTCTTATGCGATTTAAAGAACACCAGACCTGGCGAGCTTCTTTGAAACCTTGCGGGGTTTGTCGAGGATCGAAGTCGAACAGGCCTGTGCTCTCGTTGTTCGCTGCCCACTCTTTTATCCAGGCGGTTAGTATATGCCAATCGGTTGGCGGCTGGTGCACAAACAACGCTGGTGGGTTTCGCGATTTGAGTCTGGGTGAGTTGAATGTAGCCAAGTCCGCGTTAATGGGCAAGTTGGGCCTGGCACGAATTTTCTCAACCTCCTTTTGGAGGTGTTGACGACGTCGCAGGTGCGGTGGGGCGATACTGCTAAGGGCTGGTAGCCAGTGGACAGGAGTTGGTTTCATGCATCCAGTGATTAGCCTCATCGTGTGATTGAGTTGGCTATCGACAATCTGAGTGTGGGCACTATTTATCCAGGTCGGCGCGCAATATTCTGCTGTTGAGTAGACTAGTGCCAGGGCTGTTGTTCGCAGGCACTTAGCTGGTGCTCCCCACGAGGTTCCAGTTAGGTTCTGCAGTATATTGTTTCGAGTCTTCAGCTTGGCCGCTACGTTCTGCAGATGAACTTTGTAAGTGAGACTTCGGTCCAGTGTGACTCCAAGGTATTTTGGATGGGGGTTGTGTGTTAGGGTTGTGTCTCCGAATCTGACCTTGAGCTCTCTACCAGCCAAGCGGTTACTAAGGTGGAAACAGCATACTTCCGTTTTGGATCCATTTGGGCGCAGGCGCCATCGGGAAAAGTAGTCTTTCACAATGGCAAGATCTCGTTGCAGGGTCGTCTCTGTGTTTTCGATGCTCCGATCTTGAGAGACTAGGGCGAGGTCATCTGCATAGCCAAATTTTCTGGACTCGGTGTCAGGAATATCGTGTATATATAGATTGAATAATATAGGGGCTAACACCGATCCCTGGGGCAATCCGTTGTTGAGGATTCTGGGCCGGCTGGTTTTGTCACCCAGGAATACTTGGAAGGGCCTGTTGGTGAGAGCATCTTCTATTATTCTGTATATCTTGATACAGGGGATGACCTTTAATAGCTTGAAAAGCAACCCCTGGCGCCAGACGGTGTCATACGCGGCGGTAAGATCTACGAAGGCTGCAGAAGACTTAAGGTTTTCGTCAAAACCCTTTTCAATGTGTGTTGTCAGTGCCAGGACCTGATCATTACAGCTGCGGCCAGGGCGGAATCCTGCCTGCTCCTGTGGGATGTGTGCTTCGATTGCCGGTGCGATACGGTTGTACAGTATTCTCTCGAAGAGCTTGTATGTAACACTGAGCAGTGCGATTGGTCGGTAGCTTTCAGAGCGGTTCGCTGGTTTTGCTGGTTTTAGGATCGCCGTTATTTTAGCATATTTAAGCGGAGTAGGGATTTTCCCTGAGTCGATCATTTCCGTAAAGAAAGATGCGAGCCATGTCTGAACACGAGGGCCACAATACTTTATAAACTCCGGAAATATGTCATCTTGCCCGCAAGCCTTATTTGTTTTGATATGCTTGATCCCCTCAGATACTTCAGATTTAGTAATAGGGTGGCTATAATTGCAATCCCGAGTAGCCTGAGACTTCATTTCTTTGAGTTGCTTCCGGATGAGACGGGTGTGCGTTTTCTCACTGGGTGCTTTAGATAGCTTTACGATCCTGTCAGCAATGGCACTTGGGTGGACTTTCGCGTCACCACCGGGGGTGTTAGTCCCAGACGTAAGACGCTTAAGAAGATGCCAGGCCTTGCGGCTAGAGTGCGTAAAATTCATGTTACTGACAGTGCTTTCCCATTTTGCCTGGCGTTCGGCATTCAGTGATCTTATAAGCTCATGGGCAGTGTTTTGGTCGCCAGTCTCAGAATAGTGAATCAGCCAGAGACATTTCATTCAAGCAAGGAGTATATGCCATTAATAAAAAAGAAAAAAACCCTTTAACCCCCTGCTCAAGAGATGGCGCCACACTCATGCACACAGCGAATAGAGTCAGTGAGAGTTGTTTCGATAGTTAGTGAATTGTGCACACCGGAGTTAAACATTCTACTTTTCATTTCTAAATGTCTAATACCAGGAAAGTAAAATGGGGCTAATATGGTTGGCCAAGTTGAAAGTAATTACAGATGGCGCCAGCATAAGTTGTACCTGTCCGGTACGCTACTCGTCCCTAGATCTCGCTGCAGCGCAATGTATTTTATGCCACACCTGGCCATAAAGTGGCTTTTTCCGCACGCTGCGAGTACGGAAAAAGACGCTTTCTGGCCAAGTGTAGACATAAAATGTTGTACACAACACGGGAGGTAATAAAGAAAGCCCTCGATCGCATATTTACGTCCCTCGCTTGCAGCTCGGGCAGCAAAATTCTGCGATCTCGGCCTTTCTTTGTTTTACCACCCTAGTTGTGTAATGTACTATTTTTCTTCCTATTTTTATATTGCGCTGCAGCGACATCTAGGGACGAGTAGCGTACCGTAGTAAAGCTAGCTTTTTTCCTACTTACGAGCTACCTTTAGGTGGCTCTGAAGTAGATGGCGCTTTCAGAAAGTTCTTATACTGTACTGCTCTATTATAAAAGTTACTTTATGCTGCATCTGACCATACAGTGTGTTTCTGTAATAGGAGCAATAAATTAAAACGTAGATTCTACTCCTCAAACCAGGAAACGTTTGTTCAGCGACTTTTAAAAATAACGTATGGTTTGATTTTTAGGACACTTTAAAGTTTTTACGAACATGCAATGTATTCCGAAATTGACTATGTCTGTAGGGTGACAAGCAATGTCAATTAGACGGATTTTAACGTTCATTGAAAATACTATTTAGTTTGTATGAAAAAGAGACAATCTACAAAATACATATTTTTTTAAGGTGGTTGAACAAAAGTTTTGTAGTTTGAGGAGTAGAATCTATGTTTAAATTTATTGCTCCTATTACAAAAACACACTGTATAAGCTATGCTGGCGCCATCTGGCGAAACCATTGACTGTTGCTATCCCCACTGTACGATGGTCTTAATTGAAAGATAAGATTTCATGTTTTACTGCTCAGAATTCGGTTCACAGTCAGATTCAAGCAAGAAATTTCAACAACTGCACGAAAATACAATAATCGTGTATATTACAAAATTTAGAGCTGTTTTAACTAGGTATCTGAAAGGACTTGCGGCCATCTTGGCGAGCAAGGTGGTTTGGACTTGGGAGTAATTTCTTATTTTTTGTTCATTTTCGTGATTCAGTGTGTAATATGTAGCTTATTCTGCAGTGATTTAACGAACTAGTGTGCAACTAATGAAGAATTAGTCTCAAAACATGTGTAACCCCTGTTTGAGTTAGATATCCGCTAGTCCACGTGCTGTTTGTAGGGAGTAGCTATCTCCTTATAAAAAGCCTAACCTCACCGTACAACGTCCAGCTCTTGGAGCGAAATTTTAATTAATTAACCGTACACTTGTCATCTCTACTTCGACATTGGCAAAATTGTCCTAATATATGTGGACAGAATGCCATTTATTTCTAAAAATTAATAATAATAACTATCTGAAAGATGAGGGTGTGTCACTGCTTTTCAAATATAATTGAACATTATTCAGTTTTTACTTTGATTTGTGCCCTTTCGTACATGAATATGTTATTTGCGGAACCAAATATGCTAATAACGCCGGAAAATATGAAACAACACAAAGATATTGTTGTAAAATTTTATGAGAACAGAAAAGTAAGTCCGGCCCCTGCCCCTATTTCAACACGGTGACAATTGTCACAATTTCTGACATATCCAAATTACTGACGTCACAGGCGTCCACAGGCTACAGTAACCGCTTACCAGCAGCCGGGCTGCATGCTTGTTTGCCACCACCATGATATTTTTAATAATATTCATTAAGTTTATCTACTGGAAAGTACTCTATTAGATATATTTGCTGACATTACTGCCATAATTACCCCGCCGCATAATTGCCGTAATTACTACCGGTGGTAGTTTCTTTTTCTCTCTGACGTTCATAAGTGCATTGTAATGTGCCTAAATTGAAGAATAAATATCTTTTATCTTTTTTTTATCTTTATCTTTTAATAATTCATTTAGAAATAAACTCTATTAACAACCAACAATGATGTACCTTTTTCTTGAAAACGTCAAAATTAATAATATTTATGATTTTTTTGACGCAGATCTACAGTTTCTTGAGAAAATCATTTTATTGTATAGTAAGAAAAAAACCGGAACAGCAAAAGTTCGTCAAATTTAAGAAAATCGTTTTCATTATTACAACCTATGTAAATTGTCAATCAAGGTTTATGCCTAAAAGTCTCCTATACTATAGGATTTCCCCATCCCCACTTTAAAAAAACACACTGTAATGTTTTATCATTTATTTTATAATATGTCTACAGAAATGGGCGACTTCAAACCTGGGAAAACACATGTTTAAATATGTTATCACACAACCGCACCCCGTGCAAGTGACCAACGTCCCAGCACGAGGGTATTTCCACGTTTTGATATGGCGACACTGGGATTGGCTCAAGAAGAGACATATTGGCAGTTTTGGCCAACACAGGTATACTTTTGCGGGGAGGTTGCTAGCAGGGGGGTACAACCAGGGGGGTACAACTCAAAGTAATTCTGTCAAAAAATTTGAGTTTGACACGACGTATCCGATACGTTTGCATAAGTGCGAAAGAGAACTTGTCATGCGTTAATAAGGGACAACATGATTCGTGACGTTACGTGACATTACAGAGGTCTCTCTGTATTATACTATTATTTACTCTGTGGTACAACTCAGTGTAAATCTGTCAAAAAATTTGAGTTTGACACGACGTATCAGATACGTTTGCATAAGTGCGAAAGAGAACTTGTCATGCGTTAAGAAGGGACAACATGATTCGTGACGTTACAGAGATCTCTCTGTATTATCAGGGGGGTACATAGTGCAAAGCACTTATGCGAACGTATCGGATACGTCTTGTCAAACTCAATTTTTTTGACAGATTTACTTTGAGTTGTACCCCCCTGCCGCCACAGCCTAAGATTTTTTTAAAGTTCAAGTCAATTGCGCTATGTCAAAGCCACCTAAAGATACCGAAAATGTAAGAGGAAATGTCACCTGCACAGCCTGCACTGCTACTCAATCTAGTAGCTACTAGTGTACTAGGTACTAGTACGCTATTCGTTACTAGGTGGAGTAGTATCTTTAGGTGGCTTTGACATAGATGGCGCAATTGACTTGAGCTTCAAAAAGTTCTTAGGCTGTGGCGGCCTATATCTCTATAGTCTCTGGTGGAGGTGCTGACCGTTTTATTGCCCCGCGTGCAGATTTGATTTAACTAGTTATCCGCCTCACACTGAGAACTGACCAATATAACAAGACCCATGTGATGATTTTATCGCGCCTTCTAGCTAACCAGCATAACCCCTTGATCGATCCTGCTTTTATACGAACTCTCAAATGATGTGTATCTCTGCTACAACCTCAACAAAAATAAAGATCAAGAAAACGCTACTCAAGTTATCGCCGAACAAACTCTCAAAGTCAAAAAGCCATCAAAATGTCAGAACTTGTTTGTAAGAACTCGCTTCGCTTAAGAATAAGCTTCTGGATTGGAAGTCGGACGTTTTAATATTAAAGTGGCCAAATGATGTCGTAAAAATTGGGTAATTTTTTGCTGACTGTACAAAACGATCCAACACTAGCTCATGCTTCCACACTGAAAAAATAATCATGGGAGCCTACTGAGATTACGTTAAATTTACTGAATAATCATAAAGTTTACTGAATAATCGTAAAGTTTACTGAATAATCAGTAAAGTTTACTGAATAATCAGTTAATCTTACTGAGTATTCAGTAAATCCTACCGTAATCTCAGTAGGCCCCCTGATTATTATTTTCAGTGCAGGTACTAAAGTAAATAACATAGTTATTATTGTGTATCGCCCTGTATAAGCCGAATTCTGCCACGCGATGAGGTAGGGTTACTACGACGTACTCTTTGATCTATAACTCTTTGATTTAATTCTCATCTTTTTATTGATCTTATAACTATTATTGCAGTAAAGATCCGCTTCTCGGCTGCAGCGTGACCAATTGCAAGTTTTCTGAAGACAACGATACGTTGCTTCGTACGGCAGATGCAATTTTGGTGCATTTACAAACAGGTCTGTGGAATAAATAATTGCTACAAGGAATCATCCCGAAATATAAGAAGCAAAAATATTGGTGATCCATTTAAGTATCTTATTGAGAGTAAGAAAAAATAGGAGAAAACATTTTATGAACGCGAACATTTTTTTTTGTAAGCGACTCGATGTCATCCCAGCTGGCCACCCATCCGTACCAATCCATTTTCATACCCTTAAATTTAAAATTCGATCTACCAATTATGCCCTTATATCACCACTATTTTTGTTACAGCTTGTTGCCCTCTTCCCCGTGGTAATTTTTGGTCATTCCAGGACCCGCTAGGTTTTTTTTCACGTGTACTTTTCGGGTTAAAAATATCGAAGGTGCAAATAGTGCGCTTTTTAGTTATTTTACCAATCGTTATTATTTCTGCACACGATGAGCCCTGGCACGTCAGTACCACACTGTGACATGAGACATGACTCCCCCCCAATCGTACACGTCAAATTGCATTAGTGACCCCCAAAATATGCGTGGGTTGGTCATTCTTATTGTATGAACTGACGTTCATCTGACGTGGCTATTTTGACCTTACATATACATTTGACGTTCCCCTCCAACGCAAATATTGGCAGACTTTTTTTTAGAAAATAACAGAAGTGGCTACTCCAGTTGGTTTAATCCTCTAAGGATCAATCAATTGTCATCAATAAAGTTTATAAAAAAAGAAAATATTTTTAGTGGTACCTACAGGTCTATTCACGAGAGTTGGCGCGAGATTTGACAGAATTTCTATGAAAATGGCTGTCACTCAGTAGAAATCTCGCGCCAACTTTCGTGAATATACCTGTAGTTAAGTACATTTTATGCGATCATATTGTAAAGTAGAGCATATCACTAGACTATTCTAAGATAAAAAATATAGACGGAGAGCGGCCCCTATTTCACCACGGTGACAATTGTCACAATTTCTGGCATATCCAAATTACTGACGTCACAAGCGTCCACAAGCTACAGTAACCGCTTACCAACAGCCGGGCTGCAGGCTTCTTTGCCACCACCATGATATTTTTAATAAAATTCAACATATTTATATAATATCGTTAATTAATAAGTACTGAGTTAACTGAAGTGCTCACGACAATTGTCACGACTAACCATAGTTCTTAGAAGAATTGTGAATATTTTCGACATGAGATTAGGATTGTGTCGGAATTTCGTGACAATGGTCGTGTTTTTCGATACATATGACAAAACCTCTGTTTACAAAAGTAGTAGTTTGTGGTAATGAGCGGTTTCTATAGCCTATGGATGCCTGTGACGTCAATAATTTGGATATGTCAGAAAATGACAATTGTCACCGTGGTGAAATAGGGTCTGGCCATGTCAGATATGACACAATAATGAGAGCAATGAGACCTAGCTCTTAGTCCAATACTTTATTACAGGTCAGCTACCGAATTTCTCAGTCCGCAAGCCGCATCAGTGCTGGATATTTTGGAGCGACGAGTCACCGCTGAATACATTTACTCTTGCTAAGCGAAGCGCTGTGCCCAGTTTAAGTGACATAGCAAATGTCTTCAATTGGTCTATGTCATACAGGTATCTATGTCCTTTGAGCTACTTTGAAAAATTATTGGTTTTTTCAAACGCTCTACAGTCCGTGAGCTTTAAGAAGAACCTTCGGGAATCGGCGATGACACACGAAGGTAATATGGCTGTTCTGCTTTTTCATGTGTCAATGTTGATTGATACCCGACGTCTCTGTCTAAAACCCGAAGGTTCTTTTTAGAACTCGCGGACTGTAGTGACTAAACGGGAAAAGGGACTGAATTTATTTCCGAATATATATTATTAGACTACACACTCTTGTTTTTGGCACACGCCGAAACACGATTGCTGAAAGTTACCTCGATAGGAAAAAATCCGAAGTTGGGTCCTTTTTCCCCTTATTTTTCTTAGCTTACGTAAACTATAAGAGATTAAGCAATATAACTAAGTAAAAAATATGGTATTTCTGGTTTATCTAAAAAGTCACAGGAGGAAAATTAGACAAAACTTTATAGATTCGCTTATTTATCGTAGTTTGGTCAAAAAGTCTGATCCTGAAGAGCGCTGCATCTCTTTCTTTCGTGCACGGGAGCCATAAACATGTCTCTAACGGATGGGCGTGGCTTGTCCGAATCGAGGAATGGTCTTAACCTTTTAACCGCTTTACGTCAAAATTATAACTAAATTTTGATATCATAATTTATGAAGGTTTAATTCATGTTATCACTTTGTCTCATATATCAGACGACGGCGGTCAAAAGGTTAAAATTTTAGAATGGGGAAGGTAACTGTCATGATGAAATTTCCAACAATGGTCCTTGGAAATAATATAGACAGTAACAGTCTATGAACTTTTTGGTTGAAGGCAAATTTTCGATCGGGAGGCGATGACTGACTTTTTTAATTGATTAAATGGCTGCCGTTAATCAACCCACTAACGAATTGGCAGCTGACCATCACGACCCTTCATTATACATCGCCCTTAACTACTTCACAAGTTATCGCTGGACGCGATTGGTCACGAAATTTGTTCCTGGCTTACAGTCCATTTATTTCTAAGTAAAGATTGTAGACATTGTGGTATCGGTACAAAATCAAGTTATGTATGTCATTAAGTACCGCGAAGCTTATACCCATAATTTTAAACAAAAAAAGAACCGACTTCACTTAGGATCCGCTATTCCAAGAGGAAGTGGCCGAGTTGCTGTAAAAAACAGTGAAATCACTATAGGTGTGCCTATAATAGTTGAAGAGTTCCCTCGATTTCTCCAGGATCCCATCATCAGATCCCGACTTGGTGACAATGGGACCATCTAGGGGTTATACCTGTTCGATTCAAAAAAAAATTTTGAAAATCGGTTCACGATTCACGGAGATATGGAGTAACATACATACAAAAAAAAAAAAATATGATAAAAAAAAAAAAAAAATTCAGTTGAATTGAGAACCTCCTCCTTTTTTGAAGTCGGTTAAAAATATATTTTTTTTTCAGATCTGACGCTGACATTCCAATCCCGTACGGTCGAACGATCCCTCTTCAGTACCCAAAACTAAATGACGTAAGCGGCACGAAACTCAAAACGCTAGTCCCATATTGGGAACAGAAGAAAAATGACGTCTTGGTTGCAGTTATCATGTCTAGATGCATTAAGTTTCGGATGCAGGTTGTGATGCAGATGCAGAGGTTTATGAACGTGGATATTATTGGAAAATGTGCGAAAATTAAGAGTCAGAAGCGCAGGTGAGGTAATTGAGCGTATTTTTTTACCGACTTCAAAAAAGGAGGAGTATCTCAATTTGACTGAATTTTTTCGAACTCGGGACCTCCAGCTTCGTAGGCAGGGTCAATACCCACTAGGCTATGGAGGCCGTCAGGATATCTCCGTGAATCGTTAACTGATTTTCAATTTTTTTTTTAATCGAACGGGTATATCCCCTAGATGGTCCCATTGTTACCAAGTCGGGGTCTGATGATGGGATCCTGGAGAAATAGAGGGAACTCTTCAACTATTATAGGCACACCTATAGTGATTTCACTATTTTTTACAGCAACTCGGCCGCTTCCTCTTGGAATAGCGGATCCTAAGTGAAGTCGGTTCTTTTTTGTTTAAAATTCTTCTTGTTCAAAATCCATCTTTACAATCCGTGAGCTTTAAAAGAACCTTCGGGAATCAGCGATGACACACGAATAATATTGTTGTTCTGCTTTTTCATGTGTCACTGTTGATTGATACCCGACGTCTCTTTCTAACACCCGAAGATTTTTTTTTAAGAGCTCACGGATTGTATTTATACTTACAAATATTTCTCAGAGACATAATGACATCTTCCTTTGGTATTTTCACTTATATTGGTGTTACTTAATGAAACTCACAAAGTACTGTCAACTGCTGCAACTTTATACCTGACGGCAGTTTGCCACCTTTGCCTAAGATGCACAACTTTGCCTAGCTCCCGACGAGATGACCGCCTTTCTCCCATCTCAGTTATAAGATATAAATAGCTGTTTGGTGAAGAAAACCATGTTTTTAAAGCCAGGCAAAGTTGGCAAACTGCCGTCAGGTATTAAATTCAACCAAATAACCACTGAAAAATATATTTTCTATTAATGTCGGTTAGTGTAAGAAAGTTCTATAAGTCTATCCGGAAAGAGAAGTATCGCAGAATTTTATTAGCTCCCCTATAACCCACAAGGCTTTACTTCCCATACAACTATTAATTTAAAATCTTATGCTTTCCAGATGCCCGGGACATTACGCAAGAGACTGCCCGATCATCTCCGAATACCAATTCTATTTGGTAATGGAAAATTCCAAATGCCGGCAATATATATCGGAGAAGATCTTCCACCATGCTTACGCCAAAGGAGCGATACCAATCATTATAGGAACGCCTTTAGTGGACTGTATTAAATTGCTACCTCCAAATTCCTTTATACATATGGATGACTATGGCAATATTCAACAATTAACTAGAGAAATTTATTCTATAAGCGGAGATGTAACTAAACTATTATCTTATCACGCTTGGAGAAATCATTTTGAGACGGTGGAAGAACACGGTTTTCTTGGGACGCGGTCGGTAGCTTTGTGTAGGGTGTGTGAAGCTTTGAATTATAATAATATGAATGAAAAAGTTTATGGGCTTGATGATATACGCTTGTATTTGGATCCTGACGTATGTTGTGATCGTTATGTGGACTTGCATTAGGGTATTTTTTAGTATGACTTAAGATTATGCGCCGTTTTTTATGTATATTATAAAATAAATGTATTTAAAGCCTAATTTTCTTGTTAAAACATCAGGTGCCAATCTTCTTCTTTAAATCTGTATATTTGGCATTAGTAGTTATGATCCCTGGGTGGTGCTAAAAGAGTAACAAACTTGGCTGCTGCACTGTCCCCTCTAGACCTCGCAGCACTCACTGGAATTTCTTCACCATCTACTTTCCCACTACTATTACCACCTGACAGAAGAAATGCCTCTCTATATCCAGTTATGTGTAAATTAGTAGTTATCGAACTCGCGGAGTGTAAGCGAAGTGAGTTCTTACAAACAACTCCAGACCGAACCGAAACTGTCACCTGGCTACTGGGACGTTTCGGCATTTGGACGGCTTTTTGATTTCGATAGTTTGTCCGACGACAACTTTAGTAACGTTTTTCTGATCTTTATGTAATTTCTTGGGACTGTAGCAGAGGTACATAAAATTTGTAAGTTCGTATATGCGCAGGATCGATCAAGTGGTTAAGGAACTAGAAGGAGAAAAAAAATCCTTCTTGGGGTCTAGTTATATTGGTCAACTCGTTTGCAAGTAAATCGCGAGTTCTCAGTTCGAGGCGGACTACACTAGTTTAGTAGTTATAAATTATAATATACCTAAATCGTTCATATTTAAAAGTCACTGTTTTCCTAAAAAAAATTCACCCATTATACCGTGTTGTTCGGCCAGTCTCACCCTAATTGGGGGGACTGTATTTTCTAATAAAAACATTTTCTGTATAATCCCTCATATTGAGTTGTAGTCTTACTAATTCCGCAACTTTTGGTTTTTGTCACATAGTTTGATTTTGCGTATTTTTTTCTTCATTACCTCAACAGCTAATGGTGGCATATATTATAGATCATAAGTTGCGGAATTAGTAAGACTTCCCCCTAAATGGGGGCATCACTGGACGGTCGGCGCAGTCTTAAACGTTACTAAAAAGAGAGTTGTGTTTTTCAATGTTATTTTTACACATACGTTTTACCCAATAAACGAGTAAGCAGAATTCTGTTTGTTCATAAACTATGCAAAAACGAATGGACTGAATTTCATGAAATTATTAACAGTAACAGTTTATACACCGGATAATCATTTAAGGTTAGTTTGTACTCCAAAACGCACGCAGCCGAAGCCGTGGGAACAGGTAATATTTAAACATGTAAGTAATTTACAATTTTTATTATATTTCTTTTTCTTTCGAAGCTAGTTATAAAAACATATTTAATAATCATAATTGTACTGCATTCAAAATATTAAAGTTTAAGGTTGACACACACTAACAGGCTGGACTGGGATAGGCTTGGCCTCGTCTCGTCGCCCACGTAAATAAGCCGAGGCCGCGCCCTTCCGATGACGTTAAGAAGTGTGCTGTGCGTTACAATATGGGCTTCCATATACAATAATGTCGAGGCCGCGCCTATCCCGCGTCGATCCTATTGGTTAGCGACAACCTTTAAACTCCACATTTTTTGTCGTATCTTATTTTATTTATCTTAATTTCATCCAGCGAAAGAAGTGCGTCCGTCACACACGGTTCCAGAGATCAAGTCGTTCACATTTCCCCTGTAACATAAGTTTTCAAATGAAATATATTTTACTACAGATTTGACAAGTGCTTCGAATCCGAGGACTGATTGGAAACGGTGTCGACATTAGCTAAAATATAGCTATATACGCACAGATTTGCAGATCTGTGCGTGTATCCCTAGCTATTCAATATGAATAGTTTTACTCAAAATGAGCGCAGATATTAAAGATTATTGTAAGAAAAATCGAGTTTTAAAGCATTCCATGGGTGTATCACTTTAAAAAAAAAGTTATGTTATGATTAATATTAAGTTTTGTTATTAGGTAATTGTTATTAATGTTATTATCCATGCATGCTGCATGCTTAGCCGTAAGAAATATAGTTTTTAGGATTATATAATATTTGCATGCCCACTAGCAGGCTGAATACACTGTACATAAAATGTAATTAAAATCCACCTGACTGTATTCGAGCAAATAAATCATTTGATTTGATTTGAATTTACATCAAATAAGATATGAAGCCTATTTTGCGATGAAATTCCATTCAAAATCACAACAAAAAAAATCAGGGTCCAATAAAAACTGGACATACTTAGAATTTTTAGCAGAAAAATATAAGTACCAGTTAGATGTAGCTTTTATATTATAATAGTTGATATTGGAGCACAATAGTTTACAAACCTGTAGATATAGAAATTGTACTGGTTGGGGTCCAAACGTGAGTAGCCGAAGCGGGGTAGAGTATTCGCTATCACCCAAACCTCGTCATCCGTCACGTGAAGATCTGAAAACATAGGCTTATTACTAAAACGGTGATTTGTCTTTAAAACAAGCCTAGGAATAAGCTGAAAGTATGGCAGGAATCAAGAACGGATCTGTCTGCGGACAGATTTGAATAGCTCCATATGTTGACGTATCTGCCTACTGCGAAATTTCCCCTGCGCAGTGTTCCCAGAACTTAAATTTTACGAACAATAAAAATGATCCATATAGAATGCTCGCGGAAGTCGCTGGACACCACCGCTATCAATTATTTTAAACTAGCGACCCGCCCGGCTTCGCACGGGTGCAATTATACATATAAACCTTCCTCTTGAATCACTCTATCTATTAAAAAAAACCGCATCAAAATCCGTTGCGTAGTTTTAAATATTCAAGCATACATAGGGACAGAAAGCAGGAAGCGACTTTGTTTTATACTAACTGTAGTGATGACTGTCTCATATAAGTTTAAATTTAAATTCTCGTGTAAGTTACCTGAAATTTCCGAGAATGTTACTGAATTTATGAGAATAGGGCACTTAGGTCGTTGAGGGTGGGGAAGGAAGAGACAGGGTACGCGACATTGGGCCCGAGAAATTGCAATGCCTAATACCGGTTTTACTTTAATAAGTGCAGCACTTATTTTTTGAAAAATGGGGCGAATCTAGAGCGAGCTTAAAAGTCGCCAGGACGCTCCCGTGAACTTGCGTTCCCATACAAACGTAGTTCAGCTCTCATTTTAAAACGAAATGCTTTAGAACCACGAAATTTGGCTAAAAATTGTAATACAAAGAAAATATAGCCAGATACAGATTTACATACAAAACTTATTTTTGCTATATTTTCTTTGTATAGGACAGACTAAAAAAGCTAGGCTTAACAACACTGAAAATGAGGCGTCAACGTGGAGACATGATTGAGACTTTTAAAATCCTAAACGGCTATTACGACTGTCCAGAACTGACAGACCTGTTCACTCGACATCTAAACACGCGCACAAGAGGACACAATTTTAAATTAACAACAACAATACACAATACAAATATCATAAAAAACTTTATTGCTAACCGTATAGTAAATACTTGGAACAAATTACCCTCCCAAGTTGTGAATTCTAACAGTGTTAATCAGTTTAAAAATAGACTCGACAAACTATCTAAAACAGTGAATTAGTGCCTAGTGAACTATGATTTAGACGTATCAGCGCAAGCTGCCTGTCTAAAATGATATAATAGTATAATAATAATAATAATAATGCCAAACACAGTTGCGCAAGGGCGCAAATGACCGCAAATATGGGAATACGATGAAATACCATGCCCGACACTAAACGTCAAAAGTAGCCAACGGAATTAAAATGATTACACGAAGCAAAACACGACTGCAGCAAGCGTCCCGCGCGCCGCCAAACGCACGCCCACCATCCTCGCCCGCCTCGTCAGTCTCCTCGCCATCGTCGTCGGGCGATGAGTTCGCCACTGCGCCCGACACCAGCGAGTCGAGCGACGAGCGCGGGCCGCCGCCGCCGCCGCCACGACCACCTGCGCGACGAGGGCGGCCACCGCTGCCGGCACGCTTGGGGCTTGCGGGACTCCCTGTCCCGCCCAGGGCCCCCGCTGCCGGTGGTATAGTGCGTCGCATGAGATGGACTCCATCAATGAATGAGAACGTCATGCGCGCCTACTATGGGGCTACAGAGGGGGGAACTAATCTGTGCGCGTATCGTGACCGGATGCTTCCTCTGTTTCAGGCCCTTGAACCAACCATTGACACGACTGCGCAGCGATTATCGGATCAGGTGCGCGTCATTCAACGGCTAAAGCGGTTGGATGACGCGACACTTGATCGGCTCCGCCTGGAGGCTCTCTCTGCTCGCGCGGCCTCCACCTCGGCGCGGGATCCGCCCGCCACGTCGCTAGATCCGATGCCCGCACCCGACCTGGCATCGGGGGCGCCGCGGATTGATCCCAGTGCCGATGAGGAGGAGATCGCGAATCAGAGTGTGAGTAGTACAGCCAATGAGCAACTGAGGAGGACTTTGGAAGAGGCAATTACGCAGTATCGCTCCACAAACATCACTAGGCCACGATTACCACGCTTGCCTATGAATAGACGCAATCTAGCGTTAATGGGAGCCCTAAATGATTTGCTAGATCCACTCCTGCGGACTAGTAAAGACCTAGATGATACGCACTCGATCATGTACTGCGGAGCCATCGCGGCGTGCCGTGTTGCTCGAGTCAAGTTTCCGGACGCTGAACGTGCACCTAGGACCGCCGGGGGTGTCCCCGCATGGCAGGTGCGGATCGAGCGTCGTATCAACTCATTTAGGACCCTCATTGCAAAGCTGATCTGCTTCAGGGGGGGCAACAACCGCCCCCGAGTAATGCGCTTTGTGCACCAGGCGTTCGCGGGGACGGATATCGAACCCCGCGACTACATGGCCAACGTCACAGAGCGCATCGACTTTCTAAAGCAGAAAGTTTATGCATGGGCAAGCCGTATTCGCCGCTACAGAGAACGTGTGGACCGATTCAGGCAGAATCGTCTTTTCCAAAGTGACCAAAGGAAGGTATACCGGAGGTGGGAGGAAGCCGACCCCCGTGTGTCCGACGTGCGACTGCCGGATGCTACTGCCATGACTGATTTCTGGCGTAGCATCTGGTCGGTGCCCGTTGAACACACGGAGGGCGAGTGGATGAGCGTTGTCGAACGTGAGTGCGAGTCCATCGAACCTATGGGGGCTATTACCATCAGCCCCGATGACGTAAGTTGTGCAATCCGTACGGCTCAGAACTGGAAAAGTCCTGGCCCGGATGGATTGCACAACTTCTGGCTAAAATGGTTTCGATGCTCGCACTCGCGGCTGGCAACGCAATTTCAGCAAGCCCTCGAACTTGGCTCCCTCCCGCCCTCCTTAACAACTGGTGTAACCTTCCTGCTCTATAAGTCCGGTAGTACCACGGAAGCGAAGAACTATCGACCCATCACGTGCTTGCCTACACTCTACAAGCTCCTTACATCCATTTTGAGAGCAAAAATAAACGCGCATATGGTCGCAAACAACATTTTGGCCTCCGCTCAAAATGGATGTAGGGTTGGGTCCCGTGGTACTAAAGAGCTCCTCCTCATAGACATGACCATTTGCCAACGAGTCCGGCGGAACAGGGGGGCCCTCTCAGCCGCCTGGATTGACTACAAGAAGGCCTATGATTCAGTGCCTCATTCATGGCTGGAGAGGATCTTAGAGCTGTATAAAATTGATGCAGCCTTAAGATCCTTCCTTGGCGCGTGTATGAGGCAGTGGACCACAGTACTTCGTCAACCAGGAGGCGGGGATGACCCCCCTGGCCCGCAGGACTTTATAAGGATCGAGCGAGGAATATTTCAGGGCGACAGTCTGAGTCCCCTGTGGTTCTGCCTAGCTCTAAATCCGCTCAGCACCCTGCTGAAGGATTCGGGGCTAGGTTGCCGGCTTCGGAGAGAGGGTGAAGTCATATCTCACCTTCTGTACATGGACGATCTCAAATTATTTGCACCAAATAACCGGGACTTGCTGGAGCTACTAAAAACCACTGAAGTCTTTAGTAATTCTATCAAGATGGAATTTGGTGTTGATAAATGTGCGGTTATGCATGTACAGCGGGGGAAAGTAGTAAATTCAACAAATTTACAACTTTCTGAGACGATGACGTTCAGATCTATCTCTGAATCAGAAACCTACAAATACCTTGGTATGTCACAGTCGTTGGGTATTGAGGATGCGGGTATTAAACAGGCGTTGAGGGAGCGCTTCTTCGGTCGGCTGACAAAAGTACTCAATAGTCTTTTGTCAGGTGGCAACAAGGTGCGCGCCTTCAACGCCTGGGTAATGCCCCTACTCACATACTCCTTTGGCATACTAAGGTGGACACAGACCGAGCTGGATGCCCTGGATCGGAGGGTCCGTCTATTGCTCACCACACACCGTATGCTTCACCCACGCTCGTCCGTTATGAGATTGTACATCCCACGGAAGTGTGGAGGTCGCGGCTTTTTAAATGCCAAAAATCTCCACAACCGTGAGGTGTACAATCTCAGGAATTATTTCCTTAACAACGAGTGTGAGATGCATCGTGATGTGGTGGCAATAGATAAGGGCCTCACGCCGCTCTCCTTGGCGAACGAGAACTGGCGCAAACCTGTGGTGCTAAGCACCGAGGATCGCAAGGCGGTATGGAAGAGCAAGGAGCTACACGGGCGGTTCTACGGGGCCCTCACGGGACCCGACGTAGACCTGCTCGCGTCGGTGAACTGGTTACGATTCGGGGACCTCTTCGGAGAAACCGAAGGTTTTGCCTGTGCAATTGCGGACGAAGTTATCATGACGAATAACTACCGGAGATATATCCTGAAGGACGGTACGGTCGACATTTGTCGGGCATGCCGCCGTCCCGGAGAGTCACTCAGGCATATCATCTCCGGTTGTTCCCATCTTGCTAACGGCGAGTACTTGCACAGACATAACCTCGTAGCCAGGATCATACACCAGCAGCTTGCTCTCCTATACGGTCTTGTGGACCACGAAGTGCCGTACTACAAGTACACACCTGCGCCAGTTCTCGAAAATGGTCGTGCCACGCTCTATTGGGATCGATCTATTATCACGGACAGGACTATTGTAGCCAATAAACCTGATATCGTGGTAATAGATCGACCGCAACGCCGGGCCATGCTCGTTGACATCACCGTCCCATGTGACGTGAACCTCGTGAAAGCCGAGAAGGACAAGTCCAGCAAGTACCTAGACTTGGCTCACGAGGTAACCGCCATGTGGGAGGTCGATTCGACGATCATTGTGCCGATAGTTGTTTCTGCGAACGGTCTCATAGCGAAGAGTCTCGACCAACATCTTGAGAGACTTTCGCTACGGGGTTGTGGTTGGATCAAGGGTCAGATTCAGAAGGCGGTAATCTTGGACACGGCGCGTATAGTCCGAAGGTTCCTCACTCTGCGGCCCTAACCACCGGCAGCCTGGGCCTTGCTCCGTTGCCGGCGGCACCCTAGGTCAGCGCCGGCCCTCGATCAGGGTAGAGCAAAATCGGGTTTTGGCGCCCTTCGTTGAAGCTTTTTACCCAAAGCGTTAGAGAAATAGGGTAAAGTCATAAATTAACTTTTAAGGTAATACCCGCACTTTAATATTTTTTTATGTATGTTATAATTATAACCAATTTTAAACAAGTTTTTAATATGATTTGGCATATAATCTAGTTTAGAATAAGCTATTCCAAACCCTCTTAGAACTGTGCAGTATTCTTATAAGAAAGTTTGTGCCAAAATAAGCCAATTCGCCCAGAAGATGAACAAAGTGCCCTGATTATGAACGGTTTGATTCAAAAGATGAACCAGTATAAAAGCAAAATCAAGTACCCAAAAACGAATGATTTGACGCACAAGCAAAATTAGGAAATCGGGTTGATTTAGCTTTGTGCAATAATTGAAGTAAATAAAGGTATTTCAACTATTTCAATTTAAAATGGTTTCAACTCTTTCGAATTTAATAAACACTGAATTTAGTTAGATCAAGCTTTCAACACGATATTCATGATTTTAAGTTAAAAAAATAACATGCAAAATTCATGTTTTGGAATGCAGCCTAAAAGATGAACTAGTAAATTCTCGTTGTGTTTAGGTGAACAGTCCAGTTTCCATATTAAAGTAAACCCCGTGATAATATCACAGTGGTATAAAAAAGTTTTTTTCATCTTTTAGTCATAAAATCAAGGAACAAAACCGGCCAAGAGCGAGTCAGACTCGCGCATGAAGGGTTCCGTACCATTATTTATGAAAACTAGCCATAGCTAACTAGGTATGATATTATCCAATAAATTATTATCGCAAGGTCGTATCTGGCTAAGTACGTAGTTTTTGGAGATAACTCAAAAAGGCCTAAACCGATAATGTTCAAAATAATTTTCTTTTAAAGAATATTTAAAGGTGCATCTTCTCGATTTTTTTATAATTTTTGGACTTACGGTTCAAAAGTTACAGGGGGGGGGGGGGACACAATTTTTTAGACTTTCGGAGCGATTATTTCTGAAAGTATCCATTTCATCAAAAAATGCTCAAAGAAACATCAATGTGATTTTTAAAGACCTATCGATTGATGTGCATCATTTTGATATTTGGTTGAAAAATAAAACTTTTTTGACAATTAATTGCATGTATGGAGTGCCTCCCCCCCCCCCCTAAAAATATTTTTTTCAGAAAATTCACTACATTACTAAGTAGCGGCACACACAATACACTTTATGTTAAAATTTAATAATAATACGTCTTATAGTTTCCGAGTAAAATGGCTGTGACATACGGACGGACAGACAGACAGACAGACAGACAGACATGACGAATCTATAAGGGTTCCGTTTTTTGCCATTTAGCTAAGGAACCCTAAAAAGCAATTTAAGACATAAATGGTGTATCTTTTTATGAGAATTTATAAAAGTATTTGAAAATACTAACCCAGGCCCAAAAGTTGAACGCCACTCATCTATTGCAAAAATCACACAATATTGGAACCATGACTTGAACAATAAATATTTCATAAAATAAGTTAAAATATGCTATTCAAAATCAAGTAAGTTACAATTTTATAAATTTATACTCAATTATATCGATTTTGAATCACAATTCTTAATAAGATTTCCATTACAAAGGGCAATTCTAGCGAGAGGTATAGATTTGGCGAGCTCTCTCGAGAACTTGGATTTATTATTTTAGAAGTTTAAATAGTACAAGAAAGTGATGCAGTTTTATTTAAAAAAAATAAACAGTATTAAGGCCAAATGTTCATCTTCTAGGGGTAATTCATCTTTATATTTGTTTTGCCTTCTTTACGTTTTCGGCGCCTTTATCAGCCTTTATTTCCCGCCTGTCAAGATCAAAACAGCGATTTAAAAAATAGATAATTAATGTAACCCTAATAAACCCAATCGTTTAAAAAAATATAAGGTTTTTCGGCGCCTTTATCAGGTTTTATTTCGCGCCTTTCAAGATCAAGACCAACGATCTAAAAAGAAAGTTAAATAATAGAATGCAATCCTGATAAACCCAATCGCTTAGAAAAAACATAAAGAACGTATCTTTTTGGCGCCTTTATTCGCGCCCTTCATGATTAAAAGTAACAAGTCACGCCTGATAAAACAAGTTGAAATAACAAAAATACCAAAAAAATATATACCAAAAGGTAAAGGTACTATCCGCCGTCGCGCCACTCCACTCCAAACGTACATATTTTGCGCCTGCGCCACATTTTCTTTAAAACTTTTTTTTCTCTTTGGCCATTTTGGCGCCCCCCTGCCATCCGGCGCCTAGAGCGCCCGCTCCACTCGCTCTACCCTAGGTCCGGCCCTGCCTAGGTTAGGTTTTTTATAATGTTTTTATTGTTTTTGTATATTTTAGATGTATTTTTATATTTTACTTTTGTAAAAATATTATAAAAACCTAGCCTAAGAAGAAATAGAAATAAAGGAAATAATAATAATATTACAATTTTTAGCAATGAAAATGAATTACCGACATAGATCTGTACTACTAGAATGCCCATGCCAAATTTCGTGGTTCTAAAGCATGTCGTTTTAAAATAAGAGCTAAACTACGTTTGTATGGAAACGCGAGCGTCCTGGCGACTCTTAATCGTTGAGATAAAACTAGTTGAGATCTTACCAGAAGGGTAGCTCATCCTGGTGCTGTCCTGCGCCAGCACAGCAACATTGCCAGGATTGAGGGCATTTGAGGTCTTCCAGCAGGATACGGCGTTGCGGCCAATGTCGGCAAAGAAGATCACGTTGGAGGCAGAGTGGTAGCCGTGCATGGTGCATTGGGAGTTCTCGCCACGGTTGCCTACCACCTGAAAGAAGACATTTTTAGACCTTCATGGCTTTCGTATTTACCTTTATCTACACCCATATCATAAACCCTCCATGATGCGTTCAAAAACCGCACGTTATGACCACCATAAAAAGAGACTGTTTTGTTAGAAGTTAAAACAAATGTCTTACCTATCTGTAACGATGTTATTATTATCAAATAATAAGTAAAAATTCGATATCATTATGAAAATCCGGCCCTCGACAGCCGCGCCGCGCGATCCTCCGACCGCCGGCACGCGCCCCGCCGACACAATCGAGTTGGCCATGGCGATGCAATCTGTATAATGGCAGCCATTTTAACAGTTTTTAAACGCGTCATTTAGGGTTTATAATATTTATGTAGATAAAGCAGTGTATGCACTCGTGTGATCTTATTATGAAACTCACTTCGTTCGTTTCATAAAACCACACTCGTGTTTTAAGGACCCCTATTACGTAACAGTTACATAAACTACTATTATAACCAGTATAAATATCTACTGATTATGGCATCTGCTGATATTGGTACCAATCGGGGAGGGACAATGGTTTTTGTTGGTATTGAAGCTGTGAAATGTAAATATAAATTGTCTCCAGTTTTTTTCGTTCAGAAAACAGTGAATCTGAATTTTCTAGCATCATACCTACAAAAGAATCAGCATCATATGATGTAAAATAAAAGCTATGTGGAAGTTTTACATTTATTTGACTTATTTTTGACATACGGCAAATTGTACAAAAAAGTTTTTGAATGCGTTTGATGTGATCATTAAGTAATGTACCTTATATCCTCTATTTTACACGGGAGAGCAATATTCCAGTGTATCATGACATTCGGACGTTTAAATTATTTTACGTCACTCTGGGCGCTACGTGAGATTTACCGCCCAAGGGCGCAGCGGAAAATCTCACTTCACACCTATGAGAAGACGTAAAATTATGTACGCACCACGGGCGGTAATAAGGAAGGCCTCAGATCGCTTGTTTATGGCCCTTACCCTCGGTTCGGGCCACAAATGCCAGCGATCTGAGCCCTTCTTTATTTTACCGCCCTAGGTACGTAATGTACTATTACGTCACTCTGGGCGGTAAGTAAGATATTACGCCCACGGGCGGAGCGGCAAATCTCACTTCACACCCAGGAGAAGACGTAAAATTGTGTACGCACCACGGGCGGTAATAAAGAAGGCCTCAGATCGCTTGTCTATGGCCCTCACCGTCGGTTCGGGCCACAAATATCCGCGATCTGAGCTGTTCTTTATTTTACCGCCCTAGGTGCGTAATGTACTATAATTTGTTTCGTCACGAACTCTGAAAGATTCACGTCTTCACAGAAGCTTAGGGCACGGTTACCGATTGTGGCCGCTGTGTCCTAATTTGTCTATATAATTTCAGATCAGCACAAAAACAGAACATAGGTAATACTCACCGAATACCTGTGGAAATAATCGCTGGCGCTGCTGGCTGTCCTGTTCCTCAATACGCAGGTGTTCACCGAGAATTCCTGTTAATTACATTCATACTACAACTCAATTTAAACATTTTTTTGTAGGGCGCGGCCATAAACTAAACCACAATTTTGTCGGAGGGATGCTGACCAGGGGCCTATTTAAAAAACTACAAGTGACAATTTACAAGCGGAAGTCTCTTTGTAACCCTATGTATTAGAAAGAGACTAACGCTTGTAAATTGTCAATTGTAGCTTTATTCATTAGGCCACTGCAGTGAATGTGTCCGTACATTTACTGCTTGTTAGTTGTTAGTATTTAAGTATTGCGGCTGCGCCCGCATGCAGGTAGTCGATTACAACTAGCTGTACCGAACGCTAGTCTTTCATTTGCTTGCCCCGACCCCGCACCCCGACTAACACTGCTAACATAGGCTACGTCAGTCACCTGAGAGCTCACGTGAAATGGCACAGGGCCGAGCAAAATGGCGTGTTTTCTTATTGGAGGCAACTCATTATGGGTTGTTGCACCAACTTAGTAGGTACCTCGGTACTGATGAGGGGGTGGAAGTAAGCTGTCCTGCAACCGCTGGTGTCAGGGTCGTTAAGCGTGATGCTGAAGATGCCGTCGCTCCACTGGAAACGGTGACCTGCAAAAAAACAACTTATTAACACAAGTTATAGATGGAGTTCACTGTTTACTTTAGTCCAATCTCAGGCCAGATACCGAGGTATCAATAACATTTTCTGTACTCCCAACTATTCAATCCAATACTGGTTTTTTGTAAGTCCATTACCGGTATCCCGGGATCATCTATACAAAAAATACCTACCGGTATTTCATTCCCTTCTCTCAACCACTTTTTCTGACAACCTGATATATTGTTATATTATTTTTATTTTTAAATATTTTTTTTATATTAAACAGGACCGAGGCGTCCTTCGAACTACATTCCCAACGGCTTGACTAATTTTCAGAAACTTGAGAACCTTTTTCCTGCAGGTCACGAAACAAGAAAAGTGTTTCTGTGTTGCTTTCCCTATTTTTCCTCACGTATATGAATTTTCCCGTATTTACCAGCAATATCCAGGTTCCCAGCAGTAGGGTTGAAACTGAAATAGTTGTGCTGCAACCGCCAGCTGTCTCTTTCTCGCAGGGAGAACACGATAATGCCGAAGGTCGTCAGATCCGGAACGTACGCGAATGCGTTTGAGCAGTCCCCGTTTATGATGTCCACGGTGATCGATGCTAGACCTGCAATATTGTAAGTGTTAGCTTTTATACAGTACTACACTACGTCAGCATTAGATACAAGTATAAACCAGCTTATCAAATACCGCAGTAAATGAAGAAGTAATAAGTTAATCCCTTTTAGTACTTAGTAAGAAAAATACAGTCCCTCGACGTCGCGTTGCCGACTGTTGCCTGCGTCCGGCCCGGGGAACGCGGCGCGCCACGCGTCACGCGTAGTCCTATAGAGCTCAAAAACCGCAGTAAATGTAGAAGAAGCTAGTCTCTTTTAGTACTTAGTAAGGGAGGCACTAGCGTAAGAAAAATGCAGTCCCTCGACGTCGCGTTCCCGACTGTTGCCTGCGTCCGGCCCGGGGAACGCGGCGCGCCACGCGTCACGCGTAGTCCTATAGAGCTCAAAAACCGCAGTAAATGTAGAAGAAGCTAGTCTCTTTTAGTACTTAGTAAGGGAGGCTACTAGCGTAAGAAAAATACAGTCCCTCGACGTCGCGTTGCCGACTGTTGCCTGCGTCCGGCCGCGGCCCGGGGAACGCGGCGCGCCACGCGTCACGCGTAGTCCTATAGAGCTCAAAAACCGCAGTAAATGTAGAAGAAGCTAGTCTCTTTTAGTACTTAGTAAGGGAGGCTACTAGAGTAAGAAAAATACAGTCCCTCGACGTCGCGTTGCCGACTGTTGCCTGCGTCCGGCCCGGGGAACGCGGCGCGCCACGCGTCACGCGTAGTCCTATAGAGCTCAAAAACCGCAGTAAATGTAGAAGAAGCTAGTCTCTTTTAGTACTTAGTAAGGGAGGCTACTAGCGTAAGAAAAATACAGTCCCTCGACGTCGCGTTGCCGACTGTTGCCTGCGTCCGGCCCGGGGAACGCGGCGCGCCACGCGTCACGCGTAGTCCTATAGAGCTCAAAAACCGCAGTAAATGTAGAAGAAGCTAGTCTCTTTTAGTACTTAGTAAGGGAGGCTAATAGCGTAAGAAAAATACAGTCCCTCGACGTCGCGTTGCCGACTGTTGCCTGCGTCCGGCCCGGGGAACGCGGCGCGCCACGCGTCACGCGTAGTCCTATAGAGCTCAAAATCCGCAGTAAATGTAGAAGAAGCTAGTCTCTTTTAGTACTTAGTAAGGGAGGCTAATAGCGTAAGAAAAATACAGTCCCTCGACGTCGCGTTGCCGACTGTTGCCTGCGTCCGGCCCGGGGAACGCGGCGCGCCACGCGTCACGCGTAGTCCTATAGAGCTCAAAAACTGCAGTAAATGTAGAAGAAGCTAGTCTCTTTTAGTACTTAGTAAGGGAGGCTAATAGCGTAAGAAAAATACAGTCCCTCGACGTCGCGTTGCCGACTGTTGCCTGCGTCCGGCCCGGGGAACGCGGCGCGCCACGCGTCACGCGTAGTCCTATAGAGCTCAAAAACCGCAGTAAATGAAGAAGTAATAAGCTAGTCTTTTTTAGTACTTAGTAAAGGGGGCTACTAGAGTAAGAAAAATACAGTCCCTGAACGTCGCGTTGCCGACTGAGTCCGCGGCGCGCGCGCTTTGGCAGAGCTTGTTGAGGATAGCCATGCGCCGGCGCTGCTAACGTGTTTTGCAGCGTATTTGGTTCGGACATGAGCGACGATAAATATTTAAACTACTCACTGTGTCCACTAAATTATCATAGCACACACTGGCGGCACTATGGGCCGGTTCGAATAGCACTTTTAGACTGGGTTGCACCACGCACAAATAATGGACTCATCGACATTAAATATGGCGACGCAGCTGTCATTCATCCCTTAGAAAACTGTCAAACTCTTCATACAAGATTTTTTTTTACGATGACGATGACGTTAACTGTCTGTTTGGTGCAACCGGCCCTTAGTGCTTGAAGATGGTGACCTAGGCTCTCTGAAGTACCTAAACATGTCGCGCGAAAAACTAAAGTAACGAGAGTGTAACCGTTGTATTCTATAGTAGGTATTATCTGAAGGTATTAATCGAACGCGAAGGTTTTTGTGCCTTAATAGCTAGAGATACACGCACAGATCTGTTCGGCGGATAGATCTGTCCATGTATGGCGCTACTCAGATGTGTCCGCAGACGAATCAGTGTCAGCGCGCCATGCATGGACGGATCCGTTCGCCGGGCATTTCCGGCGGATCTCTGATAGATATTAAGTAAGTTGTATTCATTGAAGTTGTTACCGGTAGGAGTGTTGGCCGCTGGGATGTCTGAGCTCTTGAAAGGGTGTCTGAGGATCTGAGTGTCAGTGGTCAGGTCAAACACCACGATCGCTGGGGGCTGTTGCTGTTGTGGATTATCTGATAAAAAAAATAGTAAATTATTTTGACAAAAACGGGACTTAACCTCGTACACTTACTTTTGTAATTTTCCTGACGTTTCGAGCGTGTCGTAAAGCTCGTGTCAAAAGAATGAGTGAAAATCGTGTGAGTATAAATCAGTACAAAGATTGATGTTTAACTAGGAAGGGAGTCCATGAGTTAATAAGAAAATAGTCTCCTTGAGAAGAGAAAATATTTATATTATGAAATACAGTCCGCTAAAAAACTGCACGGATTTTTTTTCTAAAAATTACAAATGTTAACAACTACATTTTTTTGTCATTAACACTTAAGTTATTTGTCATTACACGTGCTAGATATATTTTATAATAATTAAATTAGCAGTAGTTATATTTAATTAAACTTACTAATTTCCACAAATGAACTTCTTGCGATTACAAAAAGTTTGTTTTCCCAGAGATTTACAAAAACTTTAGTAAGTTTTTACAATTTTTTTGGTAAAAAAAATGTTTTTTTTTTCGTATGTTTGGGTTGCTTCTTCCACCTAGTCCTACTTACTAGGTAACTCCAGAAGTCCAGTGTCAACCATCCACAATCGCCCACAGCTGTCCGCCCGAGTCCTGTATACGGAGGTCAGCTGTCTTCCTCGTCTGAGGTCAGGGTAGGGGGTCAAAGCCGGGGAGCGCGTGTTCGATTCCCGGCTCAGGTCTATGTAGTTCAGTGTAGCGGGGATACCTGGGGATGCAATAGGGGATAAGAAAATTGACAAATATTGAAATAAGCCGACTAATTAGTCAGTGACTATTTATTGTGTATCAAATAATTTTAAACAAAAAAAGAACCGACTTCACTTAGTATCCGCTATTCCAACAGGAAGTGGCCGAGTTGCTGTAAAAAATAGTGAAATCACTATAGGTGTGCCTATAATAGTTGAAGAGTTCCCTCGATTTCTCCAGGATCCCATCATCAGACCCCGACTTGGTGACAATGGGATCATCTAGAAGATATAACCGTTCGATTAAAAAAAAATTGAAAATCGGTTCACGATTCACGGAGATATCGAATAATAGTACGGGCGGCGGCCGTAGGATTTGCTACGTTACGTGATACAAAGATAAGCTCCATGGCACATGTTCATAAAAGTGATGCTGAGTTCCGGAAAAATAGTAAAATAAATTAGAATTGGCCGAAAGCACAAAAAAGTACCACTTCCGGTGTAAAAAATGGATGGTATTTACCTACGTCATCGGATATAAAGATGACACTTGTGGCAACAAATAGTAATTTATTTTTAGGTACAGAAAAACCCAGTCTGCCAGTTCCTGCATGGCCGGAAGCGCCCGGCAGACTAGTTTAAAAGTAACGAATTTGACTCCAAATTTACGTCACTTTTGAACCAGTCTGCCGGGCACTTCCGGCCGTGCAGAAGCTGGCAGACTGGGTTTTTCTGTACCTAAAAATAAATTACTATTTGTTGCCACAAGTGTCATCTTAGTATTAAATGCTATAGGTAAATACTATCCATTTCTTAAACCGGAAGTGGTACTTTTTTGCGCTTTCGGCCAATACTATTTTTTTTTACTGTTTTTCCGGAACTCAGCATCACTTTTATGAACATGTGCCATGGAGCTTATCTTTGTATCACGTAACGTAGCAAATGCTACGGCCGCCGCCCGTACTATAACATACATACAAGAAAAACAGTCGAATTGAGAACCTCCTCCTTTTTTGAAGTCGGTTAAAAACAAAAATATGGTGATCTGTTTAAGAGCATAATTATTGTTATCATATTGCGAGATTTGCGAGCAAGCAAAAGTAGGAGAAAATTTTGGAGGCGAATTTTTTTTTATGGGGCACTCCGTCCTAGTCGGCCAACCCTCCATACAGAATCAAATATAGGTATATTTTTGGAGAGAAAAAGCTATTTTTCTTACTTTCTTTTCTGGCAATATGATACCAATTATGCTCTCAAATGGATCACCGCTATTTTTGAAACTTGTACAGGGTGGAAAAATCTATGGACCCTGGAAGCGAATTACTTTAAAATGGTGTGTTACCGTGTCTCCTTCTAGGCAGGGAGACGAAGAGCCTGTTGCCGACCTTCTCCATCCCCATGGGAACGTTGTTGTACTGGATAAAAAAGCGACCAGCCTCATCTGAAAACAAATTGAAACTTTATACCTACAGGTTGAGAATCGCGAATACTTTTACTGATTCCATAGTTATCTTCCATTTATAAAGGCATTTATAAAGGTAATGGGCATGCTACGACTCTTGGTGTAATTGACTGAGGAGCCGAGCGCAGCGAGGCGACGAACGTCTCCGTTTTCACTGGTACGACGATTTGGCAGATTGATGTGTGTGTATTGGTTGGTTGGTTGGTCAGTGTCGGTCTAGAGGTCGCATTTTTCATCCGATTTCGATGAAATTTGGCATGTACGTTCCTTGATTTATTTGCCAAAATTGTCGAGCTATTTTTTTGATTAGGGGGAAAATGAGGAGGAAAAGGGGGGAAGTTTTTAGTCGCGTTATTTATTTTCTCCGAAGTCTACGGTTCATAGAACCACTAGTAAGTAAAATAGTAAAAAAAAGAGAACTGGCTTCACTTAGGCTCCGCTTTTCCAAGAGGAAATGCCGGAGTTGCTGTAAAAAATGCTGAAATCACCCAAGTAGCAATGGAATGTCTTAAAAAGGGTTTGTGGATATCTTGAAGACAATTAGACAAATTTTTGCTGTTGTCTTGGTTAAGACCATTATGTCCCTGAATATCCCTTGAAGATATACTTAAGATACAGTTTAGAAAAAGTGGGCACAAACTTATAGTCAATAACAAGAAAGAGTTAATACTATTGCTTAGACAAACTTAAACCCTACTTAAGAATGGGGGTTTAACAGATCTCTAAACTTTGGTTTCAAGATATCTCGAAGGTTGACTTAATACCAAGAAATAAACTTAAAGATATCTACAAGACTTACTTTAAACTATTAACACTGAGTAGCACAAATTCGATCCCCTCTTAACAAAGAAAATTTTAAAACTTTTTTTACTCATGGAGTTAAAATACAACTCATGGCGCTCAAAAACATGGCGAACTTTTATAAACTATAACAAGAATTCATTGAAGGATTATCAAAATGGCGATTAACTATTTTCTTTACGTTTACGAAATACCGTTTTATGTCACTATAGGCATTTAAAAACTATAACGCATGATTGTTTATCGTGTAAAATTGATCGAAAGGGCTATAAAATAGACGGGCCTACAAAATACTGGAAAAATAGCAATAAATATTAGGAATAATATGATGCTAAATGAAAAATTTGCTTACATACAGAGCAGAATACTACTTTTCTGTAAATGTTCGAGATATAAATGCAATTATTATCACTATAACAAAAATCTAACTTCAATTTGCTTAAATTTTGTATGATTTAGCGTCGGAATTTTTCAATTTCTTTTTTACCAAAAGTATAAAATGGCGTTAAGTCTTATTATTCTTAACGAACTATGACTTAAGACAATACTGATTTTGTAAGGTTACTTTAGATAAAGTATAGAAAAATTTGATTTAGAGTAGTACTGGTTTAGAGATATTATACTTAACTAATACTAAAAACTGAATTAGTGTAGTTCTACTTAATACTTAATGGGACTTTACAGAATCTTTAGTTTGATTTAGTGAATGCAAGTTGCCGTCCATTGACGGTATTCTTTATGCAACATAAACCATTAAATAGAAATATAAATAATTTATTCGTGGCGAACGGTTACATGGTATTCACACATAAAGAAAACAGGGAAGGAATATGAGAAAGAAAAAAAACAATCTAACGACGAATGATTCTCTGCTTTTTCGCTGAAAATTGTATTGCCGAATTTCACTTGCCAACCAACTTTTCGCAGAAGTTTCATTAAAGCCAAATTTTATTTCCCAACTTTACATAATCCAATCTAACCTAACCCAACCTAGTAGGTAATTTTCATTTCCCAACTATGGGGTTGGGCAATAAAATGGTTGCGAAATAATTATTTGGTAAAAGTTATTCGGCCAAATGAAACTTCTGCCAAAAGTTGGTTGGCAAATGAAATTCGGCAATACAATTTTCGGCGAAAAGGCAGAGAACCATTATTTCATTGTATGGGAAGAAAAAAAATGGATTTGGAAAATGTATTAATAGATATTTGTACAACGAGAGAAGAAAGTTAATATTTGCTTCGAGTGCTAATTTTGAGTCCTGAGCAAGCGAAAGATTCTAAATTAGAATCACTCGCTACGCTCGCGAGACTTTAAACGGATTATATCGCGTATACTAAATTTAAATTACATCCCGACGTTTCGAACACTTTACAGCGATCGTGGTCACGGGTTGACTGAGGAAAAATATATTTACCCCTATCTAAAATACAATGTACAGAAAAACTACCCACATGTTAAATATTAAATACAAACAAAAAAGGTGAGTGTAGTGTATATATGCCAGAAGGGCCGATAAAGCTAGTTATAAAATACCTAATTAATCTAATTACTGATTTACTACTATTACATAGAAAGTCAAATTAGATAAAATTAAGTTTGAATCCCTATGTAATATTTTATTGCGCTATGTTTTTTATTTTAGTTATTTCAATGTTGTGTCGCACTCCGTGCCTTCACTCACTTACTCACGTAAAGTCCGGAAGACCTGCTTTAGCCCAACCAGGTCAGCATCATACTGAGTCGTGACCGTTTCGTGGCGTAGATATTAATAAAATAATTTTATTAACATATATGTTTCGATGATTGTGTTATTAACGAATTATTGAGGTTTTTAAGCTCAAGTGTAAGGAAATTATAAGAAAAAACGAGCGAATAAATTGACGAAGAAGGATTAAGCATCTCTCAGGTTGTATTTTTCCATGTTCTCTCTGCTGAGATGAAAAATAGTGTGTTCAACATGAGAATAAAGTTATTTACATCTTTTGCTTTTGAGTCCTTCTCTACGCTCAAGATTCTAATTTAGAATCTTTCGCTTGCTCAGGAATCAAAATTAGCACTCGAAGCAAATATTAACTTTCTTCTCTCGTTGTACAAATATCTATTAATACATTTTCCAAATCCATTTTTTTTCTTCCCATATAATGAAATAATGGTTCTCTGCCTTTTCGCCGAAAATTGTATTGCCGAATTTCATTTGCCAACCAACTTTTGGCAGAAGTTTCATTTGGCCGAATAACTTTTACCAAATAATTATTTCGCAACCATTTCATTTCCCAACCCCATAATTGGGAAATGAAAATTGCCTACTAGGTTGGGTTAGGTTAGGTTGGATTATGTAAAGTTGGGAAATGAAATTCAGCCAAATGAAACTTCTGCGAAAAGTTGGTTGGCATGCCCATCCATCTGACACGCCTATTGTGGTGGGCCTTCGGGCAACCGCGGAGGAGCCGCTTGCGAGTGGCTGCCGCCGGTGGGGTCGCGGATGTATGCGTGAGCGTTACTGTAACCCTACCAACAAGGCGGCGAGGCGGCAACTGGGGGGGTTTTTAGTGGGTACACCGTGGGCCTCATTAGCCTGGACGGGAGTCCCACATAACCGCTCGGGTCACCCCCCGCACTCAAGTGGTATGCGTAACGCATTTTCCCCCCCAAAACAAAAAAAAAGGTTAGGTTGGATTATGTAGAGTTGGGAAATGAAATTCGGCCAAATGAAACTTCTGCGAAAAGTTGGTTGGCAAGTGAAATTTGGCAATATGATTTTCGGCAAAAAGGCAGAGAAACATGGTATCCAGCCTTTTCGCCGGAAATTGTATTGCCGAATTTCATTTGCCAACCAACTTTTCGCAGAAGTTTCATTTGGCCGAATAACTTTTACCAAATAATTATTTCGCAACCATTTCATTTCCCAACCCCATAGTCGGGAAATGAAAATTGCCTACTAGGTTGGGTTAGGTTAGGTTGGATTTATGTTAAGTTGGGAAATTAAATTCGGCCAAATGAAACTTCTGCGAAAAGTTAATTGGCATTGGAGGTGGTCCGCAGAGGAAGAGGAGTGCCGGTATTGCGGTGAGCCGTTCTCCCTATCCTCTGCGGCCGAGGTGGGATCGCAGGGGGAGAGGCGTGATGGTATTACGGTGCGCCACTCTCCCTACCCCCTGCGAACTTGGCGGGGCCGTTCCGCTGAAACGGCATCGGTGGGGCTGCAGAAGAAGAGAAGTGCCGGTGATAAGGTGCGCCGTTCTTCCTATCTTCTGCAGCCGATTTGTGGTTGGTGGCGGAACCATAGACCTGATCCGCCGCTGGGTACCGGTAAATCTTCTACTGGCCATGGCTTCCACGTGGCGGGCTCGGGGGGGTCCGTCACATTACAGGATGGAGGCCGTGGAGGAAGGCGTGCCCATCCATCTGACACGCCTATCGTGGTGGGCCTTCGGGCAACTGCGGAGGAGCCGCAGCGAGTGGCTGCCGCCGGTGGGGTCGCGGATGTATGCGTAAGCGTTCCTGTAACCCCACCAACAAGGCGGCGAGGCGGCAAGTGGGGGATTTTTAGTGGGTACACCGTGGGCCTCATTAGCCTGGACGGGAATCCCACATAGCCACTCGGGCCACCCTCCGCACTCGAGTGGTATGCGAAACGCATTGCCCCCCCCCCCCTAAACAAAAAAAAAATAGGTGGGATTATGTAAAGTTGGGAAATGAAATTCGGCCAAATGAAACTTCTGCGAAAAGTTGGTTGGCAAGTGAAATTTGGCAATATGATTTTCGGCGAAAAGGCAGATAACCTAATGGTATAAATATTAGCAAGAAAATGTCGTAGACTACAAGACTACTTGCTTATGTTTTCTCACCAATACACTGTGTAGAAGATTTTCTCTGCGAAAAACGATACATTTCTCTTCGTGAAAAGCAATTCTCTAAAATGTTATTGACGGATTGTCTCATTTTACGCGTCTTAGTTATTTAAATTCCTTAAGAGTCGCCAGGACGCTCGCGTTTCCATACAAGCGTAGTTCAGCTCTCATTTTAAAACGACATGCTTTAGAACCACGAAATTTGACATGGGCATTCTAGTAGTACAGATCTAGGTCGGTAATTCGTTTTCGTTGCTAAAAATTGTAATACAAAGAAAAAACAACCAGTTACAGATTTACATACAAAACTTATTTTTGCTATAACATAACATAAATATTCTTTATTGTACACCTCAAATTAAAGAAACAGAGTATACACAAATTACAAACAGAAAATATAATATATATTTTCTTTGTATTACAATTTTTTGCAACGAAAACGAATTTCAGACCTAGATCTGTACTACTAGAATACCCATGCCAAATTTCGTGGTTCCAAAGCATGTTATTTTAAAATGAGAGCTGAACAACGTTTATATGGGGACGCGAGTTCACGAGAGCGTCCTGGCGACTCTTAATAAAATGTCTTATGTCCATTTCATAAAAATCGTCAATCAATCGAAATCAAAATAAACCTTATTATGAGGCTCAATTTGTAATTAATCAACGGCGCTACTATTGAGCCATAAGGGCCTCTGGTACGGTTACAATTAAATCGGAATCAGCCATACAAACATAACCGAAATTGCATGGCCCTCTAGCTACTTAGTTAAAATTTCCTCACCCCAACCATGAAAATTTATATCCGTTTTGTGGAATCCGATATAGGAAAGGATGGTAGAAAAGGCATCAGACGATCTAGCCGACTTTGACACCTGTATTACCAACCAATTTACTTATTTATTAAATTTTAAGTCATAACAAATAACAAAGAAAAATAATTATGAATAAGATTTTAGGATGACATAAAATACGTCCCTTTCATATTTTTATTATAAATGAGAAATATTTTTAAAACTGTTACACCCATCTAAAAGAAACACAAAACAATATTATTTATTAAAATATTAATAAAATATAGGAAATAGGCTCTTCGTTTTAACAAATCGCTCTTGCGAATGAGGCCGAAATAACCAAATGTTTTTATAACTAGTTCATCACCTTGGCAACATTGTTCGGTCATCGGATAAATGTAATTTCTCAACTCCTGGTGACCCTACCCAGAGTCCTGAAATCGGATCCGACCAAAGGGATATATGTAATAGGCCCTATAAATATCCTTAACTTAAACTGAAGAACCAAAGATAAAATAATATACTTAGTCGGTTCATAAGTTCTGTCACTCGGGTTTTGGTTGGTAAAATAGGAACTGTTAGCAAATCCTTACTATTTTCATATATGGTTAGAAAGCCTATTTAACAGTGATCAATTTAAGATATTATGTAATGCAAATACTTGTGGCAGTTTTACACAATTCCTTGTAACATTTTAAAAAGCGCAATAAAGAATTACGTTAAAAACACGCGCCTTATTTGAGTTATTTTAGACCCTAATTATTTTTATTCAATTCTAAGAGACTAAAATCTTTCCTTGGAATATATAATTAACATGGGTCTGACCGACAAGAAGACTGGTAGAGTTTGACCACTGAAATTTTACACAATCTTTTGGCGGGAATTTCAAATAATCTTCGGCTGATATCACTTAGTATAGAAGGATTTATAGTTTTGATACTAGAAAATATTTTTGATTTTCTCTGCATATGTAAGGTACGGTACCTAAGGAAATAAGTTTAAAAAATATACGTTGTTGATGTGCACTCATTAAAACCTGCTTACATTAATTCTACCAACACGTAAAGTACACTCAACAACAAATAAATATATGTTTACACTTTCTCACCATATACCATAGTAACAAGGCCAACAATGAAATGTATAGTGTAAATAGGACCTAGCTCGATAATGCCATAATATTAAACCATCACCAAAAAAGTTACATTAGTACAGTCGCCATCAGATATGTCGGAGTGGCTAAGGTGGTCACGAATGTCGGAACAGCCCCTCTATTACCAAGGCGATAAAGTGCATGTTCAGATATTTGAGTACCTTCGCTGCTCCAATACTGATCGATACCTTCCGTGCCATACTGTGGTCTATGTGATCATTGAATTACGTTACTTTAGGTTAGATTTAGGTCTGATGGTTGGGTTAAGTATGTATAGATATTTCTTCGACACGTTGGCCGCTCATTTTTATAAACTTATTTTATATTTTTTTACAAAATTACTGCTGACTAGTCACTCCACAGATTTCTTCTAAATAAGATTTTCAGTTAGTAACTCCTTACGTTCCAAACTGCGAATGTTTTAATTTTATTGATATTTTCCAGAGCTTCTAGTTTCTTTACACGCTTGCTCTGTTTATGAGATTCAGGTATTAATAAATTCACGTATTCAAAGTTGTAGGCAAATGTTACAACTCGTACTAAAGTATCAAAATATGAATAGAGCACCAACCTACTAAAGTGATTACTAAAAAACAAAAAAAAAACATTTTACATGTAAACATTGCAGGTTTTCGTTATAAAAAGCTTCACCTCGACTTCGCACATTGTCGTAATTACTTACGAGCTTAAATAGTATGCAGACCTCACTCGGTATATAGTCATTATTTAATATTATTTAAAATATCTCTTGTAAACACACATTTGATTTGAACAAGATTTGACTGAATGACATGTATTGACAACTGACTTTTAGCTTTTTTTAAATTCATAGACAATTGGTGATACAACAGCGAAATGTCTGTCAACAAAATTTGGTTAGCCAAACACTATACACAATTTTGTTAGACTACCTTGATGTATAGCAGCAAAATCTAAGCGTTTTGGTCATAACTGAAAAATACGGTAAGGTTCAGGAGGAGAATATCTGAAGTATAGACTTGTAAGTCAACTAAATATAGGTTTCGGAATCTGATTTAATCTTCTACTTTCCTAAAAATAACAATTTGTAACTCCTGGACAACTACAGCATGATCTTCACCAACTTTTGTGAAGTATACTTTTCACAAATCATCGGCGTGTTTTTGTCAGACAACAATCACCAAGTTTACAAGGATCTATAAAATACGCGATCGTGATTTTAAATTAATCATAGTATATTTTAATCTGTATGAAATAAGCTTTCTTTATGTCTATATTTTTTGAATAAAAGTTTTGTATTTTGTTTTATCAGTCAAAACTCTTGTGGCAGAACTTAAGGACCGACTAAGTAAAATATTACCAAAATTTAGACTAAATAGCTGCAAATTTGTAGTTTTACCCGTTCATTTCATCAATTTTATATAAAATTTGACGAAAAATGTCCAATACAAGAATTCCTATATTTCGATATTGGTCCGCTTCAATAGTCGTCTCATACGCAAAAGGCACAAAGTAATAATTACCAGCCATATTGTGTTTTGAAAATTAATGCGAATGCGAATATTTGTCGCTAATATTCGCTAATACGAATATCGGGCCAATGACCCAGGCATTCCTTTAATATTTAATGATTCAGACGTGATATTTTCTAAACGAATTTTATACCTGCGGAGAGCAAAACCACAAAAACGTTAAATAAACTTTTTATTTCATCCATCTATAACTGGTTCTAGTTTGTTGAAAAACGTCCCGTTAAACTTATTTTTACTTAAACTTGAGTAAATTTAGTGAAAAAAGAATACAATTAGTCTTTAGTAAACCAATTTATGCAACTTGGTGTTACAATCATCTTAAGTTTATTTACAAAATCAGTTTTTACTTTGCGATTCTAAACCGATACTTGAATTATACCATTGAGTCTTAAGTGAGCCTTGAAATAATCTGAGTTGAGTAAAAAACACATTTTTAGACTTAATCGTAGACAGACTTAACACTAAATAGTTTTAAAAATACTTAAGTAGGTTTTAGGTATTCTTAATTTGCTAAAGTAGGGGTACCTTAAAACTATTTAGTTTTTAAGACTAAAATTACTTAAGAAAGTCTTTTTAAATTTAGCTAATTCTAATTTTAGAAACAGTTAAGATATATAAGGTTTAGCCACTATTCTTGTTTGCTACTTGGGCACTATAAGTGTGCATATAATAGTCCAAGAGTTTCCTCGCCAATATAAACTTTTCGCCAATGTCTCACCTGAACTTTACACCCTGTATACGTACCATTTGGCGAAATCGGGCTGCTAGTAGTAGTACTTGTAGTTGTAGGTCTAGTATTTATGTTTGGTCCTGAAAACACATTAAATACCTATTATAAAATAACCCATTAATAACTCGGGTCCATTTCTCAAAAGCTTGCAACTTGTAAATAGAAACGGAAGTCCCTTTCTATAGTCTGTATTTTTAGGTATTTAAATAAAGGTAAACAAAATCTACCCTCCAATGGCTCCTTAAGCCAGTTGAGGGTAGATGAAAACATTACATGATCAAATAATGTAGGTTAAAGTCAGGAGTTCGATTTTTGAATCTCATCGGGTGACTTATTTCGTACTAAATAGTCATCGGCTGCATACAAAAAAAGTCACCGGTGAGATTCAAAAATCGAACTGCAGGTCGTTCGTTCAGTGACAGATCTAGGCGCTTTTGTATTTGGTTATATAACACTCGTTTTGGTTGGTTAACTAATAAATGTTATAACTACCCGAGAATGTACAAATTGTTTGTTTACTTTTATTTAAATACCTAAAGATACAGACTATACTTAATATTCATTATGATGTTAATTATAACATCATAATGACGTAAGTTAATATTGATAGCCGTATTAAAATCAGGAATAGCTTCGCAACTCATTATTATGTATTTTTATGGAATGTAATAAATAAAATCACATTACTTGTTCACTGGGTTATTGAGGTAAATGAGGTACAAACAAACTTCTACATCTTTGAAATTATGATGAAATTAGCGAAAGGTTAAGTTAATAACGAAAGTAATTTTATAAAAAAAATTAGTACATAACAGATTTCATGTTTAAGTTAGGCACATATATGTAAACATATAACATTTAAGCTATTTATTATATTTACACCTCCCAAAAAAAACCTTCTAAATGCTTGTAGGTATTAAGTTGGGCATGTGCTTAAACTAACGTAGAGATTATAATATAAAAAAGATCACTGAAAACATGTAATTTATATCTGTTTAAGTTGCCTATTTAGTACTAGTACTAGCGGTACGCCTTAAACATGCTGCAAACGGTGTTAAAAGCATGAAAATTGGAACGATTGATCTTTAGGCCAAATTAATCGATTTGGCCCGAAGCAGTAAAAAAAAAAAAAACAGAGTGCAGTTATGACGTCATCTTTTTTTTGTATGGAAAAAAAATAAATTTTGTTCTGAAACCTATCGTGTGTGGTATCAAATGAAAGGGCTTTTTGAGCCTATTCTAAAAATATATCATATCATTATATTTATGTCACTTGTTTCAAATGAAAATAAAAATAATTTTCAAAACATACCAAGTTTGGGCTCCTACAAATACGATACGGTTGAATATTTTTTTGTAAAACATACCTTAAATGATACCTGATATCCTCATTTCAAACCCCAAGAAAGCAATTTTGAAAATAATTTCACTAAGTATTTTTTTTTAATTTTTCATTATTACGAATGTGGGATCTAATAATTCTCGGAGTAATGAAACTCTGTTTACACGTTCTTTTGATATAACGTGATAGGTGAGCTCGAGGAACCCGGGTTGCACATATCAGGATTTTTCTTACTTAAAGCGAATTAAGTTTATCCCATTTTTTGCGAACTTGAGGGTGGGTAAAGTAATATCGAGTTTTACCCAACATTGCTCAAGTCGATTTGCGCTTAAATAATGCGATTATAGTATTGAAACAAGAATTACAGCAAGTCTCTAGGGTAATCCTATCATTCCCTTTAAATAGTTCAGCGATAAGTACGTGAACTTTTGTACAAATTAGGGGGGCAATGATAGGTACGCGTTTTTGATCTTTACGGTAAAAGGTGCATACAAGCATTCCAAAGTACAAGGGTTGTCTCATTTGACTTAATTTTTTTAATTTAGTCATGTTTTTATTTTTCAGGCATTAGTATGTATATTAAACAAAACATAATTAAATGAGTTATATTTCATTATTTATAATAGAAACAAATCATAACGAACCTATCTTAGTAATGTTTACAAATAAATCGGCAGACCAAAGAAAATTATGTATATATTGAATACTATGGTTTCACATTAACAATTACATTAAAAAAATAAAGAAACAGTTCCAAAACGTCATATATATATTTCAAAAACAATAATCACCTTTTTTTATGCCGAGTGGTTAATACAAAAAGCCGATAGCCCTAAGATTTTTTTTGTCTTGGGCAAAGTTGGCCATCACTAGTTGTTACATTACAACGTAACATTGCCCACATCAAGACTTCTTCATTCATTATCCTTTTGAAATCGAATTACGATATAAACAATCTAGAGTAATGGCAACTGTCACAATACTCTAAAATGAAAATGCTGAAGCAAAAAGGTATAGGGAAACAATTGCATAAGAAAAGCCTTTTAACTGTACATAGTTCCCGTACATTGTTAAGGACCATTCATCTTTTGTTTCTTTTCCTCATTGTATGGAATCTAAAAGAGCACCCTCTACAATAAGGTTTCACTGGCTTTCCCCATTGCCTTATTATATACAGGTATAAGTATAAGTATGGGTTTTACTCACCATGCTTTCCCATTTTGTGAGATTCACATCAACACTTGCCCGCACCAGAATACTATACTATGGGTTGGCTGGAAGAGACCCCTTTTAGGGATAAGCTCGCCTTTGTGCATATCTTTTTTATTTTTTATTTTACTGTTGTAATATTGTTAAACTTGTTTATGTGCAATAAAGTACATACATACATACTATAAAATTACGTAAATTAATGAATTTGTTCAAAATGTTGGGCAAAGTTTCGCCTGGGGGCAAAGTTGGAGGATATTACGGTACTCGTACTCGTATTGAGTAATACGACGCACTTTGTAAACATTAAAAATCAGAAAAAAATACTAAATGTAATTATTTTCAAAATTGCATTCTTGGGGTTAGATATGAGGATATTAGGCATTATTTGAGATATATTTTACAAAAAAATATTGCTTGGTGTCGTATCTCGAGGAGCCCAAACTTGGTATGTTTTGAAAATGTTTTTTATGTTTATTTCAAACATGTGACTGAAATGTAATGATGTGACATATTTTTGGAATTAGCTCAGAAAGCCCTTTCATTTGATACCACACACGATAGGTTTCAGAACAAAAAAAAATTTTTTTCCATACAAAAAAAAGATGACGTCATAACTGCACTCTGTTTTTTTTTTTTTTTTACTGCTACAGGCCGAATCGATTCATTTGGCCTAAAGATCAATCGGTCCGATTTTTATGCTTTTAACACCATTTGCAGCATTATACTGAATTTCGGCGTGTACCGCTAGCACTATACCGTAAAATCGGGTGAGTAGGCATAGCGGGGGCAGTCGGTTCATGAATGGGGTGAGGTGTATTTTATGAGCTACGGCTACGAAATTAATATACTGTTACAAATTAAGCTATTCCAAGTTATATTATCCAAAAGTGTCGATCTAATAATTTACAAAACACGTATTTGTGTGAAATCATATAAGTCATTTTTTGGCCAGGGTATTCATATTTATAACAAGTTACCCGTCGATGTTTTGAATCTATCATTTCCCGCTCTTAAGAAATACTTGAAAAAAACTTTAATGTCAAAGGGTTATTACAGGGTCGAGGACTATATGACAGACATATATGCATGGCCCAAACCAGAATCTATAAAATCATCTAACATTTAGAGGACACAGTTCAAGTAAGAAAGAATATCAAACGTATTGCGAAGCAGTCAGATTTGGATTTTATTTTTATTTTTCATTTTAATTACACAATAGGCAGGTACATGTCTGTCTCTCAAGCTGTTTTGATATGCCTTCTTGAAGAACTACGCATTATTGTATATAGTATCTTTAATGTATTTGTAGTACTGTTTTGAAAAAATAAGTCCCTCCGAGTTTCTTGCCGGTAATAAGTAATACTTCTCGGGTCAGAGGTGTAGGGTTAGAACCGGTGGTAGTTTCTTTTCTCTCTGACGTTCATAAGTGCATTGTAATGTGCCTAAATTGAAGAATAAATATCTTTTATCTTTTTTATCTTTTATCTTTTAATCCCATCTCATCCCAAAGTCACCCAACTACGGGATGAGGTGGGATTTTGTATATTTCCTTAAAGAAATGAAACGGAAGTACACAAAATGATTCACAAATTAAAATTTATATATCCGGAACACTTTTATTGTATATAAATAAATGTCCCTTATATTAGTACATTACGCACCTAGGGCGGTAAAATAAAGAACGGCTCAGATCGCGGATATTTGTGGCCCGAACCGAAGGTAAGGGCCATAGACAAGCGATCTGAGGCCTTCTTTATTACCGCCCGTGGTGCGTACACAATTTTACGTCTTCTCCTGGGTGTGAAGTGAGATTTGCCGCTGCGCCCGTGGGCGTAAAATCTCACTTACCGCCCAGAGTGACGTAAAAATTTTTTCTTTTATCCATTTTTATTACTCACCCCATTTTACGGTACTTACCTAACTAAGATATACTTACTTGGTGTATATGGGTCTACTGGGTTTGGTCTCTGAGGACGATTCCAAGATGACCCTGAGCCTGAATCTACAGAAGAATACGAAATAAAGAAGAAACAGAGTTTATGAGTAAGAATATATTGTAGGTAAGTAAGTATTATGTAAATGTGTGAAGTATAAACAGTGGCGGCCTTAACCTCCACAAGGCTCCAAGCGGCCATTGTTAAAATTCTGTGAAGTCCATGGAAAACTCAGATTAGATTGTTGTGAGACGTAAGCGCGTAGCCCTGTTAACCTACGCCGGATTTGTCTGACGTATATGCCCGGCGGACAGATCCGTCCGTGTATGGCGCGATTTGGACACGGATTTGTCAGGCAACCGAATGGCTCACGGTATTAAGCTCCCTACGTGTTGTAGAACCGCCCTGTGCAAACCGAACTGACCCAAGTTGGACTTGGTTTTTCATCCCTCCCCTCGTTTTTCTGACGGCTTCCAACTCTGACGGATCGATAACCGACTAGCCGGTGTGAATGGCAATTTACTTTGTTTCTATTTACTTGTTCACATACAGATACTGGAAAATGAGGGGGGAGGATGAAAAACCAAGTCCAACGTGGGTCAGTCAGTTTGCACAGGGTGGTTCCACAACACGTAGGGAGCTTAGATACCGCGAGCCACCCGGTTGCCTCGCGGACACTGAAACTATGCGTCATAAGGCCGCCACTGAGTATATTAAGATCGTCAGCAGGAGAAGTCGCTTAAAAGAGACGACTTTATTGTTACAATGGCAAGGGCGTGTGCAGATCATTATGAACACTTCGCTTGTTTCGCTACTTCTTCTGCAAACTACTTGCACATAGTAACGACAAAGATTGAAACGAGTGACTTCAGTGCACGAGTCACTTTTAGTAAAGCACAGATACAATAGGGAATATTACGCAAAACTTTGCATAGGGGGGGGGGGGCACTAGCACAAACAGAGGGCCTACCGCGAAACACGAAAATAAATATTTGATACCTGGTTCTCTGTCACTCTTACATATTCGAGCGATAGAGAGGACGATGTCAAAATTTCGATTCTCTCGTTTCACGATAGGCTCTCTGTAAACAAACCGCCTTGGTGCACAAATTACATACCTATTTATTCGTTATAAATCTATGAAAACTTGTAAAAAAACTGTTTAACGCCTAGTTTGTTCTAAAACTCTTTGGTTTACTGATGTGCTAGTGCTGCACTCTGGCGGCAGAAAATTGCAGTAAGGGGATATTACTGCAATGTTCTGCCGCCAGAGTGTTGACAGTTGATATTGAAAGGAGAAAAAGTAAGGTTAAGAAATAGGTTAGTCACAATATTACCACCACAATGATTATCTGCCACCCTAGTGAAGCTTACTCTGGTTCCAGTTCCTCTCGGTCCCCTGCTCTTGGTTGTTGAAGAAGACCTGATCAGCCTGTCTCTTGTCTCTGTCTTCGAAGCCGTCGCTGGCGAAACGGTCGCGGAGAACTGCCAAATAATTATGTTCAGCTTTATATATCATCAAGAACTATAATTATGGCTATTTATAGGCACAACATAAAAATAACCATAACCTAATGATTTGCACGGCAAAAAAAAACTAAATTCACATCAAAACTTCAAGTGCAATCAGATTTTTTCCTGCGCTAGCTAGTATTTTTTGGGATGTGAAATAATAATTTCCAATTTTAATCAATTAGTAAATATTTTTTTTTGGTTGAACAATATTCCCGTGGACCATTGACCAAATAAAAAGAAATGGCTTCCCCATAGAAAACGACGAAATCTGATCGCCCAGAATGTGCGAAGCAACAAAAATTGTTCCTGTTGTTGCCTTGTAAAAATTGTTGAGTTTGGCCTCCTAAACAGTAATAACCTTGCAAAATAAACCAGTCATTAATATTTCACCCTGTATAAATTGTTGAGTTGTCAGAAAAACGGAATTACCCCGAAACGAATGTCATTGTGTCGTTTTGTTTTCATACACACTTCTTGGAAGATAATTATTTATTGAAATTATATAATTTTATACGTATAGTTAACACAAGGATGTTAAGCTGTTAACACAGATGTGATAATTTGTTGTTGAATAATGAAGAATAGTGAATGGTTTTTTTATGTCATACCGGCTCATAATCTAGCAAATAATGACTGGACTGATGTCTAAGTAGTAGGTAAGTAACGCCTTATTGACAATCGACAATGGTGTACCTTTGACTTCAAAGCGGCACATATAAAGTAACTATGACATGAATTGAATGAATTTTTGAGAATCACAATTTTTATAGAGTTCGGTCCAGTTATTATACTTATTATATGGTATTTGATTCTTGCATAAAAAGAAGGTAATAACAAATTTTATAACAAAATATAATAGCAATTTGATATCGACATTGCTGCTTAGACAACGTTGGTAATATGTGGATCGAGTCTTGGAATAAGGAAAACTAAATCATAAAAACATAACCGTTTCCGAGATGCAACGGTCGTGACTGACCTTGTTTGTAATCAATTACGGTTACCGTGAATATATTTAATGTACGTCGACGTCAAAAATATGCATACACTTTTAGACCTTATTACAAAGGAGTAAGGTGCAAAAGTGTAAACATATTTTAGACGTTGACTCGACCGTATAATACCGCGTTGTGATGTTGTCCAAAAGCAAACAAAAATAGATCGTCATCTTCCTAATAGTGGCTAGTAGGGCATGCAATACCGGTACATATTTTTTGTACGGGCACACCCGAAATTCCGGTATCGCCCGTACAAAAAATACCGGTATCTATTGCATGCCCAAGTCGTACCTAAGTAGTTGTGTGGGATTGGGACAGATGGAGTGCTCTCGTATTGGCCATGTGCGAAGTGCATGGTGGGGGTAACGTAAACGATCGCAGCGCACAATGTAACAGGAAATTGGGCTCTTGTCAATATCACATTTCAAAATATTTGACATCACCCGTAGGGTCAACTGTCAAAATAGTGAATCAGCCAGTGACATTTCATATAAGCAAGGAGTATATTATTATGCCATTAATAAAAAAGAAAAAAGCCCTTTCACCCCCTGCTCAAGAGATGGCGCCACACTCATGCACACAGCCAATAGGTCAAGATTTTTTGTGGATTACTGAGCCAAAATAGTTAGGTTCTGATAGTATTTTTTTTCCGCGGGCCAGCCAAAAAACAATCTTAAATCAATGGCACATGACATTTTGACATAGAAAACTTTGTTTTATTCTATGTATTTTTACTTATTTATTTATTTAAATATGGAAACTTGTTTACGTTTTTTTTGCGTAATTTGGAAACAAACGGTACCTACGTCTAACTGGAATATCCGGAAACGCCATCCAAGACAACCATTTTGTTTCATATTTAAATCATTAAAATGTAATATTTTCTGCAATGGCAGTCTAGATAAAGAAATGAACTATGATACGCATTAATAGTTGATTAAAAAAAACTAAGTATTTTCAAACTAGCCTTCGAAGGAAATGAAACATTTCGTAAAATTTGCGTGTTTTGGGAATAATGCCTCTTAACTAAGACTTAGCTTTATAAACAACATATCTACATACGTAGTCTAAATCATCCCGGGAAAAGGGGTCAAAAAGTAGACAAAATGCTTATAATAGTATTTCTGGATCAGCCCTTATATCTCTGTCCTCATTTCGCTGACCCAGTCTCTTAAAGGTCAAAGCCCCAGTACTCCCAGTAAACAATTCAAAGGACCAGTCTGGTTTTACCGTTTTACAAATGGCCGACGCATTAAAACCGCTACTACGCTTCGCAAACGTCAGTCTTGAAAATCCAAATCAGGTTTATTAATTATGCTATTTTAAGAAGTTGTTTTTACAGTACTCTTTATTTATTTTTGTATTAAGCAGAACGTCTGATACCGCAATGTTTAGAAATAAAGGAAAAGAAGAAAAATCCACTGCCTCAGGCGAGACTCGAACTCGCGACTCTGGGAAACATGCCCATCGCTCTGACCAACAAACTGGCCGTGGGTCAATATTTTTCTTAGGCAAGCCGGAGCTTATTTTAGCTTTAAAGTTCTTGGTGAGTTCTAGGAAAACTGCTCAGGTGCCTGAAAATTAAGCAAGCCGACGGGAATTGTATTCTATGGACGCGACGCCACAGGCCTATAACCGCGAAGCACTTCGCTCATCGAATCGAATATTTCCATCACTCTCTTCCGTATATGCAAGAGCGATAGAGACGGGACCATCGTTTTGTCGATTTTCGAACTTCGCGGTAGGCGCTCTGGTAGGTTACAACAATATACATAAGTAAATGTCACACAAGCTTAACCTCAATTATTCTGTGCCTCAATCCAGATGTAGTACCCAGAAACATATCTATAGCCAGACCCTAGTGAGTCCATGCCTGTGTGTGCACACCCCCCACCCGTCCCTCAGTCCCCTTAGTAGCCAAATCGCACAGACAATTTACTAAAGCGATCGGACTAAAATATATAGTATTACAATTTAGTAATGTGCAAAAGTATATATACTCTCACGTATATGTGAAACAATTAGAACTTACGTGTCTGTCCGTTAATGTTGAACGTCATTTGTTTCCACGCGAACACCTCCCTGAAGTTGCCCAGGCGCCGCTCCACCGTCTGCGCATGCGCTGTGAGCGCCGCGCACAGGAGTAGCACCATACGCATTGTGGCAGCCGTGAGCTCTAGAATGTTTTTTTTTTAATGCAGTATAGGCATGCGTTTGACCACACATTAAAAAAAAACAGGGAGCCAACTGAGATAACGGTAAAGTTTACTGAATAATCAGTTAATCTTACTGATTATTAAGTAAACCCTACCGAAATCTCAGTTGACTCCCTGATTATTTTTTTCAGTGCACGATCTCACCTGATGGTAAGTGATGATGCGGTCTACGGTGGAGCATGCTTACCTATGAGATACCTATATACTCTCGCTTTGAAGAGACTCAAATCGTACTCATGTGGAAGGAATCATAAAGTCCGTCTTGAACTAACTCGCGATTCATGCAAACGAGTTGACAAGACCCCTGAACAAAAATCTTTTAGGGCTTCATGATGATCAGAATGCAACTGAAGTTATCGCGGAAAAAACATTGAAATTCATGGACGTCCCTGTAGCTATGTGAAAGTTCTGTTGTTTTCAAAGCCTGTACAGGTTAACCTGTACCCTCCAACTGTATTTATCACTACATTTGCAAATAAAAATTTGATTGATTGATTGATTGACTGATTGATTAATTGACTGATTGATTGATTGATTGAACTGATCCCCACTCTAGGTAAACGCCTGTCTCTTAAACAATAAACTTTTACTTACCTACACATAATATTAATAATATACAGGTTGAAAGCGGCTTTTGAGCCGTCCTGGAGAAATACCTCAATATGCCTAAAAATTCAATTAAAATTTTATCAGACCACATTTTAGCATAGTTGGATATGATTTGCAGTCAGAGAAAAACATATCAAAATTTGTAAATATGCTAATCGTTTTCATTTCTACACATTACAAGAGAAAAATTTAATGACGACTGTAACTTACCTATGTAGTTTAAGAATGAGGGTACTTAAGATAGTTAGGAACAATTGCCATAAATATGCATTTACGTAAAATAAATTGGCACAAATTAGCAGTCTTATTTAAAATCATTATTTAATAACAACATAACTGATAAGGTCATAATCAAGTGATTTAGAAACAATAATACTTACATTTTCCAATTCAATTCAAATCCACCAAACACTAAGTCACTTACGTTGATGATTTAATAATTATATTTTAATGTTGCATAGTCTATTTTTAAACACTAAAATATTCTTATCAAGTACGATATTCAAATAGTAACACGTCCGCCCTCTACCAGAGGTCAATATAAACTGACTCGACTGACCCTCTTCTTATAATATTGTAAATATTATACTTATATATATATTTACCGCAAGTTTCTTAGGCCGGCCTTACACAGTCACAATGTAGGTAGATTATGTCATTTAGATTATGAATCCAGAAACATTCCGACCGTGTAAAGACGGCCTTAACATATTTGAGTGTAATTCAGCTATCATAGAAAAAATCAGCCTAAGGGACACCACACACCTGGGGGGCAATTTTTAACTTTCGAGCGCCCGAATTCAAAAAGTTTAAGCTCGAAAATAATCGCACACAAATGCTTACCGCCAATTTTTTCGCATGAAATTAATAGTTTAAATACTCATGATTTTTAATTCCTATCGCTGTTATTTTTAAAACATAATTTCATCGTTTTATTCTGAGTTGTAAATGTCACTTTCGAGTACTCGAATCTCAAAAATCACCCCCCAGAGCTGAATTAAGAAAATTCATAGACAAAATGCTTAATTTTGTCTATAGTACCTGATTATTTGTATGGAGGCCATAGACATATTTAAGCAACCATAGGCATTAGCGTTTTGTCTATGAATTTTCTTAATTTAGCTGTGGTGGTGTCCCTGTGGTGGAAGCGAAAATTTTTCCACAATAGCATAATTTTTGTATGGAGAAGCAGTTATACATATAAACCTTCCTTTTGAATCACTCTATCTACTAAAAAAACCGCATCAAAATCCGTTGCGCAGTTTTAAAGATCTAAGCATACATATGGACAGACAGCCGAGGCCAGTTTTATAAAGCTACAAGTTAAAATATACAAGCGGAAGTCTCTTTCTAACCCTATGTGTTCCGCTTGTAAATTGAAACTTGTAGCTTTATAAAACTGGCCTCAGGAAGCGACTTTTTTTATACTATGTAGTAATTAATTAAAAATATTGTTTATTATTTGTATTTCAATGAAAACGAATTTCTTTAATAATATTTTGTCAAGTGTCAAATTTTATTTTTGCTTAGAAATGCAGCCATATTTCCTTATCTTATTTTATTTTTCTATTGAACCCGAATATAGGTACAGACACAGTTACTGATTACGATTTTTATTTATTTACCTTAATTATCATTATTATTACGACATCGACAATATTATTTAGCGATAAGAAATGTTTACCAACATATTCATTCATTTGTTTATATAAACTTCACAAGCAATGTGTGTCAGAATGACTTATCAGAGCTCAGATAGTTTCGTAAATTTTCCATATTTTTAATGTAGGTAATTTCTTTATCATGGTTTATCATTTTTTTCTTCTATTATGGTTTCGTCTACATTAAAACCATAGGAATACTTAGAATGGAAAATTAAAGGAAGAAGGCGCCGTGGGAGGCCTAGACGCGCGTTTATAACTCAGGCTAAGGAAAAGGCTAATGTAGTAACGTGTCTTATCGAGGCTAAATGAATGTTTTTCATGCGTGGTATCAATCGATTCGTTTTTTTGTGAGGATCAAATGTCTATATGGGGCCAATTGCCTTAAATCAACATAAAAGACAGAAAAGAGACTTAAGTAAGTAAAGTCTGAGATTTGCATTTGTTTCTCAAAACGCTCCTAACAAAATGATATAAAGCCATGACGTCACGGCTTCATATTTGCCCTGTTTAAAGTATGGAAAAATTATGAAATTGCTATTTTCACAGTGAAATGTTGCGTTTATGTATATGGTTGCAATACAATTTATTTCACAATAAAATGTTAGAAATCGAATGGTATCATTGGTTTTTTAAATTTCGTACTTTCAAAAATCTAAAAAAATTTGAACTATTTCAATAAATATTTTTAATGCTTACTTTATTTGGATATTTTGATCATTTTGCATCCTATCAACTAAATTTCATTGCATAATTCAACATGTGTCATCACCCCTATTGCGGAGAGGCGAGATGAATGGCGCCAATGGCGGTTACTCCACCGACAAGAGCAAAGCTCTTAAATAGATGATGGTGATGAATTTCTTTATAAGAAACAATTTAGTTAAATTTTTGAGCTCACTAAAATAAAATAGGTAGGTGCATACAGTTCATTTTTCATAAAATTCTGGCAGGTACCTCCATATTACTAAATACTAAACAAATACAAAAATAATAAAGTAACACCTTTTCATTTTTGTAGAGCAATTGCTCAAACGATACCTACCTGTCGATCGATTAGCAGTAGGCGAATCAGAGATTTGCGGGCTTATGATGGTCACGGTTAGAATTACAATATCTGTTTCTTTCATTTGCGTGATGTTCAAACGACTGTATCAACTTATTGAGAAGCCTGTATTTTGCCGTGAACCTGCTACACGATGAATTGCCTACTATCGCAATGCGGCAACGTGCATGTGACACCTCTGGAGTTACAAGCGTCCATAGGCGGAACTCGGCACGGTAACCACTTACCATCTGGCGGGTCGTATGCTTTTATTTTATTGCCACCACCTTAGTTAAGAGGATGATAAGAGCTAAATTCCCTCCCTATCGTTTTCAGCGCGAGTGAAAGAGAAACACTGCGTTACGATTAGTATGGGAGCTCATTGCAAATTTTGCAAATTGATGGATTAAAAAAAAACTATGAATTAATTGAGAAATTTATGGCAACGAAGTTTTTAGTATTAGTGTGGTGGAATGTTGTCCTTAATTACATACATATAAGTCAAGAAACTAAAGACGTGCAATTGTTTTAAGCTAATTTTAGATGTAACTTTGGAATTATTTTCTATCGAGCCGATTTCGTCCAATCGTGTATTGGAATTAACCAAGTTCTTTTAAACACAATGAATATTAACATATATTTTTTTTACTTTTCCAAAACAAGTAGTTATAAACTATTTGACTGTTTAAGTAAAGTCAATTTGAAGGTCATCGGGTCTTGTCAGCCTCTTAAAAAAAGTCGGCATCGAGAGTCCTTTTAAATAATTAGGTACATGGGTAACGATATAAAAAAGGTTTTAAGGTATTTAAAATTTATTTATTTAGGATTTCCTGAATAGATTTTTTCATCAGATGGCACCGTGGCGAGAGGTCCAGCTGTCAAAATCCATCAATCATGTCTAATCACATTTTTTTAATGGTGGATTTTGACACCTGCTGTCAAAAATCAAAAAGACCTCTCGTCACAGTGCCGCCACCAGAGGCCAGTTTTATAAAGCTACAAGTTACAATTTACAAGCGGAAGCCTCTTTCTAACACATAGGGTTAGAAAGAGAGTTCCGCTTGTAAATTGTAACTTGTAGCTTTATAAAACTGGCCTCTGGATTCTCGGAAACCTTTATTCCAATCAGGACACTGTCAATAGTTATGTCAGTATTACTGATATACACTCGAGGGCAAAAGTTTCGGGTCACTAGCATTTTCTTGAATATCTTTAAAATGAATATCTTTTGAGATTTTCAAGAAAATGCTAATGACCCGAAACTTTTTCTCTCGAGTGAGGTGTCCGAACTAAGGTTTGCACGATGGATCTGAAATGTATGGAAGATCCGTAGGATCCGGATAATTCCATACATTTTGAATCCGGATTGCAAACCCCCCAACAATCTAATAGTAGTTTATGTAACTGTTACGTAATAGGGGTCCTTAAAACACGAGTGTGGTTTTATGAAACGAACGAAGTGAGTTTCATAATAAGATCACACGAGTGTTTTAAGGCCTAATTACGTACAGTTGCATACACTGCTTTATCTACACACATATTATAAACCCGAAATGATGATTGAATGACTGCCATTGCACGGATTGCACGCCATCGCCATGGCCAACTCGATTGTGTCGGCGGTCGGGCGGCGCATGCCCGCACCCGGATTTTCATAATGATATCGAATTTTTGCTTATTATTTGATAATAATAACATCGTTACAGATAACACATTTGTTCTAACTACCTACTAATTTTTACTTTAAGAAGACGTTCGAAATTTGAACGTAATTAAGGTATCGGTTACCGATACTAAAATGTAAACATTAAGATGCAGCCACAGATACTCATATATAAATATAGGGCGTTTGCTCATCGATCCTGACCATAAAATAGACATATTAGGGTATGGATGTAGATAAAGTTCTTTTAAATATTAAATGAGAAGGTGTAAAAAAAAAGAATAGTTAAATATGCAAGTACTATAATTTCAAAGTCTAATATAAAATCTACAAAATCACATTTTTACTATCATACATTATTTGTTCGTATTGAACTGGTTTTTTTAATTTGGACGATTCTAGGATACATCAAGGTTGGTTTAGCAAAGGTCGCTAATTATTAAATATTACTTTTTTATAAAAATACTACGGAGTCGTCATGCTTGAGGATAAACAATGATATTTACTGTAAATAGATCAAAATACATTAAATTACTATTCATCGGCAATTTATTTATTTTTTAAATATATTTTTTAGTCTGAAACTTCTGTGTCTACAAAGATTTTCACTTTAAAAATACCTATTTTTGTCTATTCCATTTCAAAAATTGAAGAAAGTCTAAGCTAACTAGAAATCTGCTTAAAAGCAGCTAGAAGCAAATAGCAGACAGAACTCTCCAAAAACAAGGGAGTATTACTACAAACTACAAAAATACATTTTTTCCAAAATCTACTCGGCTAAATTAGGTATGGAGTCCACAAAAGTGTGTTATTTTTTAGCTTTCATAAAATCACCCAACTATAGTCCAAAAGCTCATAATTATGGTCCAAATACAAACTTGAATATCTTCGTTATAGTGTGACTTTTATTTAAATGACGCAGTTTTAATACAAAATCTGTTGAACACAATATTTTCAAACACATGTATTGATAAAAATAAAAATTATTATGTTCAGAAAAGATTTAAATTATGTATTAATTTTTTGTCAAGTAAATCTTAAGTTATTCTAACAAAGTAAAATAAAAAGAAAAAAAGAAAGAAAATCGAAAAAATTAACTAAAAAGAAGATTGGCACTAGTGACACTTAATTATATATTGAACTTGAAGACCATAATTGTTTGCAGTACCGACTGGACTATAGTTCGGTATAATTACGACTAAGAAAATAATATTAGGATTTTCACCTGAGTATATTTGATTAAGTGATTGGTTAAAAACAATTTGATGCCAAAACTACTTTTTCGGTGAAATTACCCCTATATGAATTATTGAAAACCTGTGTATTAAAAACCACCATACCATTAGCCATTTTCCTACAGTGAGTTCTTAAATTCTCTGTGAGTTGACTACACTAAGTTCTACCAGATCTAAGATCTACTTCCATAGAGCTTCACAGTACGCTTATTGACTGATATGCACCACCTAAAACTACTTTTACAAAATAAATGCATCTAAATGTCAATGGAAATAATATTGCCGCGCTACAAAGCTAAAAAAATACACTAACATTTCTAAAATATCAAACAGTATCAAAATCCACGAAACAAAAGAAAGTCGTCGGTAAATATTTCAAAAATTAACCGGCGTAGTTAAGACCAAGGCAGTTACATCCCATGGATCGCTTTTAACTTCTGAAAAATGTTTGGAATGAGATTAGCTGGTTGAAAATAATAAAAAGATGGCGCCAATGCCAACGATTGTACTTGTCAGTGTCAAAGGTGTCAAATTAATTTTTTTTTGGCCTGGATTCTATGGAATTTGGCTTAAAGGCGTGAGGCCTAATGCAAATAATACTAGAGACAGCGCCATCTGATTAAACCGTTGACAGTTGCCTTCCCTATTGCCGTCTCTTTCTTTGCAAGGTGATTCTGAAGCAGCTGTGCTAATTTCAAGAAAGCATCAAATGAAAAAG